>CM068387.1:57908857-59378774 GCA_034770075.1 Aralia elata
GACTGGAAGATCAAATCTTGACTCAACTCTCCATCCATGATAAAACTCAATTGTCCCAATTGTTCAATCAAATTGATTATTTTAAAGACGTGTGTTTATACTGTAGTACCATCGGTCATTCTAGATCGGAAGAGCTTCTTAGATATCTCATATCTGGTAGACCTACTCTGCTCACCATACAAATCATGAAGGTAAAGCAATATGGTAGGTGCATCCATTTTCTCATATTGACGTTGTAACTCGTTACTTATAGAGCCCAATATGATGCAATGAGCCCATTGTGCATCATCTTGTCACTTTCTAAAAGTAACAATCTATTCCAAAGAGGCATTATCTACAACCGTTGCAAGGACAGGCGAATTTAGGACATAAGATAGCCTTTCAGCCATGAGAACTATTCTCAAATTCTTTAACTAATCCGTATAATTTGGTCTGGTTAACTTATTAGCATCCAATATCCTCCGCAGTAATAGTGAATTAGACATTGTAAAATTCTGTAAATGAATTTATAATTTAACAACATTAGCATGCATTCATTTTATTAATCACCAGATTAATTTAGGACTTCATTAAAATGGTGTCTCCCACTATTTTCTTCAAACTATATGACCCTCCATATATAGTTCAGTAGATCTTGTTTAAACGACTTCGTAAAATTCACTTAATGAGAAAGGATCTTATTGCCATAAATATATAACCTTGTGTGGGCACAACAAACTATATATTTATTCAATAGGTAGATAACTTTTGTTAATTACATTTCTATGTAACTCCTTTTATTTTGCCTCTTAGATTATAATGGTCAAGTGTGTGCACATCCGAACTAAAATAATCTAAGTTAAGTCAGTACTAGCATTTTCATATAAGTGAAGAGAAAAATATGGTCCTAGTGTGTGCACAACAAAACATGTATTGTTCAATTCCTTATATACATCCAATGTAATAAAGCCAACATATCAAATACTTAATATAAGCCTTGTGTGTGCACAACAAACTATATTAAATATTTAATACTTTATTACTTTATCATACTAGAAGGCTACATCCGACATTCTAAATGTATTTGAACGTAATCAACTTAATATTTTTCCTTGAGGGTTTTGTTATTAATTGTCTCATCTTATTTAGCGGGCATGCAAATATATCTATAAATACGCGTCATATTAAACATACATCACCATGTATAATAATATATTAATATATATAATCTAGCATGCACATATAGAATACTATATTCTACTTGAGATGATTATGGACTTAATTCTAGTTTGATTCACTCGAGCCACCGAGTGAACCAAAAGGTCAAACCTATGGTGCAAGAATAAATTTGAATATAACTATTACATTCAACCTGAGCTCCAATACAAATGGGTCTTCAATGTTTCTGCTCTTCAGCTCCAATTTCTTGAGTAATTCTACAAAATCCTATTACATACTATTTTTAATAAAAACAGAAACCTTGATCAGTAGTCAAGGGGGAGTACATAGGAGAGAGATAGAATTTACATCAGAAAATTAGATAGGTGAGGTACGCATACCCCATTTATTAAAACTTATTCATTCAAGCATACATAAAAATTAAATCCAATCTCATTAGTCAATGGTCCATAATCATCCCCTTTATTATCATATATGTCATCATATGTATCAATAAAAGATTAATCATACATGTCATCACATGTATCATAAAACATTCATCTCATGAAAATAAAATATTCAATATATATATTGATATCATTTAATGGGCAACAAAAGTTTGCATGAAATTCAAGTTTGAATCAAAATAATCTCCTTTATTTTAATCCACTACCAAATTAAAATAAACTCCTTTATTTTAATTTTACATGAAATTCAATTTCAAGTCAAAACAAAACTCATTTTCCTTTTAATTAAGAATTTCAAAATTCTAAAAAACCGAAAACAGGCACCCGAGCGCCGCGACAATGAAGGCAAGCGCCACAACGCTGTTGTATTTTTTTAGATTTTCATATCACGATTTTCTGTTCCAAATCAGATTTTGCGATTTTGTTTCATAAAACATGATTTTGTTCTAAACACATATCAACTTATATATCGAATCAAAACAATTAATAATTCGCATAAAGATGGCTCTGATGTCATTGTAAGTTTGCAAAAAGAAGAACATACATACAATTATATTGTAAAACAGCGAAATCATGACATAAATCGAATTTAAAATTTTCTGCAATCCTAGGAATTACCAAATGCGATATTATTAATTGAGGAAGGATAAAAAAATATACCTTATGAAGATGATCAACTCCTTGATTTGATCTTCAAGTTCTAATCCTGCAAGCTCCTTCTAATCCACGGATCAAACGCAAGCTACTCAGTGTGTGCAGCACTCTAAAGGTGATCCACCAAGAGTATATTGATTGAAGAAGTAATATTTAAGTTTTTCCAAACCTTAGGTGGCTAGCCCAAATTCTATCTCTCCTAACTCCTTAGGTTTCAGAGAATATGTTACGTGGTATCTCTATACTCACAATTGTGTCAACCCTAATCTATCATAAGGCCTCTCCTTATATAGACAACTCCTCTTCCTAAACTCTTTAGGACTTAGGGTTTTAATTTTAGTTCCCAAGCTATTTAGGAACTAAATTATTTAATAATAATAATAAGACTTCTCTTATTAATTTTATAATTAGTATTTCTCTAAATACTTAATTGTAAATATTAGTATTTCTCCAAATACTAAATTATTATTATTAAGCCAATTCATTTTTAATAATAATAAGACTCTTCTTATTAATTTATAATTTAGTATTTCTCCAAATACTTAATTATAAATATTAGTATTTCTCCAAATACTAAATTATTATTATTATTATTAAACCAATTACTTCTAAAATAATATTTATCTTTTTGCGGTGTGACCCTTTAGGTTCAATATTATGCCGGTAGTAAAATAAATAAATTAAAACAATTCTAATATTATTTATATCAGAGACACCTTACATCAGTGTATCATGACTATCTGTATCGTATAATATGAAATCAACGTTTAATCACATAAAACCTATTCAGTAATAGTTACCGTACAATTCAATCCTTCTACCATATAATGTCTCAATCAAACATAAGACATGGAATTACTAACAAATCTTATTTATTTGATCATATGTATTTCGATTCTAAAATGCACAACTTTAATTAATGTAAATTAGATGGCCAAGGATTTCTGAGTTGTCACTTATCAAATAGCATAGGACATTCTCTCCTTTACTGGAAGTGGTAGATCCTTTACTGATTATTTACCTACCTTCATGTATACTTTATTATACCCGATCATACCCTATTATACTCCCAAAGAGTCTTAAAGAATATGACAAAGTATAACTCAGAATACACAAGATACTATGATGATCTCAAGTCTAAGGATCACTTGTACGACTATCACTATAGGAACTCTTATTGTTTGGCAAGTAAAACTCCATTAGGTGTTCCTTTAAGCGAGCTACGTTCAGTGAACTTATTCTCCAATAAGCACCTACATATTTGCTTTAGTATCTCCACACAAATAATTATGAGATCAATCATCCTCTTCAACAGAGCAAACATAATATGTACCAATCTATTTGGAATCAGTAACCCCACATTAGTGGTTCAACGATTGGGAACATTTTAGTTTTGAGTTATATTGAATTTAGATGTTATTAGCATGATCATCATCATGATTCTAAAAGCATTGCTCCAATACTATGAGTTTATCACATTTATTTAATTCAACCAATTAAACATGGATAAAGTATGTCTTTAATTAAATAAATTCTTTTATTAATAAATGAACAAGATTACAAAGTAAATATTTATCACATCTTATGTGATTGGCTTGAGGGCATACAACGTTAAATTTGATCTAATAGGTTGATATGATTTTAGGTTTTGATTATTCTGCCAATTTTTGGAGAATTGTATTTAATTTGACATTGATGGATTATCAACTATTAAATATTTTAAAGTTATTAGTGTTCTGTTTAATTATTTTGAGGTTTGTTGTGTTTTGTGCGTGACCTCCCTTTCTTTTTCGAGAAGGGAGTGTTACATTGAAGCAACGATTGGATTGATAGCCTTGAACTGAAACAATTAGACTACATGCCCTTCTTATCTTTATAGCAGTTTATTTAAAAACCTAGTTTTATTTGGGTTTGCAATAATTGGGCATATTCCTACGCTCGACAACGGGGCGGGTATGGTTCGGGGGACCCCTCCCCATACCCGTCTCGTCAATATAGAGCTATCCCCCAAACTCGACTCGACCCGTCTCCACCCCGTTTACTCTTTTTTTCCCAAATTAATTTTTTTTTAATTTTTTATATTACTTTGTACAACTATTTTTAATTTAAAATCAAACAACATGCAACATTTCTATTACTAACAACATATTATATTACAAATGTTATGAATTTATAATGAAATAACCTAAATAAGTACATAATTATATATATACAAAATACTAACTTTTAAAAAATTATATATATATATATATATACATATAATTGGGTCGGGGGCGAGGGTGAGAGAGTATATCCCATACCCGACCCTAATCTTATAGGATTTTAAAAATCGGATCCCATTAGGGTCAGAATCGGGCAGCCCCATCGGGTTCGAGGAAAATTGCCAAGCCTACATATTCCTATTAGAATTTGATACTTCGTCCGTCTCTAAAAGGATGACAAAATGTATAAATTTTTTTGTTCCCAAAAGAATGAGAAAAAATATAAAGTGATTAAATATGTCATTTAGTGGGATCTATTAGTATTAAAAAAAAATAAAAAAATAAAAAAAGAGTACTCATCAATTTATATAATCTTGTGGGACCACTAAAGATAAATTTGAAACTTTTTAACTCTCTTTCCTCTATTTTTACTTTTCTTAATATGTGTGCAAATTGTACTTTACTCATTATTTTGAGGACGGAGAAAGTAATTACATCTAGGATTGACTGACACGTATGTCCCTCTAAATCTCACACAAATTTAAAATTATTTTTTTATGTTATCATTTTTTATATTCAAAATTGGCAATGTCTTCCTTCTAAGGTGTTAATTTGGAGTAATAATGAAGCTCTTCTGTTGATTTTAAAAAATTCAATTAAATTTTCAAAAAAAAAGTAATTAAATTTCATCAAAATAGTTCAAATTCAGAAAAAGAATTAAAATTTTGGGAAAATAATTAAAATAAAAAATGTAATAATTTCATGACAGTAATAAAATTTAAGAATATAATTTTAAAAAATGAAAAATTATTTAAAAAATATAAAAAACACTGAAACAAAACAAATCGATTTTATAAAAATCAAATAAATGAAATTAAAAATCGTATTAAATAACAAATAAAAATCTGTTAGGCAACTTCTTGAGTCCTGAGATTGTATCCGACTTTTAGTAGGAATGTTGTTTTGTAAAGAGTCTTATTATAAATAGGAATATGATTGTATACATGTTAGAAAAATACGATACGCGTAGTTGTTGAATTATAACAAAAACAAAAGTCATGTAACATTCTAGATGAGAGAGAGTTTTTTGTTCGCTTTTATATATCATGTAAAAAAGTTACAATATTGGAGGGAGAGGTTTGAAACTTTTATTTCTTGCAAAAAATTGTACTGTTGAGATTATATTATATATTGAAGTGGGTTGTGCCTTTGTAAATTAGGTTAGTAAGCATTAAACCACTTTAACACTCTGTTTCTGAGTTTTAAAATGGATAGAAAAGAAAAGAAATGAACGAAAAATTTAAGTTTTCTTTCCAATTCCTATGTTTCTGAGTTTTTTAATAAACGGAAAAGAAAAGAAATGGATAAAAAACTTGGCCACTTTTCCTGCCAAAGTTTTTCATCCAAAATTGGCATGTTTTGGACGGAAAAGAAATTGGAATAAGTAATATTTTTATAATTCTCATATTATTCTCAACTTTCAATATAAGAAATTTTAAATTACAACCCATGTCCCCGATTTGTTTTTATCTACTAAGCCTAAGTTGATAAAGAGAAAGAGACTTCTTGGCGCGAACGACTTCTTTTTTGCCACAAACGAGTCCTTAGATTGCCGCGAACGATTCAGGTACATGCCTTTGCTTATCTGCTTTACCTTCTCTTGAATATCGGCCTTTTGTTGCAATTTCCTTATGAAGACTTTATATGGAGTATAAGTTATGATTGGTGTAATGATTCCCCTTTTCTGAATCTTAAATAGTAGATTGCAATTAAATATGCTATTATCAGTGACTTGAATGCTTTTTGCAACTATGTTATTTAAATGATTTATGATGTACATATTTAAAATAGGGCATTTTATTGAAGTTATAATTGCTATGCCTATCAGACCATGTTTCAGACTAATTTATTACTATTAGATTGTCTTTATATAGATAGTCTATTTATGGTTTTGTGAACAAAAATATGAATTTACTATTATTGTTTTGTGTCAATTTGTTGTTGTGTATTTAACTTTGAAACTTATTCAGTTTTATTGATTGAATAGATGGACAATTAGGAGAGTAAATTTCGAGATTTTATGGTTCGATGACATTTTCTAGTAACATTGATCTTGTCCCTCATAGTTCAATATATCAAATGTCGTATGACTAGACCTTGTGGGAATAAACCTAGTAAAGAAATAACTGAAATGAAAAAAAAAGTAAGAGATGAATTGCTTCATGAGATAAGGTACAGTGAGAGAAGTAGTGATGTTATTTGCATGGGACCACAAGCCTTTGAAAAATTATGTAAGATATTGCATGACGAGGGCGGTCTTCGACCCACTCAACGAGTATCTCTAGAGGAACAAGTCGCAAAATTTCTTCACATATTTGTCGCATAATGTGAGAAACCGTAGAATTACATTCTTCTTTCGTAGCTCAATGGGAACAATAAGTCGTCATTTTCATAGAGTCTTAAGAGCAATAATATCATTGGAATTTTTTTTTTTGATACAACCAAATGGAGCACACGTACCTTCAGAAGTACTCAACAATAGTATATTTTATCCATATTATAAGGTAAAACTTACAACTTAACACACTTTAACTCAAATTCACATTTTTATATATTTAACAAGGTATGTGCATGTTTGTGAATTCCAGGATTGTGTAGGAGCAATAGACGGAACTCATGTTCGTGTAAACGTTCCTCACACTGATGTACCAAGATATCGTGGTAGGAAGGGCTACCCTACGCAAAATATCTTAGCCGCATGTACATTTGACTTGAAATTTACTTATATTTTGATTGGTTGGGAAGGGACGACATCTGACTCCAGAATAATTCAAAATTCCCTTGTAGGAGAAGATAAGTTGAAAATCCCTAATGGTAATACATTATCAACCTTTTTAGGATTTAATTAAAAAAATTCTTTGTTTTACATGTAACTAATATTATGTTTTTCTAGACAAATATTATCTTGTAGATGCCAGATTACTATTTTCCAACGGATTAATGACACCTTATAGAGGTGTTCGCTACCATTTAAAAGAGTACTCAGCTCGACCTCCAAAAAATCCTAGAGAATTATTTAATCTACGTCATGCATCATTACGTAATACAATTGAAAGGGCATTTAGCGTACTAAAGAAAAGGTTTGCCATTATTAGGAGCACGACTGAGCCAAAATACGATGTGGATACTCAATCTGAAATTGTTTTAGCATGTTGCATTTTACATAATTACTTGATGTCAGTTGATCCTGATGATGACCTTATTGCCAAAGTTAATCGAGAGCTCCTAGAGCAAATACATGAACCTGATGATCATGTAAGAGATGTTGCTGAGGATGCAACGTATGCTGAGTGTTTGAGGACTTCTATTGCAAATGATATGTGAATTGATTACATAAATGAAGTTAATAGTTCTTGAGTTTCATCTCATGTTGACAACTAGTTTATAACTTTTGGTTTTTTAATTTATAATGTTATTTGACGAGTTTTCGTGCCGTAACTAGAATGATATTTTGTTTATTGTTTATATTTGATTAAGTTTTTTACTTTATTATTTATCCATTGTTTTTGTGTGTTGTTTATATATATGTTGCTTCTTTTAATTTCATGATTATTTGTATAGGATAAACATGACCAAAACAACAAATGAAATTTCAGCCTCAAAGAAAGAAAATTTGAAATGGACAAATAGAATGGATGAATTGTTCATTGAGGCAATGCTTTATGAACAAGCACAAGGGAACAGACCTGATGGAACTTTTACGATGCATGCCTATGCAAATATGTTGAAATATTTGATAGAAAAACTTGAGATACCATACTTGATGAAAAGTCACTTGCTTAATCGCCAAAAGACTCTCAAAACTCATTTTGCCGAGTGTTATGACTTGTTTAAATGTTCAATTGGATTTAGTGGCTTTGCTTGGAGCTCAGTTACAAAAAATGGGATGCTGAACCTGAAGTATGGAAAGACCTTATAGAGGTATTTATTTAAGTTTAATTGAATTACTTTTGTCCAATTTAATTGTGAGCATATAGATTATGTCTTTTATTTGATAATAATGTCTTTATAACTAGGCAATGCCTAAAGCTGCTATGTGGAAGGATACAGCGATCTACCATTATTATCGTTTGGAAGAATTATTTGCTAAAGATAGGACAACAGGGGAAGGTTCAGTAAGTACAAAAGAGAAACGAAAAAAGTGGGAGGACATGGTTGAGCAAGACTCTACAATTGTTGGAATTGATGGTGCAATATCCCGAAATGAAGTAATTTTAGAAAGTTTCAATTTGGATGATATTGGCGACTTTATGTCAACCCCTTCTCAAGCCCCTTCTCAAGTACCGATGGAAAGTGTAAGTACTTCAAAAGAAAAAAAGAAAAAGGCAAAACATTTTGATGATGAAGGTAAATTAACTAATGTGATGGATGTATTAGCTACCATATTGGAAAAGCAAGGGGAGACATTTGAAAAATAGGGAGAAACATTTATCAATTCATCTGTGCGAGTCTATTCTGCAAATGATATCTTTAAAGGACTAACTGAAATGAATTTCGATGAGGAAAAAATTGATGAGGCCTATTTATGGCTACTAGAAAATCAAGACAAGACACGAGCAGTGTTTGGGTTACTAGTAGAGAGGAGATTGAATTTCTTGAAGAATTTGATGAATAATCTATGTTAGTATTAATAATACAGATTATGTTTGATGATTTTTTGGGTATGGTATGACAATGACTTTGTAGAAGTAGTTTTTGTTTAACATTTATTCGGATATTTGTATTTGATTATGGATTTTTTTTTGATTAAATTTATCTTGCATATTTTTATTCATGGTTCACTGGTTATAATTAATAGAAGGGTAAATTTGTAAAAGTGATATTTTTCTTTTCTTTTCATTGGAACTAAAAAACGTAAGAAAAGAAAATTTTTAAATTTTCTATTCTTTTCTATTAAAAACTCATAAACAACACAAAGGAAAACTTCAAGTTTTCTATTCTAATTTAAGTTTTCTAGTCTTTTCTTTTCCATCCAAAACTCAGAAACAGAGTGTAAATCTTGTTTTTGGTTTATCTATTTAATTTGTGTCCACTTAATTTCCAATAGTGTTATCAAGAGTCAAGTTAACTTAATACAATATAGAGGAGAATCAATCGTCGCACCAATATGACAAATAAACAGGGTGAAGATTGAAGTACGTAGTTGGATTCGAGATTCATGATATATAGATGAACAAAGAATACTTATAGTCGCTAGATAATGAAGAGGAGATAATGAAGAGGATGGAGATGGAGACGAAGATGATGGATATAAGGATGTTGACACAGATAAAAATAAATATTATGTTGACATTGTTGATGACGATGCTGGTGACGTTGTTAAAGATGAAGATTAGGGTCAGAACTAGGCAGGTTAAGTGGGGGTCGCCGCCCTCACTAGTTTCTTTTTTCTTTCTTTGATATACGTACATTTTTGTTCTTAGGCCCCCACTACGTTTATATACTATCTCCATTCCAAAATTAGAGATACATTTTGACTTGTTAAAGTCAATTTACAAAATTCTAAAAGCTCAAAATTAATATAATTTCGTTCAAGTTTTGAAAACAACAAAGATGATAATTAATAATACGTACTTTATAGTTAGTTTACAATTATTATATTTGTTTGTACTAAAATTAAATAACTTTATATCATTTTTGAATTTTAGGATTTCACGAATTGACTCTAAAAAGTCTAAATGTATCTCTAATTTTAGAACGGAGGAAGTATTATTTAATAAAGAATCAATTCTATACGGATTGCTTGTAAACTAGTATTTTCACACCCTCCAACTCTGACAACTTTGTACTTTTAGAGAAAATCAAGTAGTTTTGATTTTTTTAACAGATTATGCAATAATACTTATCATGTTAAAATCTATATAATTATTTTAACACAATTGTTGAGCTAAAATCTATACAAGCAATTTACGTGCAAGTATACACGATCAATCAAGTAATAAAGTGAAAATAGAGTTGTCGATCCCACGAGGAGCGATTAATAACCTAACTAATCTAACTACTAATTAAGCATCAGTTTAATTTAATCTAGATTAATGGAATAACAAATCAAGTTAAGTAATCGGATTAAGTAACTAGTAGAATATTAATTCAATAAATAAGAAGGTTCAAGAATCAATTTTCCCCGATTAATCAATTAATTAATACTAATCTTCATCTATTAAATTGATCATTCTAGATTGTCAACAACAAATCACCAACATTTTGTATAATCATCCTCTGGATTAATTATACAACATATTTATTATTATCAATTTCACTATATTCCTATGACAAATAATAATAATAAATTCATTAAGATTTATTTTTCAACTTTACTTGCGGTATCCGAGTATATTCCTATCCCGACTACAAATTAGCAATTAATCCTAAGATGAATTACTAATCACAAGTTATTATATCCATATCTGAATTTAGAATCCATTGTCTAATTTCATCTAAATTTATCTAATAATTGTTGATCAGACAATTATAACAATAAGCTCAAGCTATAATAAACAATCCATTCATAATCAACTTAAATAGAAGAATAAATAAATATTAATTCAAATCATCATCGGGTTCCATTGAATCCTTAACTAAAGAATTAGTTCATAATAAAAGCAAAAGACATAATTGATTTATCAAAAGCCATCATAGATACAAAAGACAAGAGTTTAAGAAGGAAGAAATAAACTCTGATGAATTTCTGCCTTCACTCCTCAGCTCCTTGCTTGCCTCTGCGATGTCTCTAATGAAACCCTTCTTTTCTACGTACTGTCTTCTCTTTTTTTAATTGAATGAATGAATGAATAAATTTTATTAGTCTTTTTCTCTTTGATAAGCTCCAACCCATTCAATACATAAGTGTAAATAAAACTCAATCTTCAGCTTTAGGAGTTTGGAAACCTCCCAACTTCAATTGTTACGCGTACATATCCATCGGACATTAAAATAATAAAATCAGCCTCTAAATTCATTGGGCGCGTGGCCGTACGAGCGCACTAAGTAGGAATGGAGCGTTGCGGCTCATGCTATTGAATGTTGCGGCCCATGACTTTGTTAAACTCAGCGCCACAACCCATGATATTGAATGCCGCAACTCATTTTCCTCTGGCCACTTTTCCTGATTTCTTTTACGCGCCTATTTTTGACCAATTTCTCATATGAAGTCCTGCTACTTGCTCTTTCCCATTCGTTTGACTTTTGCCAAACGCTTCCTTATTACATATAGCTTGAATTAAGGCTAAACTTGCAATAATTCATATTATTTACACTAAAATAAGTTGAAAGCAATTATTGACATAAAATTACTAAAATGTACTCAAATAATACTAAATACTTAAGAATGAGCTAAATAATTAAACTAAGAATATCAAATAAGTAGATATAATATCTACTCATCAAATACCCCCAAACTTAACTATTTACTTGTCATCAAACAAACTTCAAAGTAATTCTAAAAATCTGCTATGCAACCTACTGATGAAACATGAATTTATTTGTAGCCTCCAAGATCATACAATAATAACTCGAACAACAATTGAACTATGTATAAGCTTCTCAATCAAATCAGTTGTTGATCCACAATAATTACGATCCCACAGTGTGTGTGTGTGCAATCGTCACCTCAGTCAATCAGACCTTAAAAGGATTATAAAATGAACACATGGTATAAAAAGTCATCAACCCCTAGGACATATCACATAGTAATCTCGACCAGGGTAAACATTGCTCAAGTCAAGAGAATACAATTCTTTCTAATACTATGTTATTCCTCCTAGACGTATTTTCATTCTTATTTCCCATGGTGAATGCGTTTTACGCTCCTTCTCACATTTGCATGAATGAGTACGTTTTACACTCCATCTCGTCTTATTTATTTCCAAGGAGTATTCTTTTAAGCTCAATTCACTCTCCCATATATTCTAACTCTAGGAAGCATAGCATTTTCTTTCCTTTTATTCAACCATAATTTCATAAAAGAAATATGCACAATTACTAATGTGCAAAAATGAACAACTAAAAATGTAATAACTCAATCCTACTTAACAAAACAACTAAACCATTCTACTTATCATGCAATTAATACTACTTAAACCAACCATCTTAGGAAATAAGTCTTTAAACACCCATCAAACCAAGCAAATTGAATTAATAGTATCAACATCCTCCCAAACTTAAATATTACATTGCCCTCAATGTAATACAGTAATACTTCTCTGAGAAAAAGTCATTCATCGTTATTGGCGAGGCTGTCGGACTCCTCTTCCGTCTCAAAAGCTGTGTCTTGGAACACTGGTGATGGCAGAAAATGGATTGGATCTGGATTGTTCACGTTGAAGCAATTTACAAATGTTGTTATGACACTGTTCGTGAAATCCACATAAGTGTCAACTCGTTCCGCCATCTCTAACGAGTCAAACTCAGAAGCTGCTCATGTCCTCGTTCCAAGTTTGTTTGAGTCCTTCGCATTGCCCGAACCTCAACATGTATCAACTTCAATGTAGCCTCTAACGAAGTACCTCGTCCTACTCGTCTCGCACCATGGGATGTACTAGCACCTTCCGTTTGACCTGCAACCGCAATATCACCCTTCACCGTATAACCAGTACCTCGCATGTCGGGAAAGCTACCTACTATTTCCTTGAACCTATCGATGGTGTTGCTGTCTAAAACTGACTTTGGCAGCTCGAATATCTCATATGCGTTCCCAACTACTCCAACGTTCCTACATAACCCACATATGAGGGATGGGTGTGGAAGTCCACTGGTAGAACCGTTTCGCAATGCATGTAATATGGAGTAATATATGACTTTTCATACATCAATACTTTTCCCCGCGATAATCACATAGAGAAGTGTTGCCCTGGCCTTAAGTACATCTGAAACATGTGACGAAGGCATTAATTTTGCCCAAATGAAATAATACCAGGCCTTACCATATTTGCTCAGTGCATTTGGGGGAATGAAACTACTAAATCGACTCAGATTGTCCATTTCGCTCCGGGCTTGCATAAGCCTTGAAACACTTCGTCCCAGTTTGGACCATCCTGTACATACTATATGTAATCATCATGCTTGATAGGGTCCAGGTCGTAATATACATTGATAGTAACACTGTCGAATGGCTCTAGCTTGCCTCACACCATGGCTACCCTGTTCTCTGCTTCTGCCGCGTTAGCATAAAACTCTTTTACTATTGCTACAACAACGGCCTCTGGCTGAGCTATAAGTGTTCCCCATCCACGTTCATGAATTATTGCCCGGATTCTAAGCCCATTCGCCTCCTGTGGCACCAAGCCACGTTCTTGTATTAAATTTTTGTTGACCAAGGAAGCATGGAATCTCTCTGATGCGACTTCACTAACAAACTTTAAATGATCGTATATGGTGGAAGAAGCTCTTGTCGTGCGTTGTCGCTGGGGTGCCATTTGAATGCCCAACAAAGCTTTGAAACTCAAGAAATTAATGAACTTTGTAGTTGGAGCAATTTATCGAACACCTTATATGCACTTTATATTTTGCCCAATTTCAAAGCTCTTGAATGCTTCAAATCCCTCCAATTGATGTATCAAACACAAAAAATGATCCTAATAATTAAAAATAACTCCCAAGGATGAAGAAGAAGGCTTGCATGTATTAATTACCTCTGGGATTGAAGAAGATGAACAATAGACAATTTTGTTGTTCAATTTCTTTTCTAAATATTGAAATCTTGATTCCTCCTTGAACTCCTTTACTGTGATGTTTGTTAATGCTTGTGTTATTAAGTTTGATTGGAATTGAAGTTATTTTGAAGGTGGTATTTGAATGGTTAGATGAAGTTGGTTTGTGGGGGGTTTTTGTGTTTGAGTGGGAGAGGAAGTGTTTGAATGGGGGAAGGAGTGGACGAGTTATGAGGAAAGTGGGAAAATGGGCGCGACAGGTTACTTTTGGTTTTGCTGAACCGCGCATGAGCGCCGCGGCTCACCTCTTGAATGTCGCGGCTCAATGTCTATTGCCACGACCCTTATGTTTTTGAGCCGCGACTCATATGTTTCTGTTTGGCTTGTGCTTTTTAGCTTAATGAATGCTGATTAACCTTGGGCGCTGCGACCCTTAAATTCTAATGTCGCGGCTCATGAGGGGATGTTGTGGCCCTTTTCTGGTTGTGCCGCGACCCAATAATCTTTTGATTGCTAATGCTTTGCTTGTTTAATTCCTTGCATTCTCTTCATTTCCTTGCTAAACCATTATTTGCTTATGTCTTCTTCCTCTCCATTTCTCAACTTTTCAAATTTGATTCCTGTATCTCCTGAAATTCATTTGCCATCAAAATGCAACTTGATTAATTATGAAAATTTCATGACTAAAAATTGAATTAAAACAAATAAACTAAATTTCAATAAATTCAAATCTAATTATAATTTAACCCATGGGTTGCCTCCCAGTAGCGCTTGTTTTTAAGTCTTCAGCCTGACTTCTTCCTTTGATTCTCGGGCTTGTCTAACGTGGTTGAAATGCTGTTAGATGCGCATTCCACATCATACATCACTTGACCTTCCATGTCCACATCTTCCTTTCCTTCATTTGTGTATCTATCAGTCGCTCCATACTCTCGCACGAGCTCGTCACCTATGCTTTCTTCTGCCAAGTAACATTCCTCCACTTCCTCCGGGAATTTAATGGCGTCAAATACATTGAATTTGATTTCTTAATCATTGACTCTCATTGTAAGCTCCCCATTTTGCACATCTATCAGAGTTCGTCCCGTTACTAAGAATGGTCTACCCAAGATAAGTGGAACTTCATGATTCTCGGCACACTCCAGGATGACAAAATCGACCAGGAAAACAAATGTATCAACTTTTACCAATACATCTTCAATCACTCCTCTCGAAAGTGTAATTGATCGATCCGCCATTTGCAGCGTAATGTTTGTCAATTTTAGTCCTTTTAATCTGAGTTTCTCATAAATAGAAAGTGGCATTAGATTGATACTTGCACCAAGATCGCATAGAGCCTTCCCAACAAACTACTCCCCAATGGTACATGGTATTGTAAAGCTCCCAGGGTCCTGCAGGTTAGGCGGTAGTTTCTACTGAATAATGGCACTGCATTCTTCTGTTAAAGCTACCATTTCACATTCACCAATTCTTCTCTTTTTTGAAAGAATCTCTTTCATAAACTTCGCATAACTCGGCATCTCATAAAAAGGTATATTGATTTGCAACTTTTTAAAAACCTCCAAAAATCTTGAAAATTGGTGATCGAGTTTCCAATTCTTCAAACGTTGTGGAAATGGGACTGGAGGTGTTTTATCATCTTGTTTACTCCCTTTCTGCTTCAAATTTGCTCCCTCGTTATCATTTTTTTTCAGTCTTGCTCAAGTCTTTTTCAAACTCTTCTTCCTTTTAGGTGTTCAGTGTTCCTGTTGGCATGTTGACATTTCCCTGTAAACTTTTATTACACCTTAATGTAATTGCCTTGCATTACTCATAACTTTCTTTTCTGGGATTGACTTCGGTGTCACTTGGAAGAGCTCCTTGTGGACGGTTACTTACTGTATTTGCTAATTAGCCCACCTGATTTTCCAAGTTGTGAAGTGATCCTTCTAAGTTGTTTATTATTGTGTCATTTTGAGTAATGTATTTAGAAAGTAGTTCTTCTAAGCTTGGCTTTCGTTCTTGTTGTGATTGAGTTTGACCTTGAAAACCTGGTGGATGAAATTGCCTCAGAGTTGATGTTTGGTTTTGATTATTGCTCCATGAAAAATTCGGATGATTTCTCCACCCAGGATTATACGTGTTGGAGTACATGCCTAGCTTATTTCCAATAAAATTCACTGTCTCTGGATTTATGGCACACTAGTTTGTCTGATGATTACCTGCACAGAGTTCGCAAACCGCAATTACCTGTTAAACCGATTGTGTATTCTATGAATCAAATTTCTTTGCCAATGATGCTACTTGATTCAAATGAGCTGTTGGCCACTGATATTTGTTTGCAACCTTGGTTTCTAGCAATTCATACGCCTTGTCAAAATTTTTACCCATCAATGCCCCTCCTGCAGCTGCATCAATACTAGTGTGAGTGATATTAAATAATCTATTGTAGAAAGTTTGCACTTGCAGCCATTTAGGGAGTTCGTAATGTGGACATTTCCTCAACATGTCCTTAAATCTTTCTCACACCTCGTATAATGATTCAGAATCCTGCTGTGTAAATGAGGTGATTTCATTTCTCATCTTCGCTGTTTTTGCCGGTGGGAAAAATTTTGCTAAGAATTTCTGAGCTAGATCATCCCATGTCGTAATTGATCCTGCTGGTAACGAATGTAACCAACTCTTTGCCTTGTCACGCAAAGTGAAAGGAAAGAGTCTCAATCTCACTACATCATCTGAAACTCCATGATATTTGAATGTGTTGACTTTGTCATATTCTAAACCTAATGTTTTGATGATGATTTGGTTCAATGGTACTAAATTGTTTATTGTGAATTTCAGGAAATTAATTCAAGAAAATTGTTCGATGGTTTATTCAAGGAACAATGAAGATTTGAGTCTTAAGGAAAATATGTAAGGTCATTGCAAATATTTAATTTTTCAATACAAGGCTTTAGGACATAATATTTATGCATTAAACTAGGTTTGTCATGTCTTAATTTTATATGCTGAGTGGTATGCATAAAAGATGGTTTTAGCTTATTGATTAAAATTTAATTCGTACATGGCTAAACTGATGCATGGTTGTTTTAAATTGGATGCATGACTAAGCTTTTGATAAATTGGTATATCACATGTACTGTTGATTATATATTGTAAGCCACGTGTAAGATCTTATGTGTTGGAAATTTGGAAGTGGTTGGAGTATATTGATAAGATATGATTACTTATCTAAAAGAATGGGATAAGGATCTTGGGAATATAAGATAATCATTATCTTGACAAAATTGGTTCAATTTCTAATGCTATATAGGTGGCGGCAGTTTTGATTAGACTTAGCCAGTGATGATTCATTATTTAAAACAGCTTCTGTTTGAAAGAGTCCAACAAATACTTGTTACAACCGAAGATAAATTGGTTTTGATTTCTCTTAGCCATTAACGGTATTAATATTTGAACGTTATCCACAATTGGCAACGGAAATATTTTAAATCCGGTTTATTTACTGGGCTATAAAAAGGAAGCACTGTTGTTGATAAAAATTACCCGACTTGCTTGATTTAATATTTTTTGCAACCATATACTTGAAAGAGATTTAATTATTTTCGGTGCAATTCTTCAAGCTGCTGTGCTATTATATTCAGATATATTTTTCAGCAATTTTTGTGGGCATAATATTGGTGATATCTTTTAACTCTACCTGATCATTGCATTCATTAGTTGAGCCTTGCATTGTTAAATTGTTTATTTGCTTTGATCACTAGACCTCTATTATTGTAATCTTAATTTTTAGACTAAGTGTTGTCTAAAGGAATTTAATCCAGGTGGATTAAGGTTTGTTTACATACAGATTCAAGGAAGCATAGGTGCTTAAGGAGTGCATTGGTGCACAAGGAGCAAAAGTGCTCAAGTGGATTATTGTAATTCAAAATTTGATAGAATCTGTCTTGTAACGGGAATTATTTTTAAATAAAAGTGAGTCTCCAATACTAGTCGGTATTCGACATGGAGTAGGCTATTATTATAGAGGGTAATAGCTGAACCATGAAAAAAATCTTGGTGTTGATTTTATTGCTTGCTTTATTTTAATTACTCAAAAGTTAGTTAATTATTTTTAATAACGAATAACTTGAATATTTGTATTATTCATTATTATCAAGTATTTTCATTTATAAAATCACCAAGATATTTTCTTAAACTAAAAATCAATCCAGTTGACCGTATTCATTCAGTAAGCTGCATTCATTAATACAGTAGACTAAGTTCTTCTTTAACAAAGACTCAATCCAGTAAACCATATGCATTCGGTAAGCTGCATTCATCAATATAGTAGACTGTATTCAAAAGTTTGGTATAAATTTTTTAATTGGTAATAATCTGTATCCACACTTATTCAACCCCCTTTCTAAGTGTTCCTTATCTAAATTTTAGAATGTATCACAAATCTCCAAGAAACTAACAAGATGGTCATTAGGATCATCATTCAGTAGACCTCCAAACTGGACTGAATTTTGTATCATCTGAATAGTTCTTGGTTTGATCTCAAATGTATTTGTGGTAATCGTTGGTCTTCTTATACTCGAATGAATTTTGGTCACCTGTGGCATAACGTAGTCCTACAGAGATTTCTGCTCCTCTCGCTATTCAACAACCATGATTACTGGATTCTCTATGATTTCTACTTCTTGAAACAACTTTCGCCTCGACTTGCGGAGATTTCTCTCGATATTGTCTACCAAAGGTGTCAATTCCTTTCCCTTCGAATGCGTTTGCATACACACTCAAACTTCATGTGAAAAGGAATAAAATTCTTAAACACAGGGACGAAGCCAGGATTTGATCTTGGAGGGGGCCAAATGCCATGCCCAGGTTTAGTCCAAGCCAAGGCCAATCCAAGCTAAACCCTTCTATGCTTCACTTAGTGATGCTGCACAACAGGCCGACCTAGCCTAGTCCAGCCTGGGCCGTTAATCAGGCCACGTATTGACTTTCAAACTACAAAGCCAGACCAATCCAAACTTGACACTAAAAAATGCAGCTTATTAAGGCCTACAAGATAGGCCCTACACAGGCCTAAACTTTGGACTTCAATGATTAACTTAAAAAAATTAGTCTTACTCTCCTCTATTTATAAACAAAAGTAGGAGAAGAGAAGAATAATAGACAATGTGGGACTATAAATCAAGGATGTATTTGAACAAAAGGCCTCTCGTTGCATGTATTTGGGCAATGTGGCTGCATTTGCTGGCATTCTCGTTAGAGCCACCACCAAGTTATTTTGAGGGTAGCAGCGGAGCAGAGTTTCATTCGCAGTATATGGAGAGTGTGTGAGGTTTCCTAGCGGAAGGGTGGTGGTGGGTCAGGTCATGGGTTTTTCGGTGAGCCCTAAAAGCTTGCGAATGGATCCGTTATCAAGGCTAGAGTTTATCTTGTTCCCAAAAATGGATTCTAGGCAGAAGAAAGTATGACTATATGAGCTACTAGTTCAGACTTTAATTTTTGGATTTTCTGTGATGTAAACGGTTGGTAGATTGAAGATATGAATGGAATCTACCAGAAAAAATTCGGAGTTGTTAATAAGTCTGTTTATAGCTTTAAAGTGAAGAGCTCTCAATCTTTCATGTTTGAGTTATATAAAGTAGTACAAACATATGATCTAGTTTAGATTCCTCATAGTAGAGACCAAAGACAGTAAAAAGGTACGTAACCTACATTAGCTATACCTTAATAATGTATTAGAGGCATGTGCAATGGACATTGATGTTTCCCTAATGGCTGGAGGTGATATGGCTTTTATTGGTGAAAAAGGAGTAAACTTGTCAGGTGGGCAAAGAGCTCGTCTAGCTCTTGCCAGGTACATCACTTCAATATTGTTTCTAATGTGATTAGCATTAATTTCTCTAAGGAACTTGCCATCTTTCTTCATCATTTGGTCATAGGACTCTAAGTACCACATTGTTTAGAAGAGAGAAGTCTTAAGGAAACTTTCTTTATAAAATGGACTCTAAGCCCCACATTGTTTAGAGGAGAGAAGTATTAAGGAAACTTTCCTTATAAAAGGCAACTAATAAGCCAACCAAAGAAAGGAGTAACCAATATGGGCTGAGATACAAGTAGGTATTACAAAATTTTCAAACCTTGGGGGGGCCATGGCCCCCCCAGTCCACACAAAGCTTCGTCCCTGCTTAAACAAGAAGTAACTTCTAAATTAAACCTAACTGACGAAATTGGTATTAGAAAAATTAAGCTATTTAATTGCTCCCCGACAACGGCACCAAAAACTTTTTGAGCTAAAATCTATACTAGCAATTTACGTGAAAGTATACACGGTCACTCAAGTAATAAAGTGAAAGTAGAGTTGTCGATCCCACAAGGAGCGATTAATAACCTAAATAATCTAACTACTAATTAAGCATCAGTTTAATTTAATCTAGATTAATGGAATAACAAATCAAGTTAAGTAACCGGATTAAGTAACTAGTAGAATATTAATTCAATAAATAAGAAGGTTAAGGAATCAATTTTCCCCGATTAATCAATTAATTAATATTAATCTTCATCTATTAAATTGATCATTCTAGATTGTCAACAACAAATCACCAACAGTTTGTATAATCATCCTCTGGATTAATTATACAACATACTTATTATTATCAATTTCACTATATTCCTATGAGAAATAATAATAATAAATTCATTAAGATTTATTTTTCAACATTACTTGCGGTATCCGAGTATATTCCTATCCCGACTACAAATTAGCAGTTAATCCTAAGATGAATTACTAATCACAAGTTATTATATCCATATCTGAATTTAGAATCCATTGTCTAATTTCATCTAAATTTATCTAATAATTGTTGATCAGACAATTATAACAATAAGCTCAAGATATAATAAACAATCCATTCATAATCAACTTAAATAGAAGAATAAATAAATATTAATTCAAATCATCATCGGGTTCCATTGAATCCTTAACTAAAGAATTAGTTCATAATAAAAGCAAAAGACATAATTGATTTATCAAAAGCCATCATAGATACAAAAGACAAGAGTTTAAGAAGGAAGAAATAAACTCTGATGAATTTCTGCCTTCACTCCTCAGCTCCTTGCTTGCCTCTGCGATGTCTCTAATGAAACCCTTCTTTTCTACGTACTGACGCCTCTTTTTTTAATTGAATGAATGAATAAATATTATTTGTCTTTTTCTCTCTGATAAGCTCCAACCCATTCAATAGATAAGTGTAAATAAAACCCAATCTCCAGCTTTAGGAGTTTGAAAACCTCCCAACTTCAATTGTTACGCGTACATATCCATCAGGCATTAAAATAATAAAATCAGCCTCTAAATTCACCGGGCGCGTGGCTGTACAAGCACGCTAAGTAGGAATGGAGCGTTGCGGCTCATGCTATTGAATGTCACGATCCATGACTTTGTTAAACTCAGCGCCGCGACCCATGATATTGAATGCCGCAGCTCATTTTCCTCTGACCACTTTTCCTGATTTCTTTTACGCGCCTGTTTTTGACCAATTTCTCATATGAAGTCCTGTTACTTGCTCTTTCCCATTCGTTTGACTTTTGCCAAACGCTTCCTTATTACCTATAGCTTGAATTAAGGCTAAACTTGCAATAATTCACATTATTTACACTAAAATAAGTTGAAAGCAATTATTGACATAAAATTACTAAAATGTACTCAAATAATACTAAATACTTAAGAATGAGCTAAATAATTAAACTAAGAATATCAAATAAGTATATATAATATCTACTCATCAACAATCAAAACTCTTTAATTTTCTCTCAAAATATAAAATTTGACACTAATTTACTGGCAATCCTTATAGGATTTATTCTCTATTCCATATTTTATTGGCATTTACCCTAATTATGAGAATGAATTTACTCATTTCATATAAACTATGATAAAAATGTTGTTTCTCTTTGGTGGTTAAAGAATTCATAGTAAAAATAAGGAAAAAAAATCCTTATATATAGTGGTTAAATTTATATAATTTCGTTCAAGTTTTGAAAACAACAAAGATGATAATTAATAGTACTTTATAGTTAGTTTACAATTGTTATATTTGTTTGTACTAAAATTAAATAACTTCATATCAATTTTAAATTTTAAGATTTCACGAATTGACTCTAAAAAGTCAAAATGTATCTCTAATTTTGGAATGGATGGAGTATTATTTAATAAAGAATCAATTCTATACGGATTGTGTAAAAACCCAACTTTTTATGAATAAGATTTAAATTTTTCTTAATATTATTCTAATCAGTGAAGTCTTTAATTGATAAAATATTATAGTTAAGGGTGATATATGCATATTATCAGATAAACTGTATGTTGGGGAATATTCTTTTTGCCGGAGAATATTTCTTCTGTCGGGGAATATTATATTCGGTAAAGTACGACGGTGCCGAAATAACCAATCATTGGTGAGCCCCATAACGACTAATTGTCGGATACGGAAAACGACAATATTAATATTTTTTATAAAAATTGTCAACGGTATTATCACCTACAACTATTAAAATATTCGGTAATAAAATAACAGTAGCACACGGTATTCTAACAGTAGCACACGGTATTGCACAATATCTCATATTATTTATTCAATAATTGTTATAGTAATATCTGCATAGTATTTTTATATTATTAAATCAATAATTATCAGAGTAACTCATATTATTTGATATGATATTATTAGACCAGTTAGCATTATTGACAATGTCTAGAAATTCTGTCAAGGAAATGGGTTATTTAATTGCGCGTCGTTTCTACGGAAAGCTCCATCTTTCTTGGGAATGATCTGGTTGTCAATTCTTTTCAAAGATCGATCTTCGTTCTGGATATCATCAGTTAAAGATTAAAGCTGATGATGTTCCCAAGACTGCCTTCAGAACTCGATACGGACATTACGAATTCGTAGTCATGTCTTTCGACTTAAGTAATGCTCCTGCTGCCTTCATGGATATTATGAACCGAATATTCAAGGAATATTTGGATCATTTTGTGGTTGTCTTTATTAATGACATCCTCATATACTCCAAAAGTCGTGAAGATCATGAGCGACACTTGAGGTTGATACTCCAAAAGCTTCGTGAAAACAAGTTATATGTCAAGTTGAAGAAATGCGAGTTCTGGCTTGAGGAAGTAGCATTCCTTGGACACGTGATATCTAAACAAGGAATATCGGTTGAGCCGAAGAAGATTGAAGCAATACTAAATTGGGAGCAGCCTAAGTCAGTAACCGAAGTACGAAGCTTTCTGGGCCTAACTGGTTATTATCGGAGGTTCGTAGAATGATTCTCTCGAATTGTCATTCCATTAACTCAGCTGACTCAGAAAAGCACAAAATTTGAATGGAGTGAAGAATGCGAGAAGTGTTTTCAAGAACTCAAGAAAAGACTCATTTCAACACCTGTTTTGACAATACCATCAGGATCGAAAGGATTTGTCATCTACAGCGATGCTTCAGGCAGAGGTCTAGGTTGCGTTCTCATGCAACATGGGAAAGTTATAGTTTATGTTTCTCTGCAACTCAAGGAATATGAGAGGAATTATCCTACTCATGATCTAGAGTTGGCAGCGGTCGTTTTCGCGTTGAAGATCTGGAGACACTACTTGTATAGGGAGAGAGTGAAGATCTATACAAATCATAAAAGCCTCAAATATTTCTTCACCCAGAAGGAACTCAACATGCGACAACGACGTTGGCTCGAGCTGTTGAAGGACTATGACCATACCATCCTGGAAAGGCGAACGTGGTAGCTGATGCGTTGAGTAGAAGATCATATACGGGTACGAGTGCGATATTGTCAACACAAAGGCCCATTTTGTATGATTTACAAAAGATGGAGATAGAGTTAAAGCCTTCAGGAACCCACGTGAAGATGGCATATATACGAGTAGAACCAGCTTTAATCGACAAAGTTAAAGCTGCTCAAGCTATAAACCCAGAGCTGATGAATATGAAGAAGAAAGTATAAGAAGGTGCTATTTCAGAAGCAAGAATTGACGAAGAATGGATACTTTGAGTCAACTCTAAACTTTGTGTTCCTAACGACCCTGATTTGAAATTTAAAATCATGATAGAGGCACACAACACACTGTTTGCAATCCACCCTGAAAGTACCAAAATGTATCGTGACCTTCGACATACATTTTGGTGGAGCAATATGAAAAGAGAGATTGCGGAGTTTATCTCAAGGTGTTTAACTTGTCAACATGTCAAGGCAGAGCATCAAGTACCAAGGGGTCCATTGCAACCACTTGAGATTCCAGAATGGAAGTGGGAACACATCAACATGGATTTCGTGACAGGTCTTTCCAAGGTTTCTCAAGGCTTATATGCAATTTGGGTCATTGTAGATAGATTGACCAAGTCCGCTCATTTCTTGCCCATACGAAAAAACTATTCACTTGAGCGTCTTGCTAGTATGTACATAAGCGAGGTTGTGAAATTGCATGGCATGCCAGTATCCATAATTTCTAATCAAGACACTAGATTCACTTCACGATTTTGGGTCAGCTTGCAGAAAGCTATGGGCACTGAATTACGATTCAGTTCTGTATACCATCCCCAAATAGACGGGCAATCGGAAAGGACAATCCAAATTCTCGAAAATCTATTGAGGCTCTGCGTACTAGACTTCAAAGGAAGTTGGGACAAATACTTACCATTGGTGGAATTCTCCTACAACAACAGTTATCAAGCAAGTATAGGCATGACTCCCTTCGAGGCGTTGTATGGACGAAAGTGTCGTTCTCTAGCATGTTGGGATGAAGTAGGCAAAGCAAAATTGTTGGGACCTGAGTTGGTACGCATAACTACAGAAAAGATTCAAATGATTCGGCAACGTATACAAGTAGCACAAGATCGACAAAAAAGTTATGTTGATCTTCATCGAAGAGATAAAGAATTCAATGTCGGAGATCATGTATTTTTACATGTTGCTCCATAGAAAGGAGTTACGAGATTTGGAAAGAGAGGAAAGTTCAATCCTCGATTTATCGGTCCATTTGAAATCCTCGACCGAGTAGGAATTGTGGCTTACAGACTCGCCTTACCACCAAGTATGTCTCGTGTTCATAACGTCTTTCATATATTAATGCTACGAAAATATGTGAAAGACCCGAACCACATTATTGAATTAGAACCAGACGAGATAGTAGAGGATTTAATGTATGAGGAGGCACGTGTCAAGATCTTGGATAAAAAGGAACAGATTCTACGCTCAAAGGTTATACCTTGTGGGCAAGGAAATTACGTCTTGCTAGGGTTAGGGTTTCGTGTTGGCTGGAGAGGCGAGAAATCCACAAAGAATAAGGAATTGACTGATTGATTGAAGAGGGGAGAAGAACAGGTGGACGATTACTCCAATGACATGTGGCAGAACTCTCAGAATCCGAAAACCGGGTTAGGGTAACAGGGATTCCAAGAGCCTTTTTGAGTCTTCGAGTTGAGAGAGAGTTCCAAGTGCTCAGAGCTTCCAAGAGTCCAAGTGTAATGTTCTGAGAGCGATCCCTTCTTCTTAGAATAGAAGGGCTATTTATAGAACTTTCTTGGGAAGTAGTCACATGCCAGGCACATGTTTTAAGGGAAATTCTCGAAATACTCTATAGTAATGTCTTTAAGGGGAAATTCCAGAAATACCCTTTAGTCATCAAAGTAATGCCCAAATTCCCCTGTCCTTCTAGCCGCTAATCCAATCCCTCAATCAATTCCCAAAATGGGTCACATCCACGAGTCTTCTGCCTTGGAACACGTGGAGGCTTCCCCGGGTCTAGCACATTTATTTTTGTCTTTTTCGGTATCCATTTAATTACATCATGGACCCTAATTTGTACATTTAATTAGGTCACATGAACCCTAATTTATACATTTAATTAGGTTATGTAAACCTTAATTTGTACATTTATTTCAATTAGGTCATGTGAACCCTAATATGCACTTGGGCCCACATTTGCCCCTGCACGAGAGTCGCGATTCTCGAGAGACGCTCGTGCAAAATATACTCCAAGCTTTTGAATGATTTTGTGAGACTCCACTCCACAGGTCTTGAAGACAAGGGTCCTAGAAGAGGGAACCCCTAGGGAGCCAAACTCTTAGGGTTAAACCCTAAGGAGGCAAAACCTAGCAGGACGACTTTGCTTAAGACCGGAATGCTACCCCCACCTATCGGGGAGAATTGGGCTTGGCTTAGTTAGTAGTGCCCGCCCATTCTGTCTCGCCGCCGACCCATGAATTCTTCAGAGCGGGTCGGCAAGCCGGGCGTACGAGGACCGTCGAAGAAGTGCCTCAACGCGCCGCAGCCACTACTTTGACTCCTTTTATGCAATTATGAACTCCACGGAACTTTCTCGATTCCAACGCAACTTATCCTCTTCCTTGGACATGTTGAGAAATCTTATGCCAATCTTTCTATAGCTTGCCCAATATATGTTTCCCTATTTTTTCTGGAAATTAAAACAAGGAAAATCATCAAATCTTACCAAGTAAAATTCAATCGACTAAAATCTTTCTTTTGGTAAATCAAATCTTTCCTTTTTATTTAGGAATTAAATCAAATATTTCCAAATAACATTTTATTTTAGGAATAAAATATGATTTTTGAAGAAATTATCCTTCCTCATTATTATTATTATTATTATTATTATTATTATTTAGAAGGAAATTCAAATTTCGAAATTTTCCTTTATTGGGAAATAAAAATCAAATCTTTTCTATGTTTATAAAATAATATCTTTATATATTTATATTTAGAAGCAAGATCAAATCTACTTATCTTTTGGAAACCAGATTGAACCCTTCCCTTAATAGGAACATGGTAGTCGTTTCCTTCTGCAAGCATGCGGTTTGTATATGTATATACATCTCCCAAGTCACTTAGGCTTTTCTTTTCATCGTTCAATTTTCTTTTGTCTTAGCACTTTCTCTCCTCTTTCAAGTCGGAAGATCACCAAGAAGTTTTCAAGCAAACGTTCCTCATCTTGGGAAAGAGGTAGGAAAGCAATTCCACCCCTATAGGGCTGAACCCTAAGGGGGGTAAACCCGAGGGGGAGGCTTCGTCCCTCCTTCTTCTCTTTCTTTCAATTTTTTTTGTTTATTTGAATGCTTTCTATCGAACTTCTTCTTGACTTACTTCATCCACTTTTCTTTTCAGGTCATTGTAACCTTCTTTTGTCTTCCGAGCCCCGTTACCCTGATCATATCTGGGTAGAGTTCCCTCGAATAATAAAGGAAGATACAATATTTATCGCGACAAAGAAGCATTCGTTCCGAAAAGTTGATTTGTGGAGCATCAGAATTTCAAAGGTACACAAAAGAATCCCCCCTAGGGGGCCGAACCCTATAGGTGGCCGAACCCTAGGGGGCCAAACCCTAGGGGGCTGAACCCTATAGGGGGAAGCTAAGCCAAAGTTTTTTTTTTCAGGTACCCCTAATTTTTTCTTTTGTCTTTCGAGCCCCGTTACCTGGATCATATCCCGGTAGGGTTCCCTCGGATAATAAAGGAAAATTGACGTTTTTCGACAAAATCGTGAAGTACACAGACAAAAAAAAATGCTCATCGGCGAGACCTCCTTGCATGGTCGAGCCCCCAGGAGGCCGAACCCTAGGGGATAAATGTCAAATAATGTGAAAAAAATGAACTTTGGGAATTGTGACCGCTATTTTGACCATAACTTTTGTTTCGTTTGGAGTTTCGGGGCCCATAATATATCAAAATAACCGTATCGACGAGTACTACAAAAATCATGGCCTTTGGCCATGATGCATACCAAAATAAGTCAAAAAATGGCTCCGAAGGATGTATTTTAGCTGTCCGAAGTTTTTCGAAAAAGTTTTAGAAAATTTTTTCTTTCATATTTGTGATTTTGATCATTCTCTGACTTCATTTCTTCTTCTTTTCAGGTATTCTCAAGTGTAAAGCTCATATTTTTCCCCTTGTCATGGTAAGCATATTCAAGTTCAAATGCTTTACTTGACATCCTTTCCTTGCTCTTTAGTGCCCTTATGTGGAGTCTTCCTTACTTGTAGGCCTCGTTAACCGAATGCTCTGAAGACTTGAAGACCTCCAAGGTGACCCCCTTCATCAGTGATTGGGGAAGGGCTCCCTTTTTTTTTGGGCCTTCTGACCCTTCCGATCGCATTCCCCGCATATGCATAGAGAAACAAGAATACCCTTTCAGTCCCTTTCGCTTCCTGTCTGACTCATCTGGCCGCCTTCAAGGATGGCAACATTGGACCGACGAGATCCTCGGGAATGCTGAGTATAAGGTTATACTAAAGAGTGCAGGCATATATCGCTACATTCAGCTATGTAGGGCATTTAGCTATATAGGGCATTCAGTTATGTAGGGATCTACGTATCCAGCAGGATCATGACTCCCTTACTGTATTGATTTCCCGCTGGTGCTCTTCTTCATGCACATTCGTTACTGCTTGGGGGGGGGGGGAATTCACCCCTACTCTAGAGGATGTCTGCTTCCTTTTCTTTTTTCAAATTATGTACTTATTCTAAATTATATATATCTTGCAGTCTTCCTGTTGTTGCTTCGACTTCTTGTAGCCCATCCAGTCTGTCTCCCAGGGATACTGAGTGCGTTGCATACTTGATAGAGGCTTTCAGGCGGGCTAGCAATTATACTTCATGATTTCATGGTGACATAATCCTTTTAGACTTCATCTCGGGTACCTCCTCGAGTTCCTCCCCCGGGATCCTCTGCTGTCGAGGAGATGAGAGTTACTTGCTCTAGAGTAAAGTCGAGGATCCTTGTTTTTAGATTGCCGAGAATGATGATGATGATGATGTTCCCATTGGATTTCTTATGGGACGGCAAGTGAGGTGGTGACCTCCACTACTTGTAAGCCTCCCTGACATAACATGATTGTTGTCGAGTCCTCCTCACCTCATGATGATCGTGTCAGCCTTAATGTTGATGATTCTATGTTTGATGTGGGCTCAGGTCCTACTGTGGTTAGTACAGTTCCATCTTCACGCCCACATACAACATCTGCTCATGACAGCTTTGAGGGTACCGGTGACACCCATGTTGATGTTGATGCTATTATGGCAGTTGATCCTCCTCCCCGAGGGGGAATCCTTCAGAACCTATTGCTGATTTCCATCCTCCCCAGAAGGATTTTATCGAGGCTTCACTTGACAGGGAGGGTACAATTGCTAGTTCTTTGGGTGGGACACCGATGTTTTACTTTCTTTGCCCGTTGAGGGGCTCGCCTTATTTGACTCTCTTCATCTTGATTCTGCCACCTCGCCTTTTAGTGACCTCAGCTATCCACCCAACAACAAAGATATCGTGGAGCTACAGGCATTCTCTAGGCCCATGATTTGTGCAGCCCCTCTCCCGATGAATATCATAATTGCTTTCCAAGTGGCTCCTACTAGAGCTTCCTTCAATCCAACCGGAGAGCTTGTTCCTTTGAGGGATTTCCAGGCTTCTTCCTCCAGTCAGGAAAGTCTCACGCGTCTCTTAGTTTGGTTCCCACAGATACTTGATCGGCTACATATTCGTGAGGCCTCCTTCTAGACCCTCTTATTAGATTAAATTGTAAGCTTTGTTCTTGAGATGCACAGTCTTTCTCTCTGTTCTCTATGAACAGAGGACTTAGATAACTGAGTTGTGAGGTTGATGACTTGTTGGCCTTAACATTTCTCCTTTTCGTGCTAGGCTGGATCTCCTTACTTCTAGGTATTGTGTTGTTACACTACGTTCGGAGGTCACTTCATGTCATCGTGAGAATTACTTACTTTCGGTAGATCTTCTGGTGCTTCAAGATATCATGGCTAAATTGAAGATCAAGCTTTAGAAATTTGAGTCGGCTGCTCAAGACCTTGGGGGAATACAAATACGAAGGCTTGAGATACCGCTATTGTTGACTTTGAGGCTTTAGTTATATCCCCTCTTCAGTTTGATATGTCTTAGCCTTTAGATCATGGCTTTTTATAGCTTTTTATTATTTCCTGTATCAAAGAACTCATTTATATGTCATTTATCATAATAGAGTTTCTTTAGCATTATTGATTGCCTTTAACTTGAATTTTTCCTTAAGACCCAATATTTAGCATTGAATCCTAAGTTATTCAAATTAATACTCCAAGACAACAATATTCATAATAGTGAGAGTAAACATGCAATTTTTTAAGTAACCTGCTTTTGTTTTTCGATTTCTCGCAAACCAACTCTTGAATCCATACTTTTAAAATTAAAGAATATTCAAGTATAAGTGAAAGTTTGACATTTTTATTAATAATTATATTGCTTTTAACGAAAAGCATAACGTTTCAAAATTTTTATAAAGATAATAATAATAGATTTTGCTTTTGTCGGATAAAGCATAACGTTCGCCACTTTTAGAGATAAAGTGTAACTTTCTCGGGTTTGAGGACTTATAGTCAGGTACCTCGATTACTTTTAGAGCTGAAAGTATAACTTTGAGGACTTATAGTCAGGTGCCTCGATTACTTTTAAAGTTGAAAGTATAACTTGTCAGGTCCGAGGGCTGTAAATGTAATGTCCGGAAAATTTTAAACACTATATCAAATTTATTTTTATAAATAAATTCATTTTATATAATTTTAATTGGACCCATGTAAGAATGTTTATTTAATTATATAATTATAGGTCCAATAAACTTTTTGCATTAAAGGGGCTCATTATTAGTGCGATTTAAATTAATGAGTTAACCCAAAGAAATTATTTGCAAAGAAATTTGGATAATTAAATAGATGATTTTATTATTATCAGATTAAATAATTCGAGTGAAGAATTATAGTTATATTAAATATTTTAAATAAATAATTAATTTGTTTAGCCATTAATTTAAAATATCAGAAATACGAGATGGTTGATTTAACTGGGCCGATTTTCCTCATTTAGATTAGCCCATTGCTCTTATTTATTTTGATTTAAGCCCAAATTCCCTTTCTTTTTAAATTTGGGCCGCCTCTTAACTAATTTCAGCTGGCCCAACTATTGGGTTAAGTCCAATTTGGATTCCAGCGGGTTGAACCAAGATCACCGGGTCAGCCCATTCCTTTCCTTTAGCCGGCTTGGGTCCATATGTAGCATACCAGTTATCAAATTGGGAAAACCTGTAATAGGCGTTGGGGATTAACCGAGCCAAGCCAATCCATACCAGACAATCGAGCGAAATCAAAACCCCCAAATCAAAGTAACCGAGCAAGAAGGTAATCCCAGCAAAGCCTCTCAAATCAGAGGAAATCAAACCCTAACACCTCAATCAGTCCATCAATCGAGCAAAAGACGGGAAGGAGGAGATGCCGGCAAGAGATTGAAGCAACCAGCGGACAAACGAGCGGAAGCCCCAACGACCGAGCAAAACGCGGCAAGGACCGAAGGTCCCAGAAATCCGGCAAAAACGACCGGCGAGACGCGCGGCTCAAGAAAGTGACGGCAAATCACAGCTGGGTGGATGTGAAACGATCGACAGCTCAACCCCTCTCCTACCGACGGTTAACAGTGGGTCAGGTAGGGTAATACCCAATTACTGGGCAACTAATCTTCTATAAATTGGGTTTTCCCCCCAAACCCTAAACCAGCTGCCAATTCGATTCTCCTTTGTGCGAGTTCCAAACTAGAAATTAGGGTTTCAAGTTGGTAAGGAGTTACAGAGAGGAGAGGAAACAGGGGAAATCATTTGGGGAACGGCGATTCCAGAGCTGTTAATGTCCGATTGGGTTGAATATTGTGGAAGGAGAAGAAGAGTGGCAGCTCGATCAAAACCAAGGTATCGAAATGGGTTGTGATAGCTTCCAGTTAGGTTCTGTATAATTTTCTTGCTATTTGTGCTGTGTTTAGTTTGTAGTATACGTTGTATTGGGTTGAATTTGTTCTGTTGTGTTGCTGGGTTTGTGTTGTCCCCTGGTATTGGGTAGCATAAGCTCTGTATGGGGTAATTTGCTTCTGTGTATTGAATTAGATTGTTCCCATGTATTAAGGAGTTTTATTTCTCTGAATTAAATTAAAATGGTTCAATGGAAGTGTTTAGTTTACATTATACATTGTACTGAAATTGGGTTGTTGCTCTGAATTGGGTTCACTGTTTGGAACTCAGTAATTTGAAGAACCCTAGTGGTTCTGGTGACTTAGCTGTGCACTGATTTTCCTTCTGTACTGATATAGTATATATATATTGTGTCATGATGGTTCTGGTATTGGGATTTAGTTTTGGACACGGCTTGGTTTGAAAATCTAGAACATGACATTTAAAATTGTTGGGTTTCAAACTCTGGTAATGCAATGATATAGTTAGTTCATTCACCTTCTTTTCCTTCTTCAGCAATTGAACCGACTGGGTTGGTTGGGTTGATTTTCTTTGTATTGTGTAAATACTGTTGGGATGTAAACAGTTGGCACCACACTGTGTTTTGGGATATTGTAATTCCTTGTATTAGATTGAAGGAATCTATTAGGCAAACTGCTAACAATAAATCAATGGAAGAATTATTATTATTCGACAATAATTAATAAATGAGATTAGTAAATATTTAATTATTACTTAATAATAATTAAATATGAATAATATTAATGAGATAATTATTATTCACTAATAATTAATAAGTAAAGAAAATGAGTATTTAATTATTAAGTAATATTAAATAATTAAATATGAATAAAGTTAATAAAATAATTGTTTATTATTTATTACTAAATAGTAAATGAAGGTACTAGGTATTTGATTATTATTTAATAATAATAACTAAGTATGAATAAAGTTATTGAATAGGAAGGAAATTAACTACTTAATCATTAATGAAATAATGATTAAGTATAAGGGAGACTTATCAGTTTAGCTACGGCCCTTAATAGATAATGATAATAAACCCTTAAGGATTTCTTAATAATAATTAAGTATGGGCAGGATTCATACAGTAAGTATTAAATCAATGTTGAATAAGAGACAAGGTTAATAATTACTAAATTACCCCTAAGGTAATGGTAATTAAGAGTAAACGGAATAAATGATCAATGGTTTCTGTCATCTCTAAACCAAAATAAATTTATTTTATAGATAATAAATAAAGTTTGTTAAACCATACCTAGATACTATTAAAGGAAATGAATTGAGTGACCATGATCTATTATTATAGCTAAGGGTCATTAATAAATTTCCGTTTACCTAGTGTTAAATGGTAATTGATTATAGGTTGTGAATTCTTTATTTGCTAAGTAAATGGTATAATAAAGTGTGCCAAGATACAATCATGTTATAATAATTGATAAGCCGACTTTATCCAATGATAGGTCACTCGAAATCAATTAATTAAAGCTAGAATTTATCTGTAGCTGAGCAAACAGGCAAGTCCTCTATCCCGAACTTTGATTTCTGCAAGTTCCCTAACTTCATTCTTTCAGTATATTGAATGCAAGTTCTATCTTACTCAACTTTTACATTGAGCAAATTTCTAAGCCTTATGCACTATTTCTAATTCGTGCAAAAAGGTATATATATACTGTTGCAAGTTATTCTTTAAGCTTGAGTTTTTATCTCCAAGCATGCCTTAAGTGGTCTAATTACTTTCAAAATTATTCCACATCTGTATATTTATTGACATTCGCACTCGTGCATTTGAAATTCGTATATTTAAATTCAGGAATTTATAAACCATTCATGGTTAAGTCTGAACCCTTGTTCGGTCAGACAAAGTATGTGAAATTTATAAAAGCTATCCGAACCAATCAATGGTGAGGATTCTTAGACTGTATGAACACCCCTTTATTTATAGGGGAGTACCCCACGTACCGTATATAAGGTACAAATAGCAGAATTAAATGTTATGCATATACATAGGGTACGCGAGGCTGATCCCCTCAAGTACGTTATTCTGTAGCCAGTAACCAGAGGGTCAACCAGCTATTGACTCCTCTGGAAGTTATCGTTCAAAGTCTATTTGACTATCAATTGTTCTAAAAGCATTTAATGTTCTTGCTTCTGATTATTCTATTGTTGAAATCCCTTTTTATCATCCCTTCATCATGATATACCTTTATTGTTGTACTTTAAACTTGCTGGGCAAACTCGTTGCTCATTCTTGCTATATCATGACTTTATTGCAGCGAAACCCGAGACTTCAGGGAAGAACAAAGGAAAAGAAAAGATGAAACAATAGATTCCTTGTAGCAGACTTTATAATCATGTGTAATTTAATTGCTGTTCATGTAATTTTAACCCTAATAGTTATTTAGGGTATGGGTTGATGTACTTGATTAAGGTTAATTGTATTCTGGGACTAGTAACACCTTAAATGAACAACGTATGTTTATATATTCCGCACTTTTAGATATCATATGTTGTTAGAGGTGAATGATTGTATTGGATCGTGATGACCAGATCCGGGCATTCGGAGACCCGAATTTGGGGGCGTCACAGGTTGGTATCAAAGCTGTAGGTTATAAACTTTAGGATCGCGAAACCTAGGTTATAACCTTCGTAGTAAACTCGTATTGAGTGTTAGGAGATAAATCGAGGAGATTTATTATATGTGGTTTTGATGAATTGGGGAATTCATCGAGTCGAGTAGTACCCAATGAAATATACTTTCATTTCTTCAATGAATATATTTTATTGTTGTACTAATGTGAGTTTTTGTGTGTTTGTAGGATGGCTGATATAGGGGAGACTAGTGGAGCCCGTGAGGAGGAGGAGACATATACAGATATACCAGTAGTTTCGGAGCAGCTGGTGGGTTATGCTCCTATTGCCCCGGGATTGCTACAGGAGGAGTCCGAGCCGGAGGAGGACTACCATAGAGAGCTACCAGAGCCAGTGGTAGGTGGGGTGATGAGGTCCGGTAGTCAGGACCCTGATACTGAGGAGGAGGATCCCGAGGCCGAGGGGGAGGAGCCACCTGCTGATATCGACGGCATGGGATCCACTGCTGATGATATTATTGAGGGATTGACGGACAGAAATGAGGAGCTGGAGGCTCGGATTGCTCATTTGGAGGAGCAAAACCAAACCCATCAGTATATGGAGGACCAGTATAGAGACCTGGCCTACCAGCTCGAGCACGACTTAGGGGTGGCCAAGACACAGCTGCAGGGCTACGAGTCCTCAGCGCAGCAGGTCGGACCACTGCTACATCAGTTAGTGGCCCGAAATACTGAGTTGAGAGAGAGGTTGGAGCAGAGGGACCTGCAGATCGCCCACCTGAGGGCGAAACAGGAGGCCATGAGGTTTGAGGCCGGACTGGAGGTGGCTGCGAGGATGCGCGTCAGGGAGGCCTGGGCCAGGGAGGCCAGGAGGGTTGATCAGCTGGAGGACCAGCTAGAGGCCAGGGCAGTGAGGATAGAGACCCTGGGGCATGCCTTGGATGCAGCTTACCGTAGACCCCGGACTGAGGTAGGGGAGTCCAGCCGCTCGGTTCGCCGCAGGATCGGGGACGGAGCAGCCTCTTCTGGTCAGCAGGCTCGGATCCGTCATGATGTATAGTGATGGGATAGGATGGTTGATTAGTTGCTAGTCAGTCCCACTTTTGTTTATGTTAGGGACATATTCATGTTTGTTTGTGAAACTTTATGTTTGTTGTTATGATTGGGGTAGCAGTTAAACCCCAACTTTTGTGGTCTTGAGGGAGGAAAGGTTAGGATTCCCCACTTTTGTCTAAGGGGATGATTTGTTGATAGGACAGATAGTGGCGCATTTATAGAAGTATGCCACAGGTTTAGTCATTGTAACAAAACGGTGGTATATGAATATAAATGCAGATGTTTCGCTTAAATCAAATGTGTTGATAAATATTTTATCTTTAATTGTCTATTTTAATAACATATGTTGTAAAATGTATAGGTAAAAGTTATCAGTTTCCTTATTCTAAACCATGCCAAGGGGAAGGCCACGTAACCGACAAGTCGAAGAGTCAGAAAGTGAGGTTGGAGACCAAACCAACCCAATGAGAATGTTCGCGGAAATGCTGGCCGAGGCTATGCAATCCAGACCACCACCTGAGAGAACCCAAGCTGCAGCTGAGCCAACGCATCATCTGGCAAGCTTTAAAGATTTCAAATTGGTCGGACCACCTGAGTTCAAGGGAACTCTTAACCCAATCGAGGCGCAGACCTGGATAGAAGAGATAGAGAAGGTCTTTGAAGTAGCAAGGGTGGCAGAGGAACAGAAAACAAGTTTTGCCACTTTCATGTTAAAAGGAGAAGCCAACTATTGGTGGAAGGCCAATCGGGGCCGAGTTGAAGAAGGCACTGTCGCGTGGGATCGTTTTAAGGAAATGTTCTTAGAAAACTACTTTCCAGAGAGCATGAAACAGGAAATGGAGATCAAGTTCCTAGAACTAAAACAAGGGAACATGTCTGTGGCTGAGTACGCAGCTAAGTTTAATGAGTTGGCACGGTTTGCAGCTCACCAAGTCAGCACAGAGGAAAGGAAAGCTCGTAGGTTTGAGCAGGGGTTGAAACCATGGTTATACCGTTCTGTGGCGGTATTGAAAATCAGAACATTTGCAGAATTGATGGAGAGGGCAATCATTGCAGAGGGTGGCAGTGAGGCCCTGGCCAAATACAATCACGAGAAGAAGAAGGGACATGAGGGCCCTAAGGCAGGAAGCAGTGGGGGCAGTAACCCCAACAAACGGAAATGGATCGAGAGTCAGTCCTCTGGGGGAAATAAATCTGTAGGGGAGGTAAAGAAGCCAGGCAGATGCAACAACTGTGGCAAGAACCACACGGGTGAATGCATGAAAGGGAAGAGCGTGTGTTACCGTTGTGGACAACCTGGGCACATGGCCCCACAGTGCCCTAATAAGCCGAAAGGAGGTTGTTTCTCCTGTGGATCTCCTGACCACCAGATCAAGGACTGTCCGAAGAGGAAAAGCGACGCCGGGAGTGGCAACCGAAACAACAACAACAGTGGAAACAACAACCGGTTGAACTACGGGCCACCATCCAGTCAAGCCAACAGGCCGACAGCCCGCACGTTCAACATGACTGTGCAGGATGCCATGGAATCCAAAGACGTGGTGTCAGGTATCATCCCAATCAATGATATAAATGCATATGTGCTATTTGATTCGGGTGCTACTTGCTCTTTTGTTTCCGAAGAATTTGCTAGACAATTAAATGTACCTTGTGAAAAGCTAGAACACCCTATGAACGTAGAAGTAGCAAACAAAGAAATTATCCCCGTAGAATGCATTCATAGGAATTGTTGTGTTGAATTGCGAGGATTTAAGCTCAAAGTGGATTTGATACCAATTCGACTGGGAGAGTTCGATGTAATCTTGGGAATGGATTGGCTATCAACCCACGGAGCAGTTATTGACTGTAAGAAGAAATGTATACACCTAAAGACTCCTAATAAGTCAAAGGTGGTATTTTACGGCAGTAAGTCACCAAGCCAATCTTGTTGTCTTACTATGATGCAAACAAGGAGATTACTCAAGAAGGGTTGCGAATGTTATTTGGCCCATGTGGTTGATACTCGTCGAGTAGGGGATGAGATGAGTCAAATACCAGTCGTGAAAGAATTCACCGATGTCTTTCCCGAAGAGCTTCCGGGACTGCCGCCGGACAGGGAAATCGAGTTTGTTATCGATTTGGCACCGGGAACCGCACCAATATCAAAGCCGTCGTATCGGATGGCACCTGTAGAAATGAAAGAGTTGATGGTGCAACTGCAGGAGCTGTTAGATAAAGGATATATCAGACCAAGTGTGTCCCCTTGGGGAGCGCCCGTTCTGTTTGTAAAGAAGAAAGACGGTTCAATGAGGCTTTGTATCGACTATCGGGAGTTGAACAAAGTTACTATTAAGAATAGGTATCCACTTCCTAGAATTGACGATCTGTTCGATCAACTTAAGGGAGCGAAGTACTTTTCAAAGATCGACTTAAGAACCGGCTATCACCAGCTGAAGGTGAGGCAGGAAGATATCCCGAAGACTGCATTCAGGACTCGTTATGGGCACTTCGAGTTCCTGGTAATGTCTTTTGGATTGACAAATGCACCAGCAGCATTTATGGATATGATGAACAGAGTGTTCAAGCAGTACTTGGATAAGTTCGTAGTCGTATTCATCGATGACATCTTGGTGTATTCGGGGACAGAGGAGGAGCATGCTGAACATTTGAAGATGGTATTAGAAGCTCTCAGGAAGGAGAAGTTGTATGCAAAGTTTTCTAAGTGCGAGTTTTGGTTGCAGAGAGTACAATTCCTGGGTCATGTCATAGACAAGAATGGTGTTTCGGTGGACCCAGCAAAAGTGGAAGCAGTTATCAACTGGGAACAGCCGAAGACGCCGACAGAGATCCGGAGTTTCTTGGGATTAGCGGGATACTATCGGAGATTCATTCAGGATTTTTCCAAGATAGCATCGCCATTGACCAATCTCACCAGGAAAACAGTCAAGTTTGTTTGGTCGGAGAAGTGTGAGGAGAGTTTCATGGAGTTGAAGAAGAGACTCAGCCAAGCACCAGTGTTGACCTTACCGGACAACACTGGGGGTTTCGTAGTGTATAGCGATGCATCACACAAGGGTCTTGGCTGTGTACTGATGCAACACGGCAAGGTAGTGGCATACGCATCACGGCAACTGAAGGACTATGAGAAGGGTTATCCGACTCATGACTTGGAGTTAGCTGCAGTGGTTTTTGCCTTGAAGATTTGGAGGCACTACTTATATGGGGAGAAGTGCGAGATATATACAGATCACAAAAGTCTAAAGTATATCTTCACTCAGAAGGAACTAAATATGAGGCAGCGCCGATGGTTGGAATTGATCAAAGACTACGACTGTGAAATTCTGTACCATCCGGGCAAAGCAAATGTAGTGGCTGATGCTTTAAGTAGGAAAGGCAAGGTGAAATTGATGCAGCTGACAGTCCAGGAGGAATTGATACGAGACTTTGAACGTCTGGAGCTGGAAGTCAGGTATCCAATGGAGGTGGACGAAAAGGTGTTCGCCGTGACGGTGGGTCCAACTCTACTGGATAAGATACAGGAGGCTCAGGAATTTGACGAGGAATGTATTGGCATTAAGAAACAGTTATCAGAGGGGAAAGCCTCGAAGTATAAGGTTGACAGTGCAGGATTGCTGAGATTCGAGGGAAGGATCTGGATACCCTATGTACCGGATCTAAGGGAAGAAATTTTGCAGGAGGCCCATAATACGAGATTTTCGGTACATCCAGGTAGCACCAAGATGTATCAAGATCTTCGTCAACATTATTGGTGGCCGCATTTGAAAAGGGAAGTTGCAGAGTTCGTTAGCCGGTGTTTAACTTGTCAACGGATCAAGGCTGAGCACCAACGGCCGAGCGGATTGTTGCAACCCTTAGAGATTCCCGAGTGGAAGTGGGAGCACATTACAATGGATTTTGTGGTAGGACTCCCGACAACTCAAAAGGGTCTAGACGCCATCTGGGTGATCGTAGATCGGTTGACCAAGTCTGCCCACTTTCTACCGATCAAGATCAGGTACAAATTGGAACAGTTGGCGAAACTCTACATAAAGGAAATAGTATCACGTCATGGAGTACCGGTATCTATCGTGTCTGACAGAGATCCGCGCTTCACGTCAAATTTTTGGAGAAGTCTGCAAGAGAGATTGGGAACACAGTTAAGAATGAGTACGGCATATCATCCTCAGACTGATGGTCAGAGTGAACGAACAATTCAGACTCTAGAGGATATGCTCCGGGCAGTTGTGATGGATTTAAGTGGTAGCTGGGACGATCATTTGCCACTGGTAGAGTTCGCTTACAACAATAGTTACCACGCTAGCATTGGTATGCCACCGTACGAAGCGTTGTATGGGAGGAAGTGTCGAACGCCGTTGTGTTGGGACGAAGTTGGTGAACGGAGATTATTGGGGCCAGAATTGGTACAACAAACCGTGAAAATCATTAAAATAATAAGACAGCGGTTAGTAGCAGCCCAAGATCGTCAGAAGAGGTATGCCGACTTACATCGCCAGAAACGAGACTTTGAAGTTGGTAGTTTTGTGTTTCTGAAGGTATCTCCCTGGAAAGGAAAGATCCGTTTTGGGAAAAAGGGTAAATTGAGCCCTAGGTTCATAGGACCGTTCGAAATTTTGAGACGAATCGGCGAGGTGGCGTACGAGGTAGCATTACCTCCTGAACTTGAGCACATTCACAACGTGTTTCATGTGTCAGTGTTGCGTCCGTATAAGCCAGATTACAAACATGTTATTTCCTATGAACCAATTCAAGTCGAAAAAGACCTATCGTACGAGGAGATTCCTGTTCAAATACTGGATAGAAAAGAGCAGAAGCTGAGGAATAAAATCATTCACTCGGTGAAAGTTCTCTGGAGAAATCACGCGGTGGAAGAGGCCACGTGGGAGCTCGAAGAAAGGATGAGAGCAAATTACCCTCAGTTATTTGAGTAACCTTAGATTGAAATTCCGAGGACGGAATTTTTATAAGGGGGAGAGGATGTAATGTCCGGAAAATTTTAAACACTGTATCAAATTTATTTTTATAAATAAATTCATTTTATATAATTTTAATTGGACCCATGTAAGAATGTTTATTTAATTATATAATTATAGGTCCAATAAACTTTTTGCATTAAAGGGGCTCATTATTAGTGCGATTTAAATTAATGAGTTAACCCAAAGAAATTATTTGCAAAGAAATTTGGATAATTAAATAGATGATTTTATTATTATCAGATTAAATAATTCGAGTGAAGAATTATAGTTATATTAAATATTTTAAATAAATAATTAATTTGTTTAGCCATTAATTTAAAATATCAGAAATACGAGATGGTTGATTTAACTGGGCCGATTTTCCTCATTTAGATTAGCCCATTGCTCTTATTTATTTTGATTTAAGCCCAAATTCCCTTTCTTTTTAAATTTGGGCCGCCTCTTAACTAATTTCAGCTGGCCCAACTATTGGGTTAAGTCCAATTTGGATTCCAGCGGGTTGAACCAAGATCACCGGGTCAGCCCATTCCTTTCCTTTAGCCGGCTTGGGTCCATATGTAGCATACCAGTTATCAAATTGGGAAAACCTGTAATAGGCGTTGGGGATTAACCGAGCCAAGCCAATCCATACCAGACAATCGAGCGAAATCAAAACCCCCAAATCAAAGTAACCGAGCAAGAAGGTAATCCCAGCAAAGCCTCTCAAATCAGAGGAAATCAAACCCTAACACCTCAATCAGTCCATCAGTCGAGCAAAAGACGGGAAGGAGGAGATGCCGGCAAGAGATTGAAGCAACCAGCGGACAAACGAGCGGAAGCCCCAACGACCGAGCAAAACGCGGCAAGGACCGAAGGTCCCAGAAATCCGGCAAAAACGACCGGCGAGACGCGCGGCTCAAGAAAGTGACGGCAAATCACAGCTGGGTGGATGTGAAACGATCGACAGCTCAACCCCTCTCCTATCGACGGTTAACAGTGGGTCAGGTAGGGTAATACCCAATTACTGGGCAACTAATCTTCTATAAATTGGGTTTTCCCCCCAAACCCTAAACCAGCTGCCAATTCGATTCTCCTTTGTGCGAGTTCCAAACTAGAAATTAGGGTTTCAAGTTGGTAAGGAGTTACAGAGAGGAGAGGAAACAGGGGAAATCATTTGGGGAACGGCGATTCCAGAGCTGTTAATGTCCGATTGGGTTGAATATTGTGGAAGGAGAAGAAGAGTGGCAGCTCGATCAAAACCAAGGTATCGAAATGGGTTGTGATAGCTTCCAGTTAGGTTCTGTATAATTTTCTTGCTATTTGTGCTGTGTTTAGTTTGTAGTATACGTTGTATTGGGTTGAATTTGTTCTGTTGTGTTGCTGGGTTTGTGTTGTCCCCTGGTATTGGGTAGCATAAGCTCTGTATGGGGTAATTTGCTTCTGTGTATTGAATTAGATTGTTCCCATGTATTAAGGAGTTTTATTTCTCTGAATTAAATTAAAATGGTTCAATGGAAGTGTTTAATTTACATTATACATTGTACTGAAATTGGGTTGTTGCTCTGAATTGGGTTCACTGTTTGGAACTCAGTAATTTGAAGAACCCTAGTGGTTCTGGTGACTTAGCTGTGCACTGATTTTCCTTCTGTACTGATATAGTATATATATATTGTGTCATGATGGTTCTGGTATTGGGATTTAGTTTTTGGACACGGCTTGGTTTGAAAATCTAGAACATGACATTTAAAATTGTTGGGTTTCAAACTCTGGTAATGCAATGATATAGTTAGTTCATTCACCTTCTTTTCCTTCTTCAGCAATTGAACCGACTGGGTTGGTTGGGTTGATTTTCTTTGTATTGTGTAAATACTGTTGGGATGTAAACAGTTGGCACCACACTGTGTTTTGGGATATTGTAATTCCTTGTATTAGATTGAAGGAATCTATTAGGCAAACTGCTAACAATAAATCAATGGAAGAATTATTATTATTCGACAATAATTAATAAATGAGATTAGTAAATATTTAATTATTACTTAATAATAATTAAATATGAATAATATTAATGAGATAATTATTATTCACTAATAATTAATAAGTAAAGAAAATGAGTATTTAATTATTAAGTAATATTAAATAATTAAATATGAATAAAGTTAATAAAATAATTGTTTATTATTTATTACTAAATAGTAAATGAAGGTACTAGGTATTTGATTATTATTTAATAATAATAACTAAGTATGAATAAAGTTATTGAATAGGAAGGAAATTAACTACTTAATCATTAATGAAATAATGATTAAGTATAAGGGAGACTTATCAGTTTAGCTACGGCCCTTAATAGATAATGATAATAAACCCTTAAGGATTTCTTAATAATAATTAAGTATGGGCAGGATTCATACAGTAAGTATTAAATCAATGTTGAATAAGAGACAAGGTTAATAATTACTAAATTACCCCTAAGGTAATGGTAATTAAGAGTAAACGGAATAAATGATCAATGGTTTCTGTCATCTCTAAACCAAAATAAATTTATTTTATAGATAATAAATAAAGTTTGTTAAACCATACCTAGATACTATTAAAGGAAATGAATTGAGTGACCATGATCTATTATTATAGCTAAGGGTCATTAATAAATTTCCGTTTACCTAGTGTTAAATGGTAATTGATTATAGGTTGTGAATTCTTTATTTGCTAAGTAAATGGTATAATAAAGTGTGCCAAGATACAATCATGTTATAATAATTGATAAGCCGACTTTATCCAATGATAGGTCACTCGAGATCAATTAATTAAAGCTAGAATTTATCTGTAGCTGAGCAAACAGGCAAGTCCTCTATCCCGAACTTTGATTTCTGCAAGTTCCCTAACTTCATTCTTTCAGTATATTGAATGCAAGTTCTATCTTACTCAACTTTTACATTGAGCAAATTTCTAAGCCTTATGCACTATTTCTAATTCGTGCAAAAAGGTATATATATACTGTTGCAAGTTATTCTTTAAGCTTGAGTTTTTATCTCCAAGCATGCCTTAAGTGGTCTAATTACTTTCAAAATTATTCCACATCTGTATATTTATTGACATTTGCACTCGTGCATTTGAAATTCGTATATTTAAATTCAGGAATTTATAAACCATTCATGGTTAAGTCTGAACCCTTGTTCGGTCAGACAAAGTATGTGAAATTTATAAAAGCTATCCGAACCAATCAATGGTGAGGATTCTTAGACTGTATGAACACCCCTTTATTTATAGGGGAGTACCCCACGTACCGTATATAAGGTACAAATAGCAGAATTAAATGTTATGCATATACATAGGGTACGCGAGGCTGATCCCCTCAAGTACGTTATTCTGTAGCCAGTAACCAGAGGGTCAACCAGCTATTGACTCCTCTGGAAGTTATCGTTCAAAGTCTATTTGACTATCAATTGTTCTAAAAGCATTTAATGTTCTTGCTTCTGATTATTCTATTGTTGAAATCCCTTTTTATCATCCCTTCATCATGATATACCTTTATTGTTGTACTTTAAACTTGCTGGGCAAACTCGTTGCTCATTCTTGCTATATCATGACTTTATTGCAGCGAAACCCGAGACTTCAGGGAAGAACAAAGGAAAAGAAAAGATGAAACAATAGATTCCTTGTAGCAGACTTTATAATCATGTGTAATTTAATTGCTGTTCATGTAATTTTAACCCTAATAGTTATTTAGGGTATGGGTTGATGTACTTGATTAAGGTTAATTGTATTCTGGGACTAGTAACACCTTAAATGAACAACGTATGTTTATATATTCCGCACTTTTAGATATCATATGTTGTTAGAGGTGAATGATTGTATTGGATCGTGATGACCAGATCCGGGCATTCGGAGACCCGAATTTGGGGGCGTCACAGTAAAGTCAGGTTCCTCAGTTACTTTTGAAGTTGAAAGTATAACTTGTGTCTTATCCCTTGGTACGTTGTGCCAATTTTTGGCATATAGGGTTTCATAAGGACTTAAGTTGCGTGCCCCGTCACTTGGTCATCCAATTTCTTGGCAAGTGCAATCTACGAGGACTTGGCCACCACTTAGAGTGGACCACCATCTTGGGTGGATTTTTAATTCATCAATTCTTGTGTCTCCTCCCTTGGTCATCCAATTTCTTGGTAAGGGATACTCTTGAGGACTTCAACCACCATTTTCTAGTGGACCACCATCTTGGGAGAATTTTGATATTCTCGTCTTTATAGTTCTGAGATCTTTCGATGGTAGAACTAGTATTTGGGTTATCCATCATCTTGTGTTGATAAAGTTTGCATAACAAAACTTCTCATAGTTTCGACATGAGTATCAACTATTGATTCTTGATGTTTGCTTGTTGTATGCTACTAAAGCCTGTTGTCTTGAATAGGCTATTGTGGCCCTTGATCGTGTTTCTTGAAATCTAGTATGAGCCTCCATCCTTCTTACCTTCATACGGCTTTAGCATAGCATCAGCCATAGCTGCAGTAAATGTACGCTTGCCTACATTATCATAGTAAAACAGTCGTGGAAGAAGTAAGCAGGGCTCTATTGTTCTTTTTGGACTGATGTCACACACGCCTTTGTCATGGCATCACGACCTTTGGCCCTTTTGAGTAGCTTTCTATGTCTCGAAGGACTTGAGGGAGATCATCCCTAAGCCTCCATGTATTTTTCGTCACTTTCCTTAGTCTTGATCATCACGATAACCAAGGTTCGATCGAGAAATCACATCGGAGCTCAAACAGGAGTGTGCCCCCTAGAGGCCGAATCCTAAGAGGGGAACCTTTGAGTTCTTCTTCTTTTGCTCATTTTTAAATTTTCCATCCTTTCGACTTCTGGGGCTACACCATGGCTAATAGTGTTGCATGTTTCTTTTCCTTTATGGTTTGGAAGTGGCTTGTCATACACGCTGCTTTTTTTTCACAGTTCAATTTCTTCGGCTGCTAGCTTCTCATGGTATATCCTCTGTAGACTGTAACAGTCCATAGTGGAATGTCCCACATACTGGTGGTACACACAGAAGTCCGGTCTTCTTTTCATCTCTTCCGTCACCACAAATCTAGGCCTTGGAGGTTTCACCACTCCGTGTTCAACCCATTGTTCGTACAAGCCCCTGAATGCCTTCTCATTGCATGTGATAGCCTCCGGAACTGGTATTCTGGTATACTTGTCCCCGGGCTTTCCTCTATTTTGTTCAAAAATTTTCTCATTCTTCTCCTTCTTGCCCCCTTGTGGTTTTGGCTGAGAATCTGCCAGAGCTACAGTAGTCGTCCTCTTGCACTTCCATGTAACAGTCGCATGGTTTGTAGGCAACGTCATGATTCCTCCCAAGTCTTGTGCGAACGACGAGAGAGTTGCAAATGAATCGCAGGCTTTTGTAATAAGGTGGGGCTTGAAGGCATCGATGGCACCATTGTTGCATATGCTCACCAAGTTCTTTTCTTCAATTGGCTCTGCGCACTTCTGTGCCTGAGCCCTAAACCTGTCCACATAGTCTGACAGCTCCTCGTTCGGCCTCTGCTTGAATCTCATGAGCTCTACAATGGTTTACTTCATCATATCCTAGCCACAGAGACATCAACTCCACGAACCTAGCAATATGTTCCCTGGCATTTCCTTTCTCCTCGTTGTATTTTGGAAACTGTAGGGGATGCTCAATATACCCTATTGGGTAAGGTTGTCTCCGAATGTGTGCCAGGTAGGGTGGAGTAAAGTCTAACTCTGAAGGTCGAGATGTCTGTTTGCAAAGTTGATTGATCATATCATCCTTCGTTACATACTGGCTTGTGGTATGGACTCTTTGAGGGGCTGTGATGTATTAATGCATTGGTGGTGTGTATGGTAAGAAAATTGGTTGATGTACACTTGTATCTACACAATTTGTATCGGTTGTGCTTGTTGGCTTGTCCATTGGATATGGCTTGGGACGATCGGTATCTGCACTTGTGAAAATGTTGGGAGAGTGGTCGGGATGATGTTAGGCTGAGGCTGACTTGCTTTCAATCTAAGTTGTGGCACATCACCGCTGTTTTGGGGCTCCAAGTTGATGATTGGAATCGATTGACTCTCCGTTGTTGGAGGCACAGTCTGATTCTCTTTGTTGTTGCTGTCTTCCACTCCTGCTCGTTCCTCCTGTGAACTTCCTAGGAATATAGCCTTGAAAGTGGGGATCTGCATTAACTGTTGGCAGAAATTCCCCATCTCTTCCTACTTCCTCTGTATTTCTAGCATCATGGTCATTATCATCTCTTGTCCTTCTCGTGCCTCTTTTAATGCTTTGAGCATCTCCATCTGTACAACATTCGCAGTTATCTGCTCTCCACTTGCTTCCTCACATTGCCTTCCCGTGCTCGTCTGCCTGGCGGCATTTGTGTTGTTGTTGATCAGCCATGTATGGTGATGTTGAACTTCCTTCTGAAGCATCTTCTATGATGGGTTGGTCGAAATCCAGGTTTACGCCTTGGAAAGCTTGGTTTCTTGTCTTGGAACTGGATTTGGTGAAATGATGCTTATTGTCGGTGAAACTCTTCCTGTAGTTCTCCCACTTCGAGTCGTGGGCATACCCTTCACGAATTCTACACATCCTCAGCAGAGTCGCCAAATTAATGTGGGCAAGGAAATTGCGCCTTGCTAGGGTTAGGGTTTCGTGTTGGCTGGAGAAGCGAGAAATCCATGAAGAATAAGGAATTGACTGATTGATTGAAGAGGGGAGAAGAACAGGTGGGCGATTACTCCAATGACACGTGGCAGAACTCTTAGAATCCGGAAACCGGGTTAGGGTAGCAGGGATTCCAAGAGCCTTCTTGAGTCTTCGAGTTGAGAGAGAGTTCCAAGTGCTCAGAGCTTCCAAGAGTCCAAGTGTAATGTTCTGAGAGCGATCCCTTCTTCTTAGAATAGAAGGGCTATTTATAGAACTTTCTTGGGAAGTAGTCACATGCCAGGCACATGTTTTAAGGAAAATTCCCAAAATAACCTATAGTCATGTCTTTAAGGGGAAATTCCAGAAATACCCTTTAGTCATCAAAGTAATGCCCAAATTCTCTTGTCCTTCTAGCCGCCAATCCAATCCCTCAAACAATTCCCAAAATGGGTCACGTCCACGAGTCTTCTGCCTTGGAACACGTGGAGGCTTCCCCGGGTCTAGCACATTTATTTTTGTCTTTTCCGATATCCATTTAATTACATCATGTACCCTAATTTGTACATTTAATTAGGTCAGATGAACCCTAATTTGTACATTTAATTAGGTTATGTAAACCCTAATTTGTACATTTATTTCAATTAGGTCATTTGAACCCTAATATGCACTTGGGCCCACATACCTCAAGTTACAGTTTTATGGAGAAACCATGATATAGAGGAAATGACCTGGGAGTTAGAATCAGAAATAAGAGTTAGGTATCCTCACCTCTTCGATTTGTCAAGTACGTATATCAATTTCGGAGACGAAATTTCATAAGGAGGGGAGGTTGTAAGGCCCCAACTTTTTATGAATAAGATTTAAATTTTTCTTAATATTATTCTAATCAGTAAAGTGTTTAATTGATAAAATGTTATAATTAAGAGTGATATATGTATATTATCAGATAAACTGTATGTCGGGGAATATTCTTTTTGTCGGGGAATATTCTTTCTGCCGGGGAATATTATATTCAGTAAAGTACGACTAATTGTCGGATACGAAAAACGATAGTATTAATATTTTTTATAAAAATTGTCAAAGGTATTATCACCTGCAACTATTGAAATATCCGGTAATAAAAGAACAGTAGCACGCGGTATTCTAACAGTAGCACACGGTATTGCACATTATCTCATATTATTGATTCAATAATTGTTATAGTAACATCTACATAGTATTTTCATATTATTAAATCAATAATTATCACAGTAACTCATATTATTTGATATGATATTATTAGACCAATTAGCATTATTGACAATGTCTAGAAGTTCTGTCAAGGAAATGGGTTATTTAATTGCGCGTCGTTTCTACGGAAAGCCCCCTCTTTCCTGGAATGATCTGGTTATCAATATTGTGAGTATATAATATTAATGGTGAATAATTGTTGAAAGATTGAAAATGTGTTGATTAAAGATAAGTGATGTGTGGTAGTTATTTGTTTAATTTTTGGGATTTGTCATGAAGCGTTTGTCGTAAGTTTGGCTTATTATTCCATGACCCTCCCCCCACTTGCCAATTTGTCAAACCGTCGGCAGAAATTTCGTTCAGTATTTATTTTATTATTATTCTAATAGTAATAAAACAGAAAACTTTTTATATAAAACAGAAAATTTTTATATTATATATAAAGTTATTTGTTTTATTAGAATATAATTAGAATATATTATATTATATATAAAGTTATTTGTTTTATTTGAATATTTTATTGCATAGTAAAAATCAGACGAACGATTTTCGCCATCGGTGTGCTTCGCCTGCGCAATTATCAAACTTAGTGTGCTAAGCATTTTCCTACAAATAAGTTGCTTAGTTGAGCAATGAAACTCACACCAAAATCACAAAATTCTTCTTCTATAATATTATGCGTATTTCTTTTGAGTATAAGGATACTTTGAGTGTAGTTAGTTAATAATGCAAGATTTTCTCAAGATAATCTCATTAATACCAGTTAGATCTAGTCTCATGCCAAGGTAAAAGATATTATTTTCTTTCATACTCGTAAAGGATGTTATTTTCTTTCATACTCCTCCATTTATGGTAAGAAATTATTATTCGTTTACATAACCTTATTATTAAATAGTAAAAATTTCTGAAATTAGTAGAATATCCTTAATAGTTAAAGCTTCATCTACTATCTTTTTACCTAAATCTTTCTATTGCATTTTACACGTTATAGTTGAATTGTGAACCTTATTTATTCTATTCTTGAACTCTAATCGAATTTCTGGATATCATGTTGACAATTTGGATATTCTTGGACTCTGTACAATTAGATTACAAATCTCTAATATTTATTCTTAATCTTATTATTTCTATTCATCCTTTATATCATTGTCATAATCCTCATATTTAAATGGTGGTGAAAGTTCTTTTTGGCCTGTGGTGCAAAGATGAACTGGTGATTGGCATGATTATGACCAGGAACTGTGTATTGGTATAATCATGACCTTTGGTATTACAGACAAAGGCTTGTAGTGAAAGTTCTCTTTGGCCTGCAATGTAAAGATGGACTGGTGTTTGGCATGATCATGACCATTGGTGTTACAAATGAATATCTTTGACTCGTAGTGCAAAGATAAACTGTTGATTTGGATGATCATAAACAGGAATTGTTGATTGGTATTACAGGGATAAAATAATGATGGTGAATTTTTTTTTTCAAATAGGAGAAAATAGTAGACATTATGTTCTATTTGACTCTTCTAATGAATTATTAGTTCCGCTACAATTATCGTTGAAACTTTATTCTCGTTAAATCTCTGATTTATTATTGTTGAAGGTTAAAGATAATTTATTCTTCATTATCTTAGTTATGATATTCTTTATTGGGCTAATTGAGCTCACCCTTTTTAGTTTTGTTTCATTGTTCTTCTCAGAAAATGAGAGTGTAGCTGAGACTAGCCGGGGAATGGAGTAATGGTTCGAAACTGTAGAAGTATCTCAATACGTTATAAATAGTGTGACAATAATTGTATTGAGAACTTAAGTTATATTTGTATTGAAACTCACAGTATGTGTGTTGTCGTATTTTACACGACAGTATAATAGTTGTAAATAGAAAAATTTGTATTTGGATTTTGTAGTATATATTTTGGCGGCTCAAAATGAGTTGTATGGACCTATTTTGGGGGCGTCACAGATTACTTGTAAACTAGTATTTTCATACCCTCCAACCTTGACAACTGTAGACACCCGATTTTTGCATTTCCTATACTAACCCTGACAGGAGGACAAAATCGTCAATTGACCCGGCACACGAGAATAAAGGGTGGACATAAAGACGAACCCTCAAAACCACCACGACGGGATGATATTGAAGCCGACACGACAACAAGCGAATGTCGAGAGTCAGTTACTGATCACTGTGCTTACCCGGATGACGTGGCACGTTTCCCGACGGTTTCCGGACTGCCGAGCGCAAACCCGTCAGCGGAAACCAACGGTACGACACGAAAATCGAGACGAGGCACGGAAAACGAGAAAATCAGCACAGTTAGCCGCAGATCAATTCGCGGCCAAGGACGGAACTCGAGGCAGCACGGGACTCGAAGCGCACGGGACTCGAGCGCGGCTGGGGGGAGAACCAAGGGCCAGCCGCAGATCTATCTGCGGCCAGCCGCAGATAGATCTGCGGCTGCCCTTGGCAGTGCTATATTAGGCCAGTTCGCATACAGGAAGAGGAGAGGATTCAGCAGCAGCAGCAGTTCGGGAGAAGAAGAAAAAACAGCAAGAAAACAGCAAAAATTAGGAGATAAAAGAGTGAAAAGAGTGAGGAATTGTACCAATTTTGTGAGATTATATCTCATATTTTCTACTCTACTCAATACACAAATTCATACATATTGTGGGGATTAATTGCAAGGTGAAAAACCCTTTGTTCTTAGCATTTTGTTATACCATTTTGTTAATCTTTTGGTCATCCGAATTACCTTAAATGTAGTTTTTTTTCTCATGTGTTATTGTGAAGCCATGGGTTAGGGACTATTAGTGAGGGTCTCATCGGAATGAAATTCCCCCTAATAGCCCGATGATATCCGTTTGGTGAAAATCTTAGCTATTATGGTATGGTATCATTCATAGTGTATTTCGATCGTCATTGTAAGATATCCTAGAGCGTTAGGCATTCCGTTGTTGTTTATTTTCGTTATATCCATTTGGTGGTTGTGCAATAAGTTCGGATGTGAGCCTAGGAATGCGACCCCGTGGTCCAAATCCGATGATGGACATTTTTGAATGTATGTAATCGGGTGGATGTATCCGTTATTGTAAATATGTAATCGTCGGGCCTTAAAACGACGCCAAGGCGATAATCGTGTTTAAGGCCCCGAAATAGTGAAACTTGTGATTGTGGGCGTTTGGGGTTATTTTGATGGTTTACATGCCCATGAATAGCCCCGACGCGTGTTTATGCTTGATTGGATTTTGTGACACGAAAAATGATTTCAAAGATTAAACGATGAAGGTTTTTCCTTAAAATCAAGCAAACTAGGAGGTTAGCATCACGTAGCTAAAATTTGGAGGTGTTAATGAATGTCGATTTCTATTAAACGAGAAGGCTAAAGAAAGTCGTTTTCAAATGTCACAAAAAAATTGGTTTTATAAAATGAAACAACGTTTTATTAAATCTTGGTGCGTAGGGTGAAAGATATCCTAGAAGTTGCCCATCATTTTATGAAGGCAATGTATAGATTTCGATTCCTATTTTTACGAAGGTTTAAAACTCTTGTTTTGCCAAAACGACACCTAAGGAAAATCTCATAGTTTTGCCAACTAAAATCAACCCTTTCTCGCAAAGCTTTCTCGTTTAAGCCGATGGACATTCTAAGGCATTCTCAAAAGAAAAACACAATTTTCCCTAATAATCCAAATGATTCTTTTATGCAAGCTCACCACAACATTTACATAGGCACACACACACACACGCACACACACATTTCATGAATTAAAGGATAGGAAAGCATCAAGATTGCGGTAACCGTGCTTCACGGAAGTCGAGGGGTGCCTAACACCTTCCCCTCACTTAAGCAAGCCCCCGAACTCTATGAATCTCGATTCGCAGACCAATTAATTCGGAGTCACATATGAGCCAGCGATTTATAAAAAATGAAAACTCGGATGAGTTGGTACATCCATTTCAAATATACCAACTGGCGACTCTGGTTAAATTGGCTCATCATAAAAAACAATCTTTAAAAACCCCGTCGACATTAATGCCGACCTTTTCCAAAAAAATCATCTAAATGAAAAGGCTAAAAATTGGAAAGGGTTACAACCCCCGCGTAAGCGATTCCTCCCGGCGTCGACAGCTGGCGACTCTGCTGGGGACATTAGAGGGCTTAAGCCGCATTAAAATCTTGATGCTATTCTATCCTTTAAAATTCATGAATATGTGTGTGCATACGACATTTTGATCACTTTACTTTTGTTGTGTGAATGTGTGTTTTGTCCAATGAATAAATGTTTGAATGGAATTGCTTTACTTTAAAGTAATCATTTGCATACGGTGAGGACGATGAATGTGAATGTATGTTGAGAATGTACCTCCTCCTGAGGCGAACCCGTCGGTTGCTTATTACTGGACTCGATGGGGCTGCTCCCCGGAGATGGCTCAGGAAACGCACCACTCAAATCCGCTCCAATCGAAAGGGCTCAAACGAGTAGATTGCGAAGATTTGGGAACCTTCATGCCGAAAAGCCCGTGAGAGTAACCCTAGGGTAGGTCAGCCTCTGATAAACCCAACGCAGGAAAAGTCTCTTCATGCCCTTTTTTACGTTCAAGCGTATAAAATGTCATGATCCCATTTCATATATACCTCCCCTGTTGTCAAAAGAGAATACTGACATCCATGTTTTGCAGGAAACAGCTAGGGAAGCATAATAAAGTCATGTTTAGCATTTGTTATTGCACTAAAAGACTACTAACTTTCTCTTTTGCAGGGAAAGATTAAAAAAAAAAACCAAAACACAAAATTTACAGCTTTAGCATGCATCCGCATCCTTTCATTGCCCAAGACTGAAACTTCGAACCGTTTGCCTGCAGGATTGCTCCTCAAACCCGTTCGCAGTCTAAGAAAGCCCAGGTCTCTAACTCTGAAATGGCGGATCTTCCCAATCATAGTTCCATCTCTCGGGAAGAGTTTGATGATTTTAAAAAGCAGATGATGGAAATGGCCACCATGCTAAAAGAACAGTTCCTAATCAGACAGGATTCGTCAAACCAGGGACCGCATAATGTACCACCGCCAGGGGGTGACCAGAATCCTCCTAAGGATGATGCAATCCTATTCAAAAATAACCAACATCAGCTTAAGGACGAACCGATCCTCCCAAAGGTCATTCCTGCCCTCAACAAGACAGTAATCACGATTCTAGAGGAGGGAGATACTGATGACCTTCGCAGGAAAGTGAAGCAGATGGAGGAGACCATCCAATCTCTAAAAGGCATAGGCTCCTTGGGTAGGGTTAATTATGTAGATTTGTGTGTCTTCCCCGGAACCAGATATCCAGAGAAATTTAAGATCCCCGAATTCGAGAAATACAATGGGAAAGGGGATCCTTACACTCACCTGAAAATATATATTGGAGAACTGGGGTCCTATGCGGAAGACGAGGGATTAAGGATGCAATTATTCCAGAAAAGCTTGACGGGGGAGGCGAGGATCTGGTATGCCCGTCTCGATAATGCCCGGATTCATAATTGGGAGGAGCTGGCCCATACCTTTCTGACACAATATAGCTTTCAGGCACAGATGGCCCCTGATAGATATCAAATGACAAAAATCAAGAAGCAACCAAGGGAAACCTTCAGGGACTATGCCCAACGATGGAGGGGTATGGCCGCACAAGTGAATCCTCCAATGAGTGAGTCAGAGATGGTAATGACCTTCGTGGATATACAGGAAGCACCTTATTATGAGCGGGTCATATCGGGGATTGGAAGACCATTCGCCGAGATGATAAAACATGGAGAAATGGTGGATGTGGGGTTGAAATCTGGTAAAATCCGGGACTTCACAGCTCTTGAAACGGCTGCGGAACAAATCCAAAGTGGGAATTATGGCAGTACTTCCCGCAGGCCCCAAAAGCGAAAAGAGGAAGATGTCTCTCTCGTGCTGCAGGGATCATCCAGGAAAGTGGAGAATAGCCCTCCTGTACAAATACAGAGATTTGGGCCGCCCCGGCAACCCAATTTTGATAATCCCAGAACGGACGGACGAAGGAGGTTTGAGACCACACAGAGGCGGGTATTCACCCCGCTTGGGGATCCTCTTGAGCAGATTTTGGCAATATTGATATCACAGAGGAAGATTGTCGATTTGGCACCTCCATGTGACCCGAAGGGAAGAAAATTTGACCCCAGTAAAAGGTGTGCATATCATTCGGGTTCCCCGGGTCATGACACTCAGGAATGTTGGACGCTGAAACACATAATTCAAAACCTGATTGATAGCGGGGAAATCGTGGTGGTGCAGCCCGAGCCGCCAAATGTTAAAATCAATCCCCTACCGAAGCATGATGGGGGAGGGGTCAATATGGTAGAAGCCATCGAAACCGAAGGACCGCCAAGGCGAAATTATATGACAAGGATTGATGAGATGGTTGGCATGACGGGTACTCAGGAGAATATGCAAGGGGCACCGGTTAGGTTGACGGGTGCAAGCCGGAGTATCACAGGGGGGCCTATCAAGTTAACGGCTCCAAGACCTCTCATCATCGCAGCAAGACCACAGATCCCTATTTGCAATCTAAAAACAGTACCGTGGAACTACGGGGGTGTATTAGAGGAGGCGGCCAGTTGTGCTTCCGTAACATCAAAGGGGAATCCCTTGTACCTTCCAGGAAGAGTCCTCAAGAGTAAGAGAAAGGAGAACGAGAGGATATCCGAGGAAAAAGCCGTGGAGTTCTTGGAAAAGATGGACCATCCGGAAGTAAGGGGGATCGGGACGGTGAGCGAGGAATCGACTCTAACGTCGATCATGGATTTGGTGTTATCGTCCAGCGACCACTGCAGAATCTTGGCCAAAATCCTGGGGGAGGCTCACATTCCCAAGACAATTAGCCAAGAAAGTTTCGGCCGCCTAGTGGACCATCTGCTAGAGAACAATGTGCTATCATTCACAGATGATGATATCCCGAAAGAGGGAAGGGGGCATCGGAGACCGCTGCACATCGCAGTGATCTCATCAGGGTATGTCATGAATGGGGTGCTGATTGATGGGGGATCAGCACTGAATATTTGTCCCCTCAGTACACTGAGAAAAATGAACATTAATCTCAAGCGCTTGCGGGCCAGTCACGTGGTGGTGCGAGCCTTCGATGGATCCCGGAAGGATACATTGGGAGAAATAGAGTTGCCCGTGGAGATAGGGCCGTGTACTTTCGACATTTCCTTTCAGGTATTGGATATCTCGGCCAGTTATAACATGTTGTTGGGAAGACCATGGATACATATGGCCGGGGCAGTTCCCTCTACACTACACCAACAAATCAAGTTCATCGTCAGCGGGAATCTGGTAACAATCTACGCAGAGCGTAATGACCCTTTTCCCTCCAAGAGGGGTCTGCCAGTAATCAATGTGGACGAATCCGCGGCGCCTGCCAGTTTTCAAGCACTGGAAATCAGCTCTCCCCACTATAGAGGTCTGGGAGCTCCAGCCATAAAATCGAAAGCCTCCCCTGAGCTCGCCTTCGTTGCTAGAGAAATGATGAAGATGAAGTTTCAACCTGGGCAGGGTTTGGGAAAAGACAACCAAGGAATTTCCACGCCTATTCAACTGCCCAACCAGGCAGGCAGGGCAGGGTTGGGATATTATGGAGGCATAGAGCGGAACCACTCTCAAAGGGAAATCCCATTTCGATCGACCGGAATCCTAATGCCGAAGGTCCACAATGAACAAGGGACAGACAAGCCCGTGTCCGAATTAGAAGGTAAAGAATTAACTCCTGCGGATGATGAGTCAATCAAAAGGAAGAGTTTCCTGCGGGAGGTCATGCAGCAGTTCGAAACCAAATGCTATATCTCTGGACCATCAATAAACATTGGAGTGGGGAAGGATACGGCCACAACGTCGGGAGCCCTACAGAGTGTGCCTGTCATCGATTGGGCAGGGTTAGTTATCCGTAATAAGGCTGTGAGGGAGGACGGATACGATGTGGCGGTAGTCGTCAAGGAAGTCCCTGGAACACAGCCGTCTGTCATATGTCGCATCCCGACTGATCTGACCACCGATAACTGGACGGTGGAGCCAATAATATCCAGACAAGGGTAAAAACATTGGTGTCGGGGTGGTAGACCCCGGAGAGTGGGGGATGAATGTCTACCAGTTTTGGTTCTTTATTTTATATTTTGCATAACTATGTTAGTTTGTCATGTCATTTTAAGAGCGACCATTGTGGAAAGATGAATTATATATATGACAGTATTTTGTTTCAATGTCAGGTGTACCAATTTGAGTATTCCTTGCTTAACAAGCGATCCCTCAAATTTGAATGATGACTATGATTTTGATATCGAGCTGGATTTCGATTTAATGGGTATTGAGCAGGACGAGACAGATTACGATGACGCGCCTGACGAGATCAAAGGGTGGGTCGAGGATAAACCCAAACCCAACTTAGACCAAACCGTCACCATAAATATCGGAACCCCTGACCAACCCAAAGAGCTCAAAATCGGGACAGACCTGACCCCTAACCAGAAAGTAGAAATGACCAAATTGCTACGCCAGTATGAGGATGTGTTCGCCTGGTCTCATGAGGACATGATCGGATTATCCACCGACATTGTGGTACACCAGCTGCCCATCAAGGAGGGTTTCAAGCCCGTCAAGCAAAAACTAAGAAAGCTAAAACCGGAGTGGAGCTTGAAGGTAAAGGAGGAGATCATCAAACAGTTCAGGACTGGAATCATCATGGTGTCCACCTACCCAGAATGGTTGTCCAATGTGGTCCCAGTGGCTAAGCCTGGAGGAAAGGTGAGGGTATGTGTTGACTATAGAGATCTGAACAAGGCCAGTCTCAAGGATAATTTCCCAGTACCTTTTATACACATATTGGTGGATAACACAGCCCAATACGAGATGTACTCTTTCGTTGATTGCTTTGCGGGGTATCATCAGATAATGGTGGCAGAGGAGGACCGGGAGAAAACAGCCTTCATCACCCCTTGGGGCACTTTCTGCTATAGACGGTTGGCTTTCGGTCTCACAAATGCAGGGGCTACTTATCAAAGAGCTATGATGGCCCTGTTCCACGATATGATGCACAAGGAGATAGAGGTCTACGTGGATGACATTATCGTGAAGTCAAAGATAGAATCTGATCATGTGACCCATCTCCAAAAGCTATTTGACCGGCTCAGAAAATATAATTTAAGGCTCAATCCGGCAAAGTGTGCTTTCGGAGTGCAATCGGGCAAACTCTTGGGATTCCTGGTTAGTGATCGTGGCATCGAGTTGGATCCGGCCAAGATTAAGGCCATTGTGGATATGCCGGCACCCGCACTGAAAAGGAAATAAGAGGATTTCTGGGAAGAATAAATTTCATCAGCCGCTTCATATCCCATTTGACAACCACGTGCGAGCCAATTTTCAAGCTGTTAAGAAAAGATGTCTCCCAAGAATGGAATGAGCAATGCCAGGAAGCCTTTCAGATCATTAAGAAGCAGCTGACGGAAGCACCCGTGCTAGTACCCCCGAAGGATGAGATCCCTCTATTCATGTATATATCAGTCAATGACATTGCGATGGGCTGTATGCTGGGGCAGAAGAATGAATCAGGCAAAGAGCAGGCCATTTACTACCTCAGCAAGAGATTTAGCCGATGTGAACAGAATTACACCCCTATCGAAAGGACCTGTTGTGCTTTGGCTTGGGCTGCAATGAGATTACAGCATTATCTCCATGGGCACACCACGTACCTGATATCAAGGATGGATCCCCTGAAATATATCTTTGAAAGGCCCATGCTGAACTGTCGACTTTCAAGATGGCAGTTAATCTTGCAGCAGTTCGACATTGTATACGTAACTCAGAAAGCCATGAAGGGGCAGGGAATTGCAGATCAATTGGCAGAGGCGCCATCAGGGGGGATGGAGCCTTTAGACACTCCTCTGCCGGGCGAAGATGTATTCTGGATCTTGCACGCGAGAGGAGATGACGAGGGGCAGTTCTGGAAATTGTATTTTGATGGTGCTATGAATGCGAATGGGGCAGGAGCCGGAGCAGTCCTGGTCTCTATCACAGGAGAGCAATACCCCGTAGCCACTAAATTGCAGTTCAGTAACTCAAACAACACAGCTGAGTATGAGGGATGTATATTGGGACTCCGTTTGGCTCGCGATATGGGGGTGAAAAGGTTAGCAGTGTTCGGGGATTCGGAGCTGGTAATCAGACAAGCGATCGGGATGTACAACACTAAAGAGCTCTGGTTGCTTCCATACCACCGTTGTGTTATCCAACTGATGCAAGAGTTCGAAGATATCGCTTTCCGACATATCCCCCGGGGACGAAATGATTTCGCCGATGCATTGGCGACTTTAGCTTCCCTAATCCACACAATCAAGAGCAGGGACGTTCCACAGATTGAGATAGCAGTGCAGAACGCCCCGGCATACGAGGAGCATGTGGCGGTACTATCGGACGAGGGGTTTCTCCCAAAGCAGCCTTGGTATCACGACATAAGGGAATATCTGAGGGATAGATCCATTCCCGACCAAGCCAGCCGAGCGGAGAGGTTGAGAATTCAAAAGATGGCAATGAAATTTTATCTGAGCGGAGATTCACTGTACAAGAGGGATGCCAATTTGGGATTGCTACGATGTGTAAATGAAACACAGGCCCAAAAGATTATGGACGAAATACATGGTGGGGTGTGTGGGCCACACATGAGTGGGCCGATGCTGGCCAAGAAGATTTTGAGAACGGGGCATTACTGGTTGACGCTGAAAGCCGACTGTGATGATCACGTCAAACGGTGTTACCAATGCCAGGCGCACGGTAATGTTATCCATGCGCCCCCCAATGAACTGCACTGTATGACCTCCCCTTGGCCATTCTCAATGTGGGGTATGGATGTGATCGGACCAATAGAGCCCAAAGCAAGCAACGGCCACCGATTCATCTTCGTCATGATCGATTACTTCACTAAATGGGTAGAAGCAGCTTCCTTCCCCAAAGTAACTCAGGAGATCATCGTCGGTTTCATCAGGAATAATGTCATTTGCCGATACGGGCAACCTGAGGTTTTAGTCTCCGACAATGCCAAGAATTTGAACAATGCCCTCATGAAGGGATTATGCGACCAGTTTAAGATCAAGCACCTCAATTCTGTCATTTACCGTCCTAAGATGAATGGGGCAGTGGAGGCTGCAAATAAGAATATCAAGAAGATCATGGCGAAAATGTCCGCTAATCATCGGGGATGGCCGGATCTGCTACCTCTCACCTTGCTGGCGTACAGAACGTCGGTACGTACTTCTACAGGGGCAACCCCGTACGCTCTGGTATACGGAATGGAGGCAGTTCTGCCAGTTGAGGTTGAGATGGCGTCCCTCAGAATCTTGATTGATGCTCAGATAAACGAGGAGGATTGGATGCAAAGTCGGTACGACCAATTGGCCCTAATTGATGAAAGGAGGGTGGCCGCTGTGTTGCACGGTCAGTTATATCAGCAAAGGATCTCTCGATCATATGACAAGAAGATAAGACCTCGAAAATTCAAAGAAAATGACCTAGTGTTAAAGAGAGTAATGCCTTGTCAAGACGAAGCCAAAGGGAAGTTTGCCCCGAACTGGGAGGGGCCTTTTGTGATTAAGAAAGTGCTGTCCGGAGGAGCCCTCATACTGCAAGAAATGGATGGGGAGGTGTTTCCACAACCCCTTAATTCCGACTCGGTGAAGCGGTTCTATGCATAAAAAAAAAAAAAAAAAAAAAATATCCCTCATCATTTTTCTCCTCGTTCTTTGAAGGAACGAACTACGTAGGACCTGATCTCCCGACTTGTGGGGGTACGTAGGCAGCCATTGTGGCACGGTCCCATTCCTTACAAATAACCCTTTCTTCTATTAAAACCGATTCCCAACAGCCAGAAAACCTTCCTACACCCTCGAAACTCTCCCGAAACCAGCCACCTGATCAGTTTCATCTCAAATAACCTAACCCTAACCCAACCAAGCAGTTAGCCCGAATCTAAGACTCAGCCGATGAAATCGTCAGGATATGCGGCAATATCTGACAAGTCCCCATCAAGACTTGAGAAGAGAAAGAAGGCGAAATATCAAAATCATGGTTAGCTGGATAAAATGAGGGTCCAATGAAAGGCAACGATACGACAAAAGGGGAAAACGACTAAATCTAAATACTTGTCTATATAAATAGGTCATTTTGTTACAAGGTTTCTCTTTTTGATAACCGATGAAACTGACATAGTCTATGCAGGAAATAAAAAGATCTACCAATCTGAAACTAATCAAAGCAGGATGGATTAAGTGGTGGATAGATCTGAGGCATCGGCATTCCCTGCAATCTGTTGCCCCATCATGTCGACGCGATCCAATAAGCAGTGGCTCGGCTAACGGTCTCAGAGTGAGCATCTATAATTGCCTTAGTCTGCAATACAATGGCGTCTCTATCAGTATGAACAACATCCCTGGCCAGAATAGCAGCATCTCTCTCAACAAGAGCAGCATACCTCTCAGCCTCGGTAGTAATCGAGATGCGTGAACACCGGACGGACAGGGACCTAATGGCTCAGAATGCCCTCCGCAAGGCCCGCCGACACCGGAAAGAATAATAAGGATCAGGAACGTTCCGGAAGATCATCTGCCATATCTCTGTCACCGGCGACAAACCGTCCAATCAGCGGAGAAGCCACCGACCAATCCTGTGGGAGGATCGACATCCAAGCATATCACGGCATCTGGCGACGACAGCTGTGGAAAATAGTATCAAAAAGACTGTACAGGGGTCATTCTCTATCCATGAATGAAAAGCATGCATCATACATGACTCGTTATGTGAAAATAAAATACAAATTCTGAATAAGTCGAACGTCGAACACGACGAATCAAGGCAAGACCCGGCTGAAACCTGGGAAGGCATCCAAAGCAAACCGCGACAGAGTGGTGAGCAAACCCTGGGAAGGGCTGAGATCCACGCGAACCACAACAAGATGGTGAGCAACCCTGGGAAGGGCTGATATCCACAAAAAGAAAAAAAGACAAAAAACAACAAACCCTGGGAAGGGCTGAGATCCAAGCAAACCGCGACAGAGTGGTGAGCAAACCCTGGGAAGGGCTGAGATCCACGCGAACCACAACAAGATGGTGAGCAACCCTGGGAAGGGCTGATATCCACAAAAAGAAAAAAAGACAAAAAACAACAAACCCTGGGAAGGGCTGAGATCCAAGCAAACCGCGACAGAGTGGTGAGCAAACCTGGGAAGGCATCCAAGCAAACCGCGACAGAGTGGTGAGCAAACCCTGGGAAGGGCTGAGATCCACGCGAACCACAACAAGATGGTGAGCAACCCTGGGAAGGGCTGATATCCACAAAAAGAAAAAAAAAGACAAAAAACAACAAACCCTGGGAAGGGCTGAGATCCAAGCAAACCGCGACAGAGTGGTGAGCAAACCTGGGAAGGCATCCAAGCAAACCGCGACAGAGTGGTGAGCAAACCCTGGGAAGGGCTGAGATCCACGCGAACCACAACAAGATGGTGAGCAACCCTGGGAAGGGCTGATATCCACAAAAAGAAAAAAAGACAAAAAACAACAAACCCTGGGAAGGGCTGAGATCCAAGCAAACCGCGACAGAGTGGTGAGCAAACCTGGGAAGGCATCCAAGCAAACCGCGACAGAGTGGTGAGCAAACCCTGGGAAGGGCTGAGATCCACGCGAACCACAACAAGATGGTGAGCAACCCTGGGAAGGGCTGATATCCACAAAAAGAAAAAAAGACAAAAAACAACAAACCCTGGGAAGGGCTGAGATCCAAGCAAACCGCGACAGAGTGGTGAGCAAACCTGGGAAGGCATCCAAGCAAACCGCGACAGAGTGGTGAGTAAACCCTGGGAAGGGCTGAGATCCACGCGAACCACAACAAGATGGTGAGCAACCCTGGGAAGGGCTGATATCCACAAGAAGAAAAAAAAGACAAAAAAACAACAAACCCTGGGAAGGGCTGAGATCCAAGCAAACCGCGACAGAGTGGTGAGCAAACCTGGGAAGGCATCCAAGCAAACCGCGACAGAGTGGTGAGCAAACCCTGGGAAGGGCTGAGATCCACGCGAACCACAACAAGATGGTGAGCAACCCTGGGAAGGGCTGATATCCACAAAAGAAAAAAGACAAAAAACAACAAACCCTGGGAAGGGCTGAGATCCAAGCAAACCGCGACAGGAGTGGTGAGCAAACCTGGGAAGGCATCCAACCAAAACAAAAACCCTGGGAAGGGCTGAGATCCAAACTAACACCCTGGGAAGGGCTGAGATCCAAACTAACACCCTGGGAAGGGCTAAGATCCAAACAAACCACAACCCTGGGAAGGGCTAAGATCCAAACCAACAACAACCCTGGGAAGGGCTGAGATCCAAGCAAATCACGTATGTATTGTCATTCTTGTGCACTGTCATTCATGCATCGAGTGTCTATTCTTTATCCTGTTCATTTCATTTATCATTTCATAAACATGATAAAGAGGGGCAGCTGTAGACACCCGATTTTTGCATTTCCTATACTAACCCTGACAGGAGGACAAAATCGTCAATTGACCCGGCACACGAGAATAAAGGGTGGACATAAAGACGAACCCTCAAAACCACCACGACGGGATGATATTGAAGCCGACACGACAACAAGCGAATGTCGAGAGTCAGTTACTGATCACTGTGCTTACCCGGATGACGTGGCACGTTTCCCGACGGTTTCCGGACTGCCGAGCGCAAACCCGTCAGCGGAAACCAACGGTACGACACGAAAATCGAGACGAGGCACGGAAAACGAGAAAATCAGCACAGTTAGCCGCAGATCAATTCGCGGCCAAGGACGGAACTCGAGGCAGCACGGGACTCGAAGCGCACGGGACTCGAGCGCGGCTGGGGGGAGAACCAAGGGCCAGCCGCAGATCTATCTGCGGCCAGCCGCAGATAGATCTGCGGCTGCCCTTGGCAGTGCTATATTAGGCCAGTTCGCATACAGGAAGAGGAGAGGATTCAGCAGCAGCAGCAGTTCGGGAGAAGAAGAAAAAACAGCAAGAAAACAGCAAAAATTAGGAGATAAAAGAGTGAAAAGAGTGAGGAATTGTACCAATTTTGTGAGATTATATCTCATATTTTCTACTCTACTCAATACACAAATTCATACATATTGTGGGGATTAATTGCAAGGTGAAAACCCTTTGTTCTTAGCATTTTGTTATACCATTTTGTTAATCTTTTGGTCATCCGAATTACCTTAAATGTAGTTTTTTTTCTCATGTGTTATTGTGAAGCCATGGGTTAGGGACTATTAGTGAGGGTCTCATCGGAATGAAATTCCCCCTAATAGCCCGATGATATCCGTTTGGTGAAAATCTTAGCTATTATGGTATGGTATCATTCATAGTGTATTTCGATCGTCATTGTAAGATATCCTAGAGCGTTAGGCATTCCGTTGTTGTTTATTTTCGTTATATCCATTTGGTGGTTGTGCAATAAGTTCGGATGTGAGCCTAGGAATGCGACCCCGTGGTCCAAATCCGATGATGGACATTTTTGAATGTATGTAATCGGGTGGATGTATCCGTTATTGTAAATATGTAATCGTCGGGCCTTAAAACGACGCCAAGGCGATAATCGTGTTTAAGGCCCCGAAATAGTGAAACTTGTGATTGTGGGCGTTTGGGGTTATTTTGATGGTTTACATGCCCATGAATAGCCCCGACGCGTGTTTATGCTTGATTGGATTTTGTGACACGAAAAATGATTTCAAAGATTAAACGATGAAGGTTTTTCCTTAAAATCAAGCAAACTAGGAGGTTAGCATCACGTAGCTAAAATTTGGAGGTGTTAATGAATGTCGATTTCTATTAAACGAGAAGGCTAAAGAAAGTCGTTTTCAAATGTCACAAAAAAATTGGTTTTATAAAATGAAACAACGTTTTATTAAATCTTGGTGCGTAGGATGAAAGATATCCTAGAAGTTGCCCATCATTTTATGAAGGCAATGTATAGATTTCGATTCCTATTTTTACGAAGGTTTAAAACTCTTGTTTTGCCAAAACGACACCTAAGGAAAATCTCATAGTTTTGCCAACTAAAATCAACCCTTTCTCGCAAAGCTTTCTCGTTTAAGCCGATGGACATTCTAAGGCATTCTCAAAAGAAAAACACAATTTTCCCTAATAATCCAAATGATTCTTTTATGCAAGCTCACCACAACATTTACATAGGCACACACACACACGCGCACACACACATTTCATGAATTAAAGGATAGGAAAGCATCAAGATTGCGGTAACCGTGCTTCACGGAAGTCGAGGGGTGCCTAACACCTTCCCCTCACTTAAGCAAGCCCCCGAACTCTATGAATCTCGATTCGCAGACCAATTAATTCGGAGTCACATATGAGCCAGCGATTTATAAAAAATGAAAACTCGGATGAATTGGTACATCCATTTCAAATATACCAACTGGCGACTCTGGTTAAATTGGCTCATCATAAAAAACAATCTTTAAAAACCCCGTCGACATTAATGCCGACCTTTTCCAAAAAATCATCTAAATGAAAAGGCTAAAAATTGGAAAGGGTTACAACCCCCGCGTAAGCGATTCCTCCCGGCGTCGACAACAACTTTGTATTTTTAGAGAAAATCAAGTAGTTTTGATTTTTCTTAACAGATTATGCAATATTACTTACCATGATAAAATCTATTTAATTATTTTAACACAATCAAAACTCCTTAATTTTTTTCTCAAAATGTAAAATTTAACACTAGTTTACAGACAATCCTTATAGGATTTATTCTCTATTCCATATTTAATTGGCATTTACCCTAATTATGAGAATGAATTAACCCATTTCATATAAACTATGATAAAGATGTTGTTTCTCTTTGGTGGTTAATGAATTCATGTTAAAAATAAGGGGAAAAAATCTTATATATAGTGGTTAAATTTATATTAATTATTTATATTTTGTCAAAATGTATCTCTAATTTTAAAAAGAAGAGAGTATTATTTAATAAAGAATTAATTTTATACGGATTGCCTGTAAACTAGTATTTTCAGACCAAAAATACTATACGGATATGATAATTGGACATGAGCTCTTTACAATTTCACCTATTTGTATTTTGACCCCCCATTATAAAAAAATGGAGGGTCAAAATACAAATAGGTGAAATTGTAAAAAGCTCAAGTCCAATTATCATGTCCGCATAGAAGAGCTCTTTTCACATCCTCCAACTTTGACAACTTTGTACTTTTAGAAAAAATCAAGTAGTTTTGATTTTTCTTAACAGATTATGCAATATTACTTACCATGATAAAATTTATTTAATTATTTTAACACAATCAAAACTCTTTGATTTTCTCTCAAAATATAAAATTTGACACTAGTTTATAGACAATCCTTATAGGATTTATTCTCTATTCCATATTTCATTGGCATTTACCCTAATCATGAGAATGAATTTACCCATTTCATATAAACTATAATAAAAATATTATTTCTCTTTAGTGGTTAAAGAATTCATGGTAAAAATAAGGGAAAAAAATCTTATATATAGTGGTTAAATTTATATTAATTATTTATATTTTTTTATTAAATATATTGTACCAAAGCTTGCCCCCACTAGACCTGAATCTTGGGTCTGTCCCTGATGAAGATGATGGTTAATGGTGTTGATGATAATGTATATGTGGTTATATTAAGGGTAAATGATGCTAAAAAGCAACGAAATTACACTTATTTTCTGTTTTAAACAACCAAATATAAATTTTTCACATTAAATTTTAAAGTTAAGGGAGAGAATCCCAAACAAAAATTAACTTCCATGAGTTGACTAATATTTGACCACTAAAACTATCCTGTGGCATGAAAAATATGACATGGCAAAATAAAGTCCTAAAATTCATGTTCTGTAATTACAAATATAAACAAACATATTTAACTCCTATCCATCTTCTCCCTTCCCTAGAATCCTATGTATACAGAGAAAGAATAATTCAATTTGAATCTAGCATAAATAAGAGATGAACACACACACACACACACACACACACACACACACATATATATATATATATAATATATATATATATATATAAGAAAAAGATCTAAATTCCTTAGCTTCAATGATATGTTTGGAATCTGGGCTTTGAGATGCTAAGCTATATGGCTGTCATGGAGGCTAAACAACAACCATCGCCGCCCGCCGTCCTATTCTCTTCCTCTTCGCCCCCACCTAAATATAAAGTTTTTGATGAAGAGCCTGTTCGGGAACGACTAATTTTAAAATGACTTATAAGTTAAAATATAAGTTTATTTATAAGTTGTTTTAAGTTGTGACTTAGAAGTAAAAGCGTTCGGCATCAATTTGACTTATAAATTAAAAATTAAGTTAAAACAAGGTATGAAAGTGTTCGACTCATAATGACTTATAAATTAAAATAATGTAAAGATTACTAAAAAAGACATTAATAAAAAGAGGGGCAAAATAAAAAAGAGACAAAATAGACATTACATTTAGTCAAACTAACTTATTTTAAAATAACTTATAAATCATTTTAAAATAAGTCACAAATAATTACTTATTTTTTTGACTTAAAACTTAACTTATAAGTCAAAAAATAAGTGGTTGTCAAACACCTTAATAGTGAAAAACAACTTATAAGTTAATTTGACCAACTTATAAGTTGTTTCCGAACAGGGCCGAAGTCCTTTTCTGATTTTATCTCTCTCCTAAACAACAATTTACTTGTCGTCATTCTCAACAAACTCAATGAAGATAACCCGGACATCAAATTGTTCCGATTGTAAATTGTTCCACCGAGTTGGATTGACTCACAAGACCTTCTCTCCTACTCCTCTATACCGAGTTTGTCCTCAATCTCCATAAAAATCGATGACTTTTATTGATCGAATCCTCTGCACTGAATTAGGTTAGGGACACTACTTGGTTGTATTTGATCGGCAATAATGCATAGATGGGTAAGCTTCAATTCTCTTTGACATGGATAAATTTCAATTCTCAAAACCCAATTCAATTTCATAAACCCTAACCATAGAAATCCCCGATTCGTTCTTTCCTAGCCCAAATTGGTTCTGAAATTGTTTGCCCTTTCATCTTATTTATTTATATGAACTTTGTCATGTCACAAATATCCACCTCAGCATTTGTTGCATAAAAACTAATTTTAAAAGTGAGTAAAATACAGTGACACCCTATCTAGATAACTATAATAACACTTACTTCCCCTCTAGTTTTTGAAGTAACAGTTCGTATCCCTGCAAGTTTTTAGGGTTGACTAAATAGATAAAATTACATATTTATCCTTGTATGTTATTAAATTTTAATTCATGAAAAATATATATACTTTTAATGACAAAAGTATCCTACTTTAATACAATATATTTTAATTATAATTTTATTTGTAATTAAGATAATCTCATTCAATTTGTTGGTAACTTATAAAAAACTAATTTAGTTTAATTAACACATATTTATGGATAAATGATACAAATATTAAGAATTTTAAATTAAATTATTAATGGAGTTGTTCTAATTAGAGTGAATTGAATATGTTGATAGTTTAGTTTTTGGTGTTTAATAACAAAAAAATTCTTGAGTATATGTTAAAATATGGGATATTTATGATTTTGATTACATTTTTTAGTATATAGTTGGTGTTGTTTTGTGGCAATGTTGAATAAACGAAAATGTAATAATATTTATTACTACTTTTATCTTGTAAAAAGATTTTTCTTTTAATATATTTTTTCTTTTTTTTGAGTAACAACATTTGTCATTTTTACTGTAAATAATTATGCCTAAGTGTGACTTATGTTTAGTTTAATATTTAAGAAAAATAATTAACATAATTTTTAATACTTTTTATATGAATTATAAGATTCGTTTTGTAACAAGTTTTGTCTAAGTATGTTTTATGTAAATTTTAATATTTGAAAAAAATAATTATAATTTTTTTTTGTTAATTTGCACTTTTTATGGTTATTAAAATTTTACTTTTAAATTAGAAAAAAATTATGTTTGAATGTATATTACGTAAATTTTAATATTTGAGGAATTTAATTAGCAAAAAGTGTATGAATTTATTTCTTGATAAAATGAATATTTGTTATTTTTTGACATTTATGTTATTTATTACACAAGTTCATAATTTAATTAATTAGATCAAGTTAACTGAGAATAATAATATATATTTATATTTAGTGGATATATTAAACATTATAATTGAAGGGTGTATTAGACATTATATACAAAATATTTGTGGATATTAGTTGATCAGCCACACTAGGAGTAATGAATGTTACATATTGTAGACTAGAGAGGTATTAACTGTTACTTTAAAAACTAGAGGGGTGGTGAGTGTTATTCTAATTTGATAGGTCTCCAAATCAGTTTAGTTTATTTTGATGATAACAAAGTCAGTAAAAAGGATTAAATCTCTCCAAAAGATTTAATATAATTATTTTTAAATATATTAGTTACTTTAAAACCAAAAATATTTTTCATCCTAAAAATTGAATAAACTTTATTGACCTTGATAATTTAATATCAAGTGTTAAAGAAAGTAATTCAAATAGTAACATTTCCTAAAGCAATGAGATTCCTATTTCTTTTCAAAATGATTTTCTAAAATCTTTTGTGGGCAAAAAGAAAATTTATAAATTATATATATATATATATATATATATATGTATATATACCGAGTATATGTTTATGTATATATGCATAGTAAATATATATGTGTTAACCGTATATATACATATATATATATATATATATATATATATATCTTAAACATTTAATATAATATATATGTATGTACTGTGTGTGCATGACCGTGTGTATGTGTGTGCGGCATGCCCATGAAAAAGAAATTGAAACCAAGGCTTAAAAGCCTTGGTGACTTGATTCATGCCTTGACCAAATATATTGGCCAGTTAATGTTAGAAACTTATTATATGGGCTAAGTTTTGAAGAAAGAAGTCAGTATATGTTTTTGGACATCCGTGTGCCTCACTTTAAGAATTAATCCGGACCTTCCATTTTATATCAATGCAATCCGGATCATTAAATTCAAAATAGATTTTCAAAATTACTTTTTTGCCCTAAACTCCAAAATCCTATAAATAGGAAGGCTTTTCTTCACTTCTCATTCACCAATTTCAAAAGAATAGAAAAGCTTATACTCTCCTTACCTACATTCTCTCTACAACAAAAAGCTTTCAGTCTCTCTTCTATCAAAGATATTATTTTCTAAAAAAAAAAAAAAATTGGTCACAAGTATTATTGATATAAGTTATCAAATTGTTATATTTACATTATTTCATACTTGTTAGAAATTATAGATATATCCAATATCAACTGTTATACATATTTATATTTATATCTATATTTCATCTATTCTTATCAGTTTAAGGATCAACTGTAGATACCGATATTTAGAAATATTCCTTAAACAAGAATATTATCTAAACGGTGTTTGAAGTTCTAAGTGATCCTTATTTATATAAGTTATTTATATAAATATCGTAAAATAGATCATCTGTAGATACCGATATTCGGAATTACTCTTTGAACAAGAATATTATTTGAACGGTATTTGAAGTTCTAAGTGATCTATCGAAAATATTTATATAAATATAAAGGTGTGAATCTTTAAATTTTGGTCAACTGTAGATACCGATATTTAGGAATATTCCTTAAACAAGAATATTATCTAAACGGTGTTTGAAGTTCTAAGTGACCCTATTTAATATCCACATCATAGATAAAATATCAAGTATTGCTTAACTAATTTATTTATTATACTTGATTTCTGTCATTACAAGTATTTGATCTTATATTCATATTTATATAATACTTGTTGCATTGATTAAACTGTTATATCTGTTCAAATCCATAGAAACACATTCTTTATTATAAAGAATAAATATTTCTTTATAAACGAGCATTAACATTATATATCTGCTTACACAGAAGCACATTCCACAAATATATAAAAGTCATTGTACTCCTATATAATTACTTGATCTTTAATTGTATCTGCTTATTCAAGAATCATATTACTCAAACTCATTTGTAAAAAGAAAAAGGGGAGAGTTAGTTTATTTTATGTACCTGTGAGAAAGACTTGTAATTCTTTGTCCAAGACCAGAGTCTTAGAGAGGTCAGCTGGGAGTTGGGTCTCTAGTGAAATTGTGAGGAAAAGAAAAGACTGTTATTTCAAGATCAGATCATATAATAGAACTAAGCTCAAAAGAAAAAGGTGCAACTAAGCTTAAGGAGGGAGCTGGGAGCTTACTGTCCAAGATAGTTAGTTGAGAATAGTTGTTAGTTTATCTTGAAAACTTTGTAAAGGCTTCTCCGCCTATTGAAGGAGTATTTATTACTGAGAGTAATAGGATCTCAAGTCCTGAAGAGGAGCTTGAGACTCGACGTATCTTACACTATAAATTAATCAACCAAAAATTCAAAAAGGCCAAGATAAATTTTTAAACAGTGATAATCTATTCAACCCCCCTTCTAGATTATTATTGGACTTTCAATTGGTATCAAAGCGGTGCTCTTTAACTTGTTTGTTAAGTGAATACAGGCATATCTAAGAGTAGATCCATCTATGGCCTACAATGCTACTGGTTGCGGAGAAGGACTATCAATGTCCAGGCCTCCACTCTTCGATGGCACAAACTTTGCCACCTGGAAAAATAGATTCAAAATCTATGCCAAATCACAAGGAATCAAAGTTTGGCTTGCAATAGAGCGAGGAGTAAAAATTCCCACAAAAATTGAAGATGAAAAGATCGTTGAAAAAGATGCCGATGAGTTTACCACTGAAGATGAAGAGACTATGAATATAGCCTCCAGAGCCGAACAAGTACTAACCAGTGCTCTCATTGAAAAAGAATACAAAAGAGTTAGCAATTGCAAGAATGCGAAAGAAATCTGGGAAAAATTGATCATAACCTATGAAGGAACAAATCATATCAAAGAAACCAGAAAAGATGCTCTAATCCAAGAGTATGAAAGTTTCAAGCTGGAAGAAGGTGAAAAAATCATTGATATGGAAACACGTTTTTCCAGAATCATTGATGAGCTGGATCAACTAGGAAAGACCTACACAACTAATGAGAAAAACAGAAAAATTCTCAAAGCCCTTCCATCCATATGGAAAATGAAAGTTACAGCCATCAAGGAAATGCAAGACCTAACTATCTATCCTCTTGATAGCCTCATTGGAAATCTTCGTGCTCATGAAGTTGATATGCTAGTCGAAAAAGCAGGATCGGATACAGACCTCAAGAAGAAAGGAATTGCTTTCAAAGCTCTGCTTGTAGATCAAGAAAGCGATGATAAGGAGCTAAATGAAGAACTCTTGAGTTTAGATACTAATGAAGTTGCCCTGTTATCTAGAAAACTCAGGAGAGTAATCCAAAGCAAGGCCAGACAATATGGCAAAGGTTTTCTGAAAACAAACAACAACTTCAACAACTTCAAAGGCAAACAAGTCTTCGGGCCAAAAGCACAAGGAGGAAATTTCAAAGCAAGTAACAACAGCAACTTCAGAAATGCTAATTCAAATGAAAATTTGAATACATGCTTTGAATGTAACCAGCCTGGACACTTCAAAAAGGACTGCCCAAAACTAGCAAATAACAAAGTGCTAGTAGCTGAGGAAGGCTGGGATCTAAGCGACGAAGAAGCAACTACTAAACAAACCGAAGAAATCGCAAACCTATGTTTAATGGCAGATAATGACTCATCACCAAGATCCGAGGTAAATTCTGAACATCAATTACCTAGCACTTCATTTGTCACACATTCATTAGATAATATAAATGAAGAACGTCATGAACTACAAGAAGCATATAATTGTTTATATGAAGATAATGAAATAATTAAGGAAGATTTTATTAAACTTAAAATTTCATTTGAAAAATTAATTAAGACCAATAGAAATCTTGAAATAGAAAATTCAAGTTTGATTATTGTTAATGAAAGTTTAAAAGAAGAAAAAGAGAAACTAGAAAATGATTCTTCAAAAAATCTATCTCTAAAAGAAGAATTAGAAAAATTAAGAAAAATAAACAGAGATCTTGAGATAGAAAATTCAACACTCATTATCTCTATTGAAAATCTTGAAGTTGAGAATTCAACACTGACTGTAATCAATGAAGATACTTAAAATCAAAATCAAATGTTAACTGAGGATATTAAAAATCTCATGCTCGAAAACTCATCTCTAAAATCAAAAATCCAAAATGAAGATTTTTCTTTGTTAGAACAAATCAATATACTAACCAAAGAACGTGATGATTTAAATACTACAATTCTTAAATTCACAAAAGGAAAGGAAAATCTTGATGTCATGCTTAATCAACAAAGATGTGGATTTAACAAAGAAGGACTGGGATATATTGGAGAATCTAGTAAAACAAAAGATAAAGGGCTCTATCATGTTAAAAGTACAGAAAAAGATCATATATCTCCCTTCACTAAATGTTTTTACTGTAATAGAAATGGTCATGCTATTTATACATGCAATGCTAAAAATGGAAACTATAAAGGAAAAATGATTTGGGTACCAAAAGGAACTTACACTGCACCTATTGTTGTAAAGAATACAAGAAAAGAGCTTTATAATGAAAGATCCTACAAAAACTATCATCAAAGTTTTTCAAGTAAAGTAAATTATACATCCTATAGACCTGTAATTCATAGAATGCATGTACCTAATAAAAATGATTATCCTGTACCCAGTTTTGTAAGGGAAAACTCAAATGTTCCTCATACAAAATGGAGAACTCACCCGAAGGACCCTTCTTATTAAAGGGTACCAAGTCGTGAAAATAATGTATGTTGCAGGTATGTCTAGCAGTCGATTCTAGTAAAAGTAAGTGGTACCTTGATAGTGGTTGTTCAAGACACATGACAGGAGACAAATCAAAATTGATCAACATACAAGCTACAGACTATGGTGAGGTAACCTTTGGAGATAATAACAAAGGTAAAGTAATTGGAATTGGGAGCGTTGGTAATAAACACATAACAATTTCCAACGTACAATTAGTCACAGGACTCAGGTACAATCTTCTATCCATTAGTCAACTATGTGATAGTGGTTTTAAAATATTCTTTAGTCCTCATAACTGTTCAATATTTGATCAATCTAGTAAACTGATTTTATCATGTCCTAGAAGTCAAAATGTGTACACATGTGACCTAGATGCATATTCTCACCTAGACAATGTGTGTCTTGTATCTACAAATGATGATCCATGGCTTTGGCATCGCGGGTTAGGACACATTAACATGAAACTAATAAATAACATTTCATCTAAAGAACATGTTCGTGGTCTTCCGAAACTCAAGTTTCTAAAAGATCATATCTGTGAAGTTTGTGAATTAGGAAAACAAATACATGCATCTCATAAACAAAAATTCAGTGTGTCAACTTCTAGACCTTTAGAACTCTTACATATGGACCTAGTAGGACCTATTCCTAAACATAGCATGGGTGGTGCTGTCTATATTCTAGTTTTGGTTGATGATTATTCTCGATTCACATGGGTTGATTTTCTGAAATTTAAAAATGAAGCCATAAGCTCTTTCACTGCTTTATGTAAGAAAATTCAAAATCAACAAGGAAGCTCTATTGTTTATATTCGATCTGATCACGGAAGAGAATTTGACAACTCTGATTTTATTATATTCTGTGATGAGCACGGTATAAGTCATAATTTTTCTGCTCCTTACACACCACAGTCAAATGGTGTAGTTGAAAGGAAAAATCGTACGTTACAAGAAATGGCTAATACCATGTTAAATGAATATCGTCTTCCTAAATATTTTTGGGCTGGAGCAGTGGCAACATCCTGTTACATTTTAAACAGAGTTTTATTAAGACCTATTTTGCTCAAAACTCCCTATGAGTTGTATTACAAAAGAACTCCAAAAATAAATTATTTTCATGTCTTTGGAAGTAAATGTTTTATTCTAAATACTAAAGGACATTAAGTAAAATTTGATCCAAAATCTGATGAAGGAATATTTTTGGGATACTCACTTAACAGTAAAGCTTACAGGGTTTTCAACAAGAAGAGTCTAGTTGTTGAGGAATCAATGAATGTGACTTTTGATGAATCTAAACCTCCTCCCAAATATAAAGAGTTAGTTGACAGTGATGTTGTCATTGAAGATATTCTCAGAAATATGGAGAAACTAAAAATAGATAATGAGTCTCCACTTGTCAATGTTAATCCTCTTGAAAACCCCAATCCTCAGTTAAATGACTTACCTAAAGACTCACTCGTCATTAGAAACCATCCTTTAGATAATGTCATTGGTGATCTCGATAAAGGAGTTCTTACTAGATCACAAGCACACAACATGGTTAGTCACTCATCTTTCTTATCTCAAATAGAACCTAAGAATATAAAAGATGCTTTGATAGATGAAGATTGGATAATTGCCATGCAAAAAGAACTTGAACAATTCACCAGAAACAAAGTCTGGGAATTAGTTCCAAAACCTAAAGATACTTCCATTATTGGAACTCGATGGGTTTTCGTAACAAGTTAGATGAAAATGGGACTATTATATGTAACAAGGTCAGACTAGTTGCACAAGGGTATAATCAACTGGAAGGTATTGATTATGATGAAACATATGCTCCTGTTGCTAGAATTGAGTCTATACTTATGTTGTTAGCCTTTGCATGCCATAAAAATTTTAAATTATTTCAAATGGATGTCAAATCTGCTTTTTTAAATGGTGTTATTGAAGAGAAAGTGTATGTTAAACAACCTCCTGGTTTTGAAGATTTTGATCATCCTGAGCATGTTTATAAATTGCAGAAAGCTTTATATGGATTAAAACAGGCCCCGAGAGCATGGTATGAACGACTGAGTAAATTTCTACTTGAAAATGATTTTAAAAGAGGTACTGTCGATACTACTTTATTTACTAAGTATAAAAATGATGATATTCTTATTATTCAAATATATGTTGATGATATCATTTTTGGTTCTACTAATATTGTTATGTGCAATGAATTTTCTGAAAGTATGAGTAAAGAATTTGAAATGAGCATGATGGGAGAATTAAACTTCTTCCTAGGATTACAGATCAAACAAGGTGAAAAAGGTATTCATATCTCTCAATCCAAGTATTGTAAGGAAATGATTAAGAAATTTGGTTTAGAGTCTGTGAAACCTCTTAATACTCCTATGTCAACCACTGATAAATTAATTGCTGATGAAACTGGTAAGAATGTTGACACAAAAAAGTATAGAGGGATGATTGGAAGTCTATTGTATATCACTGCTAGTAGACCTGATATTATGTTCAGTGTCTGTAAATGTGCCAGATTTCAAGCAAATCCTAAAGAATCACACTTGATAGCAGTAAAACGAATATTTCGATATCTTAAGGGGACTACCGATTTAGGTCTATGGTACCCAAAAGGTCAACCATTTGATCTTGTGTGTTTTTCAGATTCTGACTATGCCGGTCATTATGTTGATCGAAAAAGCACTAGTGGCACGTGTCGGTTTCTCGGTGGATGTCTAGTTTCTTGGTTTCCTAAGAAACAAAACTCAGTATCTATTTCAACCACTGAAGCAGAATATATAGCTGCAACACGATGTTGTGCACAAATACTGTGGATGAAACAGACTCTTATTGACTACAATATAAAATTTAACTGTGTGTCTATACTATGTGATAATACAAGTACAATCAACTTAAGTAAAAATACTGTTTTACATGCTAGATCAAAACATATAGATATTAGACACCATTTCTTACGTGATCATGTAAACAGTGGCATTATTAAGTTAGAGCACATTGATATTGAACTAAATATTGCTGACATATTTACCAAACCTCTAAGCACTGATAGATTTTGTAAACTTCGTATGGACATAGGAATGCTAGATTTTTCTTCATAATTATCCTACATCTGAAAATACTGAAGTGCTTATCATTTTTCTAATTATATAAATTATTACTATTTTTTTAAATATATATATATATATTTATAGTTTATTCTATTTTTAATATTTTATTTTACTTCATCTTATTTTAAAAAAAATAGAAATTTACATAAATTTTTCTTTACCCTATATAGTTTATTGTTCGTATTGTTTAAAAATATATATATATATATATATATATATATAATAATATATATCTTTATATATATATAAGTTTTATGATTTTTAATTTTAATTTCAGAATATATATATAATTATGTTAGATTTAATCTGAGCCATTGATCTTACTAGTTTATCTAACGGTAATTGCTATCTATCCGCGTCACTTGATTTGGACCAATCAGGAGCCATTTAGAAGAGTCACACGGATCACGCTTCAGAATCGTCCGATCATCAGCAAAAAGCACAAATCCATTTCTACCGTTAGATCAAAGGTCAACCGGTCAGCTTCAACTTTTCAAACCTAGAACTCATCTCAGTCGTTCATCAAATTCCAAATTCTTTTTTGGCCGTTGGATCAATCAGGTTAACCTAACTATATATAGAAAATAATTTCTTTTTTATTCATTTTCTTTTCTTCTTCTCTCTCTTCCGCCGCGTCTGCTCTCTCTCTCTCTCTCTAAACTCTCTCAAACCCTAAGCTCGTTAGTTCATCAAATCCTTCAATTCCAGCATGTTTTTGAAAAATCTAAACCGATCAATTGATTTTACATACTCAAAAACATACTTCCACCGATTTTTTTTTAAAGATTGATTTTTTTTTAAACAAAAACCCTAGATATTTCTCAAAGAAAATCGGCAGTTCGAATATGATTCTGAGAAAATCACTCCGATCTAATCGCTCTGAACACTCAAACTTATACCTTTACCGATTCCAATTTTTTTTAAAAATAATTTTAAAAAAAAAACTAGAGGGTTCGATTCTTATTATTTCACACAAATCTATATCCGACTGACTATACAAAAACCTGCTTGAGAAATCATCAATGCAGTATGCTGTATTTATATACACTGAATCTAAAGGCTTGCTAAGGTATTTTTTTTTGTTTCATCTCCTTTCTACCTATTGTTATTGAATGTTGGGTTTGACCACTGATGGTCAAGAAATATACGTGTTGATTCTCATTCTATGTGCTCGATCTACATTCTTTTTACAATGCATGTATCAAGACTGACAATTTTTTTTAACATTTAAATTTTTTTTTTATACATCTATTCTTAACTATTACACCATAAAATTTTTGAGAGTCACTCTCTCTGATTAATTCTCTAAGTTAGGATGCCACATTTCCCCTTATACTACTGTGATGTTTCTTTCCAAATCTCTAGCCGTCTGTATTTGGATATTGTAATGAGTATCTGCTGCTCTATTTTCATCCATATCAGAAATCCCTTGCAGCATATGTGGGCTATTAAATTTCTTTTGATTATACAAGCTCAATTTTTTTGTGCCTTATAAAAAAAAATTGTCTTCTTAAAATATTTGGGCTAACTGGTTTTACACTTATTCATTTTTCTTGTCTCTCTAAATGGTTGTGTTGCAATAAATGTTTGTTGGTCGTGGTTATGACAAATTTTTTGCTATCTGTTTTGGGATATAGTCATGAGTATCTGATATGCCGTATCTGGCTATATCTGATATATCTTGCCTTATTTATGGGTTATTTGCTTCATATGATAAGACTTGTGTCGCTGAGACTCTGTGTTTGCCAAACTGATTTTTTTTCTCTCTCTATTGACATTGACTCACACATAAAATAAAGTATAGTCTTTATCCTGTCTACCTAGAACCTCATTTTTAAACAAAACAAACCTTTTCTAGAGCATTTAATAGAAGGGACAGTATTTCGGCTACAAATCTTTTTCTCCTCTATCTCTATTAACATATACTGCACTCTCAATTATGACTTGTTTGCTCTATATTCATTTAGTTTGTATGTTCAATACATGCCTACTCATTTACTGAACTCATATTTATCAACCACTATAAATTCATGGTTTCTTTACTAAGCTGCATACATCCTAAACCCACTTCTAAAGAGCATATCTCACAGTTTCACTGGTCTATTTCCTTGTTTGCATTATATTCTTCTATCATGGACCTAGTTTTCTCATCTAAAAGAAAGAAAACATCACTAAGCTCTAAGATACATCCTATACTTATAAACCCATTTTAGTTACTCCATCTGCTCAAGTTAAGTATAAACATATGAGACATAATCTCATCCCAGGTATAGGAACCTCTTTCAATAGCTTTCCTGAGGTACCTGAATTTTTTAAACATGTAGGATGGGAGTGTCTTGTTATTTTTCCTGAGAAAATTATGTTTCCTACACTTGTTGCAGAATTTTACTCTCACATGACTTTCCTTAAAGACTCAAATAATCTTTTAACTGGTATCTGCACTAGTATACAAGGTCAAGAGTATATCATTGATGAATTACTCCTCTTACATGCATTGAAACTGCCACCATGTATGCTAGATTTACCAAGACTCAATGAATATACTTGTCCTATAAGCATGAATACAAGTAATTGCATCACCTTCAAGCATAACTTGTCCACTGTCACTGACCAACTTGTACCTGCACAAATATTTGATTTTCCTTCTAAGATTGGTCTGGAATTTCTGACACCACTTTGTCAATTCATGGGAAAACTGTTTCGTCAAAACGTTATGCCTGTTCGAGAAGATAAACTTCTCCATCCTTTTGATCTCGAACTCATGAAATGTCTTTTGAATAAATGCATGCCCTATAATCTTCCGTACTTCTTGTTGACATCCTTTGAGTTTTGCTATCATAATAACTGTTTGGGCTATGGTCTTCTTCTGACCTCTATCTTTAAACACCTTGAATTCAACCTTCTCGATCAAAAAGGCCAAATCGTGCAAAACAGTAATATAGTCTCTCATCTGACTATCCCACCTAAACCACTCATCATTTTCAAACCTAATGACAATGAGTCCATTGAGGCTCATCTAAATCTCTTTTCACAACTAGAAACTCTACAAAGCATGCACCAACTTTCATTACAAAATCACAGTAACATGCTCAGTCAAATTGAAGTCTTACACCAGTCCATACATCATCTAAAAGATATGATATATGTCTTGATGGAACATCAGAAGGTTTCAATTCCTCCATATCAGTTTCCTACCAGCACGAGCTCAGCTCCAAATGATATCCTTCCAACTTTGGGCTTACATTTCTCTCCTATTGATTTAGGCGAGAACTAACTATTTGGGAGGACTGTAATCATAATATATATACTTCTACTAACTATTTGGGATAACTGTACTTAAATACTAACCTAGTTACTACGCTACTTCTGCAGATTTTTTTTCTGACACTTTAAGTTTTTTCTTGCAGGTTATTTTAGCCTATTTCGTTACTAACAATTACTGCAGGTTCTGAATAGCTTTCTTTTCCCCCATTTTTTATAATGCCAACGGGGGAGAAGAAATATGTATATGAACTGCCTGCCTGTGATGAATGAATTTTAAAACTGCTATGCATGTGATGATAATATACATTGCTATTTACTGATATAAACTGCCATGATTATTATGCTTTAAAATTCATTCAACAAAAAGTTTTTATGCATATACTAAGGGGGAGCAGTTATATACAAAAATATTTTTATAAGTTGTCATCATCAAAAAGGGGAGATTGATAGGTCTCCAAATCAGTTTAGTTTATTTTGATGATAACAAAGTCAGTAAAAAGGATTAAATCTCTCCAAAAGATTTAATATAATTATTTTTAAATATATTAGTTACTTTAAAACCAAAAATATTTTTCATCCTAAAAATTGAATAAACTTTATTGACCTTGATAATTTAATATCAAGTGTTAAAGAAAGTAATTCAAATAGTAACATTTCCTAAGGCAAGGAGATTCCTATTTCTTTTCAAAATGATTTTCTAAAATCTTTTGTGGGCAAAAAGAAAATTTATAAATTATATATATATATATATATATATATATATATATATATATATATATATACCGAGTATATTTTTATGTATATATATATATATGTATGTACTGTGTGTGCATGACCGTGTGTATGTGTGTGCGGCATGCCCATGAAAAAGAAATTGGAACCAAGGCTTAAAAGCCTTGGTGACTTGATTCATGCCTTGACCAAATATGTTGGCCAGTTAATGTGAGAAACTTATTATATGGGCTAAGTTTTGAAGAAAGAAGTCAGTATATGTTTTTGGAAATCCGTGTGCCTTACTTTAAGAATTAATCCGGACCTTCCATTTTATATCAATGCAATCCAGATCATTAAATTCAAAATAGATTTTCAAAATTACTTTTTTGCCCTAAACTCTCCAAAATCCTATAAATAGGAAGGCTTTTCTGTGACGCCCCCAAATTCGGGTCTCCCAATACCCGGATCCGGTCATCACGATCCAATATAAACATCCACCTATAACAACATATGGTATCTAAAATGCGGAATAAAATAAACATACGTTGTTCATTACAAGGTGTTACTAGTCCCAGAATACGATTAACCTTAAACATTTACACAATCCATACCCTAAATAGCCATCAGGGTTTAAATTACATTAACAGTAATTAACTAACACATGAATCTAAAGTCTGCTACGAGGAGTCTATCATTTCATCTTTTCTTTCCCTTTGTTCTTCCCTGACGTCTCGGGTTTAGCTGCAATGAAGTCATGATATAGCAAGAATGAGCAACGAGTTTGCCCAGCAAGTTTAAAATGCAACAATAAAGATATATCATGATGAAGGGATATTAAAGGGATTTCAACAATAGAATAATCAGAAGCAAGAACATTAAATGCTTTTAGAACAATTGATAGTAAAATAGACTTTGAACGATAACTTCCAGAGGAGTCAATAGCTGGTTGACCCTCTGGTTACTGGCTACAGAATAACGTACTTGAGGGGATCAGCCTCGCGTACCCTATGTATATGCATAACATTTAATTCTGCTATTTGTACCTTATATACGGTACGTGGGGTACTCCCCTATAAATAAAGGGGTATTCATATAGTCTAAGAATCCTTACCATTGATTGGTTCGGATAGCTTTTATAAATTCTCACGTAATTGTCTGACCGAACAAGGGTTCAGACTTAACCATGAATGGTTAATAGATTTCTGAATTTAAATATACGAATTCAAATGCACGAATGTCAATAAATATACAGATGTGGAATAATTTTGAAAGTAATTAGACCACTTAAAGCATGCTTGGAGATAAGATTCAAGCTTACAGAATAACTTGCAATAATATATACCTTTTGCATGAATTAAAATACTGCATAAGGTTTTAGAAGTATTGCTCAATGTAAAAGTTGGGTAAGGAAGAACTTGCAATAATGTAAGGAGTTTAGGGTTAGGAACTTGCCTGTTTGCTCAGCTACAATTTAAATCTTAGCTTTAATTAATTGATCTCGAGTGACCTATCATCGGGTAAAGTCGATTTATCAATTAACAGTTGTATATTGGCACCTCTTACTATACCTTTTACTCAACAGGTAAAATTCATCATCTATATTTAATTACTAATTAACATTAGCTAAACAGAAATTTATTGATGATCTTTAGCTATATATAAAAAAAAATAATTGTTAGCTAATCATGATTACTATTCTCGAAGGTTCAGATTATTACCCTTATTGTCCCTAAATACGGGTCAATAATCTTTATTTATTATTAGAATAATAAATTCATCATGGTTTAATAACAACTAACTAATAGTTGGTTACTTATTTAATTACAATAAAATAATCTTTAAGTGTTTATCCTCATTATTTAGTAAGGACCAAAATAAAAATCAGCTTATTAATCCCCCTTATGCTTAATCATTATTTCAGCAACGATTAGGTAATTCTCATCCTTATTATTCCATAATTTTACTCACACATAATTATTATTATAATAATTAAATACTTAGTACCTTTATTTACTATTTATTAATAAATAATAAATAATTATTTTATTAACTTTATTCATATTTAATTATTATTATTACTAAATAATAATTAAATATTTATTATCTTTATTTATTAAATAATAAATAATTATTTTATTAACTTTATTCATATTTAATTATTATTATTATTAAATAATAATTAAATATTTATTATCTTTATTTATTATTTATTAATAAATAATAAATAATTATTTTATTAACTTTATTCATATTTAATTATTATTATTATTAAATAGTAATTAAATATTTATTACCTTTATTTATTATTTATGGATAACTAATAAACAATTATTTGTTAACCTTGTTCATAATTAATCATTAGATATTTATTATTAAACTTTATTATTAATTAAAATTAAAATATTTATTATCCTTATTTATTGACAATAAATAATTATTTAATTAACTTTATTATTTAATATTAATTAAATAATAATTAGAATATTTATTATCTTTATTAGTGATAATAAATAAATAATTATTTTTGTTAATTTTATTTATTAACATAATACTAATTAGTTTGCAATGCACTATTAACTTCAAATTAGTAACCTATATTTGGGTCGGTGATAGTACAATTAGTTAATTGTTGTATTAACCAGCCACTAGTGATGTACCATGTTTCCTGCAAATTATTTGCAACCCAACCCAATGAAAACATCATAACACCTTATATATTATAACAACACAGAAGGGAACTTACAAATCCATCAGTGTGTTACAATATCATACTTGTCAATTCCAGTAACGCATATAAACACTAATTTCACTCGGCTGCTAGAACCCAACACAAGCCTAAATCAGTTTATCCCAACACAAGAAAACAAACTGCCCAATTCGGCGAAACAAATAATACAATGCAGAGGAGCAATTTAACCAGACTTCCAAAAAAAACAGAACCAATTACAACTAACAGAGGAACCCAATTCCACTAATATTCCAATACCAGATTTCTCTCTATCAAAATAAAGTCACACAATACAATACCAGATTTCCAGTTACCCTACAATCCAAACAGTAAAGTATCAATCTCATGACCCCAATAGAAAATTTCTAACTCAGTACAGATTATACCAGAATCCAATACAGTCAACAATTTTAAATCCTATTACAGGGAACAACAAAATTTCAACGAACCCAATCCACAAGAAAATCAGCAATTTGGGTATACCTTGAACTCGATCGCGTTGCGACTCTTCTCCTCCTACCGAAATACGAAATCAAGTTGGACATCCACAGCGAGCTGAAATCGAAATCCCCAATTGGTTACCCCTGTTTCCCCCCTCTCTGATTAAACTCCCAATTTCTAACTTGGAACCCTAACTTCTAATTGGGAATTCTCTCAATCAAAGGAAATCGGCAGCTAGGGTATGGGGGTGGGGGTCCAATTTATAGGAAGAAAATTACCCAAATCATTTGGGTAAAACCCCAAACGACTGGTTATTGACCTTTGGTAAGGAGAGGGGATGAGCTGTGACTGATTCCCATCAGCCGACTGGACTTGCCGGCAAATTCTCGAGCCGCGCGCTTCACTCCGTCAGTCGCCGGTCGTGTCGCTGAAATTCCGGGACCTCCGGTCCTTGCCGCTTGTGGCTCGGTCGCTTGTGACTTCCCCTCGCTACGACTGCTGGTTACTCCGTGTCATCGCCGGCGCACGCCTGGCGACACTCTCTCCCGTCAGCTGCGATTGTCCCGTCCGATTGGATCGAAGGACTGAGTCTCGTTGGGCTAGGTCTTGGCTGGAAGGTTTGGAGGTTTTCCCCAATTTTGATTTCGTCGGTATGAACCCCTCTCACTTGCGTTTACCAGTTATCCACACGGATACAACCCGACTGGAACTAAATGGAATGGGTCGACCCGATTTGTCTACACCAACTTGTTTTAGGGATTGGGCTCAATAACATGGGTTTGGCCCAATCCGGAAATAAAAGGGGATTTGGGTCCAATTTAAAATAAGTAAAACCAATGGCCAATCCAAATGAAGGTGACCCAAATATGAATTAATAATATTATATTCTAATATTTAACTTGAATAACTACTTCAATAAATTAATTATTTGAACATTTGTTTCAAAAATTTCTCTTTCGAATCATTTAAATCCAATGATGATAGAATAAAATTATTTATTAAGTTTTCTTCCCAATTTTCTTGAAATTAAACTCTTAGGGTTTAATCACCAATTTATTCAGGCTATTAGTGAGCCCCTTTAATGCAGAGAAAATTATTGGACCGTATATTTATATAATTAAATAATAATACCTACATGGAATCCAATTTAATTCGAAAAATTATGTATAAATGGGTTTTATTTATTATAATAAATTTGATACAATGTTTAAAATTTTCCGGACATTACATCTTCTTCACTTCTCATTCACCAATTTCAAAAGAATAGAAAAGCTTATACTCTCCTTGCCTACATTCTCTCTACAACAAAAAGCTTTTAGTCTCTCTTCTATCAAAGATATTATTTTCTAAAAAAAAAAAAAATTGGTCACAAGTATTATTGATATAAGTTATCAAATTGTTATATTTACATTATTTCATACTTGTTAGAAATTATAGATATATCCAATATCAACTGTTATACATATTTATATTTATATCTATATTTCATCTATTCTTATCAGTTTAAGGATCAACTGTAGATACCGATATTTAGAAATATTCCTTAAACAAGAATATTATCTAAACGGTGTTTGAAGTTCTAAGTGATCCTTATTTATATAAGTTATTTATATAAATATCGTAAAATAGATCATCTGTAGATACCGATATTCGGAATTACTCTTTGAACAAGAATATTATCTGAACGGTGTTTGAAGTTCTAAGTGATCTATCGAAAATATTTATATAAATATATAGGTGTGAATCTTTAAATTTTGGTCAACTGTAGATACCGATATTTAGGAATATTCCTTAAACAAGAATATTATCTAAACGGTGTTTGAAGTTCTAAGTGACCCTATTTAATATCCACATCATAGATAAAATATCAAGTATTGCTTAACTAATTTATTTATTATACTTGATTTCTGTCATTACAAGTATTTGATCTTATATTCATATTTATATAATACTTGTTGCATTGATTAAACTGTTATATCTGTTCAAATCCATAGAAACACATTCTTTATTATAAAGAATAAATATTTCTTTATAAACGAGCATTAACATTATATATCTGCTTACACAGAAGCACATTCCACAAATATATAAAAGTCATTGTACTCCTATATAATTACTTGATCTTTAATTGTATCTGCTTATTCAAGAATCATATTACTCAAACTCATTTGTAAAAAGAAAAAGGGGAGAGTTAGTTTATTTTATGTACCTGTGAGAAAGACTTGTAATTCTTTGTCCAAGACCAGAGTCTTAGAGAGGTCAGCTGGGAGTTGGGTCTCTAGTGAAATTGTGAGGAAAAGAAAAGACTGTTATTTCAAGATCAGATCATATAATAGAACTAAGCTCAAAAGAAAAAGGTGCAACTAAGCTTAAGGAGGGAGCTGGGAGCTTACTGTCCAAGATAGTTAGTTGAGAATAGTTGTTAGTTTATCTTGAAAACTTTGTAAAGGCTTCTCCGCCTATTGAAGGAGTATTTATTACTGAGAGTAATAGGATCTCAAGTCCTGAAGAGGAGCTTGAGACTCGACGTAGCAACATACCCGGGTTGTATGTTGTGAACCAGATAAATCTCCTTGCATTGTGTGATTGAATTTTTACTATCTTGATTATTGATTTCTTACACTATAAATTAATCAACCAAAAATTCAAAAAGGCTAAGATAAATTTTTAAACAGTGATAATCTATTCAACCCCCCTTCTAGATTATTATTGGACTTTCATAATTATCTGCAGGGAGTGTCATTGTATTTTATTCTTTAAAAGTCAGTTAGGATAAAACAAACAGTTAGTGTTAATCAACTGACATATGTTAAAAATTAGGTGAAAATAAATTCTCTCTCTTGACTTTGATGTTTAATTGAAAATTTTTTAAGTTGGTTGTTTAAAATAGAAAATAAGTGTAAGTTCGTTAGCTTTTAGTTTTATTTACCCTTCAATTTATATTTATTATAATTAAATAGACAATTTGGTTCGTCCTCCTTTTTTTGGGTTCGACCTTTGACTTTTATTACATTAAGTCAACCTTTATTATTTCTCAATGCAAATCAGAAGCTAGAATTAGTATCATAGTTTTATAAAGAAACGAAACTTAGCAGTATAGTTTTATAATATTAAAACTAAGATTAAAATAAGATCATCTTATATAATATTAATTTGTTATTTTTATTAATATATATATATATATATAATAATAATAATAATACAAGCTTATTTAAAAAATTGGAATTAGTATGGTACGTAATTTTATAAAAAAACAAGAACTATAGTGTAGTTGTATAAGGAAACAATCAAAATAAAATCATTTTACCTAATATTAATTGGTTTCTTTTATTCAAGTATATATACAATAATACAAGTTTAAGTAAAATTATATTTCTATCTAGATAAAATAGTTTGACAAGAAAAAAAATTGTCATAAAAATCATCTACCTAACTTAAATTTGTTGTTGTTGTTGTTGTTGTTGTTGTTGTTGTTGTTGTTGTTGTTGTTGTTGTTGTTGTTGTTGTTGTTGTTGTTGTTGTTGTTGTTGTTGTTATTATTATTATTATTATTATTATTATTATTATTATTATTATATAAGTATAATAATAGTTTCGAGTATAATAGTTATATCATTATTTAGATGATATAATTGTTGTTTTTATTAAAATAAAAATATAATATACTACTAGACCATATGATTCAATTATTAAATAAAAATTAAAAATTAATTACCCTATCCAATAAAAAATTATAAAATAAAATTAAAGTGACAATAATATTATAATTCTTCAAAAAAACTTTCGTTCAGTTCAATCAAAACAAAAATAAAATTAGTAATATAATTTACAAGGAAACAATTATAAGATCATCTTACTTAATATTAATTTGTTAGATAAAATTTTACTACAACTTAGATAATATAGTTTGAAAAGAAGAGAATTTTCACATAGATCGTCTTATCTAATTTGAATTTGTTACTCTTGATTAAATATAAGTGTAATTATATTCAAGTATAAGTAATATAATTCTAAAAAGAAATTATTTAGTTATTAGAACTATTTTACTTAATGAATCTAATAATATATTTATAATTTTTTTTTACAATATCATAACTTTATAGTAAAACCACGTGTTTTTGCACGGGATGTATACGCTAATATATTAAAAATACCCAGTATTCTTCTTAGGTACTGTTTGATAAAACTGAATGAAAAGCTCTGAATGTATAAGAGAATCTGAATGAAATTATGTGTTTGATGACTTTCTGAATGAAAGGAAATGAATATACAATGCTATTTAAGAAAAATTAAATATAAACTTGTGAACAATCTTTGATAGAGCATACTATTAGTAATATAATTTTAGGAATAAACACTAATTTTTTTTAATAACATTCTATTAGTCCATAAAACCAAAACAAAAGACTATAACAATATTCATTAAATTGATTATTGACCAATTTGTTAAAGAAAAAAATTAAAAAATAATTTGTAAACAACAAAATTTGTTTACAATTGTAAAAAAAAAGATAGATATTAAATGTAATTTTAATTGTCTACGAGGGTAGGTTGGTAAAAATATCATTCAACACTACTTCTTACTGATTTAGTCACAATTTTTTAGATGAATCGTTCAGACACATTCAGACGCATTTAGAGTTTAAATATTATAAAACAAACAGTCTGAATGACTTAATCAGTCAGATTCAGACTCATTCAGATATAAATAAACAGTCACTTAGTAAAAGCACCCCTACAATAATAATTGGATAACTACTAGGAGATATAATGTATTGCATACCAGTTTTACAACCATAATGAAACTGCAATCGGGCAAGAATATGCTTTTTAAACTGTCAATAATTGTCATCTAGATAAAACTGAAACCAAAAAATAAAATTGTAAAGAACCACACCTTTCTTCAATGTTGTTAATCTCAAAACACTACTAGGTTTTAAAATGAACATAAAAGAAAAAGAATGGACGAAAAACTTAGTTTTCTGTCTAATCCGGTTGTTATTGTGTTTTTTAATGAATAGGAAAAAAATTGACGGAAAACTTGGTTAACTTTCTTACCAAAGTTTTCAGTCGAAAAATAGATGGATTTGAATGAAAAACAAAATAACATAAACTAATTTTTTATAATTCCTATTGTACCCTTCACATTATAAGCACAACAAAACTAATATAAGGGTAAATACAAAATTATTCAAACGTCTAATGAAGAAAAGTGTTCATCTCTCTAACAGAACTAAAAAACAGGGACTGAAATGCAAAAGTAACCCTCATGTTTGTACCTCTTTTGCAAAACTCACCCTCCAACTTTTATTTTTGCAAAACTCTACCTCCAAGATGTATGAATTGTGCAAAATTCACCCTTTATGTACTTTTTTTTGTTAAAAACCCTCGTATACTCAGATTATTTCACTCCAATTCATCACTTAAAAATCTTACCTCTAGAATACTCCTTTTATTTCATTCAAACGACTTCCAATTAATAAAAAAAATTCTCACAATACCAACAAATATATTTACAATATTAGATTGCCTAATTCATACATCTCACTTTCTATCTCTGCTATATGTCAATCCACTATTATTTTATTTTGGGTTCATCGCCTTTAATACATTTTCTTGTAGTGTTAATAATAAGGAAAATTGATCGACACATATTTATATAATTTATATAATCTATTTTCTTATAATGTTGAACGAAATATTTAATGATGATAGCACATTTTAAAAATCGAGAATAAGATTAACATTTTAATATGGGTATTGTGTGCGAGATATTTATCAAAACAAAATAATAATCAATTGGCATATAACAAATGTAGAGAATGAGATATATGCATTAAGCAATCTAGGGTTCCAAATTTGATGGTATTGTGAATTGTTTTTGCTAATTAGAAGTCGTTTGAGTGAAATAAAGGATTATTCTAAAGTTAAAAATTTTAAGTGATGAATTAGATGAAATAATTTGACTATGTGAGGAATTTTAACAAAAAAAAATACATAAAAGGTGAGTTTTGCACAATTAATACATCTTGGAGGGAGAATTTTGCAAAAATAAAAGTTAAAGGGTCAGTTTTGCAAAAATGGAACAAAATAGAGGGTCACTTTTGCATTTCAGTCCAAAAACAGGACTATTCCTACAAAAGAAACAGGGGTGGAGTGTCACTCCATCACAGCAATGCCTCCTGCAGCTTTCAGTTTCTCTATTATGTCATTTGCCTCCTCTTTGGTAATCCCTTGTTTAAGTACAACAGGTACCTTCTCAACCAGCTCTTTGGCTTCCTTCAACCCAAGGCTCGTAAAGGTCCGAACCTCTTTTATAACCTTGATTTTTGCAGCCGCGTCAAATTTCTCTAACTTAACATCAAATGCAGTTTTCTCCACTTTCTTTTCCTCAACCGTGGTAGCACCCGACGCTCCTTGGGAACTCAAGTCCATGCCTTCAACAGAAATTTGCTGCATCTTTGGATGCCTTGTTTTCTCTATAAGAGCAGGACCAATTTGAATACGTTCTTCAAGAGGTAAGGCCGCAATTTTCTCAGCAAGCTGAACGATCTTATCTGAAGGTGGGGGTCTAGGGCCATAAGGATCATAGAATAGAGGGTACTTGTACTTTTTGGGTTTGGCATTAGGATCTCTGGGAACGAAATCTGGTTGAAAAGAACGAGATTTCAATGACCCTGTGATTTTAGGAAGATTGGGCAAGGTACGAATGGATCTGGCAAGTGGAATGATCCTCATGGTGCTGTCAGTAGAAATAATGACTCATATGATGAAGATGAGTAGAAAGAAGAATTTAAATTAACTGACGCCTTTGTAGCATCAATGGTGAAAACTTGTCTTCTCAACCCAACTTGAACTGCATTGCATTGAACACGTTTTAAACTCTCTTAACTGGGAAAAAAAAACAGACCCAAACTCTTTAAAATATGCACCATAATATTTTACTCTTAAAGCTATAAAATAATATCCACCACCGGCCCTATGAATCTCAACCATGACAGTAAAATTTCCAAAATACGGAGGGATGCCCCAGTAAGATTATTATATATGGTAACTAGCCTAGAGAGAAAGTTGTTGGAAAGATATAATATCTCAACATTTGAAGGAAACAACAACAATTTACATGTAATCTGGTTGTTAAATAGATTCACGTAAGTGACATGAGAAACACATTCTCAACCCAATCAGGGACGTTATTCCCTCCGTCATTCAAAAGATAACTGAAGTACAATTTTTTTACGGAAAGTGCTAACGTATCATTTTAGTAGTTAGACCTATTTGAGAGGCATTTAAGAACATTATCCGCAATCACAATCGGAGAAGGGGCAGAGGCGAACTAGGAGGTTTCAAATTAGCATTAGAATTCATCTTCAAACCGTGGGTTTCAAATTAGGGCTAAAATTCATCTCCATAGCATTTGTGAAATTAGTTGTTAGGGTTCAAATTAGTGTTACAGATGGAGCAAATAACTCGATTGCCATCCTAGGAACCTGATGGCACACCCATTAGCACTATAATAACCCTATTTCAAACATGAAATAATACGTTAGCACTTTTCATCAAATCTAATTAACATAATTCACGTTTTGATTGACAGAAAAAGCTTGAGGAACAGTTTTGCACAACTTATGAACTGTGCTAAAAAAGAAATTAGGCAACACTTTTGCAAAAGCATAACAAATAAGAGGGTCGGACTCATAATTTAGTCCCATATCAGTTTTCTAAAACTGCAAATAACAAAGCTACTTATTAAAACTGTTAAAATTAAAAGTAATTTTTATTATGAGATTGAATATTTAAGTCTAAATAATTAAATTTTGTCAAAATACAAATTAAAGAAAAAAAACAAGAAGAGATAACTTTTTGGGAAATATAAAATCTTAAAAATGAAAAGAATTCAAATAAACAAAACAATCATTTGCGGAATATTGAATATTACTATTAGAATGTTCTACAAAATCAAAGGGGATTTCTCATCTTTACCTTAAATCTGAGAATCAATTCAATTTGCGCAATCGCAGTTTGATTGAAAAAATTCGTCCTAATCTAAGAATCGATTCGATTATGCACTTTTTGCTGTTTTATTTTTTATTTTATTTTTCGATTTATCTGATGTTTTATTCAATAACAGTAAACAAAATATAAGTCAAGATAGTGGCGAGAGGAAGGAGAAGAACTAAGAAGAATAGAGGAGAGTGAAGACTTAGACAATACCTGAAATTGAAAATGGCAGGACGAGAGTAAAGAACACCTACACGCAGCGGCTGAACGGAAACGATTAGACTACTGTTGGGCAATGACTTATTTTAAAACAAATTATAAGTTAAATTTTAAAAGACTAAAATATAGATTACATCTTATAAAGTTTGCAGAGTGAGCGAGATTATATTTTGTTTCGCCCAATAAATTTTGAGGTATATTTTGTTGAAATAAAAAAATTTGAGGTATATTTTGACTAATTTAAATTTTGAAGGGTACATTTTGTTTAGCATACTCATGGAGTGTACTTAAATACATTTTAAATATTGAAGTTCAAACCTCAACTATACTATAAATTTTGAGATTTAAACTGTATTTGAATCATATTTAAATTGTCTTATAAATTATCTTAAGGCTTAAGTTGTGATATATATATATATATATATATATAAAGAATAATATTATGTATATAAATTATACTCAAAAAGTTATGCAATATCACTAAATTTTATTTATGTATATCAATAAAAAAAAGTATAAAATATTCAATGGTAGGCCTTATTTTTTTTTATTCTTCTTTTTTTAATATATTTTTTTGTGTATAATTTTTTACGTATAATTTGTGTCTATACTGATAAAAATGTGTAAATATTCAATGGTAAATCCCCTTTCCTTTTTCTCTCTTTTTATAGTGTTTATGCAAAAAAAATTAAAAAAAATTATAATTTGTGTCTATAGCATTACTCATATATAAAAATGCTTGGCACCTGTTTGACTTATAAGGCAAAAATTAAGTTAAAATAAATTGTGTTTGGCTGAAATTACTTAAAAGTTCAAATAAATTATAAAGATAACTAAAAAGGAGGAGAAAAGAGTTTTTACATTTGATCAAACTTATTTATTTTAGAATAACTTGTAAATTATTTTTTAAGAAATAAAAAACTGTTACTTCTGAAAAATTATTTATAAGTTAAAAAATAGGGTTATTTACACTTCCTAGTACATTTTTTTTAAAAATTACAACAAAAGTGTATCCGAAAAATATTTACAGAATTAATACATTTTTTATATTTTATTTACATAATTGGTTTCTTCCTCCTCTTCCATCTTCCTCCTCTTCCGTCGTCGCCGCCTTCTTCCTCCTCTTCCGCCGTCGTCACCTTCTTCCATATATCTAGTTATTGGGTACTTATAAATTATCTTTTAAAAAAAATTGTTTGGAATATGGTGTAGTTGGTAGCTAAACCTTCATACAAATGTGGCATCTTAGTTTTTGTGGGTAACCAAATAGTCATAAAAAAATTTCAAAACAGTTACCAAATGTTCCATGTATTTGTTTTCTTTATCTTGCTAAATCATGATGGAATCAGAGAGTGATCGTGTGGTTTTCCTCTTACTTAATGTAAGAAGAAAAGAATGCAAAATATTATTGAATATTGTGTAATACAATATCGGTTACCTTACATCAATAAAAAGGTTGCCATATATCTGGTTATTGGTTACTTATAAATTACCTTTTAAAAAAATTTATTTGAAACATGGTACAGTTAGTAGCTAAACCTTCATACAAAGGTAACCATTTTTATTTTTGTGGGTAACCAAATAGTCATAGTGATGGTAATGTATGTATGATTAATTTTTTTGTTTTAACAGAAGGTGCATATGGTATCCGAAATGTCATGTAAGAGTTCTCATTTATGTAGCTGCTGGTTACTTATAAATAACCTTTTTTTAAAAAAATTAATTTAGAATTTGGTGCAGGTGGTAGCCAAACCTTCATATAAAGGTAACCATTTTGGTTTTTGTGGGATAACCATTTGGCCATTCCGAATGCTGTTTGTACGAAGTATTTGTATTCCACTTTTTTTGTGTCCAGCAAAGGCTTTGCCATTTCTGAAGAAAAGATGGGGGGTGAGCCTGGAAAATTAAGAAAAGCGTTGAGATCTTTTAAACTTGTGCTTGTTGTTTCATGGATAACTGGGAGATAAAGGACGGCAGATAGAGCCGAAGCACCGGAGGTGAAGAAGTAATAAGTGGGTATGTTGAGGCTTGAAGAAACTTCAAAAGCTGGGGTACAAAAAAAATCAATGATGAAGGCTTTGATTTTTGATGATTTTGTAGAGGAGATGGATTGAAGGGCTTGGTGAACGTTTGGGTTGTTCTGAGGAATTCGTAGGGTATGGCTTCCACGGATGCGCTGGGATTTGGTGGCAGAGAGGTGGCTGGCTCGGGGAGGTGGTGGAAGGTGATGGAAGGATTTGACGTGTTTATCGTGTTGCACTCTTTTTGAAATTATTTTGTAAATGTACTAATATTGTAATTATTTTCTAAATGTTGTATATTAGTGTAAAGAGCCCTAAAAAATAAGCCAAGTACAAATACTCAAATAGTAAAAGACTACTAATAAGTTAATTTTACCAAACATAGTAACAGGACACAAACGGTTGATAAATTGGGCCTATGAATATTGGCCGCTTATCTTTATAGTTTCAAAACAACTTTTATTTGGGTTGGCACCAATTGGGCCTATAAAAGTTGATAATTACGAACATGAACTCAAAGAATTCAAGTTTTATGCACTGTTAGTATATATACATATCATTTTAAAAATACTTATATTTGATATTATTATTCATATTTTAATAATGTGTTATGATCTAAACACTGCTCGTGTATATATTGTGTGTATCAAATTTTAACCTCATTAAATTTATCAGCAATGCTATAACTAAGGCTCATCCATTTTAAACCGAAGCATCACAAAATCTATTGTAACAGATTATATCGCCGGGGACAACATTAAAACTGTGAGTTTTTTTTTTTTTAAAAAAAAAAAAAAAGAGAAATAGAGAAATTTAGAAAGAAAAAAAAATTGTTGATGGATCTTTTAAGAACATAAAGAAAAGATGAAAGAAAAAATTAAAGCAAATTTTCTCCCAAATATTCCTTCCCAAAGTTGATAAAATTTAGAAGAAATTGTTCAAACAATTATATTACATCTCAGAGTACCTAAAGTATACTTATTCCGATTTATCAAAAATAATCTCATAAAGGTAAAATAGTAATACTATTTTAAATTAAACTTTTTTTTAACTCATAAACACACAGAAATAACTTATTCACTTTTCTTTCTCTCTTTTTTCATAACTTTAATTTTTTTTTCTTTTTTCATAAATATTAAGTTAAAACTATATCATAGTACTTTATTGAGAAAATATTACGATATAGTATTAGAGTTAATTGATTTTTTTGTCACTGTACTAGGGGTCGATTTTTATTATGATTACCGAATCTTTTTTTTATTATAAACACATTACTATACGCGAAAAAACTTACAAAAGCTTATGATTCCGCCCAAAAAAGTGACGGGAAGTGTCGAATAGACTAACGGTTGACAGGTGTTAATGACGTGACATATGACATGGATCGAGTTAATTGATGTTTTGGTCCAATACTAGGGGTCGCTTTTCATTTTAGTTATTGAAAAAAAAATTTTTGTTACATTCTCGTTATCGAAGTACTAAAAATATTACAAATTAGTGATTTTATTACAAAATATTACAACATGTATGAAGAGAAAGTACATCATAGTTAATTTAAATCTATAAATTTTCTAAAATCCTATTTAATTTGGAACCTTCTAAACATCAAACCAAATTACAAAATAAAAAAGAAAATTGGCCCAATAAACCCCCTCAGATATGTCGATTACTGTAAAAAATCGGTTTAATAGAAACTATTTCACTCTCATTTCGAAGTGATCAAACAAGTAACTTCGCCACCATCGTCAATTTGCCGCTTTTCTTTTCTCCGTTTTTTTTCTTTTTCGGCGAGTATACAGATGTATAAGAGAAACCTATTTTCTAAACTAGATTTTTCACGAGAGGCTGTAGTTCCGACTCGGTCCACGGTGAGAAAATAGTTGATGTACATAAGGTATAGAACACTATTTTTTTCCGATAAATCCGTTGTTTGTGGTTAGAAGAGGAATATGAACTTTGATTTTTAATTGCTTTTGTTTCTTTAAATTATGTTCCTTTTTTCTTAAAACTTTAATTATCTTCTTATAATAAATATTATGGAGTATTAAAATAATTAGTCTGACTTTATCTTTTTTATTTTCTTCTATGTGAACATTTTATTTTATTTCTACAAGCTGACCCACACATGCTACCTCATTAGAATATTCCACATCTATATGTCAAATGTTTGCCAAATAAGCTTTTATGTTAATATTTTAGACGAAAAATTATAAAATTACTAATTTGTAATATTTTTGGTACTTCGATAACGAGAATGTAACAAAAAAAAATTTCAGTAACTAAAATGAAAATCGACCCCTAATACAATGACCAAAACATCAATTAGCCCGATCTACGTTATCTGTCACGTCATTAACACCTGTCAACCGTTAGTCTACTTAGCATTTCCCGTCACTTTTTTGGACGGAATAATAAGTAATGACCATTTTGCAAGTTTTTTCGAGTATAGTAATGCGTTTGTAACAAAAAAAAATCGATAATCACAATAAAAATCGACCCCTAGTACAGTGACCAAAAAGTCAATTAACCCTATAGTATTATTAAGCTCTCATCACATGTGAAAAATACACCTCAGCCAAAGAGAATTTTAGAATCAACAAGAAATTAGTTTTCCCCTCTTGTCACCCTTTTCCAATTGGAGATTTGATTCCACCCCTTTTTAATTTGACTCGTTTAGGTATCAACTTTATCAAATTCGAGTTTTGCTTAGGTATTTTGAGTCGATCTCGAACTATTTTGATATAACTTTATCAAACTCGGGTCTCGCTTAGGTATTTTGAGTCGATCTCGAACTATTTTGAGTCAATCTCAAACTAAGTTCGAACAGAATTCATTCGAGTCTCGCTTAAGTATTTCGAGTCGATCTCAGTCTCGCTTAGGTATTTCAAGTCGATCTCGAACCAAGTTCGAACATAATTCAAAACACTCTTACATATTCTCAGTCTCGCTTAGGTATTTTGAATCAATCTTGAACCAAGTTCGAACATAATTCAAAACACTTGAACTCATTTTCAGCCCTAAATGCACGGTCAGCTGGTCCCATGCCTCTTTAATCCCTTCTTAAAATGATACAAACTCAACAAGAAAATTGGATCTTATTAAGCTTATAAAACCTGTCAGGAAAATGTTTAATTCTATAAATCATGGTATTTTAAATATTTAAAATCTTGTACTTAATTGGTAACATAATTTTTCCCACGTAATGACAACTAATCCACATGCAAAGCATGTGCATTATGTCTGGGTTTACTAAAAATCAAAGACCCTTGGGTTCCATTTGGATGACGACAATCTTGTATGAAAAAATGATTCAGGAAAAGTAAAGGTGAAGAAAAAATAAACGTAATGACAACTAATCCACATGCAAAGCATGTGCATTATGTCTGGGTTTACTAAAAATCAAAGACCCTTGGGTTCCATTTGGATGACAACAATCTTGTATGAAAAAATGATTCAGGAAAAGTAAAGGTGAAGAAAAAATAAATAAAATTACTTTCTTGCAAGTATTTGGTAAACATTATAATTTATAGGAAAATAAGCTTAAAAACTTTCCCATGATGCAAAATCCCATTGATGCTGGATGACATTTGAGAGAAAAAAGTCCCGGTAGAAAAACTAGTGGTGAGACCTATAGTTTCCTACACCCAAACACACGAGAATAAATGGCGACTTTTCCTACTTTTTTTTTCCATCATTCAAACAGAGCCTTGGAGAAGGGAAATAGAAGGGAAACAAACAAGAAAAAGCATCATAAGATCACCAAGTACATGACCATTAACTCAACTTCCTTAGGTTCTTCGATTACTTGAGCAATGCCTAATGACTACACTCACTAGGATGAGTCGCATCAGGGCACCAGAACAACCAAACATTTGTGCACATCGATCGAATCAGAGCACAGCCCACAATTAGTTTTGTAGTATCAGTTCTAACTTGAGTTTCATAGAGATAGATACTTCTAGTAGAAAAGCTACAACTTGAGTTTCATGATAGATACTTCAAGTAGAATAGCTACCCGTGCAGAGGACTTGTAAGAGATTTATAGAATTACTTGGTCTGGCATGCTTCTCCGTAACTTGGCAATCATCTGTGTGGCAGCAGAGTCTCTTGCTTCACAGGCACTGGAACGCATATCACCATCGCATGACCACTCAAAATCCACCCCTTTCAGAGTTGCATTCGCCAGATAGCCACCTGAAGGGGGAAAAAAAACATTAGCAATAACTAAAGTTAGTTTAACCGGCATTATATACTCGCAACAATATAAAGAACAATCTGGACAGAGGGTCATCAACTGTTAGTATGCCCCTCACATGTCCTGCGTAAATGACAACTTTTCAGAGCCATCTTCTTGACTTTACGAAGAGAGACCGATACAAATAGACATTGATGAGCAAAATTACAAATATATAAATAAAAGGTAGAGAGAAAGCAATAGCAGTAGAGAAGATCCCATAAAGCAGAACCAGATATTTAGTGTTTCCCCAAATAGCCATTTTTTTCATAAAAAGATTGGCATAGTTAATGGATGCATACAAGCAGTGTAAACATTAAAAAATGTAAAATCATCCTTAGTGGTGAATTTTATGCTATTCAGAGTTTCGTAGATTACTCCTTCAAAGGACGAGGAGAGAGGAAGTTGCTTGCTTCAAACTTGCAGAACCAGATATTTAGTGTTTCCCCAAATAGCCATTTTTTTCATAAAAAGATTGGCATAGTTAATGGATGCATACAAGCAGTGTAAACATTAAAAAATGTAAAATCATCCTTAGTGGTGAATTTTATGCTATTCAGAGTTTCGTAGATTACTCCTTCAAAGGACGAGGAGAGAGGAAGTTGCTTGCTTCAAACTTTAGACGCATCACATGGAACTCTGTACATGGTTTTGAAAAACCAGCATGATAAACAATTACTTTTAACTCTTAACATAGAAAACAATAATCGTCATTTACTGAGCCAGTTTTTATATTAAGAAAGTGGCTCAAGCCATCCCCTTCTATGTGCACATGAAAAAGCTACATCCGCCATTATCTGCAGTAAAATATCAAAACAATTCATCGAGTTTACACATTCATGGATCAAAAATAAATATCTTACCATCTAATGGAGATACACGATACGTTGGTAAAGTCCATTTGTTGTCATTACAAATATCATCCAATTCCTGCAGGGTCAAAAGTTTCTTGTTACATAGCATGTAGGAAAAGATCATAGCAAAACATCACATGTTAAGACTAAGCAAAAAAAAAAAAAAAAAACATCACGTTAGTTCTAAGAACATTAAATATTGCTCCGCGTAGAAATAAAAAGGGAATGTAAACTGGGAGAATCACCTAAAGGGACCTGCTTTTATTTTTACTTAGTTGCGATTCCTAACACTCGAGACCATAGCACAAGGAACATTAAAATAACATAATAATTCCTAATGTGTGAGCTTGCCTGACAGGGAGTTCGAAAAGCAAAGGTGGCCTCAGATAATCTCTTCCCTTTCACTTGTTGAGCCAAGACACTATCTTCAAGAGTTTGACAAGTACCATCTTGAGCTTGGGTGTTTCCTCCAATGCATACATCATTGCAAAAATCTAATAAGGTGTCTATCTTTAGAGCCAAGTTATCCTCACCACCTATCAAAAGTTAAAAAGAATATTTAAGTTGAAAGAATCTTGAATATATTGACTCCTACCATGAGCCCATTTTACAGTTAAATGTAGCAAGTTTAAATGATGGAACATCAACAGCTTCATTCTCTGGAAATCTCATATACGGCCGTCTTTCAAGGCTCTGTTCATTTGATATTTGATCAACTCAACAACTCCTTTTATCCCAAACTAGTTGGACCAAGCTGAAAATGAATCCTATATGTAACAGTAGAAGGAGAAAGACCAACTTGTATAACCAAGAACTATCAAGAGCAAACCTCCACTACAACAGTAACAAGCACATAAGTCGCAACAAAAACAACTAGTGCTTCTGAGATTCTAGTACTGTAGAGGTATCAATTTCTAACCATTACCAGAATAACTGATCAACGTGTAAGAATGATAAGCTTTATTTGTAGTGATGTAAGTATGTAACCAGTGGTCCTATGTACAAACAATTATCATTTATTCTGGCATATACTCAATACCGTTATGCTAATAAGTACATTGGGAGCACCAAGTTCAGCTGAATCCATAACAGCTAAAAGCTATAATCTTATTGTAACCCAAATACACACACTTAAATTAAATTGTGTGATTCAAATCTTAGAACATATAGAAATTGAGACCAAAAGCAAAGGAAAGAGGACCCATACAAGTATATCATACCATCTAAGATTGTCTGGATGTTTTTGTCACACATGGCAATCTCATCTCCTAAATTCCGTAGCTGATGAGACTGCAAACACAAGGAAACAGAATAAATGAATATCTCCCAACATCTGAAGCCAGCAAGGTATTTATAGTTCTATTAGGATCGATATCTGCTAAAGAAAGAATGATAAATCTCCAAATACGATTATAATTTATTCACCTCAAAGACACACATCCTTGCATATGCATACATACTACCCAGTCCTCGAATAAATGGCTCAAGTACATATTTTATGCAATTTAAGAAAGTCAGCACCCTTTCTCTGATTGTGGGTCGCAAAACAAAATTGACAATATTTAACAATAAACGTAATACTCTATCTCTAATAGTGAGCTCCAACACAATGCAAATTTAGTTATTTTAATGAGTTAAAGAGCTTAATAACTTTAACTTATGTACTTGGACAAATTATTTTTTCTACTTCACCCATTCTTTTGAAGATGAGGTAAAATTTTACATACTTGCCAACACTTTTAAATTTATAGTTAGGACAGTCTGCATGCCTTTTCTCCCTTTTTTGTGAGATATTGTAGACAATTTTACATTTGAAGAGAGTGAACAAAGGGATGAAGATGGAGAAAAAGGAATCATTCCGTAATCCAGATAGACAAATGAGTAGGGCTTTCAATTTTGTAAACCAAATTAGGGAGCAGAAAAGGGGAATATTCAGCCACATCTGACATGGAAACATGATGTGAACCTATGCGTACAAACCTACATATGCTTACTAACCAGAAACAAAACCAGGGGGGGAATGGCATTGGCTGTAACCCCTCCTGAAATTTACAAATAACCATAAATATAGTTTTAAAAATGGAGAAAGTTAAAAAGTCTATTATGCATGGTCACGATAGAATTCTAGTTAGATCAAAAGTCTATTATGCATGGTAGATTTAAAATTTTATGCCCAACAAACATTAACACAATTGTTTTCAAAATTCTAAATCTCTTCTTGAAATCTATGGAACCCTTATCAAGAAGATCAATGGACAATTTATTTCAAATTTTATATGATCCAAACATATTTTATTCATAGTATTTTCTTGTAGTCGTTTGTCTTTTTAAGAAGAAAATTTTAGACAACTTTTGATTCGGTTGTCCCTTGAAGAAATTTCTGGTTTCATCGCTGCTACAAAGTACAAGCCAACAAATGCGTTACGGCTTAATCAATCAAAACCTCAGCTAGCAAATCAGCGGTCATAACTCATAAACAATCCCAATCCTCGTAATATATTCAATTGACGTTTCGAATACAACCAGCTATCAACTTATCATACAATAAATAATCCACCAGCACTCTCAACACAACTCTAGTCCCCAGTCCCCAGTCCCCCACCCCCAGATTCTGCCTTCTTCCTCCCCAAACTTGCCCCGGAATCTGTCTTTCTGAATCCTAAGTATAAATTTTTTTTCTAAAGTTATAATGAAAAATTGAAAGAAAAGGGTAATAGTCCACAGGATAAAGGAGACGCTGCTACCAAATTTGAAGGAAATCTAAATTTGAAGAAAGAAAGAACAATTTACACACACACAATCACAAGTCACAGCTAAGAAAGTAATACCAGTCTCTCTCTTTTTCTGAAAAGAACCCTAAGGGCAGTCAGGGAGATCTCTTTCTCTTTTGCTGAAAGTACAGATTGAAGCTTTTCTAGGGACTTCATATCCATCTGAAAGGGGACCAGCGCACGATCTCCTATAGTTATCTTGTCTTGATTCAATGAGACAGTGATGCAACTCTTGTTTACAGTATCAACCTTTTCAGCTTTGCATTTGGTCACCTCAAAATCCATTGTCTCTGCCTGCAAGAACTAATATAACCTGTTAGAGAATAACAGCGCTGCGAAAACAATAACGATAAACCGAAATAAAAACAATCACACACAAGCAAAACAATTTTACGTGGTTCACCCAAAGATTGGGTTACTCAACTGTCGGCGGCAAATCAATCTCACTATCTTAAAAGCGTAGATAATACAGCGCAGGATCCCCGCCTTACATAATGAAATATAAGAACCCTAAGTCACCCCAAAAGTACAAAACTATCCCTACAAAATTGGGTCAGGGGCGCTGCCCCCAGACCCTCACTTAGTTATTCATAGCAGCAAAACAAACGTGCTTGTGGGAGCCTGTTCCTGGAGCAGAGGGGCGGTAGGTCCGGAGCAGAATTTGGGTAGCAATTCCACTCCAGGAACAGGCCCAATCACCTTTTGGATAAGTTTACAATCACCTCTGAATCAGAATTCACCAATAACATAAACGTGCTTATATGAGTAAATGAGAATATATACAAAATCAATTATAAAATGAAAAACAATACATAAAGAATGTAGTTGAATATGATTTTTCATTGATTGGTGATGGAAATTACCCTGGATCTTGGAGCTAGTATTAGCCTAGCTAGAGTAGTTAACTTATTAATTTCAAAGTATCATGCAGTTAATATAAATATTTTTGGGATACTTGTGTTAATTAAGATCCATTAATAGTTTACTGCCTTATCGTGTTTATAGGATTCCTTAATTATTAGGAAATGCAATCAAATGTGCAGCATGAAGTTCAACCAAGGCCAAAAGCCATTAGATTAAGATCTACGGCCTAAGAGAAATGTTATAACATTTGGATTATGGATGTGGTGCAAAGTAACCACCATCGGGCTACTCAATACATATATAGGTTCCTGTATATATTTGATAGACTATACATCTGTAAATAATTTGAAATTCAATGTCGTTTTAGCCTTCCAGAATTTCTTTATTCTTGAAAACTCAATGATGAAGTAGAAAATTTTTAGACGCATAATCTTTTTCGTCGGGGTTAATTTACAGCTTAGACACATCTCCTGGGACCAATGAGTTTACAGTTTTGTTTAGCTCCTCTTCTAAGAATCCAAAAACATGATACTCAGTAAGAATGTCAAATCTTAAGTAGAAAACTTGTCTGACTTCACCTTTACACTAAAGGTCGCAGGAGCTACATCCCTCTCTGTTGAAGAAGTCCTCTTTTTATGGTGCTGATAAACTTTCCCTGCCATACGGGCATTCTTTATTTGATCTTCTTTCTGGGTAAAAACTGCAGATGTTCCATCAATCTCTACATTGTGTGGTGTACTTATAGAACACATTGGACCGACCATATCGCATCCATTATTAACTTTCTGCTTTGGAGATCCAGTAGAAGCACCACTTGCCTCTTTGCTAATAGAATTTGAACTACCCACCCCCAAGTCTTCCACACAATTTGAAGACACTTCTCTGCAGCATTTCATGATGCATATATTAGATAACATAAAAAATAGTTAAAAAATTCTTCAGCATAAAGATAAGAGCATGGAAGATATTTAGTAAGCCATAACAAAATGGGTCTCATAAATCTTGAATCAATACAATTTTGAGCCTGAATTCACATTGCTACATGTCGGTCAGCTAGAAAGTTTTTTGTAACAAACAAAAGATAGAAAGAAAGTAAACTTTTTGGGCATCTAGGCATCGTAGATGAGCAGTGTAAAATGTAAATCACTCCACCTAAACATCAAATTCCATGATAGAAACTAGAACATTATATATGATACAGAAATTCACTCTCTTCAAAAAGTAGGATCATAAAGAAAGAAAATTTGGTGTTAGATTGCGTATATTGTTACCATTTCAAACTCGGGTTTAATTATAAAGATATCAATCAGGTAAGAATGGTCACTTGATATCTCTTACAACCAAGCATTCTTCAAATGTTTAAGAACAAATAAAATAAAAATCAATGGAAACATCCCTACTAGGTTTGCTTAGCTGAATTCTCTGAGATAACACTCTTCTAGTGCCAAAATAACAATAGCAGTAGGTATTTATTAATACCGTTCCAGTATATTTCAAATAAAAATTATAATTCCACAGCGATATGCCTCAAAGTTGGCAGTGAATCTGTTAAACATCTTTTGATTGAGACCAAGCACTTGAACCCAGGCCAAGGCCGTGATTTGGAAGATATTCTTATGACCTAGTGAACTATGGATTGATACTTGCATTCCTAAACTCTAAATTTACTATCACTTTATAAGAGAGACAAAGAGGGAGAGATAGAGAGAGATACAAAAATGTAATATATGTTGATTTGCTTTAAAATAATATAACACAAAATTAGTGACTGGTTTTCCATTCAGAATGTCAAAAAATAAGTTAATTGGTTTTAGGTATCCATGTGAATTTAACTAGTTTAACATGTATAACTAAGTGGATCCCACCATTAGTTTTTATTTGAAATTTTAGAAGTTCCAAAAGGAAAAATGGAAGTAAACTTTTGCTTTGGTCAAACATTCTCTTCCTTAAGCTATGTGCCAGTCAAACCAAACCACCTATTTGGGGATGGAGAGAGCAATAGTTAAACATTCAATATATTCTTAAGCAAAAGTAAGACAAATTACAAGAGGAGAACACGTTATAGATTATAAAAAATAAATTTTTTTTTAAAAAAACAACTTAACGATCCAATAGAATAATAGGTTACTAATAGAACTAATAGGTCATGGAGAAAGGACATTTGACTAAAGTTCTCAAGCATAACTAGTTTCTATCCAAAGGAAGCTAACAGCTTTTAAGATAAAGTCAAGGCGAGAGAGAGAGAGAGAGAGAGAGAGACAACGTGGTATACAAGAGATGAGAAAACAAGGCTAATTTAAGAGCACTCATGAGTCATGATGGGAATCAAGTCAAAAGATTTATTATAATTACTAAATATATTACATTATTATGTATGGACGAATTGAATGTTTTTATTAATTATATATATATATATCTAATTTAGGTAGAGTATTCTAGAGTTCTTTATTTATACTAATTTATTATTATGAGGGATTTGTTCCTTTTTAAATTATAATTTAGTAGGTCGTTAAGTTTAGGGCTTTCTTTAGTCCTGTATAAGCTTTGTAATGCCTACAAGTTTATGAATGCATACATTCAATACATTCAGTGCTTACTATTGAATTAAACCTAGTGGTTGATATCTTTTTAGCCTAATTATCTTCCTTCCTCCCTACTTGTCCTACATCAGTTGGTAACTTGGTATCAAAGCCAAAGCTGGTTATTAACCCAATTTTTCCTACCCAAAATTTTTGGTCTCCATCATTTGCAGAAGTTCGCCCAAGAGTCGGCATCTATCCGTTGTCTTAGTTTGTTAGAGAGTCGACAAGAAAGCATCACTTTCACACCACCCCTTAATCTCCATCTCATCAGTCTCTCAAAAGATAAATCACCCCCAACGTTCCTCCACTGACCACCCTAATGTCACCACGCGCCACTCTTTAGCTGCCCAAACCAAAAACTATACATAATCAGACCTTAACCCAATTCCCACAAAAAATTACAGCCTCCTCCTCGCTGGAAAATTCTGCCCCAAACGACCAGCATCATCCAAACAAACCTACAAAACCCCTAATAGCCCAGATTCTGCCCAAAAAATCCAGAAAAAAGAAGTCCAAAAAAAAGAAGTGAAAAAAAATATAGAGAGATTTATTTTAGGAACATGGAGTAGAAAATTCCAAAGCTTCGAAAAGAAGATGGTTCAAAGGGTGACTCTCCTTTTCATGCATTTCTTCGTATTGGGGAAACAGTGTGTAAAATTATTATTGAAGAAGAATGTGACCTCAATGAGAGCTCCAACAAGATATCATACAAGAAAGTTCTCTCCTTACGGTTTTCAAGTTAACAATGTATCAACAAGGAGAATCAAGATTTCTAGCATATTTGGAGTCCAGTTCCAAACTTTAAAACTCAAGGACTAGTTTTTCCTCTTTTTTTTAGGAAGTAAGAATGATGCAATGCAAGCAAAGAGATTTATTATTACTAATAAATAGACATTATTAATTATGGACGAATAGAATATTTTTATTAATTGCTCCCTCGTTCCAAAATAAAATATCACATTTGACTTTTCAAAGTCAAAATGAGATATTTTCAAGTTCAAAATCGATGTGTTTCATTTTTTTTTTGCGAAAGCAATTAATGTTGTAATTAGTAGTACTTTGTACAGTTTATCAATTTTATATTTGTATTCTTTTTGGTACAAATTTTATATTTGTATTCTCTAACATTAAAAGAAGTCATATCAACTCTGATTCTGAAAATATTTCAAATTGATTTCCAAAGGTCAATAGTGATCTTATATTTTGGAACAAAGGGAGTAATTTTTATTATCTTAGGTAGAGTATTCTAGAGTTTTTTATTTTTAATAGTAGATGATTATTAGGGATTTTTTTTCCTTTTTAAATTATATTTTAAGCTTAGTGTTTTCTTCAGTCCTATATAAGGATTGTAATCCCTACAAGTTTATTTGAATACATGTTGTGAGTGATTCTCCAGCTTCTTTCTCCAGCAAGAAGCGTATGAAAAGGCAAGGAAGGTATTGAATTAAGCATTGTGCTTGTGGTTTTTTAGCCTAATTATCTTCCTTTTTAATCCTCTTCTTCCTTCTTCCATTACTTGTCCTACATCAAACACAGATCATGATTTAAATGGGCAGCAGGTATAATGCCTGAAGCAGAATGGTAGGCTATAATGATAACAATACGAGAGAATCAGTTGTCTCATAGAATGTGGTGGAAAGGGGCAGGGGGTTGGAGGCTTCGGCAAGCAGGTAAAGGTAAGCCGCCTGTAACAGAATGCGGGACTCTACTGAGAACAACACAAGTGCTTAAAAACAGGTGAACCAGTTTAATTGGAGAATGTGGTGGACAAGGAAAGCAGCAGGAAGCTAAATCAGTAGTCCAAACTGAAGATGAATGCTGTTACAGAGTAAAGGTTACTCACCAATTCCTTTTGTCTAAACCTGAATGCTTCGGGCCTTGTCACTATGAGGTATGCTTTTATAATGAATCTCAACAGGAAATGAAAATTGACATACCGTATGAATTAATATTTCATGTTATCCTCAACCGTCTAGGCACTTGGCCCATATGGTTCTATTCTTTCACTTGACAAAAGAACTCAGAAAAAATTAAAGAAGGTCAATAGGCAGCAAGGAAAGGAAAATCTTCATGAATTTATACTAGAGAAGATAGCTGATTTTATAGTTATTAGTAAAATTTCAGAAGAAAACGCTGGATACCAGAAAACTCCCAATTTTTTCCCCTATTGTTTTACAATTAGTTTGGTAGAATAGGGTCTCATGCTAAAGATCTTTTCAAAGAGCTCAAAAGGATAATAGGAGAACTACTCCACACTACTCTTGTGTCACATGGAAGCTCTTACACAGATTAAGATGAGCGCAAGGTTTGGGGTTTGTCACCTTCAATCCTTTGACACCTTTCTTATGTGACGCCTGCTAAGCACAGATGCACTTTAAGATAAAATGCTGAATTAACAGAGTAAGGCTACATGAGATGCATAATGTTTTTTCAATTGAATGTCATAAAATAAATGGAGAACCATATGGCAGTATTCTTGAGAAAGTTTATGGTATACAAACACAAAACACTATCATGTTGAATATCAAGATTTGGTGTTCAAGTAAAATCCAGCAAACCTATAACAAACAAGAATATTTCCAAGGACCGGCATAAAGCAGATAAGTTGTGAATGTCAAAGTCCAATGGGTAACAGATAGTAGATGCAAAGAGTAATTATAAAATACAATAAGTGACATTACTTTTACCTGGAAACCCATTTTGATACAATCCCAGCATAGGGAAGCACATGAAAAAACTCGACCACTGGAGTCACTGTCCAACTGCCAGAAATCTTTTTGACCAGAGGGCCTTGCAAGCTATAATAATAGTCATGCATGCTAGATCAGAAAACCCAGAATAGATTGCAATAATGTTTCTAACATGCAAACTATTTGTAGTGCTTTAAGTAAGATACGTAAGGTGAGCCGTATTAAGTTCTTGTACAGTCTACTACAATTTTAATAATAGTCATACATGCTAGATCAGAAAACCCAGAATAGAATACAATAATGTTTCTAACATACAAACTATTTGTAGTGCTTTAAGTAAGATACGTAAGGTGAGCCGTATTAAGTTCTTGTACAGTCTACTACAATTTTTATCAACGACTCAAACAACAAAGCAGTATACAGAAGTTAGATATATAAAGGCAATAATAGAGTCCAACTGGTCAATAAAAAAGAATGAAAAAACACGTCTAAAGCAGAAAACAACTAACCAATCTTCCAATATGGAGCCTAATTATCAGAACCTCTCAATATGATCCACTGTGAGCCAACAAACGAGAGAGGAAGCCACAACCTTCCTTCACACCTAGCATTCTAGAAAAACGAAAAGCATTTTGGAGTCTGGGCCTACATGTAGGCTTTCCCTCAACAAATAGAAAATGGTCATGGCTTCAAATAAACTAAAACCTCTATAGATTCTGACTCCAATTTGTCCTTCAACAGCAGTAGTAAAGAATGGGAAATCCAAAGTTGTTTGTAATGTTCGGGAAACTTTGGAAAATATTTTTTTACAGTAGTCATCCTTCGTGGAATTTATCGAGGAGTCCACATGTAGTAACCTGAATTATTTATTTAAATAATTGAATGCTGATTTAATTCCTTAAGGGCACAATTGGAATTGAAAAGTTATTTTTTTTCATTTTTTTTTCTTTGGATGTTGAATTTACATAAATACATAATTAATCGAATTGGTGGAGATTAAGAAGTCCATTAGGGTTTTCTTAATTATATGCAACTCCTATATTGTTTAGAGTTATACTTAAAGTGTGAAACTGGAACATTAATCCTCTTATAAGTTCAATTTTCGCCTAGACTATATGTACCGCAGCAGCTTGTAAAACTCATAACTAATTCATCCAACCTCAGACTTTGTTACTTATTTCTTTAGTTTTTCTTCCTCTACAACTTTGAAGAAGGAAGTAAAATTATTTGACATCATCTTCCTACCTTAAATTGATGAAAACCAAAATCAGTCCAAATTCCCGTCAGGCCGTCACTATTTTCAGCCTGAACTATACAAGATCATAATTCAATCATCTTAATTCCGAATTGAGTGATTCTTGAGACTAATTCGCGTACAACTTGTGAAGACATTAAGAGATTTTGAGGACTCTAACAGACTTTAAATTCATATTCTTCTTTACTGCTGCGAAATTGAAGAGAGAATAATAAAGAGAGGTAAGTATTATTTTGAACTTATGGTGTTAAGTTTTGATATGAGGATTCTAAATTGAAGATTATATTTAAATGAAATATGGGCATGGATTTGGAAGCCTTGATTAATTGGAAAAAACCACATGAATGACCCTAATACAAAGGAAAAGAATTCCATTGAAAAGTTAATTCAAATCTGAAAATATGTTACTATTATCTTTTTTAAGACTATTGTGTGGGTCGTGGATTATATCTCCTATTACTTTTGGATATGTTATACTTCTACAAGCTGGGAACATGTTTTTGAACTGTTAAAATGAAGTAGATTATTTGTTATGAAATTTAAGAAATTGTTGGTTGGGGATTTTGTAGCAGATTTTTTGCAAATGAATACTTGTGTTTAAAAATAGATAATTTGATGATTTAAATCCGATTTGGGTGATTCTTAAAGCAAAACTGGAGTACTTGAAGAGTTGAAGTCTAGTTTATGTTGGAATTTATAAATTAGGAAAATGATTTTTAAATAAAAGTGATGTGACCAAAATTATATTTTGACCGATTGTGGTTTTAAGATTTCTTAGTTTTTGTTATAAATTTTAACATTGGTACTCTGCAAAGTATAATCTAATTTTAAGAGGGTGGTTTTTTGAATATGCAAGTGTATGGATAACTTATGTGCTCTCACTAGTAATTTCTTTTAGTCATAAAAATGATATTACTACCTCCATTCCAAAATTAGAGGTACAAGAGTCAATTTGTGAAATCCTAAAAATTAATATAATTTCAAGTTTTGAAAAACAAATATGATAATTAGTAGTAATTTATAGTTAGTTTACAATTGTTATATTTGTTTGTACTAAAACTAAATAACTTCATATCAATTTTGAATTTTAAAATTTCACGAATTAACTTTAAAAAGTCAAAATGTATCTCTAATTTTGGAACAGAGGGGGTATATTGTTACGACTTTTAAGATTACGGGTTTGTTCGTTTACATGACAGCGGTAGCGGTTGCAGCTATAGTAGCGTTTTGCAAACGCAGCTGAAACAACGTTTGCAGCGTTGGAAAAGTTATGATCTTGTTCCTTTACCATCAACTTATATTGTTAAAATTATGATTCTTGTTCGGCTAAAATGGCAGCGGTTGCAGCTGAAATGGTGCAAAATGACCAAAAAGGACATGAAATATTATATCTTATAAATATATGATAATATATTAATTATGTGATCATACAAAATAATAATTTGTAAAAAAAAATTAACATAATAATAATAACAAAATAATAATAATAATATACTACCTCTTTTTCAGAATATAGATCAATAGTCATTTTTAAAAAATCAAGTTTAGACATTGCAAATTGACAAAAAGGGCATATATTAATATGTAATATCTTTTTTATTTGTAATTTTGTTATATAATAATAACAATAATTATAAATTTAATAATAATAGTTAGTATATATATAAAAAATTATAATAAATATTCTAATAATAATAGAATAATGATAGCAAGTAATAAAAAATAATTTTGAATACATTTGTACTTATTAGTTATATTTGAGGTTATCAAATAATTATCACACACTAAATAGCCATTTTTTTAAATTCAAGCTCTTAAGAGAAAGTAATTTTTAAGAAAATTTTTGTTTTTGATTTTACCAATTTTATTACAAATTTTTTTTATCACATTATTGTCTTAATTAGTTACATAAAATTGTGATGAATTCCATTACAAACTTAAATTATATTACAATAATTATTTTCTCATAATTATATTTAAAAAAATCTACACTCTATTCAAATGTTTAGCGTAATAATTAATCAAATGAACCTACAATGTATAATTGAATAATTTATTTTTTAAAATAAATATTTAATAAATTAATAACTACAACTATCTTCTTAAAATTATAATCAAACATTTACCCAATATTTAATTAATTATCCTAATAATTAACATAATAAATCACTATCTATGCCGCCTACAAAATGTCCAAAAAGGAAATGAATTAATATATATCATTTTTTCATTTATAATTGTATTAGATGGTGATGATAATTCTGATACTAATATTAATAATATACTACATCCAATTTAAACCATAAGATGACATGTGTACAGACATGTGCCCAATAATCAAGAGTCTTAAAGTTGTTTTTGGAGAAGGGGCAAAAAAGGTGTTGGTAAATTGAAAAAGAACAGAAAGAGAACGTAAAAAAAGAAAGAAAGAAAAGAAGTTGGCTCAAGCTTATCTTCTCTCTCTCTCGCGATTCAAAATTCCGGTGAGCTGTAATTATACTCGTAACACATTTTCTTGCAAATCCGACAATTCTCACACATCTCTCATTTAATTCCGGCGAGCCTAATTATGAATATGCAATTGCAGTTCCCAAAGAGATTACTCAAAGTTTCAAGCCCTAATTGCAATTCTAAAGAGGTATCAATTTGAAGAGGAATTACTTCAAGCTGTAATTCTAAAGAGATATCACCGCAACATGATTTAGCTGACTTCTCAACGTAAGGGTAGTTTGGTCTAATTTTGCTGCGTTTTGGTACTGCAATTTGGGTTAGAATTGCAACATGAAGTTTTTTGCACCTCGCGTTTTTGTCTCCAAACGCTGGTTAAATGCCGGTCACACCCGCGTTTGGGCTGTTGCGTTTGGTAGCCGAACAATAAGATTGTTGCGTTTCCAGCCCAAACGTGATAAACGCCATGTTTAAGGAGTAGCCGAACAAGCACTATATTTTAGTAAGAATTTTTAGTATTACTATTTTATAATTACTAGTTAAGTGAAGATCATATTAGCCTTCTAAATAATGATTTTCAGGTGAGTATTTAGAGACACCTGGAATATATTTAAGAGTGTTTTGATATTATTTATCCAGATTACATATTAAATACAAGGTGAATATTTTTAGGTGGTGACTAAGATTGTACTTGAGATTGTCGACATTTGAGGTTAAGATTTTGTGGATTTGACTGTAGGTACGGATTTTGTATTTCTTCAGCGATATTCTCATTATTTTAATTGGTTTGTTTTGCTCATCATTCAGAACTTTCCTACTTTCTCAATTGATTTGTTTCTTGCCAAATCATGTGATAGTTTCGTTTTGGCTTTGATATTCAAAACTTCGTAATTTGTACTCTTTAGACTTGTTTATCACTTCTAGTAATTTATTTAGAGAGTTGTACATGTTAACGTATTTTTAGAGACATTGTATTTATGATTTGCTTTGGTTCAACATGTACACTTAAAATCCATTTTGTTAGTGTGTTGTCGCATGTATTGTGACATATTTTTGCTAGAATGAACCAGAGTATACCTGACTTATAACCAGCTGTGGGGATACTGTTGGAAAACGTGTTTCCTTTTATTCCTCCTAAAATGTTGACTAATAGGTTTCCTTGTTTTACTCCTAGAAGGAGTTTCCTTGTTTTACTCCTAGGTTCCTTGTTTTACTCCTAGTAGGAGTTTCCTTGTTTTACTCTTAGGTTCCTTGTTTTACTCCTAGACTTAGGCTAACCTTTGTGTATAAATTTTGTAACTTACGATATGAAAAATTAACAAAGAGAGTTCATTTCTAACATGGTATCAAAGCTAAGGATATTCTAACACGATATTCTAGCAGATTTTTTCCATTCCTTTGTTCATTTTTCTGCAGTTTTCCATTCTGCAGTTCATTTCTGCAGTATTTTTTTTCTTTGCAAATTCTGCAATTCTGCAGATTTGTAATTCTGTCACAATCATTTCAATTCTGTGAATCAAAGCAGCTTTGCATAAACCAAAATCCCTTCTTGGTATCAAAGCAGCTTTGCAATTCTGTTAGTGAGTGGACTTGATAGTCAATAATTTATGACTTGTGGAAGATGTCAGAAGTTATAGAACAGTCAGAGGAGGTAATTCGATCCCAAGAGGAGGTAGTTCGATCCCAACAGCCTGGAGAATTGCAAAATATCCAGGCTGCCTATAGATTGAATGAAAAAAACTATCTCAAATGGTCCCAACTCATTCGTACCATACTTAAAGGAAAGGGAAAGCTAAGTCATCTTTTGGGTACGGGGCCAAAATCGGGAGATCCAAAGTTTGAAGCATGGGATGAAGAAGATTCGATGATTATTGCACTGTGGAACTCAATGGTTCCTAAGATTAGTGACACTTGTATGTTCTTGCCTACTGCTAAGGATATTTGGGATGCAATACAACAGACATATTCGAAGGCAAAAGATGCGGCTCAAGTATATGAGGTGAAGGTGAAAGCGATGGCTGCTAAACAAGACAGTAAAACAGTTACCGAATATGCCAATCAATTGAAAGCCTTGTGGCAAGAACTTGATCATTATAGAGTGATTAAAACCAAATGTCCTGAAGATGCTGTTGTCCTAAAGAATTTCATTGAACAAGATATCTATGATTTTCTTGTTGGGCTTAATCCAGAATTTGATCAAGTGAGAGTCCAGATTCTTGGCAAGCAGGAGGTTCTGTGCTTTAATGAAGTGGTAACGCTGGTTCGAGGTGAGGAAAGCAGAAGAGGACTTATGCTTGAACCACAAAGCATGGACAGCTCTCGGCTATGGTAGCTAGTGGTGGAAATAATCCAGCCACAAACATGAAAAAAACACCATTTGTTGAGGATAAAAAACCTGAACAATCAAAGGCTGATTATCGTGACACTTTGTGGTGCACTTTTTGCAAGATGAAACGCCATACTCGTGAGCGATGCTGGAAGCTTCGTGGAAAACAGCCAAGGTACAATGGTCAGGCGCATGTCAAAACGGCACAGTAGAATGATGCAGCACCAAAGGAGTCGGGCAGTCTCAACCAAGAAGAGGTCGAGAGGGTGAGATCTCTAATTGGCAACCTTGACAAACCTTCAGGTACTTGTTCATTGGCTTATTCAGGTAAGTCTCCATCCTCTGTTGGATTAAATGTCTCGAATACAACCTTTGTCGGCTCCTGGATCATGGATTCAGGAGCTACCGATCATATGACCTACTCACCAAATGTCTTTTCCACATATTTACCCTGCCCAAGCAGTAGGAAAATATCCACAGTTGATGGTTATTTGACCACTGTAGCAGGTGTAGATGTTAAAATAGGCCCATCATTGACTTTAAAAAATGTTCTTCATGTCTCCAGATTATCCACAAACCTTGTCTCCATACAAAAGCTTACTCAAGATTTATGTTGCAGTGTGATCTTTCATCATAATTATTGTGTATTTCAGGACCAGAATTCGGGGAAGATGATTGGACATGCTAGAGAACGGGATGGGCTCTATTACCTAGAAGCATCGAGCCAGTCAAATATCACCAAGGGCAAATTACCTTCTTCTTTTGTTTCAGAACTTTCTTCATCCAATGAAGAAAAAGTTTGGCTTCACCACCACCGACTTGGACATCCGTCATTTAGAGTCATTAAAATTCTGTTTCCATCTTTATTTCTAAGTCTAGATGTTGAAAACTTTCACTGTGAAGTGTGTGAACTTGCCAAACACAAACGTGTACCTTTTCCAAGTAGTGATAAAAGAAGCTCTCTTCCCTTTTATCTCATACACAGTGATATTTGGGGTCCATCTACTATTCCTAATGTTTTTGGGGGAAGATGGTTTGTGTCATTCATTGATGATTGTACTCATGTTACGTGGCTTTTCTTACTTAAACATAAATATGAGGTCAGCACTGTTCTCCCAAATTTTTGTTCCATGATTAAGAACCAATTTGGAGTCGCTATCAAAAGGTTTAGGTCAGATAATGCCAGGGATTATTTCAATCAAGTACTAACTCCTTATTTTCAAAAGGAAGAAATAGTACACGAGTCATCCTGTGTCCATACGCCACAACAAAACAGAGTCACGGAAAGAAAAAATGGTCATCTCCTTCAGTCGACCCAAGCCTTCTTATTCTAAAAAAATGTGCCTAAATCTTTTTGGGGAGAAGCAGTTCTTACAACCACTCATCTTATAAATCATTTGCCTTCCATAGTCTTGGGATTCAAGAGTCCAATGGACATACTCTCAACATTCTATCCAAACATACACACTACAAATAATCTTGTCCATAAGATATTTGGATGTGTATCATTTGTCCGCGTTCATAGTCAAAATAGGGGGAAACTAGACCCTAGGGCATTAAAATGCGTATTTGTGGGTTATTCCTCAACTCAAAAAGGGTACAAGTGTTATCACCCTCCATCGAAGAAATTCTATGTCTCGGTGGATGTTACTTTCAATGAACAAACACCTTACTTCACCTCACCTTATCTTCAGGGGGAGAATTCAATACTTGAAGATAAGGACGGGGATTTCTTGCTTGATCTGTCGTCACTTCCTAAACCAGTTTCTAGTAATCCGAGTCATGTGTCTGAGCCAGTATCTGAGTCCATGCCAAATCTTGTGTCTGAACCCGTGCCGGAAATTTCAGACACTCCCAACTCTGCCCTTGAGAATGTGAGATTTGACAAAGGCAAGGTGTATTCGAGGAAGAAGACAATTATCCCTGAATCAGCGCAAGTCCAAGAATCCAACCCAGATCCTGAGAATGAGGTAACAATTTTTAATTCTTCGTTACAAGCTGAAACTAAATCCCATGTAGACAATAATGACAATAATGACCAGGACCTTCTCATTGCTATTAAGAAAGGAACTAGAGAGTGCACAAAACGACCTTTATATCCTCTTGCACACTTTCTTTCTTTTAAACATTTTTCACCATCACATAGAGCCTTCCTTGTTAACTTGAACACCATTACCATCCCTACCACCTTATCCGAGGCTTTGACCAATGAGAAATGGAGACAAGCCATGAATGTAGAAATGGAAACATTGGAGAAGAATAAAACGTGGGAGTTAGTGAAGTTGCCTGTCGGAAAGAAACCCGTAGGGTGTAAATGGGTCTATACAGTGAAATATAGAGCAGATGGGTCAATAGAGAGATATAAGGCAAGGTTGGTAGCCAAGGGCTATACTCAAACCTATGGGATTGACTACCTGGAGACTTTTGCTCCGGTTGCAAAGATGAATACTGTTAGAATCCTACTGCCATTAGCAACTAATTATGGTTAAGAGTTACAATAATTTGATGTCAAGAATGCATTTTTGCACCGAGAACTAGAAGAAAAAATTTATATGGAGGTCCCACCGGGTTATGGGAATAACTTGGGTGTTCATACTGTGTGTAAATTGAAGAAAGCCTTGTATGGACTTAAGCAATCACCACAGGCATGGTTTGGCAGATTTGCGAGAGTTATGATTGCCATGGGGTATAAACAAAGCCAAGGGGATCACACGTTCATTAAACACTCACCTTCAAGGGGAGTCACAACACTATTAGTGTATGTTGATGACATAATACTGACGGGGAATGATGATAATGAGAGACAACTTCTAAGTCGGTGTTTGGCTAAGGAGTTTGAGATCAAAGCATTAGGAAAGCTTAAATATTTTCTTGGGATCGAGGTGGCTCACTCTAGGCAGGGCATTTTTATCTCCCAACAGAAGTATGTTACAGATCTCCTTAAAGAAACAGGCAAGACAGCATGCAAACCAGCAAATACTCCAATAGACCAAAATCTTAGACTTGGAATGGCAGAGGAAGACGCTGCAATAAATAAAGAAATATATCAGCGCCTGGTAGGAAAACTCATTTATCTGTCTCATACACGACCGGACATAGCATACGCAGTGAGTGTGATTAGCCAGTTCATCCATAGCCCAAAGGAAGTTCATCTGCAAGCAGCACAGCGAGTGTTACAATATCTCAAAGGGACACCGGGAAAGGGTATTCTGTTCAAAAGAAACAGAGGTTTGGTGCTTGAGGCATATATGGATGCTGATTATGCTGGGTTAATAGTTGACAGGAGGTCAACAACAGGATATTGTACATTTCTTGGGGGTAATCTCGTGACATGGAGGAGAAAGAAACAACATGTGGTAGCACGGTTTAGTGCAGAAGCAGAATTCCGAGCAATGGCTCAAAGTGTGTGTGAACTACTTTGGTTGAAGATCATCTTAGAAGACTTGAAAATCAAGTGGGATGGCCTAATGAGACTCTATTGTGACAATAAGTCAGCAATTAGTATAGCTCACAACCCGGTACAACATGATCGCACGAAGCACATCGAAATTGGCAGACACTTCATCAAGGAGAAACTGGAGAGTGGGCTGATTTGTACCCCTTATGTGTCTACACATGGTCAACTTGCGGATGTACTTACTAAGGGGTTAAGTAGCTCAGTATTTCAAAATTTTGTATCCAAGCTGGGAATGAAAAACATTCACTCACCAGCTTGAGGGGGAGTGTTGGAAAACGTGTTTCCTTTTATTCCTCCTAAAATGTTGACTAATAGGTTTCCTTGTTTTACTCCTAGGAGGAGTTTTCTTGTTTTACTCCTAGACTTAGGCTAACCTTTGTGTATAAATTTTGTAACTTACAATCTGAAAAATTAACAAAGACAGTTCATTTCTTACAGATACCATAGGCATACGCTCTTGGCACTAAGACATGATACCATCCGTGATAATGTGATCAGTCCACAACATCTCCATTTGTGCTCAGGTAGGAGATGGTCATTATGATTATGATTTTATTTTTAGAAATCGTATGGGTCAACTCTGGTTTTCTTTTTTATTCTATTCATGGATTGGTGATATTTATGCCAAACACATTCTAATTTTGCATGTATCTAGATCTGGCTGGCCTAATGTGTGATTTGCCCGTGTGGCATTATTATGACTTGTCTATGTGGCGGTATAGGTATATTTTTTTTTGTTTCTGAGTTCGGTATGAAATAACAACTTAGCCACTTTGATTCAGCTTTCTATTTCGTTTTGTAATTTCTATTTAGTTAGTTTTGTTATGTTCGGACTTTGGAGGTTTATATTGTTGTTGATATTTATGTTTGAGGGTATGTTTAGTATTTTGTTAAGTTAGTTCTGTATTTAAGTTATGCTAATTGTATATATTTTTATTCTAAGGCTCATGTTGTGTTTATTCAGGGTTCTATGAGAAAGAGCTACCTCCAATTTTGATTTTGGGCTTTTGTTAATTTCTACTATGGTGTAAATTTGGAGATTTTTATGCAATTAAACACATATAGTTATTAGATTATTAAATAGTTGAAGGTGTTGGAGGTAGAAGTACTCTACTTACAGAGTTGAGGTTTGTTGTGCTTTGCATGTGACCTCACATTCCTATTCGTGATTGGGGTGTTACATTGTGCTTGGATAGTTTTTTGTTTCTAAGCTTCAGGTGGTTAGTATAGTTTTATATGGACAGTACCCCTGGTAGTTGTGGGGGGGGGGGGGAGGGGGGTGGTTTGTGTGCTGCTCTGTTATGCGTTGGATTACACCCCTCTTAAGGCAAGTGTTTTTAATAAGATAGTATTATCAAAGTAAAAATAAGGAAGCCCCAAGTAAAAATGAGAAAGCTAAGTGGTAATTTCCCTAGGCACTATAGGTAGAATTTTTTTTGTCACAAGTGACTGAACCGAGTATAAAGAGCTACTGCTGAGTTCATAACACATGGAAACGCAATTCTTTTATATCAGAAAGAATGAGTACTTGGTAAAATTACCAAATTCACCCCTTACCTAGTAGAACAAACTATCAATCACATACATTCCAAAAGAATAAGCATAGCTAAAACCAACCTTTCAATAGCATCTTTTATAGGAACCTGAAGATGCTCTTTGATCAATGACATGCATTTCACTATATAAAAGCGTGCAGCTGTCTTTTCCTTGCTTAAAGAGTAAACAACATGGCTCTCCAAGACCATAAGATCAGTCTGATTAAGTCCTGTTACAAGTGTGAGTCACACTGAAGTATCAGCATCCTCTAACATTAAAAACAGAATATATCAAAATATAATAGACCACTCCACTCCAGGAGATGCAAAGTATCAAACAGCTAGTGGACCACTTAACACAGGAATTGTGATGCCTAGTGCCAGCTTGAGAATGCCATGATAATCAATATAAGTATGGCTTTTTACAGAGATCAAAATGATTACAAAATTTTAATCTGATGAGTACTTTTTACAAGCCGGAAATATGTATTTTGTTGTTCCACAAGCACACCAGAACTTCTCTAAATTGGGACCTACTTCCACCAACAGAAAAAATCTAGCAGTGTTCCAGTTCAAAAACAATCTAAAGGACATTAGATGATATCTATTGCACCTTCAAAAATGGATTTCACTGATGTGACATCAAACTTGTTTTCCAAAAGGCAATTCTTGTAAAGAATAATTTACAAATTTTAGCGCAAAAATGTTACATATTTGTGCGCGCGCGTGCACGTGTGTGCTTGTGTCCAATGTTATGGAAAGAATAGAGCAGGATTGTTGGCAAAATTCAGAACATTCCTAAGAATTTGTCAGAATTTAAAAAATCTTGTACCCATCTTGTGCACATCAAAAAAATCTAGCTCGTGTTACAAAATAAAATTTACCTGTTGCTTCCTTTACAGCTGAAAATGCAAGTTGCTGATAGCCAGCTTCATTACCACCTTGTTCCTCCCCCAAATCTTTTTTATTGCTTCTTTTTCTTTTGTTTCCCACCACTGTACTCCCTGAACTGATATTGCAGATGTCAAGACCTTTCTCTAAAACAGACCACACCCCATGTGTGACAGAACTGAACACCAGTGCACAATTCTTTTTACTGGAGTCAATTAATAAAACTGCAACTTTGGAAATAGGCCATTCCTCTGTACTTGGAACATCTTTTGAAACATCTAGAGCCAAACACAATTTACATGCATCCATAATGGCCGTTTCGGTTAATGAAAGTTGATTTTCCAGGTCATCTGAAACCGTATTATCAGATTGATGCATGAATTTCATATGTGCGCTCATACTTGGTCTCAGGTTAACAGCCAACTTGCAAAATGACTCAAAACCTAAAAACTCTAGTTCTGGATGTCTTTTCCTCTGGAAGTAGTTGTATAGTACCACAACAGCATGCATCTAAAACAAATGAGAAATAGGTCCAAACTAAGCATTTATGACTATAAAAATCCTTTGTTATCTCTGTATAATGTATGTGATCAATATATTATCGTAAGACCAGAAATATCCCACCAATGAACATAAGGAAACAAAAAATCTGTCGAAGTACTCCTATAAGAGTCGCTTAATAATCTCTCTACACAATACCCTCTGGTGGTGGGAAGGGGAAGCTGATGAGTAAAAGGATAGCAAGGAAGCAAGCAAATGAGATTGGAGCTTTATGTATCACCACCACCATACTATAATGCTACATTTAGATTGAAGGAATGGAATTAAGCTAGGATCGGAATAGAGAAAGGAATAGAATGGAATAAATCATTCCACAATCTCCGTAAGGAATGAAAATCATCAAATTTTCAGAATGGGAATGGTTCATTCCAATGAAACAACCATACACTGTTTTTTTATTACATGAGATTGAGTCATTCCATTCCCCCTTTAATTCCTACAATCCAAACGCAACATAAGTCTACACCAACTTAATTCATTGTAATATTTGTATAAGAAATTGGATACTTGTCAGAGTATGGAACATACACTAGTCCAAATCAATGCATGATAAAAATTAGCAAGTTTAAGTGTGAATCCTTGAGCCCTTGACAAATAAAATATCCTGCACATTATGTGTATGAGCGTGTGCGCTAGAACCGCATAATTATGTAGTCCCTTCTTTTAGCCTTCCCTTTTACACTAGTAGTTAATTAGTTATTCAAAAATGCAATGTCTCTAGTAATATGGAAATCACAAGCTTTGAAAACAGTTTCTCTCTAAGTGAGGTGTGAAAATAGAAAAGCAAAATCATTTATTTTTAGCTCATAAAAAAATTAGCATGGGTCCACCGACTAACACATACTATAGTACAGGAGAAATATAAATTTCCACTGCTTGATGAAGAAAAAAGTTTATCTACTGGCAAGAAATATCCTTCGATGTGCTACTAGCATTTGTTGATTGCCATAACTGCCCAGCACATACTTTGGGATGTTATTTTCACCTCCTTTTCACTAGGCACCAAAAAAAGTGTCACACTGTAAAGCAAAGCATAGCAACTTACAATATGTGTGTGCGAAAACGTACATATCAAGGCAGTCAAATGATAATACATGATAGATTTAGATTCCGACTTTAGCATGAAATTGATCACTTCAAAAGAACTTTATATAATAAAGGACAAGGTTGTTATAAATAAATTCAAGTCACTAGTTCAGTATTATTGACCCTGATAAGATCTTAAATTTGAATGGAATGCTTCCCAATTCAAGATTGTAGATTGCTTTCTCAATGAGGAAGGCTGTATCCAAATATCATCTACCCAAATCTCCTCAGGTTTGCACTCCTCCCAAGTGGATTTTTCTCACTTGGTTTCTACATTTACTTTGCTCTCTCTCAGAGTAGCCAAAGTTTAAAATCATTAAGATATAAAATTGTACATGGAACCACACCTAAACATTCGAAATGTCGACATAAATACATTTAACTAGTCTCCAAGCAAGCAAGTAAATTCATATTGAAACTACCAGAACTAAGGCAGAAGACTGGCCTAAGACAATAAGCTACAATAGGAAATTTAAGTAGTCAAGACTCAAGCAGTCAACAAACTAAAATGAAAAAACTTTTAAGAAAAATAAATGAGCATAAAAGGTCAAGAGAGAGAACAAAAAACTGTCTTCATTGAACCTGTAGGGGCATCTAAGAAGCAGATGTCTGAGTTTTTGTTTGTATATGTTTTGGGGTCCAGAAAGACAGTGGGGAAACCCTGCTTTCGTCCTCAGTAAAACAACACATAAACGTTTCACTTTAAATTAAGATAGAGAAAAGGCAGAGACTCCAACTATAATTCAAGTAAAATATAATTTTACTTTTGTATCAATGAGGTTCAGCACTAGGCTTCACAGAGCATAAAAACATTGAACACCTGTTTAGCAACTGACTGCTGCTGCTCAATCGAAGGAGCATCCTTTCCAGAGGACTTCAAGGGCAAAACTGGATCAACCAAGACTTCCAGTAACGCCGTGACAGAATCCTCAGTTGGAGCCACCTCTGCTGCTGATAGAGAAGATAAATCTGTTTCCATTTGACCTGAAATTAACAGTGTAAGATTAGACATTAATGCATTTAACCTACGTTTGTTTCATGACACTTTTAGACGAAGTACAAGAAAATGAAAAATGAATTTATGAAATATTAATTAACTTTACACAACTCTTTATATTTTTGTATATTTCAAAGTCCCTATAATTCTTTATAATTTTCTTTCAAGCTATGTCTGGAATAAAAAAAAATTAAAAAAAAAAAACTGAGAGAAAATTTACACTTGATTTTTGATTATATTTAAATAAACAATTTGCGCATATAGCAGTGCCAAAACTAAAAGAACCATAAATCTGCATCAAGATTGAAACCCTTTTGACATCAATAACATCAACTAAAAAAGTAATACTTTAAACCAAACAGGATACATTGAATTCCTTACATTTCCTTTCCCTTCTATTACACAAATTCAGACTTACTAGGGTTCATCCAACAGTTTTACCAAAATTTAGAACTGGAATTGCATAATCCACACATATGTATACACACAACTCCTCTGTTTAGAGAAAAAGAAAACAAAAATAAACAATTTGCATGCAGACTTACTAGGGTTCATCCAACGGTTTTATCAAAATTTAGAACTGCAATCGCATAAACCACACACATATATACACACACAATTCTTCAACTTAGAGAATAATAAAACAAAATTAAACAATTTGCCAGCAAAACTCGAATAAAAACACTGTCCAAAACAAATTAATTGCAAGTATACTTTACCAATTCGTCTAGCTAGTTCCGACTGAAGAGAGAGAAGTGGTGTTTTCTGCTTTGTGTATATATATATATATATATATATATATATATATATTATATATAATATAATATATATAGTTGGATATATATATATATATTTAGAGAGAGAAAATCGAACTGATCAAAGTTGAGAAGTTTCTCTCTAGATTAGATTAGATGATGAAATTATTACAGGCAGACAGGCGTCAAATGGAATTTGTGCATGTTTCAAAGTGTCAGTCGGTCTTTGCCTGGAAAGGCGCGAAAACGGAAAAAAGCCCCTTTTCTTGAAATTTTTTCTCGAAACGGAAGGGGAATACTGACGGCCTTTTTGTGAATTTTGACAAATGTAATGGGTATAATTGTAATACATGCCTACTTTAGCTTTGATAAATGCAGCAAAAATGGGATTACAACTTGATTGTCAAGTTTTAAACATTACATTACTAAATTTTAAAAAAAAAATAATTGACACACCGAAAACTTTTTAAAAATTATTAATTACCTCATTCCGTCTAATTTTTTGGACAGACGTTTAATCTGGTCATTTATTTTTTTACGTGGCTTTAAAAAAATGAAATGACATGTAAATACTTATTTAGATTATTTAGCTTATTATTTGCATCCTACGTGGATTGGGCGGGAGAATCCAAGTTGAGTCTTTATATCATCCTCATTTCCAATGGCTGAGAAATAAGAATTAGGGTTTCAAAAACTTACCCAAATTGGTATTGATTAGAAGCGTAAAATTAGGGTTTTTGTTGGGTTCTTTCCAGGTTGGTGCGAACCAAGCGTCGATCTTATATGGTTACATCACGTTCAAGATCTGTGTCAATTGCTCCAGAACAGCGGATGTATTTTTGTGATGTTCCAACTCGAATTTGTGTTTCCAAGAAGGATGGATCAAGAGGGAGAAGATTTTATGGTTGCCGCAACTATGGGGTAAGTGTCCCTCCCTTATTGTTGTGAACTCGGTCATCTCTCCTATATTTTGACTTTTTTCCTTCCTCCATTTTTGATAGGAATCTGGGAGATATTGTGGCTATTTTGAATGGTTAGAATTGTTTCCTAATGAAGATAAAGCAATGAGTGTGATGAATAACATGTTATTTCCCAAAGGCACTTGGAGATCTAGAAAGGGGGTTGAATAGATCCTTTAAAACTTTTTCTTTTTAAGGAAGTATTACCAGATTAAATTATTAGAGTTAATTTAATTTTGCACAGCGGAATATTAGTTTGAAAAACCCCTTCAAAGATTTAATGAAATCTCAACTCTGAATTTAGTTCATTGGAATTAAGTCACAAACAAACAAAAGATAATTGTAGAAATATAAATGCAGGAAAGTAAATGAGACAGGAGATTTTTAAGTGGTTCGGAGTACAAATAACTCCTAGTCCACTCTTCTACTCTTCGAATAGGAAATCCACTAAGGATGCTTAAGGATCACTAAGACCAGATCACTAAGATCTATTACAATACTGAATCACTAAGATTCATTCGGGTCACTTAGACTCGACAGATGTTACTAAAACACTAAGACAAATGTTACTTAGACCAGTTCACTTAGAACTCTTCAAGTCGCTTAGACTTGGCAGTTATAGGTCACTAAGTACAACGAATTACAAAGGATGAAGTGATTGTTGATGTGCTACTGAGTGGCGTTAACGCACAACTTCTGATGAACTTAGTAGTAGAACAAATTGTTCTCTTTTCGTAGAGTGGAGTTCTTGAGACTTGAGCAGAGGTTCAACTTGATATTCGTGATTCGTACTGTTGGATTGAATCCTCGTACCCTTTTATAGAAGACCTCGAGATTTTCCTATTGGAAAGTTGTCGTTCCTCATTTAATGTTCCGATCCTAGAAGATCTCTGATTGTTGACTTTTAGAGAGGATGTGGCAGCTTGCTTTCGGCTCTGATATGTCACATCAGACTGCTGCATTACCAACCGTGTGGGTGCTGTCACATCACCGAGCTAGTTGTTAGACACAACTCGATCTGATCTTCATTTCAAACTTAGGATAATCAACAACTATCTTGGAGTCTTTACTCTACAAGTCTTCTCAATGTCAGTCCAATTGTCAGAATTGACATACTCTATGATTTGTCTAATCGTAGAGTTTCATGAAAATTATAGAGTATTTGACTTGGCTGACTCTGCTTTTTGCCAATTCTATGATCTGTTTGCTTTACGATTCTTTAGATTGTCTACTCTACGACTTTGACTATGCTCTACCATCTTCATTATGCCTTACGATATCAATGAACTTTACGATTATTTGGCAAACTCTACAATTCTTATGCAGACTCTACGATATAGATTTTAGCTTTACGATTTCCAGATAGACTTTGTGATCTACTCTTTGTCTTACGATCTTAGAGCGGACTCTACGATTCTTAACTTGCTTTACGATTTTTTTGCAGACTCTGCAATCTTGATTTAGCTTTACGATTTCCAGGCAGACTCTGTGATCTTGAGCTGAATGCTCTACGATTGCTTAGCTGACTCTACGATCTTCAATAAACCTTACGATTTCCTCAGATCAGCTCTACGGTCGTTCACTTTATTATACAATCAATTCAGTCCTATAGTCTATACATTCGTTCAGATCAATAAATCAACCTAACAAGTTTGATCTTCTATTCTAAATCATTGTAAATCAATTTCATTACAAGAGCTTTACAAAACTTACTGGTTACAAATATACATTATATCATCATCATCATTAATATCATCATCAAATCAGAATATGCAATATCTAACAATCTCTGTAATACCCCAGAATTTTCAAATAATGAAATAAAGATTATAAATAAAGAAGAAGAGATTGGTCAAGATTGAAAAGAAATTAAGTAAAGCAGGTATTGGTCGACAAAGGAAAGGAAATGAAAGGAAGGAAAGAAAGAAAGAGAACGTATGTGAATGTAAATGTGAATGAAGAAGTTATACAAGTCAAAACTCAAATTTGAGTTCGGAATGAAATTTTGAGAAACGGACTTCGCCGTTAAGTCCGGAACGTTGAAGATGGTAGGTAAAGACTGTAAACACAATATGGTGTCGAGGTTGACCTCTGGTCAAAGTCAACGGTTGACTTTTAAAGTAAAAGTCAAACTTGGAGTTCGAAGGCGAATTTGAAGAAATGGATGTCGCCATGACGTTGGGGACGTCGAATTTAATAGGAAAAGATTGTAAACACAATAACGCGTCGGGGTTGACTTTTTGGTCAAAAAGTCAATAGTTGACTTTTATAGGAAAAAGTCAAACTTTGAGTTCAAATATAAATTTAGAGAAATGGATGATACCATGATGTTCAAGACGTCAACTTTAGTAGAAATCGACCATAGTCATGAAAGGGATCAAAAAAGTTGACTTTTAGAAGTAAAAAGGGTGAAATGGATAATTAAACGGATAAGTGAGTAAATAAAAAGGAGAAAATAGATTTTTGGAGGGTCAAGGACCCCATGAGGCGGCTGATAAGGGTGTCTAGAGGAAGCCTTGGTGGCCTTAATAGGCATGTGGGGAAATTGCAAGTCAAAAAGGAAGGGAGAGGTGGTCTAATAAAATAGCTCCAACCAAAAAGCTATAATAATTATCAATAAGCAAGCAAAGGCAAGCAAAATCAACACTCCACACACTTGGTCAGCAACATGAGGCTAGGGAGGAGGCCTTGTTGGCCTTATTTTTGTTGTGGTCCACTTGGCAAGCCAAAAAGGAAGGAATGGTGTGGCTTATTTTGAGATCATTCACCAAAAAGCTACTTTATGTGTGTGTATATATTTAATAAATCATCAAAAATCAACCAAAAGCACTCATATACTCCCACCAAACTCGGCAACTAGAGAGGAGAGAGAGAGAGGGCTGCCAAGAAAAAAAAGAAGATAGAAGGAATCAAAGAAGAAAGGAAGAAAAACTAGTTAAGGTTATCATTTGGAGGAAATAATTACCTTCAGCGATGAAAGTGTAGGCAAGACAGGCAAGTCCTCTGATTTATTGCAAGTTCTCTGACTTGTACAAATTGATTATTGTGTGCAAGTTTCCTAATTATTACAAGTTCTCTAGCCCATGCTAGGTTTTTAAATTGTGCAAGTTCTTTAACTTATTTCAAGTTCCGCACTTATGCACATGTTTGAACTATTCTTTATTAAACTGTAATTGATTCCTTGAAGATCAAGATATTTATGAACTGCTTGAGTTATGAGTCCATGTCATTTGTTCGGCTAAACTCAGTTGACAAGATTGTTGTATGTAATGAGTTATGTCATTTGTTCGGCTAGACTCAATTGGCAAGATTGTTGTATGTAATGAGTTATGCTATTTGTTCGGCTAGACTCAGTTTCCGAAGATATATGTGAGTACTTGAACTCATACTATTATGGTAGGTTCGTGACTCATATTAGTATGGTAAGTTCTCGAACCCACAGTCGTATGGTAAGTTCCTGATTTGATCTTGAACTAATATTACTGTGGCGAGTTCCTAAACTCATATTATTATGGCAAGTTCTTGAACTCATAATGTATGGTAAGTTCTATGAACGAAGTAGTATATATAGATTTGTAATTCTTGATATTCATAAATTGATTAGAAGTAAAGAGAATGCCATTTGTTTCGGCTACTCTACTGTGAAATTAATTAAGACTGAGGATGAACAACCTTAAATTATAGGGGAATTTTTATGTAAAGTTTTTCAGTCTGTATGACTGTTAAACATGTACGGGCCATATAGTGTCAACTTAACGCTTTTAGCATGTGAATGATGTTATGTAGAGTTTTGCAGTCTGTGTGACTGTTAAACATTATGTAGAGTTCATAGTTTTTGTGACTGTTGAACATTGTGAAAGAGTTCATGGTCCTAACAACCCCTCAGTAATAATCTAAAGATAAAAACTATGATATTGAAGTTCTAATACTTCTTATTAACTTTGTGTTGTTGCACATTTCTAAAGTTTTTTATGTTGAAAACTTCCTTGATGGGCTATTTATTTGTTCAAAATATATTTATTCATTGATGAGATTTCTTTGACAAGTCACTGTGTACTACAGTGAAGTAACATATTACAGGTCACAGAAGTACTACTAGGCTGATCACCTACAATACGATTCGAAAGAGTTCTTGGTCTTTTTATAACCATCTAAGTAACGTAAAGTTGATAATTATTTTTCAGTTTGAAATTATTGAATTATAGATTCGAAGCCATTCCTTAAATTGTTTATTTCAGTTCCATACTTGCTAAACACTCATCAATTCTAAGATGCAAGATACTTTAAATGTAAATATGACTATGATACAGTGAGCAACTGTATTTCTAGAAGAAAACAATGAATTTATTGATTGAATAAAAGAATTTTTACAAAGAATAAAAAACCTATAGAAACTTTTATACAATAAGTATACCTCCTTATTTACCTATCTTCTCCCCCTTTTGCTTCTTGGCGGGTCTCTCCGCTCAGCTTCTCACCATTTGTTGTAGCTTTCTCTTCCTTTAGCTTCTCTTCTCAGAATTTCTTCTATAGAATCCATAGGTCCAAGGTCAAACATATCAAACCTTTCTTTTCTTTTAATGTGAGCCCCTTGAAGATTTCTATTTAGGAACATTCGGTCACCAGACGGGAGTCGTGACCCAGTAGGAGTTACTGAGCTCGACGATCCTGGCCTTGAAGAAGAAGATGGACCTTGGCCTATTAGAATAGCTTGAGGCGCTGAAGAAATTCTTGAGGGAGGGGGAGGAGGAATTGATGATTACGTTTGAGGTCGTCTCCTCTCCCTTGTCCTTTCTGTCTTATCCCCTTTTTTGTCAGCACCTGTCTCTTGTCATAGAGCTCTTACTTCCTTAGATAGATGCCTGACATAGTTTACAAGCTCCTCCAATTGGCTTCTGGACATGCTAATGTCATATCTGGCTTCTTGCTACCTGGCATCGGTGTATGTTCGTTCTATTGACTGCATTACCATGCCTTTGAATTCTGATAGAGTATAGGAAAAATACTTTCTCAAAGAGAAACTTTATTGATTCTACTTTTGTGTTCTGGAGAGTCAGCACAACAGCTTTGTGATCGGTTATCTGCTTGAAAAAAAATTCATCTCTTTTGCAGAGATTCTCGATAATGTCCTTGAGGAAATCTTTTAATCTGCTGCCGAATTCTTTAGACATCTCTCGAGTACTTTGGAGGCTGTCTCAACTATATGAGCGAGACTTTTCTGAATACCAGTGACCGTTTCCTGAATCCCTTTATTGCATTCAGTAGCAATAATATCGAATATTCTCTCTATTTGGATTTTAGACTACACCACTGATACACGTTCTAGAATCTAATCTATTATAGCTTCAATACTATCCTTATCTCCCGGGTTCATCGAATGCAACAAAGAGTGAGCAAGAGAAATTTCTAGGCTTGGAGGATTAGAGGAAGAAGGAATATCTGTATAGTTTTGAGATGTAGAGGGTATATATGAAAGTATTTACAGTTTGAAGTTCGATTGTAGGGTTTCAGGACTCTACGATCAAAGGAGATGGAGTATTTGAATGTATCTGTACAGGAGAATTATGTATAGGAGAAATGTGTATAGGAGACAGAGTATTCTGTACATCAATCGTAGGGTTTTGGGACTCTGTGATCGGAGAGTTAGTATTTGGTACATCAATCGTAGGGTCTTGAGACTCTACGATTGGGGACCTAGTATTATATACATCGATTGCAGGGTTTTGGGACTCTACAAGCGGAGAAGATTGCTCAGTAATTGTAGAATTGGACTCTACGGTTGTGTCATAGTGAGGAAGAGGAAGAGTTGAAAAGAATAAAGAATTTGGGATGAAGGTAACTTTATTATATATACCTAAAGGAGAAGAATCATAACAAATTGTCTTAGAGGCATAGTGGAGAACTCTTGGGAAGTTCTGAGACACGAGCTTGAGATTTGGGAATCTTTAGTAGTTCCATGAAATGAAGCTCACGTCCCCATGTGCGATGGCTCTCACCAACGATATAACAGGAAAGAAATAGAATAGTAGGTCACTATCGGTATCATAGATAGTGGTCCTCCTGTCTATTTCTAAACCTAAATTTCCATCGTAGAGATCCTCAGACATGAACACCACGCACATTTGCCCTACCCTTGTCCGGATGTACTTTGAGCGGGGACTAAGAGAAGCTTCTGGTTGCTGCCCCCTCAGATGATGGATCTTTTGGCTTTATGACATCGATATCCTGAACAATAGATTCAATGATCTTGGTGAGCACAAAAGAGTCATCGGAAGAACTGCGCTGAGGATTCTCCGCCCCTCCCTCAGAAGTAGCTTGAGATGATAGGGCTACTTCTGGGCTTTTCTTTTTATTTTTCTTCTTCTCTTCTTTTTGCACCTTCTTCTCCATCATCTTTATTAGCTACTTCTTCTTCTTTGGCTCATGTTTAGATACCGTCACAATCGGTTCTTCATCATCTTCTTGTGGCTCCGATATGTTAGCCATCCCAGCCATCTCATCACCTATCATTGGCTCTGGCTTTGAGGCCATCCTAGCCATCTCATCCTCAACTCTTGGCTCTGGCTTAAAGGCCGTCTCAGCCATCACTTCATCAACAGTTGTTGCTTCTATTTGCTATACGATCGGAGAGCTGGGGCGCTCTACGATTGTCTCCTCAGCATCTTCTGTGATAGTTCTGAGAGGAGGCTAAATAGTAGTCTTCTTTGAGCACTTGCTTCTCAATCCCTTCTTTACTTGCTGAGAGAGCATGGCAGATTCATTCACCTTTTCCCTCGTCTCAGGAGCTTTAAACTTTTCCTGAGAGTCCCTATGAATCTCTTTCCTTCCTTCTAACTCCTCTGAATCATCTGTATCAATAGACTGATTATGTAAGACCCCGACTTTTATGAAATAAAAGTTTATTTTTCTTTATGATTATTATTCTAAACAGTAAGGTATTTAATTGATAAAATGTTATAGTTAAGGGTGATATATGCAAATTATCAGATAAACAGTATGTCGGAAAATATTCTTTCTGTCGGAGAATATTATATTCGGTAAAATATGACAGCGCTGAAATAACAAATCATTGGTGGGCCCGGCCCTACAACGACTAATTGTCGGATACTGAAAACGACGGAAATAACTTTTGTTAACGATTTTATCACCTATAACTGTTGAAATACCCGGTAATAAAAGAATAGTAGCACGTGTTATCGCACAGTAGCACGCATTATTCCACAGTAGCAAGCGTTATTCCACAGTAGTACGCGGTATTCCACAGTAGCACACTGATGAGTGGGTTTTAACCTACAAGTTATCTACATCTTTGGCTTAATTCTTTACAGTCTTTAAGTGTTTTTAGTATCTTTTTATTTGTTTTCGTGTTGCTTTTGTAGGTTGAGGCTGGCTGCAGATTGAAAAAAGAACAAGGAAATTTGGTGCAGGGCATTCTCGCCGGGGCGAGCTTTTAAAGCTTGAATTCTCGCTGGGGCGAGACTTCGCCGGGGCGAGATTTTGTGACGAAATTTCTCGCCGGGGCGAGGATGCGGCTGGAGGAAAAGAAGTTTATTTTCAGCAGGATTAGAGGGTTGATGCTAACAAGGATTCTTTTGACTAATCTAACGAGGAGACTATAAGAGACATATGAAGGCATGAACAATAAGAGAACGCATTGACAATACCAATACGGAGATTGAACTTTCAGAGCTGAGCAAGGAGATTGGAGATCAGGACAAGCATTGTGAAGAATTCAGATTGGCGGATTGAAGATTGAAGATTTCATTGAGTTTTCTTTAAATCTTTTATCTCTGATTTGTAATTAATTATGATGACTTATTTTGGAATTCTAGTTTTTATTTTCAGTATGAACTAAACCTTTAATTAAGGCTACAATTGAACCAATTATGCTTATAAATTAATTATCTACTATGATTCCAGTTATTTATTCAATTCGAGTTGTCTACCTTATTCTATGGTTAATGATTAATTGTCTGGCCAACAATTAGAGGGATACTCTAGGTGAATTCGGGAGATAAAATCTAGGGTTAGATCTGAATATGATAGCATATGTTCTTAATTATTTGCATGTGATAAATAATTAGGGTTGTAAAGTGAATAGGAATATCTCTTTGTTGCATGTAACTATTGGGAATTGATGCTTAATGAATTTAATCTCTTAGTTTTGCATAGGAATATCGCAGAATTAATTGGGTTAGATAAATTTATTTGATCACTTGGAAAAGGACTTATAAATAAAATTGAATTCCTGTTAACAACTCCATTGAAGTAAATAATTGGATGACGTAGTTAGATTCGTTTATATTACATAACTAGGAATATTGTAGTCTTAAGCCTTTAAATCTGAATTTCAACTTTCATGTTAGTTATTGATCTTAGTTTTAGTTTAATTAGTTTTAATCGATATTCAAATTGTGATTGTTTAATAGAATAACATTAATATTGACTGGTAGTTGAAAATATAAAACACAATATTTCTCTGTAGGAACGATACTCTATTTATCACTTTATTACTTGTTGATCGTGTATACTTGCACGTAATTGTTGATTGTGAAATCGAACAACAAGTTTTTGGCGCCGTTGCCGGGGAGATTATTTGTGTTTATAATTTTCAATATCAATTTAATTAAGTCTGTTCTAATTAAGCAAACTTATTTTTCTTTTATTTGCTGTTTCAGGTGACTTTTGATTCGTTTATGCAAACGCGATCAAAACAACCGGAACTAGTACAGTGTGAGGATAATCTTGAGAACAAGTTACGCCAATTGAGGAAATTTTGCCAAGAGACGCTTGAGAAAGAGAAAATGGCGAATGAAGAGCAGAAATCATTGAGGGACTATGTTATGCCCCAAATTGATGAGCTAAAGTCAAGTATCACTAGGCCGACCATCACTACTAATTCCTTTGAAGTTAACTCAGGTACAATTCAGATGATTCAAAATTTAATACAGTTTGGGGGATTGACTAATGATGATCCGAATGAGCATTTGGTGAGCTTCTTGGAGATTTACGATACGTTCAAGTACCATAATGTTACGGATGACGCAGTGAGACTACGGATGTTTTGAAAGTAGTATGCACACAAGCCAATCATATTTGATATGATGTAACATATACTTTGTAATCTTATTCATTTTTTAATAAAAGAATTAATTTTCTTAAAAGGCATTTTACATTATCTACATAGTGCTATTATATTAAATGTGATAAACCCATAGTTTTGAGCAATGCTTTTAGAATCATGATTGTGACCATGCTAATGAGATCTAAATTCTAGATAGCTCACAAACTAAAATTGTTCCTAATCGTTGGATTACTAAAAAGGGGATTAGTGAATCCGGATAGATTAGTACATACGTTGCTTGCTCTTAGGAAGAAGATGATTGATCTCATAATCATTTGTGTGGAGACACTAAAACAAGTATGTAGGTGCTTATTGGAGAATAAGTTCACTTAACGTGACTCGCTAAGGAATACCTAATGGAGTTTTACTCGCCTGTCAATAGGAATTCTTCTAGTGATAGTAGTACAAGTGATCCTTGGACTTGAGATCATCATAGTATCTTGTGTATGATGAGTTATACTTTGACATGTCCTTTAAGATCTTTAGGGTATATCAAAGGGTATGATTGGGTATAATAAGTTGTACATGGAGATAGGTGAATGATCAACAAAGAATCTACCACGTCTAGTAAAAGATGTGAATATCCTATGTGATTCGATAAATGACAACTCAGCAGTCCTTGGCCAAGGCAGAATGAAATTAGAAAGGAGTTTCTAATTTGCATTATTTAGAGTTGTGAATTTGAGAATTGAAATACATATAATTAAATAAAATAGGACTTGACAGTAAATCCATGTCTTATATTTAATTGGGACATTATATGGTAGAAGGATTGAATTGTACGGTAATTATGCACTGAATGGTTCTTTTGTGATTAATGTTGAAATCTATATTATCTGGAAAGTCGTTGATCGCTAAGGGGGCTTACCCTTATTGTAGAATAAATATTATTTATTTAAATGAATTAAATAGTTTAATTTATTTATTTAAATAAGATTAGAATTGTTCTAATTGATTTATTCACAACCGGTTTAATATGGAGAACCTAAAGGGTCACACCACAAAAGAAAAATATTTATTTAAGAAGTAAATGACATAATTGTAATAATAAGTTAAGTGTATTTAATTTAGTCTATGGAGATAGAATAAATTAAATAGCTTAATATTTATTATTTAATATTTTGAAAATATTAAATATAAATTAATAAGAGGAGTTTTCTTATTATTATTACTATTACTATTATTTAATTCCTAATAGGGATTGAGAATTAATTAATAAAAGTACTCTCCCATGAATTCCTAATTAGATCAGGAGCATAATTAATTAAAGGAGTTTAATTATAATAGAAACCCTAATCCTAAATAGTTTAGGGAAGGGTTTTTCTACATCTATAAATAAGAGGAGTCTTATCATAAATTAGGGTTACACGCTCTTGCATAAGAATAGTGGAGAGTACTTGTAATTTCTATAGAGATAGAAACTAGGGTTTCGCCTATACCCAACTTCTTGAATACCTATTATTTCTTGGTGGATCACCTCTAGAGGCCAAACACTTGGGTGGCTAACGTTGAACAAAGGAAGGAATCTCATCCGTGGAATTCAAGGAGAACGCGAAGGAATTGGAGTTGAACTTGTACCCGAGGAAGCTTTGATCTACGAGGGTATAATTCTTATTCTCTTTCTCTTTCGTTTAATTGATAATTGAACACAAGGATAGATCATGGTGATGGTTTGTATTAAAATTTTAAAATCCGTTTTATCACGCTTCCGCTCTATTTGTGTAATTTGATTGCATGCTTGCGTTATATACAAGCCTAACATGTTTCCCTTCACATTGCGGGATAAAGCAAAAAGTTGGCTACACTCGCTTCCACCGGGATCCATCACTACTTGGAACGACTTGGCCCAAATTTTTTTATCAAAATTCTTCCCGCCAGCGAAAACTGCGAAGATGAGAAACGACATTACTACTTTTGAGCAGCAACATGGAGAATCTCTGTATGAAGCTTGGGAGAGATTCAAGGACTTATTGAGAAGATGCCTGCATACCCAAGTGGCTTCAGGTTCAGACATTCTACAACGGGTTAAGTAGTAATACCCGAACGAGCATAGACGCAACTGCGGGAGGGGAACTCATGGCTAAGAACTTTGATGAAGCGTTTGAGTTATTAGAAACCATGGCTGCCAATAATTACCAATGGCCTACTGCGAGGGTGCACCGAAAGCGGCTGAGAAATTTGAAGTAGATGCAGTAACAGCCTTATCAGCACAAATGGCGGCATTAACGAAAAAGATTGAAGCATGGGGACCACAAGTAACTCAGCAAGTGGCGATGATTTGTGAATTGTGTGCAGGAAATCATGCTACGGATTAATGTGCCATCAATATAGAGTCGGTACAGTTCATAAGAAGCTATAATAGACCGCAACAACCATATCAAAATGCTTATAATCCGGGGGAGGGGGAGGAATCATCCGGGTTTCTCGTGGAGTAATAATGCTCAGGTTCAAAACCAAGCTCCAAGGCCACAAAACCCACCAGGCTTTCAGAACCAAGTTCCACAACAAGCAGAGAGAAAATCGAGTTTAGAGAAATCATTGGCAAGATTCATTACAGCATCTGAGAAGAGAATGGATGATCAAGATAAGCTGTTAACTCAGGTAGATTTGAATGTGAAGAGCCAAGCAATATCAATTAGAAACTTGGAGAATCAGCTGGGACAGTTAGCTCACGTGTTGAACAGTCGGCCACAAGGAGCACTTCCAAGCGGCACAGAGGTTAATCCAAGGACGGATGGAAAAGAACACTGCAAAGTTATAACCTTAAGGAGTGGAAAAGAGCTTCTTGATACGGTTGAAGGAAAGTCGAAACCAGAAAAAGTTATGGAAAACGAAGACGAGAAAGAGAAAAGTGAGGTGAAGGATACAGGGTTGGAGGCCAAAGCAAAGGAACTCAAACAAGATAGTGTAGTACCTTCCGTTCCATTTCATCAAAGATTTCAGAAAGCCAAGCTAGATAAGCAATTTTTCAGATTCTTAGATGTTTTCAAGAAACTGCACATCAACATACCATTTGCAGAAGCTCTGGAACAGATGCCTAGTTTTGCAAAATTCATGAAGGAGGTCTTATCGAAGAAGAGAAGATTGGGAGAATTTGAGACGGTGGCATTAACCGAAGAATACAATGCAATCTTACAGAATAAACTGCCACCCAAACTAAAGGATCCAGGAAGCTTCACCATTCCATGTGTAATTGGTAACCAGTTTTCTGGAAGGGCATTGTGTGACTTAGGAGCAAGTATCAATTTAATGCCGTTATCAGTTTACACTCAGCTAGGGCTAAAGGCACCAAAACCGACAAATATCAGCTTACAATTGGCAGACAGGTCAGTAACATACCCAAGGGGTATTGTGGAAGACATTTTGGTTAAGGTCGATAAATTCATCTTCCCGGCTGACTTTATCATATTGGATTACGAAGAGGATAAGGAAATCCCCATTATATTAGGTCGTCCGTTCTTAGCAACAGGGAGAACTCTGATAGATGTTCAGAAAGGTGAATTGACAATGAGAGTGCAAGATCAGGAAGTCACCTTCAATGTGTTTAAATCAATGAAATTCCCTAAGGAAGGCGAAGAGTGCTTACGGATAGACCTAATGGACGAGATAGTGACTAAAAGGACTGAAACAAGTTATATAGAAGATCCATTAGAAGCTGCTTTGGTTGGAATAGACACTTTTGATGATTTAGATGAGTGAGATTATGTCAAGGTATTAGGTGTATTACCCATCTCTCGAAAATTCAGCAGGCAATTTGATACACTTGACCGATCGAAAGAAGGAGAAAAGAGGTCCAAAACGTCAGTGGAGGAACCACCCGTGCTTGAACTCAAACCTCTTCCCTCTCATCTAAGGTATGCTTACTTGGGAGATTCTGACACGCTACCAGTAATAGTTTCTGCTCATTTGAATGAATCTCAAGAATAAAAACTGTTAAGGGTTTTGCGTGAGTATAAAACAACAATTGGGTGGACAATAACATACATCAAGGGAATCAATCCGTCGTTTTGCATGCATAAAATTTTACTTGAAGAGGGAGCAAAACCGGTTATTGAGAAACAAAGAAGATTGAATCCGATCATGAAGAAAGTAGTAAAGAAGGAAATCATCAAGTGGTTAGATGCAGGTATTATCTATCTAATTTCAGACAGTTCTTGGGTAAGTCCTGTACAATGTGTGCCGAAGAAAGGGGGAATGACAGTTGTTGAAAACGAGAATAATGAACTCATTCTTACAAGAACAATTACATATTGGCGAGTGTGTATGGATTACCGCAAGTTAAATAAAGCGACTCGCATGGATCACTTCCCATTGTCATTTATTGATCAGATGTTGGATAGGTTGTCAGGCCATCAATTCTACTGCCTTTTTGACGGATACTCAGGATATAACCAGATAGGAATAGCTCCAGAGGACCAAGAGAAAACGACTTTTACATGCCCTTATGGAACGTTTGCATTCCGGAGGATGTCTTTCGGGCTATGCAATGCACCGACTACATTTCAACGATGCATGATGGTTATCTTCTCGGATATGGTTGAGTAGAATTTGGAGGTATTTATGGACGATTTTTTCGTATTCGGTGATAGTTTTGATTTGTGCCTTAACAATCTCATCTTAGTGTTGAAGCGTTGTGTTGAAACAAATCTGGTGCTTAACTGGGAAAAATGCCACTTTATGGTGCAAGAAGGGATTATTTTGGGTCACAAAGTGTCAGCTGCTGGTTTGGAGTTAGATAAAGCAAAGATTGAAGTAATTGAAAAGCTACCCCCTCCGACATCTGTAAGGGGCGTAAGAAGTTTTCTCGGACATGCAGGTTTCTACAAACGATTTATCAAGGATTTTTCCAAATTTTCAAAACCGTTATGTGCACTCCTTAAGAAAGATGTTCTCTTCAAGATGGATCAATCATGCATTGAGGCTTTTGAAGTGCTGAAAAAGAAGTTAGTCACAACACCGATCATAGTAGCTCCCGATTGGTCGTTGCCATTTGAGTTGATGTGTGACGCGAGTGATTATGCAGTGGGAGCAGTGTTGGGTCAGCGTAGGGAAAAGATTTTCCATACCATTTACTACTCAAGTAAAACACTTACGGATGCACAATTGAATTACACTACCATAGAAAAGGGGTTACTTGCAGTAGTATTTGCCTTTGATAAATTTCGAGCATATCTGATTAGAACCAAGGTAATAGTCTACACTGATCATTCAGCCATCAAATACTTGATTGCAAAGAAGGACGCCAAGCTAAGGTTGATTCGATGGGTCCTTCTTTTGCAAGAATTCGACCTAGAAATTCGAGATAGAAAAGGCACGGAAAATCAGGTAGCTGATCATCTTTCGAGGTTAGAGAATACAGAAATTCAAAAAAAGGATGATGTGGTGATCAATGAGTCATTTCCGGATAAGCAGCTATTCCGTATCAACACCGAAGTGCCTTGGTAGGTGGACTACTTGAACTACCTAGTCAGTAATGTACTCCTGCCGGATTTCTTTTCTCAGCAACGAAAGAAATTTCTCCATGATGTCAAACAGTACCTTTGGGATGAACCATTTCTCTTCAAGACTTGTGCGGATCAAATGATACGACGTTGCGTGCCACGTGAAGAGACGAAAAACATCTTGAATCGGTACCATTCTTCAGAGTACGGGGGACACTATGGGGGAGAAAGAACAGCGGCGAAAGTGCTTCAAGTCAAGGAAAAAAAATAAAATTATATCGACGAGATGGAGCGTAAAACGAACTCGTTGAGCTGAAAAAAAGAGGAAACAAAATATGAAAGTGAAGACAAGTGGGTAAAAGTAGAGCTTAAAAGTAGAAACATGCAATCTTATCTTTCTTTGAGCACTGTGATACTAAAATTCAGATTCTGATTGATTTGATATTTTGCACACACACACATGGAATGGTTGAGAGTAAAGATATAACTGAGGATAGTTGGACTGTTGATAGTGCATGAGGTTGAAGTCCTGTTGAATTGTTAGTTACTAATTTCTGAGGCTGGATTTTTATGATGTATGTTGATTAATTGCTTGAGTTTAGTCAATCATGCATATGCATTCATGCAGGTAGTTAGTTTAGTTCTTATTTTTGGTTTGTTTTGTGTTTTTGCTTGAGGACAAGCAAAGTTTTGAGTTTATTAGACATTACTTTAAAGTCTTAGTGTTATAATTATCCTTTGATAATCTTTTAATCACTTCATTGCTTAATCTTTCCTTATATAAGCCTTTCTTTATGATTCAGTAAGTTAAATACCCAATCTAGTAAACTGGATTCCAAATCCAGCAAACTAGATGGCCATCCAGCAACCTGGATTCTAATCTAGCAAACTGGATTCCAACCTGGATTACAATCCAGCACACTGGATTCAAACTGGGTCACAATCCAACAACCTGGATTCAAACTGACCTCTAATCCAGCAACCTGGATTCATATTAACCTCTAATCCAGCAACCTGGATTCATACTATTCAATTCATCAAATCGTTTTCCAATCCAGCAACCTGAATTGACACTATTCAATTCATCGTACTATTCAATATGAGCTATTGAATGTTTAACTCAATATCTTAATTCCTCTTTTGAACTCTCATGTAATATGATTAATTATTTATCCTTATTTATTATTTAATCTTAATTAAATAATAAATACTGAATTCATAACTTTTTATGTTAATTAAATAACATGTGAGTAAGTAATTATCATTATTGATTACTTATTACTCAAATAATAAATACTTCATTTATTAACTTTAACATTATTTAATTACTATTTAACATTAATTAAATAATAATTAATTAATTTCTTTATCCCTATTTGTTATTTAGTCTTACTAAGTAACAAATCGTTAGTTTAGTAATACTAACTCTATTTAATTATTACCCAATGTTAATTAAATAATAATTAAATAGTTAATTACACTTAAATAATATTTAATTAGTGTAATTATTAATTAGTAACATAAAAATTTGTTAGTTAGTAATCTCAAATGATTTAGAAAGGAATTAAACCATTTAGTCACTCTAATAATTACTTAATTACACCAACAAATACCAAATTAAATATTATAATATTTTTTCACATTTTAGAAAACTTTTAGGTCGGGACTCATCGCCAGAACCGGTCAAAAAAAGTCTGAACCGTCGCCGGAGGTCCCTCGTGAACCGGACCGGTTCACTAAAAACAACCATGCAAGCTGCTCTCTCTATTCCAGCCGTATGGTCCTTCACGGAAATGCGAATAAAATGAAATCTACAACTCGGATTAGGGTCTAGTCGGTACTGTTGGATTCGTATCTTTCTGACTATAATTTTTCATCATGAAACACCAAATTTGGACACGTTTTGATGACTGAAATTCGTCCGGAAGTGGACTGTTCTGACAGTATACATAAAAGTTAGCATGCTTTGGTAAAAATTACACAACTCTCTCATTTTAACTTCTTTTTAAACGATTCCAACTAGGTTCTCTTTCTAACTTACCCCTTAAAACTCAGAAAAAAGAAAATCACCAATACCATGTATAGATTTCAAAATACAAAATTTATTCGAACAAGCTATGGTTTATTCGTCGGTAAAAAAGTTTTCAAGCTTTTAGTTTAATTTTTCTACACAAACCCATACCATCACATACCAAACCACATATCATCATACATAAATATATTTAGCATAATTCTAAATATTTAAAATATAAACTTCAAATATATAACATAAGATTACACCCATAACCCAAAATTAGGGTTTTTAGGGTTTTTAAGTTAGTTAGTATACCTTCTTAGCTTGATGGCTACTTTCCTTTGCTTTCCAAAATAGGAGACGAAATTATTGGTCATCCAAGAACTCTCCTCCTTCCTCTTTAGTATTTTTGCTCTCAAGCTTTACTCACAAAGTGCTTTTGTTCTTTGTTTTCTTTCTAGCTCTCTCTAATTTTCTCTCTAGTTTCTCTCTCTCTAACTTTACCAAATGAAGAAGATGAACAATACCTTTTGCTTTATAACTAATTACTTACATGAACTATAGATATATTAATTGTATTTATCCATATTATCCCCACTCATAAGTACACAATTTGATAACTTGGTGATGGGTGTCATTAATAATTATTGTACTTCCTATTTAATCTTACAAGCAAGCTTACAAAAGACCAACAACTCACCCCATGTGGGGCCCCATGGCCTGCAACCCCCCTCCATTTTTGTCCCAGTTTTTCCTTTTCTTTTATTGCTTTAATGGATTAAATAAGTTGCTCAAAATATCTTTCAAGTGGGCTAACAATTGGGCTTTGTTTTAAATTACTTGGGCTCATATTTAATTAGTTTGGGCAACAAGTTTGCCAAGATTATTAATTCAAGCTTGGTTACTAGTTTAATTAGATGTTGGGCTAATTTAGTTAGTCCACACATTAATTATTCAAGTCCATGTTCAATTAATTGAGTGGGCTTAGTTAATTAATTAATTAGGCTAGTCAACTAGTATTTTCTTACTAATTGGACTATTAAAATTAATTATTTCCATATTAAATAATTCTCATTAATTAATACTCATATTAATTAATGTACAAAATTTATTTACTTACAATTCACTTTATTTGAATATTTAATTAGTTTACTTATCATATCAATTGTTTGATATTAAAATTCTTAGGTTAGTCCACTAAATTAAATAACTATTAGTGGGACCTCCTTTAACTAACAATTAGTCACTTAGATTATTAATCACATATTCATTCCTTATATGTCACAAAATTTTCAATAACATTAATATTTAATTAATATATTCATTTACAATGCGACTTAAATTTCTGGCTATTACATTCTCCCCTCCTTATAAGAATTTCGTCCCCGGAATTTCACCTAAGGTTACTCGAAAAGATTAGGATAATTCTTCCTCATCTTTTCCTCGAGTTCCCACGTAGCTTCTTCAACTGCGTGGTTTCTCCAGAGCACTTTGACAGAATGTATAACTTTATTCCTTAACTTCTGCTCTTTCCTATCCAAAATTTCTATAGGAATTTCTTCATACGATAAGTCCTTCTCGACTTGAATCAGTTCATATGATATAACATGCTTGTAATCAGGCTTATACGGACGCAACACTGACACGTGAAACACGTTGTGGATATGTTCTAGTTCAGGAGGTAGAGCCACCTCGTACGCCACTTCACCTATCTTCTTCAGTATCTCGAACAGTCTAATAAATCTCGGACTTAATTTGCCTTTCTTGCCAAATCTTATTTTCCCTTTCAAGGGAGATACTTTCAAAAACACATACCTCCATACTTCGAAGTCTCTTTTCTTGCGATGCAAATCTGCATACTTCTTTTGACGATCTTGAGCTGCTACCAGACGAGCTCTTATTACCTTGATGATCTCTACGGTCTGCTGCACCAATTCTGGCCCCAACAGTCTGCGTTCACCTACTTCATCCCAACACAAGGGCGTTCTATATTTTCTCCCATACAATGCTTCGTATGGTGGCATTCCAATACTCGCATGATAACTGTTATTATACGCAAATTCTACGAGTGGAAGATGATCCTCCCAGCTTCCCTTGAAGTCCATCACATAGGCTCTGAGCATATCTTCTAATGTTTGAATTGTTCTCTCGCTTTGCCCATCGGTTTGTGGATGATAAACGGTACTTAACCTCAATTGTGTCTCCATTCTTTCTTGAAGACTCCTCCAAAAATTTGAAGTGAAGCGCAGATCTCTATCAGATATAATTGATACCGACACTCCAGTCTTGAAACTATTTCTTTGATATACAACTTAGCTAGTTGATCCAAATTGTATCTAATCTTGATCGGTAAAAAGTGCGCTGACTTTGTAAGACGATCCACAATCACCCATATGGCGTCGTAACCTTTCTGTGTTGCTGGAAGCCCCACCACAAAATCCATCGTGATATGCTCTCATTTCCATTCAGGAATCTCTAGCGGCTACAATAATCCACTCGGTCGTTGATGCTCTGCCTTGACTCTCTGATAGGTTAAACATCTGCTGACACATTCTGCAACCTCTCTCTTCATGTTCAGCCACCAAAAATGTTGACGCAGATCTTGATACATCTTTGTGCTTCCTGGGTGTATCGAGTATCTCGTATTGTGGGCCTCTTGTAAAATCTCTTCTCTTAATTCCGGTACTGATGGTATCCAAACTCGATTTTCGAATCTCAGCAATCCAGTGCTATCAATCTTATACTTCAACTCTTCACCTTCAGCTAACCGTTTCTTAATGTTACCACATTCTTCATCATTCTCTTGTGCCTCCTTCACCCTGTCCAATAAGGTCAGACTTGCTTCCATTTCTATTAGTTTATCTGATTTCTCGGATTTTTCACCTCTAACTCCATTTTCTCCATCTCTCTTACTAACTTTTCTTGCTCTGTCAACACAAATAACTTCTCACTGTTTTTTCCTGCTTAAAGCATCTGCTATTACATTGGCCTTTCTTGGATGATATAGAATCTCAAAATCATAATCCTTGATCAATTTTAACCACCTTCTCTGCCTCATGTTTAACTCCTTTTGTGTAAAGATATACTTCAGACTTTTGTGATCTGTGTATATCTCACACTTTTCTCCATAAAGATAATGTCTCTAAATCTTAAGGGCAAACACTACCACAACCAATTCTAGGTCATGGGTAGGGTATCCCTTTTCATAATCTTTTAACTAGGGTGACGTATACGCAATGACTTTACCATTTTGCATTAACAAGCAACCTAGTCCCTTGTGTGACGCATCACTGTACACTGTAAAACCTTCCGTACTATCTGGTAAGGATAACACAGGTGCTTCACTTAGTCGCTTCTTTAACTCCTGAAAACTCTGCTCATATTTCTCCGTCCACACATACTTAACTGTCTTCCTGGTCAAATTTGTCAACGGCGTCGCTATCTTTGAGAAATCTTGAATAAACCTCCGGTAATATCCTGCCAATCATAAGAAACTTCTAACCTCCGTTGGCGTCTTCGGTTGTCCCCAATTCTTCACCGCTTCTACTTTTGCTGGATCAATAGAAATTCCTTCGTTATCAATGACATGACCCAAAAACTGAACTCTTTTCAACCAGAATTCACACTTTGAAAATTTTGCATATAATTTCTCTTTTCTCAATGTCTCCAGTATTATCCGTAAATGCTCGACATGCTCCTCTTCAGTCTTCGAATACACCAGAATGTCGTCAATGAACCCAACCACGAACTTATCCAGGTATTGTTTAAATACTCTGTTCATCAAGTCCATAAAAGTTGCTGGTGCATTCGTCAGTCCAAACGACATCACTAGAAACTCATAATGGCCGTAACGAGTTCTAAATTCTGTCTTGGGTACATCCTCCGTTCTCACCTTCAACTGATGATAACCAGTCCTCAAATCAATCTTCAAAAAATACTTCGCTCCTTTAAGTTGATCAAACAGATTCTTGGTAACGGATACTTGTTCTTGATTGTCACCTTATTTAATTCTCTATAATCTATGCACAACCTCATCGATCCATCCTTCTTCTTTACAAACAACACCGGTGCCCCCCACGGAGATACACTAGGTTGAATGTACTTCTTGTCTAACAAATCCTGCAGTTGAACTATTAACTCTTTCATTTCTACTGGAGCCATCCTATATGGTGTTTTCGATATTGGCGTTGTCCCCGATACTAAATCAATTACAAACTCTATCTCTCGGTCTGGTGGAAGTCCTGGTAATTCCTCTGGAAAAACATCCACGAACTCATTTACTATATGTATCTGCCCCATGTCAGAATTCACCATTCGTGTATCCACTACATGAGCCAAATAACCCTCACATCCTTTCTTCAACATCTTCCTGACCTGCATCATCGTCAGACAACTCGTTTGTCTTGGCGACTTGCTACCATAAAATATAAACTCAGACTTATTGGGTGTCTTAAGGCGTATGCTCTTTTTCTGACAGTCAATAACTGCTTCATGGTTAAATAACCAATCCATTCCTAGGATTACATCAAATTCTCCTAATCGTATCGGAATTAAATTCACACTTAACGCATGTCCTCTTATTTCCACACAACAGTTTTTATGGATAAATTCTACAGGGATCACTTCTTTATTTGCAACTTCTATGTTCATTGGGTTTTCTAACTGTTCACAAGGTAAATTTAACCTTTTAGCAAAATCATCAGACACAAATGAACAGGTAGCTCCCAAATCAAATAATACATAGGCATTTATATTATTAATCGGAATAATACCTGACACCACTTCCTTTGATGCAACCGCGTCTTGCACAGTCATGTTGAATGTTCTAGCTGTTGGCTTATTCTGCTGAACTGGCCCTCTAATGGTTAACTTTGGGTTACTGCTCTTATTGCCACTTCCTCCCTCAGTATTCTTCTTCAGCGGACAATCCTTGAATCGATGACCCGTTCCTCCACATGAAAAATAACCACCTTTCCTTGGCTTAGGGCAATTTGGAGAAAGATGTCCTTCCTGACCATAATTATAACAAACATTCTTATTCTACCTTCATTCTTCTTCTTATTCCTTTCCCGATTGTACTTGGACACTGCTTCACTACCACCTTCTGCAATGATAGCTTTCTCTAACAGAGTCGAAAACGAATCAATTTGTAATACTGCCACCTTGCTAAAAATCCAGGGTTTCAACTCGTTCTCAAATCTCTGCGCCTTTCGCTCCTCGGTATCCACCTGATGTGGTGCAAACCTTGCTAACTCATTAAATTTGGCTGCTTATTCTGAGACTGACATATTCTCTTGTTTTAACTCCAAAAACTTAACTTTCATTCTTCCTTGCATATTTCGTGGAAAATAGTTTTCGAAAAATAATTCTTTAAACCTTTCCCACGTTACCACTCCTTCACCGGCCCTATTTTGATTTCATTCCCACCAAAAATTAGCCTCACCTTTCATTAAATAGGTAGCAAAAGCTGTTTTTTGCTCTTCTGCAACTCTTGTAATAATAAAAGCCTTCTCCATCTCCTTTATCTATGTTTGAGCTTTAATAGGATCTGTTATCCCCTTAAACTCTGGCGGACCTACTGCTTTAAAGTCCTTAAAATTCGCCAATTGGTTCACTGGCGGATTTCCTGCTGGTGGTACTTAATTCTACATTGCTTGTGCTAACATGTTAACAAAGTCTTGCATTGGGTTCGCTTGACCCCCTTTGTCATTAACATATCTTTCCTCCCTTTGGTTTCGAGTTTGTCATCTCGGCGACATTGTCTGAATAAACAAAACCTTAAGTTGCTCCTTGAGTTTTATGTTACGCCATAACTTATTAGTGCTAGCATTTAAAATGTAATACGTAATTGAAACTCATATAATCATAATATTGGATTTTAAAATTCAGTTTACTAAATTCAGCTTGCTGAATTAACCAATTCAGTTTGCTGAATTACCAATACGGTTTGCTAAATCAATACGGGTTGGTGACTTAACCAATACGGTTTGCTGAATAACCAATTCGGTTTGTTGAATAACATTTTTAAGATAGACAACTTACTAACTTAATTCTCAAGACTTATTTACTTAAGCAAACATGTAATCATAATTCGACATTTATATTCATATACTAAATCTTAGTGTTATACACTTACATGCCTGGCATATTTTTATAAATGCTTACTACCCCATTTTAACATCAAAAGAGGGGGTCTACTAAAAGATATACTCCCTTATACACATAAGTTGGGGATACATCCTATTTACATACTACCTCTCACTGCCTGAGGTTTACATCATACATAACCCTAATAAATAAAAGGGGTACTAATGCATCTATATACATAACAACTAAACCAACACATCACTGACTGTCCGGCTGAGCCACCTCAGCATGGACATGCTCCTGCTCCTGAAGTGCATCTCTATCCACTCGGCGTCGAACATAACGACTCGACTCACCGGTCTCAAAATACTGCCTCTTTTCTCCAGATCTGGGACTCGCATATGCTGCATCTAATGCCCGCCCCAAGGACTCGATCCTGACCTCTTCGGCTTCCAATTCCCCCTTTAGCTAACCAACTTTCCTAGCCGCATCGACCCATGCATCCTCAATTCTTATCTTCTCAGCTATCTCCAAATCAAACTCAAACCTTAAAGCTTCATTCTCTACTTGCATTACTCCTAGATGTAACTCCGCTAGCTCCAGCCTCCCTCTCAACTCAACTGACTGCCCCTGAGCTTGATGAGCTGCATCTCTATATTGTTGCTCCATAAGCTGATGGGTTTGGTTTTCTTCCTCCAAGTGGGAAATTCTCTCTTCTAACTCATGGTTCCTGGCCATTAGGTCGCCGATCAATTCATCCTTGGGGGTATCTAGCATCACTTCCTGCTCTACCGGTTCTTCCACCGGATCTACCTGTTCTTGGTCCACGGTGTGACTACCTTGCTGTTCTTCAAAATCCTATAATCACAACACCAAAACAACGATACACAACATCAGTATCATAATAAAATATATTCATTGATAAAATGAAATAAAATTTTATTATGTACAATCTATACTTGATTAATTTCCATAATCCATCTCCTAGCATACTCTATACGAGTTTTCTTCTAAGGTTATAACCTAGGTTTCGCATCTTAATGTTTATAACCTACAGCTCTGATACCAACCTGTGACGCCCCCAAATCCGGGTTCTCTAACCTGGGATTCGATGCTCATGATCCATCATCATCATACACATTCTATGAACTATTGCGGAATAATAAATATACATTGTTCATTTAAATAAGGTTCTACATCAAATCCAAAGGTCTAATAACCTTAACTTAAAACATACCCTTAATATTACAAAAGGTTTATCTAAAATTATTACATCAGATAATACGATAATTAAACATTCACATAAGTCTATTCCTGAGCTTTGCCTTTTCCTTTATCCTTCTTGGAACTTTCCAGTCTAGCTGAAATAAACGTCATGATATAGCAAGGGTAAGCAACTAATTTTCTTAGCAAGTTTAATTACAAAGGAGATATATCATTATTAGAAAGGAATTTAACCTTTGAAACTTTCAACAATAAATATCAATTGTGAAAGAATAAGAGTTCAAGTTTCAATATTTGAAAGATTGAATCAATGATGCTAAGTGGTCAACAATGATCGTGAACATATACGGAGGTTGTCAGTATTTAAACTGGTCCTCTAATAAGTTTTGGTAATCGAGGGGATCAACCTCTCATACCCGGCGAATATGCATAATCACTTAATAAGACGGGCAAACAATTGTTTTCCAATATAATGCCTTAAAAGTTGTTCTTTTCTCAGTTTAAAATCCTTACCAAATTAATTGGTTAGGAACAATTTTTAAAATCGATTTGATTTAAAAATTTAAACATGCTTGATCTAGCTGATACAACTAGTATAGATCTATCTCATAAACAGTTCATGAATGAAAGAACTTTAACTAATTCACAGTTCAACAATAATAGAGCAGGAATTCAATTGCACCAAGTGCGAATAACAATAACTATCAAGGATGTGGAATAATAATTATCCATTAACAGGTGCTGAAATAATAATTCAAGGTTGAATTAGAGAACTTGCAGTATATAAAAGTTCGTATCAATAATCAGGATCTTACACAATGTACGAAGTTGTGTAAGTTAAGAACTTGCTCAATATAAATTTGAGTAAGGTTAGGGAACTTGCCTTGATCGTTGACTACTGCTACACAATTTAATATGACTTCTTTCGAAAAATGTGACGCCCCCAAATTCGGGTCTCCAAATACCCGGATCCGGTCATCACGATCCAACATAAACATCCACCTATAACAACATATGGTATCTAAAATGCAGAATAAAATAAACATACGTTGTTCATTACAAGGTGTTACTAGTCCCAGAATACGATTAACCTTAAACAACTACACAATCCATACCCTAAACAGCTATCAGGGTTTTAAATTACATTAACAGTAATTAACTAACACATGAATCTAAAGTCTGCTACGAGAAGTCTATCATTTCATCTTTTCTTTTCCTTTGTTCTTCCCTGACGTCTCGGGTTTAGCTGCAATGAAGTCATGATATAGCAAGAATGAGCAACGAGTTTGCCCAGCAAGTTTAAAGTGCAACAATAAAGATATATCATGATGAAGGGATATTAAAGGAATTTCAACATTAGAGAAAAAAAATCAGAAGCAAGAACAATAATTGCTTTTAGAACAATTGATAGTCAAATAGACTTTGAACGATAACTTCCAAAGGAGTCAATAGCTGGTTGACCCTCTGGTTACTGGCTACAGAATAACGTACTTGAGGGGATCAGCCTCGCGTACCCTATGTATATGCATAACACTTAATTCTGCTATTTGTACCTTATATTACGGTACGTGGGGTACTCCCCTATAAATAAAGGGGTGTTCATACAGTCTAAGAATCCTTACCATTGATGGGTTCGAATAGCTTTTATAAATTCTCACATAATTGTCTGACCGAACAAGGGTTCAGACTTAACCATGAATGGTTTATAAATTCCTGAATTTAAATATACGAATTTCAAATGCACGAGTGCGAATGTCAATAAATATACAGATGTGGAATAATTTAGAAAGTAATTAGACCACTTATGGCATGCTTGGAGATAAAACTCAAGCTTAAGGAATAACTTGCAACAGTATATATATACCTTTTTGCACGAATTAAAAATAGTGCATAAGGCTTAGAAATTTGTAAAAGTTAAGTAAAGAAGAATTTGCAATAATGTAAGAAGTTTAGGGTTAGGAACTTGCAAGAATCAAAGTTCGGGATAGAGAACTTGCCTGTTCGCTCAGCTACAATTTAAATCTTAGCTTTAATTACTTGACCTTGGATAACCTATCAGCTGGTAGAGTTGGTTTATCCATTAGCATTGCGTAATTATACCCACTTATGCTATTTATTTAACAGATAAACAATTCACTGAATACATTTAATTACTACCTAGCCATCAGTTAAACAGAATTTAATTCTAATGGCCTCTAGCTATTATTTAAGATAAACAATAGTTAGTCATGGTTACCTATCATTTGAGTACCCTGCTAAATGTGGTTTAAAATTCCTTATTATCAGTTACAAGAAAATTAATGAATTTAACATGATTTGTTAACAACTAAATAGTAGTTGATCTTTTACTTCGTCTTTTATTTACTAAATTACTATTCACCTTAAGGGCAATTGAGTAATTATTACACTTGGTTCTTTATTCAACAATAATTAAATACTCAACACACTTAATTATTATTAAATATTTATTGAATAATTAGTGAGTGTTTATTATCTTTATTTATTAAGGGCCACAGATAATCTCATTAATCACACTCATACTTAATCATTATATCATTAATGATTAAGTAATTATTATTCTCATTAGCTCTACCCATACCTAATTATTATTAATCAAATAATAATTAGATATTTATTATCTTTACTTATTATTTATGGATAACTAATAAACAATTATTTGTTAACCTTGTTCATCATTAGATATTTATTATTTATTTAATATTAATTAAAATAATAATTAAAATATTTATTATCCTTATTTATTATTTATTGACAAATAATAATTATTTAATAAACTTTATTATTTAATATTAATTAAATAATTAAAATATTTATTATCTTTATTTCTCACTTATCGACAAATAATCAATTTATTAACTTAATTCATACTTGATTATCACCTAATAGTAGTTAAACAATAATCAAATATTTAGTAGCTTTATTTATTATTTAAAGGCAAATAATAAATAATTAAATTATTAACTTCATTTATACTTAATTATTATTTAATATAAAATAATAATTAAGCATTTATTATCTTTATTTATTAATTATAACTAAATAATAAATAATTATTAATTGACTTTATTCATACTTAATAATAATTAAATTTTTATTTTCTTTATAATAAACAATTATTAACCCTAATTTATTGTTGTTTTAAAAATAACCCAATGAATTACATAACCAAACTGCCGACATAATTCCCAAGGTGAAGAATGGTTTTTCGTTCAAACATTTTAACAATCACTTGTTGGGCAACTAAGGTCGATGCTAGCCTAAAACCTGCATACGATCCTACTGTCCGAAACCTGGGGTTCACCAAAATGCCAACTCAAAGAACAACTCAATGCAACCCAACACAGTAATGATTTCCCAGATTAAAACAAATCAACAAACAATTGCAATTTAAAACCAGAACTCTTAACCAAATTAACCAACACAATCCAGTACTGTGGAAACAAGTATACCAATACAATACAGATTTCCCAATTCAGAGGAATATTTCCATACAAAACCCAGAATAAGATACCCAAGGCGTTCCCACAATTAAATACCAGATTCTGAATCAGTTGGCCCAACACAGTGTAACCACACAACACATTTGACAATACCAATCCAGGTACAGAGAAAAATTTTGTACAGGAAAAGGAACTTATACAAAACCCAATACAGTCAACAATTTTAATCCTATTACAGGGAACAACAAAAATTTCAAAGAAACCAATCCACAAGAAAATCAGCAACTGGGTATACCTTGAACTCGATCGCGTTGCGACTCTTCTCCTCCTACCGAAATACGAAATCAAGTTGGACATTCACAGAGAGCTGAAATCGAAATCCCCAATTGGTTACCCCTGTTCCCCCTCTCTGATTAAACCCTGAGCTCCCTAATTTTTTTTCTCACAAGGCAAGTGAAAAAGTCGACAGCTTTGGGAGTCAATTTATAGGAAAACCTTTACCCACAATGACTGGGTATTACCTTAGCTATTTTGCCAGAAACCAACGGTAGAAAGGGGCAGTGACCGGCGTCTACTCCAATCCCTCTAAACCCAGCTGTCGCCCAACTTCTGAGCCGCGCTGTCCCGTCGATCACGTCGCCAGTCGACCCCCTTATTTCCTGGAACCTTGGGTCCGCCGATGGAGCGCTCGGTCGCTCGACACCTCCCCCGTTTCGTCCGATGGTTCCTCAATCCCTTGCCGGCGCCTTCTCCTTCCCGTCTTTGCTCGACTGATGGATTGATTGAGGTGTTAGGGTTTGAATTCCGTTTGATTGAAGGTTTGAGTTTGATGCTTGATTTAACCCTAATTGCATCACCGGTGGATTTTCTTTTTCTTTGCTCGGCTGGTTTTGATGGTTTTCCCCTCTTTCTACCGATTGTCCCATCCTAAGTCTTGGGGGTGGGTCGACCCGATTTCATGACCCAACCCGGGTGGAACAAAAAGGTTTAAGGAAATGGGCTCAGCCCAATTGATTTAATTAATAAGGAGTTTCCCACTTGGTTGGCCCAACAAGGGAAATAAAGGGAATTGGGCTTGCCTAATTAAAATTTGGGTCTATTGAAATAAAAGAAGGTAGTCCAATTTAAAATTATTATGCTCTTAATATTTAATTTGAATTAAGTAATTCAATCAATTAATAGAAATTTATTTCACCAATAATTCCTTATTTGAATTATTTTAATCCAGTAACAATAAAATTAATTTATTTATTAATCTTCTTCCAAATTTCTTCCTATTAATTTAAATCGCACTATTAATGAGCCCCTGTTTTGCAAGAAAATTATTGGACCTATAATTATATAATTAAATAAACATTCTTACATGGGCCCCATTAAGTTTATAGAATTATATTGAAAATGAACTTTATTTATTAAAATAAATCAATACAGTGTTTAAAAATCCCAAAAATTCTTGGACATTACATCCTCTCCCCCTTATAAAAATTCCGTCCTCGGAATTTCAATCTAAGGTTACTCGAATAACTGGGGGTAATTCGCTCTCATCTTCTCTTCGAGCTCCCACGTGGCCTCTTCCACCGCGTGGTTTCTCCAGAGAACTTTCACCGAGTGAATGATTTTATTTCTCAGCTTCTGCTCCTTCCTATCCAATATTTGAACAGGAATCTCCTCGTACGATAAATCTCTTTCGACTTGAATTGGTTCATAGGAGATAACATGTTTGTAATCTAGCTTATACGGACGCAACACTGATACGTGGAACACGTTGTGGATGTGCTCAAGTTCAGGAGGTAATGCTACCTCGTACGCCACTTCGCCTATTCTCCTCAGAATCTCGAACGGTCCTATGAACCTAGGGCTCAGCTTGCCCTTCTTCCCAAAACGGATCTTCCCCTTCCAGGGAGATACCTTCAGAAACACAAAGCTACCAACTTCAAAGTCTCGTTTCTGACGATGTAAGTCGGCATACTTCTTCTGACGATCTTGAGCTGCTACTAACCGCTGTCTTATTACCTTAATAATTTCCACGGTTTGTTGTACCAATTCTGGTCCCAACAATCTCCGTTCACCCACTTCATCCCAACACAATGGTGTTCGACAATTTCTTCCATATAGTGCTTCGTACGGTGGCATACCAATACTAGCATGGTAACTATTGTTGTAGGCGAACTCCACTAGTGGCAAGTGATCGTCCCAGCTGCCACTTAAATCCATCACAACGGCCCGAAGCATATCCTCTAGGGTCTGAATTGTTCGCTCACTCTGACCATCAGTCTGGGGATGGTATGCCGTACTCATTCTTAACTGTGTTCCCAGCCTTTCCTGTAGGCTTCTCCAAAAATTTGACGTGAAGCGCGGATCTCTATCAGACACAATAGACACCGGCACTCCATGTCGTGATACTATTTCCTTCACGTATAGTTTCGCCAACTGTTCCAATTTGTACCTGATCTTGATCGGTAGAAAGTGGGCAGATTTGGTCAACCGATCTACGATCACCCAGATGGCGTCTAGACCCTTTTGTGTTGTCGGGAGTCCTACCACAAAATCCATAGTAATATGCTCCCACTTCCATTCTGGAATCTCCAAGGGTTGCAATAATTCGCTCGGCCGTTGGTGCTCAGCCTTGATCCGTTGACAAGTTAAACACCGGCTGACGAACTCTGCAACTTCCCCTTTCAAATGCGGCCACCAATAATGTTGACGAAGATCTTGATACATCTTGGTGCTACCCGGATGTACCGAAAATCTTGTATTATGGGCCTCGTGCAAAATCTCTTCCCTTAAGTCTGGTACGTAGGGTATCCAGATCCTTCCCTCGAATCTCAGCAATCCTGTGCTGTCAACCTTATACTTCGAGGCTTTTCCCTCCGACAACTGTCTCTTAATGTCAATACATTCCTCGTCAAATTCTTGAGCCTCCTGTATCTTATCCAGTAGAGTTGGACCTACCGTCACGGCGAACACCTTTTCGTCCACCTCCATTGGATACCTAACTTCCAGCTTTAGACGGTCAAAGTCCCGTATCAATTCCTCCTGGACTGTCAGCTGCATCAATTTCACCTTGCCTTTCCTGCTTAAGGCATCAGCCACTACATTTGCTTTGCCCGGATGGTACAAAATTTCACAGTCGTAGTCCTTGATCAATTCTAACCATCGGCGCTGCCTCATGTTCAGCTCCTTTTGAGTGAAGATATATTTCAGACTTTTGTGATCCGTATATATCTCGCACTTCTCCCCGTATAGGTAGTGCCTCCAAATCTTCAAGGCAAACACCACCGCGGCTAACTCCAGGTCGTGAGTCGGATAACCCTTCTCATAATCCTTCAGCTGACGCGATGCGTACGCCACGACCTTGCCGTGTTGCATCAGTACACAGCCGAGACCCTTGTGTGATGCATCGCTATACACTATGAAACCCCCAGTGTTGTCCGGTAAGGTTAACACTGGTGCTTGGCTAAGTCTCTTTTTCAACTCCATGAAACTTTCCTCACATTTCTCCGACCAAACAAATTTAACTGTTTTCCTGGTGAGATTGGTCAATGGCGATGCTATCTTGGAAAAATCCTGAATGAATCTCCGATAGTATCCCGCTAATCCCAAGAAACTCCGGATCTCTATCGGCGTCTTCGGCTGTTCCCAGTTGATAACTGCTTCCACTTTTGCTGGGTCCACCGAAACACCATTCTTGTCTATGACATGACCCAGAAATTGTACTCTCTGCAACCAAAACTCACACTTAGAAAACTTTGCATACAACTTCTCCTTCCTGAGAGCTTCTAATACAATCTTCAACTGTTCAGCATGCTCCTCCTCCGTCCCTGAATACACCAGAATGTCATCGATGAATACAACTACGAACTTGTCCAAGTACTGCTTGAACACTCTGTTCATCATATCCATGAATGCTGCTGGTGCATTCGTCAATCCAAAAGACATTACCAGAAACTCGAAGTGCCCGTAACGAGTTCTGAATGCAGTCTTCGGGATATCTTCTTGCCTCACCTTCAGCTGATGATAGCCTGTTCTTAAGTCGATCTTGGAAAAGTACTTCGCTCCTTTAAGTTGATCAAACAGATCGTCGATTCTAGGAAGCGGATACCTATTCTTAATCGTAACTTTGTTCAACTCCCGGTAGTCGATACAAAGTCGCATAGAACCATCTTTCTTCTTTACAAACAGAACTGGCGCTCCCCAAGGGGACACACTCGGTCTGATATAACCTTTATCTAACAGCTCCTGCAGTTGCACCATCAACTCCTTCATCTCTACAGGTGCCATTCGATACGGCGACTTCGATATTGGTGCGGTTCCCGGTGTCAAATCGATAACGAACTCGGTTTCCCTATCCAGCGGCAGTCCCGGAAGTTCATCGGGAAAGACATCGGTGAAATCTCTCACGACTGGTATTTGACTCATCTCATCCCCGACCTGACGAGTATCGACCACATGGGCCAAATAACACTCGCAACCTTTCTTCAGTAATCTCCTTGTTTGCATCATAGTAAGACAACAAGATGGTTTTGGTGACTTGCTGCCATAGAATACCACCTTCGACTTATTAGAAGTCTTTAGGTGTACACATTTCTTCTTACAATCAATGACTGCTCCGTGAATTGATAGCCAATCCATTCCCAGGATTACGTCAAACTCTCCCAGTCGAATTGGTATCAAATCCACATTGAGCTTAAATCCTCGCACTTCAGCACAACAATTCCTATGAATGCATTCTACGGGGATAATTTCCTTGTTGGCTACTTCTACGTTCATAGGGTGTTCTAACTTTTCACAAGGTACATTTAACTGACTAGCAAATTCTTCGGAAACAAAAGAGCAAGTAGCACCCGAATCAAATAGCACATATGCATTTATATCATTGATTGGGATGATACCTGACACCACGTCTTTGGATTCCATGGCATCCTGCACAGTCATGTTGAACGTGCGGGCTGTTGGCCTGTTGGCTTGACTGGATGGTGGCCCGTAGTTCAATCGGTTGCTGTTTCCACTGTTGTTGTTGTTTCGGTTGCCACTCCCGGCGTCGCTTTTCTTCTTCGGACAATCCCTCATTTGGTGGTCGGGTGCTCCACATGAAAAACATCCCCCCTTTGGCTTATTCTGACATTGGGGAGCCATGTGCCCCGGCTGTCCGCAACGGTAACACACACTCCTTCCCGTCATACATTCCCCGGTGTGGTTCTTGCCGCAATTATTGCACCTGCCTGGTTTCTTTGCCTCCCCTCCAGACTGGTTTCCTCCGGGTTTATTGCTCCCGAAAGATTGGCTCTCACTCCATTTGCGCTTATTGGGGTTGCTGCCCCCGCTGCTCCCTGCCTTCGGGCCCTCATGTCCTTTTAACATGAAGGTAGCAAAACTTGTTTTCTGTTCCTCTACCACCCGTGCTACCTCAAAGACCTTCTCTATCTCTTCTATCCAGGTCTGCGCTTCGATTGGGTTAAGAGTTCCCTTGAACTCAGGTGGTCCCACCAATTTGAAATCTTTAAAATTTGCCAGATGATGCACTGGTTCGTCTGCTGCTTGGGCCCCTCCCTGTGGCGGCCTTGATTGCATGGCTTCTGCCAGCATTTCGGCGAACATCCTCATTGGGTTGGATTGATTTCCAACTTCGCTCTCTGATTCCTCAACTCGTTGGTTACGTGGCCTTCCTCTCGGCATGGTTTGAATGAGGAAACTGATGACTTTTACCTATAGATTTATATTTTACATGACATGTTATTAAAATAAGCAATCAAGGGCAAAATATCTATCAACACATTTGATTTAAGTGAAACATTTGCATTTATATTCATATACCACTATTTTGTTACACGACTAAACCTGTGGCATACTGCTATAAATGCGCCACTGTGTGCCCTATCCATCAATAACCTTTCCCCCTAGACAAAAGTGGGGAATCCTAATCTTTCATCCCTAAAGATCACAAAAGTTGGGGTTTAACTGCTACCCCAAGCATAAATACAGATATAAAGCTTCACAAGATAACATAAATATGTCCCTAATATGACAAAAAGTGGGACTGACTGTACTAAAGAAAATCAACTGCTCCATCAAATCACTGCTCATCACGACGGATCCGAGCCTGCTGACCAGAGAATGCTCCATCCCCGACCCTGAGACGAACAGAGCGACTGGACTCCCCTATCTCAGTTCGGGGCCTCCTGTAGGCTGCATCTAGGGCATGGCCTAGGGTTTCTATCCTCACAGATCTGGCCTCTAACTGGTCCTCTAGCTGATCAACCCTCCTGGCCTCCCTGGCCCAGGTCGCCCTGACGCGCATCCTCGCAGCCACCTCCAGTCCAGCCTCGAACCTCATAGCCTCCTGTTTCGCCCTCAGGTGGGCGATCTGCAGATCCCTCTGCTCCAACCTCTCTCTCAACTCAGCATTTCGGGCCACTAGCTGATGTAGCAGTGGTCCGACCTGCTGTGCTGAGGACTCGTAGCCCTGCAGCTGTACCTTAGCCACCCCTAAGTCATGCTCGAGCAGGCCAGGTCTCTGTACTGGTCCTCCATAAACTGATGGGTCTGGTTTTGCTCCTCCAAATGAGCAATCCGAGCCTCCAGCTCCTCATTTCTGTCAGTCTACCCCTCGATAATATCATTGGCAGTGGACCCCATGCCATCAACATCAGCAGGTGGCTCCTCCCCCTCGGTCTCGGGGTCCTCCTCCTCAGCCTCTGGATCCTGACTGCCTGACCTCATGACTCTACCTACTACCGGCTCTGGTAGCTCCCTAAGGTAGTCCTCCTCCGGCTCGGACTCCTCCTGTAAAAATCCTGGGGCAGTAGGAGCATAGCCCACCAGCTGCTCCGAAACTACTGGTATGTCTGTAAATATCTCCTCCTCCTCACGGGCTCCACTGGTCTCCCCTACAGCAGCCATCCTACAAACACACAAAAACTAACATTAGTACAGCAATAAAATATATTCATTGAAGAAATGAAGTTATATTTCATTGGGTACTACTCGACTCGATGAATTCCCCAATTCATCAAAACCACATATGATAAATCTCCTCGATTTATCTCCTAATGCTCGATACGAGTTTGCTATGAAAGTTATAACCTAGGTTTCGCGATCCTAAAGTTCATAACCTACAGCTTTGATACCAACCTGTGACGCCCCCAAATTCGGGTCTCCAAATACCCGGATCCGGTCATCACGATCCAACATAAACATCCACCTATAACAACATATGGTATCTAAAATGCGGAATAAAATAAACATACGTTGTTCATTACAAGGTGTTACTAGTCCCAGAATACGATTAACCTTAAACAACTACACAATCCATACCCTAAACAGCTATCAGGGTTTTAAATTACATTAACAGTAATTAACTAACACATGAATCTAAAGTCTGCTACGAGAAGTCTATCATTTCATCTTTTCTTTTCCTTTGTTCTTCCCTGACATCTCGGGTTTAGCTGCAATGAAGTCATGATATAGCAAGAATGAGCAACGAGTTTGCCCATCAAGTTTAAAGTGCAACAATAAAGATATATCATGATGAAGGGATATTAAAGGAATTTCAACATTAGAGAAAAAAAATCAGAAGCAAGAACAATAATTGCTTTTAGAACAATTGATAGTCAAATAGACTTTGAACGATAACTTCCAAAGGAGTCAATAGCTGGTTGACCCTCTGGTTACTGGCTACAGAATAACGTACTTGAGGGGATCAGCCTCGCGTACCCTATGTATATGCATAACACTTAATTCTGCTATTTGTACCTTATATTACGGTACGTGGGGTACTCCCCTATAAATAAAGGGGTGTTCATACAGTCTAAGAATCCTTACCATTGATGGGTTCGAATAGCTTTTATCAATTCTCACATAATTGTCTGACCGAACAAGGGTTCAGACTTAACCATGAATGGTTTATAAATTCCTGAATTTAAATATACGAATTTCAAATGCACGAGTGCGAATGTCAATAAATATACAGATGTGGAATAATTTAGAAAGTAATTAGACCACTTATGGCATGGTTGGAGATAAAACTCAAGCTTAAGGAATAACTTGCAACAGTATATATATACCTTTTTGCACGAATTAAAAATAGTGCATAAGGCTTAGAAATTTGTAAAAGTTGAGTAAAGAAGAATTTGCAATAATGTAAGAAGTTTAGGGTTAGGAACTTGCAAGAATCAAAGTTCGGGATAGAGAACTTGCCTGTTCGCTCAGCTACAATTTAAATCTTAGCTTTAATTACTTGACCTTGGATAACCTATCAGCTGGTAGAGTTGGTTTATCCATTAGCATTGCGTAATTATACCCACTTATGCTATTTATTTAACAGATAAACAATTCACTGAATACATTTAATTACTACCTAGCCATCAGTTAAACAAAATTTAATTCTAATGGCCTCTAGCTATTATTTAAGATAAACAATAGTTAGTCATGGTTACCTATCATTTGAGTACCCTGCTAAATGTGGTTTAAAATTTCTTATTATCAGTTACAAGAAAATTAATGAATTTAACATGATTTGTTAACAACTAAATAGTAGTTGATCTTTTACTTCGTCTTTTATTTACTAAATTATTATTCACCTTAAGGGCAATTGAGTAATTATTACACTTGGTTCTTTATTCAACAATAATTAAATACTCAACACACTTAATTATTATTAAATATTTATTGAATAATTAGTGAGTGTTTATTATCTTTATTTATTAAGGGCCACAGATAATCTCATTAATCACACTCATACTTAATCATTATATCATTAATGATTAAGTAATTATTATTCTCATTAGCTCTACCCATACCTAATTATTATTAATCAAATAATAATTAGATATTTATTATCTTTACTTATTATTTATGGATAACTAATAAACAATTATTTGTTAACCTTGTTCATCATTAGATATTTATTATTTATTTAATATTAATTAAAATAATAATTAAAATATTTATTATCCTTATTTATTATTTATTGACAAATAATAATTATTTAATAAACTTTATTATTTAATATTAATTAAATAATTAAAATATTTATTATCTTTATTTCTCACTTATCGACAAATAATCAATTTATTAACTTAATTCATACTTGATTATCACCTAATAGTAGTTAAACAATAATCAAATATTTAGTAGCTTTATTTATTATTTAAAGGCAAATAATAAATAATTAAATTATTAACTTCATTTATACTTAATTATTATTTAATATAAAATAATAATTAAGCATTTATTATCTTTATTTATTAATTATAACTAAATAATAAATAATTATTAATTGACTTTATTCATACTTAATAATAATTAAAATTTTATTTTCTTTATAATAAACAATTATTAACCCTAATTTATTGTTGTTTTAAAAATAACCCAATGAATTACATAACCAAACTGCCGACATAATTCCCAAGGTGAAGAATGGTTTTTCGTTCAAACATTTTAACAATCACTTGTTGGGCAACTAAGGTCGATGCTAGCCTAAAACCTGCATACGATCCTACTGTCCGAAACCTGGGGTTCACCAAAATGCCAACTCAAAGAACAACTCAATGCAGCCCAACACAGTAATGATTTCCCAGATTAAAACAAATCAACAAACAATTGCAATTTAAAACCAGAACTCTTAACCAAATTAACCAACACAATCCAGTACTGTGGAAACAAGTATACCAATACAATACAGATTTCCCAATTCAGAGGAATATTTCCATACAAAACCCAGAATAAGATACCCAAGGCGTTCCCACAATTAAATACCAGATTCTGAATCAGTTGGCCCAACACAGTGTAACCACACAACACATTTGACAATACCAATCCAGGTACAGAGAAAAATTTTGTACAGGAAAAGGAACTTATACAAAACCCAATACAGTCAACAATTTTAATCCTATTACAGGGAACAACAAAAATTTCAAAGAAACCAATCCACAAGAAAATCAGCAACTGGGTATACCTTGAACTCGATCGCGTTGCGACTCTTCTCCTCCTACCGAAATACGAAATCAAGTTGGACATTCACAGAGAGCTGAAATCGAAATCCCCAATTGGTTACCCCTGTTCCCCCTCTCTGATTAAACCCTGAGCTCCCTAATTTTTTTTTCTCACAAGGCAAGTGAAAAAGTCGACAGCTTTGGGAGTCAATTTATAGGAAAACCTTTACCCACAATGACTGGGTATTACCTTAGCTATTTTGCCAGAAACCAACGGTAGAAAGGGGCAGTGACCGGCGTCTACTCCAATCCCTCTAAACCCAGCTGTCGCCCAACTTCTGAGCCGCGCTGTCCCGTCGATCACGTCGCCAGTCGACCCCCTTATTTCCTGGAACCTTGGGTCCGCCGATGGAGCGCTCGGTCGCTCGACACCTCCCCCGTTTCGTCCGATGGTTCCTCAATCCCTTGCCGGCGCCTTCTCCTTCCCGTCTTTGCTCGACTGATGGATTGATTGAGGTGTTAGGGTTTGGATTCCGTTTGATTGAAGGTTTGAGTTTGATGCTTGATTTAACCCTAATTGCATCACCGGTGGATTTTCTTTTTCTTTGCTCGGCTGGTTCTGATGGTTTTCCCCTCTTTCTACCGATTGTCCCATCCTAAGTCTTGGGGGTGGGTCGACCCGATTTCATGACCCAACCCGGGTGGAACAAAAAGGTTTAAGGAAATGGGCTCAGCCCAATTGATTTAATTAATAAGGAGTTTCCCACTTGGTTGGCCCAACAAGGGAAATAAAGGGAATTGGGCTTGCCTAATTAAAATTTGGGTCTATTGAAATAAAAGAAGGTAGTCCAATTTAAAATTATTATGCTCTTAATATTTAATTTGAATTAAGTAATTCAATCAATTAATAGAAATTTATTTCACCAATAATTCCTTATTTGAATTATTTTAATCCAGTAACAATAAAATTAATTTATTTACTAATCTTCTTCCAAATTTCTTCCTATTAATTTAAATCGCACTATTAATGAGCCCCTATTTTGCAAGAAAATTATTGGACCTATAATTATATAATTAAATAAACATTCTTACATGGGTCCCATTAAGTTTATAGAATTATATTGAAAATGAACTTTATTTATTAAAATAAATCAATACAGTGTTTAAAAATCCCAAAAATTCTTGGACATTACATCCTCTCCCCCTTATAAAAATTTCGTCCTCGGAATTTCAATCTAAGGTTACTCGAATAACTGGGGGTAATTCGCTCTCATCTTCTCTTCGAGCTCCCACGTGGCCTCTTCCACCGCGTGGTTTCTCCAGAGAACTTTCACCGAGTGAATGATTTTATTTCTCAGCTTCTGCTCCTTCCTATCCAATATTTGAACAGGAATCTCCTCATACGATAAATCTCTTTCGACTTGAATTGGTTCATAGGAGATAACATGTTTGTAATCTGGCTTATACGGACGCAACACTGATACGTGGAACACGTTGTGGATGTGCTCAAGTTCAGGAGGTAATGCTACCTCGTACGCCACTTCGCCTATTCTCCTCAGAATCTCGAACGGTCCTATGAACCTAGGGCTCAGCTTGCCCTTCTTCCCAAAACGGATCTTCCCCTTCCAGGGAGATACCTTCAGAAACACAAAGCTACCAACTTCAAAGTCTCGTTTCTGACGATGTAAGTCGGCATACTTCTTCTGACGATCTTGAGCTGCTACTAACCGCTGTCTTATTACCTTAATAATTTCCACGGTTTGTTGTACCAATTCTGGTCCCAACAATCTCCGTTCACCCACTTCATCCCAACACAATGGTGTTCGGCACTTCCTTCCATATAGTGCTTCGTATGGTGGCATACCAATACTAGCATGGTAACTATTGTTGTAGGCGAACTCCACTAGTGGCAAGTGATCGTCCCAGCTGCCACTTAAATCCATCACAACGGCCCGAAGCATATCCTCTAGGGTCTGAATTGTTCGCTCACTCTGACCATCAGTCTGGGGATGGTATGCCGTACTCATTCTTAACTGTGTTCCCAGCCTTTCCTGTAGGCTTCTCCAAAAATTTGACGTGAAGCGCGGATCTCTATCAGACACAATAGACACCGGCACTCCATGTCGTGATACTATTTCCTTCACGTATAGTTTCGCCAACTGTTCCAATTTGTACCTGATCTTGATCGGTAGAAAGTGGGCAGATTTGGTCAACCGATCTACGATCACCCAGATGGCGTCTAGACCCTTTTGTGTTGTCGGGAGTCCTACCACAAAATCCATAGTAATGTGCTCCCACTTCCATTCTGGAATCTCCAAGGGTTGCAATAATCCGCTCGGCCGTTGGTGCTCAGCCTTGATCTGTTGACAAGTTAAACACCGGCTGACGAACTCTGCAACTTCCCCTTTCAAATGCGGCCACCAATAATGTTGACGAAGATCTTGATACATCTTGGTGCTACCCGGATGTACCGAAAATCTTGTATTATGGGCCTCGTGCAAAATCTCTTCCCTTAAGTCTGGTACGTAGGGTATCCAGATCCTTCCCTCGAATCTCAGCAATCCTGTGCTGTCAACCTTATACTTCGAGGCTTTTCCCTCCGACAACTGTCTCTTAATGTCAATACATTCCTCGTCAAATTCTTGAGCCTCCTGTATCTTATCCAGTAGAGTTGGACCTACCGTCACGGCGAACACCTTTTCGTCCACCTCCATTGGATACCTAACTTCCAGCTTTAGACGTTCAAAGTCCCGTATCAATTCCTCCTGGACTGTTAGCTGCATCAATTTCACCTTGCCTTTCCTGCTTAAGGCATCAACCACTACATTTGCTTTGCCCGGATGGTACAGAATTTCACAGTCGTAGTCCTTGATCAATTCTAACCATCGGCGCTGCCTCATGTTCAGCTCCTTTTGAGTGAAGATATATTTCAGACTTTTGTGATCCGTATATATCTCGCACTTCTCCCCGTATTAGACATTACTTTAAAGTCTTAGTGTTATAATTATCCTTTGATAATCTTTTAATCACTTCATTACTTAATCTTTCCTTATATAAGTCTTTTTTTATGATTCAGTAACCCAATCCAGCAAACTGGATTCCAAATCCAACAAACTAGATGGCCATCCAGCAACCTGGATTCCAATCTAGCAAACTGAATTCCAACCTGTATTACAATCCAGCACACTAGATTCAAACTGGGTCACAATCCAGCAACCTGGATTCAAACTGACCTCTAATCCAGTAACCTGGATTCATATTAACCTCTAATCCAGCAACCTAGATTCATACTATTCAATTCATCAAATCGTTTTCCAATCCAGCAACCTGAATTCACACTATTCAATTCATCGTACTATTCAATATGAGCTATTGAATGTCTAACTCAATATCTTAATTCCTCTTTTGAACTCTCATGTAATATGATTAATTATTTATCCTTATTTATTATTTAATCTTAATTAAATAATAAATACTGAATTCATGACTTTTTATGTTAATTAAATAACATGTGAGTAAGTAATTATCATTATTGATTACTTAATCTTACTCAAATAATAAATACTTCATTTATTAACTTTAACATTCTTTAATCATTATTTAACATTAATTAAATAATAATTAATTAATTTCTTTATCCCTATTTGTTATTTAGTCTTACTAAGTAACAAATAGTTAGTTTAGTAATACTAACTCTATTTAATTATTACCCAATGTTAATTAAATAATAATTAAATAGTTAATTACACTTAAATAATATTTAATTAGTGTAATTATTAATTAGTAACATAAAAATTTGTTAGTTAGTAATCTCAAATGATTTAAAAAGGAATTAAACCATTAGTCACTCTAATAATTACTTAATTACACCAACAAATACCAAATTAAATATTATAATATTTTTTCATATTTTAGAAAACTTTTGAGTCGGGACTTGTCGACGGAACCGGCTGAAAAAAGCTTGAACCATCGACGGAGGTCCCTCGTGAACCGGACCGATTCACTAAAAACAACCATGCAGGCTGCCCTCTCTATTCCAGCCATGGGGTCTTTCACGGAAACGCGAATAAAATAAAATTTACAACTCGGATTAGGGTCTAGTCAATACCGTTGGATTCGTATCTTTCCGAACTACAATTTTCCATCAACAAACACCAAATTTGGAGACGTTTTGATGACTGAAATGCGTCCGGAAGTGGACTATTCTGACAGTGTACCAACAGTTAGCATGCTTTGGTAAAAATTACATAACTCTCTCATTTTAACTTCTTTTTAAACGATTCCAACTAGGTTCTCTTCCTAACGTACCCCTTAAAACTCGAAAAAAAGAAAATCACCAATACCATGTATAGATTTCAAAATACACAATTTATTCGAACAAGCTATGGTTTGTTCGTCGGTAAAAAGGTTTTCAAACTTTTAGTTAATTTTTCTACACAAACCCATACCATCTCATACCAAACTATATATCATCATGCATAAACATATTTAGCATGATTCTAAATATTTAAAATATAAACTTCAAATATATAACATAAGATTACACCCATAACCCAAAATTAGGGTTTTTAGGGTTTTTAAGTTAGTTAGTATACCTTCTTAGCTTGATGGCTACTTTCCTTTGCTTTCCAAAATAGGAGACGAAATTATTGGTCATCCAAGAACTCTCCTCCTTCCTCTTTAGTATTTTTGCTCTCAAGCTTTACTCACAAAGTGCTTTTGTTCTTTGTTTTCTTTCTAGCTCTCTCTAATTTTCTCTCTAGTTTTTCTCTCTCTAATTTACCAAATGAAGAAGATGAACAATACCTTTTGCTTTATAACTAATTACTTACATGAACTATAGATATATTAATTGTATTTATCCATATTATCCCCACTCATAAGTACACAATTTGATAACTTGGTGATGGGTGTCATTAATAATTATTGTACTTCCTATTTAATCTTACAAGCAAGCTTACAAAAGACCAACAACTCACCCCATGTGAGTCCCCATGACCGGCAGCCTGTAACGATTGTGAATTTTGTAGGTAATTTAAAATACCTATTGAGTTAATAAATATTTTAGATGATTTATTGAAGGATTAGAATAAATAAATCATGGAGATTATTATAGAATAATTTAATTATGTATGAATATGTTGGTTAAAGTTGTATTAGATAATTTATATTTAGTGTGTAATTTTATTGCACTAAATGATAATATTTTAATTTAATTTAAATAATAAAATTAGAGGATAAATGATTCAATAATAAAGTGATTTATTAAATAAACTTATAATGATTTTGTTGTTAAAGTTTAAATTGAATTTATTAATAATTAAGTTTTATTAGAATTTAAATGGTGTGACATAATAACCTTATAATAGGAGAATTATTTAAATAAACTAAAAGAGGTTTTATAAAGTCTAGCCAAACATGGCCTTGTGACTTTTGGTTGATTTAACCGATGAAACTCCCATTAGTTTATTTTTTTAACGTGTCTTGTTAAGCCAAAGAAAACAGAAAACACAGAACTTGGAGAGTTGAAAGGAGAGAAGAAATTCTCTACTAAAAAAAAATTGGAGAGAAGAATTCTAAGAATCAAAGGAGGGTGCTAGCTAAACCACACAAATCATCTAAATCAAGTGCAAAGAAGGAATTGAAGGTATAATTTAGTTTAAAGTTTTATTCAAGTTATTAAAAATTAGTTCTCTGTAATTGACTTTGGTTGGCTAAATAGTTAAAAGAGTTGTTAAATTTGTTAATATGTATGAATAATCTGTTATATAGCATTTGTATATGATATTACAGTGTTTAAATTCGTGAATAAGCATGAAATAGGTAGAACATGGCTTTTTGTAATCACTTTATTCATTATGGTCTGCCTTAAGGCCAAAATTGTTGGATTATTGGTTAATAGAATATTAAATTAATAGTTGTTTCGTAATTCGCTAAGATACGAAGAGATTGTAAGTTGAATGGATCGAAATGGTTGAATAACGAGTTCATACTGATTGATTATGCTTAATGTGTCCAAATTTGTAAAAATGGCATGAACACAAAATTTTTAATCCGTAATATAGGGTTAATTGATGTTCTGAGATGTTGAAATGTTAGTATGGATGTTAGTTTAGGTGTTTGTCATGTTTATATCATCTGGGTATGCCAAATTGTGAAAAACTTTGGCCAAATTTGACATTTTCTGTGTTCTTCGCGAACTGCAGGAACTGACAGTCGGGTCCACCGCCCGGCGGTGGAAATACACTAGAGTTAGCGCCCCGGCGGTGTCCCCGCCCCGGCGGTGTAAAAGAACTGGATTTGTCGCCCCGACGGTGTAAAAGAACTGGATTTGTCGCCCCGACGGTGTCTTCGCCCCGGCGTCCAAATTAAACTTATTTCAACCGCCCCGGCGGTAGTCTCGCCTTAACGAGAATTTTGTGAAGGAAATGTACCGCCCTGACGGTAGAACAGGAAATGAAAATTTTCCTTTTCTTTGTGCTCATGTTATATTACCATGTGTATGTTTAAAGCTTAGACTAAGGCATTAAATGATTAATAAGGTACTGTGATGGATGATAAGCAAATACCTATTGAATATCAAATGAAAATTGAGATATTAAAATGAAATTGGATAAGAACGAATCCTGAAGTGCTTATAATACTGTAACTAATCATTGTTACTGCGTTATAAACGGAATGTATAGGTTGATTAAGGAACGTGAATTTTAATTTGTAATCTACGCACGAGGCAAGTTTTCTACCCTTAATCTTTTTATTTTATTGAAAACAAGTTCTTTTATCCCTGTCTTGATTAAGATGTCGCATCTTTCTTACTTTACTATCATTGAGCAAGTTCTTAACCTTGACTCCTTTATTGTTCAGCAAGGTTATTTAAATTGATGTAATGCTGATATTCTTTTGAAAAGCATTTCAATTCTTCTAAAAGCGTTATCTTGATAAATGAAAATTATTCAATTGTTAAACATTGATATCCAATCATTGCTATAAAATCTTGTTCAAGATTACTTATTATCAAACCTTGAATGATTATTGAACCCATTTTGATTCAACTAGTCCATAGTTGATGTGCGTTCCAAAGACTTGGATTTTCTTCGAAACTGTTCCAATCCAAACTTCTTTTGGTACAGACTCCGATGTAAGAACTGAAATGAATAATGCTAATATAGGGGAATAAGTTACGCAATAGCGTTAAGGTGTATGTGCACATTACATTGTACGAAGGGCTGATCCCCCAGAGTACGAGACGGTAGTCCTAGAGTCTATAAGACTGTTAAAGGTTGCAGTAGAAATACTCGTTAACCTAAGGACATAGTTCATGGTCTTGTGACCCTCAGATGTACTTTTGATCTCGTAATATAAACTTGATTCAAAAGTAAAGTTTCTTATCGAGCGAATAGTCCTTCATCTATGTTTGGTTGAATTCAGAAAGGTTTATATTAATCACTTGAAATTATTCATCGATTATTCATATAATATTATTGTTATCTTTATGGGTAATTGTTTGCTCACTCTTGCATAAATATTTGCAGCTAAGAATGGAAAGACAGATGAGCCGTCCTCGAGCAAGGGCAAGATGAATAACTGAAGAGGATTAGTTTAAAAGTTTAAGCAATTTGAATTATGTAATGGACTTAATTTTATTATGGTATTCTGCTGTTATGATGTAATAATTAAGGTTAGATTACCTGGGATCGTATTGGTTATGTAATCAAACTTGGTTTGGATTATGTAATTTTTATTTATTTTACCATGTTTGGTTTATATTACCTTTGCCATGGGTAGTTAGATGTGATTATGAAGTATCGTGAGCATTAGATCCGTAGGATTTAAGTACCTGGATTTGGGGGTGTCACAGGTTGGTATTAGAGCTGTAGGTTATAAACCTTAGGTGGGGGAAAAACCTTAGGTTTATATCCTTTATCAAAAATATAGTTGTGTTATAACTCTTATCGAGTTCTAGGGAATGGATTACGAAAATTCATTAAAGACAATAAAATGATTATGTCCTATGTGCTTACTTATTAACCAACTTATACGCTCGTGAGTAGTAATTGGAACTTAAAAATTTATTGTCAGGATGTCTGATAGAGGAGAACCCATCCAAGCTAGGGAGGAGGAGTCTCGAGACATTCATTCGGTTTGGGAACAGCTAGTTTCGAGAGAACCAACCCCACTGACCACTGTTGTAGAACCTTAGTATGAACCTGAGTCAGATCCTGAGGAGGATCCTGAAGAGGTTGAGGAGGAAGAAGACCCTGAGGAGATACCACTATCTTTCTTAGGTGTTCAGATGTATGAGCAGGTGTATGATCGCAACATAGAGTTGCAGGATAGGATGGAGGAGTTAGAGGAGTAGGTGGCTGAGCGTCTGGCTGTTCTGGAGCAGAAGAATGGCAAGATTGAGGAGCTTGATATATGTCTTGGGGACATAGAATGGAAGCTGGTTCAGGCAAAGAGCCAAAAGGAGGAGTTATCGGCTGAGGTGGAGAAACTGAAGAGTGAGCTGAGGGAAGAGTCCGCAAAACGTGCTAGAGCCGAGGACGCGTGGATGAAAGTTACTGATCATGCAAATCGTGTAGAGGACGAGGTTCAGTCAAAGAAGGCTAAAATGGAGGAGATGGATCATGTTTTTCACACAACGATGGATAGAGCTCATGATCGAGTTTTCCACTATCCAATGCAGTTCGAGGATTTACCGTGGTACGTGATGGATCGTAGGACGATGATTCGTATCATGGAGCAAGAGCGTGAAGAAGCCGTGCGACGTGGAATGTCTTTATAGGTCACGAATAGTAGTAATAATAAGATATTTTTTGAGAGAGTTAATATGATGTAAATCTTAAATGAGATAAATACTGGAATATGATGATGTAATCCTGGAATATTATGAATTCAGGATAGAGGATGTAAATAACTATGATGCTATCTATGTTATGTTTTGAAGTAGTAAATGAATAAAATACGGAAGTTTATCAGATGTACTATGTGTTAAATTTTGTTTAATGTTTAAGTTAAGACTTAAATGCTTAAGTAATTGAGCAATAATCTAATAGCGTGAATTCTTAATAGTAAGATGCCGCCAAGAAGAAGACAAACACGTCAACAAACCCCTGAGGGATCCACAAATAACAACGATGGAACTAATGCTAATCCAATGCAGCAGTTGGTGAATTTGCTAACAGGAGCATTTGCAAATCAACCTCAAGCTCAGGCCATAACTTTCAAAGACTTCAAAGTAGTAGGACCCCTAGAATTTCAAGGGTCTATGAATCCAATTAAAGCTAAAACTTAGGTTATGGAGATGGAGAAAGTATTTGACGTCGCTAGGGTCGGCGATGACCAGAAGACTGCGTTCGCAACATTTATGCTTAAATCAGAAGCTAGTTATTGGTGGCAAGCTAACAAAACCCGAGGTGGTCAAGGGGTAGTTCCGTGGGAATGATTCAAGGAGATGTTTTTTGTGACACCCCCAAATCCAGGTACTTAATTCCCACAGATTTGGTGTTCACTATCTCATCCCAGCATAATGGAGTTCTGCATTTCCTTCCGTACAATGCTTCGTAGGGCGGCATGCCGATACTAGCGTGATGACTATTGTTGTAAGCAAACTCGACCAGAGGTAAATGATCATCTCAGTTGCCTTTAAAATCCATGACGCATGCCCGAAGCATATCCTCCAACGTCTGAATTGTTCTTTCGCTCTGACCATCGGTTTGAGGATGGTAGGCTGTACTCATTCTCAACTGCGTTCCCAAACAAGCTTGCAAACTCCTCCAAAATTTTGAGGTGAAACGTTGATCTCTGTCTGACACTATTGACACTGGAACACCGTGCCTTGAGATAATCTCCTTTACGTATAATTTCGCCAGCTGATCCAAAGGAAATCTGATTTTGATAGGCAAGAAATGCGCTGATTTTGTCAATCTGTCAACTATAACCCATATTGCGTCATAACCCTTCTGAGTAGTCGGAAACCCTACCACAAAGTCCATTGTGATATGCTCCCACTTCCATTCTGGTATCTCCAAGGGCTGTAGCAAACCACTTGGTTGTTGATGCTCCGCTTTAATTCTCTGACAAGTGAGACACTTGGCAACACACTCAGCAACCTCTCTTTTCATGTTTGGCCACCAAAAATGTTGTCGAAGATCCTGGTACATTTTTGTGCTACCCGGGTGAATCGAAAATCTTGAACTATGAGCTTCATTCAAAATCTCCTCTCTGATTGCCAATACTGACGGTACCCAGATTCTGCCTTCAAATCTCAGCAACCCTTCGGTATCGATTTTATATTTAAGCTCTTCACCTTCAAGCACTCTTTTGCGTATATTAATACACTCCTCATCCTTGAGTTGCGCTTCCTTGACTTTATCCACCAAAGTTGGTTGAGTTTCCATCTGGAACAATTTTTCATTAGGCTCTGCCAAACCCTTCACCTCTAACTCCAATTTAGCCATTTCTGCTACGAGCTTCTCCTGATCAGTTAACAAAAGTAGTTTCTCCCGACCCTTTCTACTCAAAGCGTCAGCAACCACGTTAGCCTTCCCTAGATGGTATAGAATTTCACAGTCATAGTCTTTGATCAATTCTATCCATCTCCTCTGCCGCATATTCAAATCCTTCTGTGTAAAAATATACTTCAGACTTTTATGGTCTGTATATATTTCACACTTCTCCCCATAAAGATAGTGCCTCCAGATTTTCAGAGCAAACACCACAGCTGTTAACTCCAAGTCATGGGTCGGATACCCTTTTTCATAGTCTTTTAGTTGGCGCGATGCATATGCAATAACCTTACCATTCTGCATCAACACACAACCAAGTCCTTTATGCGATGCGTCGCTATACACCACAAAATTTCCTGTATTATCTGGCAAAGACAACACAGGTGCCAAACTTAGTTTCTTCTTTAGTTCTTGGAAACTCTCTTCGCACTTCTCCGTCCAAACAAACTTCACTGATTTTCTTGTTAAATTCGTTAACGGGAGTGGCGATCCTAGAGAAATCTTGAATAAAACGCCTGTAGTATCCTGCCAAACCTAGGAAACTCCTCACTTCCGACGGTGTCTTCGGCTGATCCCAGTTCATGACTGCTTCGACTTTCGCTGGATCCACCGAAATTCCGTCTTTAGCAATAACATGCCCAAGGAATTGAACACGCTCCAACCAAAATTCGCATTTTGAAAATTTTGCATATAATTTCTCCTTCCTTAACGCCTCCAACGTCACCCTTAAATGCTCCACGTGTTCTCCTTGGGTTTTGGAGTAAACCAAAATGTCGTCTATGAATATCAACCACAAATTTATCCAGAAATGGTTTGAACACCCTATTCATTAAGTCCATGAATGCTGCAGGCGCATTCGTTAAATCAAATGACATAACCAAAAACTCATAGTGACCATATCTAGTTCGAAATGCCGTCTTTGGTATGTCTTCTGTTCTCACCTTTAACTGATGGTACCCACTTCGCAGATCTATCTTCGAAAAATATCTTGCTCCCTTCAATTGGTCAAACAAGTTGTCGATTCTTGGCAACGGATACTTGTTTTTAATCGTGACCTTGTTCAACTCTCTATAATCAATGAAAAGACGCATTGATCCGTCCTTCTTCTTGACGAATAACACCGGCGCTCCCCACGGCGAAACGCTTGGTTGGATATACTTTTTATCCAGCAACTCTTGCAATTGCACCATCAACTCCTTCATCTCTACCGGAGCCATTCTATATGGGGCTTTTGATATAGGGGCTATACCCGGTGCTAAATCAATTACAAACTCGATTTCTCTATCTGGCGGTAATCCTGGCAAATCATCAGGAAACACGTCCGCAAAATCCCTTACTACCGGTATCTCCTCCAGCTTCACACTCACCTTCCTGGTATCGACTATGTAGGCTAGATATCCTACACATCCTTGTCTCAACATCTTTCTGGCCTGCATCATCGTCAGACAACTCGTTTGTCTAGGTGACTTGCTGACATAAAACACTACCTTTGACGGAGTCATAAGGTTTACACACTTCTTTTGACAGTCAATAACTGTCCATGGTTGAACAACCAATCCATTCCCAGAATGACATCAAACTCCCCAAGACGAATTGGGATCAAGTTTACTGTCATCATATGACTATTAATATCTATTCGACAGTTCTTATGGACAAACTTAATAGGAATCACTTCCCTATTCGCAATTTCTATATTCATGGGATAACCTAATTCTTCCGGAGGTAACCCTAATTTCTTAGCAAAATCATCGGATATAAATGAGCAAGTAGCACTCGAGTCAAACAATACATAAGCATTAACATTATTGACTGGAATGATACCTGACACTACATCCTTTGACTGCACAGCATCCTGCACCGTCATGTTGAATGTTCGAGCAGTAGGTCGATTGGGCTGTGCCGGTCCTGTGATAGTAAGGTTGCCACCACCGCTGTTTCCTTTTCCTACACTGGCTCCACCTGTCGTTGCTTTCTTAGGGCAGTCTCGGGCAAAGTGATCCTTCGACCCGCAGATGAAACATGCTCCTTTCTTCGGATTAGGGCAATTTGGTGAAATATGACCCTCTTGTCCACAGTTGAAGCATACCCTCTTACCCTTCAAACAAGCACCCATATGGCTCTTTCCACAGTTACTGCACACCTCCATCTTCTTCTTCTGATTACCCTGCTGACTTCCCGCAGAGTTACTATCATTCCATTTCCTTTTCTGGCTACTGCCCCATGGCTACCACTTGCCTTATTTTCACTTTCATTCTTCTTCTTCCTCTGCTCCTGATTATACTTGGACAGAGCATCACTGCCTCCTTCAGCGATAATTGCCTTTTCTAACACCGCCGCAAATGAGTTCAGTTGAAACAACGAAACTCGACTATATAACCAGGGCTTCAATCCCTGCTCAAATCTCCTAGCCTTTCGCTCATCCGTGTTGACCTGATATGGCGCAAACCTTGCCAGCTCATTAAACTTTGCAGCATATTCAGGTACCGTCATGGTACCTTGCTTCAGCTCTAGAAACTGCACCTCCATCTGATTCTGAGCACTTGTTGGGAAATAGGTCCCGAAAAATATTTCCTTAAATCGTTCCCACGAAATAATCCCTTGGCCACCTCGAGTCTTGTTCGCCTACCACCAGTAGCTGGCTTCTGATTTCAGCATAAAGGTTACAAATGCCGTCTTCTGGTTCTCACTGACCCTGGCGACATCGAATACTTTCTCCATCTCCATGACCCAAGTCTGTGCTTCAATCGGATTCATGGAACCGTGAAACTCCGGAGGTCCAACAGCTTTGAAGTCTTTAAAGGTCGTAGCCTGAGCTTGGGGTTGATTAGCGAATGCTCCAGTTAATAGATTCACTAACTGCTGCATTGGGTTAGTGTTGGCTTCTTCGTTGTTTGTAGATCCCTCAGGAGTTTGTTGACGGGTTGGTTGTCTTCTTGGCGGCATCTTACTGTTAAGAATTCGCGTTATTAGATTATTATTCAATTACTTAAACATTGAAGTCTTAACTTAAACATTCATAAACAACACTTAACATACAACACATCTGATAAACTTTCGCATTTTATTCATTACTGCTTCAAAACATAATAGAAATAGCATCGTAGTTATTTACATCAAATCATTTATCCTGAAATCATAAAGTTCCAGGATTACATCATTATTCTATCCCATTATATAAGACTGGGATTTACAACTTATTAACTCATAAATTTCATAATAACATAACTAATCATAATCTATGATGACATCCCACGGCGCACAGCTTCCTGGCGTTCCTGCTCCATAATACGAGTCACCATCCTTCGATCCACCATATATGGGTGACGATGAACTCGATCCTGAGCTCTATCTACCGTGGTGTGAAAAATATACTCCATATCATTAATCTTGGCCTTCTTTGACCGCACCTCACACTCAACACGATCTGCGCGGTTAGCCTCCCTCAACCAAGCGGTTTCAGCTCTCGCCCGCTCAGCTGACTCCTTTTTCAACTCATCTCGTACAATTTCATTTCTGGCTATCAGCTGTCCTCGTCGATACTCAGATTGTGCTAGCCTCAGCAAGACGTGATGAAAGGTCTTGGATCTCAGCATCCTTCTGCTCTAAAGTGGCTTGACGTTCCGCAACCTGTTCTTTTAACTCATCCTTTTCACTCTCTACATGAACCAGCTTCCACTCCACGTCTCCAAGACGTATATCGAGCTCCTCAATCTCACTACTCTTCTGCTCCAAGGCAGTCTGTCGCTCTGCCAGCTGCCTCTCTAACTCCTCCACTCTGTCCTGCAACTCTATGTTACGATCATATACCTGCTCATACATCTGAACACCTAAGGAGGTTAGTGATATCTCCTCAGGGTCCTCCTCCTCCTCCGGATCCTCCTCAGGATCAGTCTCAGGCTCATACTCATGACCTGTAACTGTAATCAATGGGGATGGCTCCCTCTGCACTAGCTGCTCATGAACTACGTGAATATCTCGGGGATCCTCCTCCCTAGCCTGGCTGGGCTCTCCTCTATCAGTCATCCTGACAATAAAATTTTAAATTTTAATTACTACTCGATAATACTCGCGAGCACATAAGTTTGTTATCAAATAAGCACATAGCACATAATCATTTTATTGTCTTTTATGAATTTCCGTAATTCATTTCTTAGAACTCGATAAGAGTTTATCACCACTATATTCTCTATCTTCTAAAAGGCTACTACCCTAAGGTTTTCCCCACCTAAAAGGTTCATAACCTACAGCTCTGATACCAACCTGTGACACCCCCAAATCCAGGTACTTAATTCCCACAGATTTGGTGTTCACTATCTCATTCATTCACATTTAACTACCCATAATTAAGAACAATTAAATAAACTTAAAGAAACATCTGCCCAAAATGGGTTACATCACCAAACTATTAAACAATCAAATCCCAGGTTATCTTAACCTTAATACATTACTGCGGAATAAAACATAATATTAAACAAGTCTTGTTACATATAACATCAAATAGCCAACAAGTCTTAAGCTACTTCTGCAACTTGCCCTTCCCTTTACTCGTGGACGGCTCGTCCTGCTTTTCTGGCTTAGCTGCAATGATTAGTGCAAGAGTGAGCAAACAATTGTTCACAAGTACGATAACAATAATATTTAAATGAAATGGATTTCAACTGAGGGATAATAATTTTCTGAATCTCAGTCAATAAATGATCAAAGTCTAAAAGCTCGTTAGAATGCTTGATTCCAAGGAAAAATAGATTTCAAGATTTAGAGATTATATCTGAGGGTCACAAGACCTCGAACTATGTCCTAGGTTAACAAGTATTTCTACTGTAACCTTTAACAGTCATATAGACTATGGACCAACATCTCGTACTCAGGGGGATCAGCCCTTTGTACAATATATTGTGCACAAACATTTTAACGCTGTCGCGTAATTAATCTCCTATATTAGGGTTGTTCATCTCAGTTTATCGTCTGAATCCATACCAAAAGAAACTTGGCTTGGAACAAGAATAGAAAATATTCTAAGTCTTTGAAATCGCTCATCAACTAAGGACTAACTGAATCATTAAGGGTTTGCTAGTCTAATTCATCAATAAAGTCAAACAATAGAAATTCTGTTCAAAGTTTGAAAAACGATCAGTGATCGAACAATAAACAACTGGAATAAAGCTTTAGCATTTAATCATGACAACAACCTTGCTTGAATGACAATAAGCTAAGGTAAATATTCTTGCTCAATGATATTAAACTTACTTAAAATGAAATAACAAATTTGAGATAAGAAAACTTGCTCAACGTAAAAGTAATAAGTTGAGATAAGGAACTTGCCTCAAGCGTAGATTACAAATTAAATATCTCACGATCCTTAAACAACCTATACATTTAATTATAAGATGGTAACATAATTAGTCACAAGACTAAAAGCATTCTAGGCTTGCTCTCTATCTCATTTTTATTATAATATCTCATTTAGCATACTATAACTAACAAGTATCAACCATCTTGAAATTTCATTAATCACTTAATACATTAATATAAGTTTAATTCTGTATCATAACTTCCAAGAAAAGAAAACAAAATAATAATAATAATAATTTTTTTTTACAGCAGTGATTCTCGCTGGGGCGGGAATTCCTTGAACAAAACTCTCGTCGGGGCAAGACCTCGCCGGGGCGAGAATTCACTATACAAAAAGCTCGCCGGGGCGAGACTTCGCCGGGCGAAGATTCCTTTGCATTTTTTCTCGTCGGGGCGAGAGACTCGACAATCGTCTTCCCCAGCTCGCGAACAGTGAAAACTTAGGCCAAATTTGGCCAAAATTTCCGAATTCTACCATCTAATATACAAATTAAATATACCCAGACATCAAATATGATATAAAACAATTACCCATCATGCTTCTAAATATTATAATCATTCTAATACCCATAACCAACCAAATTGAACCAAAAATTCTCTGTTAAAACCAAATATTCATGTTTTAGCTATTTTAATAAAATCAACCACTGTAAACTCATTTTTCAATCATTTTAATCCATTCAAATTACATTCTTTTCGTTTTTCATCGCATTAACACAATCAAAAGTCAATTTACTGATTAATAATCTAATTGAACATCAATTATCATATATATATGCCATACATGAAATAAGACTCTGTAAAAACAAAGACTTCATTCTAAATCATGCTTTCATGAATTAAATCTTTCAAATTAGTTTATAATCATCACGTAATCTCGAATACATGCCTACTAACAATTATAACTAAGTAATTCATGTATTTAGCATATAAATTCATATACAGTGAAGTAGAAATCATATACAGAGAAGTAAAATAATAAGAATATAATGAAGAACAAAACTAGAAGAATTATACCTTCAAGCTATATATGATTCTTAGTTTCCCTTTTCTTCTTGATTCTCTCAATCAACAAAACTCTCTTACTCTCAATTTTCTCTCTATTCTCACCTTGATAGAACTCTGTGTTTTTTTTAGCAACTGATGAACACTTCTTACTTAACGTATTCAGCCTTCAAATAAAAACTGATGAAACATAATCACATATTTTAATTTTAAAAATCATCAGTTACATAATTCAAAAGCAATAAGGCTGTGTTTGGTAATTCAAAAATAGAATAATCCATTATTTCCAACCAAAGGTCATAGGGCCTTATTTGGAAAAACTAAATTAAAACTCCTTCCATTTATTTTAATAAATCATTATAACATATAGTTTTAAAATGTCACACTTCTAATTTAATTGAACTTATTATTAAATAAATTCAATTAAACCTTACTAACTAAATTAATAATTTTATTTAACAAATAACAATAATACCAAATAAATTCTTTTATTCAAATAAATCATTTATTCAAATAAACCTTTTCATCATCTAATTTAATTATCAAATTAAATTAAAATAACATAACAAATCACATTCAAATAACATTTAACATTATTAACATATACCCATTCCACAAAAACTTAATAAATTATTTATTTAGCTCAATAAATTAATAAAAATATTTATATAACTCAACAAATATTTTTATTCAATCACAAAAATTGTATTCGTTACATCTTTCCCTCCTTAAAAGGATTCTGTCCCCAGAATCACAACGCAATTAAATCGTCCGTTACATTTTTCGAAACTTATTTTCCGACGAGTGCACAGAATCAGATGGAAGTGCAATTTCTGGAGTTAAAGAAAGGTATGATGACGGTGCCTGAGTATACTGCAAGATTTAATGAATTGGCGAGGTTTGCGCCATATCAACTTAATACTGATGAGAGAAAGGCTAGAAGGTTCGAGCAAGGACTGAAGCCTGACTATATAGTCGAGTTTCGATGTTTTAACTGAATTCGTTTGCGGTAGTGTTAGAGAAAGCGATTATCGCTGAAGGGGGAAGTGATGATTTGTCTAAATACAACCAAGAGCAGAAGAAAAAGAAGAGTGAGAATGAGAATAAAGCAAGTGGTAGCCATGTTGGCAGCAATTAAAAGAGGAAATGGAATGACAGTACCTCTGGTGGCAGTCAGCAAGGAAATCAGAAGAAGAAGGTGGAGGCATGCAGTAATTGTGGAAAGAATCACGTAGGTGTTTGCTTGAAGGGCAAGAGAGTATGCTTTAATTGTGGGCAAGAGGGCCACATTGCACCAAATTGTCCTAGTCCGAAGAAGGGCGCATGTTTCACTTGCAGATCAAAGGATCACCTTGCTCAAGATTGCCCTAAGAAAGTTACAGGAGGAGCAAGCGGAGTAAAGGGAAACAACAGTGGTGGCAATTTGACTATCACTAGACCGACGCCGTCCAATCGACCTACCGCCCGAACATTCAACATGACGGTGCAGGATGCTGTGCAGTCAAAGGATGTGTTGTCAGGTATCATTCCGGTCAATAATGTAAATGCTTATGTATTATTTAACTCGGGTGCTACTTGTTCATTTATATCCGATGATTTTGCTAGGAAATTAGAGTTACCTCAAGAAGAGTTAGATTACCCTATGAACATAGAAATTGCGAATATGGAAGTGATTCCTGTTAAGTTTGTACACAAGAACTGCCGGGTAGATATTAAAGGTCATGTGATGACGGTGAACTTAATCCCAATTTGTCTTGGGGAGTTTGACGTTATTTTGGGAATGGATTGGTTGTTTAACCATGGGGCAGTTATTGATTGCTAAAAGAAGTGTGTGAACCTTATGACTCCGTCAAAGGTTGTGTTTTATGGCAGCAAGTCGCCTAGATAAACGAGTTATTTGACGATGTTGCAGGCTAGAAGATTGTTGAGGCAATGGTGTGTAGGGTATCTAGCCTACATAGTTGATACACAAAAGGTGGGTGTAAAGTTAGATGAAATACCAATCGTTAGGGATTTTGCAGATGTATTTCCTGATGATTTTCCAGGACTTCCATCGGATAGGGAAGTTGAGTTTGTGATCGATTTGGTACCAGGTACGGCACCAATATCGAAGGCCCCGTATAGAATGGCTCTAGTACAAATGAAGGAGTTGATGGTGCAACTGCAAGAGTTGCTAGATAAGAAATATATTTAGCCGAGCGTGTTGCCGTGGGGAGCGCCAATTTTATTTGTCAAGAAGAAAGACGGATCAATGCGTCTTTGCATTGATTATAGAGAGTTGAACAAGGTCACGATTAAAAATAAGTATCCGTTACCAATGATCGATGACCTGTTTGATCAGCTGAAGGGAGCGAGATATTTTTCAAAGATAGACCTGCGAAGTGGGTACCATCAGTTGAAGGTGAGGAAGGAAGATATACCAAAGACGACATTCCAAACTATATATGGCCACTATAAGTTTTTGGTTATATCATTTGGTTTAACAAACGCACCTGCAACGTTTATGGATTTAATGAATAAAGTGTTTAAACCATATTTGGATAAGTGGGTGGTGGTATTTATAGATGATATATTAGTTTACTCAAAAACTCGGGAAGAGCATGCAGAACACTTGCGATTAACGTTAGAGTCGTTAAGAAAAGAAAAGTTGTATGCGAAATTCTCCAAATGCGAATTTTGGTTGGAGCGTGTTCATTTCCTTGGGCATGTTATTGATAAAGACGGGATTTCGGTGGATCCGGTGAAAGTGGAAGCTGTGATGAACTGGGATCAGCCGAAAACATCGTCAGAAGTAAGGAGTTTCTTGGGATTGGCGGGTTATTATAGGCGTTTTATTTAAGATTTCTCCAGGATCGCCACTCCGTTGACGAATTTGACAAGGAAAGCAGTGAAGTTCGTTTAGACAGAGAAGTGCGAAGAAAGTTTTCAGGAGTTGAAGAAACGTTTGAGTTCAGCACCTATGTTATCTTTATCGGATAATACAGAGAATTTTGTGGTGTATAGTGACGCATCGCACAAGGGGCTAGGTTGCGTGCTTATGCAGAACGGTAAGGTTATTGCGTATGCATCACGTCAATTAAAAGATTATGAGAAAGGGTATCTGACCCATGATTTGGAGTTAGCCGCGGTGGTGTTTGCTTTAAAAATTTGGCGGCACTATCTCTATGGGGGAGAAATGTGAAATATATACGGACCATAAAAGTTTGAAATATATTTTCATACAGAAGGATTTGAATATGCTCCAGAGAAGGTGGTTGGAGTTTATCAAAGATTATGACTGTGAGATTCTTTACCATCCGGGTAAAGCAAATGTGGTTGCCGACGCCTTAAACAGGAAGGGTCGGGAGAAATTATCGTTGCTAACCGCTCAGGAGAAGCTTATTTCAGAAATGTCTAAATTGGAGCTAGAAGTAAAATATTCGAGAGAGTAGGAGGGAAAACTATTCCAGATGGAAACTCGCCCAACTTTGCTAGACAAGGTGAAGAAAGCGCAACTCCAGGATGAGGACAGTAAGAAGATAAGGACAAGAATGTCTGAAGGAGAGAATATTAAATTCAAAGTTGATACTGAAGGGTTGCTGAGATTTGAAGACAAAATCTGGGTACCACCAATACCAGAAGTTAGGGAGGAGATTTTGCATGAGGCTCACAATTCAAGATATTCGATTCACCCGGGAAGCACTAAAATGTACCAAGACCTTCGTCAGCATTTTTGGTGGCCGAATATGAAACACGAAGTTGCTGAATGTGTTGCGAAGTGTTTAACTTGTCAGAAAGTTAAAGCAGAGCATCAAAGACCTAGTGGTTTGTTACAACCATTGGAAATACCAGAATAGAAATGGGAGCATATCACGATGGATTTTGTGGTAGGTCTTCCAGCTACTCAGAAGGGTTACGATGCAATTTGGGTGATAGTGGATCGACTGACGAAGTCAGCTCACTTCTTGCCGATTAAAATCAAATTTAAATTGGATCAGTTGGCAAAGTTGTATGTTAAGGAGATTATTTCACGGCACGGTGTTCCATTGTCATTTATGTCTGATCGAGATCTGCGTTTCATATCAAACTTCTGGAAGAGTTTACAGGAGTGTATGGGAACATAGTTGAGAATGAGTACCGCATACCATCCACAAACTGATGGACAAAGTGAGAGAACAATCCAGACCTTGCAAGATATGTTGCGAGCTTGTGTCATTGACTTCAAAGGGAACTGGGATGACCATTTACCACTGGTAGAGTTTGCTTACAATAACAGCTATCACGCGAGTATTGGCATGCCTCCTTACGAAGCGTTATATGGAAGAAAGTGTAGAACTCCATTATGTTGGGATGAGGTCGGTGAGCGTTGTCTAATGGGTCCCGAGTTGGTGCAGCAGACGACAGAAATTGTCAGAATAATAAGAGTTAGATTATCGGCAGCTTAAGACAGGCAGAAGAAATATGCGGATCAGCATCGTCAAAATCGTGAATTTGAAGTCGGCATTTCCGTTTTCTTAAAAGTATCTCCCTGGAAGAGGAAGATCAGATTTGGTAAAAAGGGCAAGTTGAGTCCACGGTTCATTGGACCTTTTGAGGTGCTGAAGCGGATAGGGGAGGTAGCCTATGAGGTAGCTTTACCTCCAGAGTTAGAACATATTCACAATGTCTTCCATGTTTCGGTATTGCGACCGTACAAAGCAGATTATAATCATGTCATAGAATATGAACCCTTACAGTTTGAAAAAGATCTGTCCTATGAAGAATTTCCAGTTCAGATAGTGGACAGGAAAGAGCAAGTTCTCCGGAATAAAGTCATATCTTCTGTAAAAGTGATATGGAGGAACCACAGTACTGAGGAAGCAACGTGGGAACTCGAAGACAAAATGATGAAGAATTACCCTGAATTATTTGTTTAGTACATATATAGCGATTCTGGGGACAAAATCCTTTTAAGGAGGGAAGAATGTAGCGAATTGGTTGATTGGGTCGTGATTCTAGGGACATAATACTTTTAAGAGGGAAGAGTATAACGATTGTGAATTTTGTAGGTAATTTAAAATACCTATTGAGTTAATAAATATTTTAGATGATTTATTTATGGAGTAGAATAAATAAATCGTGGAGATTATTATAGAATAATTTAATTATGTGTGAATATGTTGGTTAAAGTTGTATTAGATAATTTATATTTAGTGTGTAATTTTATTACACTAAATGGTAATATTTTAATTTAATTTAAATAATTAAATTAGAGGATAAATGATTCAATAATAAAGTGATTTATTAAATAAAATTTATTAAATAAACTTATAATGATTTTTTTGTTAAAGTTTAAATTGAATTTATTAATAATTAAGTTTAATTAGAATTTAAATAGTGTGACATAATAACCTTATAATAGGAGAATTATTTAAATAAACTAAAAGAGGTTTTATAAAGTCTAGCCAAACATGGCCTTGTGACTTTTGGCTGATTTAACTGATGAAACTCCCACCAGTTTATTTTTTTAACGTGTCTTGTTAAGCCAAAGAAAATAGAAAACACAGAACTTAGAGAGTTGAAAGGAGAGAAGAAATTCTCTGCTAAAAAAATGGAGAGAAGAATTCTAAGAATCAAAGGAGGGTGTTAGCTAAACCACACAAATCATCTAAATCAAGTGCAAAGAAGGAATTGAAGGTATAATTTAGTTTAAAGTTTTATTCAAGTTATTAAAAATTAGTTCTTTGTAATTGACTTTGGTTGGCTAAATTATTAAAAGAGTTGTTAAATTTGTTAATATGTATGAATAATCTATTATATAGCATTTCTATATGATATTACAGTGTTTAAATTCGTGAATCAGCATGTAATAGGATATTAAATTAATAGTTGTTTGTCGTAATTCGCTAGGATACGAAGAGATTGTAAGTTGAATGGATCGAAATGGTTGAATAACGAGTTCATACTGATCGATTATGCTAAATGTGTCCAAATTTGTAAAAATGGCATGAACACAGAATTTTTAATCCGTAATATGGGGTTAATTGATGTTCTGAGATGTTGAAATGTTAGTGTGTATATTAGTTTAGGTGTTTGTCATGTTTATATCATCTGGGTATGCCAAATTGTGAAAAACTTTGGCCAAATTTGGCATTTTCTATGTTCTTCGTGAACTGCAGGTACTGAAAGTCGGGTCCACCGCCCCGGCGGTGGAAATACACTAGAGTTAGCAGCCCGACGGTGTCCCCGCCCCGGCGGTATAAATGAACTAGATTTGTCGCCCCGGCGGTGTCTACGCCCCGGCGCCCAAATTAAACTTATTTCAACCGCCCTGGCGGTCGCCTCGCCCCGACGGGAATTTTGTGAAGGAAATGTACCGCCCCGAGGTGGAACAGGAAATGAAAATTTTCCTTTTCTTTGTGCTCATGTTATATTACCATGTGCATGTTTAAAGCTTAGACTAAGGTATTAAATGATTAATAAGATAATATGATGGATGATAAGCAAATACCTATTGAATATCAAATGAAAATTGAGATATTAAAATGAAATTGGATAAGAACGAATCCTGAAGTGCTTATAATACTGTAACTAATCATTGTTACTGCTTTATAAACGAAATGTATAGGTTGATTAAGGAACGTGAATTTTAATTTGTAATCTACGCACGAGGCAAGTTTTCTACCCTTAATCTTTTTATTTCGTTGAAAACAAGTTCTTTTATCCCTGTCTTGATTAAGATGTCGCAACTTTCTTACTTTACTATCATTGAGCAAGTTCTTAACCTTGACTCCTTTATTGTTCAGTAAGGTTATTTAAATTGATGTAATACTGATATTCTTTTGAAAAGCATTTCAATTCTTATGAAAGCGTTATCTTGATAAATGAAAATTATTCAATTGTTAAACATTGATATCCAATCATTGCTATAAAATCTTGTTCAAGATTACTTATTATCAAACCTTGAATGATTATTGAACCTATTTTGATTCAACCAGTCCATAGTTGATGTGCGTTCCAAAGACTTGGATTTTCTTCGAAACTGTTCCAATCCAAACTTATTTTGGTACGGATTCCGATGTCAGAACTGAGATAAACAACCCTAATATAGGGGAATAAGTTACGCAATAGCGTTAAGGTGTATGTGCACATTACATTGTAGGAAGGGCTGATCCCTCAAAGTACGAGACGGTAGTCCTATAGTCTATAAGACTGTTAAAGGTTGCAGTAGAAATACTCGTTAACCTAAGGACATAGTTCATATTCTTGTGACCCTCATATGTACTTTTGATCTCGTAATACAAACTTGATTCAAAAACAAAGTTTCTTATCGAGTGAATAGTCCTTCATCTATGTTTGGTTGAATTCAGAAAGGTTTATATTAATCACTTGAAATTATTCATCGATTATTCATATGATATTATTGTTATCTTTGTGGACAATTGTTTGCTCACTCTTGCATAAATATTTGCAGCTAAGAATGGAAAGACAGATGAGCCGTCCTCGAGCAAGGGCAAGATGAATAACTGAAGAGGATTAGTTTAAAAGTTTAAGCAATTTGAATTATGTAATGGACTTAATTTTATTATGGTATTCCGCTGTTATGATGTAATAATTAAGGTTAGATTACCTGGGATCGTATTGGTTATGTAATCAAACTTGATTTGGATTATGTAATTTTTATTTATTTTACCATGTTTAGTTTATATTACCTTTGCCATGGGTAGTTAGATGTGATTATGAAGTATCGTGAGCACTAGATCCGTGGGATTTAAGTATCCGAATTTGGGGGTGTCACCCCCTTCATTTTTTTCCCAATTTTTCCTTTTCTTTTATTGTTTTAATGGATTAAATAAGTTACTCAAAATATCTTTCAAGTGGGCTAACAATTGGGCTTTGTTTTAAATCACTTGGGCTCACATTTAATTAGTTTGGGCCACTAGTTTGCCAAGATTATTAATTCAAGCTTGGTTACTAGTTTAATTAGATGTTGAGCTAATTTAATTAGTCCACACATTAATTATCCAAGTCCATGTTCAATTAATTGAGTGTGTTTGGTTAATTAATTAATTAGGCTAGTCCACTAGTATTTTTTTACTAATTGGACTATTAAAATTAATTATTCCCATATTACATAATTCTCATTAATTAATACTCATATTAATTAATGTACAAAATTTATTTACTTACTATTCACTTTATTTGAATATTTAATTAGTTTACTTATCATATCAATTGTTTGATATTAAAATTCTTAGGTTAGTCCACTAAATTAAATAACTATTAGTGGGACCTCCTTTAACTAACAATTAGTCACTTAGATTATTAATCACATATTCATTCTTTATATGTCACAAAATTTTCAATAACATTAATATTTAATTAATATATTCATTTACAATGCGACTTAAATTTCTGAATATTACAGATCTAGAGTGAATCTAATCTTAATTGGCAGAAAATGTGTCGACTTCGTTAAATGATCCACTGTAACCCATATAGCATCATATCCCTTCCGTGTTGTTGGAAGTCCTACCACGAAATCCATCGTGATATGCTCGTATTTCCACTCCGAAATTTCTAATGATTGTAACAATCCACTCGGTCTCTGATATTCGGCCTTGGCTTTTTGACAAGTCAGGCACCTGCTAACGCACTCCGTGACTTCCCTTTTCATGTTTGACCAACAGAAATATTGACGGAGGTCTTGATACATCTTGGTACTATTGGGATGTATCGAGTACCTCGAACAATAGGCCTCTTGTAAAATTTCTTCTTTTAGCTCCGGTACTGGCGCAACCCAAATTCTTCCTTCAAACCTTATTACTCCATTGTTGTCGAGTTTATACTTACCCTCTTCCCTGCCTGAAATTCTCTTCTTTATCCCTTCGCACTCCTCATCCTTGAGTTGTGCTTCCTTTACTCTGTCCAACAAGGTTGGACGAGTCTCCTTTGGAAACCTAACTTCTATTTCCATCTTAGCCATCTCTGTTATTAGCTCATCTTGAGCCGTTAACATCGACAACTTTTCCCGACCCTTCTTACTTAAGGTGTCGACCACTACATCCGCCTTCCCTGGGTGATATAGAATCTCACAATCATAGTCTTTGATCAATTCTAACCACCTCCTCTGCCTCATGTTCAACTCCTTTTGTGTGAAGATATACTTCAGACTTTTGTGGTCTGTGTATATCTCACATTTTTCTCAGTAGAGATAATGCCTCCATATCTTCACAACAAACATCACCACTGCCAATTCCAAATCATGAGGAGGGTAACCCTTCTCATACTCCTTTAGTTGTCGTGACGCGTACACAATGATTTTACCGTGTTGCGTAAGCACGTATCCAAGTCCCCTATACGATGCATCACAATAAACTATAAAATTGCCTATATCATCCGCTAAAGATAACACTGGCGCTTCATTTAATCTCTTCTTGAGTTCCTCAAAACTCTCCTCACATTTCTCCATCCATACATATTTTACTGTCTTCCTCGTCAAATTTGTCAACGAGATAGCTATCTTTGAAAAATCCTGAATGAATCTTCGATAGTAGCCCGCTAATCCTAAGAAACTACGCACTTCCTGTGACACTTCCAAATCCGGGTACTTCGTTTCCACAGGATTTGGTATTCACTATCCAAATACATCACATCACATCTAACTACCCATTCAAATATAAAGGAAAAACTATTAATTAAAATAGAAATCTCCCATTAAAGGGTTACAACATCTTTAATAAATAAATCCTAGGTCATCTAACCTTAATAAAACATCAAATGCGGAAACATAATCAAGTCTATTACATAAACATCATATAAACAAATATAACAAGTCTTCATCACTTGTTTGCTTTACCTTTGCCCTTACTAGTGGATGACTCATCAACTCTTTCTACTTTAGCTGCAATGTTATTATGCAAGGGTGAGCAACAAGTGCTCAGCAAGTAACACAATAAAACAATAATAATAACATGCGAATAAACAATGGATATCGAATAATCGATGATTCAGCTTTTGAGTCAAGATTATAAGACACGATTCAAAAGAACATCTGAGGGTCTTAAGACCACGAACTATGTCCCAGGTTATCAAGTATTTCTACTTTAAACCTTTAACAGTCGTAAGACTATATGGACCTTACTTCTCGTATTTAGGGGGATCAACCCTTTGTACCATGTATGTGCACAACATCTTAACGCTAACGCGTAAATAAAATCCCCTGTATAAGGGTTGTTCATCTTAGTTTGACATCGGAGTTCGCACCAAAGGAAGTTTAGTTTGGATTTACTTCAATAAAGTTTCTAGAATTTAGAACGCTCATCAACTATGGACTAGTCGAATCAATAAGGGTTCGCTAGTCAATCAAGGTTCAATAAAAATGTAATTGATATTCGAGAATCAAAAATTGAATCTCGCACAAGATACAATTGAATGAACTAGAATTAAGAACTTGCTCAAGTAAGTAATAGATATATAAAGCTTGCATGATACAAGAATGAAGTTCAGGAACTTGCGTAGAAATAATTAAATAAGGATAAGATACTTGCTTTCAACAAAATAAAAAGATTAGGAGTAGTAAACTTGCTTTCGATGAAATAAAAGATTAAGGGTAGAAAACTTGCCTTGTGCGTAGATTACAAATAAAAATTCACGTACCTTAATCAACCTATATATTCCGTTTATAAAACAGTAACAATAATTAGTTACAGTATTATAAACACTTCAAGACTTATCCTTATCCAATATTCATTTTAATTTCTCAATTGTTTTCTGGTTATCAATTTCATTTCAGGAATTCTAAACCTAATTATAGCAATATCATACTTAAGAATTTCTAAAACTCAACGTCAAGATAGGGTTCATCAATCTCTATATTTTATAAACAACAAGTATATGCTTAGCATCCAACTCAACGTCTTGGTATTCGTTCAACATATTAATCTAAGTTTTAAACATGCATAGGGTGACATAGCATAACTACAAAGAAAGAAAAATTTAACATTTCCTGCAGTGAGCTCGCCGGGGCGAGAATTCCTTTACAAAATCTCTCGCCGGGGCGAGAAATTCCTTCACAGTTTTCTCGCCGGGGCGAGAAACTCAGTTCAATGAGCTTGTCGGGGCGAGAAACACGAAATCCAGATTCTGCAGTTCGCGAAGAACGCAGAAAAATGCCAAATTTGGCCAAAGTTTTTCACAATTTACCGATTAAATCACTACCCAATCATTATATATGGTATGAAATCAAAACCCATTCCATAAACAATGATTTAACATTACAGATAACTTAAACAACCCAATTAAAGGCTAAAATTTAACTGTTCATACTGTATTATCAAGTTTTGATACAGTTAACAAAATTAGTCACTGTAAATTCGTTTCTTGACCAATTCAATCCGTTTAACTCTTGTTTTCTTTGTTTTTACATACATAAACATAATTAGTCATCACTTTAACCGATTAACATGCAAAACAAGCATCAATTTCATACATTTAAAGTATATTCGTATATTACTACCCTGTAAATTTTAGAACTTCATTTAAACACATAATCTCATGGATTTAATTACTATAAATCATATACAAACCATATAAATTAGATTTATGCATGCTTACAAACATCTAACATCAATTTATTTAGAATTTAATCATAGAATTCAATTTACAGAGAACTCAATGTACATTCATGGAGAAAATTTAAAAGAACATAAAGTTAAAATTTGAATTTAAGGAATTTACCTTGATTAGTAGTCTGGATTAAGCAACAAATGAACTAATTCCTTCTCAATTCTCTAATTCCTCTCAATTCTCTCTCTTTTTCTCTTTGAAATCTGTGACGCCCCCAAATTCTCTACACTCCCTGTAGCAGATTTGGTGCTCACGTGATACTATTCAACTATAAATATTCCATCATATATTACTTTTATCTATCCAAGATTCATAGTATCCCATAACAATTAATAGTTCTCGCCAGAAGTTCAACTGTGTTTGGATACCCTCACTTGGATGTATAGATTTATAACCGATGAATATCTCTTTCATATCGATAGTTCCTATCTATCTGACATTCACAGTATTAATGATAAGATTGTTCTTGGAACTGAGGGGCACATTCCGATAAAGATGGCACCTTACCGGCGCTCATTAAGTGTAACCCCGGAGCTTATAGAACTCTCAATATCATCTAATACCCTCATTCAGATATATAGTTCATATGGATACTGTACTAACTTAGTACAACCATTCTAAACAATTTAAAGATTAGAGTATAACGCAATTAACATAATAAAAGGTGATAATATATTATAATATTATTAAGTTCAGTTACATCATTCTCAGTACTGTGTCTTTATTACAACAAAAGTCATATAAGACTTGAAAACATTCACAAACTAATTAACATGGCATTTTCCTTTGTTTGTCCCTGAAGTTTCGAGGTTACCATCTATAACTGCAAAGAAAGATGTATGCAAGAATGAGCTACAAATGCTCAGCAAGTTTATTTGAAAATATAAACACAATACGTTTGAGTTGAAAGATTTCAAAGATGTATAACTGAGGGTTCCGTACTTGAACCATATATTTCAATCAGTTCTATCAGTCTTCAATGACTTAGAAAAGCTTGATTTTGGATATCTGGTAGGGGATCAGCCTCACCAATATCCTAGGAGTATGTATATCATCCTACCTTTTATGTCGATATATAATCAACGGTCACCACCTTCTCTTAAGGTTTTCCAGTTCACCTTACATCAAGGTGTTCCATTTCTCAGTATAAGATGTCGTACCAAAACAATTTAGTTTGACACAACAATTTATGCTCGAATAAACAATATATGAATAATGATTCATTTCTTAAGTTATGCTGAACAAGAAACAATAACTTCACAACAATTGATAGTAAGATATAATACTTGCATAAAGGTAACAAAGTTAGAAGACTTGCCTTGGTGTTTAGGATAATAAACATTAAACTCAAACTTGTTAAAATAACCCTACACAATCACTTAGTGCGTAAGCGGTTAGATTCATCGTATTATATTACTTCATATGTTATATAATAACTTTACTTAACTATTTTTATAGGTGTTATAGGGTCCATAACACCCTAGCTCAAAAACTCATTTTTAAGTCCTTAAACCCGAGAGCCTCTAAGAAATTTTCAGCTATGACGTCCTTTACGGAAACTGTCATAACTTCTTCGTTTCAAAATATTTTTGGGTGATTCTTGAGTCTAAATTCATTAGAATTTCCCCCTCTACAACTTTCTTTATATTACAGAAGCAGATTTGGACTTTAAAATTTCGGAAAATGGGCAGAAAAGTCTGTGAGCCTACTTTGATCAAAATATCTTGGGTTAACCATGTAAAACATGGTACCACTAGCATTAATTTGTTAAGATAACATGTTCTAAGACTCAATAACACTTCATAACATAAAAATACCAAAATCATAAACCTACTTATATTAGATTTATGACTTTTACTCAAAAACACACGAAGAACACGAAGAACACTTTAAAAAATTTGAACATGATAACTACTTACGATTTGATCATTTCTTCACTATAGTTGTAATGATTTAGACATTATAACTACTAGTGATCATGATATATACTACACTAGCTATAAAATGAATTTTGACATTATAACTACTAGTAAAATGTATAATTAGTTATAATTACGAATTGAAATCGAACATTATAACTACTAAGATGATTACCTCTTGAAATTGGAAGTTTTAACTATTTATTGGCAACTATCAATACTTGAAATATATATATAGAGAGAGTAATTTTGCTCTTTGATTTTGTGAATTGGTAAGAAATGAAGATGGGATGGGCTCCTATTTATAGGATAGGTAGAGTTAGGGCAAAATAGTCTTTTCGCATTAATCCACGACATCATCGCTTGCATCATCGTCCAACGTGACATCATCATGACATCATGATGACATCATCTTTGTGCTACTTTGAAGATGATGTCATGATTACATCATGCTTGCATCTGATTGGTCGATTCAAGTTCACATGGATTCTTAGTTATATATTCATATATACATCGTATTTCACGCGTATTATACCTCGTATTAATCTCATATTCTATCGTATAATATTTCGTATTATACTCGTATTTATTCTTGCATTCTTCGTTTTTAACTTCTATAATTTATCCCACAGTCGAAAAACTACGTTTTTCGTTTTCTAATTTTATTGGATATTCCATCTTTCTTCGTAATATTAACATTCGCGTATTCTTCGAAAAATCGAAAAGACGCAAAAGCGTTTTTCGATGAATAGTGTTTTCGACGACTATTTCTCAAAAAATGGTTAGACGATCAAAAAGTAACAAAAATATTTCTTTTTGTCTTTTCCCCTATTTTACTTATTACCGTGAATAGTAATTTGCACGTTTTTCGAGAAAAACTTTTATCGGTTATTACGTGTTTTCACATCGTATTACCGGTAAATCTTAAAATAGAATGTTATTACGACGTACACATTTTGCTAGGAAACCTAGGTTATTCCTAGGGTTTATCCCTTAGGGTTTAGGGTTTAGGTTTTAACCTTTTTCCAATTTAGGTTTTAGCCTAAAATTAACTTCTTGATTTTAATAAGTGTTAAAGTTAACTACTTAAACCAAAACACAAAATACTACACATAGCAGAAAGCATATAACACATTTGAAGTTCAATACAAGCTTATTTATTCATATAGCACATAACTTAGGTTATAGTTCTAACCTCTAATTGTATACGAATCTACAAATCATTTTTAGTCTTTTAGATAGCTCAACGTATACTTGAGCAATTATTCTTAGGTTTTAAATTGACAATATTTATTAGATCTTGTCAGATCACATTTGAAATTTTTGGGATATTACAAAATCTCTCTAATTCAAGTTAGCAAATTAAGGGAATGCTGAGAATAATTAAGTTACGTTAACTTAATCTGATGAGTGGGTGTCAATTAACCCATTATGGGATTAACTGACCCCAACTCCCACTAAGGTCATGTTTGGCTAGTGTAGACACCCAAATTTTGCACTTCGTATACTAACCCTGACAGGAGGGCAAATTCGCCTATTGAGCCGGCCTACGAGAGCGAAGGATGGGTGCAAGTACGAACACTCGACGCCACCGCGACGATTTGCCAATCAAAATCGACGTGACAACAAGGCCGTCCGAAATGAGCCTTCCCGAAAGATGTGGCACGTCTCCTAGTAATTCTCGGACTGCAAAATACAAGCCTGTCGGTGAAAACTGACATCACGACACGAGAGTCGAGGCATGGTACGAAAATCGAGAAAGTCAAACCGGCCAGCCGCGGATTGATCTGCGGCCAATAAGTGAGCCTTTTGAAAACACGGAACTCGAAACACGGAAACCGAAAACCAGGCTGAGTGGATGGTAGGCTGCCAGCCAGCCGCAGATCCATCTGCGGCCAGCCAGCCGCAGATCCATCTGCGGCTGCCCTGGTTTCCTTTATTAGCCCAGTTTCAGTTCATTCACGGATACAGAAGAAGAGAAGGAAGAAGCAGCAGCAGCAGCAGCTCGAAAAAAGAGAGAGAAATAGCAGAATTTTGCAACAAAATAGGAGAGAAAGAAAGAAAAAGAGATGATTTATGCCCTTTTGATTTGATTGTATCATATATACCTCTCATTCTATTCAAATACACAAGTTTACATCCACTTTGATATCATTTGCAAGGTGAAAATCCCCTTGTTATAGCAATTTCTATCATATCATTTGGTTAAATTAAATGTAGTTTTCATGTAATTTATGGTGGAACAATGAATTAGGGATTATTAGTGAGGGTTCCATCGGAACAAAATTCTTCCTAATAACCTGATGATATTCATTTATTGATTTTTTTGTTTGTTTTAAGGCGATATATTGGGCGTGGTTCCTTTAGGTTGTTATTTTAGGATGTCTTGGCATTGTTAGATTATCCGTGTTCGTTATTTCTTGTAATATCCGTTTTGTGGGTGTGTGGAAATTTCGGGTGTAAGCCTAGGAATGCGACCCCGTGGTCCAAATCCGATGATGGACATCTTTTGATGTGGGTAGTAGGAACGATGTAGTCTTCATTGTAAATATGTAATCGTCGGGCCTTAAAACGACGCCAAGGCGAGAATCGTGTTTAAGGCCCCGTCATAGTGAAAATATGTGATTGTGGGCGTTCGGGGTTATTTTGATGGCTTACATGCCCGTGAATAACCTCCAACGCATTTTAATGCTTAATTTGATTCATGACACACAAAATTGATTTCAAAGCTAAACGATGAAGACTTTCGTAAAATCAATCAAATTAGGTTATTAGCATCACGAGGATAAGAAATTGGAAGTGCTAATGAATGTCGATTCCTATTTAACGAGAAGGTTAAAGAAAATTGTTTTCAAATATCAAAAAATGGTTTTATAGAATAAATGACGTTTTATTAAATCAAAGTGTATAGGGTTAAAGAGATCCTAGAAATTGCCGTCATTTTAATTATGAGAGCAACGTATAGGTTTCGATTCCTATTTTGACGAAGGTTTAAAATCTCTTGTTTTACCAAAACGACACCTAAGTGAAAACCTTGCAGTTTTGACAATCAAAATCAAACCCTTCTAATAAAGAATAAAGCTGTCTCGTATGAGCCGAAGGACATTCTAAAGCATTCTCAAACTAAAGCACGACTTTCCATAAAAAACCAAATGGGTTTCTCATGCAAAATCACCACAACATTCACATAGGCACACACACACACGCATACATATACATTTTAAGGATTAAAAGGATAGGAAAAGCATCAAGATTGCGGTAACCGTGTTTCACGGAAGTCGGGGGGTGCCTAACACCTTCCCCTCGCTTAAGCAAGCCCCCGAACTCTATGAATCTCGGTTTGCAGACCAATTAATTCGGAGTCACACATATGAGCCAGCGATTTACGATAAAACGAAACTCGGATGAGTTGGTACATCCATTTCAAATATACCAACTGGCGACTTTGGTTAATTGGCTCATCATTAAAAAACGATCTTTCAAAACCCCGTCGACACTCATGCCGACCTTTTCCAAAAATCATCTAGCAAAAAAGGCTAAAATTGGAAAAGATAAATATCGCAAAAGAAGCGACATTCCCGGCGTCGACAACTAGTCCTCTATTCTTTCTTCTAGTTTATTTTAATAAATAGTTTATAATATAGTTCATGTCACATATTTAAATTAATTAAATAATCTCATTTAAATCAATTAAATAAAATAGAATAATTCTACATTAAATCACATAGTCATATAAATAAAAATTCTCCTTTATTAGTAATGACAAATTATTAAATCTCTAATTAATATTAAATTAATTAGAAATAACATTATACTTATTTAAATAATGCATTTAATCAAATAAATTCAATTAAACACATACTTTAAATATAAAAATTCTCCACATTAATTTACTAATGTAGCACATATAATTAAATTAATCTACCACAAATTCATCGATTAATCAAGTAATTCAACAATCAAATCATCGAAAAATATTTATTTAATTCAATAAATATTTAAATTAAATTACAAAATCTCGTTCGTCACATCTTTCCCCCCTTAAAGGATTTTGTCTCCAGAATCACGACTCAATTAATTCGTCCCGTTACACTTCCTGATGAGGACATCCTTAGCCTGGGAAGGAGTGACAACCATGATGATGATCTAGTGCATGTTCCGGTTGGACCGGTGACGAGAGCTTGAGCTAAACGTTTCAAGGAAGGACTTAATGGGCTTATTCGTGAAGTTTGGACTGATCATGGTACCATTCGAAGGCATTGAAGTTGGAATCAAAGTTTATGAATGTGATACAAGTTCAAGAAGCAGAGAAGGCCGAATTAAAGGAGTCTGGCGCGCCCCGCGCCAATTTTGTGCCTGATCCGGCGCGCCTCGCGCTGGTCATACAGAAAGTAGCTCGCCCGCCGCCGTGCTAAGATGAACTTCTGCATGCCAGGCGCGCCCCGCGCCATTGCTTTGTATTTTCTGGTGCGCCCAGGAGTATGCATATCACTGCACGCTATGTCGAGATTTACTGGACATATATATATATATATATATATATATATATATATATATATATATATATATATATATATATATATAAAACCCTCAAGGGTAATTCATCTCAGTTCTAGGAGTCTTACCAAAATAATTCAATTTGACACAACAATTTATGCTTCGATAAATGATATCATCTCAATATCACAAGAATAATAATTCATTTATTAAGTTATGCTGAATCAAATAGCAATAACTTCACAATAATTTATAACACAATTGTCTGTACAAAATATTGAAAAGAACTTAATTTTGAAAATAGAAAACTTGTCTATGTTTGGTACGTTTAATTTACACTGTCTATTGGCGTTGCAAAGTCTATTTATGTTTATTCATATCAATAATAAGCGTTAGCATTTATAACAACGCGTATCTAATTGAACTAATCAAGTATTGTTCAGAGCTTTAGACTGTAGCTCTAAGGTAGGGAGTGTCTTAGGATATAGTCTGTTAGAGATAGTAAAAGTAAGATTTGACATACTCTTAAAAGAGTTCGTAAAATAAGCAATACACATAAGATAACCTTGAAAGCTTTATATTTATGTGTAAACCTGCTTTACTATAATACTAAACAAGTAAAATTCTTTTGTAGGATGGCAGATCGTGATTGGGAAGACCTTCCAGTATTGGTAGATCTACCTATGGGAGAGTCTGAGACCGATAGTGACCCAGAGGAGGATCCTAAGGAGGAGGAGGAGCCGATAATGGCAGAATTAGATGAGGATCCTATAGAAGGTCAGTTGATAGATCCAGAGGAAGAGGTATTGGATGAGGATCTTAGAGCAGGGCAGTTGATGAGTGTAGAAAGGCATGAGGAAATAGTTACAGTAATGGTACAACAATCAACAGAGGATGTGGAGGCTGCTAACTTTAGGACATTTATAGTCGATGGTTTATTGGAGTCAGAGAAGGGTACTACTAGCCGACTGAGGGCATTACTATAGAATGCTCAAAGGGAAAAGAAAGGTGTACAAGTACAGTTAGACCTGATGAGTGGGTTTTATACCTACGAATCAGGTCTTGTTAGACTTAATTATTGTGGTCTGTAAGTGTTTTTAGTATTGTTTTATTCGTTTTTGTGTTTGTTTATTGTAGGATTGGAGCTGGATGGGCAAAAGGGTAAATTTGGAGCTTAAAGGATACTTGATGGCATTTTTGTAAATATGTGGACATGACCTAGCGTCAGAGGCGCTAGGATTAGTACTAAGGTAGCGCCAGAGGCGCTAGGTCACGAGACTTGATGCTGAGTTGCGGCTGGAGGAGGAAAAAGAAGCCAATTTGGAAGAGGATTGGGACTATTATTGATCAAATTTAGAGAAGGAAACCTTAAGAGGGAACTTGGAGACTTTTATTATGATTATTCTAGTTTTCTAGAGTTCGTTTTTGTGGAGTTTTACCGTGGATTATTATTGTTCAAGTGCTCGATATTGATGTGGGTTGAACTTTACTTTGGATTTTATTTTTCAATTGGGTTTGATCAATCTACTTCTTCTTATTTCAATTGATTGTTTATTTTCCTATGTGTAATTTTAATCCCATAATGGCTTTTGGTTCAGACATGAACTAATCTCCATTATGGGATTCTAACGGATTTTAATATGTAGTCTAATTATAAGCTTGACGGTTAGATTGTTTTGCAATTCATAAGAAACTTCTATCATGGTTGTTTTACATATATGAATGATTGATCACCATTCGATTTCAGTGCTTGTATGGAATTGAGAAATAACATATGAGTATGGATTGTAATCATGATAGCTTGCGAATATGAGGCTTAATTGGATAGCTTAATATTTTATGAATCAGATAGAAATATAATGTTTCACCGTAAGAGTCAAAATAAGGGCTTGTGCTTTAAATCAATATAATTGTAATTTCACATAGAAATATAGTGATTTTAGTTATAGTGGTGATTACATGGTGTCTATTGAGTATGAATATTATGTAAGTAGGTCATAATACATTGACAAATGGTTATGTCTATTTTAGTGTCCTTGGCTACTTTTCTGTGATTACTAGCATGATAGTGGTAATTAGATGAACTATTAAATGAAGTTAGGATCCCATTAATTCCAAGTTTGATATATTCCGTTAGTATTTGCATCTTTAGTTGTTAATTGATTTAGAAATAATTTTGTCAACACAATCAAGTCATTAGTTTAGGCAAATAAATATAGTGATAGGACTGATGCATAGTAATTTAATTTAGCACTTTCTCTGTGGGACTATACTCTACTTCCTCTGTATTACTTGTTGGCCACGTATACTTGCGTGAGTTAGAGCTCTTTTACTAAAGATTAAAAAAGAGGCAACAAGTTTTTGGCGCCGTTGCCGGGGATTGGCGTTTAGATTTTTATTATTATCATCAGTTTTAAGCTATATTGTTTGACTTAGACAAATCTAATCTTTTCTCATTTCTATTTTTGTTTTGGCTTCAGGTACTTGTAGAATTTTATGCACACATGATCATCCAACTCAGAATTGACACCAGCACAGGATAATATTGACGAAAAAGGTTGGAAAGCAAGAGTGCGTAGAAATTTACAAGCACAGTTGGAAGGAACTATTCCGAATATGGCGGAAGAGCGAAGTGAGGAGCATAAAGCTTTGCGGGATTATTCTATGCCGAACATTAATGAACTGCAGTCTAGCATAGTCAGACCGGCGATAGCAGCAAACACTTTTGAGATAAAATCGGGCACCATTCAAATGGTGCAGAATTCGGTCCAATTTGGGGGTGCTGCTACAGACGATCCTAATGAGCATCTATTGAGCTTCATTGAAATATGCGATACATTTAGGTACAATGGGGTGACGGAGGATGCTATCCGACTAAGACTATTTCCATTCTCATTAAGGGATAGAGCGAGAAGTTGGCTTCATTCTTTTCCTTCAGGATCAATTACTACATGGGAGGACCTAGCACAGAAGTTCTTAGCCAAGTTTTTCCCCATGGCGAAAACTGCGAAGATGAGGACATCAATCTCTCAGTTCGAGCAACAACAGGGTGAATCCTTATACGAGGCCTGGGATAGATATAAGGAGATGCTAAGGAAGTGTCCGCACCATGGGATGCTAGATTGGATGGTGATCAACACATTTTATAATGGATTGGGATGGCAGTCGAGACAGATGGTAGATGCAGCTGCAGGTGGAGCTTTAGGGGCGAAGAGCTATGACGAAGCTTATAACCTGATTGAGACTATGGCAGCGAATGATTTTCAAAACCCTACAGCCAGAATGTCACAGCCCAGAGTTGCAGGTTTGTTGGAAGTGGATGTTATTACTCAGTTGTCAGCACAGATGGCGGCTATGGCGAAGAAAATAGAGTCGTTGTCAGAAAGCAAAGTCAAGTTAGTTACCTTCATATGCGAGATTTGTGCGGGATCACACTCCACAGATCAATGTGCTATCAGCTCGGAGTCGGTGCAGTATGTGAACAGTTATAAGAAAGACCAAGGACAGTTTCAGAACACATACAACCCCAACAACCGCAATCATCCAAACTTTAGTTGGTCAAATAATCAAGGAAATCAGCAACAACAGTTTTAGCAGAATTAACAGTTTCCATCTCAGCCAGCGCAGCAACAGTTTGCTCCACGACCACCTTTTCCACTGGGATTTTCTCAACAACAACAACATCAGACTCCAAATGCACCTCAGCAAGAAAAGAAATCAGAAATGGAGGAGATGATGTTAAAGTACATGGCAAATACGGAGGTGATGATCAAAAGCCAGGCAGTGGCTATTAAAAATCTGGAAACTCAGATGGGGCAAATGGCGAATATGCTTAACAGCAGGCCCCAGGGTTCATTGCCAAGTAACACAGAGGCAAATCCACGGAGAGAGGGTAAGGAACAGTGTCAGGCTATTACACTCAGATCGGGAAAGCAATATTCAGGAAATGCACCAGACACAGCAGCACCGAGTTTACAAGGGGATGGCATTGGGATGGAAACTGAGACAGAAATTGAAGCTGAACAGAAAGAGATGAAGGATGAGTCCGAGTCGCAGCAAGTAGAGAAGGAGAAAGCGAGTTCAGATAAGAAGCCTGTGAATACAGTACCACAAGTTCACCCTCAAGTTCCGTATCCGCAGAGATTGAACAAGCAGAGGGACGATAAACAGTTCAGAAAGTTTTTGGAGGTTTTTAAGAAACTTCAGATCAACATACCTTTCGCGGAGGCATTGGAACAAATGCTAAGTTATGCAAAGTTCATGAAGGGTATATTGTCAAGGAAGAGAAGTTTAGACGAATTTGAGACAATGGCCTTGACGGAGGAATGCAGTGCAGTGCTTCAGCGTAAACTACCTCCAAAGCTGAAAGATCCGGGTAGTTTCACTATTCCATGTACAATCGGAAAGATGAGCTTAGATAAATGTTTGTGTGATCTTGGGGCAAGTATCAACCTGATGCCTTTGTCTGTATTTAGTCAGTTGGGATTGCCGGAACCAAGGCCAACAAATATTTCCCTGCAGCTAGCTGATAGATCTATCATGTATCCACGAGGGATAGTGGAGGACGTACTGGTGAAAGTGGACAAATTTATCTTTCCGGCGGACTTCATCATTCTGGATTATGAAGAAGACAAAAATATACCAATCATACTAGGGAGACCATTCCTAGCCACGGGGAGGACTTTGATAGACGTGCAAAAAGGGGAGCTTACAATGCGGGTACATGATCAGGAGGTGACGTTTAACGTCTTCAAGGCAATGAAGCTCCCAACCGATGAAGAAGAATGCTTCAGAGTTGACTTGGTGGATAGTATAGTGCATGATGAAGTTGAGAGTTTGTTGGGTTATGAATCACTGAAGAGAGTGATTACTGAAAATTCAGATTTGGAGGATGAAGAATGTGCCGAACTTGTGCAATATCTAGATACCACCCCCAAATTCAGAAAATTCAGATCACCTATCGAGCCACTTATGAAAGCGGGAGAGACATCGGTAAAGTTGAAACCATCTCTTGAGACACCTCCCGAACTTGAACTTAAACCACTTCCAGAACATCTCAGGTACGCATTTTTAAATAAAGATTCAAAGCTACCTGTGATTATTTCTTCTGCACTAACATCTTTTCAGGAGGAAAAACTGCTACGAGTGCTTAGAGAGTTTAAATCAGCTATTGGATGGACCATAGCAGATATTAAGGGGATAAGCCCTTTTTTTTGCATGCATAAGATCCTACTGGAAGATGGTAGCAAGTCGACAGTTGAACAGCAAAGAAGGCTCAATCCTATAATGAAAGAAGTGGTTAAGAAAGAGATTCTGAAATGGCTGGATGCGGGAATAATCTACCCAATTTTGGACAGTTCATGGGTGAGCCCTGTGCAGTGCGTACCAAAGAAGGGTGGAATGACCGTTGTCACCAATGAGAATAACGAGCTGATCCCAACGCGAACAGTAACAGGATGTAGAATCTGCATGGACTACCGCAAGCTTAACAAAGCTACAAGGAAGGACCATTTTCCACTTCCGTTTATCGATCAGATGTTGGACAGACTGGCGGGTCATGAGTATTATTGCCTTCTGGACGGGTATTCAGGCTATAATCAGATTATGATAGCTCCAGAAGACCAGGAAAAGACTACTTTTACATGTCCATACGACACTTTTGCCTTCAGAAGGATGTCTTTCGGGTTGTGCAATGCTCCAGCCACCTTTCAGAGATATATGATCGCAATTTTTTCAGACATGGTTGAAACAGAATGTGGAGGTATTCATGGACGATTTCTCGGTATTTGGTGATTCTTTCGATTTATTCCTTAAAAATTTGGTAATGGTTTTAAAGGGATGTGTTGAAACAAATTTGGTACTGAATTGGGAGAAGTGCCATTTTATGGTACAAGAAGGAATCATATTGGGGCACAAAGTTTCAAAGAAAGGAACTGAGGTGGACAGGGCAAAGATGGAAACGATTGAGAATTTACCTCCACCTACGTCTGTAAGAGGTGTTCGCAGTTTTCTTGGACATGCAGGCTTCTACCGCATATTCGTCAAGGACTTCTCCAAGATAACTAAACCATTGTGCAATTTATTGGAGAAGGATGCACAGTTTAAATTCGATGAGGCTTGCATGAGGGCTTTTGAGCACTTAAAGAGAAAATTAACTTCAGCACCAGTTATCACAGCACCAGATTGGGCATTGCCGTTTGAGCTGATGTGTGATGCTAGTGATTACGCAGTAGGGGCTGTTTTGTGGCAAAGGAAGGAGAAGATGTTTCATGTAATATACTATGCCAGCAAGACCCTTACATCTGCACAATTAAATTACACCACCACAGAAAAAGAGTTATTGGCAGTGGTGTATGCCTTTGATAAATTTCGGTCATATTTGATAGGCACAAAGGTCATAGTGTATATGGATCACTCGGCAATTCGACATCTAGTGTCAAAGAAAGATGCAAAGCCCAGATTGATCAGATGGATATTGCTATTGCAGGAGTTTGATTTGGAGATCAAGGACAGAAACGGGACGGAAAACCAAGTGGCAGACCACTTATCTCGACTAGAGCAGCAGGAAAGGAAGATAGATGGCACAGTTGAAATTAATGAATCCTTTCTATATGAGCAGTTGTTTGTGGTGCAAGGGGAAGTGCCATGGTTTGCAGACCACGCGAATTATTTGGTAAGTAAGATGATACCTTCTGACTTGGTGGGGCATCAAAAGAAAAAGTTCCTGCATGATGTAAATGGTATATATGGGATGAGCCGTATTTGTTTAAACAATGTGTGGATCAAATGATAAGAAGGTGTATCCCATATAGTGAGACCGAGGGGATTTTACAGGATTGCCATTCTTCTGTATATGGAGGACATTATGGAGGAGAGAGAACAATGACTAGAGTACTACAAGCAGGATTCTACTGGCCGACAATTTTTAAAGATGCTTACAGTTTTGTTCAGCGGTGCGATAGATGTCAGAGAGTGGGTAATATTTCAAAGAGGAATGAAATGCCTTTGAATACAATCCTCGAAGTAGAAGTTTTCGACGTGTGGGGGATTGATTTCATGGACCCTTTTGTGTCTTCGTGCGGTAATCTCTACATCTTACTAGCAGTTGACTATGTGTCGAAATGGGTAGAAGTGGCAGCACTCCCAACAAATGATGCCAAGGTAGTCTTGAAGTTTTTACATCGAAGTATCTTCACTAGATTTGGGACTCCGAGGGCTATTATTAGTGATGAAGGTAGTCATTTCTGCAACGGGCAGTTCACAGCTTTGTTGGCTAAGTATGGGGTGAACCATCGTATTGCTATAACTTACCACCCATAGACGAACGACCAAGCTGAAGTATCCAATCGGGAAGTTAAAAGAATCCTCGAAAAAATTGTGAATCCAACGAGGAAGGATTGGTCCTTAAAGCTAGATGATGTTGTATGGGCATATAGGACTGCGTACAAAACTCCGTTGGGCATGTCACCGTTTCAGCTGGTTTATGGAAAAGCTTGTCATCTCCCTATGGAGCTAGAGCACAAGGCGTATTGGGCAATTCGGAAGTTGAACTTTGATTCAACAGCTGCAGGGGAGAAACGCTTATTCCAAATCAATGAGTTGGACGAATTTTGACTAAGGGCTTATGAAAACTCGAAGCTGTACAAGGAGAAGGTGAAGAAATGGCATGATCGTAAGATCATAGAAAGAACATTTGAACCGGGACAAAGGGTTTTACTTTTCAACTCCAGACTTAAACTTTTTCCCGAGAAGCTGAAATCAAGATGGTCAGGACCATTCACAATAAAGACGGTCTTTCCGCATGGTGCGATTGAAGTATACGATAAATTCCCGGACTAGTCGTTCAAAGTGAATGGACAGAGGTTGAAGCATTACTTTGGTGATGAGGTAGACAGACAGAAAGTCACCTTAATCCTTTCCGCAACTTGAGATTCAGAGACAGTCAAACTAATTGACTATAACTTAGCGCTATCTGGGAGGCAACCCAGCTTTTAAGTTTTCTGTTTTGCTTTTGTTTAGTCAATTAATTTTGTTTTTTTTTAAAAAAAAAAAGGGTTTTGGTCACTAACTTGGGACTTTGGGTTGATTTATTTGCAGGTAGAAACAAGAACTGAGGAAATGAACTGAGGAAATTTGGCTAAGTATGGGACTAAACGTTTAAGCGCTAAAGGCACTCATCAAGGTGCATAACCAGCGCTCGAGGCGCTACTCGTTGGCCAAGACACTGTGTAATACCCGAGAATTTTATTAATAATATTAATTGAAGGTTCATAAATATTTAAATATTTACTTGAGTTACTTGAGCACACGTATTTTATGGCACATATTTGAATGGTTCAATTTGATAAAGTGAATAAGCTACATTGAGTTTCATGTGAGTAAGACTTATTATAAAAGCATGTTAAATTATTTAATATACTAAAAGGGTCCGTGAGACATTTTGATGTGTGATAGAAGTTATTAAAATGTGTATCTTATTACAAGAGAAATGAGTGAAGTGAAATAATAATTGTTGTAGACTAATAATTGTTAGATAATAATTATTCCAATAATTAAATGTTTATTGAAATGATATTATGTGTTATGGAGTAATGCAATAATAATAGCTATTTATTATTTTGGTGTTAGTAATTAATTAGTTGCACTCTAATTAATGTACATGGATTATATGATATGTGGGCATGCATTTCTTAATTAATATAGTATTGGGTCACTTGATATATTTTATAACCTAAGTTCCATTTTAAAACCATGTATGCTATTAAAGCTTGCTGGGATGTCTGAGCTTTAAGTTGTCCCAATATGAGTGCCCATTTCCATTTTCCCAGCCGTGTCTAAGGATAGGCCAGTGGCCTATCATCCCCACTTTGCTGAAAATCATCCAAGCTAGAACATAGGGAATCATGGGGGGAGGGATGGGTTACACCACTGTTCCACCAAATCCATATTGCCCAACATTTCTTCCTTTTCCCTGCTGAATCAAGAACTTGGGCAAAGTCTTTACCTGTGCAAAAGCTTTTCTATAAATGGCAGCTACTCCCTCCTTAGTTCAGTCGCAAAATTTGGAGTTAAACTCATAAAGAGTGTGGGTTAGTAATAGAGGGAGCAAGCCTGAGATTGAGAGTTTTCACAGTGAGCTTCAAGAGGTAATACCCTCATTCACGTACTTAGTCATTTCTTATGTTCTGAGTTTTTGGACTTCTTGAATATGCATGCTAGTTGAGTTAAATTGATGGATCATTGCTATGTTAAAGTATAAATTGATGTTGTATGTTGTTAATATGACTATATATGAAAGTAATGAAGATGGAATGGTTTAATTTAGTTGAGAATTGAACTCACAGTAAGAGGAATTGCAAAATGTGCCCAACGGTGGCAAAAGAGCATGATTTTCCATTTTGAGTTATATAATTTGGTTGTTGAGTTGTTTTGAGTCACTAGAAGCATGCTAGATATGTGTAGTAGCGATATTATGGGATTTATAACTTGTGGGTATGTGTATTAATCAAAGATTTGAGAGTTTTGGGTCAATTTTTGGCTTCTGCGATCTGGTATGAACTGGGTCTGGTTCGCGGCGCCGATGGGCGCGCCGCAATGCCAGTTCCCTTATTAGAGTCATAGCATGTCTTCATCCTTACGATCGTAGACATATCTCATGATCGTCGGCATCCATTGTCGATAATCCTTACGATCGTAGACACCTCTCGGCAGCCCTTGTCGGCAATCCCCGAAATCGTAGACAATTTTGCAAAACTTCATATCCTAGAGCAGTGATGATTTGGTCCATTTTAAGTAACTGTAACATGATATATGGAGACCCTCTAACATATCATAAGCCTACTTACGCCTTTTTGTGTCGAGCTTACAAACGTGTGTTATTTGAGTCCAATTTCTAGCTAATGCCTACATGTGAGATATGGTTTGAAATTGTTATACATATTAGATTGCATTAACTTGGCTTGTGGTGATGATGAGTAGGTTTTAACCTATGCGTTTGATATGTCTTTTGGCTCATTCTTTACTTGTTTTTAAGTGTTTGGTAGCTTTTTACTTGTTTTGCATTGGTTTCGTAGGTCATGGCTGGATGCAGGGATGAAAAGAAGAAAATTGGCTGGGTGCAGGGCATTCTCGCCGGGGCGAGAATTTGTGTGTTATATTTCTCGCCGGGGCGGGAGTTCGCCGGGGCGAGAACTTATGCTTTGAATTTCTCGCCGGGGCGAGGAAGCGGCAAGTGGAAATCCTGATTTTGCTGGAATGCTGTTATGTTGGAAAGATAGAAGTGATCAAGGACTCTTGCTATTAAACTTATTGAGGGACAAAAGGAGACTATAAATAGAAGATCAAGACTTGGATTTAGGGACACACAGACTTATTCAGAGATTGAATTCCAGAGCTGAGCAAGGAGATTGGAGGACATGTCAAGCATTGTGAGAAGTTCAGATTGGAGAATTAGAGATTATACTGAGTTTTCTTTAAATCTTTATCCTCTGATTTGTAATTAATTATGATGTCTTATTTTGTTATTCTAGTTTTTATTGTCAGTATGAACTAAATTCTTAATTAAAGCTATAATTGAACCAGTTATATTATGAGTTGATTATCTATTTGATTTCAATTGTTCAAATTGATGGAAGTTGTCTATCTTATTTTATGCTTATTGATTAATTGTTTGGCCGACAATTAGCGGGTTACTTTAGATGAATTTGGGAGATGAAATCTAGGGTTAGAACTGGATAAGATAGCATGTATTCTCAATTATTTGCATGTGTTGAATAATTGGATTTGTGAAGTAAATAGGAATATTGCTTGCTGCATGTAGCAATTGAAAATTGGAACTTAATGAATTTAATCTTTTAACTTTGCATAGGAATATAGTAGAGTTATTTGGATTAGATAGTTTATTTGATCACTTGGAAAAGGGCTTATAAATGCAATTGAATTTCTGTTAACAACTCCATTGAAGTGAATGATTGGAAAACATAGATAGATTGGTTTATGATAAATAACTGGGGATATTGTAGTCTTAATCATCTTAAATCTGAATTTCAACCTTTGAATTAATTGTCAGTGTTAGTATTTATTTAATTATTCTTAATCAAAAATCCCAATTTGTGATTGTTTAATAGAATAGGCATAATTTAGATTGGTAATTGGAGTAATTCCTGTGGGTTCGACACTCTTTCTTATCACTTTATTACTTGTTGATCGTGTATACTTGCATGTAATTGTCGATCGTAAAATCGGGCAACAAGTTTTTGGCGCCGTTGCCGGGGATTATTTGTGTTTATAATTTTTAATATCAGTTTAGTTAAGTCTGTTTTAGTTAAGCAAACTTATTTTTCTTTTGTTTCTTGTTCAGGTGACTTTTGATTCGTTTATGCAAACGCGATCAAAACAACCGGAACTCGTGCAGTGTGAGGATAATCTTGAGAACAAGTTTCGTCAGTTGAGAAAATTCTGTCAGGAAACACTTGAGAAAGAGAAAATGGCTAACGAAGAACAGAAATCATTGAGGGAATATGCTATGCCTAAGATAGACGAGATCAAATCGAGCATCACGAGACCAGTCATCACCGCTAATTCCTTCGAAATCAAGCCAGGAACAATTCATATGCTTCAAAATGCGGTACAGTTTGGGGGTTTAGCCAACGATGATCCAAATGAACATTTGGTTAGTTTCCTGGAGATTTGTGATACTTTCAAATATCCCAATGTGACAGATGATGCAGTGAGATTACGTCTATTCCCGTTCACACAGAGAGATAAGGCAAAGAGTTGGTTGCACTCACTTCCACCAGGGTCCATCACAACGTGGGATGATTTAGCTCAGAAATTCCTAGCGAAATTTTTCCCGCCAACTAAGTCGGCTAAGTTGAGAAACGAGATTTCTACATTTTGGCAACAGCATGGAGAGTCACTATACAAGGCTTGGGAAAGGTTCAAGGAGTTATTAAGAAAATGTCCACATCATGGGCTACCCAAGTGGCTACAAGTGCAGACATTCTACAATGGGCTGAATAATGACACTCGAACATGTATTGATGCAGCTGCAGGAAGAGAACTTATGGATAAGAAGTTTGATGAAGCTTACACTTTGTTAGAGACTATGGCTGCAAATAATTATCAATGGCCGACTTCCAGACTGAATCAACAAAAGGTAGCTGGAGTTTTGGAAGTAGATACGGTCACAGCACTAACAGCTCAGATGGCAGCCATGTCTAAGAAGATTGAAGCTTTGTCTGAATCGAAAGTCCAGCAAGTAGCCTATGTGTGTGAGCTTTGTGCAGGAGCGCATCCGACGGAGTATTGTGCCATTAATCCGGAATCGGTACAGTTCGTGAGGAGTTATAACAGACAGCAACAGCCATATCAGAATGCATATAATCCGGGGTGGAAGAATCGTCCGGGTTTCTCATGGAGCAATAACACTCAGGTTCAAAATCCAGCTCCTAGAACTCAGAACCCCCAAGGTTTTTAGAACCAAGCTCCACAACATGCAGAAAGAAAGCCGAATTTAGAAGAATCGTTGGCAAGGTTTATCACAGCATCTGAGAAAAGAATGAATGATCAAGATAAGTTGCTAACTCAGGTAGATTTGAATGTGAAGAGCCAGGCAGTGTCAATTAGGAACTTGGAAAATCAGCTGGGACAGTTGGCTCAAGTCTTGAATACTCGACCTCAAGGAGCACTTCCAAGCGATACAGAGGTTAACCCAAGAACGGAAGGAAAGGAACATTGCAAGGCTGTCACCTTAAGAAGTGGTAAAGTGTTGCCAGATGCAGTTAAAGGAAATTCTAAACCAAAAACAGTTGTGGAGAATGAGGATGAGGAAGCCCCGGTGAAAAGTAAGGTGACTGAATCGGAAAAGGTGAAGGATACAGGTTCGGAGGTAAAGTCAAAGGAACTCAATCCAGATAGAGTAGTACCTCCTGTACCATTCCCTCAAAGATTGCAGAAAGCCAAGCTAGACGAGCAATTTTCCAGATTTTTGGATGTTTTCAAGAAACTACATATTAATATACCGTTTGCAGAAGCCCTGGAATAGATGCCCAGTTATGCAAAGTTTATGAAGGATGTTTTGTCAAAGAAAAGGAAATTGGGTGAATTCGAAACGGTGGCACTTACCGAGGAGTGCAGTGCAATTTTGCAAAACAAGTTGCCACCTAAACTAAAGGATCCAGGAAGCTTCACTATCCCTTGTGTAATTGGTAACCAGTTCTCGGGAATGGCATTGTGTGACTTAGGAGCTAGTATCAATTTAATGCCATTATCAGTTTACACTCAGCTTGGGCTAAAGGCACCAAAACCAACGAACATCAGCTTGCAGTTGGCAGACAGATCAGTGACATATCCGAGGGGTATTATGGAAGATATTTTGGTTAAAGTTGATAAATTCATCTTCTCGGCTGATTTCATTATTTTGGATTACGAAGAGGATAAGGAGATTCCCATAATTCTAGGTCGTCCATTCTTAGCAACAGGGAGAACGTTGATAGATGTACAAAAAGGTGAATTAACAATGAGAGTTCAAGATCAAGAAGTCACCTTTAATGTATTTAAATCGATGAAATTCCCTAAGGAGGGCGAGGAATGCTTACGGATAGACCTGCTTGATGAAATCGTGAATGAACAAACCAGGGCAATTATTATTGAAGATCCATTAGAAGCAACTCTGGTTGGGATAGAGACTTTTGATAATCCAGATGAGTGGGATTATGTCAAGGTTCTAGACTCATTACCTATTCCTCGGAAATTCTACAGGCAATTTGATGTACTTGACCGGCCGAACGAAGGAGAAAAGAGGTCCAAACCGTCAGTGGAAGAGCCACCTATGCTTGAGCTTAAACCTCTTCCATCTCATTTACGGTATGCTTACTTGGGAGACTCGGACACACTACCAGTAATAGTTTCTGCGCATTTGAATGAATCTCAAGAAGAAAAACTATTAAGGGTTTTGCGTGAGTATAAAACAACAATTGGGTGGACTGTCGACGCCGGTTTTTTGCTCTTTCGCGATATCATGTCCTTTTCCGATTTTAGCCTTTGTTATTAGGTGATTCTTTGGAAAAGGTCGGCATTGATGTCGACGGGGTTTTGAAAGATCGTTTTTTATGATGAGCCAATTAACCAGAGTCGCCAGTTGGTATATTTGAAATGGATGTACCAACTCATCCGAGTTTTCGTTTTTTATAAATCGCTGGCTCATGTGTGACTCCGAATTAATTGGTCTGCAAATCGAGATTCATGGAGTTCGGGGGCTTGTTTAAGTGAGGGGAAGGTGTTAGGCATCCCTCGACTTCCGTGAAACACGGTTACCGCAATCTTAATGCTTTCCTATCCTTTAATTCATGAATGTGTGTGTGCGCGCGCTTGTGTGTGGGTGTGTGTGTCTATGTGAATGATGTGGTGAGTTTGTATGAAAGAATCATTTGGATTTTTAGGGAAAGTCGTGCTTTAATTTGATAACGCTTCGGAATGTCTTTTCGGTATACACGAGCAAGCTTTATTCTTTATGAGAAAGGTTTGATTTTAATTTATCAAAACTATGAGATTTTCATTAGGTGTCGTTTTGGCAAAACAAGAGTTTTAAACCTTCGTCAAAATAGGAATCGAGATCTATACGTTGCTTTCATAAAATGATGGGCAATTTCTAGGATCTCTTTCAACCTATGCACAAAGATTTAATAAAACGTTACTTATTTCTAAAATCAAATTTTGTGATGTTTGAAAACGATTTTCTTTAGCTTTCTCGTTAGATAGGAATCGACATTCATTAACATTTCTCAAATTTTAACCTCGTGATTCTAATATCCTACTTTGATTGATTTTATGAAAATCTTATCATTTAGCTTTGAAATCAATTTCGTGTCATAATTCAAATCGAGCACAAACACGCGTCGGGGCTATTCATGGGCATGTAAGCCATCAAAATATCCCCGAACGCCAACAATCACATATTTCACTATTTCGGGGCCTTAAGCACGATTCTCGCCTTAGCGTCGTTTTAAGGCCCAACGATTACATATTTACAATGAAAACTACGTCATTTCTACTTCTTACATCAAGACATGTCCATCATCGGATTGGGACCCCGGGGTCGCTTTCCTAGGCTCACAACCAAGTATCCACACACAAACAATCGGATATTACAAGAAAATAAACCAACCCGGATAATCTAACAGTACCAAGACATCCTAAAATAACGATTTAAAGGAATTGATACCAAATATAACATCTTAAAACAAACAAAGAAATTAATGAACGAATATCATCGGGTTATTAGGAAGAGTTTTATTCCGATGGAAACTTCACTCATAATCCCTAATTCATTGTTCAATCAATAAATTACATGAAAAATTGCATCTAATTTGATCAAATGATATGATAGAAATTGATATCACAAAAGAGATTTCACCTTGCAATTGATATCCAAATGGATATGAACTTGATGTATTTGAGTAGAAGGAAAGAATCTATTTGATACAATCAAATCAAAAGAAAATTATTCCTCTCCTTTTTCTCTCTTTTCTTCCTATTTGATTGCAAAATTTCTCTCTTTTCCCCTCTATTTTTCGTGCTTATGTTGCTGCTGGAATCTCCTTCTTCTCCACAATTGCTCAACCTCCTGTATTGCTGCCCGAAGCTGGCTTAAATAGGCTGGCCAGAGCCAGCCGCAGATCTATCTGCGGCTGGCCGCAGATGGATCTGCGGCTGGCCAGCTGGCACGCCTCCCATCGCACTCAGCCGGTAGTGCTGATTTCCTGGTTTCCGTGCTGGCGCACCCACTTGGCCGCAGATCTATCCGCGGCTGGCGGGCTTGACTTTCTCGATTTTCGTGCCACGCCTCGATTTTCGTACCACAACGTCGGTTTTCGCTGACAGGCTCGTATTCCGCAGTCCGGGAACGTCCGGGAGACGTGCCACACCTTCCGGGAATGCCAAATTCGGATAGCCCTGCTATCATGTCGATTTCGGCTGCAAATTATCATGGTGGCGTCGAGTGTCCGTACTTTTCCTATCTTTTGCTCTCGCAGGCCGATCCATTTGACGAATTTGCCCTCCTGTCAAGGTTAGTATACGAAGTGCAAAATTTGGATGTCTACAGCTGCCCCTCTTTATCATGTTTATGAAATGTTAAATGAAATGAACAGGATAAAGAATAGACACTCGATGCATGAATGACAGTGCATAAGAATTGACAATACATACATGAATGACAGTGCATAAGAATTGACAATACATACATGATGCAACACATATAGCTTATGATGCAACATAAGATGCAATGCATGCAAGACATTCGTAAGAGTGTCAATGTATCAACCCCTTGACCTGTCACTCGTCTCGTAATTGCCGGGTCTCGTATCCGGTCGATTGTCCTGTGAATGCCGGGTCTCATATCCGGTCACCCCTCTCGTAATCACCTTATTCTATCCCATTGTCATCAAAGGAAGTTATTCTCCTTACTAGCTTTGAAGGGCATCCTTGGAGTTCGTCCTCGCACATCGTTCTTGGCAACCATTACTTTTGACTCTGATAGGCTAGGACCTTGACACCTAACCTGCATGGATCATATACATAATTATCACTTATTCAATGCATGTGACACAACATTTAAAATGAAAAATGACCCCTGTATAGTCTTTTGATACGATTCTACAGGTGTCACCGTTTGTCGGAGCCGGTTTTCGTCGCCGGACATCCATCTCGTAATCGCCGGTTATCGTCGCCGGTCGATTGTCTCGTCGGGGCCGGGTATCGTCGCCGGTCACCCATCTCGTAACCCCCGGTTATCGTCGCCGGTTGGTTATCTTTTCGGAACCGGTTTTCGTCGCCGGACATCCATCTCGTAATCGCCGGTTATCGTCGCCGGTCGATCATCTCGTCGGGGCCGGTTTTCGTCGCCGGACACCCATCTCGTAACCCCCGGTTATCGTCGCCGGTTGGTTATCTTGTCGGAGCCGGTTTTCGTCGCCGGACATCCATCTCGTAATCGCCGGTTATCGTCGCCGGTCGATCATCTTGTCGGGGCCGGGTATCGTCGCCGGTCACCCATCTCGTAACCCCCGGTTATCGTCGCCGGTTGGTTATCTTGTCGGAGCCGGTTTTCGTCGCCGGACATCCATCTCGTAATCGCCGGTTATCGTCGCCGGTCGATTGTCTCGTCGGGGCCGGTATCGTCGCCGGTCACCCATCTCGTAACCCCCGGTTATCGTCGCCGGTTGGTTATCTTGTCGGAGCCGGTTTTCGTCGCCGGACATCCATCTCGTAATCGCTGGTTATCGTCGCCGGTCGATTGTCTCGTCGGGGCCGGGTATCGTCGCCGGTCACCCATCTCGTAACCCCCGGTTATCGTCGCCGGTTGGTTATCTTGGATCTCAGCCCTTCCCAGGGTTTGTTGTTTTTTGTCTTTTTCTTTTTCTGGATATCAGCCCTTCCCAGGGGTGCTCACCATCTTGTTGTGGTTCGCGTGGATCTCAGCCCTTCCCAGGGTTTGTTGTTTTTTGTCTTTTTTCTTTTGTGGATATCAGCCCTTCCCAGGGTTGCTCACCATCTTTGTTGTGGTTCGCGTGGATCTCAGCCCTTCCCAAGGTTTGTTGTTTTTTGTCTTTTTTCTTTTTGTGGATATCAGCCCTTCCCAGGGGTGCTCACCATCTTGTTGTGGTTCGCGTGGATCTCAGCCCTTCCCAGGGTTGCTCACCGCTCTGTCGCGGTTTGCTTGGATGCCTTCCCAGGTTTGCTCACCGCTCTGTCGCGGTTTGCTTGGATGCCTTCCCAGGTTTGCTCACCGCTCTGTCGCGGTTCGCGTGGATCTCAGCCCTTCCCAGGGTTTGTTGTTTTTTTGTCTTTTTTTTTTTATGGATATCAGCCCTTCCCAGGGTTGCTCACCATCTTGTTGTGGTTCGCGTGGATCTCAGCCCTTCCCAGGGTTTGTTGTTTTTTGTCTTTTTTCTTTTTGTGGATATCAGCCCTTCCCAGGGTTGCTCACCATCTTGTTGTGGTTCGCGTCGATCTCAACCCGTCCCAGGGTTGCTCACCGCTCTGTCGCGGTTTGCTTGGATGCCTTCCCAGGTTTGCTCACCGCTCTGTCGCGGTTCGCGTGGATCTCAGCCCTTCCCAGGGTTTGTTGTTTTTTTGTCTTTTTTTTTCTTTTTGTGGATATCAGCCCTTCCCAGGGGTGCTCACCATCTTTGTTGAGGTTGAAAGCGACGTGCTTGTACTTTCCTGAGATTTTCATTTTAATCGTACCTGCATGCATGAAAAAGATGTCATGCAGGATCTGGCAGACATGTTATGGACAGATGCATGTGCACAACATATGTTTAGATAGAAATGACCCCTGCTTAGTCAAATGATACGATTCGACAATCGTCGTTGCTAGCCAACATTTGATTGGATCACGCCTCGTCGTGAAGTGTATTTTCTAGGCTTCAACATGGTTTGATACTCTGCCTGCTCTTGGTCGTCTTCATTTGAGGCAGTCTGTTTCATTGGCTTGGTATTTTGCCTGTTCTTGGTCGTCTTCATTTGAGGCAGTCTGTTTCGCTCTCTGTGATGATTGACAGCTATGCCGGGCTCCTTGGCCTTTTGCTTATTTCTGATGGCCGATATGCTGTCGCCCCGCACTATATCATCCTTGTATATGCTCATGCACGTGGATCATGTCGAGGCAGTGATAGTCAGGATTGGGGAGAGGCCCAATGCCGAAGAGTTCTGTCCAGCCTCAGCCTCCTTCCATTTCACGATTCTTAACTGCTCCTGCCTTGGCGCGTGTCGCTGCCAAGAATTTCTATCGAAAGCTCGCGATGCTTACCGTGCTGAGTTATCCACAGCTCTGCAAGATCCTGTATATCAGATGACTAACAAACGCCAAAACTTGAAGGCTCGGGCTGTTAGCGTTAGTTCAACACAAAGATACTATAATCTCGACAAAAATGCAGTTAAAACACATGAAATTGAATATCTGTTGATCGCACAATCTAGCAAGTTGTGACCCGTGAATGCATTATATTGGAAATTTTTTTTTTTATTTTTTTTTTTATTTTTTTTTTATTTTTTTTATCCCTCGTGAGTTGATGATTTTCTATTTGACGAGTTACGAAATCGTAAGAACACCTTCAAGCGTTCATGGTCATTGTATGTGAGTAAGGTCGAATTCAAAAGAACTACCTTCCCTCGTCAAAGGCATTCTGTCTTCATTCTCGACAACGTTCTTAGCAGGATTGACGTCATATGACCAATGCACTATGCGATGCAGCATTCAGTAGGGGTTTCTCTCCCATGACTCATTGTTTAAGGCCGAGAGTTTTTTCATATTATCTTTTCTCTTTATTAGTCCACTTCACTTGTTTCGTTTTCTTAGGCTTTTCAAAGTTACCCATTTAACGAGTTTTGGACCAATGACTCCCGAACCAGACGGTTTTGGGGCATTAGGTGTACAGACACCCCTTCGGATTTATTTACTCGAGCAACAAAGGCCACGGTTCGAGACAAGCTGGTGGTCTGCCCCATTCATTCTTTGCTTGACCTTGCGCAAGATTCGTTTTCTTAGGCTTGAGTTACCCATGTAGCGAGTGTTAGGCCGGTGACTCCCAAACCAGACGGCTTTAGGGCACCAGATGCAGAGACATCCCCTTAGGCTTAATTACTCGAGTAGCCCATGCCACGATTCGAATCTGCTCGGGCCTCCTTTACTGTAATGCTCATTTTCTTAGGCTCTGAGTTACCCAATGTAACGAGTGTTGGGCCAGCGACTCCCAAACCAGATGGCTTTAGGGCACCAGGTGTAGAGACACCCCTCGGGCTTAATTACTCGAATAACCCAGGCCACGATTCGAGACATTAGCTTGATAATCATTTATCGTCTGACTTCTTGATATTGATCATTATTGGCTGTCTAACTACGTGTTAATGGCCATCAACATTGTCATAGTTTTATACCCCACAACTGAAAGTTTGTGCAAATGCAAAGTGAAGGCTGTCACATGAGGTCGATTCTGTCACAAACGTGGCTTTGAATTAAGGCTTTGTACCCGATCAAAAGGTTGCATAGCCTTCTTCGTCTAATCATACTCACGATCGTGCTCCACGGTTGCTTGTCAGAATTAATCCGATTCCTATCAAGCCAAATAAAATCCCCTCTCACGCGGATCATCGTATCCCGGGAAAACTATGCTTGACAAATGCCAGATGATCGTACCTTTGAAGATTGAATTGACATGAGGTAGCATTTGATGATGATGGTGCATGCTGATGGGATTGTTACATGGGTGCCAATTTGCACGTCATCATTTCCTGGGTAGTTGACAAATGCCCCAGTGTTAAGTTGCTTTTCTTGTGATCTCCCTTGTACTGGTCGCATCGGTATCTCGCTGGGCTGACAAAAGATCCGGTCCTTTGACTTGTTGAAAGATTTGGGGTTTTTTTTTTTTATTTTTTTTTTATTTTTTTTTTTTGTGGTCGAATTTGCCCCTACTCCGGGTTCTTTGTGATCGTCAGGGGTTCTGATGTTTGATGGCGATGGTTTGGTCTAAGTCGGGTTTGGGTTTATCTTCGACCCATCCTTTGATTTCGTCAGGCGTATTGTCGACATCTGTCTCGTCCTGCTCAATCCCATCAGATCGAAATCTAGCTCTTTACCAAAATCGTGATCCTCCTTCAAATTTGGCCTATCGCTCGTCAGGCTAGAATTCCTCAAATTGGGGTACCTGACATAAAACAAAAATGCTTGTCATATATATAAAACATTTCAGCACATGATCTTCTTTTGGATAACATGACAAAATGACATGAGCGTGCAGGGATTTGAAATAAAACTCAGAATTTTAAAACCCATTGATCTTCTACTGGCTGGGATTCACTGCCATCCTCCTGGATTTACCCCCTTCCTGGATATCACCTGCTGCATGGTCCAACTGGCCACGGTGAGGTCAAGCAATGGAGCTCATTAGGAGGTGCATGGATCGTATTGGCATGGATCTGGCATTGATGGCATTTCTTGATATGAGTATCGCAGTCAGTTTTCATGGTTAGCCAGTAGTGACCCGTTCACATGATTTTCTTTGCCAAAAATGCTCCGCTCATATGGGCTCCGCACACATCGCCATGTACTTCGTTCATTAATCAGTGGGCTTCTTCGGCTTTCCAAATATCTCAGTAGTCCCGTAGCTTAGGAAGAATTTCACTGCCCACCCTTGGATTCTCTTTCCCCGGTCAGATCTGTATTTTCGGGAAAGGAGTTGTATCGAAGGAACTCTTTAATGTTTTGATACCAAGCCCATTCAGGGAGGGCGTCACTATGGGAGATCTCTCCGATCTGATCCTCATAGGCCGGACAAGTCTGTATCGCAATTCCCAGGGCTAATCTCAGTCCTAGGATGCATCCCCTCGTATTCAGCTGTATTGTTGGAGTGGCAGAACTATAATTTCATGGCTACCAGCTTCTTCCATTTGGATGGATGGAGTATGGACCTTACGGCCTCTAAATTGGGTCTTAGTGGCAATCTCACAAAACAAACAAGGGCCGTAGTTTAGTACTGTGCCAGCTACAAGTTGGCAGATGCATGTCAACACTGATGTATGATTATCATTTTTTCTTTTTCTTTTTCCCTTTTTTTTTTTTTTTTCGGTTCTCTAATCTTATCCTGCAAAACGAGGTCAGTGTTTGATGACAGGATAGTATTCAGAAATTTTAGAAAACCTTGGTACGTGGTATGGATGGCCCTCCTGCAAAACCATGTCAGTATTCTCTTTATATGTGCAGGTGATGCAATCACATGATACAGGACATATTTATTATGATGATGCCGGTATGACAGTTGTATGCCATTTACATGACATTTATTTATTTGACTGAACGATAAAAGAGCATGAAGAAGCTTCACTTTCGTTAGGTTTATCAGAGGCTGACCTACCCTAGGGTTACTCTCGCGGGCTTTTCGGCATGAAGGTTCCCAAATCTTCGCAATCTACTCGTCTGAGTCCTTTCGATTGGAGCGGATTTGGGTGGTGCGTTTCCTGAGCCATCTCCGGGGAGCAGCCCCTTCGAGTCCAGTAATAAGCAACCGACAGGTTCGCCTCAGGAGGAGGTACTCTCTCAACATACATTCACATTCATCGTCCTCACCGTATGCAAATGATTACTTTAAAGTAAAGCAATTCCATTCAACCATTCATTCATTTGGACAAAAACACACATTCACACAACAATAAGTAAAACAGATCAAAATGTCGCACACACATACACATTCATAAATTTTAAAGGATAGGACAACATCAAGATTTGAACGCGGCTTAAGCCCTCTAATGATCCCCAGCGGAGTCGCCAGCTGTCGACGCCGGTTTTTTGCTCTTTCGCGATATCATGTCCTTTTCCGATTTTAGCCTTTGTTATTAGGTGATTCTTTGGAAAAGGTCGGCATTGATGTCGACGGGGTTTTGAAAGATCGTTTTTTATGATGAGCCAATTAACCAGAGTCGCCAGTTGGTATATTTGAAATGGATGTACCAACTCGTCCGAGTTTTCGTTTTTTATAAATCGCTGGCTCATGTGTGACTCCGAATTAATTGGTCTGCAAATCGAGATTCATGGAGTTCGGGGGCTTGTTTAAGTGAGGGGAAGGTGTTAGGCATCCCTCGACTTCCGTGAAACACGGTTACCGCAATCTTAATGCTTTCCTATCCTTTAATTCATGAATGTGTGTGTGCGCGCGCTTGTGTGTGGGTGTGTGTGTCTATGTGAATGATGTGGTGAGTTTGTATGAAAGAATCATTTGGATTTTTAGGGAAAGTCGTGCTTTAATTTGATAACGCTTCGGAATGTCTTTTCGGTATACACGAGCAAGCTTTATTCTTTATGAGAAAGGTTTGATTTTAATTTATCAAAACTATGAGATTTTCATTAGGTGTCGTTTTGGCAAAACAAGAGTTTTAAACCTTCGTCAAAATAGGAATCGAGATCTATACGTTGCTTTCATAAAATGATGGGCAATTTCTAGGATCTCTTTCAACCTATGCACAAAGATTTAATAAAACGTTACTTATTTCTAAAATCAAATTTTGTGATGTTTGAAAACGATTTTCTTTAGCTTTCTCGTTAGATAGGAATCGACATTCATTAACATTTCTTAAATTTTAACCTCGTGATTCTAATATCCTACTTTGATTGATTTTATGAAAATCTTATCATTTAGCTTTGAAATCAATTTCGTGTCATAATTCAAATCGAGCACAAACACGCGTCGGGGCTATTCATGGGCATGTAAGCCATCAAAATATCCCCGAACGCCAACAATCACATATTTCACTATTTCGGGGCCTTAAGCACGATTCTCGCCTTAGCGTCGTTTTTAAGGCCCAACGATTACATATTTACAATGAAAACTACGTCATTTCTACTTCTTACATCAAGACATGTCCATCATCGGATTGGGACCCCGGGGTCGCTTTCCTAGGCTCACAACCAAGTATCCACACACAAACAATCGGATATTACAAGAAAATAAACCAACCCGGATAATCTAACAGTACCAAGACATCCTAAAATAACGATTTAAAGGAATTGATACCAAATATAACATCTTAAAACAAACAAAGAAATTAATGAACGAATATCATCGGGTTATTAGGAAGAGTTTTATTCCGATGGAAAACTTCACTCATAATCCCTAATTCATTGTTCAATCAATAAATTACATGAAAAATTGCATCTAATTTGATCAAATGATATGATAGAAATTGATATCACAAAAGAGATTTCACCTTGCAATTGATATCCAAATGGATATGAACTTGATGTATTTGAGTAGAAGGAAAGAATCTATTTGATACAATCAAATCAAAAGAAAATTATTCCTCTTCTTTTTCTCTCTTTTCTTCCTATTTGATTGCAAAATTTCTCTCTTTTCCCCTCTATTTTTCGTGCTTATGTTGCTGCTGGAATCTCCTTCTTCTCCACAATTGCTCAACCTCCTGTATGCTGCCCGAAGCTGGCTTAAATAGGCTGGCCAGAGCCAGCCGCAGATCTATCTGCGGCTGGCCGCAGATGGATCTGCGGCTGGCCAGCTGGCACGCCTCCCATCGCACTCAGCCGGTAGTGCTGATTTCCTGGTTTCCGTGCTGGCGCACCCACTTGGCCGCAGATCTATCCGCGGCTGGCGGGCTTGACTTTCTCGATTTTCGTGCCACGCCTCGATTTTCGTACCACAACGTCGGTTTTCGCTGACAGGCTCGTATTCCGCAGTCCGGGAACGTCCGGGAGACGTGCCACACCTTCCGGGAATGCCAAATTCGGATAGCCCTGCTATCATGTCGATTTCGGCTGCAAATTATCATGGTGGCGTCGAGTGTCCGTACTTTTCCTATCTTTTGCTCTCGCAGGCCGATCCATTTGACGAATTTGCCCTCCTGTCAAGGTTAGTATACGAAGTGCAAAATTTGGGTGTCTACATGGACAATAGCAGATATCAAGGGAAACAGTCCGTCGTTTTGCATGCATAAAATTCTGCTTGAAGAAGGAGCAAAACCGGTCATTGAGCAACAACGAATATTGAATCCGATTATGAAAGACGTGGTGAAGAAGGAGATTATTAAGTGGTTAGACGCTGGTATTATCTATCCAATTTCAGATAGTGCTTGGGTAAGTCCCGTTCAATGTGTACCTAAGAAGGGAGGAATGACAGTGGTTGAGAACAAAAACAATGAACTCATTCCTACAAGAACGGTCACAGGTTGGAGAGTGTGTATGGATTACCGCAAGTTGAACAAAGCTACGCGCAAGGATCACTTTCCCTTGCCATTTATTGATCAGATGTTGGATAGGTTGTCCGGTCATCAGTTCTATTGCCTTCTCGATGGATACTCAGGATATAACCAGATAGTGATAGCTCCGAAAGATCAAGAGAAAATAACTTTTACATATCCGTATGGAACGTTTGCATTCTGGAGAATGTCTTTCGGGTTATGTAATGCACCGGCTACATTCTAGCGATGCATGATGGCTATCTTCTCGGATATGGTTGAGCAGAATTTAGAGGTATTTATGGATGACTTCTGTGTATTCGGTGATAGTTTTGACTTGTGTCTTAATAATCTCATCTTAGTACTGAAGCGTTGTGTGGAGACGAATCTGGTGCTTAATTGGGAAAAGTGCCACTTTATGGTGCGATAAGGGATTATTCCGGGGCACAAAGTATCCGACGTAGGTCTAGAGGTGGATAGGGCAAAGATTGAAACCATTGAAAAGCTACCTCCACCGACATCTGTAAAAGGTATTAGAAGTTTTCTCGGACATGCAGGATTCTACCGTCGATTCATCAAGGATTTCTCAAAAATTTCAAAACCATTGTGTTCACTCCTTGAAAAAGATGTTCCCTTTAAGATGGATCAAGCTCGCATCGAAGCCTTTGAAGTGCTGAAAAAGAAGTTAATCATAGCCCCGATCATAGTTGCTCCCGATTGGACTTTGCCTTTTGAGTTGATGTGTGACGCAAGTGATTATGCAGTAGGAGCTGTGCTGGGTCAGCGAAGGGATAAGGTTTTTCACACCATCTACTACTCAAGTAAGACACTCACAGAAGCTCAATTGAATTATACTACTACAGAGAAGGAGTTGCTTGCAGTAGTATTTGCCTTTGACAAGTTTCGAGCATATCTGATTAGAACCAAGGTGATTGTCTACACTGATCATGCAACTATCAAATACTTGATTGCACAGAAGGATGCTAAACCTAGGTTGATTCGATGGGTCCTCTTGTTGCAAGAATTTGACTTGGAGATTTGAGATAGGAAAGGTATGGAGAATCAAGTGGCTGATCATCTTTCAAGGTTAGAGAATGCCGACATGCAGAAAAAGAATGATGTGGTAATCAATGAGTCGTTTCCAGATGAACAATTGTTCGGCATCAACACCGAAGTCCCTTGGTATGCTGATTATGTGAACTTTCTAGTCAGTAATGTTCTTCCGCAAGATTTCACTTCTCAGCAAATGTAGACACCCAAATTTTGCACTTCGTATGCTAACCCTGACAGGAGGGCAAATTCGGCAAATGAACCGGCCTGCGAGAGCGAAGGATGGATAAGTACGAACACTCGACGCCACCGCGACGATTTACAACCGAAACCGACGTGGCAACAAGGCTGTCCGAAAAGAGCATTCCCGAATGATGTGGCACGTCTCCCAGTAATTCCCAGACTGCAAAAAACGAGCCTGTCGGCGAGAACCGACGTCACAACACGAGAATCGAGGCGTAGCACGAAAATCGATAAAGTCAAGCCAGCCAGCCGCGGATTGATCTGCGGCCAATGAGTGTGCCTTTTGAAAACACGGAAACCGAAAATTAGCTGAGTGGAGGGTTGGCGGCCAGCCAGCCGCAGATCAATCTGCGGCCAGCCAGCCGCAGATCAATCTGCGGCCAGCCAGCCGTAGATCAATCTGCGGCCAGCCAGCCGCAGATCAATCTGCGGCCAGCCGCAGATCCATCTGCGACTGGCTTTGGCCAGCCTATTTCAGCTCATCCTTCATTCAGCATATAGGAGGTTGGCAGATCGAGAGAGGAGAAGAAAATAGCAGCAGCAGCTCGGAAATAGAGAGAAAAAATAGCATAATTTTGTAACAAAATAGGAGAGAAAGGAAGAAAAAAAGAGAGGATTTATACTCTTTTGATTTGATTGTATCACATATACTTCTCCTTCTATTTAAAATACACAAGTTTACATCCACTTTGACATCATTTGCAAGGTGAAAATTCCCTTATTATAGCAATTTCTATCATATACTTTGGTTAAATTAAATGTAGTTTTCATATAATTTATGGTGGACAATGAATTAGGGATTATTAGAGAGGGTTCCATCGGAACAAAATTCTTCCTAATAACCCGATGATATTCGTTTGTTAAAATTTTGGTTGTTCTACGGCGTTATATTGGGCGTGGTTCCTTTAGGTTGCTATTTTAGGATGTCTTGGTATTGTTAGATTATCCGTGTTGGTTTTCCTCTTGTAATATCCAGTTATGGGTGTGTGGAGATTTCGGGTGTGAGCCTAGGAAAGCGACCCCGTGGTCCAAATCCGATGATGGACATCTTTTGATACAATTAGTAGGAACGATATAATCTTCCTTGAAAGTATGTAACCGTCGGGCCTTAAAATGACTCCAAGGCGAGAATCGTGTTTAAGGCCCCGTAATAGTGAAAAATATGTGTTTGTGGGCGTTTGGGGGTATTTTGATGGCTCACATGCCCATAAATAGCCCCAACGCATTTTAACGTTTGATTTGATTTATGACAAGAAATTGATTTCAAAGCTAAAAAGATAAGATTTCCATAAAATCAATCAAATTAGGTTATTAGACTCATGAGGCTAAAAATTGGGAGTGCTAATGAATGTTGATTTCTTCTAACGAGAAGGCAAACGAAAGATCGTGTTCAAATATCACAAAAAATGGTTTTATGAAAGTAAATGGTGATTTTATTAAACCGTTGTGCATAGTGTAGACACCCAAATTTTGCGCTTCGTATACTAACCGTGACAGGAGGGCAAAATCGTCAAATGAACCGGCCTGTGAGAGCGAGGGATGCATAAGTGCGAACACTCGACGCCACCGCAACGATTTGCAAATCAAAACCGACGTGACAGCAGGGCCGTCCGAAATGAGCATGCCCGAATGATGTGGCACGTCTCCCAGTGATTCTCGAACTGTAAAATACAAACCTGTCGGCGAAAACCGATGCCACGACACGCGAATCGAGGTGCGACACGAAAATCGAGAAAATCAGCCCACCCAGCCGCGGATTGATCTGCGGCCAAACGATTAAAATAATGGTGGTGCGCACGGGACTCGAAACCAGGAAACCAGCTGAGTGCGATGGGGGGTGGGCCAGCCAGCCGTAGATCAATCTGCGGCTGCCCTAAACCAGCTTATTTCAGCTCAGTTTCTTCATTTCATCCAGGGGGTTCAGCAGAAGAAGAAGGGAGCAGTTCGGAAAGAAGGAGAAAACAACAGAAATTAAGAGAGAAAAGAGTGAGAAATAGTGAGAAATTGTACCCATTTTGTGAGGTTACATCTCATATTTTCTACTCTATTCAATACACGAATTCATACATATTGAGGGGATTATTTGCAAGGTGAAAAATCCTTTGTTTTAGCATTTTGTTATACCATTTTTGCCAAGCCTTTTTGTCATCCGAATTATATTAAATGTAGTTGTTCTTGTATATTGTTGTGAATCCATGGATTGAGGGCTATTAGTGAGGGTTCCCAAATGGAACGAAATTCCTCCTAATGGCCCGATGATATCCATTTGGTGAAATTTTAGCTCGTTGTAACGATGTATTGTGCATAGATTGTTTAGATTGCTATTTTTAGGATCTTGTGGGTGTGTAGCGATTTTGGATGTGAGCCTAGGAGCGCGACCCCGTGGTCCAAATCCGATGATGGACATCTATTGATATATGTAATAAATTTGATGTATCTTTCATTGTAAATATGTAATCGTCGGGCCTTAAAACGACGCCAAGGCGAGAATCGTGTTTAAGGCCCCGAAATAGTGAAACTTATGATTGTAGGCGTTTGGGGTTATTTTGATGGCTTACATGCCCATGAATAGCTCCGAGGCGTGTTTATGCTCGATTTGATTTATGAGACGAAATTGATTTCAAAGCTAAATGATAAGATTTTCATAAAATCAATCAAACTAGGCTATTAGCATCACGAGGTTAATAAATGGGAAGTGCTAATGAATGTCGATTTCTATTTCAAACGAGAAAGCTAAAGAAAATCGTTTTCAAACATCACAAGAAATGGTTTCATAAAATAAGTGACGTTTTATTAAACCGGTGTGCATAGGGTTAAAGAGGTTCTAGAAGTTGCCCATCGTTTGAGTTACAAAAGCAACGTATAGATATCGATTCCTATTTTGACGAAGGTTTAAAACTCTTGTGTTTGCCAAAACGACACCTAACGAAAAATCTCATAGTTTTTGGACATTTAAAATCAAACCCTTCTTATAAAGAATCAAGCTTTCTCGTATAAATCGAAGGACATTCCGAAGCATTCTCAAACCAAAGCACGATTTTCCCTAAATGATTCTTTCATACAAACTCACCACAACATTCACGTAGGCACACACACACACGCGCGCATACACACACATTTCATGAATTAAAGGATAGGAGAGCATCAAGATTGTGGTAACCGTGTTTCACGGAAGTCGGGGGGTGCCTAACACCTTCCCCTCGCTTAAGCAAGCCCCCGAACTCTATGAATCTCGGTTCGCAGACCAATTAATTCGGAGTCACATATGAGCCAGCGATTACGAAAACGAAACTCGGATGAGTTGGTACATCCATTTCAAATATACCAACTGGCGACTCTGGTTAATTGGCTCATCATAAAAAACGATCTTTCAAAACCCCGTCGACATAAATGCCGACCTTTTCTAAAGAATCATTAAATCAAAGGGTAAAATAGGACAAATATCGCATAAGCGAATAAAACCCGGCGTCGACAGCTGGCGACTCTGCTGGGGAACATTAGAGGGCTTAAGCCGCGTTCAAATCTTGATGCTATCCTATCCTTCAAAAATTCATGAATATGTGTGTGCATGCGATATTTTGATCATTTCTACTTTTGTTGTGTGAATGTGTGTTTTGTCCAATAAGTGAATGATTGAATGGGATTGCTTTAATTTAAAGTAATCATTTGCATACGGTGAGGATGATGAATGTGAATGTATGTTGAGAGAGTACCTCCTCCTGAGGCAAACCTGTCGGTTGCTTATTACTGGACTCGAAGGGGCTGCTCCCCGGAGATGGCTCAGGAAACGCACCACCCAAATCCGCTCCAATCGAAAAGACTCAGACGAGTAGATTGCGAAGATTTGGGGACCTTCATGCCGAAAAGCCCGCGAGAGTAACCCTAGGGTAGGTCAGCCTCTGATAAACCTAACGAAAGGGAAGCTTCTTCATGCCTTTTTATCGTTCAATCAAATAAATAAATGTCATGTAAATGGCATATAACTGTCATACCGTCATCATCATAATAAATATGTCCTGTATCATGTGATTGCATCACCTGCACATAAAGAGAGTACTGACATGGTTTTGCAGGAGGGCAATCCGTGCCACGTACCAGGGTTTTCCAAAACTTCTAAATACTATCCTGTCATCAAACACTGACCTTGTTTTGCAGGATAAGATTAAGAGAACCGTGAAAGCTTGGCATAACGATCACAAAAAACCCGGAGTAGGGGCATATTCGACCACAAAAAAAGAGAAAAAGAAAAAGAAAAAGAAGGAAAAGAAAAAGAAAAAATAATAATCATACATCAGCGTTGACATGCATCTGCCAACTTGTAACTGGCACAGTACTAAATTACGGCCCTGGTTTGTTTTGCGAGACTGCCCCTAAGACCCAACTAAGAGGCCGTAAAGTCCATACTCCATCCGTCCAAATGGCAGAGCTGGTAGCCATGAAATACACTGGCTTCCCTGATTCACACATCACGGTACGAGATGAGCTTTAGGGGGGAAACTGCGGTACAGACTTGTCCGGCCTATGAGGATCAGATCGGAGAGATCTCCCATAGTGACGCCCCTCCTAAATGGGCTTGGTCAAAACATTAAGGAGTTCCTTCGAGACAGCTCCCCTCCCGAAAATGCAGATCTGACCAAGGAAAGAGAATCCAAAGATGGGCAGTGAAATTCTTCCTAAGCGGAGACGATTTGCATGAATAGGACCTAGCTACGGGACTGCTGAGATATCTGGAAGGCAAAGAAGCCCATAGACAAATGAACGAAGTACATGGCGATGTGTGCGGAACCCATATGCGTAGAACATTTTTGACAAAGAAAATCATGTGAACGGGTCACTACTGGCTAACCATGAAAACTGACTGCGATGCTCATGTCAGGAAATGCCATCAATACCAGATCCATGCCAATCCGATCCATGCACCTCCTAATGAGCTCCATTGCTTGACCTCACCGTGGCCAGTTGGACCGTGCAGCAGGTGATATCCAGGAAGGGGGTAAATCCAGGAGTGTGGCAGTGAATCCCGGCCAATAGAAGATCAATGGATTTTAAAATTCTGAATTTTATTTCAAATCCCTGCACGCTCATATCATTTTGTCATGTTATCCAGAAAAAAAAAAAAGAGATCATGTGCTGAAATGTTTTATATATATGACAAGCATTTTTTTATGTCAGGTACCCCGATTTGAGGCATTCTAGCCTGACAAGCGATAGGCCAAATTTGAAGGAGGATCACGATTTTGGTATAGAGCTAGATTTCGATCTGATGGGGATTGAGCAGGACGAGACAGATATCGACAATACGCCTGACGACATCAAAGGACGGGTCGAAGATAAACCCAAACCCGACTTAGACCAAACCATTGCCATCAAACATCAGAGCCCCTAACGATCACAAAAAAACCCGGATTAGGGGCAGATTCGACCACAAAAAAAAAAAAAAAAATCCCCCAAACCTTTCAACAAGTCAAAGGACCGGATCTTTTGTCAGCCAGCGAGATACCGATGCGACCAGTACGAGGGAGATCACAAGAAAAGCAACTTAACACTGGGGCATTTGTCACTACCCAGGAAATGATGACGTGCAAATTAGCACCCATGCAACAATCCCATCAACATGCACCATCATCATCAAATGCTACCGCATGGCAATTCAATCTTCAACGGTACGATCATCTGGCACTTGTCAAGCATAGTTTTCCCGGGATACGATGATCCGCGTGAAAGGGGTTTCTATTTGACTTAATAGGAATCAGATTAATTCTGACAAGTAACCGTGGAGCACGATCGTGAGAATGATTAGACGAAGAAGGCTATTCAACCTTTTGATCAGGTACAAAGCCTTAATTCAAAGCAACGTTTGCGACAGAATCGACCTCATGTGACAGCCTTCACTTTGCATTTGCACAAACTTTCAGTTGTGGGGTATAAAACTATGACGACGTTGATGGCGATTAACACGTAGTCAGACAGTCAATAATTATCAAGCTAAAATCAAGAAGTCGGACGATAAATGATCATCAAGCTAATGTCTCGAATCGTGGCCTGGGTTATTCGAGTAATTAAGCCCGAGGGGTGTCTCTACATCTGGTGCCCTAAAGCCATCTGGTTTGGGAGTCGTTGGCCCAACACTCGTTACATGGGTAACTCAGAGCCTAAGAGAACGAGCAGTACAGTAGAGGAGGCCGAGCATATTCGAATCATGGCATGGGCTACTCGAGTAATTAAGCCTAAGGGATGTCTCTACATCTGGTGCCCTAAAGCCGTCTGGTTTGGGAGTCACCGGCCTAACACTCGCTACATGGGTAACTCAAGCCTAAGAAAACGAATCTTGCGCAAGGTCAAGCAAAGAATGAATGGTGCAGACCACCAACTTGTCTCGAACCGTGGCCTTTGTTACTCGAGTAAATAAATCCGAAGGGGTGTCTGTACACCTAATGCCCCAAAACCGTCTGGTTTGGGAGTCATTGGTCCAAAACTCGTTAAATGGGTAACTTTGAATAGCCTAAGAAAATGAGACAAGTAAAGTGGGCTAATAAGAAAAAAGATAATACGAAAAAAAAACTCTCGGCCTTAAACAAGAAGTCATGAAAGAGAAACCCCTACTGAATGCTGCATCGCACAGTGCATTTGTCATATGACGTCAATCCTGCTAAGGGCGTTGTCGAGAATGGAGACAGAGTGCCTTTGACGAGGGAAGGTAGTTCTTTTGAATTCGACCTCACTCACGTACAGTGACCATGAATGCTTGAAGGTGTTCTTACGATTTCATAATTCGTCAAATAGAAAATCATCAACTCACGAGGGATTGAAAAAAAAAAAAAAAAAAAAAAAAATTCCAATCTAGTACATTCACGGTTCACAACTTGCTAGATTGTGCGATCCATAGATATTCAATTTCATGTGCTTTAACTGCATTTTTGTCGAGATTATAATATCTTTGTGTTGAACTAACACTAACGGCCCGAGCCTTCAAGTTTTGGCAATTGTTAGTCATCTGATATGCAGGATCTTGCAGAGCTGTGGATAACTCAGCACGGTCAACATCGCGAGTTTTCGATAGAATTTCTTGGCAGCGACACGCGCCAAGGCAAGGCAGTTAAGAATCGTGAAATGGAAGGAAGCTGAGGCTGTACAGAACTTCTCGTCATTGGGCCTCTCCCCAATCCTGACTATCACTGCCTCGACATCCAAATGATCCACATGCATGAGAATATACAAGGATGATATAATGCGGGACAACAGCATATTGGCCAGCAGAAATGATCAAAAGGCCAAGGAGCCCAACATAGCTGTCGATCATCACAGAGAGCGAAACAGACTGCCTCAACTCGATGAAATGAAGACGACCAAGAACAGGCAGAGTACAAAACCAATGTTGAAGTCTAGAAACTACACTTCACGACGAGGCGTGATCCAATCAAATGTTGGCAAGCAACGACGACCTTCGAATCATGTCATTTGACTGAACAGGGGTCATTTCTATCTAAAACATATGTTGTGCACATGCATCTGTCCATACCATATCTGCCAGATCATGCATAACATCTTTTTCATGCATGCAGGTACGATCAAAATGAAAATCTTCAGGAAAGTACAAGCACGTCACCTTTAACCTCACAAATGATCAGACCGTGACGGCTTTTGCGGCATAGTGCGTGGACGATGTTGGTGGGAGATCCGGGACAGAAGCCGATCACACATCCCACTTCAAGAAATCCCTCAAAATTAAATAAAAAAAAAAGACAAAAAACAACAAACCCTGGGAAGGGCTGAGATCCACGCGAACCACAACAAGATGGTGAGCAACCCTGGGAAGGGCTGATATCCACAAAAAGAAAAAAGACAAAAAACAACAAACCCTGGGAAGGGCTGAGATCCACGCGAACCACAACAAAGATGGTGAGCACCCCTGGGAAGGGCTGATATCCACAAAAAGAAAAAAAGACAAAAAACAACAAACCCTGGGAAGGGCTGAGATCCACGCGAACCACAACAAGATGGTGAGCACCCCTGGGAAGGGCTGATATCCACAAAAAGAAAAAAAGACAAAAAACAACAAACCCTGGGAAGGGCTGAGATCCACGCGAACCACAACAAAGATGGTGAGCACCCCTGGGAAGGGCTGATATCCACAAAAAGGAAAAAGACAAAAAACAACAAACCCTGGGAAGGGCTGAGATCCACGCGAACCATGACAAAGATGGTGAGCACCCCTGGGAAGGGCTGATATCCACAAAAAGAAAAAAGACAAAAAATAACAAACCCTGGGAAGGGCTGAGATCCACGCGAACCACAACAAAGATGGTGAGCACCCCTGGGAAGGGCTGATATCCACAAAAAGAAAAAAAGACAAAAAAATAACAAACCCTGGGAAGGGCTGAGATCCACGCGAACCACAACAAGATGGTGAGCAACCCTGGGAAGGGCTGATATCCACAAAAAGAAAAAAGACAAAAAACAACAAACCCTGGGAAGGGCTGAGATCCACGCGAACCACAACAAAGATGGTGAGCACCCCTGGGAAGGGCTGATATCCACAAAAAGAAAAAAGACAAAAAACAACAAACCCTGGGAAGGGCTGAGATCCACGCGAACCACAACGAGATGGTGAGCAACCCTGGGAAGGGCTGATATCCACAAAAAGAAAAAAGACAAAAAACAACAAACCCTGGGAAGGGCTGAGATCCACGCGAACCACAACAAAGATGGTGAGCACCCCTGGGAAAGGCTGATATCCACAAAAAGAAAAAAAAGACAAAAAACAACAAACCCTGGGAAGGGCTGAGATCCACGCAAACCACAACAAGATGGTGAGCACCCCTGGGAAGGGCTGATATCCAGAAAAAGAAAAAAGACAAAAAACAACAAACCCTGGAAGGGCTGAGATCCACGCGAACCACAACAAAGATGGTGAGCACCCCTGGAAAGGGCTGATATCCACAAAAAGAAAAAAGACAAAAAACAACAAACCCTGGGAAGGGCTGAGATCCACGCGAACCATGACAAAGATGGTGAGCACCCCTGGGAAGGGCTGATATCCACAAAAAGAAAAAAGACAAAAAACAACAAACCCTGGGAAGGGCTGAGATCCACGCGAACCACAACAAAGATGGTGAGCACCCCTGGGAAGGGCTGATATCCACAAAAAGAAAAAAAGACAAAAAATAACAAACCCTGGGAAGGGCTGAGATCCACGCGAACCACAACAAGATGGTGAGCACCCCTGGGAAGGGCTGATATCCACAAAAAGAAAAAAGACAAAAAACAACAAACCCTGGGAAGGGCTGAGATCCACGCGAACCACAACAAAGATGGTGAGCACCCCTAGGAAGGGCTGATATCCACAAAAAGAAAAAAGACAAAAAACAACAAACCCTGGGAAGGGCTGAGATCCACGCGAACCACGACAAAGATGGTGAGCACCCCTAGGAAGGGCTGATATCCACAAAAAGAAAAAAGACAAAAAATAACAAACCCTGGGAAGGGCTGAGATCCACGCGAACCACAACAAGATGGTGAGCACCCCTGGGAAGGGCTGATATCCACAAAAAGAAAAAAGACAAAAAACAACAAACCCTGGGAAGGGCTGAGATCCACGTGAACCACGACAAAGATGGTGAGCACCCCTGGGAAGGGTTGATATCCACAAAAAGAAAAAAGACAAAAAACAACAAACCCTGGGAAGGGCTGAGATCCACGCGAACCACAACAAGATGGTGAGCACCCCTGGGAAGGGCTGATATCCACAAAAAGAAAAAAAGACAAAAAACAACAAACCCTGGGAAGGGCTGAGATCCAAGCGAACCACGACAAAGATGGTGAGCAACCTTGGGAAGGGCTGATATCCACAAAGAAAAAAAAAGAGACAAAAAACAACAAACCCTGGGAAGGGCTGAGATCCACGCGAACCACAACAAGATGGTGAGCACCCCTGGGAAGGGCTGATATCCACAAAAAGAAAAAAAAAGACAAAAAATAACAAACCCTGGGAAGGGCTGAGATCCAAGATAACCAACCGGCGACGATAACCGGGGGTTACGAGATGGGTGACCGGCGACGATACCCGGCCCCGACAAGCAATCGACCGGCGACGATAACTGGCGATTACGAGATGGATGTCCGGCGACGAAAACCGGCTCCGACAAGATAACCAACCGGCGACGATAACCGGGGGTTACGAGATGGGTGTCCGGCGACGAAAACCGGCCCCGACAAGATGATCGACCGGCGACGATAACCGGCGATTACGAGTTGGATGTCCGGCGACGAAAACTGGCTCCGACAAGATAACCAACCGGTGACGATAACCGGGGGTTACGAGATGGGTGTCCGGCGACGAAAACCGGCCCCGACAAGACAATCGACCGGCGACGATAACCGGCGATTACGAGATGGATGTCCGGCGACGAAAACCGGCTCCGACAAGATAACCAACCGGCGACGATAACCGGGGGTTACGAGATGGGTGTCCGGCGACGAAAACTGGCCCCGACAAGACAATCGACCGGCGACGATACCCGGCGGTTACGAAATGGGTGACCGACGACGATACCCGGCCCCGACGAGACGATCGACCGGCGACGATAACCGGCGATCAACGAATCCCTGGGAAGGGCTGGTATCCAAACAATCAACGACCCCTAGGAAGGCCTGAGATCCAAGCAAACCCCGACGAACGGTGACACCTGTGGAACCGTATCAAAAGACTGTACAGGGGTCATTTTTCATCAAATTTACATTTTAAATGTTGTGTCACATGCATTGAATAGAATGATAATTCTGTACGTGATCCATGCAGGTTAGGTGTCAAGGTCCTAGCCTATCAGAGTCAAAGGCTATGGCTGCCAAGAGCGATGTACGAGGACGAACTCCAAGGATGCCCTTCAAAGCTAGTCAGGAGAATAACTTCCTTTGACGACAATGGGATGGAATAAGGTGATTACGAGAGGGGTGACCGGATATGAGACCCGGCATTCACAGGACAATCGACCGGATACTAGACCCGGCGATTACGAGACGAGCGACAAGTTAGGGATTGATGCATTGACACCTTTACGAATGTGTTGCATGCCTTACATCTTGCGTTGCATCATAAGTTGTATGTGTTGCATCATGTATGCACTATCATTCTTATGCACTGTCATTCATGCATCGTGTGTCTACTTCTTTATCATGTTCATTTCATTTAACATTTCATAAACATGATAAAGAGGGGCAGCTGTAGACACCCAAATTTTGCGCTTCGTATATTAACCGTGACAGGAGGGCAAAATCGTCAAATGAACCGGCCTGTGAGAGCGAGGGATGCACAAGTGCGAACACTCGACGCCACCGCAACGATTTGCAAATCAAAACTGACGTGACAGCAGGGCCGTCCGAAATGAGCATGCCCGAATGATGTGGCACGTCTCCCAGTGATTCTCGGACTGTAAAATACAAACCTGTCGACGAAAACTGATGTCATGACACGCGAATCGAGGTGCGACACGAAAATCGAGAAAATCAACCCACCCAGCCGCGGATTGATCTGCGGCCAAACGATTAAAATAATGGTGGTGCGCACGGGACTCGAAACCAGGAAACCAGCTGAGTGCGATGGGGGGTGGGCCAGCCAGCCGCAGATCAATCTGCGGCCAGGCCGCAGATCAATCTGCGGCTGCCCTAAACCAGCTTATTTCAGCTCAGTTTCTTCATTTCATCCAGGGGGTTCAACAGAAGAAGAAGGGAGCAGTTCGGAAAGAAGGAGAAAACAGCAGAAATTAAGAGAGAAAAGAGTGAGAAATAGTGAGAAATTGTACCCATTTTGTGAGGTTACATCTCATATTTTCTACTCTATTCAATACACGAATTCATACATATTGAGGGGATTATTTGCAAGGTGAAAAATCCTTTGTTTTAGCATTTTGTTATACCATTTTTGCCAAGCCTTTTTGTCATCCGAATTATATTAAATGTAGTTGTTCTTGTATATTGTTGTGAATCCATGGATTGAGGGCTATTAGTGAGGGTTCCCAAATGGAACGAAATTCCTCCTAATGGCCCGATGATATCCATTTGGTGAAATTTTAGCTCGTTGTAACGATGTATTGTGCATAGATTGTTTAGATTGCTATTTTTAGGATCTTGTGGGTGTGTAGCGATTTTGGATGTGAGCCTAGGAGCGCGACCCCGTGGTCCAAATCCGATGATGGACATCTATTGATATATGTAATAAATTTGATGTATCTTTCATTATAAATATGTAATCGTCGGGCCTTAAAACGACGCCAAGGCGAGAATCGTGTTTAAGGCCCCGAAATAGTGAAACTTATGATTGTAGGTGTTTGGGGTTATTTTGATGGCTTACATGCCCATGAATAGCTCCGAGGCGTGTTTATGCTCGATTTGATTTATGAGACGAAATTGATTTCAAAGCTAAATGATAAGATTTTTATAAAATCAATCAAACTAGGCTATTAGCATCACGAGGTTAATAAATGGGAAGTGCTAATGAATGTCGATTTCTATTTCAAACGAGAAAGCTAAAGAAAATCGTTTTCAAACATCACAAGAAATGGTTTCATAAAATAAGTGACGTTTTATTAAACCGGTGTGCATAGGGTTAAAGAGGTTCTAGAAGTTGCCCATCGTTTGAGTTACAAAAGCAACGTATAGATCTCGATTCCTATTTTGACGAAGGTTTAAAACTCTTGTGTTTGCCAAAACGACACCTAACGAAAAATCTCATAGTTTTTGGACAATTAAAATCAAACCCTTCTTATAAAGAATCAAGCTTTCTCGTATAAATCGAAGGACATTCCGAAGCATTCTCAAACCAAAGCACGATTTTCCCTAAATTATTCTTTCATACAAACTCACCACAACATTCACGTAGGCACACACACACACGCGCGCACACACACACATTTCATGAATTAAAGGATAGGAGAGCATCAAGATTGTGGTAACCGTGTTTCACGGAAGTCGGGGGGTGCCTAACACCTTCCCCTCGCTTAAGCAAGCCCCCGAACTCTATGAATCTCGGTTCGCAGACCAATTAATTCGGAGTCACATATGAGCCAGCGATTACGAAAACGAAACTCGGATGAGTTGGTACATCCATTTTAAATATACCAACTGGCGACTCTGGTTAATTGGCTCATCATAAAAAACGATCTTTCAAAACCCCGTCGACATAAATGCCGACCTTTTCCAAAGAATCATTAAATCAAAGGGTAAAATAGGACAAATATCGCATAAGCGAATAAAACCCGGCGTCGACAGCTGGCGACTCTGCTGGGGAACATTAGAGGGCTTAAGCCGCGTTCAAATCTTGATGCTATCCTATCCTTCAAAAATTCATGAATATGTGTGTGCATGCGATATTTTGATCATTTCTACTTTTGTTGTGTGAATGTGTGTTTTGTCCAATAAGTAAATGATTGAATGGGATTGCTTTAATTTAAAGTAATCATTTGCATACGGTGAGGATGATGAATGTGAATGTATGTTGAGAGAGTACCTCCTCCTGAGGCAAACCTGTCGGTTGCTTATTACTGGACTCGAAGGGGCTGCTCCCCGGAGATGGCTCAGGAAACGCACCACCCAAATCCGCTCCAATCGAAAGGACTCAGACGAGTAGATTGCGAAGATTTGGGGACCTTCATGCCGAAAAGCCCGCGAGAGTAACCCTAGGGTAGGTCAGCCTCTGATAAACCTAACGAAAGGGAAGCTTCTTCATGCCTTTTTATCGTTCAATCAAATAAATAAATGTCATGTAAATGGCATATAACTGTCATACCGTCATCATCATAATAAATATGTCCTGTATCATGTGATTGCATCACCTGCACATAAAGAGAGTACTGACATGGTTTTGCAGGAGGGCAATCCGTGCCACGTACCAGGGTTTTCCAAAACTTCTAAATACTATCCTGTCATCAAACACTGACCTTGTTTTGCAGGATAAGATTAAGAGAACCGTGAAAGCTTGGCATAACGATCACAAAAAACCCGGAGTAGGGGCATATTCGACCACAAAAAAAAGGGAAAAAGAAAAAGAAAAAGAAGGAAAAGAAAAAGAAAAAATAATAATCATACATCAGCGTTGACATGCATCTGCCAACTTGTAACTGGCACAGTACTAAATTACGGCCCTGGTTTGTTTTGCGAGACTGCCCCTAAGACCCAACTAAGAGGCCGTAAAGTCCATACTCCATCCGTCCAAATGGCAGAGCTGGTAGCCATGAAATACACTGGCTTCCCTGATTCACACATCACGGTACGAGATGAGCTTTAGGGGGGAAACTGCGGTACAGACTTGTCCGGCCTATGAGGATCAGATCGGAGAGATCTCCCATAGTGACGCCCCTCCTAAATGGGCTTGGTCAAAACATTAAGGAGTTCCTTCGAGACAGCTCCCCTCCCGAAAATGCAGATCTGACCAAGGAAAGAGAATCCAAAGATGGGCAGTGAAATTCTTCCTAAGCGGAGACGATTTGCATGAATAGGACCTAGCTACGGGACTGCTGAGATATCTGGAAGCCAAAGAAGCCCACAGAAAAATGAACGAAGTACATGGCGATGTGTGCGGAACCCATATGCGTAGAACATTTTTGACAAAGAAAATCATGTGAACGGGTCACTACTGGCTAACCATGAAAACTGACTGCGATGCTCATGTCAGGAAATGCCATCAATACCAGATCCATGCCAATCCGATCCATGCACCTCCTAATGAGCTCCATTGCTTGACCTCACCGTGGCCAGTTGGACCGTGCAGCAGGTGATATCCAGGAAGGGGGTAAATCCAGGAGTGTGGCAGTGAATCCCGGCCAATAGAAGATCAATGGATTTTAAAATTCTGAATTTTATTTCAAATCCCTGCACGCTCATATCATTTTGTCATGTTATCCAGAAAAAAAAAAGAGATCATGTGCTGAAATGTTTTATATATATGACAAGCATTTTTTTATGTCAGGTACCCCGATTTGAGGCATTCTAGCCTGACAAGCGATAGGCCAAATTTGAAGGAGGATCACGATTTTGGTATAGAGCTAGATTTCGATCTGATGGGGATTGAGCAGGACGAGACAGATATCGACAATACGCCTGACGAGATCAAAGGACGGGTCGAAGATAAACCCAAACCCGACTTAGACCAAACCATTGCCATCAAACATCAGAGCCCCTAACGATCACAAAAAAACCCGGAGTAGGGGCAGATTCGACCACAAAAAAAAAAAAAAAAAAATCCCCCAAACCTTTCAACAAGTCAAAGGACCGGATCTTTTGTCAGCCAGCGAGATACCGATGCGACCAGTACGAGGGAGATCACAAGAAAAGCAACTTAACACTGGGGCATTTGTCACTACCCAGGAAATGATGACGTGCAAATTAGCACCCATGCAACAATCCCATCAACATGCACCATCATCATCAAATGCTACCGCATGGCAATTCAATCTTCAACGGTACGATCATCTGGCACTTGTCAAGCATAGTTTTCCCGGGATACGATGATCCGCGTGAAAGGGGTTTCTATTTGACTTAATAGGAATCATATTAATTCTGACAAGTAACCGTGGAGCACGATCGTGAGAATGATTAGACGAAGAAGGCTATTCAACCTTTTGATCAGGTACAAAGCCTTAATTCAAAGCAACGTTTGCGACAGAATCGACCTCATGTGACAGCCTTCACTTTGCATTTGCACAAACTTTCAGTTGTGGGGTATAAAACTATGACGACGTTGATGGCGATTAACACGTAGTCAGACAGTCAATAATTATCAAGCTAAAATCAAGAAGTCGGACGATAAATGATCATCAAGCTAATGTCTCGAATCGTGGCCTGGGTTATTCGAGTAATTAAGCCCGAGGGGTGTCTCTACATCTGGTGCCCTAAAGCCATCTGGTTTGGGAGTCGCTGGCCCAACACTCGTTACATGGGTAACTCATAGCCTAAGAGAACGAGCAGTACAGTAGAGGAGGCCGAGCATATTCGAATCATGGCATGGGCTACTCGAGTAATTAAGCCTAAGGGATGTCTCTACATCTGGTGCCCTAAAGCCGTCTGGTTTGGGAGTCACCGGCCTAACACTCGCTACATGGGTAACTCAAGCCTAAGAAAACGAATCTTGCGCAAGGTCAAGCAAAGAATGAATGGTGCAGACCACCAACTTGTCTCGAACCGTGGCCTTTGTTACTCGAGTAAATAAATCCGAAGGGGTGTCTGTACACCTAATGCCCCAAAACCGTCTGGTTTGGGAGTCATTGGTCCAAAACTCGTTAAATGGGTAACTTTGAATAGCCTAAGAAAATGAGACAAGTAAAGTGGGCTAATAAGAAAAAAGATAATACGAAAAAAAAACTCTCGGCCTTAAACAAGAAGTCATGAAAGAGAAACCCCTACTGAATGCTGCATCGCACAGTGCATTTGTCATATGACGTCAATCCTGCTAAGGGCGTTGTCGAGAATGGAGACAGAGTGCCTTTGACGAGGGAAGGTAGTTCTTTTGAATTCGACCTCACTCACGTACAGTGACCATGAATGCTTGAAGGTGTTCTTACGATTTCATAATTCGTCAAATAGAAAATCATCAACTCACGAGGGATTGAAAAAAAAAAAAAAAAAAAAAAAAAACTTCCAATCTAGTACATTCACGGTTCACAACTTGCTAGATTGTGCGATCCATAGATATTCAATTTCATGTGCTTTAACTGCATTTTTGTCGAGATTATAATATCTTTGTGTTGAACTAACACTAACGGCCCGAGCCTTCAAGTTTTGGCAATTGTTAGTCATCTGATATGCAGGATCTTGCAGAGCTGTGGATAACTCAGCACGGTCAACATCGCGAGTTTTCGATAGAATTTCTTGGCAGCGACACGCGCCAAGGCAAGGCAGTTAAGAATCGTGAAATGGAAGGAAGCTGAGGCTGTACAGAACTTCTCGTCATTGGGCCTCTCCCCAATCCTGACTATCACTGCCTCGACATCCAAATGATCCACATGCATGAGAATATACAAGGATGATATAATGCGGGACAACAGCATATTGGCCAGCAGAAATGATCAAAAGGCCAAGGAGCCCAACATAGCTGTCGATCATCACAGAGAGCGAAACAGACTGCCTCAACTCGATGAAATGAAGACGACCAAGAACAGGCAGAGTACAAAACCAATGTTGAAGTCTAGAAACTACACTTCACGACGAGGCGTGATCCAATCAAATGTTGGCAAGCAACGACGACCTTCGAATCATGTCATTTGACTGAACAGGGGTCATTTCTATCTAAAACATATGTTGTGCACATGCATCTGTCCATACCATATCTGCCAGATCATGCATAACATCTTTTTCATGCATGCAGGTACGATCAAAATGAAAATCTTCAGGAAAGTACAAGCACGTCACCTTTAACCTCACAAATGATCAGACCGTGACGGCTTTTGCGGCATAGTGCGTGGACGATGTTGGTGGAAGATCCGGGACAGAAGCCGATCACACATCCCACTTCAAGAAATCCCTCAAAATTAAATAAAAAAAAAGACAAAAAACAACAAACCCTGGGAAGGGCTGAGATCCACGCGAACCACAACAAGATGGTGAGCAACCCTGGGAAGGGCTGATATCCACAAAAAGAAAAAAGACAAAAAACAACAAACCCTGGGAAGGGCTGAGATCCACGCGAACCACAACAAAGATGGTGAGCACCCCTGGGAAGGGCTGATATCCACAAAAAGAAAAAAAGACAAAAAACAACAAACCCTGGGAAGGGCTGAGATCCACGCGAACCATAACAAGATGGTGAGCACCCCTGGGAAGGGCTGATATCCACAAAAAGAAAAAAGACAAAAAACAACAAACCCTGGGAAGGGCTGAGATCCACGCGAACCACAACAAAGATGGTGAGCACCCCTGGGAAGGGCTGATATCCACAAAAAGGAAAAAGACAAAAAACAACAAACCCTGGGAAGGGCTGAGATCCACGCGAACCATGACAAAGATGGTGAGCACCCCTGGGAAGGGCTGATATCCACAAAAAGAAAAAAGACAAAAAACAACAAATCCTGGGAAGGGCTGAGATCCACGCGAACCACAACAAAGATGGTGAGCACCCATGGGAAGGGCTGATATCCACAAAAAGAAAAAAAGACAAAAAATAACAAACCCTGGGAAGGGCTGAGATCCACGCGAACCACAACAAGATGGTGAGCACCCCTGGAAAGGGCTGATATCCACAAAAAGAAAAAAGACAAAAAACAACAAACCCTGGGAAGGGCTGAGATCCACGCGAACCACAACAAAGATGGTGAGCACCCCTGGGAAGGGCTGATATCCACAAAAAGAAAAAAGACAAAAAACAACAAACCCTGGGAAGGGCTGAGATCCACGCGAACCACAACGAGATGGTGAGCAACCCTGGGAAGGGCTGATATCCACAAAAAGAAAAAAGACAAAAAACAACAAACCCTGGGAAGGGCTGAGATCCACGCGAACCACAACAAAGATGGTGAGCACCCCTGGGAAGGGCTGATATCCACAAAAAGAAAAAAAGACAAAAAACAACAAACCCTGGGAAGGGCTGAGATCCACGCGAACCACAACAAGATGGAGAGCACCCTTGGGAAGGGCTGATATCCACAAAAAGAAAAAAGACAAAAAACAACAAACCCTGGGAAGGGCTGAGATCCACGCGAACCACAACAAAGATGGTGAGCACCCCTGGGAAGGGCTGATATCCACAAAAAGAAAAAAGACAAAAAACAACAAACCCTGGGAAGGGCTGAGATCCACGCGAACCACAACGAGATGGTGAGCAACCCTGGGAAGGGCTGATATCCACAAAAAGAAAAAAGACAAAAAATAACAAACCCTGGAAGGGCTGAGATCCACGCGAACCACAACAAAGATGGTGAGCACCCCTGGGAAGGGCTGATATCCACAAAAAGAAAAAAAGACAAAAAACAACAAACCCTGGGAAGGGCTGAGATCCACGCGAAGCACAACAAGATAGTGAGCACCCCTGGGAAGGGCTTATATCCACAAAAAGAAAAAAGACAAAAAACAACAAACCCTGGGAAGGGCTGAGATCCACGCGAACCACAACAAAGATGGTGAGCACCCCTGGGAAGGGCTGATATCCACAAAAAGAAAAAAGACAAAAAACAACAAACCCTGGGAAGGGCTGAGATCCACGCGAACCATGACAAAGATGGTGAGCACCCCTGGGAAGGGCTGATATCCACAAAAAGAAAAAAGACAAAAAACAACAAACCCTGGGAAGGGCTGAGATCCACGCGAACCACAACAAAGATGGTGAGCACCCCTGGGAAGGGCTGATATCCACAAAAAGAAAAAAAGACAAAAAATAACAAACCCTGGGAAGGGCTGAGATCCACGCGAACCACAACAAGATGGTGAGCACCCCTGGGAAGGGCTGATATCCACAAAAAGAAAAAAGACAAAAAACAACAAACCCTGGGAAGGGCTGAGATCCACGCGAACCACAACAAAGATGGTGAGCACCCCTGGGAAGGGCTGATATCCACAAAAAGAAAAAAGACAAAAAACAAAAAACCCTGGGAAGGGCTGAGATCCACGCGAACCACGACAAAGATGGTGAGCACCCCTAGGAAGGGCTGATATCCACAAAAAGAAAAAAGACAAAAAATAACAAACCCTGGGAAGGGCTGAGATCCACGCGAACCACAACAAGATGGTGAGCACCCCTGGGAAGGGCTGATATCCACAAAAAGAAAAAAGACAAAAAACAACAAACCCTGGGAAGGGCTGAGATCCACGCGAACCACGACAAAGATGGTGAGCACCCCTGGGAAGGGTTGATATCCACAAAAAGAAAAAAGACAAAAAACAACAAACCTTGGGAAGGGCTGAGATCCACGCGAACCACAACAAGATGGTGAGCACCCCTGGGAAGGGCTGATATCCACAAAAAGAAAAAAAGACAAAAAACAACAAACCCTGGGAAGGGCTGAGATCCAAGCGAACCACGACAAAGATGGTGAGCAACCTTGGGAAGGGCTGATATCCACAAAGAAAAAAAAAAGAGACAAAAAACAACAAACCCTGGGAAGGGCTGAGATCCACGTGAACCACAACAAGATGGTGAGCACCCCTGGGAAGGGCTGATATCCACAAAAAGAAAAAAAAAAGACAAAAAATAACAAACCCTGGGAAAGGGCTGAGATCCAAGATAACCAACCGGCGACGATAACCGGGGGTTACGAGATGGGTGACCGGCGACGATACCCGGCCCCGACAAGCAATCGACCGGCGACGATAACTGGCGATTACGAGATGGATGTCCGGCGACGAAAACCGGCTCCGACAAGATAACCAACCGGCGACGATAACCGGGGGTTACGAGATGGGTGTCCGGCGACGAAAACCGGCCCCGACAAGATGATCGACCGGCGACGATAACCGGCGATTACGAGATGGATGTCCGGCGATGAAAACCGGCTCCGACAAGATAACCAACCGGTGACGATAACCGGGGGTTACGAGATGGGTGTCCGGCGACGAAAACCGGCCCCGACAAGACAATCGACCGGCGACGATAACCGGCGATTACGAGATGGATGTCCGGCGACGAAAACCGGCTCCGACAAGATAACCAACCGGCGACGATAACCGGGGGTTACGAGATGGGTGTCCGGCGACGAAAACTGGCCCCGACAAGACAATCGACCGGCGACGATACCCGGCGGTTACGAAATGGGTGACCGACGACGATACCCGGCCCCGACGAGACGATCGACCGGCGACGATAACCGGCGATCAACGAATCCCTGGGAAGGGCTGGTATCCAAACAATCAATGACCCCTAGGAAGGCTTGAGATCCAAGCAAACCCCGACAAACGGTGACACCTGTGGAACCGTATCAAAAGACTGTACAGGGGTCATTTTTCATCAAATTTACATTTTAAATGTTGTGTCACATGCATTGAATAGAATGATAATTCTGTACGTGATCCATGCAGGTTAGGTGTCAAGGTCCTAGCCTATCAGAGTCAAAGGCTATGGCTGCCAAGAGCGATGTACGAGGACGAACTCCAAGGATGCCCTTCAAAGCTAGTCAGGAGAATAACTTCCTTTGACGACAATGGGATGGAATAAGGTGATTACGAGAGGGGTGACCGGATATGAGACCCGGCATTCACAGGACAATCGACCGGATACTAGACCCGGCGATTACGAGACGAGCGACAAGTTAGGGATTGATGCATTGACACCTTTACGAATGTGTTGCATGCCTTACATCTTGCGTTGCATCATAAGTTGTATGTGTTGCATCATGTATGCACTATCATTCTTATGCACTGTCATTCATGCATCGTGTGTCTACTTCTTTATCATGTTCATTTCATTTAACATTTCATAAACATGATAAAGAGGGGCAGCTGTAGACACCCAAATTTTGCGCTTCGTATACTAACCGTGACAGGAGGGCAAAATCGTCAAATGAACCGGCCTGTGAGAGCGAGGGATGCACAAGTGCGAACACTCGACGCCACCGCAACGATTTGCAAATCAAAACTGACGTGACAGCAGGGCCGTCCGAAATGAGCATGCCCGAATGATGTGGCACGTCTCCTAGTGATTCTCGGACTGTAAAATACAAACCTGTCGGCGAAAACTGATGTCACGACACGCGAATCAAGGTGCGACACGAAAATCGAGAAAATCAACCCACCCAACCGCGGATTGATCTGCGGCCAAACGATTAAAATAATGGTGGTGCGCACGGGACTCGAAACCAGGAAACCAGCTGAGTGCGATGGGGGGTGGGCCAGCCAGCCGCAGATCAATCTGCGGCCAGGCCGCAGATCAATCTGCGGCTGCCCTAAACCAGCTTATTTCAGCTCAGTTTCTTCATTTCATCCAGGGGGTTCAACAGAAGAAGAAGGGAGCAGTTCGGAAAGAAGGAGAAAACAGCAGAAATTAAGAGAGAAAAGAGTGAGAAATAGTGAGAAATTGTACCCATTTTGTGAGGTTACATCTCATATTTTCTACTCTATTCAATACACGAATTCATACATATTGAGGGGATTATTTGCAAGGTGAAAAATCCTTTGTTTTAGCATTTTGTTATACCATTTTTGCCAAGCCTTTTTGTCATCCGAATTATATTAAATGTAGTTGTTCTTGTATATTGTTGTGAATCCATGGATTGAGGGCTATTAGTGAGGGTTCCCAAATGGAACGAAATTCCTCCTAATGGCCCGATGATATCCATTTGGTGAAATTTTAGCTCGTTGTAACGATGTATTGTGCATAGATTGTTTAGATTGCTATTTTTAGGATCTTGTGGGTGTGTAGCGATTTTGGATGTGAGCCTAGGAGCGCGACCCCGTGGTCCAAATCCGATGATGGACATCTATTGATATATGTAATAAATTCGATGTATCTTTCATTGTAAATATGTAATCGTCGGGCCTTAAAACGACGCCAAGGCGAGAATCGTGTTTAAGGCCCCGAAATAGTGAAACTTATTATTGTAGGCGTTTGGGGTTATTTTGATGGCTTACATGCCCATGAATAGCTCCGACGCGTGTTTATGCTCGATTTGATTTATGAGACGAAATTGATTTCAAAGCTAAATGATAAGATTTTCATAAAATCAATCAAATTAGGCTATTAGCATCACGAGGTTAATAAATGGGAAGTGCTAATGAATGTCGATTTCTATTTCAAACGAGAAAGCTAAAGAAAATCGTTTTCAAACATCACAAGAAATGGTTTCATAAAATAAGTGACGTTTTATTAAACCGGTGTGCATAGGGTTAAAGAGGTTCTAGAAGTTGCCCATCGTTTGAGTTACAAAAGCAACGTATAGATCTCGATTCCTATTTTGACGAAGGTTTAAAACTCTTGTGTTTGCCAAAACGACACCTAACGAAAAATCTCATAGTTTTTGGACAATTAAAATCAAACCCTTCTTATAAAGAATCAAGCTTTCTCGTATAAATCGAAGGACATTCCGAAGCATTCTCAAACCAAAGCACGATTTTCCTTAAATGATTCTTTCATACAAACTCACCACAACATTCACGTAGGCACACACACACACGCGCGCATACACACACATTTCATGAATTAAAGGATAGGAGAGCATCAAGATTGTGGTAACCGTGTTTCACGGAAGTCGGGGGGTGCCTAACACCTTCCCCTCGCTTAAGCAAGCCCCCGAACTCTATGAATCTCGGTTCGCAGACCAATTAATTCGGAGTCACATATGAGCCAGCGATTACGAAAACGAAACTCGGATGAGTTGGTACATCCATTTCAAATATACCAACTGGCGACTCTGGTTAATTGGCTCATCATAAAAAACGATCTTTCAAAACCCCGTCGACATAAATGCCGACCTTTTCCAAAGAATCATTAAATCAAAGGGTAAAATAGGACAAATATCGCATAAGCGAATAAAACCCGGCGTCGACACATAGGGTTAAAGAGATCCTGGAAATTGCCTATTTGTTTTGTTTATGAAGGCAACGTATAGGTCTCGATTCCTATTTTGATGAAGGTTTAAAAACTCTGATTTTACCAAAATGACACCTAATGAAAAATCCCACGGCTTTTGACCATTAAAATCAAACCTTTCTCATAAAGCTTTCTCGTATAAACCGAAGGACGTTCTAAAGCATTCTCAAAAGAAAACACGACCTTTCGTCAAAACCTCAAATGTTTCTTTCATACAAACTCACCACAACGTTCGCCTAAACACACACACACACATGCACGCACACACACTTTGAGAATTAAAAGGATAGGAAAAGCATCAAGATTGCGGTAACCGTGTTTCACGGAAGTCGAGGGGTGCCTAACACCTTCCCCTCGCTTAAGCAAGCCCCCGAACTTTATGAATCTCGATTCGCAGACCAATTAATTCGGAGTCACATATGAGCCAGCGATTTATGAAAACGAAATTCGGATGAGTTGGTACATCCATTTCAAATATACCAACTGGCGACTCTCATCAATTGGCTCATCATAAAAAAACGATCTTTCAAAACCCCGTCGACATTAATGCCGACCTTTTCCACAAAATCATCTAATAAAAGGCTAAAATTGGAAAGGGATAAACATCTAAACGGAGGCGAATCCTCCCGGCGTCGACAGCAAAGAAAGAAATTTCTTCATGATGTCAAGCAATACTTTTGGGATGAGCCATTCCTCTTCAAAACTTGTGCGGATCAGATGATAAGATGTTGTGTGCCACAGGTAGAAATGGAGAGCATCTTGACTCATTGTCATTCGTCAGATTATGGAGGCCATTATGGAGGAGAAAGAACTGCAGCCAAGGTCTCACAGTCGGGATTTTTCTGGCCTTCGTTGTTCAAGGACGCCCATCTCTTTGTGCTTAAGTGTGATAGATGTCAACGGGTTAGAAATATCTCGAAGCAGCACGAAATGCCTCTCAACACCATCCTTGAGGTTGAACTATTTGATGTTTGGGGTATCGACTTTATGGGGCCGTTTCCGTCATCGTTCAACAATCAATACATACTTTTGGCAGTGGATTACGTGTCAAAATGGGTCGAAGCACTTGCATTACCCACCAATGATGCCAAAGTGGTTCTACGGTTCCTGCACAAGAATATCTTTACTAGATTCGGTACACCAAGAGCCATAATCAGTGACGAAGGTACTCATTTTTGTAATAAGCAGTTCACTAAGTTGTTAGCTAAATACGGAGTCAAACACCGGATTGCTACAGCTTATCATCCCCAAACGAATGGCCAAGCAGAGGTATCGAATCGGGAAATTAAGCAAATTCTGGAGAAAGTGGTAAACTCGACTCGTAAGGACTGGGCAATGAAACTAGACGATGCTTTATGGGCGTATCGCACTGCTTATAAGAATCCCATCAGAATGTCGCCGTATCGTATGGTTTATGGGAAAGCTTGTCATTTACCGGTCGAACTTAAGCATAAGGCCTATTGGGCAATTCAAAAGTTGAACCTTGATCTTCAAGCCGCTGGTGAGAAAAGGTTGCTCCAATTGAACGAGATGGAGGAGTTTCACCATCATGCCTATGAGAATGCCAAGCTGTACAAAGAAAAAGTCAAAAGGTGGCATGACAAATGGATTGTGGATCGAAAGTTTGAACTGGGACAAGCTGTGCTGTTGTTCAATTCCAGGCTGCGGTTATTTCCTGGGAAGCTAAAGTCTAGATGGTCAGGCCCTTTCATTATTACTGCTGTAGGATCTCATGGGGCGATTAAAGTCGAAGAGCCGGATTCAAAGCGCACATTCAAAGTCAACGGTCAGTGACTCAAACATTATTGGGGAGGCGATGTGGATCGACAAGTATCAGTGATTCACCTTTCTGTTCCCGGTCAAGCTGAAGCCTAATACTGCTGAGAGAGTCGAGCTGACGACTATAAACCAAGCGCTTGATGGGAGGCAACCCAATCATGATATTTTATTGCTTTCATAGAATTGGTTTCATTAATGTTTTTTTAGGAGTAGTTTATGTTCAGGTTCCCCGGGTCATGATACGCAGGAATGTTGGACGCTGAAGCACAGAATTCAGAATTTGATTGATAGTGGGGAAATTATGGTGGAACAGCCAGACTCCCCAAATGTTAAAATCAATCCCCTGCCTAGACATGATGAAGAGGGGGTCAATGTAGCGAAAACCAGTGAAGCCGAGGGGCCGCCAAGGCTGAATTATGTAAAGAAAATTGATGAAGTGATCAGCATGATAAGTGATCACGAGAGTATACTGGGAGTGCCAATTAGGTTGGCAGGTGTAAGCTGAAATATCATAGAGGGGCCTGTCAAGTTATCGGCTCCGAAAATCCTCACCCTCGCAGCTAGACCGCAAATCCCTATCAACAGTCTGAAAACGGTACCATGGAATTACGGGGGAGTGTCAGAAGAAGCGGCCAGTTGTGCTTCGGTAACATCAAAGGGGAATCCCTTATATCTTCCTGGACGAGTCCTTGAAAGCAAAAAACGAAGAAAAATGAACAGATATCCGAGGAGAAAGCCATGGAATTCTTGAGGAGCATGGATCATCCGGAAGCAAGAGGGATCCAGATATTAAGCGAGGAGTCGACCCTGACATCAATCATGGATTTGGTGTTATCATCCAGTGATCACTGCAAAGTTCTGGCGAAAGTCTTGGAGGAGGCATACGTTCCCAAAGAAATTAGCAAGGAAGGTTTCGGCCATCTGGTGGGCCATCTGTTAGAGAGTGATGTAATATCATTTACAGATGATGATGTCCCCAAAGAGGGAAGGGGGCATCGAAAACCATTGCATATTGCGGTAATCTCCTCAGGTTATATTATGAATGGGGTGCTGATTGATGGGGGATCGGCGTTAAATATATGTCCCCTCAGTACATTGAAGAAGATGAACATCAGTCTTAAGCGCCTACGGGCCAGTCATGTAGTGGTACGAGCCTTCGACGGATCCTGGAGGGATACAATTGGGGAGATAGAATTACCTGTGGAAATAGGACCTTGCACTTTTGATATCTCTTTCCAAGTCCTAGACATTGCGGCAAGTTATAACCTGTTATTGGGAAGGCCGTGGATACACATGGTCGGGGCAGTTCCTTCCACGCTACACCAGCAAATCAAACTTATCATCGACGGGAATCTAGTGACGATCTCGGCAGAGTGTGATGACCCTTCTCCTTCCAGGAATGGCCTGCCGGTGATTAATGCGGACGAGTCGGCGGCACCTGCCAGTTTTTAGGCACTGGAAATCAGCACTCCCCACTACAGATGCCTGAGGGCTCCAACCATGAAACCTAAGGTCTCTCCAGAACTTACCTTTGTTGCAAAGGAAATGATGAAAATGAAATTTCAACCAGGACAAGGGTTAGGAAAGAGCAGTCAAGGAATCACCGAGCCCATTCAACTACCACAGCAGATAGGTAAAGCAGGGTTGGGATATCGTGAAGGCGTAGCACGGAGACACCGTCAAGGTGCGGCTTCGACTCGACTGGCTGGAAATCTGATGACCAAGGTCAACAAAGAAGGAGGGACTAGCAAGCCTGTGATTGGGACAGGGGATGAAGAATTGACCCCCACAAGTGATGAGTCGACCAAGAGAGAAAGTTTCCTACAGGAGGTCGCACAAAAGTTCGAAACCAGGTGCTATATCCCCGGACAATTAACAAGTAATGGAGAGGGGAAGGATGTTGTCACGCCACCGGGAGCCCAACAAGGTGTGCCTGTCATCGATTGGGCAGGGCTAATTATTCCTGAAGAAGGTAGGAAGAGGGACTCAGGTGATGTAGCCGTAATCATCGGGGAAGTTTTTGATGTAAAGCCACCTTTCATCCAACGCATTTCATCTGACCTGACTATCGACAACTGGACCATGAAACCAGTGATATCCAAACAAGGGTAAAACCCGACATCAGGGTGGTAGACCATAGAGGATGGGAGGATGAAGAAGTTCATTTTTTGTTTTGTATTTTGCATAATTATGTCGTTTCGTCATGTTATCTGAAAATGTGATCGTTGTGGAAAATAACTTATATATGACAAATATTTTGTTTCATGTCAGGTGTACCAATTTGAGTAATCCTTGCCTAACAAACAGTCTTTCAAATTTGAATGATGACTATGATTTTGATATTGAGCTGGATTTCGATTTGATGGGCATTGAGCAAGACGAGACAGATTACGACGATGCGCCTGACGAGATCAAAGGATGGGTCGAGGATAAACCTAAACCCAACTTAGACCAAACCATCACCATAGATATCGGAACCCCTGACAAGCCAAAAGAGCTCAAGATAGGGACAGACCTTACCCCTAGCCAGAAAGCAGAAATAACTGAGTTGCTAAGCCAGTATGAGGATGTCTTTGCCTGGTCTCATGAGGACATGATCGGTTTGTCCACAGACATTGTGGTACACCGGTTGCCCATCAAGGAGGGTTTCAGGCCTGTTAAGCAGAAACTAAGAAAGTTAAAACCAGAGTGGAGCTTGAAGGTGAAGGAAGAGATCATCAAACAGTTCAGGGCTGGAATCATTATGGTGTCCACTTACCCAGAATGGCTGTCCAATGTAGTCCCAATGGTTAAGCCTGGAGGGAAGGTGAGGGTATGTGTCGACTATAGAGATCTAAACAAGGCCAGTCTCAAGGACAATTTCCCAGTGCCTTTTATACACATCCTAGTGGATAACACAGCCCAGTACGAAATGTACTCTTTTGTGGATTGCTTTGCAGGGTATCATCAGATAATGGTGGCGGAAGAAGATCAGGAAAAGACCGCGTTCATCACCCCTTGGGGCACCTTCTGCTATAGACGACTGACCTTCGGTCTCACAAATGCGGGGGCTACTTATCAGAGAGCAATGATGGCCCTGTTCCACGACATGATGCACAAGGAGATAGAGGTCTACGTGGATGACATTATCGTGAAGTCAAGGGTAGAATCTGATCATATAACCCATCTCAAAAAGCTATTCGATCGGCTCAGAAAATATAATTTGAAGCTCAATCCAGCAAAATGTGCTTTCGGAGTGCAGTCGGGCAAGCTCTTGGGATTCCTGGTTAGTGATCGAGGCATTGAGTTGGATCCGGCGAAGATTAAGGCCATTGTGGATATGCCGGCACCTCACACAGAGAAGTTGATAAGAGGATTCCTGGGAAGAATAAACTTCATCAGCCGCTTCATATCCCACTTGACGACTACATGCGAGCCGATTTTCAAACTATTAAGGAAGGATGCTTCCCAAGAGTGGAATGAACAATGTCAGAAAGCCTTTCAGACCATTAAAAAGCAGCTGACAGAGGCACCAGTGCTGGTACCCCCGAAGGATGGGATCCCTCTGTTCATGTATATATCGGTCAATGCCATTGCGATGGGATGTATGCTGGGACAGAAGAATGAAGCAGGTAAAGAGCAGGCCATCTATTATCTCAGCAAGAGATTTAGCCGATGTGAACAAAATTACACTCCCATCGAGAAGACCTGTTGTGCTTTGGCATGGGCTGCAGGGAGATTACAGCACTACCTCCATAGGCATACCACGTACCTGATATCGAGAATGGATCCCCTGAAATATATATTTGAAAGGCCCATGCTGAACTGTCGACTATCAAGATGGCAGTTAATCTTACAGCAGTTCGACATGGTATACGTAACTCAGAAAGCCATGAAAGGGCAGGGAATTACAGATCAGTTGGCAGAAACGCCAGCAGGGGGGATGGAGCCTTTAGAAACTCCTTTGCCGGGCGAAGATGTATTTTGGGTCTCACACACGAAATGAGATGACGAGGGACAATTCTGGAAGTTGTATTTTGATGGTGCCATGAATGCTGAGGGGGCAGGAGCCGGAGCAGTCTTAGTCTCTATCACCAGAGAACAATACCCTGTGGCCACTAAATTGCAGTTCAGTAATTCGAACAACACAGCTGAGTACGAGGGATGTATATTGGGACTCCGTTTTGCCCGCGATATGGGAGTGAAAAGACTGGCGGTGTTCGGGGATTCAGAACTGGTAATCAGACAGGCGATCGGGGTGTACAACACAAAAGAGCTCCGATTACTTCCATACCATTGTTGTGTTATCCAATTGATGCGAGAGTTCGAAGATATCGCTTTCCGACATATCCCCCGGGGACAGAATGATTTTGCTGATGCATTGGCAACTCTGGCTTCCTTAATCCACGTAATCAGGAGCAGGGACATTCCACAGATTGAGATAGCAGTACAGAATGCCCCAGCATATGAGGAACATGTGGCAGTATTATCGGAGGAGCTGGTTATGCCAAGGCAGCCTTGGTATCACGACATAAGGGAGTACCTGAGGGATAGATCCATTCCCGACCAGGAAAGCCGAGCTGAGAGGATGAGAATTCAAAAGATGGCAATGAAGTTTTACCTGAGTGGGGATTCACTCTACAAGAGGGATGCTGGGTTGGGACTGTTGCAATGCGTAGATGAGACACAAGCCCAAAAGTGTTAGGTTTGTACATAGCGCGAATATGCAATCAAATTACATAAATAGTGCGGAAGCGCGATAAAACGGATTTTAAAATTTTTCATACAAACCATCACCATGATCATCCATGTGCTGAATTATCAATTAAACGAAAGAGATAGAGATTAAAAAATTATACCCTCATAAAACCATGCTTCCTCGGGTACAAGTTCACCTCCAATTCCTTCGCGTTCTCTTTGAATTTCACCGATTAAATTCCTTCCTTTGATCAACGTTAGCCACCCAAGTGTTTGGCCTCTAGAGGTGATCCACCAAGGAATAATAGTTGTTCAAGAAGATGGGTGTTGGCAAAACCCTAGTTTCTATCTCTATAGAAATTGCAAGTACTCTCTCTCTCCAATTCTCATGGAAGAGTGTGTAAATTGTCTAACCCCAAAATCATGATAAGACTCCTCTTATTTATAGATATAGGGAACCCTCCTAAACTATTTAGGATTAGGGTTTTTATTTTAATTAAACTCCTTTAATTAATTAAACTCCTAATCCAATTAGGAATTCATGAGAGAGTACTTCTATTAATTAATTCCCAATCCCTATTAGGAATTAAATAATAGTAATAGTAATAATAATAATAATAAGACTCCTCTTATTAATTTATATTTAATATTTTCAAAATATTAAATATTAAATATTAAGCTATTTAATTTATTCTATCTCCATAGATTAAATTAAATACACTTAACTTATTATTACAATTATGCCATTTACTTCTTAAATAAATATTTTCCTTTTGCGGTGTGACCCTTTAGGTTCTCCATATTAAACCGGTTGTGAATAAATTAATTAGAACAATTCTAATCTTATTTAAATAAATAAATTAAACTATTTAATTCATTTAAATAAATAATATTTATTCTACAATAAGGGTAAGCCCCCTTAGCGATCAACGACTTTCCAGATAATATAGATTTCAACATTAATCACAAAAGAACCTTTCAGTGAATAGTTACCGTACAATTCAATCCTTCTACCATACAATGTCCCAATTAAATATAAGACATGGAATTACTGTCAAGTCTTATTTTATTTAATTATATGTATTTCGATTCTCAAATGCACAACTCTAATTAAGGCAAATTAGAAACTCCTTTTTAATTTCATTCTGCTTTGGCCAAAGACTTCTGAGTCGTCATTTATCGAATCACATAGGACATTCACTCCTTTTACTAGAAGTGGTAGATTCTTTGTTGATCATTCACCTATCTCCATGTATAACTTATTATACCCAATCATACCCTTTGATATACCCTCAGGGTCTTAAGGGACATGTCAAAGTATAATTCATCATACACAAAATACTATGATGATCTCAAGTCCAAGGATCACTTGTACTACTATCACTATAGGAATTCCTATTGACAGGCGAGTAAAACTCCATTAGGTATTCTTTAGCGAGCCACGTTCAGTGAACTTATTCTCTAATAAGCACCTACATACTTGCTTTAGTGTCTCCACACAAATGATTATGAGATCAATCATCCTCTTCATAAGAGCAAGCAACGTATGTACTAATCTATCTGGATTCACTAATCCCCTTTTTAGTAATCCATCGATTAGGAACAATTTTAGTTTGTGAGCTATCTAGAATTTAGATCTCATTAGCATGATCCCCATCATGATTCTAAAAGCATTGCTCAAAACTATGGGTTTATCACATTTAATATAACAACACTATGTAGATAATGTAAAATGCCTTTAACAAACGAATAAGATTACAAAGTATATGCTACATCATATCAAATATGATTGGCTTGTGTGCATACTACTTTCAATCTCCCACTTGCACTAAAGCCAATCGTCATGGTATCTAATACCCTTCTTCTCTAAGTGACGATCATCCTGCTGTTTGGATAAAGCTTCAGTAAATGGATATGCAATGTTGTTCTTGAGAGTCCACTATCTCTATAGTGACTTCTTCTCTTTCAATGATTCCACTAATCAAATGAAAGTGCCGCAACACATGTTTGAATCCAAGATGAGACTTAGGAACTATTCCTAGTTCTGTGATGAACTTTTCATCCAAACAATCAACTTGCAGCTTCATTTACAACTATATACTTTGTCTTTGTCACTAAACCAACAACACTTTGCTGTTTGGAACCTTTCCAATTCACTGCACCACCTTTTAAGGTAATGATTTACCTTAAAGTGGATTTGTTATCGTCTTGGTCAGTCTGAAAAACTTGAGTCTGTTTAGCCCTCTAGTTTTAATTCGAACCTACCATGAATTATGATTACATCTTCAATACCGGTTTAGTACTTAAAGATGTTTATCACTGTCTTAGAGTGATCTTCTCCAGAATATGACTGATCAACATCAGGCCTAGTATATTCATTGCATACATGATAGTAACTCATATGATCTCTCTTTCAATTGGGGATAATTTTAGAGAGATACACTCCACGGCTCATCGTCATGAGACCTCTCTTGGAGTTTGCTATGCTAAACGCCTTTAGCATCGAATGAATATACGTTCATTGGGTCAAGCCGAACATCCTTTTAAATCTATCTATATAGATTTATATCCCCAATTTATAGGATGCTCCTCCCAAGTCATTCATGGAGGAATGTTTAGACAATTTTATCTTTACTGATTGTAGCATTGGTGTGTTTTTTCTTATCAGTAGTATATCAATATATAATACCAAGAATGTTATAGCGCTCCCACTGACCCTTTTGTACACACTAGGTTCATTCTCATCTTTGATAAAATCAAACTCTTTTGATTGTCTCATCAAAACGAATGTTCCATCTTTGAGAAGCTTGCTTCAATCCATAAATGGATCATTGCAGCTTAAAACACGATTTGCTTCAACCTTTGAAACAAATTCCTCTGGCTGTATCATACATACATTCTCCTCAAGTCTTCATTGAGGAAGGGTGTCTCCACATCCATTTTTCCAGATTTCGTAATAAGCTGCAATCACAAGCAAAATCCAAATGGACTTGAGCATTACTCGGTAATAAGGTTTTATCACAGTCAACTCCTTGACTTGAAAAACCTTTTAAACAGGTCTGGTCTTATAGGTCTCCACCTTGCCATTTGCCCCAGTCTTTCTGTTAAAGACCCATATACACCAGAGTCTATACTTGGTTCTTATACATGGAGTCCATTTCGGATTTCATGGCCATCTACCATTTCTCTGAGTGTCTTCTACTCATAGCCTCATTGTATATAACTGGATCATCATCCTCTATGATGCGTACCTCATCATCATCCTCTATGATGAATCCATACCTCCCAGGTATCTTCGGTACTCTTCCAGATTTACGATTCGGTTGTGGTACAATAGGTCTATCTATAGGTTCCTCGGTTCGACTTAAAGTGCTTTGTGGCTCTTGAACTCCTTCAAGATCTATTACCCTCCCACTAGCTCCTTCAATGATAAACACCTTTATCTAAGAAGGCAGCATATAGGATTATAGTAATAATACCCTAAACTTTCTTTAGGATATCCCACAAATCTGCACTTGTCAGATTTTGTCCCAAACTTATCTTTGAAACCTTTTTCACATAAGTTGGACAACCCCTTATCTTAATATACTTAAGAGTAGGAATCCTCCTTATCCATAACTTTTATGGAGTCTTGGGGCCAGATTTTTGAGGTTACCTTATTTTGTAGATATGCAGCCGTTTCTAGGGCATAACCCTAGATGGATACTAGAATGTCGGTAAAAATCATTATGGACTGCACCATGTCCAACAAGGTACAATTTCTCCTTTTAGATACACCAATCAATTATTGCGTATCAGGAAGTGTCCATTATGAGAAAATACCATTTTGAGATTGTCGACGCCGGGTTTTTCTCGACTCTTTTTCTTTTCCTATTTTAGCCTTTTGGTTTTGGTGATTTTGGGGAAAAGGTCGGCCTTGATGTCGACGGGGTTTTGAAAGATCGTTTTTTATGATGAGCCAATTAACCAGAGTCGCCAGTTGGTATATTTGAAATGGATGTACCAACTCATCCGAATTTTCGTTTTTTTATAAATCGCTGGCTCATATGTGACTCCGAATTAAATGGTCTGCGAATCGAGATTCATAGAGTTCGGGGGCTTGCTTAAGCGAGGGGAAGGTGTTAGGCACCCCCCGACTTCCGTGAAATACGGTTACCGCAATCTTGATGCTTTTCCTATCCTTTAATTCATGAAACGTATATGCGTGCGTGTGTATGTGTGTGTGTGCCTAAATGAAAGTTGTGGTGAGTTTGTACGAAAGAATCATTTGGATTTTTTTAGGGAAAATCGTGCTTTAGTTTTGGGAATGCTAAAAATGTCTTTTCGGTATTTACGAGAAAACCTTATTTTTCTTATTGAGAAAGATTTGATTTTAAATTGACAAAACTATGAGATTTTTATTAAGTGTTTGTTTTGGTAAAACGTGAGTTTGTTAAACCTTAGCCAAAATAGGAATCGAGATTTATACGTTGCTTTCCTAAATGATAGGCAATTTCTAGAATCTCTTTCGCCCTATGTATCAAGGTTTAGTAAAACGTTTATTTCTCTTTATAAAACCATTTTTTGTGACATTTGAAAACAACTTCCTTTTAGCTTTCTCGTAAAATAGGAATCGACTTTCATTAACACTTCCAATTTTTAGCGTCGTGATACTAATATCCTATTTTGATTAATTTTAGCAAAATCTTGATTGTTTTGGTTTTGAAATCATTTTGTTGGATGATACAATTCGAACTAAATATCAAACGCGTAGGGGGATATTCATGGGCATGTAAGCCATCAAAATATCCCCTAACGCCAACAATCACATATTTTACTATTACGGGGCCTTAAACCCGATTCTCGCTCTAGCGTCGTTTTAAGGCCCAACGATTATATGTTACAACAACAACACGAGTACCTTGCATCCATTACATGTATCAAAACGTCCATCATCGGATTTGGACCACGGGGTCGCATTCCTAGGCTCACACCCAAGATTACTACATACCCGCAAAACGAATTCTACGAAACTAAAACAACACGGATTGCCTAATACACCATGATATCCGAAAATGATAGTCTAACTAAATTACATCCAAGCAATCACCATAAGTAAGCTAGAAATTCCACCAATTGGATATCCTCGGGTTATTAGGAAGAATTTTGTTCCGATGGAACCCTCACTAATAATCCCTAATCCATGATTTCACAATACAACGCAAAAAAAAAAGGATACATTTAAGAGGATTCGGATAATAAGAGCCTATCAAAATGGTACGAGCAAATGTCAAAAACAAAAGATTTTCACCTTGCAAAATGATCCCCACAATATGTAGAAATTTGTGTATTGAGTAGAGTAGAAAATATGAGATATAATCTCACAAAATTGGTACAATTCCTCACTCTTTTCACTCTTTTTCTCTCCTAATTGCCCTTATTTTGTTGCTGTTTTCTCCCTATTTCCGAGCTGCTGCTACTGGATTTTTTTCTTCCTCCCCTCTTTTTTTGTTTCTGTATGCGAAATGGCCTGATAAGGGACTGTCAAGGGCAGCCGCAGATTGATCTGCGGCTGGCCCTTGGTTCTCCCCCCAGCCGCGCTCGAGTCCCGTGCGCTCGAGTCCCGTGCCGTCTCGAGTTCCGTCCTTGGCCGCGGATTGATCTGCGGCTGACTGTGCTGATTTTCTCATTTTCCGCACCTTGTCTCGATTTCCGTGCCATACCGTTGATTTCCGTCGACGGGCTCGTATTTTGCAGTCCGGGAATCTCCAGGAGACGCGCCACCTCGTTCGGGGATGTCTGTCTCGGATGGCCTTATTGTCACATCAGCTTTGATTGCCAATCCCTGCGGTGGTGTCGGGCGCTCGCCCTTGGGCCCACTTCTTCACTCTCGCAAGCCGGTTCAATTGACGATTTTGCCTTCCTGTCAAGGTTAGTACAGGGAACGCAAAATTTGGGTGTCTACAGCTGCCCCTCTTTATCATGTTTATGAAATGATGAATGAAATGAACAAGATAAAGAATAGACACTCGATGCATGAATGACAATGCACATGGATGACAATACATACGTGATGCTCACACATATGCCGTATGATGCAATGGATGTAATCCTATTCGTAAAAGGGTATCAATGCCATGCGGATGATCGTCTCGTAACCTCCGGTTATCGTCGCCGGTTGGTTATCTTGTCGAAGCCGGTTTTCGTCGCCGGTTATCGTCGCCGATCGATCCTCTCGTCGGGGCCGGTTATCGTCGCCGGTCACCCATCTCGTAACCCCCGGTTATCGTCGTCGGTTGGTTATCTTGCCGGAGCCGGTTTTCATCGCCGGACATCCATCTCGTAATCGCCGGTTATCGTCGCCGGTCGATCCTCTCGTCAGGGCCGGTTGTCGTCGCCGGTCACCCATCTTGTAACCCCCGGTTATCGTCGCCGGTTGGTTATCTTGTCGGAGCCGGTTTTCGTCGCCGGACATCCACTCGTAATCGCCGGTTATCGTTGCCGGTCGATCCTCTCGTCGGGGCCGGTTATCGTCGCCGGTTACCCATCTCGTAACCCCCGGTTATCATCGCCGGTTGGTTATCTTGTCGGAGCCGGTTTTTATCGCCGGACATCCACTCATAATCGCCGGTTATCGTCGCCGGTCGATCCTCTCGTCGGGGCCGGTTATCGTCGCCGGTCACCCATCTTGTAACCCCCGGTTATCGTCGCCGGTTGGTTATCTTGTCGGAGCCGGCTTTTGTCGTCGGACATCCACTCGTAATCGCCGGTTATCGTCGCCGGTCGATCCTCTCGTCGGGGCCGGTTATCGTCGCCGGTCACCCATCTTGTAACCCCCGGTTATCGTCGCCGGTTGGTTATCTTGTCGGAGCCGGCTTTTGTCGCCGGACATCCACTCGTAATCGCCGGTTATCGTCGCCGGTCGATTCTCTCGTCGGGGCCGGTTATCGTCGCCGGTCACCCATCTTGTAACCCCCGGTTATCGTCGCCGGTTGGTTATCTTGTCGGAGCCGGTTTTCGTCGCCAGACATCCACATCGTAATCGCCGGTTATCGTCGCCGTTCGATTGTCTCGTCGGGGCCGGGTATCGTCGCCGGTCACCCATCTCGTGATTCATTTTCACTAGACACATCAAACGGTTGCAAGGGAGCCAAGGGGACCCACCAGGGCCAGCCGCAGATGGATCTGCGGTCAGCCGCAGATTGATCTGCGGCCAGCCGCAGATAGATCTGCGGCCAAGATCGGGTTCTTAGGCGGCTCGCCACTTCCAGATCTGTCACTTTCAACTTCGTACCCCACATAGATTCCTGCGATTTTGCTCGTTTGCAAAGGCCTTTTGTCGATTTCTCCAACTTTTCTGCAAAAACCGCTCCGGTAGGATCGCTCTACGCACTACAGGTAACACTTTGACCGTTCACTTTTCAATTTCGTCAACGTTTTGCTATACATTTGGCTATTTGCATGTTTAGAGATAGAAATGTATGCTTTACAATGCTATGCTATGTATTATCATATATACATGCTATGTAGCACTTGTGTGAGTCCTATTTTATGCTCATGATATGGTACCACATACTGTTATTCCTTTTCTGCAAGAAAATCATGCATTAATGTACTTTACATGCTGTAACTACACGTATGAATGCAATTTTGATCTGTTCGATACTTGGATTGATTGAAAACACGTTTGGCTTATGCCTGGGATGTCCATTTTACAAACGGAACTCTGCCGATTTTTTTTTTTTTTTTTTTTTTTTTTTTTTTTAAACATGCATCATGTTGCCTTAATTATATGATGTGGGTAGGAATTTAGAATATTCGTGACATAATTCAAAAGGGAACTTACCTTCCTCCTTGCCTATTCTGTTCCAGCTATGGATCCCGATGCTCATAGTAGCTCCTCCGTGTCCCGGACCTCGGGTGTTCGCCGCCGTAGGGCTGCACCTGCTCCTGTTCCTCCCCGGACCCGTCAGGCTCGCCGCTTGGCGGAGGCTGTCATTCGTCCTGCTCATCCGGACGTTGAGGAGGCTGCTCCTCCAGAGGTCGCGGCAGAGGGACCATCCTCCAGCACACCGGCTCCAGCTCCTCATAGTGCCCCCGTCTGGCGCATCTGTGCAGATCCCCGATCTATTGGGTCGGGATCTCAGTCGTCATCCCTCGGCATCTCTCGTGGCTAACGAGGTATATTCGGTTCTATTCTGATTTTATTCTCAATTTCCCAATTCTCCTTTTATCCGGACTGACCCATTGGTGATTGCCCCAGGTACCCGAGTTTACTCAGCCGAGGGGCAACTGGTTCAACATCTACTCCCTTTACACGGCTTTGCACAGTGACTACCGGGCGGTGGTGGATTCTTGGGGCTTTCGTCACTTCTTTACCATCATTCCCCGGCAGTGCCCCTGGGGTTACATGAGGGCCTTATCAGAGCGCTGGTTCCACCAGACGCAGTCTCTTCACCTTCTGGACTGCGAGGTTGTGATGACCCCCTGGGATTGGAGATACATTACGGGCATAGAGTTTGCCGGGTCCCGCGTTCCTCTAGATCTCGACATCACTCCTGTGGAGGTCCGGGCTTTATTGGGCTTCGGTGCTGAGGACCGGGTCTTTAAGGCCCGTAGCATTCGATCCGGTGCTTTGGCTGTCGATGCTGTTGGGGGTCTGTACGCACTGCCCATTCCAGCGGATCAGGGCACCAAGGACATTCTGCTACGACGCCTGTTCCTGACCATCATGAGGGGTTGTTTTCAGGGGAACAACTCCTCCACCATTCATTTCAGCGTCGTAGGAGCGGTCAGAGACGTGGACCGCATCGGTGACTATGACTGGGGGTCATTCACCTTTGCCTATTTCCTCCATGGCATGCGTCTACGCTCGGAGGGCCAGACAGACGCTTGGCTCGGATTCTATCATTTTCTGCTGGTGAGACTTCTTTCTTTTTTTTTTAATGTATTTCCCGTCAATTCATTTCTTTTCTTTATGCGTCTGTCGGTTACTCATGCCTTTCACTGTTTCTGTTCGCAGTTCTGGGCCTACGAGCGTCTTCCATGCCTGAGGCCTGTCACTACTCTCGGCCTTGATACTTATCCCCGGGGCCGACGGTGGCATCACAGCACTCTGGAGGAGGTCCCGATATCAGGCAGCTTTGCACACTGCCGCATCCAGCTGGAGCTGATCACTGCGGTAGATGTCGTCTGGATTCCCTACCTCTCCGAGCATTTGGCTGAGGGGTTTGATGCTGGGAACCCCTCTGGTCCGGAGTTCGAGCTTTCCACCCGTCGCCTCACTTTGCAGAGTATTGGAGGATGGGTGATGTATCTGGGGGAGCGCGCATTCAGGTGCGTCACAGGAGAGATCCGGATCCCGCATTCCCTTCCTTTCACTACCTCCTGGCCGCTGGACTCTCAGCCCTCAGGGATCATGCTTGCAGGGGAGGACGGCCGGATGCTTTCTACGGGTCCCAGTACGAGTGATGCTTTCCGTACTTGGTGGGTGCCCCGCACTATCGGTCCTCAGACCCGGGCCACATTCTTCCTCGGGGATATGGTCCCTGGCTCGGTGATGATGACTGACTGGGCAGCCTGCGTTCGGAGCCCTACCCATGCCGAGCAGATTGCCACTCTGACCCGTCAGGTAGACCAGTTGTCCCTATATCTTCGGGTGCTGGGCCGGACTCCAGAGGATGCTTACACCTATGATCCTGATGGTACGGGTTATGATGCGGGGCCGAGCTCATCTGATGCCACCGCGCGGCCATACATCCCCGACATGAACTTTGGGCCCTCGACTTCGGCGACCCCGGGGGATCAGTTTGAGGATCCCGCCTTCATAGATGAGATTGACTTTATCTAGATCAGGATAGGATAGGGCTTTTCGTACCTGTACCTGTACCTGTTTAGATTTATTTTTCATTTCATGCACTATGTACTGAACTCATTTATTTATTTATGCACAGTTCTTTATCTTTTATCCTCATGAAATTCATATGCTTTATTATTGACTGTACGATGCATGCTTTTTATTCATGGATAGAAAATGACCCCTGTATGGTCCTTTTGATACTATTTTCACAGATGACGTCCTCAGATGTCGTGGTATGCTTGGATTCTATTCCTCCTACAGGGTTGGTTGGCAGCCTCCTCCGTTGGTTGGACAGTTTATCGCCGGCTGACCGGGTCATCGCAGATGGTCTTTTGGGACACTCCCGGTCCTTATTAACCTTTCAGGTGCCAGTGGGCTTTGTGGATGGTATTTTGAGATATTGGGTCCCTGCTCGTCAAGTGTTCAGGCTAGGGACAGTAGAGCTGACCCCCACCCTCGAGGAGTATGGTCGCTTCACCGGTTTGCCTTTGGATAGACCTTGTGCCAGGATCACATCTGGTCCCATGCGCCGTCAGTTCTTGACCTTTACTGGGTTGCGGAGGGCGGTTCTGCTATCGGTGATCACATCAGATCACTTGGTTCCTCTTCACTTTTTGGTTGACCGATTCGGCTCACCTAACAGTTTTCGCCACTTCTCTGGGGATTTTTCTGTATCGGAGGAGCGCTGGGGCGTTTTGAGGCTAGGCGTTTTGATGGCCTGTATCCTCTCAGTTCTGTACTTGCCCGCGGGACCCGATCATTTGGACATGCGGGTGGTCGCGGCCGTTAGGGCCCTTCAGGAGGATCACACCATTCTTCCCATGATACTGGCGGATACTTATATGTCAGCCTCATACTGTCAGTCCTTCCGAGGCCGAGTATTCCGAGGGAGCTCGACCTTGTTGTATGTGTGGTTCATGAGTCATCTTAGTCCCATCGGCCACCTCCGTCGCCAAGGGTTTTGCTTCAGTCATGACATGACCACGCAGTTTTCATTTCGTCCTGTGAGCTGTACTGATGCGGCCTCCTCCCCTGGACAGCATTTCTGTCGGTCATCGAGGATCCCTTTCATCTCCTGGTTTATTCGGGTTATTGCTCCTTTATGAGCTTCTTGACTCATGTGCCCGACCTGGACTTCATTCCCATTGCTGGCTTGAGGGGTGTGACGACTTATCATCCCATGGCGGTGATGGGGCAGTTTGATCAGACACAGGATTTCCACCCCTTCACGGGCGCGGCCGACTACCGATTCCCTATATCATCCCAGACAGAGAGAGATCTACTGTGGGTATATGATCTTTGGCCTCGTAGGATCCTGGCCGAGTATAATGATAGTTGCCCCTTCCAGACATTCGCTTATGCGCAATGGCTGCGCGGAGATTCGGATGCGGTTGGTGTGAGTCAGACTGGGACTTTCGATGACTCTGGAGCGACTTTCCCAGACGATACCATATATCACTCGATCTCAGCCGATTCTTTCCCTAGTCAGGACACTGAACATAGCTGGGTCCGTCTGTCTTTGATGACTATTGAATCTGAGAGGGATGCCGCCATTGCTGAGAGGGATGCTGCTATTCTAGCCAGAGATGCTGCCATAGCTGATAGAGATGCCATTGCTCTTCAGGCTAGGACAGTCATAGATGCGCACTCCGGGACTGTCAGCCGAGCCGCTGCCTTGTTGGACCGCATCGACATGATGGGACAACAGATTTCAGGGGATGCTGATGCCTCAGATCTATCCTCCACCCTATCCATCCTGCTTCAGTTAGTTGCAGATTTGTAGATTGTTTTATTTCCTGCATAGACTATGTTAATTTCATCGGTTATTGAGAAGGACATCTTGTAACAAAAGACTTATATATGTAAACAGGTATTTAAATTTAGTCATTTTCCCTCTTTGTTGTATCGTTGCCCTTCATTGGATCATCATTTTATCCGGTTGATCATGATTTTGACATTTCGCTTTCTTTCTCTTCTCAAGTCTTGATGGAGATTTGACAGATATTGCCGTACCCCTGTCGATTTCATTGGATTGAGTTTCAGACTTTGGCTAACTGTTTGGTTTGATCAGGGTTATGTCAATTTGGTATGGAAAGGATTGGTTGGCTGGTTTCGGGAAAGTTTTGAGGGTTTAGGCAGGTTTATCTGGCTGTTGGGGATTGGCTTTGTTTTAGGGGAAGGATTATTTTTTTTATGGATCGGACCGCGCCATAATGGCTGCCTACGTACCCCCACAAGTTGGGAGATCAGGTCCTACGTAGTTCGCTCCTCAAAGGAAAAAGGAAATTGATGATTTAAGCGTAGAATCGCTTCACTGAGTCAGAATTTAGGGGTTGTGGAAATGTGTCCTCACCATCCATTTCTTGCAATATGAGGGCTCCTCCGGATAGCACCTTCTTAATTACAAAAGGTCCCTCCCAGTTTGGGGCAAACTTCCCCTTGGCTTCGTCTTGGCAAGGCATGACTCTCTTTAGCACCAGGTCATTCTCCTTGAATTTCCGAGGTCTTATCCTTTTGTCATATGATCGGGAGATCCTTTGTTGATATAACTGACCGTGCCAAACAGCAGCCACCCTCCTTTCATCAATGAGGGCCAACTGGTCGTATCGATCTTGCATCCAATCCTCCTCGCTTATCTGAGCATCGATCATTATTCTGAGGGATGTCATCTCAACCTCAATTGGCAGGACGACCTCCATTCCATACACCAAAGCGTAAGGGGTTGCCCCTATAGAAGTACGCGTTGATGTTCGATATGCCAACAGGGTGAGGGGTAGCAGATCTGGCCATCCCCGATGATTAGCAGACATTTTTGCCATGATCTTCTTGATGTTCTTATTGGCAGCCTCCACTGCCCCATTCATTTTGGGACGGTAAATGACAGAGTTGAGGTGTTTGATCTTAAACTGGTCGCACAATCCCTTCATGAGGGCGTTGTTCAAATTCTTAGCATTGTCGGAGACCAAAACCTCAGGTTGCCCGTATCGACAAATGACATTATTCCTGATGAACCCGACGATAACCTCCTGAGTGACCTTGGGGAAAGAGGCTGCTTCTACCCATTTGGTGAAATAATCGATCATGACGAAGATGAATCGGTGCCCATTGCTTGCTTTGGGCTCTATTGGTCCGATCACGTCCATTCCCCACATTGAGAATGGCCACGGGGAGGTCATACAGTGCAGTTCATTGGGGGGCGTATGGATCACATTACCGTGCGCCTGACATTGGTAACATCATTTGACATGATCATCACAGTCAGCTTTTAAGGTCAACCAATAATGCCCTGTTCTCAAAATCTTTTTGGCCAGCATTGGTCCACTCATGTGTGGCCCACACACTCCACCATGTATTTCGTTCATAATCCTTTGGGCCTGCGTCTCCTCCACGCACTGCAACAGTCCCAAACCAGCATCCCTCTTGTAGAGTGAATCCCCACTCAAGTAGAACTTCATCGCCATTTTTTGAATTCTCATCCTCTCAGTTTCGACTCGCCTGGTCGGGAATGGATCTATCCCTTAGATATTCCCTTATGTTGTGATACCAAGGCTGCCTTGGCAGAACCACCTCGCCTGATAATACTGCAACATGTTCTTCGTATGCCGGGGCATTCTGTACTGCTATCTCAATCTGTGGAGCGTCCCTTCCTTTGATGATATGGATCAAGGAAGCCAAAGTTGCCAATGCATCGGCAAAATCATTCCGTCCACGGGGAATATGTCGGAAAGCGATATCTTTAAATTCTTGCATTAATTGGACAACACATCGGTGGTATGGGAGCAACCGGAGCTCTTTCGTGTTGTACACCCCGATCGCCTGTCTGATTACCAGTTCTGAATCCCCAAACACCGCCAGTCTCTTCACTCCCATATCGCGTGCAAAACGGAGTCCCAAAATGCATCCCTCGTACTCAGCTGTATTATTCGAATTACTGAACTGCAATTTAGTGGCCACGGGGTATTGTTCTCTGGTGATAGAGACCAGGACTGCTCCGGCTCCTGCCCCTTCAGCATTCATGGCACCATCAAAATACAGCTTCCAGAATTGTCCCTCATCATTGTATTTCGTATCTGACGCCCAAAATATATCTTCGCCCGGTAGAGGAGTTTCTAACGGTTCCACCCCTCCCGATGGCGTCTCGGCCAACTGATCTGCAATTCCTTGCCCCTTCATGGCTTTCTGAGTTACGTATACCATGTCGAACTGCTGTAAGATTAACTGCCATCTTGATAGTCGACAATTCAACATGGGCCTTTCAAAAATATACTTCAGGGGATCCATTCTCGATATCAGGTATGTAGTATGCCCATGGAGGTAATGCTGTAATCTCCCTGCAGCCCAGGCCAGAGCACAACAGGTCTTTTCGATGGGAGTGTAATTCTGTTCACATTGGCTAAATCTTTTGCTGAGGTAATAGATGGCCTGCTCTTTACCTGCCTCATTCTTTTGTCCCAGCATGCATCCCATCGCAATGACATTGACCGATATGTACATAAACAGGGGGATCCCATCCTTTGGGGGTACCAGCACCGGTGCCTCAGTCAGCTGCTTTTTAATGGTCTGAAAAGCCCTCTGACATTGCTCATTCCATTCTTGGGAAGCACCCTTCCTCAACAACTTGAAAATTGGCTCGCACGTAGTTGTCAAGTGGGATATGAAACGGCTGATGAAGTTTATTCTTCCCAGGAATCCTCTTATCTCCTTCTCTGTGTGAGGTGCCGGCATATCCACAATGGCTTTAATCTTTGCTGGATCCAACTCAATGCCCCGATCACTAACCAGGAATCCCAAGAGCTTACCCGATTGTACTCCGAAAGCACACTTGGCTGGATTGAGTTTCAAATTATACTTTCTGAGCCGATCGAACAGCTTTTTGAGGTGGGTTATATGATCAGACTCTACCTTCGATTTCACAATAATGTCATCCACGTAGACCTCTATCTCCTTATGCATCATGTCATGGAACAAGGCCATCATAGCTCTCTGATAGGTAGCCCCTGCGTTTGTGAGACCAAAAGCCAATCGTCTATAGCAAAACGTGCCCCAAGGGGTGATGAATGCGGTCTTTTCCCGATCTTCCTCCGCCACCATTATCTGATGATATCCCGCGAAGCAATCCACAAAAGAGTACATTTCGTACTGGGCTGTGTTATCCACCAGGATGTGTATGAAAGGCACCGGGAAGTTGTCCTTGAGACTGGCCTTGTTTAGATCTCTGTAGTCTACGCATACCCTCACCTTTCCTCCAGGTTTAGCCACTGGGACTACATTGGATAGCCATTCCGGGTAAGTGGACACCATAATGATTCCGGCCCGGAATTGTTTAATGATCTCCTCTTTTACTTTTAAGCTCCACTCAGGTTTCAACTTCCTTAGCTTCTGCTTGACAGGCCTGAAACCCTCCCTGATGGGCAACCGGTGTACCACGATGTCGGTGGACAATCCGATCATATCCTCGTGCGACCAGGCAAAGACATCCTCATATTGGCTTAGCAACTCAGCTATTTCTATTTTTTGGCTGGTGGTGAGGTCTATCCCTATCTTGAGTTCTTTTGGCTTGTCTGGGGTTCCAATATCAATGGTGATGGTTTGGTCCAAATTGGGTTTGGGTTTATCCTCGACCCATCCTTTGATCTCGTCAGGCGCATCATCGTAATCTGTCTCGTCTTGCTCAATGCCCATCAAATCGAAATCCAGCTCAATGTCAAAATCATAATCATCATTTAAATTTGAAAGATCGTTTGTTAGGCAAGGATTACTCAATTTGGTACACCTGACATGAAACAAAATACTTGTCATATATAAATCATTTTCCACGATGATCGCATTTTCAAATAACACGAAGGAACGACATAATTATGCAGAAATAAAACAACAACAAAAATAGAACTTCTTCCTTCCCCCATCCTCTGGGGTCTACCACCCTGACGTCGGGTTTTACCCTTGTTTGGATATTATTGGCCTCACTGTCCAATTGTCGATGGTCAGGTCAGACGATATGTGCTTGATGAGAGGTGGCTTTATATCGGACACTTCCCCGATGACCATGGCCACATCGCCCGAGTCTCCCTTCATACCCCCCTTAGGAATAATCAACCCTGCCCAATCGATGATAGGCACACTTTGTTGGGCTCCTGGTGCGGCAACATTCGTCCCCTCTTCATTGCTTATTAATTGTCCGGGGATATAGCATTGGGTTTCGAACTCTTCCGCGATCTCCTGTAGGAAACTTTCTCTTTTGGCTAATTCATCATTTGTGGGGGCCAAATCTTCACCCCCTGCTCTAGTCACAGGCTCGCTAGTCCCCTGCTTATTGTTGACCGGGGTCACCGGGCTGCCAGTCAATCGAATCGGGTCCATGCCCTGACGGCTTCTCCATGTTATACCTCCATGATATCCCAAACCTGCCTTGCCTACCTGATGGGGCAGTTGAATGGGCTTGGTGATTCCTTGACTACTTCTTCCTAACCCTTGTCCAGGCTGGAACTTCATCCTTATCATTTCCCTTGCAACAAAAGTGAGTTCTGGAGAGACCCTTGGCTTCATGGCTGGAGCCCCCAAGCATCTGTATTGGGGAGCGCTAATCTCTAGTGCCTGAAAACTGGCTGGTGGTGCCGCCGACTCATCCACATTGATCACTGGTAGGCCACCCCTGGGAGGAGAATGGTCATCACATTCGGCCGAGATTGTTACCAGGTTCCCATTGATGATTAGCTTGATTTGTTGATGGAGCGTAGAAGGCACTGCCCCGGCCATGTGTATCCACGGCCTCCCCAGTAGCAGGTTATAACTGGCGGTGATGTCTAGGACCTGGAAAGATATATCAAAAGTACAGGGACCTATTTCCACTGGTAATTCTATTTCCCCAATTGTATCCCTTCGGGAACCATCGAAAGCTCGCACCACCACGTGACTGGCCCGTAGGCGCTTGGGATTAATGTTCATCTTCTGCAATGTGCTGAGGGGACAAATATTCAATGCCGATCCCCCATCAATCAACACCCCATTCATGATATATCCCGAGGAAATTACCGCAATATGCAGCGGTTTTCGATGTCCCCTTCCTTCCTTGGGTATGTCCTCATCTGCAAAGGATATCACGTTGCTTTCCATCAAATGGCCCACCAGCTGGCCGAAACCTTCCTCACTAATTTCCTTGGGCACGTATGCCTCCTCCAGAACCTTCGTCAATGTTTTGCAATGCTTATTGGATGACAACACCAGGTCCATGACTGATGTTAAGGTTGACTCCTCATTTAAAATCTGAATCCCCCTCATTTCCGGGTGATCCATCCTTTTTAAGAACTCTATGGCCCTTTCTTCGGAAATCTCTTCATTTTTTTCCCTTTGGCTCTCAAGGACTCGCCCGGGAAGGTATAAGGGGTTCCCCTTTGTCGTCACAGAAGCACAACTGGCCGCTTCCTCTGGCGTTCCCCCATAATTCCAGGGTACCGTCTTTAGACTACTGATAGGGATTTGCGGTCTTGCTGCCAGAATGATGGGTTTCGGTGCCGCCAATTTGACGGGTCCCTCCGGGGTATTTCCACTTACACCCATCAATCGAATGGGCGCTCCCCGTGCATTCCCATGACTGCTTATCACGTTGGTCATTTCATCCATTTTCTGCACATAGTTCAGCCTTGACGGCCCCTCGACTTCACTGTCATCCGTCATATTGACCCCCCCTCCATCATGTCTTGGCAGGGGATTTGCTTTAACATTCGGGGAGTCTGGCTGTTCCACCACAATTTCCCCACTGTCAATCAGGTTTTGGATTCGATGCTTCAACGTCCAACAGTCTTGTGTATCATGGCCAGGGAAACTGGAGTGGTATGCACATCGCTTGCTCGGGTCAAACCTTCTACCCTTTGGGTCACTCGGTGGTGCCAGACCAACTATTTTCTTTTGGGCTACTAATACCGCCAATACTCGTTCAAGTGGCTCCCCGAGCGGGGTGAATACTCGATTTTGCGAGGCCTCATATCTCCTTCGTCCCTCTGCTCTTTGATCTGTGAAGTTGGGCTGCCGGGATGGCCCTACCCTCTGCACCTGTACGGGAAGATGGCTTTCTGCCTTTTTGGACGAGCCCTGAAGGATGAGGGAAACGTCCTCCTCTTTTTTCTTTTGCACCCTACGGGAAGTGCTGCCGTAATTACCGCTTTGGATCTGTTCTGCAGCCGTTTCCAAAGCCGTGAGATCCCGAATTTTGCCGGATTTCAAACCCATGTCCACCATTTCTCCGTGTTTTAACATTTCGGCGAAAGGCCTACCAATCCCCGATATGACTCGTTCATAATATGGTGCTTCCTGAATGTCCACAAAAGTCATCACCATCTCCGATTCGCTCATCGGGGGGTTCACTTGCGCGGCCATGCCCCTCCATCGTTGCGCATATTCCCTGAAGGACTCCCTAGGCTGCTTCTTAACTTTTGTCATTTGGTACCTGTCAGGGGCCATCTGGGCCTGAAAGCTGTATTGGGTTAAGAAAGTATGGGCCAATTCCTCCCAGTTGTGGATTCGGGCGTTGTCAAGGCGGGCATACCAGATCCTCGCCTCCCCTGTTAAGCTTTTCTGGAATAGCTGCATCCTCAAACCCTCGTCCTCGGCATAAAACCCGAGTTCTCCAATGTATATTTTCAAATGCGTGTAGGGGTCTCCCTTTCCATTGTATTTTTCAAACTCGGGGACTTTGAACTTTTCTGGGTATCTGGTTCCGGGGAAAACACACAGATCCGAGTAATTGACCCTCCCCAGGGAGCCTATGCCTCGTAGAGATTAGATGGTCTCCTCCATGTGTCTCATTTTTTTCCGAAGGTCGTCAGTGTCCCCTTCCTCTGGGATAGTAATCACTGTCTTGTTAGGTATGGGAACGGCCCTTGTAATGACTGGCTCGTCCTTGAGTTGGGGTTGGTCATCCCTACCCAGGTTTACAATATTTTTAGGAGGATTCTGGTCACCCCCTGGTGGTGGAATATTATGTGGTCCTTGGCTTGGCGGATCCTGTCTGAGTAGGAACTGCTCTTTTAGCATCGTGGCCATTTCCATCATCTGCTTTTTGAAGTCATCAAACTCTTCCCGAGATATGGAACCATGATTAGGAAGATCAGCCATTTCAGATGTAGAATTTTGGGCTTTCTTAGACTGCGAACGGGTTTGAGGAGCAATCCTACAAAACAACGGTTCGAAGTTTAGACCGGGGAAATGAAAGGATATGGATGCATGCAAAAGCTGTAACTTTTTTGTGCTTTGGGTTTTTTAATCTTTCCCTGTAAAACAGAAAGTTAGTAGTCCTTTAATGCAATAACCAATGCTAAACATGCTTTATTATGCTTCCCCAACTATTCCCTGCAATTCACAGAGGTTAGTAATCTCTTTTGACACAGGAAAGGGATATATGAATATTGAATGAGATCATGACTGTAGACACCCGATTTTTGCATTTCCTATACTAACCCTGACAGGAGGGCAAAATCGTCAATTGACCCGGCACACGAGAATAAAAGGTGGTCATAAAGACGAACCCTCAAAACCACCACGACGGGATGATATTGAAGCCGACACGACAACAAGCGAATGTCGAGAGTCAGTTACTGATCACTGTGCTTACCCGGATGACGTGGCACGTTTCCCGACGGTTTCCGGACGGCCGAGCGCAAACCCGTCAGTGGGAACCAACGGTACGACACGAAAATCGAGACGAGGCACGGAAAACGAGAAAATCAGCACAGTTAGCCGCAGATCAATTCGCGGCCAAGGACGGAACTCGAGGCAGCACGGGACTCGAAGCGCACGGGACTCGAGCGCGGCTGGGGGGAGAACCAAGGGCCAGCCGCAGATATATCTGCGGCCAGCCGCAGATAGATCTGCGGCTGCCCTTGGCAGTGCTATATTAGGCCAGTTCGCATACAGGAAAAAAGAAGAAGAATTCAGCAGCAGCAGCAGTTCGGGGAGAGGAAGAAAAATAGGAAGAAAACAGCAAAAATTAAGAGAGAAAAGAGTGAGAACTAGTAAGAAATTGTACCTATTTTGTGAGATTATATCTCATATTTTCTACTCTACTCAATACACAAATTCATACATATTGTGGGGATTAATTGCAAGGTAAAAAAACCTTTGTTCTTAGCATTTTGTTATGCTATTTTGTTGAGCTTTTGGTCATCCAAATTACCTTAAATGTAGTTTTTTTCTTACATATTATTGTGATGCCATGGGTTAGGGACTATTAGTGAGGGTCTCATCGGAATGAAATTCCCCCTAATAGCCCGATGATATCCGTTTGGTGCAAATTTTAACTATTATGGAAATGTATCATTCGTAATGTATTTCAATCGTCATTGTAAGATGTCCTAGAGTGTTAGGCATTCCGTTGTTGATTATTTTCGTTATATCCATTTGGTGGTTGTGCAATAAGTTCGGATGTGAGCCTAGGAATGCGACCCCGTGGTCCAAATCCGATGATGGACATTTTTGAATGTATGTAATCGGGTGGATGTATCCGTTATTGTAAATATGTAATCGTCGGGCCTTAAAACGACGCCAAGGCGATAATCGTGTTTAAGGCCCCGAAATAGTGAAACTTGTGATTGTGGGCGTTTGGGGTTATTTTAATGGCTTACATGCCCATGAATAGCCCCGACGCGTGCTTATGCTTGATTGGATTTTGTGACACGAAAAAGGATTTCAAAGATTAAACGATGAAGGTTTTTTCCTTAAAATCAAGCAAACTAGGAGGTTAGCATCACGTAGCTAAAAATTCGGAGGTGTTAATGAATGTCGATTTCTATTAAACGAGAAGGCTAAAGAAAGTCGTTTTCAAATGTCACAAAAAATGGTTTTATAAAATAAAATAACGTTTTATTAAATCTTGGTGCGTAGGGTGAAAGATATCCTAGAAGTTGCCCATCATTTTATGAAAGCAATGTATAGGTTTCGATTCCTATTTTTACGAAGGTTTAAAACTCTTGTTTTGCCAAAACGACGCTTAATGAAAATCTCATAGTTTTTGCTAATTAAAATCAATCCTTTTCTCATAAAAGGCTTTCTCGTTTAAGCCGATGGACGTTCTAAGACATGCTCAAATTAGAACACAATTTTCCCTAATAATCCAAATGATTCTTTTATGCAAGCTCACCACAACATTTACATAGGCACACACACACATACACGCACACACACATTTCATGAATTAAAGGATAGGAAAGCATCAAGATTGCGGTAACCGTGCTTCACGGAAGTCGAGGGGTGCCTAACACCTTCCCCTCACTTAAGCAAGCCCCCGAACTCTATGAATCTCGATTCGCAGACCAATTAATTCGGAGTCACATATGAGCCAGCGATTTATAAAAATGAAAACTCGGATGAGTTGGTACATCCATTTCAAATATACCAACTGGCGACTCTGGTTAAATTGGCTCATCATAAAAATAATCTTTAAAAACCCCGTCGACATTAATGCCGACCTTTTCCAAAAAGGCATCTAACAAAAAGGCTAAAAATTGGAAAGGGTTACAACCCCCGCGTAAGCGATTCCTCCCGGCGTCGACAATGACATTTAGACATATAAACGTAACAAGGCATGAAGAGACTTTTCCTGCGTCGAGTTAATCTGAGGATGACCTATCCTAGGGTTACTCTCACGGGCTTTTCGGCATGAAGGTCCCCAAATCTTCGCAATCTACTCGTTTGAGCCCTTTCGATTGGAGCGGATTTGGGTGGTGCGTTTCCTGAGCCATCTCCGGGGAGCAGCCCCTTCGAGTCCAGTAATAAGCAACCGACAGGTTCGCCTCAGGAGGAGGTACTCTCTCAACATACATTCACATTCATCGTCCTCACCGTATGCAAATGATTACTTAAAAGTAAAGCAATTCCATTCAATCATTCATTTATTCGGACACAACACACAATCACACAACAAAAGAAACAAAAAATCAAAATATCGCATGTACACACATTTTTATGAATTTTAAAGGATAGGATAGCATCAAGATTTAAACGCGGCTTAAGCCCTCTAATGTTCCCCAGCAGAGTCGCCAGCTGTCGACGCCGGGTTTTTCTCGACTCTTTTTCTTTTCCTATTTTAGCCTTTTGGTTTTGGTGATTTTGGGGAAAAGGTCGGCCTTGATGTCGACGGGGTTTTGAAAGATCGTTTTTTATGATGAGCCAATTAACCAGAGTCGCCAGTTGGTATATTTGAAATGGATGTACCAACTCATCCGAATTTTTGTTTTTTTATAAATCGCTGGCTCATATGTGACTCCGAATTAAATGGTCTGCGAATCGAGATTCATAGAGTTCGGGGGCTTGCTTAAGCGAGGGGAAGGTGTTAGGCACCCCCCGACTTCCGTGAAATACGGTTACCGCAATCTTGATGCTTTTCCTATCCTTTAATTCATGAAACGTATATGCGTGCGTGTGTATGTGTGTGTGTGCCTAAATGAAAGTTGTGGTGAGTTTGTACGAAAGAATCATTTGGATTTTTTTAGGGAAAATCGTGCTTTAGTTTTGGGAATGCTAAAAATGTCTTTTCGGTATTTACGAGAAAACCTTATTTTTCTTATTGAGAAAGATTTGATTTTAAATTGACAAAACTATGAGATTTTTATTAAGTGTTTGTTTTGGTAAAACGTGAGTTTGTTAAACCTTAGCCAAAATAGGAATCGAGATTTATACGTTGCTTTCCTAAATGATAGGCAATTTCTAGAATCTCTTTCGCCCTATGTATCAAGGTTTAGTAAAACGTTTATTTCTCTTTATAAAACCATTTTTTGTGACATTTGGAAACAACTTCCTTTTAGCTTTCTCGTAAAATAGGAATCGACTTTCATTAACACTTCCAATTTTTAGCGTCGTGATACTAATATCCTATTTTGATTAATTTTAGCAAAATCTTGATTGTTTTGGTTTTGAAATCATTTTGTTGGATGATACAATTCGAACTAAATATCAAACGCGTAGGGGGATATTCATGGGCATGTAAGCCATCAAAATATCCCCTAACGCCAACAATCACATATTTTTACTATTACGGGGCCTTAAACCCGATTCTCGCTCTAGCGTCGTTTTAAGGCCCAACGATTATATGTTACAACAACAACACGAGTACCTTGCATCCATTACATGTATCAAAACGTCCATCATCGGATTTGGACCACGGGGTCGCATTCCTAGGCTCACACCCAAGATTACTACATACCCGCAAAACGAATTCTACGAAACTAAAACAACACGGATTGCCTAATACACCATGATATCCGAAAATGATAGTCTAACTAAATTACATCCAAGCAATCACCATAAGTAAGCTAGAAATTCCACCAATTGGATATCCTCGGGTTATTAGGAAGAATTTTGTTCCGATGGAACCCTCACTAATAATCCCTAATCCATGATTTCACAATACAACGCAAAAAAAAAAGGATACATTTAAGAGGATTCGGATAATAAGAGCCTATCAAAATGGTACGAGCAAATGTCAAAAACAAAAGATTTTCACCTTGCAAAATGATCCCCACAATATGTAGAAATTTGTGTATTGAGTAGAGTAGAAAATATGAGATATAATCTCACAAAATTGGTACAATTCCTCACTCTTTTTCTCTCCTAATTGCCCTTATTTTGTTGCTGTTTTCTCCCTATTTCCGAGCTGCTGCTGCTGGATTTTTTTCTTCCTCCCCTCTTTTTTTGTTTCTGTATGCAAAATGGCCTGATAAGGGACTGTCAAGGGCGGCTGATCTGCGGCTGGCCGCAGATTGATCTGCGGCTGGCCGCAGATTGATCTGCGGCTGGCCCTTGGTTCTCCCCCCAGCCGCTCTCGAGTCCCGTGCGCTCGAGTCCCGTGCCGTCTCGAGTTCCGTCCTTGGCCGCGGATTGATCTGCGGCTGACTGTGCTGATTTTCTCATTTTCCGCACCTTGTCTCGATTTCCGTGCCATACCGTTGATTTCCGTCGACGGGCTCGTATTTTGCAGTCCGGGAATCTCCGGGAGACGCGCCACCTCGTTCGGGGATGTCTGTCTCGGATGGCCTTATTGTCACATCAGCTTTGATTGCCAATCCCTGCGGTGGTGTCGGGCGCTCGCCCTTGGGCCCACTTCTTCACTCCCGCAAGCCGGTTCAATTGACGATTTTGCCTTCCTGTCAAGGTTAGTACAGGGAACGCAAAATTTGGGTGTCTACAGAGATGATCTAGAAACTCATTGTACAAGTATTCTTTCCTCGATCTGATCAAAGAATCTTAATACTTTGTCAATATGTTTCACTTCTGAATTCTTTGAACATTTCAAATGATTCAGACTTGTATTTCATCAAATACACATATTCAACTCTTTGAATGACCATCTCCTTTTCTTTTATTAGTTTGTTCAATTTGCAAAATAATTTTTCATGTAAGTCAAGTATACAAAGTCTATCAAGTAATGTTCCAGTTTCAAACAAAACATTATCATTATAAATAGAATAACAATTGTTCTTAAATATAATACCAAAACCTTCCTTGTCCAACAACGGAAGTAATAATGTTTCTAAAGAGAACTGGAACATAATAACAACTTATTAACTTAATAGACTTGCCCATAGGCAATGCTAAACTATAAGTTCCTATGGTTAATGTAGCAACCTTTGCTCCATTACCACACATAAGATTACTACTTTGTTTAGCTTTCTACTTCTGCTTAGTCTCTGCATTGGATTGCATACATGAGAACTACAGCCGGTATCCAATACCCAAGTAGAACCTTGACTTATAGAAAAATTTATTTCAATCATGAACAAACCCATATTTGTAACCGAAGCTTCACTAAGCTTCTTCTGGTTAGCCTCTGTAAGATACTCCTTACAGTTTCCTTTCTAGTGTCCAGGCTTATTGCATTGGAAGCAAACTCCTTTGCTATTTGCATCAGTCTTGTTCTTATTGTCCTTTGTTTTTGCCTTTCCATATACCTTCTTTGAATTGTTCTTCTTTTAAGAAGATCCTTTGGCCCTCTTCCGCTACCTGGAAGAATCATTTACGAGTAAGACTTGGTCTTTCTTGGTTGGAAAGTGACTCTTTACTGTTTTCAACATGTTTAAGCAACTCAGGCAGGCTAACATATAGCTTGTTCATGTGAAATTCACAACAATTTGTGAGAAAGAGTCCGGAAGTGATTGCAAGATCAAATCTTGGATCAACTCTCCATCCATTAAAACCCAGTTGTCCCAATTGTTCAATCATATTGATCATTTTAGGACATTTGTCTATACTGTAGTGCTATCGGTTATTCTAGATCGAAAGAGCTCCTTAGATATCTGATATCTAATAGTCCTACTTTCCTCACCATTCAACTCCTTGAATGTGCAGGAGTACAGTAGGAGCATCCATAGTTTCATGCTGACGCTGAAGCTCGTTACTCATGGATGCGAGCATGATGCATTGAGCCAACTTTGCATCATCTTGCCACTTTCTAAAAGTAGCAATCTCTTCCTCTGAGGCATTGTCTGCAACCATTGCAGGGATAGGCATATTAAGGACCTAAGATAGCTTTTCAGCCTTGAGAACTATTCTCAAATTCTTTAACCAGCCCTTTTAATTTGGTCCGGTTAATGAGCATCTAATATGCTCCGCAGTGATAGTAAATTAGACATTGTAAAATTCTGTAAATGAATTTGTAATTTAACAACATTTTAGCATATATTTATTTTAATTAATTACCAAAATAAATTAGGTCTTTATTTAATTGGTATCTCTCACTATTTTTCATCAAACTATATTACCCTCATTATATAGTTCAACATATCTAATTAAAGATTTGCTAGTGAGAATAAGGATCCCATTTCAAATGTATATAGCCTTGTGTGTGCACAACAAACTATATATAAATAAATAGGTAGACAACTATTGTCAATTACATCACTATGTAACTCCTTGTATTTTGCCTCTTAGATTATAATGGTTAAGTGTGTGCACATCCGAACTAAAATAATCTAAGTTAAGTCCAACCTAGCACTTCCATATATTCGAAAGAAAAACACTGTCCTTGTGTGTGCACAACAAAACAGCATCGTTCAGTCTATTTATAAGCATCAAATGTGATAAAACAACATCTTAAATATTTAATACTCGCCTTGTGTGTGCACAACAAACTCATATTAAATATTTAATACTCTATCGTTTTACCATGCTAGAAGGCGACGTTCGATATTTCAAATATCTTTGAACGCTTAGGACTTAATATAATTCCTTTGAGGGGTTTATTATTATTTGTCTCATCTTGTTTAGCGCGCATGCACATATATATATAAAATATGCGTCATATTATTTAACATGCGAAGCATGTTGTATAATATATAATATATACATAGTAAGCATGCACATATAGAATACTATATTCTACCCGGATTGATTATGGACTTTTATTCTAGTTTGGTTCACTAGAGCCACCAAGTGAACCAAAAGGTCAAACCTAGGGTGCAAGAATTAAATTTAAATATAACTATTACATTTAAACCCGGGCTCCATTACAAACGGGTCTTCAAGTGCTCCTTGCTCCTTTGTCTCCAATTCTTCAAGTAATTATAACTAAACCTATTACATAAACTATTTACAATAAATAGAAACCTTGATCAGCAGTCAAGGGGAGGTACATAGGAGGAAGATAGAATTTACATCAAGAAAAACTAGAGAAGACGAGGTACGCAGACCCCATTTATAAAAACCCATTCATTCAAGCATCCACTAAAATAAATCCAATCACACATTGGTCAGTAGTCCATAATCAATCCCTATTTATTATCATACATATCTCTATATGTATCAATAAATAACATTCATCTCATGAATATAAAATCATTCCATATATGCATTGATATCAATTAATGGGCAATTAAAAGTTTACCAAAATCTAATTTTAAAACAAAAATAAACTCCTTTATTTTAATCAAAATTTAAATCATAATAAACTTATTTATTTTATTTTATCCAATTTTGAATAAAAATAAACTCCTTTATTTTTAATCAAATTCCAAATCAAAATAAACTCCTTTATTTTAATTAACATGGAAACCAATTTCAAGTTCAAAATAAACTCCTTTATTTTAACTTAAAATTGTTGGAAAATAAAATATGTTGAATCATATTCCTTATCAAAATAAACATCTTTATTTTTAAGGAAACATGGAATCTTATTCCCCATGTGAATAAACTACTTTATTCTAGAAACATGAAATCCTATTCCATATGTGAATAAACTCCTTTATTCTTAATATTTTTTTATCAATTAAATAAACCATTTATTTTAATTGAAGGAAAAAAAAATTATTTTTCCGAACTCTGCTGTCCGGCGCAGCTGCGCCCAGAATGAACTGGGACACGGCGCAACTGCGCTGAAGCCCAGAAAAAACTGATTCTGGGTTTGGGCGCAGCTGCGCTCCAGAATGAACTAGAGCCGGCGCAGCTGCGCCACGACGCTGATTCAGAAAAATTTTTCTGCCCAAAAATTTCGATCCAATCGCATATCAAACATACATGGAATTATCATAATCGATAATTAGCACAAGGTTAGGTTCTGATACCACTGTTAGGTTTGTACATAGCGTGAATTTGCAATCAAATTACATAAATAGTGCGGAAGCGCGATAAAACGGATTTTAAAATTTTTCATACAAACCATCACCATGATCATCCATGTGCTGAATTATCAATTAAACGAAAGAGATAGAGATTAAGAAATTATACCCTCGTAGAACCATGCTTCCTCGGGTACAAGTTCACCTCCAATTCCTTCGCGTTCTCCTTGAATTTCACCAATTAAATTCCTTCCTTTGATCAACGTTAGCCACCCAAGTGTTTGGCCTCTAGAGGTGATCCACCACGGAATAATAGTTGTTCAAGAAGATGGGTGTTGGCAAAACCCTAGTTTCTATCTCTATAGAAATTGCAAGTACTCTCTCTCTCCAATTCTCATGGAAGAATGTGTAAATTGTCTAACCCCAAAATCATGATAAGACTCCTCTTATTTATAGATATAGGGAACCCTCCTAAACTATTTAGGATTAGGGTTTTTATTTTAATTAAACTCCTTTAATTAATTAAACTCCTAATCCAATTAGGAATTCATGAGAGAGTACTTCTATTAATTAATTCCCAATCCCTATTAGGAATTAAATAATAGTAATAGTAATAATAATAATAAGACTCCTCTTATTAATTTATATTTAATATTTTCAAAATATTAAATAATAAATATTAAGCTATTTAATTTATTCTATCTCCATAGATTAAATTAAATACACTTAACTTATTATTACAATTATGCCATTTACTTCTTAAATAAATATTTTCCTTTTGCGGTGTGACCCTTTAGGTTCTCCATATTAAACCGGTTGTGAATAAATTAATTAGAACAATTCTAATCTTATTTAAATAAATAAATTAAACTATTTAATTCATTTAAATAAATAATATTTATTCTACAATAAGGGTAAGCCCCCTTAGCGATCAACGACTTTCCAGATAATATAGATTTCAACATTAATCACAAAAGAACCTTTCAGTGAATAGTTACCGTACAATTCAATCCTTCTACCATACAATGTCCCAATTAAATATAAGACATGGAATTACTGTCAAGTCTTATTTTATTTAATTATATGTATTTCGATTCTCAAATGCACAACTCTAATTAAGGCAAATTAGAAACTCCTTTTTAATTTCATTCTGCTTTGGCCAAAGACTTCTGAGTCGTCATTTATCGAATCACATAGGACATTCACTCCTTTTACTAGAAGTGGTAGATTCTTTGTTGATCATTCACCTATCTCCATGTATAACTTATTATACCCAATCATACCCTTTGATATACCCTCAGGGTCTTAAGGGACATGTCAAAGTATAACTCATCATACACAAGATACTATGATGATCTCAAGTCCAAGGATCACTTGTACTACTATCACTAGAGGAATTCCTATTGACAGGCGAGTAAAACTCCATTAGGTATTCCTTAGCGAGCCACGTTCAGTGAACTTATTCTCTAATAAACACCTACATACTTGCTTTAGTGTCTCCACACAAATGATTATGAGATCAATCATCCTCTTCATAAGAGCAAGCAACGTATGTACTAATCTATCTGGATTCACTAATCCCCTTTTTAGTAATCCATCGATTAGGAACAATTTTAGTTTGTGAGCTATCTAGAATTTAGATCTCATTAGCATGATCCCCATCATGATTCTAAAAGCATTGCTCAAAACTATGGGTTTATCACATTTAATATAACAGCACTATGTAGATAATGTAAAATGCCTTTAACAAACGAATAAGATTACAAAGTATATGCTACATCATATCAAATATGATTGGCTTGTGTGCATACTACTTTCAAAAAGATTATGGGCGAAATACATGGTGGAGTGTGCGGGCCACACATGAGTGGACCGATGCTGGCCAAAAAGATCTTGAGAATGGGGCATTATTGGTTAACGCTGAAATCCGACTGCGATGATCATGTCAAACGGTGTTACCAATGCCAGGCGCACGGTAATGTGATCCATACGCCTCCCAATGAGCTGCACTGTATGACCTCCCCGTGGCCATTTTCAATGTGGGGAATGGATGTAATCGGACCGATAGAGCCCAAAGCAAGCAACGGACACCGATTCATTTTCGTCATGATCGATTACTTCACTAAATGGGTAGAAGTAGCTTCTTTCCCCAAAGTAACTCAGGAGGTCATCGTCGGTTTCATCAGGAATAATGTCATTTGTCGATACGGGCAACCTGAGGTTTTGGTCTCCGACAATGCCAAGAATTTGAACAACGCCCTCATGAAGGGATTATGCGACCAGTTTAAGATCAAACACCTCAATTCTGTTATTTACCGTCCTAAGATGAATGGGGCAGTGGAGGCTGCAAATAAGAATATCAAGAAGATCATGGCGAAAATGTCTGCTAATCATCGGGGATGGCCGGATCTGTTACCCCTCACCCTGCTGGCATACCGAACGTAAACGCGTACTTCTACAGGGGCAACCCCTTATGCTTTGGTGTATGGAATGGAGGCTGTTCTGCCAGTTGAGGTTGAGATAACGTCCCTCAGAATAGTGATCGATGCTCAGATAAGCGAGGAGGATTGGATGCAAAGTCGATACGACCAATTGGCCCTAATTGATGAAAGGAGGGTCGCTGCTGTTTGGCACGGTCAGTTATATCAACAAAGGATCTCTCGATCATACGACAAAAGGATAAGACCTCAGAAGTTCAAGGAAAATGATTTGGTGCTAAAAAGAGTCATGCCTTGTCAAGACGAAGCCAAGGGGAAGTTTGCCCCGAACTGGGAAGGACCATTTGTGATTAAGAAAGTGCTATTCGGAGGAGCCCTCATATTGCAAGAAATGGATGGTGAGGTATTTCCACAGTCCCTCAATTCTGACTCGGTAAAGCGGTTCTACGCTTGAATCATCAGTTCCCCTTTTTCTTTGAGGAACGAACTACGTAGGACCTGATCTCCCGACTTGTGGGGGTACGTAGGCAGCCACCATGGCACGGTCCGATTCCTTAAAAATAATACTTTCCCTAAATAAAACCAATTCCCAACAGCCAGATAAACCTTCTTACACCCTCAAAACCTTCCCGAAACCAGCTGACTAATCAACTTCATCTCAGATGACATAACCCTGATCCAACCAAAACAGTTAGCCAAAATCTAAGACCCAGTCTGATGAAATCAACAGGGGTACGATAATATCTGTCAGATCTCCATCAAGACTTGAGAAGAGAAAGAAAGCGAAATGTCAAAATCGTGGTCAACTGGATAAAATGAGGATCCAATGAAAGGCAACGATACGACAAAAAGGGAAAATGACTAAATTTAAATGCATGTTTGTATATATAAGTCATTTTATTACAAGATTTCTCTTTCGATAACCGATGAAACTGACATAATCTATGCAGGAAATAAAATAATCTACAAATCTGAAACTAGCTGAAGCAGGATGGATAAAGTGGTGGACAGATCTGAAACATCAGCATCCCCTGCAATCTGCTGCCCCATCATGTCGATGCGATCCAATAAATCAGTGGCTCGGCCGACAGTCTCAGAATGAGCATCTATAACTGCCCTGGTCTGAAACACAATGGCGTCTCTGTCAGCAATGGCAGCGTCTCTAGCCAAAATGGCATCATCTCTCTCAACAAGAGCGGCATCCCTCTCAGCTTCAGTAGTAATCAAGGCCAGGCGGAGTCGGGTATCCTCAGTAACCCGACTAGGGGCAGAATCAGCTGAGATGGAATGATCTGTGGTATCATCCAGGAAAATCACTCCAGAGTCATCAAAGGCCCCAGTCTGACTCAAACCAACCGGATCCGAGTCTCCGCGCAACCACTGCACGTAAGCAAATGTCTGGATGTGGCAGCTCTCACTATATTCGGCAAAGATCCTGCGAGACCAAAGATCGTATACCCGCAGTAGATCCCTCTCTGTCTGGGATGATATAAGGAATCGGTAGGCGGCTGCGCCCGCGAAAGGGTGAAAATCCTGTGTCTAATCAAACTGCCCTGTAACCGCCAAGGGATGATAAGTCGTCACGCCTCTCAAGCCAGCAATAGGGATGAAATCCAGGTTGGGCACGTGAGTCAAGAAGCTCATAAAGGAGCAATAACCTGAATAGACTAGGAGATGAAAAGGATCCTCAATGACCGACAAAAATGATATCCAGGAGGCCGCATCAGTACAGTTCAGGGGACGAAACGAAAACTGCGTGGCTATGTCATGGCTGAAGCAAAACCCTTGGCGACGGAAATGGCCGATGGGACTGAGATGACTCATGAACCACACATACAATAAGGTCGAGCTCCCTCTGAATACTCTACCTCGGAAAGACTGACAATATGAGGCTGACATGTAAGTATCTGCCAATATCATGGGAAGGACGGTGTGACCCTCCTGAAGGGCTCTAACGGCCGCGACAACTCGCATATCCAACTGATCGGGTCTGGCTGGCAAATACAAAACTGAGATGACACAGGCCATCAAAACGTCTACTCTCAAAGTGCCCCAGCGCTCCTCAGACACGGAAAAATCACCAGAGAATAGACGAAAACTGTCGGGTAAGCCGAATCGGTCAATTCAGAAATGAAGGGGAACCAGATGGTCTGATGTGATCACCGATAACAAAACTGTCCTCCGCAAACCAGTGAAAGTCAAGAACTGACGGCGCATGGAACCAGCTGTGACCCTGGCACAAGGACCATCCAAAGGCAAGCCGGTGAAGCGAGCATACTCCTCGAGAGTGGGGGTCAGCTCCACTGTCCCTAATCTGAACACCTGACGGGCAGGGGCCCAATAGCTCAGAATACCCTCCACAAAGCCCGCTGACACCTGAAAGGATAATAAGGACCAAGAATATCCCAAAAGACCATCTGCGATAACCCTGTCGGCCGGCGATAAACTGTCCAACCAGCGGAGGAGACTGCCGACCAACCCTGTGGGAGGAATGGGATCCAAACGTACCACGACATCTGAGGACGACATCTGTGAAAAAATAGTATCAAAAAGACTGTACAGGGGTCATTCTCTATCCATGAACAAAAAAAAAGCATGCATCATACAGTTAATAATAAAGTAATTAAACGGTCATAATGATGAAAACTGTGCATAAATAAACAAATGAGTTCAATACATAGTGCATGAAATAAAAATAATAAATCTAACATGTTCAGGTACAAAAGGCCCTATCCTAGCCTGATCTAGTCAAAAGTAAGGTCATCTAAGAAGGCGGGATCCTCGAACTGATCCCCTGGAGTCGTCGAAGTCGGAGGCCCAAAGTTCATGTCGGGGATATATGGCTACGCTGGGGCATCGGAGGAGATCGGGCCTGTGTCAAAACCCGTACTATCAGGATCATATGCATAGGCATCCTCTGGAGTCCGACCTAGCACCCGAAGATACAACGACAGCTGCTCCACCTGGCGGGTCAGAGTGTCGATCTGCTCAGCATGAGTGGGACTCCGAACGCAGGCGGCCCAATCAGTTATCATCACCGAGCCGGGGACCATATCTCCGAGAAAGAATGTGGCCCGGGTCTGGGGACCAATTGTTCGAGGCACCCACCAGATACGAAAGGCCTCGCTCGTACTAGGACCCGAAGAGAGCGTCTGGCCATCCTCCCCCGCAAGCATGATCTCCGAAGGCTAAGAATCCAAGGGCTAGGATGTGGTGAAAGGAAGAGAGTGCAGAATACGGATCTCTCCAGTAACGCATCTGAATGCGCGCTCTCCCAGGTACATCACCCAGCCCCCGACGCTCTGCAGAGTAAGGCGGCAGATGGAAAGCACGAACTCTGGGCCGGAAGGATACCCATCTGTGAAACCCACGGCCAGATGCTCAGAAAGATAAGGCGTCCAGACGACCTCTGCAGCAGTGATCATCTCCAGCTGAATGCGGCAATGGGAAAAGCTGCCGGACACCGGGACCTCCTCCAGGGTGCTGTGGTGCCATCGTCGACCACGGGGATAGGTATCCAGACCGAGGGTAGTGACAGGCCGCAGACAGGGAAGACGCTCGTAGGCCCAGAACTGTGAACAGAAACAAGGCAAGGCATGAGTAACCGTCAAATGCAGAAAAGAGAAATGAAATGAAGGGAGTACAGTAAGAAAAGAGGAAGAGAGGGCTCACTAGCAAGAAGTGGTAAAAGCCGAGCCAAGCATCTGTCTGTCCCTCCGAGCGTAGACGAAGACCATGGAGGAAATAAGCAAAGGTGAAGGACCCCCAGTCATAGTCGCCGATCCGGTCTACATCCCTGACAGCTCCGACGACGCTGAAATGAATGGTAGAGGAGTTGTTCCCTAGGAAACAACCCCTCATGATGGTCAGGAACAGGCGCCGGAGCAGAATGTCCCGAGTAGCCTGATCTGCAGGGAAGGGTGTCGCATATATGCCCCCGACAGCATCAACAGCCAAGGCGCCGGACCGAATACTGCGGGCCTTGAAGACCCGGTCCTCGGCAGCGAAGCCCAATAAAGCTCGAACCTCCGCTGGAGTGATATCAAGATCCAGAGGGACACGGGATCCGGTGAACTCTATACCCGTGATGTACGTCCAATCCCAAGGAGTCAGCACAACCTCACAGTCCAAAAGGTGAAGGGACTGGGTCTGGTGGAACCATCGCTCGGATAAAGCCCGCATATAACCCCAGGGGCACTGGCGGGGAATGATGGTGAAGAAATGACGAAAGCCCCAGGAATCCACCACCGCTCGGTAATCACTGTGCAAAGCCGTGTAGAGGGAGTAAATGTTAAACCAGTTACCCCTCGGCTGGGTAAACTCAGGCACCTGTGGAAATCACTAATGGGTCAGTCCAGATACGAACGGAAATTGAGAAATTGAGAATAAATTCAGAGTAGAATTGAATATACCTCATTAGCAACGAGAGATGCTGAGGGGTGACGGCTGAGATCCCGACCCAATAGATCGGGTATCTGCACAGAGGCGCCAGACAGGGCGCGATGAGGAGATGGAGCTGGTGTGCTGGAGGATGGCCCCTCTACCGCAACATCCGGAAGAGCAGCCTCCTAAACATCGGGGTGATCGGGCCGGATGACAGCCTCCGCCAGTCGGCGAGCCTGGCGGGTCTGAGGCAAAGCAGGAACGGGTGCAACCCTACGACGGCGAACGCCCGAGGTCCGAGATGCGGTGGAGCTACTAGGAGTGTCAGGATCCATAGCTGGAATAGAACAGGCGAAAAAGAAGGTAAATTCTATTTTGAATTATGTCACAAACATTCTAATTTCGTATCATCATCATAGAATTAATGCAGCATGATGCATGTTTACTATATGAAAAAAAAAAATCGACAGAGTTTCGTATATAAAATGGGCGTCCCATGCATAGCCAAAGCATGTTTTTCAATTAACCCAAGCCACAACAGATCAAAATTACATTTATATGGATAATTACAACATGAAAAGACTCTAATGCATGATTTTCTTTCAAAAAGAAACAACAGATATGTGGGACCGCATCATGGGCATAAAATATGATTTGCGCAGTTGATACATAGCATATACATGCAATAATACATGGCATAGCATTTCAAAGCATACATTTATATCTCTAAACATGCAAAATAGCAAATGTATAGCAAAACATTGACGAAATTGGAAAACAATCGGTCAAAGTGTTACTGTAGCGCGTAGATCGATCTAACCGGAGCAGTTTTTGCAAAAAGATTGAAAAATTCGGGAAAAAGGACGTGCAAAGGTGTGAAAATCGTGTGGGGTACGAATGAAAGTGACAGATCTGGGAAGCGGCTGGCCGCTTAAAGCCCCGATCTTGGCCGCAGATCAATCTGCGGCTGGGCCCAGTGGCTCCCCCTTGTCCATTGCAAACTTTATCGATTCAAAAACCCGTTTGACTCATAATTTGGTTATAAAATACAAGATTTTGATGAATCGGGTGTCAAAACACGACTTCTCAAATCGGCCGAGCGACCGGATACGAGACCCGGCACTCACAGGACAATCGACCGGAGACGAGACCCGGCGATTACGAGACGAGCGACTGGAGACGAGACCCGGCACTCACAGGACAATCGACCGGAGACGAGACCCGGCGATTACGAGACGAATGACTGGAGACGAGACCCGGCACTCACAAGACAGTCGACCGGATACGAGACCCGGCAATTACGAGATGGGTGACCGAATACGAGACCCGGCCCCGACGAGACGATCGATCGGATACGAGACCCGGCGATTACGAGATGGGTGACCGGATACGAGACCCGGCCCCGACGAGACGATCGACCGGATACGAGACCCGGCGATTACGAGATGGGTGACCGGATACGAGACCAGGCCCCGACGAGACGATCGACCGGATACGAGACCCGGCGATTACGAGATGGGTGACCGGATACGAGACCCAGCCCCGACAAGACGATCAACCGGATACAAGACCCGGCGATCACGTGACTGGCGACCGGATACGAGATCCGGTGCAAACGAGACGATAGATTGGAAGACTGAACCCGACGACTAACAATGCGACCAGGGATTGAGGCATTAACACTTTTACGAATGTTTTGCATGCATTACATCTTGTGTTGCGTCATAAGCTACATGTGTTGCATCATATATGTATTGTCATTCTTGTGCACTATCATTCATGCATCGGGCGTCTATTTCTTTATCCTGTTCATTTCATTTAACATTTCATAAACATGATAAAGAGGGGCAGCTGTAGACACCCAAATTTTGCACTTCGTATGCTAACCCTGACAGGAGGGCAAATTCGGCAAATGAACCGGCCTACGAGAGTAAAGGATGGACAAGTACGAATACTCGACGCCACCACGATGATTTACAACCAAAACCGACGTGGCAACAAGGCTGTCCAAAAAGAGCATTCCCGAATGATGTGCCACGTCTCCCAGTAATTCCCAGACTACAAAAAATGAGCCTGTCGACGAGAACCGACGTCAAGACACGAGAATCGAGGCGTAGCACGAAAATTGAGAAAGTCAAGCCAGCCAGCCGCAGATTGATCTGCGGCCAATGAGTGCGCCTTTCGAAAACACGGAACTCGAAACACGGAAACCAAAAATCAGCTGAGTGGAGGGTTGGCGGCCAGCCAGCCGCAGATCAATCTGCGGCCAGTCGCAGATCAATCTGCGGCCAGCCGCAAATCCATCTACGGCTGGCTTTGGCCAGCCTATTTCAGCTCATCCTTCATTCAGCATACAGGAGGTTGGCAGATCGAGAGAGGAGAAGAAAATAGCAACAGCAGCTCGGAAATAGAGAGAAAAAATAGCATAATTTTGCAACAAAATAGGAGAGAAAGGAAGAAAAAAAGAGAGGATTTATACTCTTTTGATTTGATTGTATCACATATACTTTTCCTTCTATTCAAAAGACACAAGTTTACATCCACTTTGACATCATTTGCAAGGTGAAAATTCCCTTATTATAGCAATTTCTATCATATTCTTTGGTTAAATTAAATGTAGTTTTCATATAATTTATGGTGGACAATGAATTAGGGATTATTAGAGAGTGTTCCATCGGAACAAAATTCTTCCTAATAACTCGATGATATTCGTTTGTTGAAATTTTGGTTGTTCTACGGCGTTATATTGGGCGTGGTTCCTTTAGGTTGCTATTTTAGGATGTCTTGGTATTGTTAGATTATCCGTGTTGGTTTTCCTCTTGTAATATCCAGTTGTGGGTGTGTGGAGATTTCGGGTGTGAGCCTAGGAAAGCGACCTCGTGGTCCAAATCTGATGATGGACATCTTTTGATACAATTAGTAGGAACGATGTAATCTTCCTTAAAAGTATGTAACCGTCGGGCCTTAAAACGACGCCAAGGCGAGAATCGTGTTTAAGGCCCCGTAATAGTGAAAAATATGTGTTTGTGGGCGTTTGGGGGTATTTTGATGGCTCACATGCCCATAAATAGCCCCAACGCATTTTAACGTTTGATTTGATTTATGACACGAAATTGATTTCAAAGCTAAAACGATAAGATTTCCATAAAATCAATCAAATTAGGTTATTAGACTCACGAGGCTAAAAATTGGGAGTGCTAATGAATGTTGATTCCTTTTAAGGAGAAGGCAAAAGAAAGATCGTGTTCAAATATCACAAGAAATGGTTTTATGAAAGTAAATGGTGATTTTATTAAACCGTTGTGCATAGGGTTAAAGAGATCCTGGAAATTGCCTATTTGTTTTGTTTATGAAGGCAACGTATAGTTCTCGATTCCTATTTTGATGAAGGTTTAAAAACTCTGATTTTACCAAAATGACACCTAATGAAAAATCCCACGGCTTTTGACCATTAAAATCAAACCTTTCTCATAAAGCTTTCTCGTATAAACCGAAGGACGTTCTAAAGCATTCTCAAAAGAAAACACAACCTTTCGTCAAAACCTCAAATGTTTCTTTCATACAAACTCACCACAACGTTCGCCTAAACACACACACACACACATGCACGCACACACACTTTGAGAATTAAAAGGATAGGAAAAGCATCAAGATTGCGGTAACCGTGTTTCACAGAAGTCGAGGGGTGCCTAACACCTTCTCCTCGCTTAAGCAAGCCCCCGAACTTTATGAATCTCGATTCACAGACCAATTAATTCGGAGTCACATATGAGCCAGCGATTTATGAAAACGAAATTCGGATGAGTTGGTACATCCATTTCAAATATACCAACTGGCGACTCTGATCAATTGGCTCATCATAAAAAAACGATCTTTCAAAACCCCGTCGACATTAATGCCGACCTTTTCCAAAAAATCATCTAATAAAAGGCTAAAATTGGAAAGGGATAAACATCTAAACAGAGGCGAATCCTCCCGGCGTCGACAGCAAAGAAAGAAATTTCTTCATGATGTCAAGCAATACTTTTGGGATGAGCCATTCCTCTTCAAAACTTGTGCGGATCAGATGATAAGACGTTGTGTGCCACATGTAGAAATGGAGAGCATCTTGACTCATTGTCATTCGTCAGACTATGGAGGCCATTATGGAGGAGAAAGAACTGCAACCAAGGTCTTACAGTCGGGATTTTTCTGGCCTTCGTTGTTCAAGGACGCCCATCTCTTTGTGCTTAAGTGTGATAGATGTCAACGGGTTGGAAATATCTCGAAGCGGTACGAAATGCCTCTCAACACCATCCTTGAGGTTGAACTATTTGATGTTTGGGGTATCGACTTTATGGGGCCGTTTCCGTCATCGTTCAATAATCAATACATACTTTTGGCAGTGGATTACGTGTCAAAATGGGTCGAAGCACTTGCATTACCCACCAATGATGCCAAAGTGGTTCTACGGTTCCTGCACAAGAATATCTTTACTAGATTCGATACACCAAGAGCCATAATCAGTGACGAAGGTACTCATTTTTGTAATAAGCAGTTCACTAAGTTGTTAGCTAAATACGGAGTCAAACACCGGATTGCTACAGCTTATCATCCCCAAACGAATGGCCAAGCAGAGGTATCGAATCGGGAAATTAAGCAAATTCTGGAGAAAATGGTAAACTCGACTCGTAAGGACTGGGCAATGAAACTAGATGATGCTTTATGGGCGTATCGCACTGCTTATAAGAATCCCATCGGAATGTCGCCGTATCGTATGGTTTATGGGAAAGCTTGTCATTTACCGGTCGAACTTGAGCATAAGGCTTATTGGGCAATTCAAAAGTTGAACCTTGATCTTCAAGCCGCTGGTGAGAAAAGGTTGCTCCAATTGAACGAGATGGAGGAGTTTCGCCATCATGCCTATGAGAATGCCAAGCTGTACAAAGAAAAAGTCAAAAGGTGGCATGACAAACGGATTGTGGATCGAAAGTTTGAACCGAGACAAGCTGTGCTGTTGTTCAATTCCAGGCTGCGGTTATTTCCTGGGAAGCTAAAGTCTAGATGGTCAGGCCCTTTCATTATTACTGCTGTAGGATCTCATGGGGCAATTGAAGTCGAAGAGCCGGATTCAAAGCGCACATTCAAAGTCAACGGTCAGCGACTCAAACATTATTGGGGAGGCGATGTGGATCGACAAGTATCAGTGATTCACCTTTCTGTTCCCGGTCAAGCTGAAGCCTAATACTGCTGAGAGAGTCGGGCTGACGACTATAAACAAAGCGCTTGATGGAAGGCAACCCAATCATGATATTTTATTGCTTTCATAGAATTAGTTTCATTAATGTTTTTTTTAGGAGTAGTTTGATCTGCGGCCAATGAGTGCGCCTTTTGAAAACACGGAACTCGAAACACGGAAACTGAAAATCAGCTGAGTGGAGGGTTGGCAGCCAGCCAGCCGTAGATCCATCTGCGGCCAGCCGCAGATCAATCTGCGGCCATCTGCGGCTGGCTTTGGCCAGCCTATTTCAGCTCATCCTTCATTCAGCATACAGGAGGTTGGCAGATCGAGAGAGGAGAAGAAAATAGCAGCAGCAGCTCGGAAATAGAGAGAAAAAATAGCATAATTTTGCAACAAAATAGGAGAGAAAGGAAGAAAAAAAGAGAGGATTTATACTCTTTTGATTTGATTGTATCACATATACTTCTCCTTCTATTCAAAATACACAAGTTTACATCCACTTTGACATCATTTGCAAGGTGAAAATTCCCTTATTATAGCAATTTCTATCATATACTTTGGTTAAATTAAATGTAGTTTTCATATAATTTATGGTGGACAATGAATTAGGGATTATTAGAGAGGGTTCCATCGGAACAAAATTCTTCCTAATAACCCGATGATATTCGTTTGTTGAAATTTTGGTTGTTCTACGGCGTTATATTGGGCGTGGTTCCTTTAGGTTGCTATTTTAGGATGTCTTGGTATTGTTAGATTATCCGTGTTGGTTTTCCTCTTGTAATATCCAGTTATGGGTGTGTGGAGATTTCGGGTGTGAGCCTAGGAAAGCGACCCCGTGGTCCAAATCCGATGATGGACATCTTTTGATACAATTAGTAGGAACGATGTAATCTTCCTTGAAAGTATGTAACCGTCGGGCCTTAAAATGACGCCAAGGCGAGAATCGTGTTTAAGGCCCCGTAATAGTGAAAATTATGTGTTTATGGGCGTTTGGCGGTATTTTGATGGCTCACATGCCCATAAATAGCCCCAACGCATTTTAACGTTTGATTTGATTTATGACACGAAATTGATTTCAAAGCTAAAATGATAAGATTTCCATAAAATCAATCAAATTAGGTTATTAGACTCACGAGGCTAAAAATTGGGAGTGCTAATGAATGTTGATTCCTTTTAACGAGAAGGCAAATGAAAGATCGTGTTCAAATATCACAAGAAATGGTTTTATGAAAGTAAATGGTGATTTTATTAAACCGTTGTGCATAGGGTTAAAGAGATCCTGGAAATTGCCTATTTGTTTTGTTTATGAAGGCAACGCATAGGTCTCGATTCCTATTTTGATGAAGGTTTAAAAACTCTGATTTTACCAAAATGACACCTAATGAAAAATCCCACGGCTTTTGACCATTAAAATCAAACCTTTCTCATAAAGCTTTCTCGTATAAACCGAAGGACGTTCTAAAGCATTCTCAAAAGAAAACACGACCTTTCATCAAAACCTCAAATGTTTCTTTCATACAAACTCACCACAACGTTCGCCTAAACACACACACACACATGCACGCACACACACTTCGAGAATTAAAAGGATAGGAAAAGCATCAAGATTGCGGTAACCGTGTTTCACGGAAGTCGAGGGGTTCCTAACACCTTCCCCTCGCTTAAGCAAGCCCCCGAACTTTATGAATCTCGATTCGCAGACCAATTAATTCGGAGTCACATATGAGCCAGCGATTTATGAAAACGAAATTCGGATGAGTTGGTACATCCATTTCAAATATACCAACTGGCGACTCTGATCAATTGGCTCATCATAAAAAAATGATCTCTCAAAACCCCGTCGACATTAATGCCGACCTTTTCCAAAAAATCATCTAATAAAAGGCTAAAATTGGAAAGGGATAAACATCTAAACGGAGGCGAATCCTCCCGGCGTCGACAGCAAAGAAAGAAATTTCTTCATGATGTCAAGCAATACTTTTGGGATGAGCCATTCCTCTTCAAAACTTGTGCGGATCAGATGATAAGACGTTGTGTGCCACAGGTAGAAATGGAGAGCATCTTGACTCATTGTCATTCGTCAGATTATGGAGGCCATTATGGAGGAGAAAGAACTGCAGCCAAGGTCTTACAGTCGGGATTTTTCTGGCCTTCGTTGTTCAAGGACGCCCATCTCTTTGTGCTTAAGTGTGATAGATGTCAACGGGTTGGAAATATCTCGAAGCGGCACGAAATGCCTCTCAACACCATCCTTAAGGTTGAACTATTTGATGTTTGGGGTATCGACTTTATGGGGTCATTTCCCTCATCGTTCAACAATCAATACATACTTTTGGCAGTGGATTATGTGTCAAAATAGGTCGAAGCACTTGCATTACCCACCAATGATGCCAAAGTGGTTCTACGGTTCCTGCACAAGAATATCTTTACTAGATTCGGTACACCAAGAGCCATAATTAGTGACGAAGGTACTCATTTTTGTAATAAGCAGTTCACTAAGTTGTTAGCTAAATACGGAGTCAAACACCGGATTGCTACAGCTTATCATCCCCAAACGAATGACCAAGCAGAGGTATCGAATCGGGAAATTAAGCAAATTCTGGAGAAAGTGGTAAACCCGACTCTTAAGGACTGGGTAATGAAACTAGACGATGCTTTGTGGGCGTATCGCACTGCTTATAAGAATCCCATCGGAATGTCGCCGTATCGTATGGTTTATGGGAAAGCTTGTCATTTATCGGTCGAACTTGAGCATAAGGCCTATTGGGCAATTCAAAAGTTGAACCTTGATCTTCAAGCCGCTGGTGAGAAAAGGTTGCTCCAATTGAACGAGATGGAGGAGTTTCGCCATCATGCCTATGAGAATGCCAAGCTGTACAAAGAAAAAGTCAAAAGGTGGCATGACAAACGGATTGTGGATCGAAAGTTTGAACCGGGACAAGCTGTGCTGTTGTTCAATTCCAGGCTGCGGTTATTTCCTGGGAAGCTAAAGTCTAGATGGTTAGGCCCTTTCATTATTACTGCTGTAGGATCTCATGGGGCAATTGAAGTCGAAGAGCCGGATTCAAAGTGCACATTCAAAGTCAACGGTCAGCGACTCAAACATTATTGGGGAGGCGATGTGGATCGACAAGTATCAGTGATTCACCTTTCTGTTCCCGGTCAAGCTGAAGCCTAATACTGCTGAGAGAGTCGTGCTGACGACTATAAACCAAGCGCTTGATGGGAGGCAACCCAATCATGATATTTTATTGCTTTCATAGAATTAGTTTCATTAATGTTTTTTTTAGGAGTAGTTTATGTGTTTTTGTTGTATTTGGTCTTCAATCTTCCGTGTTTAACTCATTTATGTGGTGTTTATTGAAATAGGGATACAATCTATGGGAATGATTTAGAAGGAGGAGACATGTTCATTGGGATGATACAAAAGAGGACAAGAGGATTAAAAGGAACAAGCAGAAAAATTTTCAAGTCAGAGGATTTTCACCCCGGCGAGAAAATTGCACTAAGGTTTCTCGCCCCGGCGAGAACCTCTCTGTTGAAGCGCGCCCCGGCCTGGATTTTTCTCGCCCCAGCCCCAACCTCTCTGCCACTTCTAGCCCCGGCGAGGTTCACAAGCCTATTTTCTCGCCCCGGCGAGAATCGCGGAATTCAGTTTTAAAAATCCGATTCTAATTTGATGTTTAACATTCCAACTCCCATGCAACTTCTCCAAAACACTATTTCTCCTTCTCTAAGACCGACTCAACCCAAATTCCTCCTATTTCTCTTCGAATTTCCTTCCAATTACTTTCCATACTTGAAATCCTACGCAAACCCTAAATTATACCACTATAAAAACAAACCCTAGCCTTTGTCTAATCCATCTTTCATTCATTAGACGAAATACTCTGTGGTTTTCAAGGTTTCTATTTGCTCGATTGTTGCATGCAAGTATTCTAGGGTTTACTCCTCAGATCTATTCCATTGGATTGTGCTTTTATCACTTCGGAGTTAGAAAAGTTGGAGTTTGGGGAGTATTGTGATTGCATAGCGGATTGTAGTGTTTGGGTTGTTTGTCAAAAGATCAATCATGGCTCCAAAGAGGCAACGTGGTGAAGGATCATCGTCTACTCCATCCAGGGCCTTTGATAGAAGAAAGTTTATCAGTGCAGAGGTAGCTATCATATATGAAACGTATACATCAGGTAAAGCTCTAACTCCCGAGCGCGGTCTCACGCCTGACGAGGTGGTTGATGGGGAGATAATGCATCAGATAGTCGAGAGGGGATGAGAGACATTCACTGCCCATCCGGAGCCTGCATGTATAGCTATAGTCAAGGAGTTTTACGCTAATGCAGAGGACACGGCTATATGCGAAGTTACAGTCCGAGGGAAGACAGTGTCCTTCAGTGCCCAAACAATCAATGAGTATTACAACTTGCGGCCGGATTTACGTTGCAGATACACTCGATTCCTTGAGGAGGGACCCAATATGGAGAAGGTAGTTACTGATTTATGCAGGCTTGGGATGACATGGATATCTAGAGGGCCACGTGCTGCACCTATGTTTCATAGCAAGGACTTGAGTCGGTATGGTAAGGTATGGTATGCCTTCCTTTCGGCTAAACTAATGCCATCACAACACGTGAGTGATGTTCCCAAGGAGAATGCGTTATTACTATATTCTATTGTGACAGGGATTGAGATAAATGTGGGTCAGTTGATTGAGGCATCGATTCGCCGCACTATACGGACTTTGCATAGTCAGGGTGGTTTGCCTCACCCTTCGTTGATATGTGGTTTGTGTCTTCGTGCGGGAGTTCGTTGGGGAGCTGAGGAGGCTTTGCAACAGCCTTTACTACTTTTGGATCACCGTTTGATTGCACGTTATAAGGAATGGGAAGGAGGTGAATCCCATCCTCGTGGTATGGGTTACATAGTTCATTTTCCTCCCGTCGAAGAAGCACATGAGTCCGATGATGATGAGGGAGAGGGTCCTTCAACTGGTCCTTCCACTTCTACTGGGCCAAGGAAAGCCAAGTTCAGCCTCCAGTTTCGAGAGTTACAGCGTCTTATTGATTCTCATCATAAGACCATATTGAGGCAGAATCAGCGATTGGCGGATCGGCAGGAGCATATGTATGCGTACCAACAGAGTTGCACCCAAACCATGGCGAACATGTACTCCAATATGCAGCCGATGATGGATCCTGTTCAGTTTCCCGCAGCCCAGCCATTGCCAGTTTTTCCACCACCGTCCCCAAATGACGATGATGAGTTCGAGCCTACTGCTTGAACTGCTAGGGGAGTCCTCTATTCTTAACTTTCTTTATTTTTCGCACAATGAGGACATTGTTTCGTTTGAGTTTGGGGGGGTGTGTTTGTATATTTTCATGTTTAGCTCATTTGAATTTGTAGTTTTAGTTGCATGAGTGTCATTGTAGTTATATTTATGAAAAAAAAAACTCCAAAAACCCAAAAACATTAGTAGCATAGGATCATATGATATTGCATTTAGAAGTATTCAAGCAATGTATTGATGGAAGTCATTTAGGGATGGCCAATGATGAAATTTGATTAGTTCTATTATAGTTTAACGGGATGGATACTTATTGCTAAATCTGGAGTTTAACTGTTGTAGTTGTGGTTATTTGAGACCTTTGGTTTTTACTTGTTCACGAATGTGTATTAAAGTAATTAGGAGTTGGTTCTTCTTTGGTGTATTACATGCTCATATGTAGATATAGACTATTATCAATTGTTGGATCTAAAAAAAAAAGAAAGAAAACTGAGAAAAGATGAAAAATAAAAAAATTTGAATAAATACTGCTTCGATGTCTGTCTAAGTGCAAGAAAACGTGGAATTAATGAATATAGACAGATAAGAGCAGGTCTTGACTAAGTTTGTCTTTGTGGCCGGTGTCATTTGAATGAGTATACCCTTAGGAGATGTCTTTACACTCAGCGCCCTAAAATCGTCTGGTTTGGGAGTCGTTGGTTGAAAGTTCGCTACACGGGTGGCACTGAATAGCCTAATAAAGATAAACATTGCACTAGTCGGGATATATGACGAGATGGAGCGTAAAACGCACTCGTTAAAGAAAAAGAGGGAAAAAATGAGAAGGCAAGTGAATAGCAGTTGAGCTTAAAAGTAAATTTTGTGAATTCGTCTCTTTTTGAGCATTGTGATACCTAGAGTTGGATTCATACCCTGATTGGTTTAATATATGTTGCATACTTAGGGAAGGGTTGAGAGTGATTCATAATTACTAGTCGTTGGCTTTGGGATGGTGTGAGGTTGAAATTCTGTTGAACTGGTAGTTATTGATTTCTGAGGCTGGATTTTTATGATGTCTATTGATTAATTGCTTGAGTATGGTTAGTCATGCATGTGCATTCATGTAGTAGCTAGTTTAGTTGTGGTTTTGCTTTGTTTTGTGTTTTGCTTGAGGGCAAGCAAAGTTTTGAGTTTGGGGGTATTTGATGAGTAGGTTTTAACCTACGCGTTTGATATGTCTTTTGGCTAATTCTTTACTTGTTTTTAAGTGTTTGGTAGCTTTTTACTTGTTTTGCATTGGTTTCGTAGGTCATGGCTGGATGCAGGGATGAAAAGAAGAAAATTGGCTGGGTGCAGGGCATTCTCGCCGGGGCGAGAATTTGTGTGTTATATTTCTCGCCGGGGCGAGAACTTATGCTTTGAATTTCTCGCCGGGGCGAGGAAGCGGCAAGTGGAAATCCTGATTTTGCTGGAATGCTGTTATGTTGGAAAGATAGAAGTGATCAAGGACTCTTGCTATTAAACTTATTGAGGGACAAAAGGAGACTATAAATAGAAGATCAAAACTTGGATTTAGGGACACACAGACTTATTCAGAGATTGAATTCCAGAGCTGAGCAAGGAGATTGGAGGACAAGTCAAGCATTGTGAGAAGTTCAGATTGGAGAATTAGAGATTATACTGAGTTTTCTTTAAATCTGTATCCTCTGATTTGTAATTAATTATGATGTCTTATTTTGTTATTCTAGTTTTTATTGTTAGTATGAACTAGATTCTTAATTAAGGCTACAATTGAACCAGTTAGATTATGAGTTGATTATCTATTTGATTTCAATTGTTCAAATTGATGGAAGTTGTCTATCTTATTTTATGCTTATTGATTAATTGTTTGGCCGACAATTAGCGGGTTATTTTAGATGAATTCGGGAGATGAAATCTAGGGTTAGAACTGGATAAGATAGCATGTATTCTCAATTATTTGCATGTGTTGAATAATTAGATTTGTGAAGTAAATAGGAATATTGCTTGCTGCATGTAGCAATTGAAAATTGGAACTTAATGAATTTAATCTTTTAACTTTGCATAGGAATATAGTAGAGTTATTTGGATTAGATAGATTTATTTAATCACTTGGAAAAGGGCTTATAAATGGAATTGAATTTCTGTTAACAACTCCATTGAAGTGAATGATTGGAAAACATAGATAGATTGGTTTATGATAAATAACTGGGGATATTGTAGTCTTAATCATCTTAAATCTGAATTTCAACCTTTGAATTAATTGTCAGTGTTAGTATTTATTTAATTATTCTTAATCAAAAATCCCAATTTGTGATTATTTAATAGAATAGGCATAATTTAGATTGGTAATTGGAGATTAAAAACATAGTAATTCCTGTAGGTTCGACACTCTTTCTTATCACTTTATTACTTGTTGATCGTGTATACTTGCATGTAATTGTCGATCGTAAAATCGGGCAACAGGTGACTTTAAAGACTAATTGAGGCATGTTTACAAAATAAGTCCATATACATTACGTGATGATATTATAGGATTGCATGCTAGTATTCCTATGTCGTTACACATGATTTATATGAACACTCACTTACTTGCATACATCGTAACCTAATCAAACATGATTACAAGTAATGAACTAGTGTGGTTATAAGTAAAATAAAACGAATGCATGAATGTTATAAACCTTAAGAATGAGATCTTAAATGACATTAAGTAGTCTAATGATCCTTTAACTTGTGATCCGATTGCGTAACTAGAATAGAACTTGATGTGTACTGATAGGTTATGTGATCGAACATGTGTGATATAACATATTGATTTAGCTTGTGTATCTAATGTGCACTTGAACACATACTAAATAGGATTCGATAAGACTTTGAATTGACGTTAAGTTATAGATTGGATAACCTACGCTTGAGGCAAGTACTCGAACCCTTTCTCTTTATTGACAAACGTTGAAACTTGTATATTCATTAATCATACAAGTATGAGATAGTAAGTATGAATCTCTTAAATTGTTATTCATATCCTAATGTTGGTTTAAGATTTATATCCCTTGAACCTTGTTGCAAATATTGAACTCGATATATCCTTGAGTATGCTTAATAAGTTGTCTACGCCATTGTTTCGGCTAGACCCATATTCATGTGTTAAAAGCTATCCAAACCGATTATTTTGGTGCGGACTCTATTTACTGAGACGAACAACCTTCATTGAAGGGAAATTTTATATATTGTCGGGGAACCGACGTGCGCACCTATAAGCATGTGAAAGTTATGCATAACATGGAGTACTATAGGCTGATCACCTATATACTTGTTTTATTTGGATTTTCAGTATACTAACTGTTAGTTCTAGCAGGAGTTCATAGTCCTTAGTGACTACTCAGTGTATTATTCTGTTGAGCATGAATAGTTTAATTCTTTAAATCATATTGTTATTCTTAGCCTTAGTGGCTCTTGTTATTTGGAATTTATTCTTCATGTTATTCTTGAAATATCAATTACTGTTATACCCTGGAAATTCAAACCCTATATATTCATCCTTATTGCTATATTACTTGCTGGGCAAATTTGTTGCTCATTCTTGCTTTCCCTAAAACTTACAGTTAAGGCTGAGCATGGTGAAACCTCTGGAAGGGACAAAGGCAAGGGAAAGGCTATGGATTAGCTTACCCCTTTTTATTAAGAGTGTTATTATGTTGTAATAAGCTTAGGCTTGATTATGTACTTCAATATGTTTAAGACTATGCTTTAGGTCGTGAATCATGTTAGTATCGGTTGCGAGACCTTGGGACGAGAATTATTATGTTTAATCAATGTAATATATTCTGTAATATTTTCCGCTGCATTTAGTGTTTTTGTCGTTATTTGAGGTAGGTCGTGACGAACCGAATTTTAGACAGTGACGTCTAAATTTGGGGGCGTCACACACTGTAACTTAGCGCACGAGGCGCTCAGCATGGGCACAAGACAGCGCCTGAGGCGCTAGGCACTAGGTTCAACACTGCAACACAGCGCCAACAGCGCCCAACTCTGCACTACAGTCAGCGCCAGCAGCGCTACCCCACACCAACAGCTACTGCAACACAGTGCCAACAGCGCCCAGCTCTACACAAATCACAGTGCCAGAGAAATAAAAAAAAAGGGTTTAAACCCTAGATCGGGCTTTAAGAAGATTTACACCAAAAATCAATCGATTCTCTCCTTATAGCTGTCTTTAAGCCGCCTCCAACCAAAGCCTTATTTCTTTGTTGCCGAGTGTAGCTAGTTTCTCCCAACAAAATACTAACAAGCCGCCACCCATAATCACACCCATTGAGGATCTATTGCGACCAAGGAACATTCTTTCTTCTCATAGCCAATGCGGATTGACGATTCTACACATGGGTATTTCCAATTTCAAGTAAGTTTTACATTGTTGAGTAATTAGAACTTGAAATTGTTGGCTAGAGATTGAATTGCTAGTATTTGGAGTAAATTCTTGGTTTTGATTGAGAACCCAATTGAGTTTGTGTTGGCTCAATTGGGATTGGGTTAAAGCTTAAATTTCCTATCTATATGGTTTAAAATTGTGGGAGATTTCCTTGTTGCATGATTGGGTTATTCTAAGTTTGGGGGAACTATTATACAAGGGGGTTTTACAGTGTGCCTACCAAGTGTTCGACAGTTTGCCCCAACGAAGTTTCTAGTTGTTTTGGGTCTTGTTTGTGCTTAATTGCTTATTAATGGCTCCCAAAAGACATAGAGGGGAAAGCTCAGGTTCGTCAGCTGCTGTTAAGTACGATAAGAAAAAGTTTGTTAGCCCTCAAGCGTCCGATAGGTATAAAAACTGGTCATCAGGGAAGTCCCTAATTCCTGAGCGTGGGTTGCTACCTATTGAGCGGGTAGATGGGGAATTAGCGTAAATGATACGCAACCGTAATTGGATGACATTTACAGCGCAACCTGAGCCAGCTGCAGTTGAAATTGTAAAGGAATTTTATGCCAATGCTAAAGAAGCTAATGGGAATCTGGTTATGGTTCGGGGTCAGGAAATAAATGTGGGGCGTAAAGCTATTAATGCGTATTATGGGTTGCAAAAGATTCACAGTGATGGCTATACGAAATACATGCAATAGGATTTGGACTATTCTGAGATCATAGCAGCCCTCTGTGAGTCAGGGACAGAATGGAAGCTGACTGACCAACAACAAGCTGTGCACTTTCTGTCATCCAAGTTGAGCAGATATGGAAAAGCATGGCATGCTTTTATATGTGCCAAGTTGATGCCATGCCGCCATATGAGCGATGTTATTAATCAGCGGGCGGCGTTATTGTTTTGCATTACCAACAGGAAGACAGTGGATATTGGGGAGGTAATTCATAAATCTATCGTGCACGCGCTTGAGGGTAGTACCACAGGTGGACTGCCTCATCCTTCCTTGATCACAGATTTGTGCTATCGTGCTGGGGTCAAGTGGGATAAAGATGAACTTATGCAGGCCCCCTTGCCTCCAATTGATCATGCTGCAATGGTACGGTACAAAGTATGGGGTGGAGGTGAATCGCACCTGGGGGGCTTAGGTTTCATTCTACCACAGCAGCAGCCACAACAGCAGCCGCAGGAACAACCACCACCTGTTGAGGATCCGGTTCCAGCCCCCACTGTAGTTGAGACTATCCGACAGGACCTTCGGCACCATACTAGACGGATAGACTTAGTGGCAGGATCGATTCAGAGGGGTTTTGATCGAATGACTCGGCAGCAGAGTCGACTTGCTCAGCGCCAGGCAGAGATTTATGCGTATAATGTTAATTGTTCTACAGCCTTGGCGGGTATGTTTGAGCGGTTGAATCCTTTGGCAGGGCCATTCCAGTTTCCACCAGCTCCTCCTTTTTCTATTTACCCACCACCTGACTCGCCTCCTGATGCGGATGATGATGATGATGACGCTGCTGATGGCAGTGATGATGAGTAGTGCTTCATCAGGGGAGTCCTCTGTTCTTAATCTCTTCTTATTTTTCAATGAGGACATTGTCTTGTTCAGTTTGTGGGGTAGTTTTTTGTTTTCATGCATATAGATTGTTATGTTTCATTGTGTTTAGACTTGTTGCATGGTAGTTACATTGCATTTTAGGTTGTGTTATGCATCTAGTTTCATGAATTAAGCATAAATTGATATAGTGTCTAATGTGGCCAATGATAAGACTGGTTTCATGGTTTTAACTTAAGAAGAATTGAAAACTAGTGCTTAGTGATGACGTTGATTATGAAGTGCAGTTTAACTTGTCTGAAACTCTTGTTAGCTAGGAAAGCACATAATTAATTGTTTTGATCAATTTAATTCAAATTGTTGCATAATTTTCTTATGGTAGAAAATTTGGGTTAAAACTTGATAATATCCGTGAAACGCCCATTGAAAGCAAAAACAAGCAAGAATCTAAGTTTGGGGGAATCTTGGGGTGTGAATTTTTTTTTTTTGAAAATTTTGAACCTTTCCCAATTAAAGAATGGATCATGTGGTGGGTTGAGATGGAGCGTAAAACGCACTCACTCATAAACACATGGAACGAGATGGAGCGTAAAACGCACTCGTTCAAAAGTAAGTGAGATAGAGCATAAAATGCACTCATTAAAGACAAACAATTGTTTGAATTCCTGGGGAAGGGTTTACAGAGGATTTAAATGTGTTAAATAACCTTCGTGATACCCCTATGCTTAGTGATTGCTTGAATCAGTTGAATTGGTTGAGTTCACAGGTTGAATTGAGTTAAAATTGAAAGTTTTCCTCTAAGAAGTTAATTATGTGAGTGATTTGAATTGTGATTGATTAAAATGGTTGATATTCACACACGCACAACATGGGTGATGACAGGTGTAACTTAACTAATTGATTAAAGTTAGAAACTTTACATTGGTTAGAGGTTCTGCTTAAGTTCTGTATGATATCTTTGAGGCCTGATGTTGGATACTATGTTGGTTGATTGTTTAATTCGTAAGCATGATAGTTAATTTGCATTTGCATCATTGCATTGCTTGGGGACAAGCAATTGGTTAAGTTTGGGGATATTTGATGAGTGGGTTTTATACCTACGAATCAGGTCTTGTTAGACTTAATTATTGTGGTCTTTAAGTGTTTTTAGTATTGTTTTATTTGTTTTTGTGTTTGTTTATTGTAGGATTGGGGCTGGAGGGGCAAAAGGGTAAATTTGGAGCTTAAAGGATACTTGATGGCATTTCTGTAAATATGTGGACATGACCTAGCGCCAGAGGCGCTAGGATTAGTACTAAGGTAGCGCCAGAGGCGCTAGGTCACGAGACTTGATGCTGAGTTGCGGCTGGAGGAGGAAAAAGAAGCCAATTTGGAAGAGGATTGGGACTATTATTGATCAAATTTAGAGAAGGAAACCTTAAGAGGGAACTTGGAGACTTTTATTATGATTATTCTACTTTTCTAGAGTTAGTTTTTGTGGAGTTTTACCGTGGATTATTCATGTTCAAGTGCTGGATATTGATGTGGGTTGAACTTTACTTTGGATTTTATTCTTCAATTTGGTTTGATCAATCTACTTCTTCTTATTTCAATTGATTGTTTATTTTCCTATGTGTAATTTTAATCCCATAATGGCTTTTGGTTCAGACATGAACTAATCTCCATTATGGGATTCTAACGGATTTTAATATGTAGTCTAATTATAAGCTTAATGGTTAGATTGTTTTGCAATTCATAAGAAACTTCTATCATGGTTGTTTTACATATATGAATGATTGATCACCATTCGATTTCAGTGCTTGTATGGAATTGAGAAATAACACGAGTATGGATTGTAATCGTGATAGCTTGCGAATATGAGGCTTAATTGGATAGCTTAATATTTTGTGAATCAGATAGAAATATACTGTTTCACCGTAAGAGTCAAAATAAGGGCTTGTGCTTTAAATCAATATAATTGCAATTTTACATAGAAATATAGTGATTTTGGTTATAGTAGTGATTACATGGTGTCTATTGAGTATGGATATTATGTAAGTAGGTCATAATACATTGACAAATGGTTATGTCTATTTTAGTGTCCTTGGCTACTTTTCTGTGATATGTGAACTTACTAGCATGATAGTGGTAATTAGATGAACTATTAAATGAAGTTAGGATCCCATTAATTCCAAGTTTGATATATTCCGTTAGTATTTGCATCTTTAGTTGTTAATTGATTTAGAAATAATTTTGTCAACACAATCAAGTCATTAGTTTAGGCAAATAAATATAGTGATAGGACTGATGCATAGTAATTTAATTTAGCACTTTCTCCGTGGGACGATAATCTACTTCCTCTGTATTACTTGTTGGCCACGTATACTTGCGTGAGTTAGAGCTCTTTTACTAAAGTTTAAAAAAGAGGCAACAAGACCGAGCTGTTCGAGGGTGTCGTAACTCGTTTGATGACTTAGAGCGTCGAGTGAATAGATATCTGGTAGAGGAGAAGAAGATGGACTATCTTATAGATCGATCAGTGGTATGACACATGATCCAGGATTCCTATAATAAGGTGCGTGGTTGTTAAGTATGGGATAGTACTTAGGTTTACTTTCAGTAGTGTGTACTATAAAAAAAAATTGGTTGTAAGTAAGGAATCTTTTTGTATTAGCTAATGGTAGTATGAACCACTAGTCGGATATGTAAACTTTTAGCATGTAATATACAAATTGCGTTAGTAAAATCAAGTTGTTAATTCTGTGTGCGGTATATACTTGTATTTATACTTGTCTTTTCTTTAATTATAGAATCATGCCACCAAGAAGAAGACCTCGGGCAAAAGTAGAGAACGAGAATAGAGAAACAAACCCTACTCAGCAGTTAGTAGATATACTCTTAGGAGCCTAACAAGGTCGTCAACCAAACCAAACTAATGCAGTTACCCCATAGGGCACATTATTCAAAGACTTTAAAGTTGTAGGTCCGCCTGAGTTTAAAGGGGCCGCAGAGCCAGTGGAGGCTCAAACCTGGATTACTGAATTAGAGAAGTTCTTTATTGTAACTAATGTCAGTGAAGACCAAAAGACAGTTTTTGCCACCTTTTTCCTCAAAGGTGAGGCGAATCATTGGTGATAAACTAATAAGGTTCGCACAGGTGTAGGGATAGTTTCTTGGGGTAGGTTCAAGGAACTATTCTTTGAGAATTACTTTCCCCAATCAATGCAAGATCGTATGGAGGTGTGATTCCTAGAGTTGAAACAAGAGGAGCTTACTGTATCTCAATATACAGCTAAATTTAATGAACTAACTAGGTTTGCCCCGCATCAAGTAGATTTAGAGGCAAGGAAGACCCGGAGATATGAAGAGGGTTTGAAACCCCAGATTCGTAGTAAGTTTTCAGTATTTCAAGTAAAAACCTTTCCAAAAATTCTCGAAAAAGCTATCATAGCTGAGAACGAGAATGAGTCCCTTATAAAATTTCATAAAGATAAAAGGAGTAAAAATGAGGGGGGAAGGTTTAAAGGAGAAACAAGTACAGGTGGGTTTAATAATAATAAGAGAAAGTGGGACACCACTTTTACTAATAATTCTGGGAATAGGGGAAATAATTATAACAACAACAAAAACAACAATAATAGGATTGACCCTTGTGTTACATGTGGGAAAAATCATAAAGGAGTGTGTCTTAAAAAGAGGATCAATTGTTTCAATTGTGGTCAGGAGGGATATTATGCCCATTAGTGCCCTAAACCCAATAGGAATAGGTGTTTCAATTATGGGTCAATGAATCACATATCTAGAAATTGCCCAAGACCCAAGAATCAAAATGGAGGGGGAAACCAAACAACAAACAGTAACCTTAAATCAACAGTAGCAGGAGCTGGAGGCCAGAGTCGTCCAACCACCAGAACATTTAATATGACGGCGAGGGATGCTGTTGCTTCACAAGACGTGGTGATAGGTATTATCCCTATCAACACTTTAAATGCATGTGTTATTCGACTCTGGTGCTACTTGTTCATTTGTGTCTAATAGCTATGCTAAAAACTTTAATATGTCATGTAAAAACTTAGACATACCTTTCAGTGTAGAAATAGCAAATACAGAGATAATTCCCGTTAAAACCATATATAGAAATTGTAGCGTAGAAATTAAGAGACACAAGTTTCTTGTGAACCTTATTCCTATATAACTAGGGGAATTCGACGTAATTTTAGGCATAGATTGGTTGGTTAATCATAATGCAATGATTGACTGCCATCGGAAGTGTGTAAACCTGTTGACTGCGTCGAAGTCAAAGGTAGTGTTCAACGGTGGTTGTTCACCTAAACAATCTCGATGTCTGACAGTAATGCAGGCGGAGAGACTGCTTAGGAATGGTTGTACGGGTTATTTGGCATATATAGTTGATACTCGAAAGGAGGGAGTAAAGCTAGATCAAATACCTGTAGTTAGCGAATTGAAAGTAGTATGCACACAAGCCAATCATATTTGATATGATGTAGCATATACTTTGTAATATTATTCATTTATTAATAAAAGAATTGATTTTCTTAAAAGGCATTTTATATTATCTACATAGTGCTGTTATATTAAATGTGATAAACCCATAGTTTTGAGCAATGCTTTTAGAATCATGATGGTGATCGTGCTAATGAGATCTAAATTCTAGATAGCTCACAAACTAAAATCGTTCCTAATCGTTGGATTACTAAAAAGGAGATTAGTGAATCCGGATAAATTAGTACATACGTTGCTTGCTCTTAAGAAGAGGATGATTGATCTCATAATCATTTGTGTGGAGACACTAAAGCAAGTATGTAGGTGCTTATTGGAGAATAAGTTCACTGAACGTGGCTCACTAAGGAATACCTAATGGAGTTTTACTCGCTTGTCAATAGGAATTCCTCTAGTGATAGTAGTACAAGTGATCCTTGGACTTGAGATCATCATAGTATCTTGTGTATGATGAGTTATACTTTGACATGTCCCTTAAGACCTTGAGGGTATAACAAAGGGTATGATTGGGTATAATAAGTTGTACATGGAGATAGGTGAATGATCAACAAAGAATTTACCACGTCTAGTAAAAGATGTGAATGTCCTATGTGATTCGATAAATGACAACTCAGTAGTCCTTGGCCAAGGCAGAATGAAATTAGAAAAGAGTTTCTAATTTGCATTATTTAGAGTTGTGCATTTGAGAACCGAAATACATATAATTAAATAAAATGAGACTTGACAGTAATTCCATGTCTTATATTTAATTAGGATATTGTATGGTAGAAGGATTGAATTGTACGGTAACTATACACTGAAAGGTTCTTTCATGATTAATGTTGAAATCTATATTATCTGGAAAGTCGTTGATCGCTAAGGGGGCTTACCCTTATTGTAGAATAAATATTATTTATTTAAATGAATTAAATAGTTTAATTTATTTATTTAAATAAGATTAGAATTGTTCTAATTGATTTATTCACAACTGGTTTAATATGGAGAACCTAAAAGGGTCACACCGCAAAAGGAAAATATTTATTTAAGAAGTAAATGTCATAATTGTAATCATAAGTTAAGTATATTTAATTTAGTCTATGGAGATAGAATAAATTAAATAGCTTAATATTTATTATTTAATATTTTAGAAATATTAAATATAAATTAATAATAGGAGTCTTGTTATTATTATTACTATTACTATTATTTAATTCCTAATAGGGATTGAGAATTAATTAATAGAAGTACTCTCACATGAATTCCTAATTGGATTAGGAGTTTAATTTAATTAAAGGAGTTTAATTAGAATAGAAACCCTAATCCTAAATAGTTTAGGGAAGAGTTTTCCTACATCTATAAATAAGAGAAGTCTTATCATAGATTAGGGTTACACACTCTTGCATAAGAATTGTGGAGAGTACTTACAATTTCTATAGAGATAGAAACTAAGGTTTTGCCAACACCCATCTTCTTGAACAAGTATTATTCCTTGGTGGATCACCTCTAGAGACCAAACACTTGGGTGGCTAACGTTGATCAAAGGAAGGAATTTAATCGGTAGAATTCAAGGAGAACGCGAAGGAATTGGAGGTGAACTTGTACCTGAGGAAGCTAGAATTCTACAAGGGTATAATTCTTATTCTCCATTTCTTTCGTTTAATTAATAATTGTGTATAAAGAAAGATCATGGTGATGGTTTGCATAAAATTTTAAAATCTGATTTTATCGCGCTTCCGCTTTATTTATGTAATTTGATTGCATGTTCGCCTTATACAAACCTAACAGTGGTATCAAGAGTCAAACTTTATGCGAATTATTAATTGTTTTGATTCTGTATATACATTGATATGTGTTTAGAACAATTTAATTGGGCATAATTGTTTGTGTAAAATTATTTTATTTATTTTTTATTTTTTTATTTTTGTAAATTAAAATAAAGGAGTTTATTTTGATTTGGAATTTGATTAAAAATAAAGGAGTTTATTTTTATTCAAAAAAATTGGATAAATTAGAATAAAGGAGTTTATTTTGATTTGGAATTTGATTAAAAATAAAGGAGTTTATTTTTATTCAAAAAAATTGGATAAATTAAAATAAAGAAGTTTATTTTGATTTGGAATTTGATTAAAAATAAAGGAGTTTATTTTATTCAAAATTGGATAAATTAAAATAAAAGAGTTTATTTTGATTTGGAATATGATTAAAATAAAGAAGTTTATTTTAATTGAAATTGGATTTCATGATAACTAATTAGAGTTGGAATTGGATTCCATGATAACTAATTGGAGTTGAAATTGGATTTTATACTAACTAATATTGCCCATTAAATGATATCAATGCATATATGGAATGGTTTTATTATTCATGGGATGAATGTTATTTATTGATACATATAGAGATATGTATGATAATAAATAGGGATTGATTATGGACTATTGACCAATGTGTGATTGGATTTATTTTAGTGGATGCTTGAATGTATGGGTTTTTATAAATGGGGTCTGCGTACCTCGTCTTCTCTAATTTTTTCTTAATGTAAATTCTATCTCCCTCATATGTACTTCCCCTTGACTGCTGATCAAGGTTTCTATTTATTGTAAATAGTTTTTGTAATAGGACTAGTTAGAATTAATTTTGAAGAATTGGAGACAAAGGAGCAAGGAGCGCTTAAAGACCCGTTTGTAATGGAGCCCGGGTTTAAATGTAATAGTTATATTTAAATTTAATTCTTGTACCCTAGGTTTGACCTTTTAGTTCACTTGGTGGCTCTAGTGAACCAAACTAGAATAAAAGTCCATAATCAATCCGGGTAGAATATAGTATTCTATATGTGCATGCTTACTATGTATATATTATATATTATACAACATGCTTCGCATGTTAAATAATATGACGCGTATTTTATATATATATGTGCATGCACGCTAAACAAGATGAGACTAATAATAATAAACCCCTCAAAGAAATTATATTAAGTCCTAAGCGTTCAAAGATATTTGGAATATCGAATGTCGCCTTCTAGCATGGTAAAGCAATAGAGTATTAAATATTTAATATGAGTTTGTTGTGTCATCACAAGGCAAGTATTAAATATTTAAGATGTTGCTTTATCACATTTGATGCTTATAAATAGACTGAACGATGCTGTTTTGTTGTGTCACCACAAGGACAGTGTTTTTCTTTCGAATATATGGAAGTGCTAGGTTGGACTTAACTTGGATAATTTTGATTCGAATGTGTCACCACTTGATCAAAATAATCTAAGAGGCAAAATAAAAGGAGTTACATAGTGATGTAATTGACAATAGTTGTCTACCTATTTATTTATATATCGTTTGTTGTGTCACCACAAGGTTATATACATTTGAAATGGGATCCTTAATCTCACTAGCAAATCTTTAATTAGAATTGCCGAACTATATAATGAGGGTAATATAGTTTGATGAAAATAGTGGGAGATACCAATTTAAATAAAGACCTAATTTATTTTGGTAATTAATTAAATGAATGTAGCTAAAATGTTGTCTATTTCACATGTAGAATTTAAAAATGTCAAACTCACTATCACTGCGTAGCATACTTGATGCTAACAAACTGACTGGACCGAATTACACGGACTGGTTAAGGAATCTGAGAATTGTTCTCACTGCTGAAAAGATTTCTTATGTCCTAAATTCGCCAGTCCCTACAAATGTTGCAGAAACAGCCTCTGAGGAAGAGATTGCTACTTTCAGAAAGTGGCAAGATGATGCAATCTTTGCTCAATGCATCATGCTCGCATCCATGAGTAACGAGCTTCAGCGTCAGCACGAAACTATGGATGCTCCTATTATATTGCTGCACCTCAAAGAGTTGTATGGTAAGCAAAGTAGGACTACTAGATATCAGATATCTAAGGAGCTCTTCCGATCTCGTATAACCGAGGGCACTGCTGTTGAGACTCATGTCCTTAAGATGATCAATCTGATTGAACAACTTGGACAGCTTGGGTTCGTGATGGATGGGGAGTTAAGTCAAGATTTGATCTTGCAGTCACTCCCGGACACCTTCTCACAATTTGTTGTGAATTTTCACATGAATAAGTTGGACGTTAGCTTGCCTGAGCTACTTAACATGCTGAAAACTACTGAATGTCACTTCTCATCCAACAAGAACCAAGTCTTACTAGTGGATGATTCTTCCAAGAAAAGGAAGAGGCCCAAGGTATCTTCTGAAAAGAAGAAAAACAAGAAGGCTAAGGGCAATGCGAAGAGAAAGGATAAAAAGAAACCTGATCCAGATAGCAAAGGAATTTGCTACCATTGCAATAAGTCGGGACACTGGAAGAGGAACTGCAAGGAGTATCTTGCGGACCAGAAGAAGCTTGGAAAAGCTTCGACTTCTGATCTAGGTTTGTTCATGATTGAAATTAATTTTTCTGAAAGTCAAAATTCTACTTGGGTATTGGATACCGGCTGTAGTTCTCACATATGTAATAATATGCAGGGACTAAGCAGAAGTAGAAAGCTGAACAAGGATGAAGTCGTTCTACGAGTGGGAAATGGAGCAAAGGTTGCTGCATTAGCTGTAGGGACTTATTGTTTAGCACTGCCTTCGGGCAAGTTCATTAGTTTAAATAATTGTTATTATGTTCCGACACTCATTAGAAACATTATTTCAATTTCTGTATTGGATATGGATGGTTTTGATATTATAATAAAGAACAATAGTTGTTCTATTTATAATAAAAATGTTTTATATGGTGTTGGCAATCTACTGAATGGACTTTACATACTTGACTTGCATGAAAATATACTTCAAATTGAACAAACTAAGAAAAGAAAAAGAGATGATGTTAATTATACCTTTATATGGCACTGTAGACTCGGTCATATCAATAAAACAAGATTATCCAAGTTGCATAAAGATAGGCTTTTAGAGCTATTTGATTACGAATCATATCTAACTTGTGAATCTTGTCTTGTAACGAATGCAATTTTTATGATTGAATAAAAATATTTATTGAGTTATATAAATATTTTTATTCATTTATTGAGTTAAATATGGGTATTTGTTGAGTTTAATAATGTTAAATATTATTTGAATGTGATTTGTTATGTTTATTCTAATTTAATTTAATGATTAAATTAGATGATGAAAAGGTTTATTTGAATAAATAATTTATTTGAATAAGAGAATTTATTTGGTATTATTGTTATTTGTTAAATGAAATTATTATTTGAGTTAATTATATTTAATTGAATTTATTTAATAATAAGTTCAATTGAATTAAATGTGTGACATTTTAAACTATATGTTATATTGGTTTATTAAAATAAATGAAAGGAGTTTTAATTTAGTTTTTCCAAACTAGGCCTTATGACATTTGGTTGGAAAAATGAGTTATTTTAATTGTGTTTTACCAAACAAGACATAAGAATAATAGGTTATTTTTATTAGTGTTTACCAAACATAGCCTTATGGCTTTTGAATTTTATAACTGATGAATTAAGTTAGATTATACGTTATTATATTAAGTATCAGTTTTATTATTTTAAATTAACAGTTTTTATTCCATCAGTTGAAAGAAAGAAAAGAAAAGAGAAGAACAGAGTTTGAGAGAAAGAAAGAAAAAGAGAAAGAAGAACTCTGTGAATTTGAGAGTTGCGAGAAAAGAGAGTAAATTGTGAGAGAAGCTTGGAGATTGGAGTAAGAATTCAAGCAAGGAAGCTTAATCAAACTTTCTAAGAATTAGAAGGTATAAACTCTTACTGTATTTTATTTTTTTTAGTTCTCTGTATATTATTTACTTGCTTAAAACATGAATTACTTGGTTGTAATTGTTAGAAAACATGTGTTAGATGATTATGTAATGATTATAGATTAATTGGAATGATTAATCCATAAAAGCATGTTTAGAATAGAGTTTTTTTGAGTTTTACAGAGTTTATTTTCATGAGTGGTATATATGTATGAAGTTAATATTCAAATAGTTTGTTAATTGGTAAAATTAACATTTGTTTATGATTATTTGATGAAAAACAAGAATATTGCAAGAAGAATGGTTTAAATTGGTTGAAAGGTGAATTTACAGAGTTTAATTTCATAAGAACGGTTGAAACTTGATGTTTGGTTTTAACAGTGAATTTTTGGTTTTAAATTAGTTGTTTATGTGTTAGAATGATTAAAATGTTTACAGAACATGTTAGGTAAATGTTTTATATCATATATGATGTCTGGGTATGTGTAATTTGTTTTCTGGATGGTAGAATTCAGAAAAATTTGGCCAAATTTGGCCTAAGTTTTCACTGTTCGCGAACTATAGGAGACGACTGCCGGGTGTCTCGCCCCGGCGAGAAAATAAGCTGTTAAACTTCGCCCCGGCGAAGTCTCGCCCCGGCGAGAATCACTGCTGGATAAAAAAAAAATTATTATTATGTATTCTTTTCTTGATAGCTATGATGTATCATTGTATGCATAATTAAACTGTTATATATGTGACTAAAGTATTGTCAAGATGGTTGCTAAACTAGTACTTGTTGACTATGGTATGCTAAATGAGATACTATAATTAGGTAAAAGGAACCTAAAGTGATTATAAATTTTGTAACTAATTTATGTTACCATTTTATAATTAATTGTATAGGTTGATTTAAGGATCGTGAATTATTTAATTTGTAATCTACGCTTGAGGCAAGTTTTCTTTCTTTAAACTTGTTAAATTATTACAGCAAGTTATTTATTTCTTAAGCTTGTTATTATTTCAACAAGTTTACTTCCTTTGAGTGAATTAATTAACCTTAGCTTATTGTTATTCAAGCAAGGCTGATATCATGTTGAGTAATTATATTTTGTTCCAGATATTATTTATTCAGTTATTGATTATCATTCAAACTTCGAATATAAACTTTATTGAAGACCTAGACTAGCAAACCATTATTGATTCAGCTAGTCCTTAGTTGATGAGCGTTTAAAAAAAAAAACTTAGATTATCTAAACTTGTTCCAAGCCAAGTTCCTTTTGGTAAGGACTCTTATAATAAACTGAGATGAACAACCCTAACATAGGGGATTATTACGCTTAGCGTTAAAATGGTTGTGCACAATACATTGTACAAAGGGCTGATTCCCCTGAGTACGAGATGAAGGTCCATTTATAGTCTTTAAGACTGTTAAAGGTTACGGTAAAAAAATACTTGTTAACCTAGGACATAGTTCGAGGTCTTGAGACCCTCAGATATATTCAAACTTTGATTACTTATTGATTAACTTCAGAAAATCATTGCTTCTCATTTGAACTCTATTTCAATTAAAAGTTATTGTTATCATTCTTGTGGGCAATTGTTTTCTCACTCTTGCACTAAACATTTCAGCTAAGCCCGAGAAGCAGGACGAGCCGTCCACCAGTAAGGGCAAGGGTAAGATGCAGAAATAGGTCTAGATTTATTATTTAATTGATGAACATTTGTACCAGACTTGTTTTAGACTATATTTTTATTCCGCATTTGATGTAATAAGGTTGTGGTGACCTGGGATTTTAATTATTGATGTAACCCGGTTTGGGGGATGATTAATTAAGTTTATTTTAATTGCTTAATTATGGGTAGTTAGATGTGAATGAATGGGATAGTGAACACCAAATCAGGGGGAATTGAGTACCCAGATTTGGGGGTGTCACAGGTCTCATGCGTAAAATGACTAAATCTCCTTTTACTGGAAAAGGAGAAAGAGTTACAGAGTTGTTAGCGTTGGTACACACAGACGTATGTGCACCTATGCCAACGAATGTACGAGGAGGGTATTCTTATTTTATTACTTTCACAGATGATCATTCTAGATTTAGATATGTGTATTTAATGAAATATAAATCTAAATCGTTTGAAAAGTTTAAAGAATTCAGAAGTGAGAAGCAAACTGGTAAGAGTATTAAGATTCTTCGATCGGATCGAGGAGGGGAATACTTAACCAATGAGTTTCTCAATTGTCTCAAAGAAAATGGTATAATCTCACAATGGACTCCACCAGGGACGCCACAGTTGAATGGTGTATCTGAAAGGAGAAATCGAACATTGTTAGACATGGTTCGTTCCATGATGAGTTTTACCGACCTTCCAGTATCCTTCTGGGGTTATGCCCTAGAATCGGCTGCATACCTACTTAACAAGGTACCTACCAAATCCGTCCCAAAGACCCTATATGAGATATGGACAGGGAGGAAACCAAATCTTAAGCACGTTAAGACTTGGGGTTGTCCAGCTTATGTCAAAAGGTTTGAACATGATAAGCTAAAGACTAGATCCGACAAATGTAGATTCGTGGGATACCCTAAAGAAACATCAGGGTATTATTTCTATCATCCTACTGATCAAAAGGTGTTTGTTGCGAAACACGCTGCCTTCTTGGAAAAGGAGTTTATCCTTGAAGGGGTCAGTGGGAGTAAGATATATCTTGAAGAAGTTCAAGAACCACAAAATACTACGGATGAAAGTCAGGTACCTAACCAAGTAGAAGAACCTACTGTACCACTACCTATTCGTAAATCTGGAAGAGTACCGAAGATACCTGATAGGTATGGATTCATCATAGAGGATGATGATGAGGTACGCATCATAGATGATGATGATCCATTGACTTACGAAGAGGCTATGAGTAGTGAAGACTCAGAGAAATGGCTAGAAGCCATGAAATCCGAGATGGACTCCATGTATGAAAACCAAGTATGGACTTTGGTTTCTCCACCTGAGGGCATTAAGCCTATTGGGTGTAAATGGGTCTTTAAGAGAAAGACTGGAGCGGACGGCAAGGTAGAGACCTATAAGGCCCGACTAATTGCAAAAGGTTTCAAACAAAAATAAGGAGTTGACTATGATGAAACCTTCTCACCTGTAGCTATGCTCAAGTCCATTCAGATTTTTCTTGCAATTGCAGCTTATTATGACTACGAGATCTGACAAATGAACGTGAAAACGGCCTTCCTCAATGGAGAGCTTGAGGAAAATGTATATATGATACAGCCAGAGGGTTTTGTTTCAACGGTTGGAACAAACCAAGTATGTAAGCTACAACGATCCATTTATGGATTGAAGCAAGCTTCTCGAAGATGGAACATCCGTTTTGATGAGATAATCAAAAGGTTTGATTTTATCAAAAATGAGGATGAACCTTGTGTGTACAAGAAGGTTAATGGGAGCGCTGTTTCATTCCTTATATTATATGTTGATGATATATTACTGATAGGGAATGATGTTCCTATGCTACAATCGATCAAAATTTGGTTATCTAAACACTTCTCCATGAAGGACTTGGGTGAGGCATCCTATATTTTGGGGATAAAGATCTATAGAGATAGATCTAAAAGGATGCTGGGCTTGACCCAAGGAAAGTACATTGACTCGATGCTAAAGAAGTTTAGCATGGAAGATTCCAAGAGAGGTCTCATGCCGATGAGCCATGGAATACATCTCTCCAAGAAACAGGCCCCAAAGATACCTGAGGAGAGAGACTGTATGAGTAAGATTCCTTATACTTCCGCAATAGGATCTATCATGTACGGTATGATAGGATCTATCATGTACTAGACCAATTCACAACCATTTCTATCTTCGCTGGATCTACTACAATCCCATTCTTGTCAATTACATGACCTAAGAACTGTACTCGTTCTAACCAGAATTCACATTTGGAAAACTTTGCATAAAGTTGTTCCTTTCTTAGTATCTCCAATACGCTCCTTAAGTGTTCAGCATGCTCCTTCTTTGTTCTCGAGTATGTTAAAATATCATCGATGAACACTACGACAAATTTGTCTAATGATGCTTTAAACACTCTATTCATCAGGTGCATGAATGCTGCCGGTGCATTCGTTAATCCAAAGGATATCACAAGAAACTCATAATGTCCATAGCGTGTCCTAAATGCTGTCTTCGGCACATCTTCTTTTCTTACCTTTAACTGATGATAACCTGATCGTAGGTCGATCTTCGAAAAGTGTTCGGCCCCTTTCAACTGGTCAAACAGATCATCAATTCTTGGTAAAGGATATTTGTTCTTTATGGTTAACTTATTTAATTCTCGATAATCGACACATAACCTCATAGTTCCATCCTTCTTCTTTACAAACAATACCGGTGCTCCCCAAGATGAAACACTAGGTTGTATGTACTTCTTGTCTAAGAGTTCCTGTAATTGGACAAGCAACTCCTTCAACTCAACTGGTGCCATCCTGTAAGGTGCCTTCGAAACTGGCGCTGTACCAAGTGCAAGATCGATAACAAACTCGATATCCCTATTCGGAGAAAGACCTGGTAAGTCATCGGGAAACACATCTTGAAATTCGTGTTAGGTTTGTATAACGCGAACATGCAATCAAATTACATAAATAAAGCGGGAGCGCGATAAAATCAGATTTTAAAATTTTATACAAACCATCACCACGATCTTTCTTTATGTACAATTATTAATTAAACGAAAGAGATGGAGAATAAGAATTATACCTTTGTAGAATTCTAGCTTCCTCAGGTACAAGTTCACCTCCAATTCCTTCGCGTTCTCCTTGAATTCCACCGATTAAATTCCTTCCTTTGATCAACGTTAGCCACCCAAGTGTTTGGCCTTTAGAGGTGATCCACCAAGGAATAATACTTGTTCAAGAAGATGGGTGTTGGCAAAACCTTAGTTTTTATCTCTATAGAAATTGTAAGTACCCTCCACAATTCTTATGCAAGAGTGTGTAACCCTAATCTATGATAAAACTTCTCTTATTTATAGATGTAGGAAAACCCTTCCCTAAACTATTTAGGATTAGGGTTTCTATTCTAATTAAACTCCTTTAATTAAATTAAACTCCTAATCCAATTAGGAATTCATGTGAGAGTACTTCTATTAATTAATTCTCAATCCCTATTAGGAATTAAATAATAGTAATAGTAATAATAATAATAAGACTCCTCTTATTAATTTATATTTAATATTTCTAAAATATTAAATAATAAATATTAAGCTGTTTAATTTATTCTATCTCTATAGACTAAATTAAATACATTTAACTTATTATTACAATTATGTCATTTACTTCTTAAATAAATATTTTTCTTTTGCGGTGTGACCCTTTAGGTTTTCCATATTAAATCGGTTGTGAATAAATCAATTAGAACAATTCTAATCTTATTTAAATAAATAAATTAAACTATTTAATTCATTTAAATAAATAATATTTATTCTACAATAAGGGTAAGCCCCCTTAGTGATCAACGACTTTCCAGATAATATAGATTTCAACATTAATCATGAAAGAACCTTTCAGTGCATAGTTACCGTACAATTCAATCCTTCTACCATACAATGTCCCAATTAAATATAAGACATGGAATTACTGTCAAGTCTCATTTTATTTAATTATATATATTTCGATTCTCAAATGCACAACTCTAAATAATGCAAATTAGAAACTCTTTTCTAATTTCATTCTGCTTTGGTCAAGGACTACTGAGTTATCATTTATCGAATCACATAGGACATTCACATCTTTTACTAGACGTGGTAAATTCTTTATTGATGATTCACCTATCTCCATGTACAACTTATTATACCCAATCATACCCTTTGTTATACCCTAAAGGTCTTAAGGGACATGTCAAAGTATAACTCATCATACACAAGTACTGTGATGATCTCAAGTCCAAGGATCACTTGTACTACTATCACTAGAGGAATTCCTATTGACAGACGAGTAAAACTCCATTAGGTATTCCTTAGCGAGCCACGTTCAGTGAACTTATTCTCCAATAAGCACCTACATACTTGCTTTAGTGTCTCCACACAAATGATTATGAGATCAATCATCCTCTTCTTAAGAGCAAGCAACGTATGTACTAATCTATCCGGATTCACTAATCCCCTTTTTAGTAATCCAACAATTAGGAACGATTTTAGTTTGTGAGCTATCTAGAATTTAGATCTCATTAGCATGATCACCATCATGATTCTAAAAGCATTGCTCAAAACTATGGGTTTATCACATTTAATATAACAACACTATGTAGATAATATAAAATGCCTTTTAAGAAAATCAATTCTTTTATTAATAAATGAATAAGATTACAAAGTATATGCTACATCATATCAAATATGATTGACTTGTGTGCATACTACTTTCAATCTCCCACTTGCACTAAAGTCAATCGCCTTAGTATCTAATACCCATCTTCTCTAAGTGACGATCAAACTGCTGTTGTGTTAAAGCTTTAGTAAATGGATCTGCAATGTTGTCTTGAGAGTCCACACGTTCCAGGGTGACATCTCCTCTTTCAATGATCTCTCTAATCAAATGAGACCGCCGCAACACGTGTTTGGATTTCTGATGAGACCTGGGTTCCTTAGCCTGCACAACAGCTCCATTGTTGTAACAGAATAAAGGTACGGCTTCTCTAATGCTAGGAACCACTCCAAGTTCAGTTATGAACTTTTTCATCCAAACAGCTTCCTTTGCAGCTTCACTTGCAGCTATGTACTCTGCCTCTGTCACTGAATCAGCAACTGTTTGCTGCTTGGAACTCTTCCAACTCACCGCGCCACCGTTTAAGGTAAACACATACCCTGAAACGGATTTACTGTCATCTTGGTCCGTTTAAAAACTTGAGTCTGTATAGCCCTCTAGTTTCAATTCAGACCCACCGTAGACAAGAAATATGTCCTTAGTTCTTCTCAAGTACTTTAGGATGTTTTCCAAATGTGAATTCTGGTTAGAATGAGTACAGTTCTTAGGTCATGTAATTGACAAGAATGGGATTGTAGTAGATCCAGCGAAGATAGAAATGGTTGTGAATTGGGAACAACCAACAACTCCAACATAAGAAGTTTTCTCGGTTTAGCGAGTTATTATCGGCGAGTTATATAAGATTTTTCAAAAATAGCAACCCCGCTAACCAATTTAACTCGAAAGACGATAAGGTACGTCTAGACAGATAAATGTGAAGAAAGCTTCCAAGAGTTGAAGAAGCGTTTGAGCATAGCACCAGTATTATCCATACCAGATAATTCCGGGGGCCTTGTAGTTTATAGTGATGCGTCACACAAGGGATTGGGTTGTGTGTTGATGTAACATGGGAAGGAGATCGCGTATGCGTCACGACAACTCAAAGATTATAAGAAGAGGTATCCTACCCATGATCTTGAGTTAGCCGCTGTAGTATTTGCCTTGAAAATTTGGAGGCATTACTTGTACGGGGAGAAGTGTGAGATATACACAGATCACAAAAGTTTAAAGTATATTTTCACGCAGAATGAGTTAAACATGAGACAGAGGAGATGGCTAGAACTGATAATGGATTTTGATTGTGAAATCTTATATCATCCCGAGAAAGCCAACGTTGTTGCAGACGCGTTAAGTAGAAAGAACCAAGAGAAATTGAATGTCATAACAAACAATGAGGTATTGATAAAAGAGTTTAATAAACTTGAAATTGAGGTAAGAGTTCCAACTAACTCTACCCAGAAATTATTCGTTATAGAGAATGGTTCAACATTAATTGACAGAGTCAAGGAAATTCAAGAGAAAGATGAAGAATGTCAAAAGTGTAAAAATGGAATAACTCACATTAAGAATAACAAATTCAGAGTAGATAAAGATGGGGTACTGAGGTACGAGGATAGAATTTGTTTGATAGACTCCACGACATGCTTGCGTGAGGTGGTCATCGCCCAGATCGTTTCTAGTAAGCAAATTAATGGAACTCTCACAATATCTTAACCCAACGTCTATTCTGGAGACGAGAATCTTGATATATTCGATCAAGCAATTGAATTCGCATAGGATGGAACACCAATAACACTTAGATGGAAAACGATAATCTTCGTCTGATTGTATGATACGATAGAATAATGCCACACACAACTATGGTTTGTTGTATGATAAATGAATCTCAAAAGAAAAACTAAGAAAACTACTTAGAAATCCTTCAAAGAACCAAAAGTAGAGAATAGCTCTCAAGTATGAATAAACTCAGATTATTTGTAATGTTGTTGAATTACAAGCATAAAACTTATTTATACTAACTATGAAACCCTAGAATCCAAAAAGGAAATAACAATTGATTTGGAATCAAAATCCTATCTTAAAATATCCTAATTACAATAGAATTATGAAAATATACTGAAACCTTTAAAATTAAGGAAGAAATCCGCGTTCCAGAATGTCAAAAACGCGTCTGCCTCGAAAAATGACCAACCAAAACTGACTATTCTCGCCAGGGCGAGAGATTTGTACTGAAGTTCTTGCCGGGGCGAGAATGGACAGAGAGATCTTGGCTGGGGCAAGAATGGATTAGGCCGGGGCGAGAATGGACAGAGAGGTTCTCGCCGGGGCGAGAAGTTTGGCCCTGATTTTCTCGCCGGGGCGAGAACTCTGTAGTTTGGAAATTCTCGACTTCTCTTGTTTCCATTGTTCCAAACCCTAGCGTGTTTGCTTGTATCATCAGAACCAAATGCAAAGCCTTAGAATCCTGCTCCTCGAACTCTACACTTGATCTATCCTCGCTCCGCATGCCTTGTATCAATCCATTAAGGCCTTCCTTGAATCGTTTAGCCCGAGCTCTTGTCACAGGTCCATCCGACATGCACATAGGATCCGCTCTATGATTATCATTCGTTTCCGAACCAAGGATGCCCTCATCATACATCTCCTCTTGAGAAAGATTTGTCCTCAAATCGTCACCTACATCAGACGGACTAAGATCAGTAACGTTGAAGGTTGCACTAACGTTATACTCATCAGGTACATCCAATTTGTAGGCATTATCATTGATGCGCTCAAGAACTTGAAATGGACCATCTCTTCTTGGAAAAAATTTAGACTGTCTTTGAGTTGGGAATCTTTCCTTCCGCAAATGTAACCACACCCATTCTCCCGGTTCAAAAATCATTTGACGACGACCCTTGTTGGCCTGTTTCGCATATTGCTCCGTCCTCCTTTCAATGTTGAGTCTCGCCTTCGCATGTATCTGCCTAACAAATTCAGCCTTTTTCTTTCCATCCATGTTAGTATACTCATACAAAGGTAATGGTAATAAATCCAATGGAGTTAACGGATTAAAACCATATACAATGTCGAATGGTGAAAATTTGTAGCAGAGTGAACAGATCTATTATAAGCAAACTCAACATGCGGTAGACACTCTTCCCAAACTTTAATGTTCTTTTTAATAATAGCTCTTAACAATGCAGATAAAGTCCTATTTACTACCTCGGTTTGACCGTCAGTTTGTGGATGACAAGTAGTGGAAAATAACAGTTTAGTACCTAACTTACACCACAATGTCTTCCAAAAATAACTCAAAAATTTAGAATCTCTATCTGAAATAATTGTTCTAGGCATGCCATGCAAACGCACAATTTCTCTAAAGAACAAATCAGCAATATGGGATGCATCATCAGTTTTGTGACATGGAATAAAATGTGTCATCTTAGAAAATCTATCCACGACCACAAATATAGAATCATGACCATGCTTAGACCTAGGTAAACCCAACACAAACTCCATAGATATATCAATCCAAGGTTCATTAGGTATAGGCAATGGTATATACAAACCATGAGGTTGAACACGAGACTTAGACTGTTTACATGTAATGCATTTATCACAAATTCTTTTCACATCTCGTTTCATATGAGGCCAATAAAAATGTTCTTTCAAAACAGATAAAGTCTTTTCAACACCAAAATGACTCATTAGACCTCCCCCATGTGACTCTCTAATCAACAACTCACGCAAAGAACATGCAGGTATACATAGCTTATTTTCTCGAAACAGAAAACCATCAACTTTAAAATATTTACCTACACCATTCTTTTCACATGATTTAAACTCTTCACAAAATTCAAGGTCATTAACATACAACTCTTTAATTCGTTCAAACCCAAGCAATTTTGTATCAAGAGTATTCAATAACACGTACCTTCTTGAAAGAGCATTAGCAACAACATTCTCTTTACCTTGTTTGTATCGGATGACGTACGAAAATGTCTCAATGAACTCCATCCACCTTGCATGTCTTTTGTTCAACTTATGCTGTCCCTTCAAGTACTTCAAAGATTCATGATCAGTGTGAATCACAAAATCTTTAGGCCAAAGGTAGTGTTGCCATGTTTCCAACGCTCGAACCAATGCATACAACTCCTTGTCATACGTCGAATAGTTCAAAGCGGCTCCACTCAACTTCTCACTGAAGTATGCTACTGGCTTCCCTTCTTGCATCAGCATCGCTCCAATCCCTAAACCTGAAGCATCACACTCAATCTCAAAAGTTTTAGCAAAGTTAGGCAAAACAAGCAAAGGCGCATTAGTCAATTTATCCTTAATTAAATTAAATGCCTTTTCCTGTTCATCACCCCACTTAAATCCTACACTTTTCTTGATCACTTCAGTTAATGGTGCTGTGATGTCGCTAAAGTTCCGCACAAAGCATCGGTAGAAACTCGCGAGTCCATGAAAACTACGAACTTGACTCACATTTGTCGGACTCGGCCACTCATGGATTGCACGTATCTTCTCATCATCAACCTGTATTCCCTGTGAACTAACAACATAGCCAAGAAACACAACTCTACCCGTACAAAACGTGCACTTTTTCATGTTAGCAAACAACTTCTCTTTTCTAAGAACATCTAAAACAGACTTTAAATGCAATTCATGTTCTCCCAAGTTTTTGCTATATATCAAAATATCATCAAAATAAACTACCACAAATTTACCAATGAATGGTCGCAAAACATGGTTCATCAATCTCATGAAAGTACTAGGAGCATTAGTTAAACCAAAAGGTAACACTAGCCACTCATAAAGACTATATTTTGTTTTGAAAGCAGTCTTCCATTCATCACCCTCTTGCATTCTAATTTGATGATACCCACTTTTTAAATCAATTTTAGAAAATATACATGACCCATGCAATTCATCTAATATATCATCTAAACGCGAAATGGGATGTCGATACTTTACCGTAATATTGTTCACCGCTCGAAAATCTATGCATATGCGCCATCTCCCATCCTTTTTAGGCACTAAGATCACCGGAACTGCACATGGACTCATGCTCTCTCTCACAAACCCCTTCTCCATAAGTTCGCCAACTTGCTTTTGCAACTCCTTCGTTTCCTCGGGATTGCTCCGATAAGCTGGACGGTTTGGAATGGTTGCACCGGGTACGAAGTTAATTTGATGCTCAATTCCCCGAATAGGTGGTAATCCTTGTGGAAGCTCCTCGGGAAACACATCCTTATAATCCTGCAAAAGAGATGAAACAACACTAGGCAAAGAAGAATCGTTAGCGTTAGTATTCAAAAGCGCCTCCTTATATCGAAGTATAATCATCGACTGTTTAACATCTAAAGCTCGCCTCACGTCGCTCTTTTTTGCATAGATATTGGTTTTTCGCTCATCATCTTTTCTTTTCTCTCTTTCTTTTTCTCTCTTATTTTTTTCCTCATTATTTTTCTTTTCTTCACTCTCTTTTCTTTTCTCATGATCTTTCTGCAAATGAAGTTGATCCTCATGCACCTGTTGTGGTGACATAGGACATAAAGTAACCTTCTTTTTATTGTGAACAAAAGAATACTCATTTGAAAAGCCATCATACTTCACACGTCTATCAAATTGCCAAGGTCGACCAAACAATATGTGACCCGCCTGCATTGGAACTACGACACACAAGATTTCATCCACATATTTCCCAATAGTAAACGGCACCAAAACCTGTTTAGTCACTTTAATCTCATTACTATCATTGAGCCATTGCAATCGATACGGTTGAGGATGTTCGGTTGTGGAAACCCCAATTTCTCTACCATAGCCTTACTTGCCACATTCGTGCAACTACCCCCATCTATCACAACACAACAAATTTTCCCATTCACAAGGCACCTAGTATGAAATAAATTCTCACGCTGCTGGCTACTTTCCTCCTTCACTTGTGCACTAAGCACCCTTCTCGTCACCAAAACTTCCCCAAATATTGCCACTTCCCTATCTTCTGCTTTCTCTAGCAGTGGCATAGAATCACTATCACTATCTTCCCCCTCGGTCTCCACCTCGCCGTTGTCAAGCAATAGCATCGTCCTTTGATCAAGACATTAATTCGCAATATGTCCCCTACCTTGATATTTAAAACATTTAATATCTCGACTACGACTAAAAGAAGAAGAGTCAGTTTTACCTTGCACTCCCTTATTAATCGTCTCCATTTTTGGCTCAAACTTGGATTTGCTTACGGCTGGCTTCTCCTCTCGCTTCCCAACATTAGACTTCCATGTTGATCTTGAATTAGGTATCGAACGTTGGCTACCTCTCCTCTTAATTTGTTTCTCAATCTTGATAGCCATGTGAACCATATCCTCCAATACCAAGTAATGTTGTCGTTCCACTAAGTCTACAATCTCCCAATTTAATCCCGCCGAAAACCTGGCCATTGTTGATTCGCCATCCTCATTGATGTTTGCCCTAGCCATTAACATCTTCATTTCTTTGTAATAATCTTCTACGCTCCTACTACCTTGCTTCAAGCTTTGCAAACTCCGAACTAGCTCTCGGTGATAGTAATCTGGAACGAACCTCTTTTTCATCACGGTCTTCATATCTTCCCAAGTTTTAATCGGACGTTCCCCACATCTCCTTTGACTGATCATCAACTGATCCTACCAAGTAACAGCATAAGCTGAGAACTCTGTGGCGGCGAGTTTCACTTTCTTTATCCCCGAGTAGTTATGACATTCAAATATCCAATCCATCTTCTTTTCCCACTCTAGATAGGCCTCCAGATCACTTCTTCCTTGGAAAGTCAGAATTTTCATTTTTATACTATCCAAGTTGTTGTCCTCTCTATCTCGACCCCCTCTATCCCTAGCTCCTCATTGTCTCCGATGTAAGAAGTCGGACTCTTGATCATCCTCTTCACTAAATCCTCTATCATTGAAATCAGTTTCTTCCACCCTAGCTCCTCTTTGCTGAGCTACCCTTTTCCCTGGCAGTTTTGAGAAGATTCTTCCCGAGTAACGCTTAATTGGTCCAAGCGCTCATGCACCTGTTCCATTGCCATATCCAACCTCCTACCCTATTCCTTATTCATGGCCTCAATCATCAACTTCATATCGGCTGACAATGAAAGTTCTACAAAAGTTCCCTTATCCTTTGAGTTAGACATATTTCCTGCAACACAGAGGTTAGTAGCAAAATATTTTTCTCCCTACTCCCTTACGTGTTTCGCTCGATTAATGTTTCACTCGTGTATCACTCAATAGGCTTTTCCCCTCAATTAATCTCACCACTAAGCCTTTTACCTCTAATTATTCTCTCTAATAGGTTCTTTTTGAATTTACCTAGCAAAATTTCTAGGTTCTACTAATCAATTCAAATAACTTATCACAAACAACTATAGTAGGTATGAATATAAGTACCAACAATCTCGATTACAGAATTGAAGATGAAATCTACGAACAAATTGAAATAATTGAATTAAAATTTTCTATACTATTTTTTTTATCACACTTCAACGAAACAATAAAGATAGATACTTAGCTAGAAAATGCGGCTTTGATACCAAATGATAGACTCCACGGCACGCTTGCGTGAGGTGGTCGTCGCCCGGATCGTTTCTAGTAAGCAAATTGATGGAACTCTCACAATATCTTAACCCAACGTCTATTCTGGAGACGAGAATCTTGATATATTCGATCAAGCAATTGAATTTGCGTAGGATGGAACACCAACAACACTTAGACCCTCGTTTAGATGGAAAACGATAATCTTCGTCTAATTGTATGATACAATAGAATAACGCCACACACAACTATGGTTTGTTGTATGATAAGTTAAATATGAATCTCAAAAGAAAAACTAAGAAAACTACTTAGAAATCCTTCAAAGAACCAAAAGTAGAGAATAGCTCTCAAGTATGAATAAACTCAGATTAGTTGTAATGTTGTTGAATTACAAGCATAAAACTTATTTATACTAACTATGAAACCCTAGAATCCAAAAAGGAAATAACAATTGATTTGGAATCAAAATCCTATCTTAAAATATCCTAATTACAATAGAATTATGAAAATATATTGAAACCCCTGAAATTAAGGAAGAAATCCGCGTTCCAGAATGTCAAAAACGCGTATGCCTCAAAAAACGCGCCAACCAAAACTGACTATTCTCGCCGGGGCGAGAGATTTGTACTGAAGTTCTCGCCGGGGCGAGAATGGACAGAGAGATCTTGGCTGGGGCGAGAATGGATTAGGCCGGGGCGAGAATGGACAGAGAGGTTCTCGCCGGGGCGAGAAGTTTGGCCCTGATTTTCTCGCCGGGGCGAGAACTCTGTAGTTTGGAAATTCTCGACTTCTCTTGTTTCCATTGTTCCAAACCCTGGCGTGTTTGCTTGTATCATCAGAACCAAATGCAAAGCCTTAGAATCTTGCTCCTCGAACTCTACACTTGATCTATCCTCGCTCCACATGCCTTGTATCAATCCATTAAGGCCTTCCTTGAATCGTTTAGCCCGAGCTCTTGTCACAGGTCCATCCGGCATGCACATAGGATCCACTCTATGATTGTCATTCGTTCCCGAACCAAGGATGCCCTCATCATTGGGTCCCCTCAGTACAAGAACTAAAAGATGAAATATTGAATGAAGCCCATAGTTCTAAATTCACCGTTCACCCAGGCATCACAAAAATGTATAAAGATTTAAGCCGACACTTTTGGTGGTCAAACATGAAAAGAGAAATAGCGGAATGGGTAAGTAAATGTCTAACTTGTCAAAAGGTTAAGGCCGAACATCAAAAACCTAGTGGGTTACTGCAGCCCTTAGAAATTCCCGAGTGGAAGTGGGAACATATCACCATGGACTACGTAGTAGGTCTCCCTGCCACATAGAAAGGCCATAATGCCATTTGGGTAATAGTTGACCGTCTCACCAAATCAGCTCATTTTCTACCAATTAAGATTAGCTTCAACCTTGACCAACTAGCCAAGATTTATATTAACGAAGTTATTTCTAGACATGGGGTTCCTGTTTCTATAGTGTCAGACCGAGATCCACAATTTACTTCAAACTTTTGGAAAAGTCTTCAAAAACACTTAGGAACTCAGTTGAGGTTAAGCACATCATATCACCCACAAGCAGATGGACAAAGTGAGAGAACCATTCAAACCTTAGAGGATATATTGAGAACTTGCATCATGGACTTCAAGGGAAGTTGGGAAGATCAGTTACCTTTAGTAGAGTTTGCCTATAATAATAGTTACCATGCCAACATAGGAATGCCACCATATGAAGCCTTATATGGCAGAAAATGTAGGACACCTTTGTGATGGGACGAAGTAGGGGAACGACAAATGCTAGGACCCGAGATAATCCAATAAACTGCTGAGGTAGTTCAAATTATACGCGAGAAGTTGCAAGCATCTCAGGATCGACAAAAGAAGTATGCGAATCAACACAGAAAACGACGAGATTTTGATGTCGGGAGCCACGTATTTTTGAAGGTGTCTCCATGGATGGGCAAAATACGTTTTGGCAAGAAAGGAAATTGAGTCTGAGATTTATTGGACCATTCCAGATATTGAGGGCCTATGAGGTAGCCCTACCTCCTGAGTTAGATCACATCCATATCATGTTCCATGTGTCTGTATTAAGACCGTACAAACCTGATTATAAACACGTTATAAATTACGAGCCTATTCAGATCGAGAAAGATCTATCGTATGAGGAGATTCCTATTGAAATCACAAATAGGAAAGAACAAATTTTACGGAATAAAGTAATACCTTCAATGAAAGTAATTTGGAGGAATCAAAACTTAGAAGAAGCTACGTGGGAGCTCGAGAGTAAAATGCGAGATAGCTACCCACATTTATTTCTGTAACTTGTACTATAATTTCGAGGACGAAATTCTTATTAGAGGGAGTGAATGTGATATTTCAAACCTTAATAAGATTTGTGTATGTAAATTTTGTGATTATTAATGAAATTTCTTTATTCTAACTATGTGTTATGTGGTTTCATACTCTAATAAAGAATTAGGTCAAATAAAATTTTTCTCCGAAAAACTTCGTGCTTAAAAATAAATTTTTCACCAGTGAACTTGTTGGTATAATTGTTTTGACAAGTTGCTTTGTCGTGCTTATACTGACAAAATGATTTGTCGTGCTTCAAAGTTAATATAATAATATATTAACTAATAAAGACCTAATTAAGTTAATTAGGGTTAAAAATAATAAAATTGGATTATAAACCCTAATTAGAAAACCCTAACCCTAATTAGGAAACCCTAACCCTAATTTTGAGATCCTAAACCTTAATTATGAAATTTAAACGTAATTAAGGTATTACTAACCTAATTAAGTTATCCTAAACACAAATTATAAAATCCTAATACCAATTAGTGTGAATTAAACCAAGATTAAGCAAACTAACCAGTGGGAACACTTGAATAAGTGTGCTAACTTGAGCCCAACACACTCCAACACACTCCAGCACAAGCATGAGACTAAGATCAGATTCAAGTAGCACAAGTTCAGTTGTCAAGATCTTTGTGGAGGCAAAAATGGGTGAAATGACCTAAAAACCCTAACCTAGAAAAGCTCTATAAGAGGCAGCCTTCCCATTAATGAAACTCACGAAATTTTATAACCTAAACACTGATAATACAAACCATAATAAGCCTCAACAGTAGTAAGATCAGAATCAAAGAGAAGGAATCAAAGATTTGCTTAAAAAGGTAAAACCCTAATTTAATGCTAGATCTTTAAAGCTTCAGTAGAATTTATGTTTTAATGTTTAGAACTGTTAAAATACATGTTATTAAGTGATCTGGGTTGATAAAACATGGATTCATAACATCTAAATGCATAAAAATTAAGAAAATAGCAAACTGCCAAAGGCATTGAAGAACAGTCCGACAAACACTTTTGTGAGACATTTTAATCCTCTTAGATTGTTAGTTTGGTCTGTTTTGTAGCATGTAGTTGTAGTCTGCTATGAGGTGAAGACATAGAAACAAACCATATATCCATTGGATTAATATCCAAAGAGATATGGCCCCATAAAAGTACTTACCCGATCATGAAACCCAGAATTTCGGGGTTACCCAGAAATTCAAGAACATGCCTCTGACAGGCTTCTGACAAGGTTTGACCGGATCAAATCTACCACATATGATGTAGTTAAGGTAATCTTGATGCATCTTATTGTACTCTGCCATGAATACTACAACTAGAAACCAATTAAACAACAAAACAATACACTGCTTAATAATTAAATCAAGCAAAAAGTGTCTGCTCGACCATGACCAACTGTTCTTCATCAGATGAAGAACACCTATAGCAACAGACCTGTTCGTCGCTGTAGGGCCCTTTAGGCCACAACCTCCTTCCGGCCTCAAGAACACTTTTAGCGACAGTTCTGACTGTTGCGATATCTTTTAGCGAAAACATTAAATAAAAATAAATAGTAAGAAATAAATAAATTAGAAATAAATAGTAAATAATTATTAATAATTAATAATTAAGTTTTTAAATTCATTTTAAGTTATATTAATTAACTTTTAACATTTTGACATAAATTTCCTTAATAATTTAATTTAATTAAATATTAATGATAATAAATTATTTAATAGTTATGATATTAAGGCATTAAAAATTATTATAAATGATAAATAAATTATTTTAATAATATACTAAATTTGTAAAATTATTATAAATGATAATTAAATAATTTAAATATTATACTAAATTTCAAAAATTATTAGAAATAATAATTAAGTCATTTAAATAATATACTAATTTCTAAAAATATTATAAATGATAATTAAATCATTTAAAAATAATATTAGCTTTCTAAAAATATTATAAATGATAATTAAATTAAGATAATATTTAAGCTTTTAAATAAAGTTTTATTGATAAACCAACACATTTTATTATCAAATAAAGCGAATCAACACCGAAACTTAACAATACTTGATTAGTTCAATTAGATACGTGTTGTTATAAATTCTAACGCTTATTATTGATATGAATAGACATAAATAGACTGTGCAACATTAATAGACAGCGTAAATTAAATGTACCATAGACAAGTTTTCTATTTTCAAACTTAAGTTCTTTTCAATATTTTGTACAAACAATTATGTTATCAATTATTGTGAAGTTATTGCTATTTGATTCAGCATAACTTAAGAAATGAATTATTATTCTTGTGATATTGAGATGATATCGTTTATCAAAGCATAAATTGTTGTGTCAAACCGAATTGTTTTGGTAAGATCCTAGAACTGAGATGAATTACCCTTGCGGATATATATATATATATATATATATATATATGTATGTATGTCCAGTAAACCTCGACATAGCGTGCAGTTGGGCACAATTAGGATGATATGCATACTCATAGGATATTGAATAAGTTGATCCCTTATAAAATATCCAAACTAAACATATTTCTAAGTCTTTATGACTGACAGAAATGGTTGATACGAATCTAGTTAGGGCTATCAACCCTCAGTTAGGCAAAATCGTTGAATTCTTATTCCTTCAAATCAAACACAGTGTGTTTATATTTCTTTAAAACAATAAATGAACTTGCTGAGCATGTTGTAGCTTATTCTTACAAATAATTTCCTTTGCAGTTTTAGACGGTAGTCCCGGAACTTCAGGGACGAACAATGGGAAGAGGCCGTGTTAATTAGTATTATCTTACTGTCTTTATAATTCAAGTCTTCTAAGACTTTGTTGTAATAAGAACATGATATTGAGAATTATGTAATCGAACTTAAAGTTATGAATATATATTATCATATTTTGTTATATCAATTGCGTTGTATTTACATTCTTAGATAAGTTAACAAGTAGTATTAATTTAGTACAATATCCATATGAACTATACATCTGAATGAGGGTATTTGAATGATATTGGGAGTTCTGTAAGCACTGAGGTTATACTTAATGAGCGCTGGTAAGGTGCCACCTTTACCGGAATGCGCCCCTTGGTTCCAAGAACAATCTTATTATTAATACTGTGAATGTCAGATAGATAGGAACTATTGATATGAAAGAGATATTCATAAGATATAAATCTATACATCTATGTGAGGGTATCCAAACACAGAAATTGTTCTGACGAGAACTATTATCTGTTATGGGATACTGTGAACCTTGGATAGATAGAAGTTATATATTATGGAATGTTTATAGTTAATTAGTTAACGTGAGCACCAAATCTGCTACAGGGAGTGTAGAGAATTTGGGGGCGTCACAGTCCCGCGCCCGTTACATGCCATGAAATCTGAGGAATGCATTTTTAAAGATTTTATCAGATTTCTTTCCTTATTTTTAGGGATTTATCATATCTATCATAATTCTAATTTGACTAGGATGTTTGTTAGATGGAAATTACTTTCTAATTAGTTATTTACTAGTATTTCAATTCCTTTAATAGTTAGGGTTTTATGCTACTATAGTATAAATAGTTTACATTGAAGATGTAATTGGATGATCAACAATTATTCTGACTTTATACAATTGAGAGCTATTCTCTACTTTTGGTTCTTTGAAGGATTTCTAAGTTATTGTTCTTTGTTTTTCTTTGAGATTCCTAATTAACTTATCATACAACAAACCATAGTTGTGTGTGGCGTTATTCTACCGCATCACACAATCGTACGGAGATTATCATTTGTTCATAAACGAGGGTCTAAGTGTTGTTGGTATTCCATATCATGCGAATTCAATTGCTTGATCGAATTTATCAAGATTCTTGTCTCAAAATAGACGTCGGGTTAAGGTATCAAGAGAGTTCCTTCAAATTTGCTTACTAGAAACGATCCGGGCGATGACCACCTTACGCAAGCGTGTCGTGGAGTCTATCACTTCCGTCGACGTCTTTGGTTGTTCCCAATTAATTACTGCTTCCACCTTCGATGGATCTACGGATATACCTTCTTTGTCGATCATATGCCCCAAAAATTGAACCCTCTCTAGCCAAAATTCACACTTGCTGAATTTCGTATACAACTTCTCATTTCTTAGTGTTTCCAACACTATTCTTAAATGTTCAGCATGATCCTCCTGCGTCTTTGAACAGACCAGGATATCATCTATGAATACTACTATAAATTTATCCAGATACTGCTTGAACACCCTGTTCAGATCCATAAATGCGGCTGGCGTATTCAAATAACATCACCAGAAACTCGTAATGGCCGTAATGAGTCCTGAATGCTGTCTTCAGTACGTCCTCTCCTCTAACCTTTCACTGATGATACCCCGTTCTTAAATCTATCTTAGAAACGTATTTTGCCCCTTTCAACTGATCAAATAGATTGTCGATCCTGGGCAACGGATACACGACAAAAAATGGACATTCGATAACGATTTTTCGGGCAACAACTTATTAAGTCGTTACCAACAATGCATGTTTAGCAACAAAATTTGTTATTCGTTTTAGTTTCTGAAAGGCTTTCATTTTTTGTAACGAAATTCATAGGTCGTTGCAAAATTTCGTTGCCAATTTGTTGGCAAAAAAAAATAATTTCCTGCCTATTTAATTTTGTGTTGCCGATGTGATTTCTCGTCATCGTGGGCAACAAAAAAAAATTTGTTGCTATATTTTGTAGCATAATATGGGCCACATTCATTGTCAATAATTCTTTTTCATTACGTATTTTGTACAATTTTTTGCAACGACTAGTAAATTGTTGTCCAAAATTAATCTAAACCCAATAAGCACATTTCGGCCTTTTTTTCCCACCCAAAACGCATCATTTTGTATTTTAAAATTATTATTTATTTGGACACAAATTTATACAATCAAATGTTTCACTCCTTTCGTCTCAAAGTAAATGTTCAGTTTTAAGTTTTTGGGTCAAAGTTATAATTTTTGAAATTAAAATTGATCACATATAGATATATTTTCTAATTTACAAAAATTATAGTTCGTAGTAAATTGGATATAGTTTATAATGATCATATTCGCTCACTTATAATTTTGAAAAAAAGTAATTAATTTCTAAAATAATTTATATGAATTTTTTCTCGTAACTCGTTGTTTTACACACACACACACACACACACACACACACACACACACACACATATATATATATATATACACACACACACACACACACGTTTTGACAAGGGCTGAGCAAGGAACCGAAATCCCCCCGAAATCGCACCAAAAACCGACCAAACCGCACCAATTAAGACGCACTAATGGTTTCGGCGTATACACTTCCTCTTCTATTAATCCATTAATGATTAACTCTTCCTTATTTCTATTATACTAGAAGAAAAAGGGTCTGTAATGAAAGACAAATCCTTCACAAGGAATAGTATATCACTCACAAGAGATTTATTGTGACGAATTTTTTTTTACGTGCAATTTGCCAAATTTAGAGCTCCTCGCTAAAAGTATCATTCGCTAAGTTAGTGACTAAATATTTTTTGTGAATGATATATTGTGAAAAATATGTTCTTCACAAATTATATATTGTAAAAGATTATTTTTATTTGGCAAGGAGATGATTTCCTCATAATTAACATTTTGAAATAACTAGTAAAAATATCTTCCTTCATAAATAACAATTTGTGAAGAACATATTTACTTAAGAAAGGTTAGATTTCCTTCACTAATTACATATTGTGATTTTTTTTATTTACTGAAAAGAAATTTCTTCAACAATGCTGCTATTAAATAATCAAATCATTGCAAATTAAAAATATTTTTAAAATTATTTATTAATTTGTAATCAAGATCAAATAAAACATTATATTATATAAATAACCAATTATATAATCCACAACTAATTAAATATGTAATAATCAAGTAACAAAACGTACAAGGCTTGTAATCAAAACAAATGTAGGACGAAGGCTATAGTACCTAAGATATTTAATCATTAATACAAGTAAAGAGGTCAGAAAAACAAGCTATAAAAACTTTGTATCTTTGTCATATTAAGTCCTCTCTTCATTGTCATAATTTTCTTCAACGAAAGGTTGGTCTTGTAAACTTCAACCTTCCAAAGAAAAAAAAAACACTAAAACTTAACTTTAAATATTTGAATGAAAAGAATATGACAAAAGATTAAATTGGTAAAAAAAAATTAAGAAGTGATTCCATAAGTAAAAGTTATAATTCCACAAGATCTCTCTCACATGAATAGTAAATGTACCCCCACTTATGTGAGAAGAAACTTGTGAAAATATAAAATTTTACTTGTGCGTGCAAATATCAATGCCCTAATTACATGAGAAAATTACAATTAGAGTCAAGAGACTGTATGGAGTGAATGGAAGATAAAGCAATAGGAAGATTCTGCGAGATACCAGATGGGTTATCTCCCTGATGAGAAGTTGAACTACTTCCATATAGACTAATGGGTATTGAAGTGGGCCTACTGAAAATCAAGGGCGACATTAAAGGAGGAGGATATAAACTTAGTATGGCCCCAGATGCTGAAAGGTTGTTCAATCGAGTATCGTTGGAAGGTGCAACAGAGGTCTACAAATATTCAGTTGATCCAACACTAAACTGATGCCCGTGCATACTTGGAATCTGGAAAGGAATTGACCTGTTGGTTGATGCAAAGTAGAGGTCAATTAATATAGGAAATCAGATTACCTGGAGTAAAACACCAGTATAGAACTTTAGAAACAAGACCATATTTAACGTACATGGAGCCCGAGGAAGGGGGGATGCACTTCTGCCATAGAATTAACAAATCAGACAAAATGCAAGAATTGGGCAGGAAATTACAATTACAATAAGCATCAAAACAAGAACAATCAACTATACAAGAAATTTACCAGGAAAATACCTAGAATTGGCTAGAAATTGCTAGTCAATGGCAACAAGATAAAATAACAATTTCTAATGACTATTTAAACCGAAAGAAACTATGGTAAAGAGAATTAAAAAAAACATAGCAACAACACAAAAAGAGTAACATAATACAGAATTTAACGACATCCAACTTCGATGTCTCAGTTGCAGACTAAAAATTTGACAGTCAAAATTTCCGTACAACTTTTTATTTTTGCCTGATGGATACAAAATAATCTAGTAAGAGATTAAGGGTTAATAATTTAGCATGAAATCATTCAATAACACTATAAGAGTGGAAATAGATAACCTATGATACAAATCACTATGGCAGCGGCTAGTAAAGCATTCATGGACCAATGATTAAACTCTGAACTGAAGATCAAATTTGTTGGCAAAAACATCCACACAATTGGCTCATAGCTCCCAAGTAAAATTTCAGCTCAAAGGAAATCATTTTAATTTAGAGTAGGCAAATGTTTAACTTTTTAATTACTACCATAGTGCTTGCAACCAAAACAGATTGATGCAACAATCTTTAGGCTGGAAAACTCAAAATCTACAACATCCAAACTAAAAGGCATTACGAAATTGACATAGTCCAACACAAACTAACTTTAAAATCCCACAAACTCAGGCCAAATTCAATAGTTCACCAAATAATGTTGATTATCACACATATCAGAAACCTAGTACAATAAGTATGCATTTAATTTAAAAAGCATTTCACAAAAAAAAAAAGAAATTTTTTCAAAGTAAAACATTTTGAGTGAGAACTTAATAACACTAACTTATATTAACATAACAAAATGCATAACAAACTAACCCCTTCTTTAAAGCTCATCATCCATCCTCAAATACTCCCCAATATCAGCGTGGTGAATCACGACAATCCCATTTGGGTCCATTTTCAAGTGTAACATTGCATTTTTGCTTGTTTAATGTGTTATATGCTTATATTCTCGTAGACTCTAATCAGTATATGGTGGCATCCATAGGCTATAAGAGTTTCATATGGGCTTCTTGTGGTGAAAAATATGGCAGCAACTTGAACTTTTGCACTGCATTGCATTTGTTTTAGATTTGAAGACTGAAAATAAGAATCTTTAGCCGGTATATAACTGAACTTGCACATTTTCATTAATCTCTTTATGCTAAATGCTGCAGCCTCATTTCTGAATGATTTATATACTATTCATCTTGCTTGCAATTGTAGTTGGGCGTTTTCCTCTTTTATTTCCCCGTTTTATGGCAGATTCTTTATTCGTAACATACTATCGATTAGCACGAGATATAATGTTTACTTGTTGCATGTGAAATTAGGGCCTTGACATGTTCCTTTTCATTTAGCTGGTGGAGAGCTTAAATCTTTGTCATTGAAACTCTCAGATTCTAGCCAGATTCCTGTAGTACAAAGTAGCACGAGTTAATAAACTTGTAAAATAAAACAATGAATGGACTAGAATCCTCCCCTGGTTGTGGATGAGTCACATCAGCTTTGCCTTGGCAAGCTTTGCAGGTTTGTTTTAGTCTGTTGTTGATATGTGAAATATGATATGAATTAAGAATTGTACTACATATATATTTATGTTACCTAATTTCTTTGTGCTTTACTTGTTTATTACTAATATTTTTAACATTTTTTTTCCCTTGGCAAGCTTTGCATGTTTGTTTTAGTCTGTTGTTGATATGTGAAATATGATATGAATTAAGAATTGTACTCCCCCTCTCTCTCTCTCTCTATATATATATATGTATTTATGGTACCTAATTTTCTTGTACTTTACTTGTTTATTACTAATATTTTTTAACATGTTCCATTTTTGAATGTTTATTTGCATGGACTTATCAGGGATTCTCAAGTGAGAATAATTTACAATATAGTTCTCCACTTCATGTTTCGGGAATACATGAAACTACGTCAAGGTTGGTCTAAATTAAGCTCTTTTTACGTATATTGAAGCTAGTAAAGCTCGGTTTAACAAGTTTGAAGGTCTTCATCCAGTTTCTTCAGTAGCATAGATTGTTCGTTTATATGCTTTTGAGAACATATTGAAAATGCTAGATCCTTTCATGCCTTACGTGACTAAAGAATTGTGGCAGTTTAGATAGTTGATTGTAAAAATGATGAATGATCATGTACTGGATGATTTTATTTAGTTAATAATATTTGAGTTTTTTTGTATTTCAGTCATAATTTGTTATGGGGTCATTGAGCCACGATTTATTTTGTTTGTAAAATAATTTTGATATTCATTACATAACAGGATTGTCAATAATGGATTTGGCAATGATACAATCAAAATCTATTTCGTTACCAAATGACAACGTATAGTGTTGTTGCTAATCAACAACTTTCGTTGCTCTCGAAAAACAATCAACATCGAACAATATCGTTGTTAATTGATCATAATTATCCATAACAAAACCAATAACAACGAATAATTTCGTTGCAAATTAATATATGATCGGTTTATTTTGCACATTTAGCAACAAATATCGTTACTAAAAAGTATACAATCAGCAACAAAAACTAGTTAAGGCAACAATTTCCATACTGTTCAGCAACGACAAATATTGTTAGCAAATGTGCATCAAATGCAGCGAATTTCATCTTCGTTGACAAAAAAAAAAGTTTCTTTTCGTTGCCAATTAGGCGAATTTTACAACGAAAGTCGCTTTTTGGTAACAATTTCTTAATAAATTTGCTACAATACATTTCGTTGCTAAATGATATATGCTTTTACACGAAAATAAACTTTCGTTGCGAAATATCTCACTTTCTGCAACGAACAAAATAATTTTGTTGCTAGACAATTAACAACGCTCATTGCGCAACGGATGGTCCAACGACTGAAAAATCGTTGCAAATGGCCTTTGGCAACGAAATACCGCACATTTAGCAACGAAAACCGTTTGTTGCAGAATCGCCATTTTTTTATAGTGATACTTGTTCTTAATTGTTACCTTGTTTAACTCCCTGTAGTCGATACAAAGCCTTAACGATCCGTTCTTCTTTTTAACAAATAACACTGGTGCTCCCCATGGAGACACACTCAGTTGAATATATTTCTTATCTAAAAGTTCTTGTAATTATATCATAAATTCCTTCATTTCTACTGGCGCCATCCTATATGGAGCCCTCGAAACTAGTGTCGTCCCTGGTACGACGTCTATCACGAATTCTATCTCCCTATCTGGCGGAAGACCTAGTAACTCGTCTGGAAATACGTCTGCGAATTCTTGTACTATCTGTCCTATTTTTTCTCCCACTTACTGGGTATCAACAACATGGCACAAATAACCTTCGCAACCTTTCGTCAACAGCTTCTGCGCTTGCATCATCGTCAGACAACTTGAACGTCTCGACGATTTAATACCATAAAATACTACCTTAGAATGCTTTAAAGCCTTAAGGTTTACACACTTTTTCTGATAGTCTATTACCACTCCGTGGTTAAACAACCAATCCATCCCCAGTATTACGTCAAATTCTCCCAGTTTAATCGGAATTAAATCTACCGATAACTTATGTCCTCTAATTTCGACGCAACAATTCCTATGAACATGTTCAATGATGAGTGTGTTTTATATACACAAATTAGGTGCTTTTGAGCTTGATAATTTGTAAATCCTAAGTCATTTCGTTTGCTTTTATGTGTTTTCATCTTATTGTTGTGTAATGTAGTTTTGTATTGCTTTTATGTGTTTTTGTATGCCTTTATGTGTTTTTACTTTGTTTTGTAGGAATTGAAATAAAAGCTCCTTGGATCAATGCGTTTTCGGCTTGAATTTGGCATTTAGCCGCTTGTTTCCCAATTTCACCCATGATCCAATCCGAATCTCTCACAACTCAAAGAACGAAAATTGTAGATCTTCGTTTTAGCTTTCCAGAACATCTTGAATCATCCAATTTGAAGTTATTATGAGAGAGTTATGGTCATTTTACCATCGAATTTTGCATGAATTTTATACAACAGTTGCGTCGGGCCCAATTTGAGCCTAGCTCCAGCCAGTTTCTCTCTGACCCCCAGTTATGAAAGTTAGGTTTTATTAGAAGTGTTTAATGTTTTATAGTTTGTGTGTTTTGCTTGAGGACAAGTAAAGGTTTAAGTTTGGGGGTATTTGATGAGTGTGTTTAATATACATAAATTAGGTGTTTTTGAGCTTGATAATTTGTAAATCCTAAGTCATTTTGTTTGGCTTTATTTGTTTTCATCTTATTGTTGTGTAATGTAGTTTTGTATTGCTTTATGTGTTTTTGTATGCCTTTATGTGTTTTTACTTTGTTTTGTAGGAATTGAAATAAAAGCTCCTTGGATTAATGCATTTTCGGCTTGAATTTGGCATTTCAGCTGCTTGTTTCCTAATTTCACCCATGATTGAATCCGAATCTCTCACAACGCAAAGAATGAAAGTTGTAGATCTTCGTCTTAGCTTTTTAGAACATCTTGAATCATCCAATTTGAAGTTAGTATGAGAGAGTTATGGTCATTTTACCATCGAATTTTGCATGAATTTTATACAACAGTTGCGTCGGGCCCAATTTTAGCCCAGCTTCGGCCAGTTTCTCTCGAACCCCCAGTTATGAAAGTTGTAGAGCTACTGTATAGCTTTCCGTAGCCTCTTGAATTGCTTTAATCTGAGTTCAGAGGAAAAAGTTATGACTATTTTACCAACAGACGCCGAAACTATTTCGGGCTACACAGGTGACCGCGCCAGGGCGGGAACCAAAATGGTCCGCGCCGGGGCGGGAATTCTTAGACCAATTTTGGTGCTGGGGCGGGAACTCCTGGAATTGAGTAGAAAGTGCGATTTTGGTCCAATTTGGCCGGCTAAGCTATTTTAGGCATCCAGGGACATATACATCTGCATATAGCACGAAAATAGCATCTAAGAAACAAGTTCTAGGGTTAGAGAAGAAATCGTAAGGAGAAAGAAGCTACACAATACATCAAATTAGAGGGCCAAAGTGCTAAAATCAAGCTACATTAAGCAAGGCCAAGGAGCTAAAGCATCAAGGATTGCAAAAGCAAGGAGGAGAAGCTATTGTTCATCATCAACCCAACAAGCAAACTAAGAAATATCTTCAAAAGTGGTTTTATCTCTAGTTTCCCTTCTATTTTGTAATCCAACATGATGTATAAATTGATTATGATGTTATTTGTAGTTACATGAACTAGAACTTCCATTCTAAGATTTCAATGGAACCCAACACATAGTTTGAATTGACTTCTCTCTCTTTGTTATTAATTACTCATGGTGAATTGAATATCATAATTTATGCTTCATATCTTATTGCCTAGCTAGTAATTACCGTGGGAACCTATATGAACTGGAGAACCGGATTATAGTGTTGAGACCTTGTTATGATATCATGTGAAAGTTAAAGATTGTTGTGGGTGATTAATAAAGATTTAGTAACGTGTATCTTGTTGATTTTCCTCAATGATAGGTAACTTGATAGTATTTAGGATAGAGATATACCTAAATACCCTGTGCAACCAATGGAGAATCTATTCTTAATGACTTCCTATGCAAAAGTTGGTAATTGAAAGGGTGGTTAATGATATTTAGTGACACGTGTCTTGTTAATTGTTCTTGAAATTGGTCTCTTGATAGTGTGTAGGATAGACATATACCTACATGCCGCATTAGGAAGATTCGAATTTGACCATCGAGAGAGGCTTATAAGTAACTTTGCTTTCTCAGTTGACAATTCTATGTTGTTAATTAGTTCAAATGAGAGAGTTAGGATATTCAAATGAAGTGTTGGGGAAAATTACAATCTTAGACTTGTTAATACTAGATTTTCATTGTTTTAAAAGCTTTCCATAGTTCTTTGATTATTTGCTATCTTCATTAGTGTAAAACAACAAAAATATTAATCATTTGTTTAAATAAGATTGAGATGATAAAAAGGTTAGTACTTGGAGAATATTAGTAATAATTTCTCGTGGGATCGATACTCTACTTACACTTTATTACTTGTTGACCGCATATACTTGGACGTATTTTTCATTATATAATTCGGACAACATTCAACAGGGATTACTTCTTTATTCGCAACCTCTATGTTCAAGGGTGATCTAGTTTCTCTAGTGGTAATCTTAAACGTCTAGCAAAATCACAAGATATGAAAGAACAGGTCGCACCCGAATCAAACGATACATATGTATTAATATTATTGATTGGGATGATACCTGAAACTACGTCTCCAGATGCCACGACATCTTGGACCGTCATATTAAAGGTCTGGGCGATTGGTCTACTGGGTGGGGCTGGACCAGTTATGGTCAGCTTACCACTGCTGGTTCCTTTGTTACAACTCCCCCCGTCAGCTCCCTTCTTTGGGAAATTTCTTGCCATATGGTTCGTCGCTCCGCAGACGAAACATCCAGTGTTCTTCTTCAGATTGGGGCAGTTAGGAGAGATGTGTCCCTCCTACCCGCAGTTGTAGCACACTGACTTCCCCTTCAGGCAGACCCCAGAATGATTCTTCCCGTAGGTCTTGCACGGTTCCCTTCCCTTCTTTGGGTCCCCTTGTTTAGTTTCGGTATTTCCAGAGTTGTTCCACTTCCTCTTGTGGCTTCCTCCACTACCACTGGCTCCCTCAACTTTAGTTCCCCCGTCACTCCTAATCTTATTCTTCTTCTCTCTATTGTATAGGCTCAATGTCTCGCTTCCGCCTTCGGCTATAGTAGCTTTCTTTAAGATTGACCTAAAGGACCCAATCTGCAACATACTCACCTTGTTATAGAGCTAGGGTTTCAGGCCCTGCTCGAATCTCCTCGTCTTGCTCTCCTCGATGTCCACCTGGTGTGGAGCAAACCTGTGACGCCCCCAAATATGGGTCTCCTTAACCTCGGATTCGGTGCATCACTGTGCAACTCATATATCATTCTAACAATAACTCATTGCGGAATAATAAAATATTTACATTGATATAATATAAATATTATCGTCCCAAGCCTCGAAACCATAACTAAAACATGATCTTACTACATGAATGTAATTACAAGATTATTACAACATGTTCCCATCTAATGCCAGGTACGAAGACCTTAACTACTACATCAATTAATAATCATTACAAATTTAATTCTACTCATACTGTACATAACAGTACTTTACAACAATAAGTATTAAAACTTACCATTACACTCTTTATTACAAATCCAGATTTCGTAACCTTTAACTACTACATTTATGATCAAGGTTGAATAAATACTATGATCCTTTACAATATCTCATGTGTGAACGCAACGTTCAGATTCTGACTTTAGTTAATCCCTGAATACTCGCACAGTTATTCAATAACCAAACAATCATTATAAAAACGTCCTTTATACATCATCGTCATCCTTCTAGTTTACTATAACAAGTAACTAACATAAACACAAACATGTCTGTTGCATTCTTATGTTACGGCGTTACGACACTCCACACGTTTATCTTGCTCATACATTTGGTTACAACACTCCATAATGTTGCATTCTTATTAGACATAAAATACCAAACAACGTTATACACACTTGTTACGGCGTTACGACACTTACACGCCCATACGCCAAACTTGTCTACTCGAACGCCCTAGCGACACGCATTTGCGTACGCCTAACACGCCCATTCGATTTATCTAATACTCATTGGTTAATACTAAATATCATTAAAATTCATAACATTCAAGTTTTAGAACTTAGAATATCATAACTTAGCGTCAAAAACATTTGACGTTGCATACGCGCATGTCCGACGCCCTCCGATTGTCTCTAACCACACATCAATCCTAAAGATGGCCAATTTGGGAATTGATCCCGACCTCAAATGTTAAAACTTATATAACTAAAGTTGTAGGTATACTCGTTATCTTTCTGAATCATCTTGAATCACTTCAATCCGAGTTCGTATGAGAAAGTTATGCCCATTTTAGTAAAGGACGTTAAAGCTGATTCTGGCCAAAAATTGACCCGGCGTAATTACGCCCAAAACATGCCTTTGGCCGGTGTCATTATGCCTAAGTCCAGCAGCTCCGGTGTAAAGCCAGAGTCATTACGCCCATACTTAGTTTCCTGCTCTATTTTTCGTGTTCTAGACTTATCTTGCTTCCAACCACCATAACTCCTTCTATACACGTTCAAATTGGCCGTTCCGGACTCTATGGAGTCCTAAGACATAGAGTTACAACATATCAAAAATTCAGAGCTATCCACTAAAATTAACATGGTCAAAGCTTAGGCCAAAGTATCAACTCATGTTAAACTCATAACCCATGGAAGTACAACATCATAACAATAAACGAATTAAACAAACACGAAATCATAGCTACAAAGTCCTCTAAATCGTCCAACAGTCCATGTTCATGTCCAAAGTTCATTGTTCTTCATGTTCTTCATCCTCCTTAAGCATAGGTATGGATCATTCTTCGTTTTTTTTTCAACTTTAATGGTATTAATAGCTTACAAGGCGTCTTGGTAACATTATAAACCAAACACAACCAACAATAATAACAAAAATCTCAAGAAAACTCAAAACCTAACCAAGAAAGCTTCAAAGCTCAACAATGAAGGAAATGATCTTGGAGAAGATGGTTACCTCTTGATCCTTGTTCTTGTAGGTTGTGAGGGTTTGCTAGAGCCCTTGTTCTTCTTCCTCTTGCTCCCGTGCTCCTTCTGTTAGGTTTGTATAACGCGAACATGCAATCAAATTACATTAATAAAGCGGAAGCGCGATAAAATCAGATTTTAAAATTTTATACAAACCATCACCATGATCTTTCTTTATGCACAATTATTAATTAAATGAAAGAGATGGAGAATAAGAATTATACCCTTGTAGAATTCTAGCTTCCTCAGGTACAAGTTCACCTCCAATTCCTTCGCGTTCTCCTTGAATTCCACCGATTAAATTCCTTCCTTTGATCAACGTTAGCCACCCAAGTGTTTGGCCTCTAGAGGTGATCCACCAAGGAATAATACTTGTTCAAGAAGATGGGTGTTGGCAAAACCCTAGTTTCTATCTCTATAGAAATTGTAAGTACTCTCTACAATTCTTATGCAAGAGTGTGTAACCCTAATCTATGATAAGACTTCTCTTATTTATAGATGTAGGAAAACCCTTCCCTAAACTATTTAGGATTAGGGTTTCTATTCTAATTAAACTCCTTTAATTAAATTAAACTCCTAATCCAATTAGGAATTCATGTGAGAGTACTTCTATTAATTAATTCCCACTCCCTATTAGGAATTAAATAATAGTAATAGTAATAATAATAATAAGACTCCTCTTATTAATTTATATTTAATATTTCTAAAATATTAAATAATAAATATTAAGCTATTTAATTTATTCTATCTCCATAGACTAAATTAAATACACTTAACTTATTATTACAATTATGCCATTTACTTCTTAAATAAATATTTTTCTTTTGCGGTGTGACCCTTTAGGTTCTCCATATTAAACCGGTTGTGAATAAATCAATTAGAACAATTCTAATCTTATTTAAATAAATAAATTAAACTATTTAATTCATTTAAATAAATAATATTTATTCTACAATAAGGGTAAGCCCCCTTAGCGATCAACGACTTTCCAGATAATATAGATTTCAACATTAATCATAAAAGAACCTTTCAGTGCATAGTTACCGTACAATTCAATCCTTCTACCATACAATGTCCCAATTAAATATAAGACATGGAATTACTGTCAAGTCTTATTTTATTTAATTATATGTATTTCGATTCTAAAATGCACAACTCTGATTAATGCAAATTAGAAACTCTTTTCTAATTTCATTCTGCTTTGGCCAAAGACTTCTGAGTCGTCATTTATCGAATCACATAGGACATTCTCTCTTTTTACTAGAAGTGGTAGATTCTTTGTTGATCATTCACCTATTTCCATGTACAACTTATTATACCCAATCATACCCTTTGATATACCCTAAAGGTCTTAAGGGACATGTCAAAGTATAACTCATCATACACAAGATACTATGATGATCTCAAGTCCAAGGATCACTTGTACTACTATCACTAGAGGAATTCCTATTGACAGGCGAGTAAAACTCCATTAGGTATTCCTTAGCGAGCCACGTTCAGTGAACTTATTCTCTAATAAGCACCTACATACTTGCTTTAGTGTCTCCACACAAATGATTATGAGATCAATCATTCTCTTCATAAGAGCAAGCAACGTATGTACTAATCTATCCGGATTCACTAATCCCCTTTTTAGTAATCCAACGATTAGGAACGATTTTAGTTTATGAGCTATCTTGAATTTAGATCTCATTAGAATGATCACCATCATGATTCTAAAAGCATTGCTCAAAACTATGGGTTTATCACATTTAATATAACAGCACTATGTAGATAATGTAAAATGCCTTTTAACAACCGAATAAGATTACAAAGTATATGCTACATCATATCAAATATGATTGGCTTGTGTGCATACTACTTTCACCTTCTTATTCTTCTTCTCTTCTACCGTGGCTTCTTCCTCCTCTCCTTTTTCCGGCAACTCTTCCCTTTTTCCGGCGACCTCTTCCTTCTTCCTTCTTGCTGCAGGTTTTCCCTCTCTCTCTCTCAGCTGATGGGTTGAATGGGTGTGCAAGGAGGCTTGGTTAGCTTCTTCACCTTCTTCCTCCTTGTTCCTTCAAGCTCTTGGCAGCTCTCTCTCTCTCTCTCTAAACTCTGCAGCTCTCTTTCTCTAATTGCTGATGATATGGGAGAGAAGGAATGGGTTAGGAGAAGTGGAGGGAGTGATTTAGGGAGAAAATGGAAGTGGATTGGTTGCTCTATGTGGCTTGCCGGCTAAGCTCCCCCTCCTTGCATTTGATTGGTCTAAAATGGGGAGTTTGTTCCCTCTTGGAGTAACAAGTCAAAATAAATACCCAAATACACAAAAATATACCCGAATACTCCTATTTTTTTTACCCAATTTAGTAAATAACTCTACCTAAAATTAAAATGGGTACTCCCATAAATTATTGGGACACATAAAAATAATTATTATGGGATTTGTCCAAATATTCGGAACACCCATATAATACTTTTCGGATACGGATAAAATCACGTATCAGCTCAAATAAAATTTCCGACGCTTGAAAAAATTATTCCTTCACGTACACGTCTTAAAAAAATTAATAGAAATCGAAAATGACTTAAAAATATTTGGGTGTGAATAGTGCCTCGGGAAACATGCCCCGTGAATAGTGATTTTGCGATCTTTTGTAAAATCAATTATTCAGTCCTACGATTCAATAACGCATAAAACTTCATACGTTGACATCATCTAGGTTATAAAATAACCTTAAAACTCATCACATAAAAATAATATTTAATCCATTTAATAATATTAATAAACCCAAATTACAAGGGTATTCACGATTCGCGATTGCTGCTTTTCACGATTAACTCCCCATAATCATATACATCATCACACATATATCTCACCCATAATTCGGGTTAGCATCTTTACAACAAATAACTCGTTTAATAATATTATCCTTCAACTATTTATTTAATCTAATAAATAGTACTCTAGCGATATTTCTCGAAACCACCAAATTAGCTTATACGAAAACTTTCATACCTACTAATCATCGTCTACACATAATCTAGGTCATAATATAACCTTTAAACGCTTAACACATAATATTATTAATAAAAGTCTATTTTATTCAATAATATCTATAAGCTCGAATTACCAAGCTACCCACGGCTCGCGATCGTTACAATAATTAACTATTAACTCATTCATTCTAAATCTATGTATATATTTCACATTTGTATATATACATAATAAGCTCACTAAATAAATCACATTAATATATATATATATACATATATAACACATATATATATATATGCAAACTCGAATCATGATAAGAATTATTCTATATTAAATTCTTATTATAATTATTCTCGAAAAATCCGGGTTGTCACATCCTTCCCTCCTTATAAGGATTCCGTCCTCGGAATCACAAATAACAAACCTCTCTTACTCGGTTTTCGTCTAATTTCTTCTGAAATTTTATCGTTGAATAATTTCAACGTATTACTATAACATAGGTTTTACATCGTCCTATTTAATCCACTTCCTTAACAGATTCTTGTAGGTTTTCTTCTATAACCTTTATCAACTCAATCGTACTCTGAGTATTATCCTATGTTTAACCCATCGATTTCCTTTTCTAAGGATCATTGTATGTCAAAATCATCATAATAATTTAATATCATGATTTAATAACTCATAAACATTCGGGATATTACATTCAACCCTTCTTCTAAGAATTTCGTCCTCGAAATTTCATCGCATTCATCTTCGTTCATTCTACTCATCATTCTATCTAGGAATTTCACTTCTTATTTTTGGAATTTCATCCGCTTCTTCCAGGAAATATTAACCCCATAATTACTATCATGCTCATATCATTCATCCAATACAGACTTTCAACAAAGCTTTACGCTTTCCTCTTTCAAGGATTCATTTAGAACCGTCGCATTCTACGACTACTTCTTTCTAGGGGAAATTACCCTTTTCACATTCAGTTTTCAGAATAATGGAACATCTTTCAGGAGTCTTCAACAATTATTCAATAATTGTGAAGCAGTATGAATCATTGAGTTGCCACCATGGCACTTACCTCTTACATGAATTACCAATATTGGATGCTGAGTGGTCATTAAGGACCAAGAACACATACTAGAATTACCAGAAATTCATCTGATAACCCAACATACTAGAATCACCAGAAATTCATCTGATAACCCAACATACTAATACAATAGGTGATCAACCTACTGTACCCGAGGTCATGCATAACCCCTTTTACATACTGTTTGCGCACGCAGTCGAATTTTCCCGACATCAAAAATATTACCCCTTCTATGAGGGTTGTTCAACTCAGCAGATATAAAAGCCCGCACGAAAACAATTAAGAAACATGATCTAGATAACAAAGGAATTTGCTACCATTGCAATAAGTCGGGACACTGGAAGAGGAACTGCAAGGAGTATCTTGCAGACCAAAAGAAGCTTGGAGAAGCTTCGACTTCCGATCTAGGTTTGTTCATGATTGAAATTAATTTTTCTGAAAGTTAAAATTCTACTTGGGTATTGGATACCGGCTGTAGTTCTCACATATGTAATAATATGCAGGGACTAAGCAGAAATAGAAAGCTGAACAAGGATGAGGTCGTTCTACGAGTGGGAAATGGAGCAAAGGTTGTTGCATTAGCTGTAGAGACTTATTGTTTAGCACTGCCTTCGGGCAAGTTCATTAGTTTAAATAATTGTTATTATGTTTCGACACTCATTAGAAACATTATTTCAATTTCTGTATTGGATATGGATGGTTTTGATATTATAATAAAGAACAACAGTTGTTCTATTTATAATAAAAATGTTTTATATGGTGTTGGGAACCTACTGAATGGACTTTACATACTTGACTTGCATGAAAATATACTTCAAATTGAACAAACTAAGAAAATAAAAAGAGATGATATTAATTATACCTTTATGTGGCACTGTAGACTCGGTCATATCAATGAAACAAGATTAACCAAGCTGCATAAAGATGGACTTTTAGAGCTATCTGATTATGAATCATATCCAACTTGTGAATCTTGTCTCATGGGTAAAATGACTAAATCTCCTTTTACTGGAAAAGGAGAAAGAGTTACAGAGTTGTTAGCGTTCGTACACACAGACGTATATGGACCTATGACAACGAATGCACGAGGAGGGTATTCTTATTTTATTACTTTCACTGATGATCATTCTAGATTTGGATATGTGTATTTAATGAAATACAAATCTGAATCGTTTGAAAAGTTCAAAGAATTCAGAAGTGAAGTAGAGAAGCAAACTGGTAAAAGTATTAAAATTCTTCGATCAGATCGAGGAGGGGAATACTTGACCAATGAGTTTCTCAATTGTCTCAAAGAAAATGGTATAATCTCACAATGGACTCCACCAGGGATGCCACAGTTGAATGGTGTATCTGAAAGGAGAAATCGAACATTGTTGGACATGGTTCGTTCCATGATGAGTTTTACCGACCTTCCAGTATCCTTCTGGGGTTATGCCCTAGAATCGGCTGCATACCTACTTAACAAGGTACCTACCAAATCCGTCCCAAAGACCCAATATGAGATATGGACAGGGAGGAAACCTAGTCTTAAGCATGTCAAGACTTGGGGTTGTCCAGCTTATGTCAAAAGGTTTGAGCATGATAAGCTGAAAACTAGATCCGACAAGTGTAGATTTGTGGGATATCCTAAAGAAAGTTTAGGATATTATTTCTATCATCCTACTGATCAAAAGGTGTTTGTAGCGAAATACGCTGCTTTCTTGGAAAAGGAGTTTATCCTCGAAGGGGTCAGTAGGAGTAAGATATATCTTGAAGAAGTTCAAGAACCACAAAATACTACGGATCAAAGTCAGGTACCTGACCAAGTAGAAGAACCTTCTGTACCACTACCTATTCGTAAATCTGGAAGAGTACCGAAGATACCTGAAAGGTATGGATTCATCATAGAGGATGATGATGAGGTACGCATCATAGATGATGATGATCCATTGACTTACGAAGAGGCTATGAGTAGTGAAGACTCAGAGAAATGGCTTGAAGCCATGTAATCCGAGATGGACTCCATGTATGAAAACCAAGTATGGACTTTGGTTTCACCACCTGAGGGCATTAAGTCTATTGGGCGTAAATGGGTCTTTAAGAGTAAGACTGGAGCAGATGTCAAGGTAGAGACCTATAAGGCCCGACTGGTTGCAAAAGGTTTCAAACAAAGACAATGAGTTGACTATGATGAAACATTTCACCAGTAGCTATGCTCAAGTCCATTCGGATTTTGATTACAATTGCAACTTATTATGACTACGAGATCTGGCAAATGGACGTGAAAACGGCCTTCCTCAATGGAAAGCTTGAGGAGAATGTATATATGATACATCCAGAGGGTTTTGTTTCAACGGTTGGGACAAACCAAGTCTGTAAACTACAATGATCCATTTATGGATTGAAGTAAGCTTCTCGAAGATGGAACATACGTTTTGATGAGATAATCAAAAGGTTTGATTTTATCAAAAACGAGGATGAACCTTATGTGTACAAGAAGGTTAGTGGGAGCGCTGTTTCATTCCTTGTATTATATGTTGATGATATATTACTGATAGGGAATGATGTTCCTATCCTACAGTCGATCAAAATTTGGTTATCTAAACACTTCTCCATGAAGGACTTGGGCAAGGCATCCTTTATTTTGGGGATAAAGATCTATAGAGATAGATCTAAAAGGATGCTGGGCTTGACCCAAGGAAAGTACATTGACTCGATGCTAAAGAAGTTTAGCATGGAAGATTCCAAGAGAGGTCTCAGGCCGATGAGCCATGGAATATATCTCTCCAAGAAACAGGCCCCAAAGACACCTGAGGAGAGAGACCGGATGAGTAAGATTCCTTATGCTTCCGCATGCAATAGGATCTATCATTTACGGTATGATATGTTCTAGACCAGATGTCGCTCATGCACTTAGTGTAACAAGCAGATATCAGTCGAATCCAGGAGAAGAGCACTGTAAGGCAGTGAAAAACATCTTAAAGTACTTGAGAAGAACTAAGGATGTATTTCTTGTCTACGGTGGGTCTGAATTGAAACTAGAGGGCTATACAGACTCAAGTTTTCAAACGGACCAAGATGACAGTAAATCCGTTTCAGGGTATGTGTTTACCTTAAACGGTGGCGCGGTGAGTTAGAAGAGTTCCAAACAGCAAACAGTTGCTGATTCAGTGACAGAGGCAGAGTACATAGCTGCAAGTGAAGCTACAAAGGAAGCTGTTTGGATGAAAAAGTTCATAACTGAACTTGGAGTGATTCCTAGCATTAGAGGAGCCGTACCTTTATTCTGTTACAACAATGGAGCTGTTGCGCAGGCTAAGGAACCCAGGTCTCATCAGAAATCCAAACACATGTTGCGGTAGTTTCATTTGATTAGAGAGATCATTGAAAGAGGAGATGTCACCCTGGAGCGTGTGGACTCTCAAGACAACATTGCAGATCCATTTACTAAAGCTTTAACTCAACAGCAGTTTGATCGTCACTTAGAGAAGATGGGTATTAGATACCATGGCGATTGGCTTTAGTGCAAGTGGGAGATTGAAAGTAGTATGCACACAAGCCAATCATATTTGATATGATGTAACATATACTTTGTAATCTTATTCATTTATTAATAAAAGAATTGATTTTCTTAAAAGGCATTTTATATTATCTACATAGTGCTGTTTTATTAAATGTGATAAACCCATAGTTTTGAGCAATGCTTTTAGAATCATGATGGTGATCATGCTAATGAGATCTAAATTCTAGATAGCTCACAAACTAAAATTGTTCCTAATCGTTGGATTACTAAAAAAGGGGATTAGTGAATCCGGATAGATTAGTACAAACGTTGCTTGCTCTTAAGAAGAGGATGATTGATCTCATAATCATTTGTGTGGAGACACTAAAGCAAGTATGTAGGTGCTTATTGGAGAATAAGTTCACTGAACGTGGCTCGCTAAGGAATACCTAATGGAGTTTTACTCGCCTGTCAATAGGAATTCCTCCAGTGATAGTAGTACAAGTGATCCTTGGACTTGAGATCATCATAGTATCTTGTGTATAATGAGTTATACTTTGACATGTCCCTTAAGACCTTTAAGGTATATCAAAGGGTATGATTGGGTATAATAAGTTGTACATGGAGATAGGTGAATGATCAACAAAGAATCTACCTCGCCTAGTAAAAGATGTGAATGTCCTATGTGATTCGATAAATGATAACTCAGTAGTCCTTGGCCAAGGCAGAATGAAATTAGAAAGGAGTTTCTAATTTGCATTATTTGGAGTTGTGCATTTGGGAATCGAAATACATATAATTAAATAAAATAAGACTTGACAGTAAATCCATGTCTTATATTTAATTGGGACTTTGTATGGTAGAAGGATTGAATTGTACGGTAACTATTCACTGAAAGGTTCTTTTGTGATTAATGTTGAAATCTATATTATATGGAAAGTCGTTGATCGCTAAGGGGGCTTACCCTTATTGTAGAATAAATATTATTTATTTAAATAAATTAAATAGTTTAATTTATTTATTTAAATAAAATTAGAATTGTTCTAATTGATTTATTCACAACCGGTTTAATATGGAGAACCTAAAGGGTCACACCACAAAAGGAAAATATTTATTTAAGAAGTAAATGACATAATTGTAATAATAAGTTAAGTGTATTTAATTTAGTCTATGGAGATAGAATAAATTAAATAACTTAATATTTATTATTTAATATTTTGGAAATATTAAATATAAATTAATAAGAGGAGTCTTATTATTATTATTACTATTACTATTATTTAATTCCTAATAGGGATTGAGAATTAATTAATAGAAGTACTCTCCCATGAATTCCTAATTGGATTAGGAGCATAATTAATTAAAGGAGTTTAATTATAATAAAAACCTAATCCTAAATAGTTTAGGGAAGGGTTATTCCTACATCTATAAATAAGAGGAGTCTTATCATAGATTAGGGTTACACACTCTTGCATTAGATTGTGGAGAGTACTTACAATTTCTACAGAGATAGAAACTAGGGTTTTGCCAATACCCAACTTCTTGAATACATATTCTTCCTTGGTGGATCACCTCTAGAGGCCAAACACTTGGGTGGCTAACGTTGATCAAAGGAAGGAATCTTATCGGTGGAATTCAAGGAGAACACGAAGGACTAGGAGTTGAACTTGTACCCGAGGAAGCTTTGATCTACGAGGGTATAATTCTTATTCTCTTTCTCTTTTGTTTAATTGATAATTGAACACTAGGATAGATCATGGTGATGGTTTGTATGAAAATTTTAAAATCCATTTTATCACGCTTCCGCCCTATTTATGTAATTTGATTGCATGTTTGCGTAATATACAAACCTAACACTATGATGCATTGATGACTATTTAGAAATACATTTTGATATTTCCAAATTAACTTTATCTAGCCGAAACTATTAGCATAGACATATGAATAATAGTACATTTAAAAAATCCTTGGTCCATAAATCTGGCCCCATACATTTTTCGAAGAGCAAAAGTGCAATTGTCAGCACGAAGTCAATAAATTTCGAAGTCTAGCATAGCTAGAAGATTTGGAATATCCATGTCTCCTCATCAACTTCAATTTCCCTTCACTACATCATTACTTAATAATTCTATCTATTTCTAACATCACCAATGCTCATCATTTTGAGAATTCACAATTCTCGCTCTACAACTGTCCTATACCCCAATACAGTTCATCAACTTACCACACATTATGAGTTCAGGAACTTGCCACAATAATATGAGTTTAGGAACTTGTCCTAGCAATACGTAGTCCAAGAATAAATCAAGGACCGTCCGTACGCTGAGGGGCTCAAAACATACCATATGATTATGAGTCACGAACTTACCATAAGTATGAGTTTCCAGAACTCGCACCTAATCTTATTATTCTCTCACCATCAAATATAGATATGAGAAAAGAATCACCTTCTCGTCATACGTACATCGATAGCGCGATACCAACATTTCAATGATTATCAATATAGGAAGCTAAGTGATTATCGAACCCATCACAATCCCCTGCCCATACAAGGAATCGATCAACTCGGCCACTAATCAATATAGGAAGCTAAGCGGTTGTTACACCAAGCACAAATTCCCCACCCATACAAGGAATTGTTCAACTTAACCACTATACCGATATAGGAAGCTAAGTGGTTCTCAAACCAAGCACAATTTCTCCACCCATACAAGGAATTGTACAACTCAGCCACTAACATGAGTCCTCAATTGAAATCACCCCCACTCCTAGCTTACTCGTTGCTCAACAAGAATTTAACTCGTGTTTCATCATCCATAACTCTTTCTGAGTTTTACTCGTACTATCTCATAGTACCATCTATCTATAGCATTGAGCTAAAACTTTTAATCATTCAATTGATCATCTGTCATTCTATGACTTAATCCAATCACATCGTGATCTTACTCTACAATCGTTTTACATTACGATCTTCCTTATCTTACGATCGTTTCATCCTATGATCTTCTATACTCTTCAATCTAATCATAATATATGATTTTATTGTATTTTTATCTTATAGACCTCGTCTATTTATCAACGCTTGTCATCTTTATCACTGGAGTCAGGAACACCTAATTTTTATCTTTTATAACGCATCAAGATTCTTCTTTGAATCGTCTCATATATATTTCAACTCTTACTATGAATTTTCTAAATTCATTTACTATCAATTAAACTCTAGTTGAGTTTATTCTTTATCATTATCCTCTTTCTACCCTCAGGTTATAGCCTAAGGTTCTCTCACCTAAGGTTTATAACCTATAGCTCTAATACCAACTTGTGACGCCCCCAAATCCGGGTCTCCTTAACCTCGGATTCGGTGCATCACTGTGCAACTCATATATCATTCTAACAATAACTCATTGCGGAATAATAAAATATTTACATTGATATAATATAAATATTATCGTCCCAAGCCTCAAAACCATAGCTAAAACATGATCTTACTACATGAATGTAATTACAAGATTATTACAACATGTTCCCATCTAATGTCAGGTACGAAGACCTTAGCTACTACATAATGTTTTTTAATCATTACAAATTTAATTCTACTCATACTGTACATAACAGTACTTTACAACAATAAGTATTAAAACTTACCATTACACTCTTTATTACAAATCCAGATTTCGTAACCTTTAACTACTACATTTATGATCAAGGTTGAATAAATACTATGATCCTTTACAATATCTCATGTGTGAACGCAACGTTCAGATTTTGACTTTAGTCAATCCCTGAATACTCGCACAGTTATTCAATAACCAAACAATCATTATAAAAACGTCTTTTATACATCATCGTCATCCTTCTAGTGTACTATAACAAGTAACTAACATAAACATGTCTTAACTACTTTAACGGATAACCTTCATTTTTAACTCAAGGTTTACATAGTCAAATTCACATACATCATATACCGTCATCACAGCTAAATAATTATAATAAAGGAACACTTAGCAACCTTCCTGTTTCCATGTGCCTCTAATTATCCTCACGATATCAAGGTAATCGCATTGTATCGTAAATCTGCAAAAGGTTTATTTTTGCAAGAATGAGCACGACGACTCAGCAAGAACTAACAGTTTTCACATTTCATGCTTCACGTAACACATAAGTTTGCATTTTATCCATGCATCATGATTCTCATACTATGCATCTTACTCATGCATTATGAATCTTATGCAGTTCATCTATATATATGCATCATGCATCTCATAGCATACTTCATGCATCTCACATCGTATGTTTACAATAATTCAAGTTCCACATAGAACAATATAGTCACATTGTTACACATTATGCACACTTTAATCATGCTTGCATATAATTCACATAACAGTAGAAGATTTAGCAATCAATTCATGTACATCAATACATTTAAACAAGTCAACAAGTTACTGAAAGAACTTGCCTTAAGCGTTCCTTGCCAAATTATGATGGCTCGTCCTTCAAATATCCTACACAATTTATTTAACAATAAAACACCAATTAGCCACTAAAAAGGCTTCATATGTTTTCACATTAATATAATATCACTCCATTATAATGTTCGTTTTGTTTAACTCGAAACACTATTTAAGTTCATTAACACTTTACACGGCGTTTCGACGTTTATACGTCACACGCCTAATTCGCCTCTTTTGCACACGTTTATCTTGCTCATACATTTGGTTACAACACTCCATAATGTTGCATTCTTATTAGACACAAAATACCAAACAAGGTTATACACACTTGTTACGGTGTTACGACACTTATACGCCCATACGCTAAACTTGTCTACTCGAACGCCCTAGCGACACGCATTTGCGTACGCCTAACAAGCCCATTTGATTTATCTAATACTCATTGGTTAATGATAAGTATCATTAAAATTCATAACATTCATATTTTAGAACTTAGAACATCATACCTTAGCGTCAAAAACATTGCACGTTGCACACGCGCATGTCCGACGCCCTCCGATTGTCTCTAACCGCACATCAGTCCTAAAGATGGCCAATTTAGGAATTGATCCCGACCTCAAATGTTAAAACTTATTAAACTAAAGTTGTAGGTCTACTCATTCTCTTTTCGAATCATCTTGAATCACCTTAATCCAAATTCGTATGAGAAAGTTATGCCCACTTTAGTAAAGGACATCAAAGCTAATTCTGGCCAAAAATTGACCCGGCGTAATTACGCCCAAAACATGCCTTTGGGTGGCGTCATTACGCCCAAGTCCAGCAGCTCCGGCGTAAAGCCAGCGTCATTACGCCCATACTTAGTTTACTGCTCTGTTTTTTGTGTTCTAGACCTATCTTGCTTCCAACCACCATAACTCCTTCTATACACGTTCAAATTGGTCCGTTCCGGACTCTATGGACTCCTAAGACACAGAGCTACAACATAACAAAAATTCAGAGCTATCCACTAACATTAACATAGCCAAAGCTTAGGCCAAAGTATCAACTCATGTTATATTTTCGTGTTCTTGGTGTTCTTTACAAAAATCATCACCAAAACTTCGTTTTAATCCCTTTTTACTCCATTCCAACTGGGTTAAACTCATAACCCATGGAAGTACAACATCATAACAATAAACGAATTAAACAAACACGAAATCATAGCTACAAAGTCCTCTAAATCGTCCAACAGTCCATGTTCATGTCCAAAGTTCATTGTTCTTCATGTTCTTCATCCTCCTTAAGCATATGTACGGATTATTCTTTGTTTTTGTTCCACTTTAATGGTGTTAATAGCTTACAAGGTGTCTTGGTAACATTATAAACTAAACACAACCAACAATCATAGCACAAATCTCAAGAAAACTCAAAACCCAACCAAGAAAGCTTCAAAGCTCAACAATGGAGGAAATGATCTTGGATAAGATGGTTACCTCTTGATCCTTGTTCTTGTAGGTTGTGAGGGTTTGCTAGAGCCCTTGTTCTTCTTCCTCTTGCTCCCGTGCTCCTTCTTATTCTTCTTCTCTTCTACCGTAGCTTCTTCCTCCTCTCCTTTTTCCGGCAACTCTTCCCTTTTTCTGACGACCTCTTCCTTCTTCCTTCTTGCTGCAGGTTTTCCCCCTCTCTCTCTCAGCTGATGGGTTGGATGGGTGTGCAAGGAGGCTTGGTTAGCTTCTTCACCTTCTTCCTCCTTGTTCCTTCAAGCTCTTGGCAGCTCTCTCTCTCTCTAAACTCAGCAGCTATCTCTCTCTAATTGCTGATGATATGGGAGAGAAGGAATGGGTTAGGATAAGTGGAGGGAGTGATTTAGGGAGAAATGGAAGTGGGTTGGTTGTTCTATGTGGCTTACTGGCTAAGCTCCCCCTCCTTGCATTTGATTGGTCTAAAATGGGGGGTTTGTTCCCTCTTGGAGTAACAAGTCAAAATAAATACCCAAAAACACAAAAATATACCCGAATACTACCATTTTTTTTACCCAATTTGGTAAATAACTCTACCCAAAATTAAAATGGGTACTCCCATAAATTATTGGGACACATAAAAATAATTATTATGGGATTTGTCCAAATATTCGGAACACCCATATAATACGTTTCGGATACGGATAAAATCACGTATCAGCTCAAATAAAATTTTTGATGCTTGGAAAAATTATTCCTTCGCGTACACGTCTTAACAAAATTAATAGAAATCGAAAATGACTTAAAAATATTTGGGCGTGAATAGTGCCTCGGGAAGCGTGCCCCGTGAATAGTAATTTTGCGATCTTTTGTAAAATCAATTATTCACTCCTACGATTCAATAACGTATAAAACTTCATACGTTGACATCATCCAGGTTATAAAATAACCTTAAAACTCATCACATAAAAATAATATTTAATCCATTTAATAATATTAATAAACCCAAATTATAAGGGTATTCACGATTCGCGATTGCTGCTCTTCACGATTAACTCCCCATAATCATATACATCATCGCACATATATCTCACCCATAATTCGGGTTAGCGTCTTTACAACAAATAACTCGTTTAATAATATTATTGATGAGAATAAAATATGTTATATTTTTGTCCCTTAATACTTTATCTTTTATATTTATTTTGTGCCTAAATACACTCATTATTCTTATATTTTTATTTTAGGTACAATTAATGGAGTCCGTAACTTTGGAAGTACTTTGGAGGGGCAAAGTTGTAATAATGCACAAGTTATTCATGTGGACATACATGGTATTTTTATATTCACGGATTCCTTTCCAAATTGAAAGAGATTTATGGGATTCCTAGCAGCTCAAGGATTCAACAATTGGAATCAAAACTAAACTTGGATTCAGCTTATTTTATAACGCGATAAGGAAAAATCTTTTACACAGCAATTATGGAAATTCAATCTTGGCAATCTGATTTCTTTAAGGAACTAATAGAAGTAGATTCTAGAATATTAATTTTTTTAATACTAATGTAATTAGGGTTTTATTTAGTTAGAATTTCAATTCCAATTTTAAGTTGGATTGTTATTGTTTCTATTATTATTAGGGTTAGGGTTACTTTTGAGTAGTATAAATAAGGGGTCAAGGTTGATGTAATGGACACAACACTTCATTCAATAAATAAAAATATTTCTCTCCCTATTATTCTTTGGTGTTTTTCATAGCTATGAGTAGCTAAATTTCTGTTCTTGGATTAAGGAGACGGAAGCCTTAGAAGTATTACACTATGAGATCTAATTGATTTTAACTGTTCAATTATTATTTTGAGTATTGATTATTCTTCTGTGCTTGAATTTTATGATTGATATGTTTAATTACTAGAGTGCACGCTAGTTTATTATTCGTAGAAATCTACTACTAAATTAGATCCGTAATTGTTTGGTCACTCTAATTTGTGAAGCAACTAAGGTTAATAATTGACTGCAGATCACGAGATTATTATATCTTAGGGAGAATACTCAACTAAATTAAATACAACCGCTTGTGCTTGTGTTGTTTAGCTTCATCAGTTTTTCTAATTCTTAAAGCATCTACTAGATTAAACTTTTAACACTTGTCTGAAGTTGTTTAGTAGTTAGGGTTATCGCTTGTTTCTATCTAACTAAAATTAAGGAAAGACACGGAATAATTCAGAATGGTGAGTTGATTCTAACGGTGAATATTCAAAATATTAATTGATTATTCTTGAGTCAATGATCAGTGTAAGTTTCTGAGGTGGAAGTTGATTTAATCCAAGGTTTGTTTTCTCTGATTTACTTTAATAAATTATTTTACATTATTTTTAGTTTACTTTAATAATTACATTCAAAACCCCCTTTTATGGTATACAAAATATAAAAATAGATTAATCATTCTCTGTGGGATCGACTCTTGCTTACACTACTACATAAATATTTTTCGCAGTAAGGTTTTATTTTTGGTTGCCTGCGACATCATACCAATTATCCTTCAACTATTTATTTAATCTAATAAATAGTACTCTAGCGATATTTCTCGAGACCACCAAATTAGCTTATACGAAAACTTTCATACCTACTAATCATCGTCTACACATAATCTAGGTCATAATATAACCTTTAAACGCTTAACACATAATATTATTAATAAAAGTCTATTTTATTCAATAATATCCATAAGCTCGAATTACCAAGCTACCCACGGCTCGCGATCGTTATAATAATTAACTATTAACTCATTCATTCTGAATCTATGTATATATTTCACATTTGTATATATACATAATAAGCTCACTAAATAAATCACATAAATATATATATAACACATATATATGCAAACTTGAATCATGGTAAGAATTATTCTATATTAAATTTTTATTATAATTATTCTCGAAAAATCCGAGTTGTTACAAAACCTGGCAGAGTTTTGGGAAACTGACATATCCCCTTACTTTAACTCTAAGAACCGCATTTTCATACGGCTCTGCATGCTCTGTAGGAAATAATTCTAGAAGTAAATCTCCTTGAATCTTTCCCAAGCAATAACCCCCTCTCCGGCCCTATTTTGGTTGGCCTCCCACCAAAAATTGGCCTCACCCTTCAGTAAATAGGTAGCAAAAATAGTTTTCTGCTCCTCCCCAACTCCGGCAATAACGAGCGCCTTTTCCACATCTTTCACCCATGATTGAGCCTCTATCGGTTCAGTGGTCCCCCTAAACTCGGGCGATCCCATACTCTTAAAGTCCTTAAAGTTGGCTACATGCGCAACCGAAAAAACTACGGGTGCTACGGTAGGGGCTCTGTTTAAGGTTCCTACTAGTAAGTCTATGAACTGTTGCATCGGGTTCTCCTGACCCCACCCTCGTTTTCATTATGGCCTATCGATCCTTACCTTCTTGACCCTCATCTCCTCTTCCAGGTTATAGACTTGATCTTCGGCCACGATCCTATCATCGATCCTGGCCTCCCAGTAAGACTCTATCTCCTGGAGCTCCTGCACTCTTGCCTCTAGGGCTTGCACTCTAGCCCTCAGCGCGACATTCCTGTCGAGCACCGCCGTGAACAGATTATGCAAGTCTGCTAGAGCTACTTTGTTGATCGATTTCACAATCAATAAAACACGCGCAGGTATACGCGGTCCACAAGTAATATACAGTAAGTAGAGTGTCGAACCCACGAGGAATTATGTCAAATAACTACCAATTACCAATCGCATGACAAATTGATCCTATTTAAACAATGATGTTATGATTTAATTTTGTTTATATTTAAAACTAGATAAAGATAATTAAGAAAGCAAGGATTAAACGAAACACGGATAAAATTCAAGATAGAAAGATCTAAGATTACAATTTCCCCCAACTCTTCATTTGTAAATCACAACTCTCTCTTTTTCAACTAGTTAGAACACAAGAATTGTTATCCGAGAAATCACAAGTATATACAAGCCTCTCTCGATGGTCAAATACGTATTTCCTATTGTGGTGTATAAATATATCTCTATTCTACACACTAACAACAATTTAATATCAAGAACAATTAACAAGATACATGTCACGTAAAATCTCATTAACTACTCTATCATTTACCAACTTTCACAATAGAAATCATTAAGCATGGATTCTCAAATGGCTACATGTGGCATTTAATTATATATCTATCCTAAACACAATCAAATTATCTACCCTTGAGAATAATACATAAGACTCACGTCACATAATCTCATACATTACCCATAAGAATATCCAATTTTCACATGAATTCATTACTAGGTCTCAACACTATATTCCATTTCCCAATTTCATATAGGTTACCAAGGTAATCACGGGCCAAACAATTAATCCATAAACATAGGTTATGAACTCCAATTCATAAGAGTCTAACTAATATTCAAAGAGAGGGCATTCAATACAAACTATGAGTTGGGTTTCATTGGAATCTTAGAATGAAAAGATTAGTTCATGATAGCTCTAAATAACATCATATTCAATTTACAATACATGGCTTTGGAATTACAAAGTAAGAATGAAATACTAGAAAATAGAATGATAAAACCCTTTTTAGATTGAATCCCGAATTGCTTGCTTGGTAGTATCTTCTTGTTTAGCTTTCCTTCTCAGAATTGCAATACTTAGCTCCTTGGTGATGCTATGGTGGTTCCTCCTTTTCTTTTATTCTTCTCCTTGTTAGTTCAAACCTTAGCTTCCATATTTTTAAACCTTAGTTGCATAATTCAAAAAATACTCCCTGGATGCCCAATACACTGATCATTCTCTCTCTTCTAGTCTCAATTAATCTCCTGAAAATCCCCCCAAGAAATCCCACTATCGCAGAACAAGACAAACCCAGTTGCTGAAGAAATCCGACGAGCTCGCCCCGGCGCCAGAAATGGCCTGGGAAGCTCGCCTCGGCACGGACCAAATAGGAGCTCGCCCCGGCGCCAAATCAAGCTTGAAACTCGTGCCCCGACGCGAATCACTTTTGCTGAAATTATGATTTTTCCCCTAAAGTTCAATATTTCCACAAATGTTCATCCAAAGCCGCCTCCTACAAAACCAATGAAATAACAAGTAAAATAATACTAAAAATACTTAAAGATAGCAAATAATTGAGCCTAAAAGATATCCAATTCGTAGGTATAAAACTCACTCATCATACTTCCTCCTCCTCTGAAGGTACAACCTCCGATGATGTATCATCAGCCTCCTCCTCCTCGTGCTCTGATGGATCCTCTTCAATGGGATCCTCCTCCACAGGTGCAGCTTCCACTACTGGCGTCCCTAACAAACCGACAGTTGCCCGTCCACCTAACGGCCTAATCACGCTAGCTGGTAGTGTCAAACCCTCCTCAGATTCCTCCCAATGCTCGGATGGATCCTTATCAGAATCGAGGTCCATGTTTGGGTCACTATCGGCAAGAGCTTCTACCTCGAATGTCGGTTCGGGTATTGGCTCAGGTACTAGAGCGATCAGCTCCTCACTCACAACGTGGATATCCCTAAACACGACTTCTTCAGACATCCTGTGACACCCCCAAATCCAGGTACTTAATTCCCACAAATTTGGTGTTCACTATCTCATTCAATCACATCCAACTACCTAATATTAAGAACAATAAAATAAACTTAAAGAAACATCTTCCCAAAATGGGTTACATCACCAAACTATTAAACATTCGAATCCCAGGTTATAATAAACTTAAGTCTTTGATACAAATAAACATCAAGTGGATAATAAATCTCTTGCTACTTTGGCATCTTGCCCTTGCCTTTACTCGTGGACGGTTCGTCCTACTTTTCCGGCTTAGCTGCAATGATTAATGCAAGAGTAAGCAAACAATTGCTCACAAGTACGATAACAATAATATTTAAATGGAATGAATTTCAACTGAGGAATAATAAGTTTCTGAATCTCAGTCAATAGATAGTCAAAGTCTAAAAGCTCGTTAGAATGCTTGATTCCAAGGAAAATAGAATTCAAGATTTAGAAATTATATCTGAGGGTCACAAGACCTCGAACTATGTCCTAGGTTAACAGGTATTTCTACTGCAACCTTTAACAGTCATATAGACTATGGACCAACATCTCATACGCAGGGGGATCAGCTCTTTGTATAATGTATTGTGCACAAACATTTTAACGTTGTCGCGTAAGTAATCCCCTATATTAGGGTTGTTCATCTCAGTTTATCGTCTGAATCCGTACCAAAAGAAACTTGGCTTGGAACAAGAATAGAAAATATTCTAAGTCTTTGAAATCGTTCATCAACTAAGGACTAGCTGAATTAATAAGAGTTTGCTAGTCTAATTTATCAATAGAGTTTGTTCAATAGAAACTATACTCGAAATTTGAATAACCAATAATGTTTGGAATAAAGCTTAAGTACGTAACATGATAGTAACCTTGCTTGAATATCAATAAGCTAAGGTCAATAAGCTTGCTCAATATAAATAAACTTGCATTGAATAAATTAACAAGTTAAAAGGGAAAGAACAACTTGCTTAATATAATTATGGATTTCAGAAACTTGCTCAACGTAAAAGTAATAAGTTGAGATAAGGAACTTGCCTCAAGCGTAGATTACAAATTAAATATCTCACGATCCTTAAACAACCTATACATTTAATTATAAGATGGTAACAAAGTTAGTCACAAGACTAAAAGCATTCTAGGCTTGCTTCCTATCCCATTTTATTATAATATCTCATTTAGCAAACCATAATCAACAAGTTTCAATTATCTTGGAATTTCATTAATTACTTAATACATTATTATGGGTCTTAACAAATAGCAAGAACCATAAATTAGATTAATAAAAAAAAAAAATTTTACTGTTCCACCGCCGGGGCGGGAAAAAGCTTAACAAAATCTCGTCGGGGCGAGAGGCTCGCCGGGGCGAAGATTTTGTTAACAAATCTCTCGCCGGGACGAGAGGCTCGCCGGGGCGAAGAAAATCAGCACATTTCTCTCGCCGGGGCGAGAGACTCGGCAGTTGTCTTCCCCAGCTCGCGAACCAGTGAAAACTTAGACCAAATTTGGCCAAATTTTCTGAATTCTACCATCCAGAAAATAAATTAAATATACCCAGACATCATATATGATACAAAACATTTACCCAACATGTTTTCTAAACATTTTAATCATTCTAACACATAAACAACCAATTTAAATAAAAAATTCTCTGTTAAAACCAAATATTCAAGTTTTAACCATTCTCATGAAATTAAACTTTGTAAATTCATTTGTCAACCAATTAAAACTATTCTTCTTGCATTATTCTTGTTTTTCATCACATAATCATAAATAATTATTAAATCACTGATTAATAACCAAATTGAATCATCAATTTTCATATAAATATGCCATACATGAAATAAAGCTCTGTAAACTAAGAACTCAATTCTAAAGCATGTTTTCATGAATTAATTCTTCAAACTAGTTTATAATCATCACATAATCTCTAATACATGCTTACTAACAATTATAACCAAGTAATTCATGTATTTAGCATAAAATTTATATACAGGAAATTAAAAATCATATACACAGAAGTATAGTGAAGAATTTTTTAGAAAAGGATTATACCTTCTATTGCTTTGATTAATCTACTTGGGTTTTAGAATTTCTACCTTCAATTTCCAAACCCTTCTTCTCAATTCTCTCTTTTCTCTCAACTCTCAAATTCACAGAGTTCTCTCTCAACTATGTTCTTTTCTTTCTCTTCTGTTCTTCTTTTTACAACTAACGTAGTTTAAAAAAAATAAAACTGATAGAATAAAAAATAAAAACTGATAATTAAATCAAATAATAACGTATACTGATATTAATCTACCAGTTACATAATTCAAAAAGCCATAAGGCTTGTTTGGCAAACTAATTAAAAATAACCCATTATTCTAACTAAAGGTCATAAGGTCTTGTTTGGTAAAACACAAATAAAATAACCCATTATTTCCAAACAAAGGTCATAGGGCCTTGTTTGGTAAAACTGAATTTAAACACTTTTTCATTTATTTTAATAAACCATTATAACATATAGTTTTTAAAATGTCACACTTCTAATTTAATTGAACTTATTATAAAATAAATTCAATTAAACCTTACTAACTTAGATAATAAATTTATTTAATCAATAACAATAACACCCAATGAATTATATTATTCAAATAAATCATTTATTCAAATAAACCTTTTCATCATCTAATTTAATTATTAAATTAAATTAGAATAACATAAAAAATCATATTCAAATAACATTTAACATTATTAACATATACCCATTCCACAAAAACTTAATAAATTATTTATTTAGCTCAATAAATTAATAAAAATATTTATATAACTCAACAAATATTTTTATTCAATCACAAAAATTGCATTCGTTACATCTTTCCCTCCTTAAAAGGATTCTGTCCCCAGAATCACAACGCAATTAAATCGTCCGTTACATTCTCCCCTCCTTACAAAGATTCTGTCCCCAGAATCCCAATATAAAGACTAAACAAATAATTGAGGAAAATTTTGCATCATTTGCTCTTCGAGTTCCCACGTTGCTTCTTCAGCACTGTGGTTCCTCCAGATTACCTTAACAGAAGGTATCACTTTATTTCTAAGTACTTGCTCCTTCCTGTCCACTATCTGTACAGGAACCTCTTCATAAGACAAATCTTTCTCGAATTGTAGCGGTTCATATTCAATGACATGTTTATAATCGGGCTTATACTGTCATAGCACCGATATATGGAAGACATTGTGAATGTGACCTAACTCAGGAGGTAAAGCTACCTCATAAGCCACCTCGCCTATTCGTTTCAGCACTTTGAAGGGTCCAATAAACCACGGACTCAGCTTACCCTTTTTACTAAATCTGATTTTCCCTTTCCAGGGAGATACTTTGAGGAACACAAAGCTCCCGACTTCAAATTTGCGATTTTGTCGGTGTTGATCAGCATACTTCTTCTGTCTGTCTTGAGCGGCTATCAGTCTGGTTCTTATCACCTTGACAATTTCAGCAGTTTGTTGTACCAGCTCGGGTCCCAATAGGCATCGTTCACCAACCTCATCCCAGCATAATGGAGTTCTGCATTTCCTTCTGTACAATGCTTCGTAAGGCGGTATGCTGATACTAGCGTGATGACTATTGTTGTAAGCAAACTCGACCAGAGGTAAATGATCATCCCAGTTGCCTTTAAAATCCATCACGCATGCCCGAAGCATATCCTCTAACGTCTGAATTGTTCTTTCACTCTGGCCATCGGTTTGAGGATGGTAGGTTGTACTCATTCTCAACTGCGTTCCCAAACAAGCTTGTAGACTCCTCCAAAATTTTGAGGTAAAACGTGGATCTCTGTCTGACACTATTGACACTGGAACACCGTGCCTAGAGATAATCTCCTTGACGTATAATTTCACCAGCTGATCCAAGGTAAATCTGATTTTGATAGGCAAGAAATGTGCTGATTTCGTCAATCTGTCAACTATGACCCATATTGCGTCATAACCCTTCTGAGTAGTTGGAAGCCCTACCACAAAATCCATTGTGATATGCTCCCACTTCCATTCTGGTATCTCCAAGGGCTGTAGCAAACCACTTGGTCGTTGATGTTCTGCTTTGACTCTCTAACAAGTTAAACACTTCGCAACACATTCAGCAACCTCTCTTTTCATGTTTGGCCACCAAAAATGTTATCGAAGATCCTGGTACATTTTCGTACTCCCCGGGTGAATCGAAAATCTTGAACTATGAGCTTCGTTCAAAATCTCGTCTCTGATTGCCAAAATTGACGGTACCCAAATTCTGCCTTCAAATCTCAGCAACCCTTCGGTATCGATTTTGTATTTAAGCTCTTCACCTTCAAGCACTCTTTTGCGTATATTAATACACTCCTCATCCTTGAGTTGCGCTTCCTTGACTTTGTCCACTAAAGTTGGTTGAGTTTCCATCTGGAACAGTTTTTCCTTAGGCTCTGCCAAACCCTTCACCTCTAACTCCAATTTAGCCATTTCTGCTATGAGCTTCTCCTGATCAGTTAACATAAACAATTTCTCCCGACCTTTTCTACTCAAAGCGTCGACAACCACATTAGCCTTTCCCGGATGGTATAGAATTTCACAATCATAGTCTTTGATCAATTCTATCAATCTCCTCTGCCGCATATTCAAATCCTTCTGTGTAAAAATATACTTCAGACTTTTATGGTGTGTATATATTTCACACTTCTCCCCATAGAGATAGTGCCTCCAGATTTTCAGAGCAAACACCACAGCTGCTAACTCCAAGTCATGGGTCGGATACCCTTTTTCATAATCTTTTAGTTGGCGCGATGCATATGCAATAACCTTACCATTCTGCATCAACACACAACCAAGTCCCTTATGCGATGCATCACTGTACACTACAAAATTTCCTGTGTCATCTGGTAAAGACAACACAGGTGCCGAACTTAGTCTCTTCTTTAGTTCTTGGAAACTCTCTTCACACTTCTCCGTCCAAACAAACTTCACTGACTTTCTTGTTAAATTCGTTAACGGAGTGGCGATCCTGGAAAAATCTTGAATAAAACGCCTGTAGTATCCTGCCAAACCTAGGAAACTCCTCACTTCCGACGGTGTCTTCGGCTGATCCCAATTCATGACTGCTTCCACTTTCGCTGGGTCCACTGAAATCCCGCCCAAAGAATTGAACATGCTCCAACCAAAATTCGCATTTTGAAAATTTTGCATATATTTTCTCTTTCCTTAACGCCTCCAACGTCACCCTTAAATGCTCCACGTGTTCTTCTTGGGTTTTGGAATAAACCAAAATGTCGTCTATGAATACCACCACAAATTTATCCAAAAATGGTTTGAACACCCTATTCATTAAGTCCATGAATGTTGCAGGCGCATTCGCTAAACCAAATGACATAACCAAAAACTCATAGTGACCATATCTAGTTCAAAATGTCGTCTTTGGTATGTCTTCCTTTCTCACCTTCAACTATTGGTATCCACTTCGCAGATCTATCTTCGAAAAATATCTTGCTCCCTTCAATTGGTCAAACAGGTCATTGATTCTTGGCAACGGATATTTGTTTTTAATCGTGACCTTGTTCAACTCTCTATAATCAATGCAAAGACGCATTGATCCGTCCTTCTTCTTGACGAATAACACCGGCGCTCCCCACGGCGAAACGCTCGGTTGGATATACTTTTTATCCAGCAACTCTTGCAATTGCACCATCAACTCCTTCATCTCTACCGGAGCCATTCTATATGGGGCTTTTGATATAGGGGTTGTACCCGGTGCTAAATCAATTACAAACTCGATTTCCCTATCTGGCGGCAATCCTGGCAAATCATCAGGAAACACGTCTACAAAATCCTTAACTATTGGTATCTCTTCCAGCTTCACACTTACCTTCCGGGTATCGACTATGTAGGCTAGATATCCTACACATCCTTGTCTCAACATCTTTCTGGCCTGCATCATCGTCAGACAACTCGTTTGTCTAGGCGACTTGCTGCCATAAAACACTACCTTTGACGGAGTCATAAGGTTTACACACTTCTTTTGACAATCAATAACTGCCCCATGGTTGAACAACCAATCCATTCCCAGAATGACATCAAACTCCCCAAGACGAATTGGGATCAAGTTTACTGTCATCATATGGCCCTTAATATCTACCTGACAGTTCTTATGGACAAACTTAACAGGAATCACTTCCCTATTCGCAATTTCTATATTCATGGGGTAATCTAATTCTTCCTGAGGTAACTCTAATTTCTTAGCAAAATCATCGGATATAAATGAGCAAGTAGCACCCGAGTCAAACAATACATAAGCATTAACATTATTGACTAGAATGATACCTGTCGACGCCGGGAGGGATCGCTTCCGTTGCGATATTTATCCTTTCCAATTTTAGCCTTTTTATTAGATAATTTTTTAGAAAAGGTCGGCATTAAAGTCGACGGGGTTTTGAGATATCGTTTTTTATGATGAGCCAATTGACCAGAGTCGTCAGTTGGTATATTTGAAATGGATGTACCAACTCATCCGAATTTTGTTTTTTTCTAAATCGTTGGCTCATGTGTGACTCCGAATTAATTGGTCTGCGAACCGAGATTCATAGAGTTCGGAGGCTTGCTTAAGTGAGGGGAAGGTGTTAGGCACCCCCCGACTTCCGTGAAACACGGTTACCGCAATCTTGATGCTTTTCCTATCCTTTTAATTCTTAAATGTGTATGTGTGCGCGTGTGTGTGTGTGCCTATGTGAATGTTGTGATGCGTTTGTATGAAAGAATCATTTGGGGTTTTTATGGAAAGTCGTGCTTTGAGAGTGCTTTAGAATGTCCTTCAGCTTCTACGAGAAAGCTTTATTCTTTAAAAGAAAGGTTTGATTTTAATTGTCGAAACTGCAGGGTTTTCATTTAGGTGTCGTTTTGGCCAAAACAAGAGTTTTATACCTTCGTCAAAATAGGAGTCGAGACCTATACGTTGCTCTCATAATTAAAATGACGGCAATTTTCTAAGATCTCTTTAACCCTATGCACGTTGGTTTAATAAAACGTCATTTATTCTATAAAACTATTCTTTGATGTTTGAAAACGATTTTTCTTCTCTCGTTAAATAGGAATCGACATTCATTAGCACTTCCAATTTCTTATCCTCGTGATGCTAACAACCTAGTTTGATAGATTTTATGAAAATCTTCATCGTTTAGCCTTGAAATCCTTTTTGGTGTTGCAATTCAAATCAAACATTATAATGCGTAGGAGGTTATTCACGGGCATGTAAGCCATCAAAATAACCCCGAACGCCCACAATCACATATTTTCACTATGACGGGGCCTTAAACACGATTCTCGCCTTGGCGTCGTTTTAAGGCCCGACGATTACATATTTACAAGGAAGACTACATCGTTTCTATTACCCACATCAAAAGATGTCCATCATCGGATTTGGACCATGGGGTCGCGTTCCTAGGCTCACACCCGAAATTTCCACACACCCACAAAACGGGTATTACAAGAAATAACCAACACGGATAATCTAACAATGCCAAGACATCCTAAAATAGCAACCTAAAGGAACCACGCCCAATATATCGCCTTAAAACAAACAAAAAATCAATAAATGAATATCATCGGGTTATTAGGAAGAATTTTGTTCCGATGGAACCCTCACTAATAATCCCTAATTCATTGTTCCACCATAAATTATATGAAAACTACATTTAATTTAACCAAAGGATAGGATAGAAGTTGCTATAACAAGGGGATTTTCACCTTGCAAATGATATCAAAGTGGATGTAAACTTGTGTATTTGAATAGCATGAGAAGTATATATGATACAATCAAATCAAAAGAGTATAAATCCTCTCTTTTTTTCTTCCTTTCTCTCCTATTTTGTTGCAAATTTCTGCTATTTCTTCCTGATTTTCCGAGCTGCTGCTGCTGCCTTCTTTCTTCCCCTCTCACTCTCTGTATCCGTGAATGAACTGAAACTGGGCTGATAAAGGAAACCAGGGCAGCCGCAGATAGATCTGCGACTGGCTGGCCGCCTACCATCCACTCAGCCTGGTTTTCGGTTTCTGTGTTTCGAGTTCCGTGTTTTCAAAAGGCGCACTTATTGGCCGCAGATCAATCTGCGACTGGCTGGTTTGACTTTCTCGATTTTCGTGCCATGCCTCGATTCTCGTGTCGTGACGTCGGTTTTCGCCGACAGGCTTGTATTTTGCAGTCCGGGAATTACTGGGAGGCGTGCCACATCTTTCGGGAATGCTCATTTCGGACGGCCTTGTTGTCATGTCGGTTTTGATTTACAAATCGTCGCGGTGGCGTCGAGTGTTCGTACTTGCGCCCATCCTTCGCTCTCGTAGGCCGGCTCAATGGAAAAATTTGCCCTCCTATCAGGGTTAGTATACGAAGTGCAAAATTTGGGTGTCTACAATACCTGACACTACATCCTTTGACTGCACAGCGTCCTGCACCGTCATGTTGAATGTTCGAGCGGTAGGTCGATTGGGCTGTGCCGGTCCTGTGATAGTAAGGTTGCCACCACCGCTGTTTCCTTTCCCTACACTGGCTCTACCTGTCGTTGCTTTCTTAGGGCAGTCTCGGGCAAAATGATCCTTTGACCCACAAATGAAACATGTGCCCTTCTTCAGATTAGGGCAATTCAGTGCGATATGACCCTCCTGCCCGCAGTTGAAGCATACCCTCTTACCCTTCAAACAAGCACCCATATGGCTCTTTCCACAGTTGCTGCACACCTCCATCTTCTTCTTCTGATTACCCTGCTGATTTCCCATAGAGTTACTATCATTCCATTTCCTCTTCTGGCTACTTCCCCCATGACTACTACTTGCCTTGTTTTCATTTTCATTCTTCTTCTTCCTCTGCTCCTGATTATACTTAGACAGAGCATCACTGCCTCCTTCAGCGATAATTGCCTTTTCTAACACCGCCGCAAATGAGTTCAGTTGAAACAACGAAACTCGACCATATAACCAGTGCATCAATCCCTGCTCAAATCTTCTAGCCTTTCGCTCATCCGTGTTGACTTGGTATGGCGCAAACCTCGCCAACTCGTTGAATTTTGCTGCATACTCAGGTACCGTCATGGTACCTTGCTTCAGCTCTAGAAACTGCACCTCCATCTGATTCTGAGCACTTGTTGGTAAATAGGTCTCGAAAAATATTTCCTTAAATCGTTCCCACGGAATAATCCCTTGGCCACCTCGAGTCTTGTTTGCCTGCCACCAGTAGCTGGCTTCTGATTTCAGCATAAAGGTTGCAAATGCCGTCTTCTGGTCCTCATTGACCCTAGCGACATCAAACACCTTCTCCATCTCCATGACCCAAGTCTGTGCTTCAATCGGATTCATGGAACCGTGAAACTCCGGAGGTCCAACAGCTTTGAAGTCTTTAAAGGTCGTAGCCTGAGCTTGGGGTTGATTCGCAAATGCTCCAGTTAATAGATTCACTAACTGCTGCATTGGATTAGTGTTGGCTTCTTCGTTGTTTGTAGATCCCTCAGGCGTTTGTTGACGGGTTGGTTGTCTTCTTGGCGGCATTTTACTGTTAAGAATTCGCGTTATTAGATTATTATTCAATTACTTAAACATTTAAGTCTTAACTTAAACATTCATAAACAACACTTAACATACAACACATCTGATAAACTTTCGCATTTTATTCATTACTGCATCAAAACATAATAAAGATAACATCGTAGTTATTTACATCAAATCATCTATCCTGAAATCATAAAGTTCCAGGATTACATCATTATTCTATCCCATTATATAAGACTGGGATTTACAACTTATTAACTCATAAATTTTCATAATAACATAACTATTCATAATCTATGATGACATCCCACGGCGCACAGCTTCCTTGTGTTCTTGCTCCATAATACGAGTCACCATCCTTCGATCCACCATATCTGGATGACGATGAACTCGATCCTGAGCTCTATCTACCGTGGTATGAAAAATATACTCCATCTCATCAATCTTGGCCTTCTTTGACCGCACCTCACATTCAACACGATCTGCGCGGTTAGCCTCCCTCAACCAAGCAGTCTCAGCTCTCGCCCGCTTAGCTGACTCCTCTTTCAACTCATCTCGTACAATTTCATTCCTGGCTATCAGCTGTCCTCGTCGATACTCAGACTGTGCTAGCCTCTGCTCAGCCTCGGCAAGACGTGATGAAAGGTCTTGGATCTCAGCATCCTTCTGCTCTAAAGTGGCTTGACGTTCCGCAACCTGTTCCTCTAACTCCTCCTTTTCGCTCTCAACATGAACCAGCTTCCATTCCACATCCCCAAGACGAATGTCGAGCTCCTCAATCTCACTACTCTTCTGCTCCAAGGCAGTCTGTCGCTCTGCCAGCTGCCTCTCTAACTCCTCCACTCTGTCCTGCAACTCTATGTTGCGATCATATACCTGCTCATACATCTGAACACCTAAGGAAGATAGTGATATCCCCTCAGGGTCTTCCTCCTCCTCCTCAGGGTCCTCCTCAGGATCCTCCTCAAGGTCCTCCTCAGGATCAGTCGCAAGCTCATACCCAGTACCTACAACTGTAACCAATGGGGATGGCTCCCTCTGCACTAGCTGCTCATGAACTACGTGAATATCTCGGGGCTCCTCCTCCCTAGCCTGGCTGGGCTCTCCTCTATCAGTCATCCTGACAACAAATTTAAAGTTTTAATTACTAATCGATAATACTCGCGAGTACACAAGTTTGTTATCAAATAAGCACATAGCACATAATCGTTTTATTGTCTTTTATGAATTTCCGTAATTCATTCCTTAGAACTCGATAAGAGTTTATCACCACTATATTCTCTATCTTCTAAAAGCTACTACCCTAAGGTTTTCCCCACCTAAAGGTTCATAACCTACGGCTCTGATACCAACCTGTGACACCCCCAAATCCAGGTACTTAATTCCCACAAATTTGATGTTCACTATCTCATTCAATCACATCCAACTACCCAATATTAAAAATAATAAAATAAACTTAAAGAAACATCTTCCCAAAATGGGTTACATCACCAAACTATTAAACATTCGAATCCCAGGTTATCTTAACCTTAATACATTAAATGCGGAATAAAACATAATTTAAACAAGTCTTTGATACAAATAAACATCAAGTGGATAATAAATCTCTTGCTACTTTGACATCTTGCCCTTGCCTTTACTCATGGACGGTTCGTCCTGCTTTTCCGGCTTAGCTGCAATGATTAATGCAAGAGTGAGCAAACAATTGCTCACAAGTACGATAACAATAATATTTAAATGGAATGGATTTCAACTGAGGAATAATAAGTTTCTGAATCTCAGTCAATAGATAGTCAAAGTCTAAAAGCTCGTTAGAATGCTTGATTCCAAGGAAAATAGAATTCAAGATTTAGAAATTATATCTGAGGGTCACAAGACCTCGAACTATGTCCTAGGTTAACAGGTATTTCTACTGCAACCTTTAACAGTCATATAGACTATGGACCAACATCTCGTACTCAGGGGGATCAGCCCTTTGTACAATGTATTGTGCACAAACATTTTAACGCTGTCGCGTAAGTAATCCCCTATATTAGGGTTGTTCATCTCAGTTTATCGTCTGAATCCGTACCAAAAGAAACTTGGCTTGGAACAAGAATAGAAAATATTCTAAGTCTTTGAAATCGCTCATCAACTAAGGACTAGCTGAATCAATAAGAGTTTGCTAGTCTAATTTATCAATAGAGTTTGTTCAATAGAAACTATACTCGAAATTTGAATAACCAACAATGTTTGGAATAAAGCTTAAGTACGTAACATGATAGTAACATTGCTTGAATATCAATAAGCTAAGGTCAATAAGCTTGCTCAATATAAATAAACTTGCATTGAATAAATTAACAAGTTAAAAGGGAAAGAACAACTTGCTTAATATAATTATGGAGTTCAGAAACTTGCTCAACGTAAAAGTAATAAGTTGAGATAAGGAACTTGCCTCAAGCGTAGATTACAAATTAAATATCTCACGATCCTTAAACAACCTATACATTTAATTATAAGATGGTAACAAAATTAGTCACAAGACTAAAAGCATTCTAGGCTTGCTTCCTATCCCATTTTATTATAATATCTCATTTAGCAAACTATAATCAACAAGTTTCAATTATCTTGGAATTTCATTAATTACTTAATACATTATTATGGGTCTTAACAAATAGCAAGAACCATAAAATAGATTAATAAAATATATTTTTTTTTTACTGTTCCACCGCCGGGGCGGGAAAAAGCTTAACAAAATCTCGCCGGGGCAAGAGGCTCGTCGGGGCGAAGATTTTGTTAACAAATCTCTCACCGGGGCGAGAGGTTCGCCGGGGCGAAGAAAATCAGCACATTTCTCTCGCCGGGGCGAGAGACTCGGCAGTTGTCTTCCCCAGCTCGCGAACCAGTGAAAACTTAGACCAAATTTGGCCAAATTTTCTGAATTCTACCATCCAGAAAACAAATTAAATATACCCAGACATCATATATGATACAAAACATTTACCCAACATGTTTTCTAAACATTTTAATCATTCTAACACATAAACAACCAATTTAAATCAAAAATTCTCTGTTAAAACCAAATATTCAAGTTTTAACCATTCTCATGAAATTAAACTTTATAAATTCATTTGTCAACCAATTAAAACTATTTTTCTTGCATTATTCTTGTTTTTCATCACATAATCATAAACAATTATTAAATCACTGATTAATAACCAAATTGAATCATCAATTTTCATATAAATATGTCATACATGAAATAAAGCTCTGTAAAACTAAGAACTCAATTCTAAAGCATGTTTTCATGAATTAATTCTTCAAACTAGTTTATAATCATCACATGATCTCTAATACATGCTTACTAACAATTATAACCAAGTAATTCATGTATTTAGCATAAAATTTATATACAGGAAATTAAAAATCATATACAGAGAAGTATAGTGAAGAATTTTTTAGAAAAAGATTATACCTTCTATTGCTTTGATTAATCTCCTTGGGTTTTAGAATTTATACCTTCAATTTCCAAACCCTTCTTCTCAATTCTCTCTTTTCTCTCGACACTCAAATTCACAGAGTTCTCTCTCAACTCTGTTCTTTTCTTTCTCTTCTGTTCTTCTTTTTACAACTGACGTAGTTTAAAAAAAATAAAACTGATAGAATAAAAAATAAAAGCTGATAATTAAATCAAATAATAACGTATACTGATATTAATCTACCAGTTACATAATTCAAAAAGCCATAAGGCTTGTTTGGCAAACTAATTAAAAATAACTCATTATTCTAACTAAAGGTCATAAGGTCTTGTTTGGTAAAACACAAATAAAATAACTCATTATTTCCAAACAAAGGTCATAGGGCCTTGTTTGGTAAAACTGAATTAAACACTTTCTCATTTATTTTAATAAACTATTATAACATATAGTTTTTAAAATGTCACACTTCTAATTTAATTGAACTTATTATAAAATAAATTCAATTAACCTTACTAACTTAGATAATAAATTTATTTAATCAATAACAATAATACCCAATGAATTATATTATTCAAATAAATCATTTATTCAAATAAACCTTTTCATCATCTAATTTAATTATTAAATTAAATTAGAATAACATAACAAATCATATTCAAATAACATTTAACATTATTAACATATACCCATTCCACAAAAACTTAATAAATTATTTATTTAGCTCAATAAATTAATAAAAATATTTATATAACTCAACAAATATTTTTATTCAATCACAAAAATTGCATTCGTTACACATCCTACAATCAAAATTTTAATAAACTGATTAGCACATAACAACAAAGTATCTTTATTATTATCACATAACAAATATAGTTTATTTTAAGTTTACTTTTATTATCATTATTCTTTGATGAAATTCCTTAATTCATTCCTTTAAACTTTATTTGAGTTCATCTTTTGACTAACTTCTCTAATTAACTCTTTTAAGGTCATATTCCTAAGGTATGTCCCCCATCTAAGATTTATAACCTACAACTCTGATACCAACCTGTAACGCCCCCAAATTCGGGTCTACCTTTAAACCCGGGTCTAGTGCATCGCGGTACTACCCATTCATCACAATAATATTGACATAAATATAATTACTATATTATTATAATATGTCTTACTCTATCCCAGGTTCTATAACCATTACATCATTCATTATTATAATATTAATAATTATTACACCATTCATAATAATAATAATAAGTCTATCATAGACTAAACTATTACATATATAGATATTGAAATCCTACGCTTTTACTTTTCCTTTGCCCTTGTCCCGACAGGAACCTTCGGCAACCTCTAGCTTAACTAAAAACATTTATTTAAAAACAAGGATAAACATTCGATTGCTCAGCAAGTATAACAGTTGAATAATAACAAAACCAGAAATCATATCATAAAAATTCAACAACTGAACAATAGTTGAGAAACATGTTGAATAAGTAAGAATAATACTTTGCTTTTGTTTGAAGAAATTTTCGAAACAACATACTGAATGGTCATAAGACCTTGAACATTCTTTTTCATTTACAAAAGGTTTCACCGTATTTCTACCGCAAACGATGTACTTACGAGCAATTCAAGGTGATCAGCCTATAGTACTCTATGTTGATCAACACTCTACTTGTAAACGACTATATGCATTTGGTTTAGGCACTTGAAGCCTTGCCAGAATATCCAACTAAAATTCTTCCCTATTATTAGGGTTTTTCATTACATACATGCATTTGAATCCTAACCGAAACAATTCAGTTGGATAGCTTTACTTAACATCAATAATATTTCAAAGATTTATAATGTAATCGATAAAATATTTTAAACATTTGTCTAGCTGAGTCAAATGGCATCGATAGTCTTCATCAGCAGTTCATGAATATAGAACTTGAAAGCTTTAACAGTTTATGCATAGCACAACTTGAACACTCGTACAAATACTAAAACATTTGCATAAGTCTGGAATTCACATAACCATTTAAGGATTATGTAAATCTGAATAACAACATGTCATAAAAACTTTATAAGAACATAGTCAAATAAAGTTAGAAAACTTGCCTTATGCGTCTTCTAAAAATTAAAGTTAATTTGCCCTTCGATGGCCTACACAATTAAATTGACATACACATCCCAATTAATCACATAATTGACGCTAAATATTGGTTTAGGTTAACACTAGTTCATTATAGAACATTTGTCTTTTATAACTTTGAACAATATAAATTTAAGTGCTCCGAACATTGCACGACGTCGCGAAACCTGTTCGCTAACACGCCCATGGCACAACCCCATGGCTGGCCATGTCTGGCCCTAGTGCCGCACGGCAACGCACAGCGCCGCACGGTGCACGCGCGCCCAGGCCTTGGCCTTCACCAACACCGTGGCATGACAAGCGCTGCTGCGTTTCGGTCAAGGCACTGTTGCGTTTTTGCGCTTAAAACGCATGCGCTATTGCGCCATAAGCATGCGCTGCTGTTCATACTCTCGGTAGCTTCCCTCCCCAATTTTTCTTAACTCTTCATTTTTGTGTTCATTAAACCCTAACCACATTGCAACTTCATATATTGATCATTCCTTATCGGAATGGATCCGTTTTTGAGCCTACGGCTCACTGTTCTTTTGAACTTCAAAACCCCTAGAAAACCATAATTTTTCGGAAGTGATAACTTTCCACTAACTTGGCACGAAAGTCGCATCAAGCTAGGGTTTTCGTCGATTGACGTCTTTTACTAAATTTTTCACCATGACTTCGTCATAGCGTGTTTTCATTCCGTTCCACTTAGAACATTTCTGTAACTCACATGAGTACGTTTCCTTCTTTTCAGATTTTACTTATTAATTTACTAATGTTTTAAACTTGTCCATCAACAACATTTATATACGATTTCATGTTTTCTTGATTTTGGTTCTTTATTATCGTTATGTTTTCGCTTAGCATACATTTACTGGGTAAATATTAGTCCTCTAATGTCATCACCCTTATATCACCTAGATCCTTCAATGATCTATTATATAACCAATATCCACCAACAATGCACTTCATAACTATATGAAAAACATAAAGGATGAAAGACTAGTTTTAGGGTTTTTACCTTTGCTCTTGCTTCTTGATTAACTAGATGAAGATAATTTTTGGTTAGCTCTTATTCTTTCTTGAATCCAAGTATTCTCTCCCTTCATCTCTATATTTGGCTATAATTTCTTCTCTTAGAATTGAATTGGTGGAAAATAATGAAGGAAAAGCTTGCTGCTATTTATAGGATTTCCAAGGCTTGGGGTACTTTGGTCTTTAAGATAACTTTGCTAGGGTTTGTAAGTAATCCCCTTAGGTTTGGTCTTGCTTGGTCATTCCCCTCTAACTTCTCGATCCTTACAACCATGCCCTTGCCTAACCTAACCATGGTTGAAACTAACCAACAAAGACTTTAAGGGTTTTCATTTAATGCATTACTTAGCTTAGTGGAGAAGCTTTACCAAGCTTCTCTAAGAAGCTATCCCACCCCATATGGCCGGCCACCACCCCCCTTTGGGGGTCCCACATGGGTTGCTCCATCCTTTTTTGCCCACCCATCGATTCATAGTTGACTCGCTTTGATCCAATTAGGTTTTGGGTTTGATTTAATACTTGTTTGGGCTAATCTTCTTGGCTTTCTTAATAATTTGTTTGGGCCTTAATTAAATTATCTTGGGCCTCCTACATTTCTCCCATTGGGCTCCTGAAAACAAAGCCCGAAGGATTAAAGATTAAAACTTTGACTTTTGTTGATTTCGGTGGATTTTTCGTAATCCGATCCACGCATTTTTCATTTTTGAATTTTATTAGATATTACGCTTCGTGACATCATATAAACGCTATGACGTATTTCAAAATTTCGAAAAACGTGAAAGGCATTTTTAGCGTGAATAGTGTTATTTCATCTTTTTCTCAGGAAATTTTTTATTTCTTTGTATGAAACCTTAGTTCGTTAATTCTAACATATAAACACTATCCAGGTCATAATACGACCTTTAAACACATAACGCAGAGTAATATTCATAAAAATTCAATTTATTCCATAAAACCCTAATTACAAGCTAATCAGGATTTTCGGTCATTACACTTATGATCAAAAATAATATTGTTTGCTTAATACTATATCTTAATCTAGCAGATGATATTAATCAGATTAATCTAACTGGCCATATTAAGTCAATCAGATAAAATAGCATGTAATCAATTAAAACAGATTATTAGAATAAATTTCATGCAAGAAGGAATAAATAAAGTAAACTTGATCAAACCATTAATTATAAAGAAGGTTCTGTTTGCCTAAATCTATACTAGTAAAATACGCAAATATACACAATCCACAAGTAATAAAGTGATAATAGAGTGTTGATCCCACAGAGAAAAATTATAATTTATAATACCAATTATCAATTCTGTATTAACATAATTTTATTAAACAATCGATTAAGGTTTTGAGAATTTCTGAAATTAATTGATTACCTCAACTAAAGCTAACTACCACAAGTTTGAAAACAAAATTTTAAAGACTTAAGACTGCTACTTCACTTATTGCTTTACTTTGCTCAACACACTTCCTTCCAAATTATGCTAAGTATTTCGGATTGTTAATCAAGAACTCATTATTATTTATGACCATCTCTCAATGTATCATAAACCAATCAACTTAAATCCACAGATGATAAATTTAAGATGAACACCCTAGTTAGCTAATTCACTATATCTCTATGTGAATTACAATTAAAAAAGATTTAGAGTTCAGGTTCCCAATTAGATTACATGTGGTGAATAGGTTTATCTCTATCCTAACACAAATTATGAATTCCATCGACATGCAGGAAACACAATCACATGCTATTATGGTCATATCTAAATCTATACTTTATCTATCGAGTTCATATAGATTATCCCAATAATTACTGGCCAAATAATTAAGCAATTATGCATAAACCATAATAGACAATCCAATAATAACTAATCATAATTATCCAAGAGGCATGTTAAACAAAGCTGCACAATAAGATCCGTTATAGCCTTAAATAGAAATTTAGTTCATAATTAAACTAGAATCCATCATCCACAAATTTAATAGCATTCAAAATTCAAGAGTAAAAGATAGAGAAGAGAATAAAAACTGATGATGCAATCCTTGAATCTCTGTCTAGCTCCTGCGTTGATTTTCTCCTGCTAGTAATTTGCTTCAAGTCTTCACAATTGGCTTCCAAAACTAGGGTTTTCTAATAATAAGTTCAATACCTTAAAAACTGATTTAAAACAACTATTTATAATCTCTGATAAAAATCCTAGCTGACTTAGAAGTCTGGAATTCAGTTACACATCAAATTGCTTCATTTAAGTGAAAAGTCAAAGCTTGGTTAACTCCTGAACCGACGCGACCGTGCTGGAAATAAGCCTTTCCAAATACACAGAAAGGTCACAATGCCATTTGGGTAATTGTAGATCATCTTACCAAGTTAGCTCATTTTCTACCCATAAAAGTTAACTTCAGTCTTGACCAGTTAGCCAAACTTTACATGGAGTCCCTGTTTCTATAGTATTAGATCGAGATCCCCGATTTACTTCAAATTTTTGGACAAGTCTCCAAAAATATTTAAGAACCCAGTTGAGATTAAGCACAACTTATCACCCACAAACTGACGGTCAAAGTGAGAAAACAATTCAAACATTGGAGGACATGTTGCGCACCTGCATCATGGACTTCAAGGGAAGTTGGGAAGATCAGTTACCTTTGGTAGAGTTTGCCTACAACAATAGTTATCATGCCAGTATAGGAATGCCACCATTTGAAGCTCTGTATGGAAGAAAATGTAAGACGCCTTTATGTTAGGACGAGGTCGATGAACGACAAATGTTAGGACCCGAAATAGTTCAACAAACCGCTGAGGTAGTTCGAATTATACGAGGAAGATTGCAAGTGTCTCAAGATCGACAAAAGAAGTATGCGGATCAACACAGGAAGCTACAAGATTTTGATGTCGGTAGTCACGTGTTTTTAAAAGTATCTCCGTGGAAAGGCAAAATCCGTTTCGATAAGAAAGGAAAATTGAGTCCGAGATTTATTGGACCATTCCAGATATTGAGGAGGATAGGTGAGGTAGCTTATGAGGTAGTCCTACCTCCTGAGTTAGAACATATTCATAACGTGTTTCATGTGTCCGTATTATGACCATACAAACCCGATTATAAACACGTTATAGATTACGAGCCTATTCAGATCGAGAAAGATTTATCATATAAAGAAGTTCCTATTGAAATCATAGATAGGAAAGAACAAAATCTACGGAATAAAGTGATACCTTCAGTCAAGGTTATTTGGAGAAATCAAAACATAGAGGAAGCTACGTGGGAGCTTGAGAGTAAAATCTACTGTAATTTCGAGGACGAAATTCTTATTAGTGGGGGTGAATGTAATATTCTAAACCGTAATAAGATTAGTATATGTAAATTATGTGTTTATTAAATGAAATTTCTTGTTCTGACTCTATGTTATGTGATGATATACTCTAATGAACGACTGTTCAGGGAATCATTGAAAACATAATACGATTCAAAAACGATATCGTATACGTTTAGAATTAGAGCGTATAACCTAAAACTAGGTATCAAGAAGTTTAAAACCTTAAACCCTAATGATATTCAAATTTTGTGCTTAATAACGATCGAAATAATATTTCGAAGCAGGTGTTTTGTGATTTTATTATGTAAACGATGAATTAGGTCAAATAAAATTTTTTTGTCAAGCTGCTTAGTCGTGCTTACACTGACAAAATGATTAGTCGTGCTTTCCACGATTTCACCACGAAGCATCCTGGCAAATTATTTTTAGTAAGCTGCTTTGTCGTGCTTAAACTGATATAGTGTTTTGTCGTGCTTATGGTGACAAGCTGCTTTGTCATGCTTACGCCTGGCACATGCCAGCTTACGCCTGACAGACGCTGGCTTACGCCTGACAGACGCTGGCTTACGCCTGACACACGCTAGCTTACGCCTGACACACGATTGGCACAAGCACGTCACAATTACCCTTTTACCCTAAGCTTTCCTAGCCTATAAATAGCCCTTCATCCATTCATTATTTCCTACCATTTCAAGAGCAGTTCAAGAGCAAAAACACACTATATTTATATTCTGAGAGATATTTTGAGATAAAAATTACTTTCGAAGTATCAAAGCGCTACACGATTGGAAGTAAAGCTAGCAACTACAAGAGGTATACTCTAGTAGTTATTATTTTCATTCTTCTTTGTATATTTAGTAAAAAAATACTTTTACAAGCAGTTATAATGCCCAAATTATTTTATATATATAGTACAAAAGTCCTATTTATAAGCAGTTATAATGTCCGATTTATTTCTCTTATAAAGTTAAAAATATACTTTTATAAGCAATTACTATGTCTGATTTTCTTCAAGTATTTAGTAAGAATATTCATTTTATAAGCAGTTATAATGCTGAAATTATCTTAAGTATAATAGCCGAATATTCATTTTATAAGCAGTTGTAATGCCCGATTTATTTCAAACATAGTAAACGAATATTCATTTTGCATGCAGTTATAATGCTCAATTTATTTTAAATATAGTTGATGAATATTAATTTTATAAGCAGTTATAATGTTGAAACTATTTCATGTATAGTAGATGGTTCTTCCATCTCTTATTAACAGAGCCCAATCTGCCTTCATTTCTGGTAGAAGTATCACTAATAATATTCTGCTAGCACAAGAGTTTTTGAGAAATTATCACAGGAACTCTGGTTTTGCTAGATGTGCTCTAAAAATTGATATCAGGAAGGCTTTTGACACAGTCAATTGGGATTTCCTCTTTGACTTGCTGGGGCTTCTTAAGTTTCCAATCAGATTTATTAATTGAATTCGTGCGTGCATTACTACTGCCATGTTCTCAGTTAAAATCAATGGGTCTTTTGCTGGCTACTTTAAGGGTGCTCGTGGGCTGAGGCAGGGGGACCCCCTTTCTCCCTACTTGTTTGTATTGACTATGGAAGTCTTATCCTTAATCCTTCACAAAGAAACTCTTCAGCCTGACTTTAAGTTCCATTGGAGAGCTAAGGACTGCAATCTTACTCACATGTGCTTTGCTGATGATCTTCTGATTTTTTGTCATGGTCATTTGAGTTCTGTAACAATTGTCCACTCTTACATTCAGTCGTTTTCCTTGTTCTCCGGCCTCATCCCTAATGCTCAAAAGAGTCAGTGTTTCTTCTCAAATGTTGACGATATTGATAAACAGGTTATTCTTGACTTACTTGGGTTTCATGTCGGCACCCTGCCAATCCGATTCCTTGGTGTTCCCTTAATATCTTCGAAGCTTTCTCATAGTGATTGCATGCCTCTTATCCAAAAGATTACTTCGCGGATCTCCTCCTGGACTGCTAAGTTCCTTGCTTATTCTGGCAGGTTACAACTGATCAAATTTGTGCTTCTTTCTATCCAATCTTTTTGGTCAGTTCATTTTCTTTTGCCCAAATCTGTTCTCAGATCTATCCAGTCTATCCTGACCAGATTTGTAATGTCCAGGAAATTTTAAACATTGTATCAATTTATTTTGATATATGAAATTCGTTTTATTTAATTTTACAGATTTAATTGGATCCATGTAGGTATTATTATTTAATTATATAAATATATGACCCAATAATTTTCTTTGCACTAAAGGGACTCACTAATAGTTCAAATAAATTAGTGAGTTAACCCTAAGAATTGATTTGCAAGAAAATTGGGAAAAATTAATTTATTTTACTATTATCGGATTTAAATAATTCGCATGAAGAATTATTGTTGAAATAAATATTATAAATAATTAATTAATTGAATTATTTAATTCAATTTAAATATTGGGAGCATAGTGTTAATAATTTTAATAAACAAGTTGGGCTATTTTCTTTTATTGACCCAAATTTTATAGGGCTGAGCCCAATTTCCTTTTTAATTCCTATTGGGCCGTTTCCTATTTAATTCGTCCGGCCCAACCCCATTGGTTTGAGCCCAATCTCCTGCCGGGTTAAATCATGTTGCAATCGGGTTTGGGGGAAAAGAAAATCCATCTCTGTGAAACCAATTTGGGAACAGAGCTGGGTTCAAATCACAGTCTATTGACCTAAGTTCGCAAAATTCGACCGAGCAAAGGAGGGATTGGGGAGAGGTAGGGGTCGCTAGGGCTGGCGTGTCGGCGACAGCGTGAGATGACCGGCCATGTGAGGTGGGAATCGAGCCTACCGACCGACGACTACCAAAGAGCGACCAGCGGACAAGGCAGGGAGACGTGGGGCGACTGAGCAACCATAGTATGGACCAAGGGTTCCAGAAATCCGGTGAGTCGACCGACGGGACCACGCGGCTCGAGGTGCCGGTCGAACCCAGCTGGGAAATGATGGGAACCGTCAGTCGCTGCCTCGTACCTACCGACGGTCAAAGGTGCGATCAATTGGGGTAATACCCAGCAATTGGGTAAATTTTCTTCTATAAATTGGGCACCCAAAACCCTAACCTGAGCTGCTAAAATTTTCCTTTCAAATTAGAGAGAGGAATTGCAGAAAAGAAAGGGAGCAGGGGAACTAGCCGTGAATGTTCGCCGACTTTGTTTCTTACTTTGGGAGGAGAAGGAGGACGGCGTTTCGGTCACGCTCAAGGTATAACAGTGAGCCGCTAGGGTTATTTGATTTGCTTTCCTTTTCTTTCTTTCCTTCTGTAATTGGGTTGTGTTGCTCGATTGTATTGGTTTGTATTTCTTTGGTTTTGAGAATCTATATATTGAAGAACCTTAAGGTTCTGGCAGTTTGAGTTGTACTAAGAATAAACTAGCGTTGTGTTCTAAGATGCATAGCCTATGTTTGTTGTAATGCCTGACCAAACTGAGTTCATTTTGGTGTTTAAACTGTCCTCTGTATGGTATTGGGTTATACTGTGTGCCTTCTTTGATTTGGAAAATCTGGACTCACAGAACCTTAAGGTTCGGATAGCCTAAATTTGGTATAGGAATGGACCAGTGTTGGATTGTAGAGTGCCCCATACGTGTTTGTTATAATGCTTGAGTCAGTTTTTTTGTTGCAAGTTGGTGTTCAATGTTGCCGATTGACAGTCTTGTTAGATGCAGAACACAATCCTTGGCTGTGTATAGAACTTGAACTCAGTGTTGTCATAGGAATCTGTTTAGGATTTTCCTGTTGCGTTGAATGGTAATACTGGTTAATTGAAGTAGGAATTGCAGGGCTTGTATAACATGGTTATTGGATTCGGCAGTAAAGAATAAAATGGGACTATTACCCTTAATAAACAACAACTGTTTCTTTTTCCAAATGGGTCATGCAATTCGTTAGTTATTCAAATAGAAACAACTAACAAGTGAAGTTTAACTATTGTCTCATGTTACACTATTGGCTTGATTACCTGGTCATTATTTGAATTAATAATACACTAATTGATTTATTGATTATTTAACCGTAAATAATAAATATTTAATTATTATTTAATTAATATTAAATAATAATTAAGTATGAATAAAGTAATTATTTATTATTTTCCCACAAATAATAAATAAAGATAATAAATATTTAATTATTATTTAATTAATATTAAATAATAATTAAGTAGGAACAAGTTAACTAAATAATTATTTATTATTTATCAAAAAATAATAAATAAAGGTAATAAATATTTAGTTATTATTTAATATTAAATAATAATTAAGTATAAATAAAGTTAGTAAATAATTATTTATTATTTATCGATAAGTAATAAATAAAGATAATAAATACGTAAATGATAATTAAGTATAAGTAAATAAATTATTTATTATAAATATTTGATTATTATTTAATTAATATTAAATAATAATTAAGTATGAATAAGGTTAGTAAATAATTATTTATTATCTAACAATAAATAATAAATAAAGATAGTAAATATTTAATTATCATTTACTTACTATTAAATAATAATTAAGTATGAATGAAGTTAGTAATTATCTATTGTTGATAAATAAAGATAATAAATATTTAATTGTTATTTAATTGATATTAGATAATGATTAAATACGAATAAGTTAACAAAATAATTATTTATTATTTATCAATAAATAATAAATAAAGATAATGAATATGTAATTATTATTTAATTAACATTAAATAATAAAGTATGAGTATTATTACAAATAAAGATAATAAGTACTTATTGATTATTTAACTAATAATTAAGTGTGTGTGAATTAAATATTTAATTAATGTTGAATAAGGAACAGGAATAATAATTACTCAATTACCCTTAAGGGTGAATAGTAATTAAGTATAAAAAAAAAATTTAAGTGATCAACTATTATTTAGTTGCTATTAAACCATGATAAATTTATTATTTATTTTATAAATAATAAATAAGGATTATTAACTCATAGTTAGAGACAAATAAGGGTAATAGTTGAGTACTCAAATGATAGGTAACCATGATTAACTATTATTTATTTTTAAATAATAGCTAGAGGTCATTAAGTTAATTTCTGTTTAGTTAATGATTAGATTGTAATTAATTATATATGGTGAATTGTTTATCTGCTAAATAAATAGCATAAGTGAGTGTATCGATATACAGTTATGCAATGCTAATCGATGAACCGACTTTACCAACTGATAGGTTATCCAAGATCAATTAATTAAAGCTAAATTTTATCTGTAGCTGAGCAAACAGGCAAGTTCATCTTAGTCAACTTTTACATTGAGCAAGTTCTCTATCTTGAAACTTTAATTGTTGCAAGTTTCCTTTAACCCTACTCAATTATATTCGAGCAGGCTATTATTGTGTTGTAGCATGAAGTTTTATTTCCAGGAATGCTTAAGTGGTTTAAATCAATTAATCCACATCGATATTATTGACATCCGCACTCGTGCATTTGAATTCGTACATTTATTAAAGTTCCGAAATTTACGAACTATTTAAGAATAAGTCTGAACCCTTGTTCGGTCAGGCAAGCATGTGAGAATTTATAAAAGCTATCCGAACCAATCAATGGTAAGGATTCTTAGACTGAATGAACACCCCTTTATTATAGGGGAGTACCCCAGGTACCGTATATAAGGTACAAACAGCAAAGTTAAATGTTATACATACACATAGCGTACGCGAGGCTGATCCCCTCAAGTACTTATTCTGTAGCCAGTAACCAGAGGATCAATTAGTTATTGACTCCTTTGGAAGTTGTTGTTCAAAGTCTACTTGACTATTAATTGTTCTAAAAGCAATTATCGTTCTTGCTTCTGATAATTATATTGTTGAAATCTCTTTCTATATTCCCTTCATCATGATATATCCTTTATTGTTGTACTTTAAACTTGCTGAGCAAACTCGTTGCTCATCCTTGCTATATCATGACTTTCATTGCAGTTAAACCTAAGACATCAAGAAAGGGAAAGGGTAAAGAAAGGATGAAGTGATAGGCTTCACGTAGCTGAATTTACTTTATGTTTAGTTAATTATTATTAATGTAATTTGAACCCCGATATTTATTTGGGGTACAAATTTGTGTTAAGTATTTAAGGTTATTGTATCTTGGGACTAGTAACACCTTTCTAATGAACAACATATGTTTGTTATATTCCGCATTTTAGTCAATGTATGTTGTTAGAGGTGAATGTTATATTGGATCGTGATGACCGGATCCGGGTATTTGGAGACCCGAATTTGGGGGCGTCACAGGTTGGTATCAAAGCTGTAGGTTATAGACTTTAGGATCACTAAACCTAGGTTATAACCTTAGCATTAAACTCGTATTGAGTACGCTAGGATATGAATCAAGGAGATTCAGATAATGGTCTTGTCTAGGGGCGGATTGTGGACATCTGCCAAGCCAAGTTGTACATGATAAAATATCTTTTCAGTTTATCAATGAATGTATTTTATTATGATACTGACATTGTTGTCTCTGTCTGTGTTTGTAGGATGGCTGACCTAGGAGGGACCAGTGGAGTCCAGGAGGAGGTATTCACAGATATACCTGTGGTTACCGAGCAGTTAGTGGGCTATGCACCTGTTGCCCCAGGAGTACCACAGGATGAGCCCGAACCAGAGGAGGACTATTAGGGGGATCTACCAGAGCCTGTTATAGGTAGGGTTATGAGATCCGGCAGTCAGGACCCGGATGACAGTGAGGAGGACCTGGAGACTGACGGTGATGAGCCACCTGCTTATGTTGATGGCATGGGCTCTACTGCAGATGATATCATAGAAGGACTAACCAGTAGGAACGAGGAGCTGGAGGACCAGGTAGCTCACCTGGAGGAGAAGAACCAGACCCACCAGATTACGGAGGATCAGTATAGGGAGCTAGATTATCAGCTGGAGCATGAGTTGGGGGTGGTGAAGGCACAGCTGCAGGGTTATGAGACCTCAGCGCAGCAGATTGGACCACTGTTACATCAGATGGTGGCCAGGAATGCTGAGCTGAGGGAGAGGTTAGAACAGAAGGACATGGAGATCGCCCATTTGAAGGCCAAACAGGAGGCCATGAGGTTTGAGTTTAGGCTGGAGACTGCTGAGAGGATGCGGGTTAGAGATGCTTGGGTCAGAGAGGCGAGGAGAGTTGATCAGTTGGAGGACAGGCTTGAGGCTGGAGCTGTGAGAATAGAGACTCTGGGATTGGCTTTAGATGCAGCCTATAGGAGGCCTCAGATTGAGATGGGGGAGTCTAGTCGCTCGGTTCGTCGCCGAGTCATGGGTGGAGCATTTTCTTCTGGTCAGCAGGCACGGACCCGTCACGACATATAGTGACGTGTTAGGATGATTGTCTTGTTTGTCTTAGGTGCAGTCGGTCTCACTTTTTGTTATATTAGGGACATATTCATGGTTGTCTGGTGAACCTTTATGTTTGTTTACATGTTTGGGGTAGCAGTTGAACCCCAACCCTTGTCCATTATGAGGGATGGACAGTTATAATTCCCCACTTTTGTCTCAGGGGAATGGTTAATGATTGGTAGGGCACTCAGTGGCGCATTTATAGAAGTATGCCACGTGTTTAGTCTTTGTAACAAACAGTGGTATATAAATATAAATGCAGTTGTTTCATTTAAATCAAATGTGTTTGATAAATGTTTCTACTCTTGATCGCTGATCTCAATGACATATTGTGTAAAATATAAAACTATAGGTAAAAGTCAGCGGTTTTCCTTATTCAAATCATGCCGACAAGAGGACGACCACGTAACCAGCGGGTTGAAGAGTCAGAAAGCGAGGTTGGGGATCAACCCAATCCAATGAGAATGTTCGCTGAGATGCTGGCAGAAGCCATGCAATCAAGACCACCACCTGTAGGGACCCACCCAGCACCCGAGCCAGCACATCATCTGGCAAATTTTAAGGATTTCAAACTGGTCGGACCACCCGAGTTCAAGGGAACTCTTAACCCAATAGAAGCACAGACCTGGATAGAAGAGATAGAGAAGGTCTTCGAGGTCGCACGAGTGGCCGAAGAACAAAAAATAGGATTTGCCACTTTCATGCTGAAGGGCGAGGCTAACTATTAGTGGAAGGCCAATAAGGGTCGAACAGGTGAGGGAGTCATTCCATGGGATAGATTCAAAGAGCCATTCTTCGAAAATTACTTTACGGAGAACACACAACAGGACATGGAAGTGAAGTTCCTGGAACTGAAGCAGGAGAATATGACTGTCGCCGAGTACGCGGTAAGGTTCAATTAGTTGGCCCGATTTGCCCCACACCAGGTGGACACCGAGGCCAGGAAGGCAAGAAGGTTTGAGTTGGGACTGAAACCATGGGTTCAGAAGTCAGTAGCGATACTGAAAATTAAGAATTTCTTGGAACTGTTGGAGAGGGCTATCATTGCGGAAGGGGGCAATGAAGCAGTGGCACGGTTCAACCAAGATAGAAAGAAGAGTCAGGAGGTTGCCAAAGCAGGGAGCAGCGGAGGCAGCAACCAAAATAAGCGCAAATAGAATGAAAGCTAATCGTTCGGGAGCAATAAATCCGGAGGAGAGGCTAAGAAAAGTGGGAAGTGCAACAACTGCGGGAAGAATCACTTGGGGGAGTGCATGAAGGGGAAAAGTGTTTGTTACCGATGTGGACAACCGGGGCACATGGCTCCTTAGTGTCCGAACAAATAGAAAGAAGGATGTTTCTCTTGTGGAGCACCCGACCACCAGATTAAGGACTGCCCGAAGAGGAAGGGCGATGTCGGGAGTGGCAACAGGAGCAACAACAACAGCGGAAACAGTAACCGGCCGAGCTATTGGGCACTAGCCAGTCAAGCCAACATGCCAACGGCACGCACATTCAACATGACCGTTCAGGATGCAATGGAATCCAAGGACGTGGTGTCAGGTATCATCCCAATCAATGATATAAATGCATACGTGTTATTCGATTCGGGTGCTACTTGCTCTTTTGTTTCCAAAGAATTTGCTAGTTAGTTAAACTCACCTCGTGAAAAGTTAGAACACCCTATGAACATAGAAGTAGCAAACAAGGAAATCATTCCCGTAGAATACATTCATAGGAATTGTTGTGCTGAATTGCGAGGATTTAAGCTCAATGTGGAATTGATACCAATTCGGCTGGGAGAGTTTGATGTAATCCTGGAAATGAATTGGCTATCAATTCACGGAGCAGTTTTCGACTGTAAGAAGAAATGTGTACACCTGAAGACTCCTAACAAGTCGAAGGTGGTATTCTATGGTAATAAATCACCAAGACAATCTTGTTGTCTTACTATGATGCAAACCAAGAAATTGCTTAAGAAAGGGTGCGTATGTTATTTGGCCCATGTGGTCGATACTCGTCAGGTCGGGGATGAGATGAGTCAAATACCAATCGTGAGGGATTTCGCCGATGTTTTCCCAGATGAGCTTCCGGGACTACCGCCGGACAGGGAAACCGAGTTCGTGATCGATTTGGCACCAGGAACCGCACCAATATCAAAGCCGTCGTATCGAATGGCACCGGTAGAAATGAAAGAGTTGATGGTGCAACTGCAGGAACTGTTAGATAAAGGTTATATCAGACCAAGCGTGTCCCCGTGGGGAGCGCCAGTTCTGTTTGTGAAGAAGAAAGATGGTTCTATGAGACTTTGTATCGACTATCGGGAGTTGAACAAAGTTACGATTAAGAATAGGTATCCGCTTCCTAGGATTGACGATTTATTTGATCAACTTAAGGGAGCGAAATACTTTTCAAAAATCGACTTAAGAACAGGCTATCATCAGCTGAAGGTGAGGCAGGAAAATATCCTGAAGACGGCATTCAAGACTCATTACGGGCACTTCGACTTTCTGGTAATGTCATTTGGATTAACGAATGCAGCAGCAGCATTTATGGATATGATGAACAGAGTGTTCAAGCTGTACTTGGACAAGTTCGTAGTTGTATTCATTGATGACATCTTGGTGTATTCAGAAACAGAGGAGGAACATGCTGAACATTTAAAGATTGTATTGGAAGCTCTCAGGAGGGAGAAGTTGTACGCAAAGTTTTCTAAGTGTGAGTTTTGGTTACAGAGGGTGCAATTTCTGGGTCACGTCATCGACAAAAATGGTGTTTCGGTGGATCCAATAAAAGTAGAAGCGATTATTAATTGGGAGCAACCGAAGACGCCAACAGAGATTAGGAGTTTCTTGGGATTAGCGGGATACTATCGGAGATTCATTCAGGATTTTTCAAAGATAGCATCGTCGTTGACCAATCTCACCAGAAAAACAGTTAAGCTCGTTTAGTCGGAGAAATGTGAGGAATGTTTCATGGAGTTGCAGAAGAGACTTAGCCAAGCACCGGTGTTGACCTTACTAGACAACACTGGGGGTTTCGTAGTGTATAGCGATGCGTCACACAAAGGTCTTGGTTGTGTGCTGATGCAGCACGGCAAGGTCGTGGCGTACACATCACGACAACTAAAGGACTATGAGAAGGGTTACCCGACTCATGACTTGGAGTTAGCAGCGATAGTTTTCGCCTTGAAGATTTGGAGGCACTACCTATACGGGGAGAAGTGCGAGATATATACAGATCACAAAAGTCTGAAATATATCTTAACTTAAAAGGAGCTGAACATGAGGCAGCGCCGGTGGTTAGAATTGATTACGGACTACGACTGTGAGATTCTGTACCATCCGGGCAAAGCAAATGTAGTGGCTGGTGCCTTAAATAGAAAAGGCAAGGTGAAATCGATGCAGCTGACCGTTCAAGAGGAGTTGATAAAGGACTTTGAATGTCTGGAACTGGAGGTTAAGGATCCGATGGAGACGGACGAAAAGTTGTTCACCGTGACAGTAGGTCCGACCCTACTAGATAAAATAAAGGAGGCTCAAGAATTCGACGAAGAATGTATTGACATTACGGAGCGATTAACGAAAGGAGAAACGCTGAAGTACAAGATTGACAACACAGGACTACTGAGGTTTGAGGGAAGGATCTGGGTACCGTACGTACCAGACCTAAGGGAAGAGATATTACAGGAGGCCCATAATACGAGATTCTCGGTACATCCAGGTAGCACCAAGATGTATCAAGATCTGCGTCAGCATTATTGGTGGCCGCATTTTAAAGGAGAAGTTGCAAAATACGTCAGTCGGTATTTAACTTGCCAGAGGGTTAAGCAGAGCACCAGCGGCCCAGTGGATTGTTGCAACCTTTGGAGATTCCAGAGTGGAAGTGGGAGCACATCACAATGGATTTTGTGGTAGGACTTCCTAAAAGTAGTATGCACACAAGCCAATCATATTTGATATGATGTAGCATATACTTTGTAATCTTATTCGTTTGTTAAAGGCATTTTACTTTATCTACATGGTGTTGTTATATTAAATGTAATAAACCCATAGTTTTGAGCAATGCTTTTAGAATCATGATGGTGATCATGCTAATGAGATCTAAATTCAAGATAGCTCATAAACTAAAATCGTTCCTAATCGTTGGATTAATAAAAAGGGGATTAGTGAATCCGGATAGATTAGTACATACGTTGCTTGCTCTTATGAAAAGAATGATTGATCTCATAATCATTTGTGTGGAGACACTAAAACAAGTATGTAGGTGCTTATTAGAGAATAAGTTCACTGAACGTGGCTCGCTAAGGAATACCTAATGGAGTTTTACTCGCCTGTCAATAGGAATTCCTCTAGTGATAGTAGTACAAGTGATCCTTGGACTTGAGATCATCATAGTATCTTGTGTATGATGAGTTATACTTTGACATGTCCCTTAAGACCTTTAGGGTATATCAAAGGGTATGATTGGGTATAATAAGTTGTACATAGAAATAGGTGAATGATCAACAAAGAATCTACCACTTATAGTAAAAGGAGAGAATGTCCTATGTGATTCGATAAATGACGACTCAGAAGTCTTTGGCCAAAGCAGAATGAAATTAGAAAAGAGTTTCTAATTTGCATTAATCAGAGTTGTGCATTTTAGAATCGAAATACATATAATTAAATAAAATAAGACTTGACAGTAATTCCATGTCTTATATTTAATTGGGACATTGTATGGTAGAAGGATTGAATTGTACGGTAACTATGCACTGAAAGGTTTTTTTATGATTAATGTTGAAATCTATATTATCTGGAAAGTCGTTGATCGCTAAGGGGGCTTACCCTTATTGTAGAATAAATATTATTTATTTAAATGAATTAAATAGTTTAATTTATTTATTTAAATAAGATTAGAATTGTTCTAATTGATTTATTCACAACCGGTTTAATATGGAGAACCTAAAGGGTCACACCGCAAAAGGAAAATATTTATTTAAGAAGTAAATGGCATAATTGTAATAATAAGTTAAGTGTATTTAATTTAGTCTATGGAGATAGAATAAATTAAATAGCTTAATATTTATTATTTAATATTTTAGAAATATTAAATATAAATTAATAAGAGGAGTCTTATTATTATTATTACTATTACTATTATTTAATTCCTAATAGGGATTGAGAATTAATTAATAGAAGTACTCTCACATGAATTCCTAATTGGATTAGGAGTTTAATTTAATTAAAGGAGTTTAATTAGAATAGAAACCCTAATCCTAAATAGTATAGGGAAGGGTTTTCCTACATTTATAAATAAGAGAAGTCTTATCATAGATTAGTGTTACACACTCTTGCATAAGAATTGTAGAGAGTACTTACAATTTCTATAGAGATAGAAACTAGGGTTTTGCCAACACCCATCTTCTTGAACAAGTATTATTCCGTGGTGGATCACCTCTAGAGGCCAAACACTTGGGTGGCTAACGTTGATCAAAGGAAGGAATTTAATCGGTGGAATTCAAGGAGAACGCAAAGGAATTGGAGGTGAACTTGTACCTGAGGAAGCTAGAATTCTACAAGGGTATAATTCTTATTCTCCATCTCTTTCGTTTAATTAATAATTGTGCATAAAGAAAGATCATGGTGATGGTTTGTATAAAATTTTAAAATCTGATTTTATCGCGCTTACGCTTTATTAATGTAATTTGATTGCATGTTCGCGTTATACAAACCTAACAGTGGTATCAAAGCCAAACTTTATGCGAATTATTAATTGTTTTGATTCTGTATATACATTGATATGTGTTAAGAATAATTTAATTGGGCATAATTGTTTGTGTAAAATTATTTTATTTATTTTATTTATTTATTTATTTATTTTGATTTTATTTATTTTCAATTAAGATAAAAGGTTTATTTTGAATTGGAATATAATTAAAATTAAAAGTTTTATTTGAACTTGGAATTGGATTCTACGTTAACTAGAATAAAGGAGTTTATTCATATATGGAATAGGATTCCATGTTTCCTAGAATAAAGGAGTTTATTCACCTTCCATGTTTCCTAGAATAAAGGAGTTTATTCACATATGGAATAGGATTCCATGTTTCCTAGAATAAAAGAGTTTATTCACATATGGAATAGGATTCTATGTTTCCTTAAAAAAATAAAGATGTTTATTTTGATAAGGAATAGGATTCAACATATTTTATTTTTCAACAATTTTAAGTTAAAAATAAAGGTGTTTATTTTAAACTTGAAATTGGTTTCCATATTAATTAAAATAAAGGAGTTTATTTTGATTTGGAATTTGATTAAAAATAAAGGAGTTTATTTTTATTCAAAAAATTGGATAAATTAAAATAAAAGAGTTTATTTTGATTTGGAATATGATTAAAATAAAGAAGTTTATTTTAATTAAAATTGGATTTCATGATAACTAATTAGAGTTGGAATTGGATTCAATGATAACTAATTGGAGTTGAAATTGAATTTTATACTAACTAATATTGCCCATTAAATGATATCAATGCATATATGGAATGATTTTATTATTCATGGGATGAGTGTTATTTATTGATACATATAGATATATGTATGATAATAAATAGGGATTGATTATGGACTATTGACCAATGTGTGATTGGATTTATTTTAGTGGATGCTTGAATGTATGGGTTTTTATAAATGGGGTCTGCGTACCTCGTCTTCTCTAATTTTTTCTTAATGTAAATTCTATCTCCCTCCTATGTACTTCCCCTTGACTGCTGATCAAGGTTTCTATTTATTGTAAATAGTTTTTGTAATAGGACTAGTTAGAATTAATTTTGAAGAATTGAAGACAAAGGAGCAAGGAGCGCTTGAAGACCCGTTTGTAATGGAGCCCGAGTTTAAATGTAATAGTTATATTTAAATTTAATTCTTGCACCCTAGGTTTGACCTTTTGGTTCACTTGGTGACTCTAGTGAACCAAACTAGAATAAAAGTCCATAATCAATCCGGGTAGAATATAGTATTCTATATGTGCATGCTTACTATGTATATATTATATATTATACAACATGCTTCGTATGTTTAATAATATGACGCGTATTTTATATATATATGTGCATGCGCGCTAAACAAGATGAGACAAATAATAACAAACCCCTCAAAGAAATCATATTAAGTCCTAAGCGTTCAAAGATATTTGGAATATCGAACGTCGCCTTCTAACATGGTAAAGCAATAGAGTATTAAATATTTAATATGAGTTTGTTGTGTCACCACAAGGCAAGTATTAAAATATTTAAGATGTTGCTTTATCACATTTGATGTTTATACATAGACTGAACGATGCTGTTTTGTTGTGTCACCACAAGGACAGTGTTTTTATTTCGAATATATGGAAGTGCTAGGATGGACTTAACTTAGATAATTTTGATTCGGATGTGTCACCACTTGATCAAAATAATCTAAGAGGCAAAATACAAGGAGTTACATAGAGATGTAATTGACAATAGTTGTTTACCTATTTATTTATATATCGTTTGTTGTGTCACCACAAGGCTATATACATCTAAAATGGGATCCTTAGTCTCACTAGCAAATATTTAATTAGAATTGCCGAACTATATAATGAGGGTAATATAATTTGATGAAAATAGTGGGAGATACTAATTTAAAATAAAGACCTAATTTATTTTGGTAATTAATTAAAAATGAATGTATGCTAAAATGTTGTTAAATTACAAATTCATTTACAGAATTTTACGATGTCTAATTCACTATCACTGCATAGCATATTAGATGCTAATTAACCGGACCGAATTACACGGACTAGTTAAGGAATTTGAGAATAGTTCTCAAGGCTGAAAAGTTATCTTATGTCCTTAATATACCTATCCCTGCAATGGTTGCAGACAATGCCTCAGAGGAAAAGATTGCTACTTTTAGAAAGTGGCAAGATGATGCACAGTTGGCTCAATGCATCATGTTCGCATCCATGAGTAACGAGCTTCAGCGTCAGCATGAAACTATGAATGCTCCTACTGTACTCCGGCACCTTCAAGGAGTTGAAGGGTGAGGAAAGTAAGACTATTAGATATCAGATATCTAAGGAGCTCTTCCAATCTAGAATGACCGATGGCACTACAGTACAGACATATGTCCTAAGATGATCAATTTGATTGAACAATTGGGACAACTGGGTTTTAATGGATGGAGAGATGATCCAAGATTTGATCTTGCAATCACTTCCAGACTCTTTCTCACAAATTGTTGTGAATTTTCACATGAACAAGCTATATGTCAGCCTGCCTGAGTTGCTTAAACATGTTGAAAAATGTAAAGAGTCACTTTCCAACCAAGAAAGACCAAGTCTTACTGGTAGATGATTCTTCTAGGAAGCAGAAGAGGGCTAAAGGATCTTCTTAAAAGAAGAACAATTCAAAGAAGGTAAAAGGAAAGGCAAAAATAAAGGACAATAAGAACAAGACTGATGCATATAGCAAAGGAGTTTGCTTCCACTGCAATAAGCCTGGATACTAGAATTAAAACTAGAGGGTAACCAGAAAAAGCTTAGTGAAGCTTCGGTTACAAATATGGGTTTGTTCATGATTGAAATAAATTTTTCTATAAGTCAAGGTTCTACTTGGGTATTGGATACCGGCTGTAGTTCTCACGTATGCAATCCAATGCAGAGACTAAGTAGAAGTAGAAAGCTAAACAAAGAATAAGTAATCTTACGCGTGGAGAATGAAGCAATGGTTGCTGCATTAACCGTAGGAACTTATAGTTTAGCATTGCCTACGGGCAAGTCTATTAAGTTAATAAGTTGTTATTATGTTCCAGTTCTCTTTAGAAACATTATTACTTCCGTTGTTGGACAAGGAAGGTTCTGGTATTATATTTAAGAACAATTGTTGTTCTATTTATAATGATAATGTTTTGTTTGAAACTGGAAGATTACTTGATAGACTTTGTATACTTGACTTACATGAAAATTATTTTGCAAATTGAACAAACTAATAAAAGAAAAGGAGATGGTCATTCAAAGAGTTGAATATGTGTATTTGATGAAATACAAGTCTGAATCATTTGAAATGTTCAAAGAATTCAGAAGTGAAACATATTGACAGAGTATTAAGATTCTTTGATCAGATCGAGGAAAGAATACTTGTACAATGAGTTTCTAGATCATCTCAAAATGGTATTTTCTCATAATGGACACTTCCTGATACGCAATAATTGATTGGTGTATCTAAAAGGAGAAATTGTACCTTGTTGGACATGGTGCAGTCCATAATGATTTTTACCGACATTCTAGTATCCATCTGGGGTTATGCCCTAGAAACGGCTGCATATCTACAAAATAAGGTAACCTCAAAAATCTGGCCCCAAGACTCCATAAAAGTTATGGATAGGGAGGATTCCTAATCTTAAGTATGTTAAGATAAGGGTTGTCCAGCTTATGTGAAAAGGTTTCAAAGATAAGTTTGGGACAAAATCTGACAAATGCAGACTTGTGGGATATCCTAAAGTAAGTTTAGTATATTATTACTATAATCCTACACGCTGCCTTCTTAGATAAAGGTGTTTATCATTGAAGGAGCTAGTGGGAGGGTAAAAGATCTTGTAGGAGTTCAAGAACCACAAAACACTTTAAGTCGAATCGAGGAACCTGTAGATAGACCTATTGTACCACAACCGAATCGTAAATCTGGAAGAGTACCGAAGATACCTGGGAGGTATGGATTCATCATAGAGGATGATGATGAGGTACGCATCATAGAGGATGATGATCCAGTTATATACAATGAGGCTATGAGTAGAAGACACTCAGAGAAATGGCAAATGGCCATGAAATCCGAAATGGACTCCATGTATGAGAACCAAGTATAGACTCTGGTTACTCCACAAAAGGGCATAGTGCCAAGAGTGTGAATATGGGTCTTTAAGAGAAAGACTGGGGCAAATGGCAAGGTGGAGACCTATAAGACCAGACCTGTTTAAAAGGTTTCAAATAAAGTCAAGGAGTTGACTGTGATAAAACCTTATTACTGGGTAATGCTCAAGTCCATTTGGATTTTGCTTGTGATTGCAGCTTATTACGAAATCTGGCAAAAATGGATGTGGAGACACCCTTCCTCAATGAAGACTTGAGGAGAATGTATGTATGATACAGCCAGAGGAATTTGTTTCAAAGGTTGAAGCAAATCGTGTTTTAAGCTACAATGATCCATTTATGGATTGAAGCAAGCTTCTCAAAAATGGAACATTCATTTTGATGAGAAAATCAAAAGAGTTTGATTTTATCAAAAATGAGAATGAACCTAGTGTGTACAAAAGGGTAAGTGGGAGCACTGTGACATTCTTGGTATTATATGTTGATATACTACCGACAAGGAATAATACACCAATGCTACAATCAGTAAAGATAAAATTATCTAAACATTCTTCCATGAACGACTTGGGAGGAGCATCCTATAAATTGGGGATAGAAATCTATATAGATAGATTTAAAAGGATGTCCGGCTTGACCCAATGAACGTATATTCATTCAATGCTAAAGGCGTTTAGCATTGCAAACTCCAAGAAAGGTCTCATGATGATGAGCCGTGGAGTGTATCTCTCTAAAATTGTCCCCAATTAAAAGAGAGATCGCATGAGTTACTATCATGCATGCAATGAATATACTAGGCTTGATGTTGATCAGTCATATTCTAGAGAAGATCACTGTAAGACAGTGATAAACATCTTTAAGTACTAAACCGGTATTGAAGATGTAATCATAATTCATGGTAGGTCCGAATTAAAACTAGAAGGCTAAACAGACTCAAGTTTTTTCAAACTGACCAAGACGATAACAAATCCACTTTAAGGTAAATCGTTACCTTGAAAGGTGGTGCAGTGAATTGGAAAGGTTCCAAACAGCAAAGAGTTGCTGGTTTAGTGACAAAGACAAAGTATATAGCTGTAAATGAAGCTGCAAGTTGATTGTTTGGATGAAAAAGTTCATCACAGAACTAGGAATAGTTCCTAAGTCTCATCTTGGATTCAAACATGTGTTGCGGCACTTTCATTTGATTAGTGGAATCATTGAAAGAGAAGAAGTCACTATAGAGATAGTGGACTCTCAAGAACAACATTGCATATCTATTTACTGAAGCTTTATCCAAACAGCAGGATGATCGTCACTTAGAGAAGAAGGGTATTAGATACCATGACGATTGGCTTTAGTGCAAGTGGGAGATTAAAAGTAGTATGCACACAAGCCAATCATATTTAATATGATGTAGCATATACTTTGTAATCTTATTCGTTTGTTAAAGGCATTTTACTTTATTTACATGGTGTTGTTATATTAAATGTGATAAACCCATAGTTTTGAGCAATGCTTTTAGAATCATGATGGTGATCATGCTAATGAGATCTAAATTCAAGATAGCTCATAAACTAAAATCGTTCCTAATCGTTGGATTAATAAAAAGGGGATTAGTGAATCCGGATAGATTAGTACATACGTTGCTTGCTCTTATGAAGAGAATGATTGATCTCATAATCATTTGTGTGGAGACACTAAAGCAAGTATGTAGGTGCTTATTAGAGAATAAGTTCACTGAACGTGGCTCGCTAAGGAATACCTAATGGAGTTTTACTCGCCTGTCAATAGGAATTCCTCTAGTGATAGTAGTACAAGTGATCCTTGGACTTGAGATCATCATAGTATCTTGTGTATGATGAGTTATACTTTGACATGTCCCTTAAGACCTTTAGGGTATATCAAAGGGTATGATTGGGTATAATAAGTTGTACATAGAAATAGGTGAATGATCAACAAAGAATCTACCACTTATAGTAAAAGGAGAGAATGTCCTATGTGATTCGATAAATGACGACTCAGAAGTCTTTGGCCAAAGCAGAATGAAATTAGAAAAGAGTTTCTAATTTGCATTAATCAGAGTTGTGCATTTTAGAATCGAAATACATATAATTAAATAAAATAAGACTTGACAGTAATTCCATGTCTTATATTTAATTGGGACATTGTATGGTAGAAGGATTGAATTGTACGGTAACTATGCACCGAAAGGTTCTTTTATGATTAATGTTGAAATCTATATTATCTGAAAAGTCGTTGATCGCTAAGGGGGCTTACCCTTATTGTAGAATAAATATTATTTATTTAAATGAATTAAATAGTTTAATTTATTTATTTAAATAAGATTAGAATTGTTCTAATTGATTTATTCACAACCGGTTTAATATGGAGAACCTAAAGGGTCACACCGCAAAAGGAAAATATTTATTTAAGAAGTAAATGGCATAATTATAATAATAAGTTAAGTGTATTTAATTTAGTCTATGGAGATAGAATAAATTAAATAGCTTAATATTTATTATTTAATATTTTAGAAATATTAAATATAAATTATTAAAAGGAGTCTTATTATTATTATTACTATTACTATTATTTAATTCCTAATAAGGATTGAGAATTAATTAATAGAAGTACTCTCACATGAATTCCTAATTGGATTAGGAGTTTAATTTAATTAAAGGAGTTTAATTAGAATAGAAACCCTAATCCTAAATAGTTTAGGGAAGGGTTTTCCTACATCTATAAATAAGAGAAGTCTTATCATAGATTAGTGTTACACACTCTTGCATAAGAATTGTAGAGAGTACTTACAATTTCTATAGAGATAGAAACTAGGGTTTTGCCAACACCCATCTTCTTGAACAAGTATTATTCCTTGGTGGATCACCTCTAGAGGCCAAACACTTGGGTGGCTAACGTTGATCAAAGGAAGGAATTTAATCGATGGAATTCAAGGAGAACGCGAAGGAATTGGAGGTGAACTTGTACCTGAGGAAGCTAGAATTCTACAAGGGTATAATTCTTATTCTCCATCTCTTTCGTTTAATTAATAATTGTGCATAAAGAAAGATCATGGTGATGGTTTGTATAAAATTTTAAAATCTGATTTTATCGCGCTTCCGCTTTATTAATGTAATTTGATTGCATGTTCGCGTTATACAAACCTAACACTTCCAACAACACAGAAGGGTCTAGACGCCATCTGGGTGATCGTAGATCGTTTGACCAAGTCTGCCCATTTTCTACCGATCAAGATCAGGTACAAATTAGAGCAGTTGGCGAAACTTTACGTGAAGAAAATAGTATCGCGACATGGAGTGCCGTTGTCTATTGTATCTGACAGAGATTCGCGCTTCACGTCAAATTTTTGGAGAAGTCTACAGGAGAGACGGGAACACAGTTAAGAATGAGTACGGCGTATCATCCTCAGACTGATGGTCAGAGCGAGCGAACGATTCAGACCCTAGAGGACATGCTCTGGGCAGTTGTGATGGATTTAGGGGGCGGCTGGGACGATCACTTGCCCTTGGTAGAGTTCGCTTATAACAATAGTTATCACGCTAGCATCGGTATGCCACCGTACGAAGCATTGTATGGAAGGAAGTGTCGAACGCCGTTATGTTGGGATGAAGTTGGTGAGCGGAGGTTGTTGGGACCAGAATTGGTACAACAAACCGTGGAAATCATTAAAGTAATAAGACAACGGTTAGTAGCAGCCCAGGATCGTCAGAAGAAGTATGCCGACTTACATCGTCAGAAACGAGAATTTGAAGTTGGTAGCTTTGTGTTTTTGAAGGTATCTCCCTGGAAAGGGAAGATCCGTTTTGGAAAGAAGGGAAAATTGAGCCCTAGGTTCATAGGACCTTTTGAAATATTAAGGAGAATAAGCGAGGTGGCGTACGAGATAGCATTACCTCCTGAACTTGAGCACATTCACAACGTGTTTCATGTATCAGTATTACGCCCATATAAGCCAGACTACAAGCATGTTATTTCCTATGAGCCAATCCAAGTCGAGAAGGACTTATCATACGAGGAGATTCCTGTCCAAATACTTGATAGGAAGGAACATAAGCTGAGAAATAAAGTCATTCATTCGGTTAAAGTTCTCTGGAGGAATCACGCGGTGGAAGAGGCCACGTGGGAGCTCGAAGAGAAGATGAGAGCAAATTACCCCCAGTTATTTGAGTAACCTTAGGTTGAAATTCCGAGGACGGAATTTTTATAAGGGGGAGAGGATGTAATGTCGAGGAAATTTTAAACATTGTATCAATTTATTAATTTATTTTACTATTATCGGATTTAAATAATTCGCATGAAGAATTATTGTTGAAATAAATATTATAAATAATTAATTAATTGAATTATTTAATTCAATTTAAATATTGGGAGCATAGTGTTAATAATTTTAATAAACAAGTTGGGCTATTTTCTTTTATTGACCCAAATTTTATAGGGTTGAGCCCAATTTCCTTTTTAATTCCTATTGGGCCGTTTCCTATTTAATTCGTCTGGCCCAACCCCATTGGGTTGAGCCCAATCTCGTGCCGGGTTAAATCATGTTGCAATCGGGTTTGGGGGAAAAGAAAATCCATCTCTGTGAAACCAATTTGGGAGCAGAGTTGGGTTCAAATCACAGTCTATTGACCTAAGTTCACAAAATTCGACCGAGCAGAGGAGGGATTGGGGAGAGGTAGGGGTCGCTAGGGCTAGCGTGTCGGCGACAGCATGAGATGACTGGCCATGTGAGGTAGGAATCGAGCCTACCGACCGACGACTACCAAAGAGCGACCCGCAGACAAGGCGGGGAGACGTGGGGTGACCGAGCAACCATAGTATGGACCAAGGGTTCCAGAAATCCGGTGAGTCGACCGACGGGACCACGCGGCTCGAGGTGCCTGCCGAACCCAGCTGGGAAATGATGGGAACCGTCATTCGCTGCCTCTTACCTACCGACGGTCAAAGGTGCGATCAATTGGGGTAATACCCAGCAATTGGGTAAATTTTCTTCTATAAATTGGGCACCCAAAACCCTAACCCGAGCTGCTAAAATTTTCCTTTCAAATTAGAGAGAGAGGAATTACAGAAAAGAAAGGGAGCAGGGGAACTAGCCGTGATTGTTCGCCGGCTTTGTTTCTTACTTTGGGAGGAGAAGGAGGACGACGTTTCGGTCACGCTCAAGGTATAACAGTGAGCCGCTAGGGTTATTTGATTTGCTTTCCTTTTCTTTCTTTCCTTCTGTAATTGGGTTGTGTTGCTCGATTGTATTGGTTTGTATTTCTTTGGTTTTGAGAATCTATGTATTGAAGAACCTTAAGGTTCTGGCAGTTTGAGTTGTACTGAGAATAAACTAGCGTTGTGTTCTAAGATGCATAGCCTATGTTTGTTGTAATGCCTGACCAAACTGAGTTTCATTTTGGTGTTTAAACTGTCCTCTGTATGGTATTGGGTTATACTGTGTGCCTTCTTTGATTTGGGAAATCTGGACTCACAGAACCTTAAGGTCTGAGTAGCCTAAATTTGGTATAGGAATGGACCAGTGTTGGATTGTAGAGTGCCCCATACGTATTTGTTATAATGCTTGAGTCAGTTTTTTTGTTGCAGGTTGGTGTTCAATGTTGTCGATTGACAGTCTTGTTAGATGCAGAACACAATCCTTGGCTGTGTATAGAACTTGAACTCAGTGTTGTCATAGGAATCTGTTTAGGATTTTCCTGTTGCGTTGAATGGTAATACTGGTTAGTTGAAGTAGGAATTGCAGGGCTTGTATAACATGGTTATTGGATTCGGCAGTAAAGAATAAAATGGGACTATTACCCTTAATAAACAACAACTGTTTCTTTTTCCAAATGGGTCATGCAATTCGTTAGTTATTCAAATAGAAACAACTAACAAGTGAAGTTTAACTATTGTCTCATGTTACACTATTGGCTTGATTACCTGGTCATTATTTGAATTAATAATACACTAATTGATTTATTGATTATTTAACCGTAAATAATAAATATTTAATTATTATTTAATTAATATTAAATAATAATTAAGTATGAATAAAGTAATTATTTATTATTTTCCCACAAATAATAAATAAAGATAATAAATATTTAATTATTATTTAATTAATATTAAATAATAATTAAGTAGGAACAAGTTAACTAAATAATTATTTATTATTTATCCAAAAATAATAAATAAAGGTAATAAATATTTAGTTATTATTTAATATTAAATAATAATTAAGTATAAATAAAGTTAGTAAATAATTATTTATTATTTATCGATAAGTAATAAATAAAGATAATAAATACGTAAATGATAATTAAGTATAAGTAAATAAATTATTTATTATAAATATTTGATTATTATTTAATTAATATTAAATAATAATTAAGTATGAATAAGGTTAGTAAATAATTATTTATTATCTAACAATAAATAATAAATAAAGATAGTAAATATTTAATTATTATTTACTTACTATTAAATAATAATTAAGTATGAATGAAGTTAGTAATTATCTATTGTTGATAAATAAAGATAATAAATATTTAATTGTTATTTAATTGATATTAGATTATGATTAAGTACGAATAAGTTAACAAAATAATTATTTATTATTTATCAATAAATAATAAATAAAGATAATGAATATGTAATTATTATTTAATTAACATTAAATAATAAAGTATGAGTATTATTACAAATAAAGATAATAAGTACTTATTGATTATTTAACTAATAATTAAGTGTGTGTGAATTAAATATTTAATTAATGTTGAATAAGGAACAGGAATAATAATTACTCAATTACCCTTAAGGGTGAATAGTAATTGTAGACACCCAAATTTTGCACTTCGGATACTAACCCTGACAGGAAGGCAAATTCGGCAAATGAACCGGCCTGCGAGAGCAAAGGATGGACCAATACGGACACTCGACGCCACCGCGACGATTTACAACCGAAACCGACGCGACAACAAGGCTGTCCGAAATAAGCATTCCCGAAGGATGTGGCACGCCTCCCGGTGATTCCCGGACTGCAAAATACGAGCCTGTCGGCGAAAACCGACGTCACGACACGAGAATCGAGGCGTAGCACGAAAATCGAGAAAGTCAAGCCAGCCAGCGGCAGATTGATCTGCGGCCAATGAGTGCGCCTTTTGAAAATACGGAACTCGAAACACGGAAACCCGAAATTCAGCTGAGTGGAGGGGTGGCGGCCAGCCAGCCGCAGATCAATCTGCGGCCAGCCGCAGAACCATCTGCGGCTGGCTCTGGCCAGCCTATTTCAACTCATTCCCCATTCAGCATACAGGAGGTTGAATCAGGCGAGGAGGAGAAGGAAAAACAGCAACAGCAGCTCGGGAATTGAGGAAGAAATAGCATAAAATTGCAACAAAAGAGGAGAGAAAGAGAGAAAAAAAGAGAAGATTTATACTCTTTTGATTTGATTGTATCACATATACTCTCCTTCTATTCAAAATACACAAGTTTACATCCACTTTGATATCATTTGCAAGGTGAAAATTCCCTTATTATAGCAATTTTTATCATATCCTTTGGTTGAATTAAATGTAGTTTTCATGTAATTGATGATGTAACAATGAATTAGGGATTATTAGTGAGGGTTCCATCGGAACAAAATTCTTCCTAATAACCCGATGATATTCGTTTGTTGAATTTTTGGTTGTTTTACGACGTTATATTGGGCGTGGTTCCTTGAGATCGCTATTTTAGAATGTCTTGGTATTGTTAGATTATCCGTGTTGGTTATTTCTTGTAATACCCGGTTGTGGGTGTGTGGAAATTTGGGGTGTGAGCCTAGAAAAGCGACCCCGTGGTCCAAATCCGATGATGGACGTCTTTTGATGTAGATAGTAGGAATGATATAGTTTTCATTGTACATATGTAATCGTCGGGCCTTAAAACGACGCCAAGGCGAGAATCGTGGTTAAGGCCCCGTCATAGTGAAAGTATGCGATTGTGGGCGTTCGGGGTTATTTTGATGGCTTACATGCCCATGAATAGCCCCAACGCATTTTAATGTTTGATTTGATTTATGACACGAAATTGATTTCAAAGCTAAAACGATGAAGATTTTCATAAAACTAATCAAACTAGGTTATTAGCTTCACGGGGATAAGAAATTGGGAGCGCTAATGAATGTCAATTTCTATTTAACGAGAAGGCAAAAGAAAGAAAATCGTTTTCAAAACATCACAAGAAATGGTTTTGTGAAATAAATGACGTTTTGTTAAACCAATGTGCATAGGGTTAAAGAGATCCTAGAAATTGCCCGTCATTCTGTGAAAGCAACGTATAGGTCTCGATTCCTATTTTGACGAAGGTTTAAAAACTCTTGTGTTGCCAAAACGACACCTAATGAAAACCTTGCAGTTTTGACAATTAAAATCAAACATTTCTAACAAAGAATAAAGCTTTCTCGTAGAAGCCGAAGGACATTCTACAGCACTCTCGAAGCACGACTTTCCATAAAAAAATCCAAATGATTCTTTCATACAAACTCATCACAACATTCACATAGGCACACACACACACACGTGCACGCATACACATTTTAAGAATTAAAAGGATAGGAAAAGCATCAAGATTGCGGTAACCGTGTTTCACGGAAGTCGGGGGGTGCCTAACACCTTCCCCTCGCTTAAGCAAGCCCCCGAACTCTATGAATCTCGGTTCGCAGACCAATTAATTCGGAGTCACATATGAGCCAGCGATTTACAAAAAACGAAATTCGGATGAGTTGGTACATCCATTTCAAATATACCAACTGGCGACTCTGGTCAAATTGGCTCATCATAAAACGATCTTTCAAAACCCCGTCGACATTAAATGCCGACCTTTTCCAAAAGAATCATTTAAACCAAAAGGCTAAAATTGGAAAGGGTAATAACCACAAAAGGAGCGACATTTCCCGACGTCGACAGCTGGCGACTCTGCTGGGGACATGAGAGGGCTTAAGCCGCGTTCAAAATCTTGATGCTATCCTATCCTTCAAAAGTTCATGAATATGTGTGTGCATGCGATATTTTGATCGTTTTTACTTTTGTTGTATGACTGTGTGTTTTGTACAATAAATGAATAATGTGAATGGGTTTGTTTTACTTTAAAGTAATCATTTGCATACGGTGAGGACGATGAATGTGAATGTATGTTGAGAGTGTACCTCCTCCTGAGGCGAACTTGTCGGTTGCTTATTACTGGACTCGAAGGGGCTACTCCCCGGAGATGGCTCAGGAAACGCACGACCTAAATCCGCTCCAATCGAAAGGTTTCAGACGAGTAGATTGTGAAGATTTGGGGACCTTCATGCCGAAAAGCCCGCGAGAGTAACCTTAGGATAGGTCAGCCTCAGATTAACCCAACGCAGGAAAAGTCTCTTCATGCCCTTTTACGTTTCGCACATATACATGTCATGATCGCATTCAATATTCATATATGCCTCCCCTCTTGTCAAAAGAAATTACTAACCTCTATGTTTTGCAGGGAACAACTGGGGAAGCATAATAAGTCGAGTCTAACATTTATTATTGCAATAAGGGATCGCTAACATGTTGTTTTGCAGAGAAAGATTAAAAAACCCAAAACACAAAAGTTACAGCTTTAGCATGCATCCATATCCTTTCATTGCCCAGGACTAAACTTCGAACTGTTGTTTCTGTAGGATTGCTCCTCAAACGCGTTCGCAATCTAAAAGGGCCCAAGACTCTACATCTGAAATGGCTGATCTTCCACCTACTAATCCTGGTTCCATATCGCGTGAGGAATTTGATGATTTCAAGAAACAGATGTTAGAAATGGCCATGATGCTAAAGGAACAATTGCTACCTAGACAGGATCCACCTAAGAAGGATCCACCCCAACCTAAGGGCGAGCCAGTCGTCCCAAAGGCCATTCCTATACCTAACCGGACAGTAATTACTATCCCGGAGGAAGGAGACACTGACGACCTCCGGAAGAAAATGAAACAAATGGAGGAGACCATCCAATCTCTAAAAGGCATAGGTTCCCTAGGCAGGGTTAATTATTCAGATCTATGTGTCTTCCCCGGAACCAGATACTCGGAGAAATTTAAAATTCCCGAATTTGAGAAATACAATGGGAAGGGGGATCCTTATACACATCTGAAAATATACATCGGGGAGCTTGGATCCTATGCCGAAGACGAAGGTCTAAGAATGCAATTATTCCAAAAGAGCCTGACGGGAGAGGCAAAAATTTGGTATGCCCATCTTGACAATGCCCGGATCCATAATTGGGAGGAGTTGGCCCACACCTTCTTAACACAGTATAGCTTCCAGGCACAAATGGCCCCTGATAGATACCAGATGACGAAAATTAAGAAGCAACCCAAGGAATCTTTCAGGGATTATGCACAGCGATGGAGGGGTATGGCTGCACAAGTGAATCCCCCAATGAGAGAGTCGAAAATGGTGATGACCTTCGTGGATATTCAGGAGGCACCTTATTATGAGCGGGTTATATCAGGGATTGGTAGGCCTTTCGCCGAGATGATTAAACACGGAGAAATGGTGGACATGGGGTTGAAGTCTGGCAAGATTCGGGATTTCACGGCTTTGGAAACAGCTGCAGAACAAATACAGAGTGAAAATTATGGCAGCATTTCTCGTAGGGTCCAAAAGAAAAAGGAAGAAGATGTTTCCCTCATCCTGCAGGGATCATCTAGAAAGGCAGAAAACAATCCTCCAGTACAGGTGCAGAGAGTGGGGCCATCCCGACAGCCTAACTTCACTGATCAGAGGACGGACGGGCGAAGGAGATTCGAGACCTCGAAAAATCGAGTATTCACCCCACTCGGGGATCCTCTTGAGCGGGTTTTGGCAGTGTTGATAGCCCAGAGGAAAATAGTCGATTTGGCACCCCCGAGTGACCCGAATGGAAGAAGGTTTGACCCAAGCAAGAAATGCGCATACCATTCAGGTTCCCCTGGTCATGATACGCAGGAATGTTGGACGCTGAAGCACAGAATTCAGAACTTGATTGATAGTGGGGAAATTGTGGTGGAACAGCCAGACTCCCCAAATGTTAAAGTCAATCCCCTGCCTAGGCATGATGGAGGGGGGGTCAATGTGGCGGAAGCCAGTGAAGCCGAGGGGCCGTCAAGGCTGATTTATGTGAAGAAAATTGATGAGATGATCAGCATGATAAGTGATCACGAGAATGCACGGGGAGCGCCAATTAGGTTAGCGGGGGTAAGCAGAAATATCATAGGGGGCCTATCAAGTTAGCAGCTCCGAAACCCCTCACCCTTACAGCAAGATCGCAAATCCCTGTCAACAGTCTGAAAACGGTACCATGGAATTATGGGGGGGTGTTAGAAGAAGCGGCCGGTTGTGCTTCGGTAACATCAAAGGGGAATCCCTTATATCTTCCTGGACGAGTCCTTGAAAGCAAAACGAAGAAAAAAGAACAGATATCCGAGGAGAAAGCCATGGAATTCTTGAGGTGGATGGATCATCCGGAAGCAAGAGGGATCCAGATATTAAGCGAGGAGTCGACCCTGACATCAATCATGGATTTGGTGTTATCGTCCAGTGATCACTGCAAAATTCTGGCGAAAGTCCTGGAGGAGGCATATGTTCCCAAAGAGATCGGCAAGGACAGTTTCAGCCATCTGGTGGACCATCTGTTGGAAAGTAATGTAATATCATTTACAGATGATGATATCCCCAAAGAGGGACGGGGGCATCGAAAACCGCTACATATTGCGGTAATCTCCTCAGGTTATATCATGAATGGGGTGCTGATTGATGGGGGATCGGCGTTGAATATCTGTCCCCTCAGTACATTGCAGAAGATGAACATCAATCCTAAGCGCCTACGGGCCAGTCATGTAGTGGTGCGAGCCTTCGATGGTTCCCGGAGGGATACAATTGGAGAGATAGAATTGCCGGTGGAAATAGGACCTTGTACTTTTGATATCTCTTTCCAAGTCCTAGATATTGCGGCAAGTTATAACCTGTTATTGGGGAGGCCATGGATACACATGGTCGGGGCAGTTCCTTCCACACTACACCAGCAAATCAAACTTATCATCGACGGGAATCTGGTGACGATCTCGGCGGAGTGTGATGACCCCTCTCCTTCCAGGAATGGCCTGCCTGTGATTAATGTGGACGAGTCGGCGGCACCTGCAGGTTTTCAGGCGCTGGAAATCAGCACTCCCCACTACAGATGCCTGGGGGCTCCAGCCATGAAACCTAAGGTCTCTCCAGAACTTACCTTCGTTGCAAAGGAAATGATGAAAATAAAATTCCAGCCTGGACAGGGGTTAGGAAAGAGCAGTCAAGGAATCACCGAGCTCATTCAACTACCCCATCAGATAGGTAAAGCAGGGTTGGGATATCATGAAGGCGTAGCACGGAGACACCGTCAAGGTGCGGCTCCGACTCGACTGGCTGGAAAACCGGTAACTAAGGTCAACAATGAACGAGGGACTAGCAAGCCTGTGATTGGGGGCAGGGGATGAAGAATTAACCCCCGCAAGTGATGAGTCGACTAAGAGGGAAAGTTTCCTACAAGAGGTCACGCAAAAGTTTGAAACCAGGTGCTATATCCCCGGACAACTAACAAGCAATGGAGAGGGGACAGATGTTGTCACGCCACCGGGAGCCCAACAAGGTGTGCCTGTCATCGATTGGGCAGGGCTAATTATTCCTGAAGAGGGTAGGAAGAGGGACTCAGGCAACATAGCCGTAATCATCGGGGAAGTTTCCGATGTGAAGCCCCCTTTTATCCAGCGCATTTCATCTGACCTGACCGTCGACAACTGGACCATGAAACCAGTGATATCCAAACAAGGGTAAAACCCGACATCAGGGTGGTAGACCCCAGAGGATGGGAGGATGAAGAAGTTTATTTTGTTGTTTTGTATTTTGCATAATTATGTCGTTTCGTCATGTTATCTGAAAATGTGATCGTTGTGGAAAATAACTTATATATGACAAATATTTTGTTTCATGTCAGGTGTACCAATTTGAGTGTTCCTTGCCTAACAAATGGTCTTTCAAATTTGAATGATGACTATGATTTTGATATTGAGCTGGATTTCGATTTGATGGGCATTGAGCAAGATGAGACAGATTACGACGACGCGCCTGACGAGATCAAAGGATGGGTCGAGGACAAACCCAAACCCAACTTAGACCAGACCATCACCATAGATATCGGAACCCCTGATAAACCCAAAGAGCTCAAGATAGGAACAAACCTTACCCCTAGCCAGAAAGCAGAAATAACTGAGTTGCTAAGCCAGTATGAGGATGTCTTTGCCTGGTCTCATGAGGACATGATCGGATTGTCCACAGACATTGTGGTACACCGGTTGCCCATCAAGGAGGGTTTCAGGCCTGTCAAGCAGAAACTAAGAAAGTTGAAACCGGAGTGGAGCTTGAAGGTGAAGGAGGAGATCATCAAACAATTCAGGGCCGGAATCATTATGGTGTCCACTTACCCAGAATGGCTGTCCAACGTAGTCCCAGTGGCTAAGCCTGGAGGGAAGGTGAGGGTATGTGTAGACTATAGAGATCTAAACAAGGCCAGTCTCAAGGATAACTTCCCGGTGCCTTTCATACACATCCTGGTGGATAACACAGCCCAGTACGAGATGTACTCTTTTGTTGATTACTTTGTGGGGTATCATCAGATAATGGTGGCGGAAGAAGATCGGGAAAAGACCGCGTTCATCACCCCTTGGGGCACTTTCTGCTATAGGCGATTGGCTTTCGGTCTCACAAATGTGGGGGCTACTTATCAGAGAGCTATGATGGCCCTGTTCCACGACATGATGCACAAGGAGATAGAGGTCTACGTGGATGACATTATCGTGAAGTCAAGGGTAGAATCTGACCATATAACCCATCTCAAAAAGCTATTCGATCGGCTTAGAAAGTATAATTTGAAGCTCAATCCGGCGAAGTGTGCTTTCGGAGTGCAGTCGGGCAAGCTCTTGGGATTCCTGGTTAGTGATCGGGGCATTGAGTTGGATCCGGCAAAGATTAAGGCCATTGTGGATATGCCGACACCTCACACGGAGAAGGAAATAAGAGGATTCCTTGGAAGAATAAACTTCATTAGCCGCTTCATATCCCACTTGACGATTACATGCGAGCCGATTTTCAAACTATTAAGGAAGGATGCTTCCCAAGAATGGAATGAACAATGTCAGAAAGCCTTTCAGACCATTAAAAAGCAGCTGATAGAGGCACTAGTGCTGGTACCCCCGAGGGATGGGATCCCTCTGTTTATGTATATATCGGTCAATGCCATTGCAATGGGATGTATGCTGGGACAGAAGAATGAGGCAGGTAAAGAGCAGGCCATCTACTATCTCAGCAAGAGATTTAGCCGATGTGAACAAAATTACACTCCCATCGAGAAGACCTGTTGTGCTTTGGCCTGGGCTGCAGGGAGATTACAGCATTACCTCTATGGGCATACTACGTACCTGATATCGAGAATGGATCCCCTGAAATATATTTTTGAGAGGCCCATGCTGAACTGTCGACTGTCAAGATGGCAGTTAATCTTACAACAGTTCGACATGTTATACGTAACTTAGAAAGCCATGAAAGGGCAGGGAATTGCAGATCAGTTGGCGGAAACGCCATCAGGAGGGATGGAGCCGTTAGAAACTCCTCTGCCGGGCGAAGATATATTTTTGGTATTACACACGAAATGTGATAACGAGGGACAGTTCTAGAAGCTGTATTTTGATGGTGCCATGAATGCTGAAGGGGCAGGAGCCGGAGCAGTCCTGGTCTCTATCACCGGAGAGCAATACCCTGTGGGCACTAAATTGCAGTTCAGTAATTCGAATAACACAGCTGAGTACGAGGGATGTATATTGGGACTCCGTTTTGCCTGCGATATGGGAGTGAAAAGACTAGCAGTGTTCGGGGATTCAGAGTTGGTAATCAAACAGGCGATCGGGGAGTATAGCACGAAGGAGCTCCGGTTGCTTCCATACCACCGATGTGTTGTCCAATTGATGCGAGAATTTGAAGATATCGCTTTCCGACATATCGCCCGGGGACGAAATAATTTTGCTGATGCATTGGCAACTCTGGCTTCCTTAATCCACATAATCAGGAACAGGGACATTCCACAGATTGAGATAGCAGTACAGAATGCCCCGGCATACGAGGAGCATGTTGCAGTATTATCGGACGAGGTGGTTCTTCCAAAGCAGCCTTGGTATCACGACATAAGGGAATATCTGAGGGATAGATCCATTCCCGACCAGGCAAACCGAGCTGAGAGGGTGAGAATTCAAAAGATGGCAATGAAGTTTTACCTGAGTGGGGATTCACTCTACAAGAGAGATGCTGGTTTGGGATTGTTACAATGCGTAGATGAGACGCAGGCCCATAAGATTATGGACGAAATACACGGTGGAGTATGTGGGCCGCACATGAGTGGACCGATGCTGGCCAAAAAGATCTTGAGAACGGGGCATTATTGGTTAACACTGAAAGCCGACTGCGATGATCATGTCAAGCGGTGTTACCAATGCCAGGCGCACGGTAATGTGATCCATACGCCTCCCAATGAACTGCACTGTATGACCTCCCCGTGGCCATTCTCAATGTGGGGAATGGATGTAATCGGACCGATAGAGCCCAAAGCAAGCAACGGACACCGATTCATTTTCGTCATGATAGATTACTTCACTAAATGGGAAGAAGCAGCTTCTTTCCCCAAAGTAACTCAGGAGATCATCGTCGGTTTCATCAGGAATAATGTTATTTGTCGATACGGGCAACCTGAGGTTTTGGTCTCCGATAATGCCAAGAATTTGAACAACGCCCTCATGAAGGGATTATGCGACCAGTTTAAGATCAAACACCTCAATTCTGTCATTTACCGTCCCAAGATGAATGGGGCAGTGGAGGCTGCAAACAAGAATATCAAGATGATCATGGCGAAAATGTCTGCTAATCACCGGGGATGGCCGGATCTGTTACCCCTCACCCTGCTGGCATACAGAACGTCAACGCGTACTTCTACAGGGGCAACCCCTTACGCTTTGGTATATGGAATGGAGGTTGTTCTGCCAGTTGAGGTTGAGATGGCGTCCCTCAGAATATTGATCGATGCTCAGATAAGCGAGGAGGATTGGATGCAAAATCGATACGACCAATTGGCCCTAATTGATGAAAGGAGGGTGGCTGCTGTTTGGCACGGTCAGTTGTACCAACAAAGGATCTCTCGATCATACGACAAAAGGATAAGACCTCGGAAGTTCAAGGAAAATGACCTGGTGCTAAAAAGAGTCATGCCTTGTCAAGACGAAGCCAAAGGGAAGTTTGCCCCGAACTGGGAAGGACCTTTTGTGATTAAGAAAATGCTATCGGGAGGAGCCCTCATATTGCAAGAAATGGATGGTGACGTATTTCCACAACCCCTCAATTCCGACTCGGTGAAGCGGTTCTACGCTTGAATCATCAGTTTCCCTTTTTCTTTGAGGAACGAACTACGTAGGACTTGATCTCCCAACTTGTGGGGGTACGTAGGCAGCCATCATGGCACGGTCCGATCCCTTAAAATAATACTTTCTCTAACCAAAACCAATTCCCAATAGCCAAATAAACCTTCCTACACCCTCGAAACCTCCCCGAAACCAGCCGCCTAATCAGCTTCATCTCAAATGACATAACCCTGATCCAACCAAACAATTAGCCAAAATCTAAGACCAAGTCAGATGAAATCGACAGGGCGTGCGGCAATATCTGTCAAATCTCCATCAAGACTTGAGAGGAGAAAGAAGGCAAAATGTCAAAATCATGGTTAGCTGGATAAAATGAGGATTCTATGAAAGGCAACGATACGACAAAAAGGGAAAATGACTAAATTTAAATGCATGTCTGTATATATAAGTCATTTTGTTACAAGATTTCTCTTTCGATAACCGATGAAACTGATATAGTCTATGCACGAAATAAAATAATCTACAAATCTGAAACTAGCTGAAGTAAGATGGATAAAGTGGTGGATAGATCTGAAGCATCAGCATCCCCTGCAATCTGCTGCCCCATCATGTCGATGCGGTCCAATAAAGCAGTAGCTCGGCTGACAGTTCCAGAATGAGCATCTATAACTGCCCTGGTCTGAAATACAATGGCGTCTCTGTTAGCAATGGTAGCATCTCTAGCCAGAATGGCATCATCTCTCTCAACAAGAGCGGCATCCCTCTCAGCTTCAGTAGTAATCAAGGCCAGGCGGAGTCGGGTATCCTCAGTAACCCAACTAGGGGCAGAATCAGCTGAGATGGAATGATCTATGGTATCATCTGGGAAAATCACTCCAGAGTCATCAAAGGCCCCAGTCTGACTCAAACCAACTGGATCCGAGTCTCCGCGCAGCCACTGCACGTAAGTAAATGTTTGGATATGGCAGCTCTCACTATATTCGGCAAAGATCCTGCGAGACCAAAGATCCTATACCCGCAGTAGATCCCTCTCTGTCTGGGATGATATAAGGAATCGGTAGGCGGCTGCACCTGTGAAAGGGTGAAAATCCTGTGTCTGATCAAACTGCCCTGTAACCGCCAAGGGATGATAAGTCGTCACGCCTCTTAAGCCAACAATAGGAATGAAATCCAGGTTGGGCACGTGAGTCAAGAAGCTCATAAAGGAGTAATAACCCGAGTAGATCAGGAGATGAAAAGGATCCCCAATAACCGACAAGAATTCTACCCAGGAAGCCGCATCAGTACAGCTCACGGGACGAAACGAAAACTGCGTGGCTATGTCATGGCTGAAGCAAAACCCTTGGCGACGGAAATGGCCGATGGGACTGAGATGACTCATGAACCACATATACAATAAGGTCGAGCTCCCTCTGAATGCTCTGCCTCGGAAAGACTGACAATATGAGGCTGACATGTAAGTATCTGCCAATATCATGGGAAGAACGGTGTGATCCTCCTGAAGGGCTCTGACGGCCGCGACAACTCGCATATCAAACTGATCGGGTCCAGCTGGCAAATACAAAACTGAAATGACACAGGCCATCAAAACGGCTACTCTCAAAACACCCCAGCGCTCCTCGGACACGGAAAAATCACCAGAAAATAGGTGAAAACTGTCGGGTGAGCCGAATCGGTCAATCAGAAAATGTAGGGGAACTAGATGATCTGATGTGATCACCGATAACAAAACTGTCCTCTGCAAACCGGTGAAAGTCAAGAACTGACGGCGCATGGAACCAGCTGTGACCCTGGCACAAGGACCATCCAAAGATAAGCCGGTAAAGCGAGCATACTCCTCAAGAGTGGGGGTCAGCTCTACTGTCCCTAATCTGAACACCTGACGAGCGGGGGCCCAGTAGCTCAGAATACCCTCCACAAAGCCCGCTGGCACCTGAAAGGATAATAAGGACCAAGAATGTCCCAAAAGACCATCTGCGGTAACCCTGTCGGCCGGCGATAAACTGTCCAACCAGCGGAGGAGACTGCCGACCAAACCTGTGGGAGGAAGGGGATCCAAACGTACCACGACATCTGGTGACGACATCTGTGAAAAATAGTATCAAAAAGACTGTACGGGGTCATTCTCTATCCATGAACAAAAAAAAAGCATGCATCATATAGTTAATAATAAAGCAATTGAACGGTTATAATGATAAAAAACTGTGCATAAATAAACAAATGAGTTCAATACATAGTGCATGAAATAAAATAATAATAAACATCTAACAGGTCCAGGTACAAAAGGCCCTATCCTAGCCTGATCTAGTCAAAGGTGAGATCATCTAAGAAGGCGGGATCCTCGAACTGATCCCCTGGAGTCGTCGATGACGGAGGCCCAAAGTTCATGTCAGGGATATATGGCGGTACTGGAGCATCAGACGAGCTCGGGCCTGTATCAAAACCCGTACTATCAGGATCATATGCATAGGCGTCCTCTGGAGTCCGACCTAGCACCCGAAGATACAACGATAACTGCTCCACCTGGCGGGTCAAAGTGTCAATCTGCTCAGCGTGAGTGGGACTCCGAACGCAGGCAGCCCAATCGGTCATCATCACCGAGCCGGGAACCATGTCTCCAAGAAAGAATGTGGCCCGAGTTTGAGGACCGATGGTGCGGGGCACCCACCAGATGCGAAAGGCCTCGCTCGTACTGGGACCCGAAGATAGTTTCTGGCCATCCTCCCCCGCGAGCATAATCTCCGAAGGCTGAGAATCCAACGGCCAGGAGGTAGTGAAGGGAAGGGAGTGCGGGATGCGGATCTCTCCAGTGACGCATCTGAATGCGCGCTCTCCCAGATACATCACCCAGCCCCCGACACTCTGCAAAGTAAGGCGGCGTATGGAAAGTGCAAACTCCGGGCCGGAAGGATATCCATCGGTGAACCCCACATCCAGATGCTCAGGAAGATAAGGCGTCCAGACGACCTCTGCAGCGGTGATCAGCTCCAGCTGAATGCGGCAATGGGCAAAGCTGCCAGACACCGGGACCTCCTTCAGAGTGCTGTGATGCCACCGACGACCCCTGGGGTAGGTATCCAGACCGAGGGTCGTGACAAGCCTCAGGCATGGAAGACGCTCGTAGGCCGAGAACTGTGAACAGAAACAGGGCAGGGCATGAGTAACCGTCAAATGCAGAAAAGAAAAATGAAATGAAGGGAAGTACAGTAAGAGAAGAGAAAGAGAAGGCTCACCAGTAGAAAGTGGTAGAATCCGAGCCAAGCATTTGTCTGTCCCTCCGAGCGTAGACGAAGGCCGTGGAGAAAGTAGGCAAAGGTGAAGGACCCCCAATCATAGTCGCCGATCCGGTCTACATCTCTGACGGCTCCAACGACGCTGAAATGAATGGTAGAGGAGTTGTTCCCTAGGAAACAACCCCTCATAATGGTCAAGAACAGGCGTCGGAGCAGAATGTCACGAGTGGCCCGATCCACTGGGAATGGCGTCGCATATATGCCTCCAACTGCGTCAACAGCCAAAGCTCCAGACCGAATGCTGCGGGCCTTAAAGACCCGGTCGTCGACAACGAAACCCAGCAAAGCTCGGACCTCTGCTGGAGTAATGTCAAGATCCAGAGGGACACGGGATCTGGTGAACTCAATGTCCGTGATGTACCTCCAGTCCCAGGGAGTCAGCACGACCTCACAGTCCAAAAGGTGAAGGGAGTGGGTCTGGTGAAACCATCTCTCGGACAGAGCCAGCATATAACCCTAGGGACACTGGCGCGGAATGATGGTGAAGAAATGACGAAAACCCCAGGCATCCACCACTGCGCGGTAATCGCTGTGCAAAGCCGTGTAAAGGGAGTAAATGTTAAACCAGTTACCCCTCGACTGAGTAAACTCGGGCACCTGTGGCAATTATTAATGGGTCAGTCCAGATACAAACGGAAATTGAGAAATTGAGAATAAATTTAGAGTAGAATTGAATATACCTCATTAGCAACGAGAGATGCTGAGGGGTGACGGCTGAGATCCCGACCCAATAGATCGGGTATCTACACAGAGGCGCCAGACAGGGCGCGATGAGGAGATGGAGCTGGTGTGCTGGAGGATGGCCCCTCTACCACAACGTCCGGAAGAGCAGCCTCCTCAACATCGGGGTGATCGGGCCGGATGACAGCCTCCGCCAGTCGGCGAGCCTGGCAGGTCCGGGGCAAAGCAGGAACGGGTGCAACCCTACGGCGGCGAACGCCCGAGGTCCGAGACGCGGAGGAGCTACTAGGAGTGTCAGGATCCATAGTTGGAATAGAACAGGCGAAAGGGAAGGTAAATTCTATTTTTTAATTATGTCAATTTCCTTTCCTCATCGTAGAATTAATGCAGCATGATGCATGTTTACTATATATCCAAAAAAAAAAAAAAAAATCGGCAGAGTTTCGTCTATAAAATGGGCATCCCATGCATAGATAAACATGTTTTCTATTAATCCAGGCCACAACAGATCAAAATTGCATTTATATGGATAATTGCAACATGAAAAAGACCCTAATGCATGATTTTCTTCCAAAAAGAAACAACAAATATGTGGGACCGCATCATGAGCATAAAATATGACTTGCGCAGTTCATACATAGCATATACATGCAATAATACATGGCATAGCATTTCAAAGCATACAGTTGTATCTCTAAACATGCAAAATAGCAAATGTATAGCAAAACATTGATGAAATTGGAAAACAATCGGTCAAAGTGTTACCTGTAGCGCGTAAATCGATCTAACTGGAGCGGTTTTTGCAAAAAGATTGGAAAAGTCGGCGAAAAGGACGTGCAAAGGTGTGAAAATCGTGTGGGGTACGAATAAAAGTGACAGATCTGGAAGCGGCTGGCCGCTTAAAATCCCGATCTTGGCCGCAGATCAATCTGCGGCTGGGCGCAGATCAATCTGCGGCTGGGCGCAGATCCATCTGCGGCTGGGCCCAGTGCTCCCCCCTTTGTCTATTGCAAGCTTAATCGATTCTAATGCCCGTTTGACTCATAATGTGGTAATAAAATATGAGATTTCGATGAATTGGGTGTCGAACACGACTTCTCAATTCGACCGAGCGACCGGATACGAGACCCGGCACTCACCAGACGATCGACCGGAGACGAGACCCGGCGATTACGAGATGGGTGACCAGATACGAGACCCGACCTTGACAAGACAATCGACCGGATACGAGACCCGGCGATTACGAGATGGGTGACCGGATACGAGACCCGGCCCCGACGAGACGATCGACCGGATACGAGACCTGGCGATTACGAGATGGGTGACCGGATACGAGACCCGGCCCCGACGAGACGATCGACCGGATACGAGACCCGGCGATTACGAGATGGGTGACCGGATACGAGACCCGGCCCCGACGAGACGATCGACCGGATACGAGACCCGGCGATTACGAGATGGGTGACCGGACACGAGACCCGGCCCCGACGAGATAATCGACCGGATACGAGACCCGGCGATTACGAGATGGGTGACCGGACAGGAGACCCGGCCCCGACGAGACGATCGACCGGATACGAGACCCGGCGATTACGAGATGGGTGACCGGACACGAGACCCGGCCCCGACAAGACAATCGACCGGATACGAGACCCGGCGATTACGAGATGGGTGACCGGACACGAGACCCGGCCCCGACGAGACAATCGACCGGATACGAGACCCGACGATTACGAGATGGGTGACCGGACACGAGACCCGGCCCCGACAAGACAATCGGCCGGATACGAGACCCGGCGATTACGAGATGGGTGACCGGACACGAGACCCGGCCCCGACGAGACAATCGACCGGATACGAGACCCGGTGATTACGAGATGGGTGACCGGATACGAGACCCGGCCCCGACGAGACGATCGACTGGATACGAGACCCGGCGATTACGAGATGGGTGACCGGATACGAGACTCGGCCCCGACGAGGCAATCGACCGGATACGAGACCCGGCGATTACGAGATGGGTGACCGGATACGAGACCCAGCCCCGACGAGACGATCGACCTGATACGAGACCCGACGATTACGAGATGGGTGACCGGATACGAGACCCGGCCCCAAACTAGACAATAGATTGGAAGACTGAACCTGATGAATAACAATGCGACCAGGGATTGAGGCATTAACACTTTTACGAATGTTTCACATGCATTGCATCTTGTGTTGCATCATAAGCTACATGCGTTGCATCATATATGTATTGCCATTCTTGTGCATTGTCATTCATGCATCGGGTGTCTATTTCTTTATCCTGTTCATTTCATTTAACATTTCACAAACATGATAAAGAGGGGCAGCTGTAGACACCCAAATTTTGCACTTCGGATACTAACCCTGACAGGAAGGCAAATTCGGCAAATGAACCGGCCTGCGAGAGCAAAGGATGGACCAATACGGACACTCGACGCCACCGCAATGATTTACAACCGAAACCGACGCGACAACAAGGCTGTCCGAAATAAGCATTCCAGAAGGATGTGGCACGCCTCCTGGTGATTCCCGGACTGCAAAATACGAGCCTGTCGGTGAAAACCGATGTCATGACACGAGAATCGAGGCGTAACACAAAAATCGAGAAAGTCAAGCCAGCCAGCCGCGGATTGATCTGCGGCCAATGAGTGCGCCTTTTGAAAACACGGAACTCGAAACACGGAAACCCGAAATTCAGCTGAGTGGAGGGGTGGCGGCCAGCCAGCCGCAGATCAATCTGCGGCCAGCCGCAGATCCATCTGCGGCTGGCTCTGGCCAGCCTATTTCAGCTCATTCCCCATTCAGCATACATGAGGTTGAATCAGGCGAAGAGGAGAAGGAAAAACAGCAACAACAGCTCGGGAATTGAGGAAGAAATAGCATAAAATTGCAACAAAAGAGGAGAGAAAGAGAGTAAAAAAGAGAAGATTTATACTCTTTTGATTTGATTGTATCACATATACTCTCCTATTCAAAATACACAAGTTTACATCCACTTTGATATCATTTGCAAGGTGAAAATTCCCTTATTATAGCAATTTTTTTCATATCCTTTGGTTGAATTAAATGTAGTTTTCATGTAATTGATGATGGAACAATGAATTAGGGATTATTAGTGAGGGTTCCATCGGAACAAAATTCTTCCTAATAACCCGATGATATTCGTTTGTTGAATTTTTGGTTGTTTTACGACGTTATATTGGGCGTGGTTCCTTGAGATCGCTATTTTAGAATGTCTTGGTACTGTTAGATTATCCGTGTTGGTTATTTCTTGTAATACCCGGTTGTGGGTGTGTGGAAATTTGGGGTGTGAGCCTAGGAAAGCGACCCCGTAGTCCAAATCCGATGATGGATGTCTTTTGATGTAGATAGTAGGAATGATATAGTTTTCATTGTACATATGTAATCGTCGGGCCTTAAAACAACGCCAAGGCGAGAATCGTGGTTAAGGCCCCGTTATAGTGAAAGTATGCGATTGTGGGCGTTCGGGGTTATTTTGATGGCTTACATGCCCATGAATAGCACCAACGCATTTTAATGTTTGATTTGATTTATGACACGAAATTGATTTCAAAGCTAAAACGATGAAGATTTTCATAAAACCAATCAAACTAGGTTATTAGCTTCACGAGGATAAGAAATTGGGAGTGCTAATGAATGTCAATTTCTATTTAACGAGAAGGCAAAAGAAAGAAAATCGTTTTCAAAACATCACAAGAAATGGTTTTGTGAAATAAATGACGTTTTGTTAAACCAATGTGCATAGGGTTAAAGAGATCCTAGAAATTGCCCGTCATTTTGTGAAAGGAACGTATAGGTCTTGATTCCTATTTTGACGAAGGTTTAAAAACTCTTGTGTTGCCAAAACGACACCTAATGAAAACCTTGCAGTTTTGACAATTAAAATCAAACATTTCTAACAAAGAATAAAGCTTTCTCGTAAAAGCCGAAGGACATTCTACAGCACTCTCGAAGCACGACTTTCCATAAAAAAATCCAAATGATTCTTTCATACAAACTCATCAAAACATTCACATAGGCACACACACACACACACACGCGCGCACGCATACACATTTTAAGAATTAAAAGGATAGGAAAAGCATCAAGATTGCGGTAACCGTGTTTCACGGAAGTCGGGGGGTGCCTAACACCTTCCCCTCGCTTAAGCAAGCCCCCGAACTCTATGAATCTCGGTTCGCAGACCAATTAATTCGGAGTCACATATGAGCCAGCGATTTACAAAAAACGAAATTCGGATGAGTTGTTACATCCATTTCAAATATACCAACTGGCGACTCTGGTCAAATTGGCTCATCATAAAACGATCTTTCAAAACCCCGTCGACATTAAATGCCGACCTTTTCCAAAAGAATCATTTAAACCAAAAGGCTAAAATTGGAAAGGGTAATAACCACAAAAGGAGCGACATTTCCCGGCGTCGACAGTAATTAAGTATAAAAAAAAAAAAAAATTTAAGTGATCAACTATTATTTAGTTGCTATTAAACCATGATAAAATTATTATTTATTTTATAAATAATAAATAAGGATTATTAACCCATAGTTAGAGACAAATAAGGGTAATAGTTGAGTACTCAAATGATAGGTAACCATGATTAACTATTAATTTTTTTTAAATAATAGCTAGAGGCCATTAAGTTAATTTCTGTTTAGTTAATGATTAGATAGTAATTAATTATATATGGTGAATTGTTTATCTTCTAAATAAATAGCATAAGTGAGTGTATCGATATACAGTTATGCAATGCTAATGGATGAACCGACTTTACCAACTGATAGGTTATCCAAGATCAATTAATTAAAGCTAAATTTTATCTGTAGCTGAGCAAACAGGCAAGTTCATCTTACTCAACTTTTACATTGAGCAAGTTCTCTATCTCGAAACTTTAATTGTTGCAAGTTTCCTTTAACACTACTCAATTATATTCGAGCAGGCTATTATAGTGTTGTAGCATGAAGTTTTATTTCCAGGAATGCTTAAGTGGTTTAAATCAATTAATCCACATCGATATTATTGACATCCGCACTCATGCATTTGAATTCGTACATTTATTAAAGTTCCGAAATTTACGAACTATTTAAGAATAAGTCTGAACCCTTGTTCGGTCAGGCAAGCATGTGAGAATTTATAAAAGCTATCCGAACCAATCAATGGTAAGGATTCTTAGACTGAATGAACACCCCTTTATTATAGGGGAGTACCCCAGGTATCGTATATAAGGTACAAACAGCAGAGTTAAATGTTATGCATACACATAGCGTACGCGAGGCTGATCCCCTCAAGTACTTATTCTGTAGCCAGTAACCAGAGGATCAATTAGCTATTGACTCCTTTGGAAGTTGTTGTTCAAAGTCTACTTGACTATCAATTGTTCTAAAAGCAATTATCGTTCTTGCTTCTGATAATTATATTGTTGAAATCTCTTTCTATATTCCCTTCATCATGATATATCCTTTATTGTTGTACTTTAAACTTGCTGAGCAAACTCGTTGCTCATCCTTGCTATATCATGACTTTCATTGCAGTTAAACCCGAGACATCAGGAAAGGGCAAGGGTAAAGAAAGGATGAAGTGATAGGCTTCACGTAGCTGAATTTACTTTATGTTTAGTTAATTATTATTAATGTAATTTGAACCCCGATATTTATTTGGGGTACAGATTTGTGTTAAGTATTTAAGGTTATTGTATCTTGGGACTAGTAACACCTTTCTAATGAACAACATATGTTTGTTATATTCCGTATTTTAGTCAATGTATGTTGTTAGAGGTGAATGTTATATTGGATCGTGATGACCGGATCCGGGTATTTGGAGACCCGAATTTGGGGGCGTCACAAGATTTCTCTGGAAGGGACCTGCTCTTGGGAAACATGGGGCTAAAGTCTCTTAGAAGGTAATTTCTTTGCCTTATTCTGAGGGTGGTTTGGGTATTAAGGACCTTGAGGACTGGAATAAGGCTCTCATTATTCAGCACTTACTCAAGGTTACTCAATTTAAACCGTCTTTAGTCTGGGCTTCTTGGATTTAGACCTCTGTTCTCAAACACAATAACTTCTGGCATATCAATATTCTAACTGACTACCCTTAGATCTGGCATAAAGTTCTTAAGCTTCGATCCCTTGCTCAAAATTTTCTCTCCTATCGTGTAGGTAGAGGGAACCACTTTAGCCTCTTGTTTGACCCTTGGCTAAATGACCAACCTTTATCTCCGAATGCCTACTTGCTATCCAACTCGGGGATCCCAAAATCTGCTCTTGTTTCTAGCATTATTTCCAACTCAAATTGGGTTTTACCCCAGAGTAATCATCACGATGTGGTCCAATTTCGTAGTCTTTTTACTACTGCCCCATCTCCATCTATAAATGACGACTCTATAACCTGGGATTCTATTGATATTCGGCTCTTGAAAGCTAACAAAATTTGGGATTCCATCCGTCGCCGAAGTGCTCCTGTCGCTTGGGCAAACATCCTTTGGCACAAGCACTATGTCCCTCGTTACTCTTTCTTTCTTTGGCTTGCGTTGCACAAAAGATTCCCAACAAATAATGCCTTCATGTCCTACTCTAATTATATCCCAATGAGGTGCCCCTCGTGTAATACTGCCAATGAAACATTTAACCACCTCTTCTTTAATTATCCTTATTCGAGTGGTGTGATTACTAGTGTCTTGGCACTGGGAAACTGGCCCAATATTCCAATAAACTGGGATAATTTGATTGCTTATATTCAGCAGTTCCAAGGGAGGAAAATGCACTCTGAAATTTTAAAACTCATCCTTGCTACCTCCCTTTATAAAATTTGGGGTTCTCGGAATTCTAAGCTACATGATGGGATTATGTTGCCGTCTCATGCATTGACTAAGGAAATCATCAACTTGATTAAAGCACGGCTCTCCAGTTCAAAGAAGTTTCAACAGACTGTTCAAAAATGTCATACCTTTCATAACTGGTTGTAACTTGATTGTAATTGTAACTGATTGAGTGTAATTGGTTGCTTTTATGCTTTGATTCTATTTCTTTGTCGAATAGTTTTCTTCTTTGTTCCTCATGGGGCCTGTCTTATGATGACTTCTTTTCCTTGGGGTATGCCCCTTCGCCTTTGTATCTTTGGTCCTTTTATACAAAAACAAATTTAGCAAAAAACAAGAAGAAGTCTTATTTATATGCGGTTATAATACCTAAAATAAAACTTAAAAGATTTAATCATTAAACGCTTATTTGTCTACATAAACTTATAATCGTGTAGGATTTACGATGAACGTTTAGACCGTTATATTAACTGTAAAGATATACGAGGCAAGTCTTCTAATCTTGTTACATTTAAGCAAGTCTACTACATCTTGCTATCAATTATTGTGAAGTTATTGCTGCTTGTTCAGCATAACTTAAGAAATGAATCATTAATCATATATTGTTTATTCGAGCGTAAAATATTGTGTCAAACCAAATTGTTTTGGTACGACATCTTATACTGAGAAATGGAACACCTTGATGTAAGGTGAACTAAAACACCTTGATATAAGGTGGTAAATGTTGATTATATATTGACGCAAAATCGTAGGATGATATGAATACTCCTAGGATATTGGTTAGGCTGATCCCCTACCAGATATCTGAAATCAAGCTTTTCTAAGTCATTGAAGACTGATAGAACTGATTGAAACACATGGTTCGTGTACAGAACCTTCAGTTATACATCGTTGACATCTTTCAAATCAAACACATTGTATTTACGTTTTCAAATGAACTTTGCTGAGCATTTGTAGCTCATTCTTGCATATATCTTCTTTTGCAGTTTTAAATGATAATCCCGGCACTTCTAGGACAGACAAAGGAAAAGGACATGTTAATTAGTTTTAATTACTCTTTTGAATAATTCAAGTCTTTTATAGGCTTTGTTGTAATAACTTAGTATTGAGAACAATGTAATCGAACTTAATGATATGAAATATATTATCATCCTTTATTATATAGAATACGTTATACTTTGATCTTTAAATTGTTTAACATAGTTGTACTAAGTAAATACAGTATCTATATGAACTATACATCTAAATGAGGGTATTTGAATGATATTGAAAGTCCTATAAGCTCTGAGGTTACACATAATGAGCGCCGGTAAGGTGCCATCTTTACCGGAATTTGCCCCTCAGTTCTATGGACAATCTTATCATTAATACTGTGAATGTCAGATAGATAGGGAATATCGATATGAAAGAAATATTCATCAAATATGAATCTATACATCCAAGTGAGGGTATCCAAACGCAGATAACGTTCTGGCAAGAATTATCATCTGTTATGGGATACTGTGAACCTTGGATAGATAGAAATCATATATTATTAAATATTTATAGTTGTATAGTTTCATGTGAGCACCAGATCTGCTACAGGGAGTGTAGAGAATTTGGGGGCATCACAGGTTGGTATCAGAGCTGTAGATTATAGCTTTAAGGTAGTTAGGAAATACCTTAGGATATAGTCTGTGAGTCCGTAAAATACTTAATTATACATAAAATAATCTTAAAAGCTTTATATTATGTGTAAATTTGCTTCCCCATAATATTAAACAAGTAAAATTCTTTTGTAGGATGTCAGAAATAAATTGGAATGACCTTCCAGTTATAGATCAACCCATGGTAGGGTGGGTGTCAGAGAGTGAGTTAGAAGAAGATCTAGAAGAGATATATCCAGCATTGGAAGCACCAGAGGAGGAGGATCCTGAGGAGGAAGCTGAGGAGGAAGAAATCTTACATGATCAGGAGATCTTAGATGCAGAGGAAGCGAAAAACCCTATAAGTGGACAACTAGTAGATCCTGATGAGCATGTTGAAGCTAGACAGATGATAACTGTTGACAGACATATAAAGATAGTCTCAGGTTTAGTACAACAATCGACCGAAGATATAGAGGCTGCCAATTTTCGAACCTCCATAGCTCAAGGTTTATTAGAGGTTGAGAGGGATACAACTCGTCATCTCAGGACATTCCTCCAGAGTATGCAGAAGGAAAAGCAAGATACACAGATGCAGTTGTACCGAACTGATAAGGGATGTCGGGATTCATTCGCCGACTTAGAACGTCGAGTAATTAGGTACCCAGTAGAGGAGAAGAAGGCGGGTTATATGATAGATCGATCAGTGGTATGCCACATGATCCAGGATTCATATGGCGAGACATGTGGTCGTAATACCTAGGTTTATTTGTTGTAGTTTGTATTATAAAGATTTTGATCGTAAACTAGAGAATCCTTTGTACTAACTAGTGGTAGTATAAACCACTAGTCGAATATGTAAAACTTTTAATATGTGATATACAAGTTATGTTTGTGCAAATCAAATTGTTAATTTTGTGTACAGTAGATATTTGTATTTATACTAGTCTTTTCTTTATTTATAGAAACATGACATCAGGAAGAAGAAACTAGACAAGAAATGAGACTAATGAACCAAACCCCACCCAACAACTAGTAGACATACTATTAGGAGCCTTACAGGGTCATCCACCAAACCAGCCCAACACAAACAACCCACATAGATCAGCATTTAAAGACTTTAAAACGGTCGAAAAACTTGAGTTTAAGGGAACTGTGGATCCAGTTGAGGCCCAAACTTGGGTAACTGAGATGGAGAAGTTCTTCACCGTAACAAACGTAAATGAGGAACAAAAGACAACCTTTGCTACCTTTTTCCTAAAAAGTGAGACAAACTTTTGGTGGGAAACAACAAAAACCAGGGCCGGTGAAGGGGTAATCCTTTGGGAAAGATTCAAAGAACTATTCTTTGAAAATTACTTTCCACAAACCATGCAAGACCGTATGGAAGTCAAATTCCTAGAACTAAAACGAGGGGAACTGACTGTATCTCAGTATACAGCCAAGTTTAACGAATTGTCTCGATTTGCCCCACATCAAGTAGACTCCGAGACAAGAAAGACTAGGAGATTTGAGGAAGGGTTAAAACCTCAAATAAAAAGTAGAATATCCATATTCCAAATAAAGTCATTTTATGAAATACTTGAGAAGGCTATTATTGCCAAAACTGAGAATGAAAATCTTCTCAAATTTCATAGAGATAAGAGAAGTCAGAATGAAGGGGGAAAATTTAAGGGAGAAGTCAGTACAAGGGGTGTTAATAACAACAAGAGGAAGTGGGATACCACTTTTTCTACTAACTTTGGGGAGAAGAGGAATAATTACAATAATAACAATAACCCCACCAACAGAAACCAGAATAACAAGGTGGAACGTTGTGCCACATGTGGAAAGAACCATCTGGGAGTATGTCGTAGAAGGGTGGTTGTTTGTTATAGCTATGGTCAGGAGGGACATTATTCCTCTGATTTTCCTAAGAATAATAATAATAATATTAATCAGGGTAATCAGAGTAATAAATGTTTTAATTATGGAGCAACGGGTCATATGTCTAGGAATTGTCCAAGGAATAGGAATCAAACCTGGGGAGGAAATCAAGCCCCAAATACCACCTTCAAACTAACAGTAGCAGGAGGTGGAGGTCAGAGTCATCCAACCGCCAAAATGTTTAATATGACGATGATGGATGCTGTTGCTTCACAGGACGTGGTGATAGGTATCATCCCTATCGACACTTTAAATGCATATGTGTTATTCGACTCTCGTGCTCCTTGTTCATTCGTGTCTAATAGCTTTGCTAAAAACTTGAATATGTCATACGAAGACTTAGACATACCTTTCAATGTAGAAATTGCAAATCGAGAGATAATTCCTGTTAAAACTGTATATAAAGATTGTAACATAGAGATTAAGGGACACAAGTTTCTTATGAACCTCTTTCCTATACAGCTAGGGTAATTCGATATAATCTTAGGCATGGATTGGTTGGTTAATCATAATGCAATGATTGACTATAATCGGAAGTGTGTAAACCTATTGACTGTGTCTAAGTCAAAGGTAATGTTCAATGGTGGTTGTTCACCTAAAACGATCTCGATATCTGACAGTAATGCAAGTTGAGAGATTGCTTAGGAAGGGTTGTACAGGTTATTTGGCATATATAGTAGATACTCGAAGGGAAGGAGTAAAACTAGATCAAATACCTATAGTTAGAGAATTTTTGGATGTGTTTCCAGATGATTTACCAGGTCTATCTCTGGATAGGGAGATCGAGTTTGTTATCGATCTTGCACCTGGTACGGCGCCAGTTTCGAAGGCACCATACAGGATGGCACCTGTAGAGTTGAAAGATTTACTTGTGTAATTATAGGAGCTCTTAGACAAGAAATGCATATAACCTAGTGTTTTACCTTGGGGAGCACCGGAGTTGTTTGTAAAAAAGAAAGATGGAACGTTGAGATTATGTGTTGACTATAGAGAATTAAATAAGTTAACCATAAAGAACAAATATCCTTTACCAAGAATTGATGATCTGTTTGACCAGTTGAAAGGGGCCGAACACTTTTCGAAGATCGACCTACGATCAGGTTATCATCAGTTAAAGGTAAGAAAAGAAGATGTGCCAAAGATAGCATTTAGGACACGCTATGGACATTATAAGTTTCTTGTGATGTCCTTTGAATTGACGAATGCACCGGTAGCATTCATGGACTTGATGAACCGAGTGTTTAAACCATGCTTAGACAAATTTGTCGTAGTGTTCATCGATGATATTTTAGTATACTCGAGAACAAAGGAGGAGCATGCTGAACACTTAAGGAGTGTAGTGGAGATATTACGAAAGGAACAACTTTATACAAAGTTTTCCAAATGTGAATTCTGGTTGGAATGAGTCCAGTTCTTGGGTCATGTCATTGACAAGAATGGAATAGCGGTGGATCCAGCAAAGATAGAGACGGTCGTGAATTGGGAACAACCAACAACTCCCACAGAAGTAAGAAGTTTTCTCGATTTAGTGGGGTACTATCGGCGTTTTATACAAGATTTTTCAAAAATAGCAACCCGGCTAACCAATTTAACTCGAAAGACGGTAAAGTACATCTGGATAGATAAATATGAAGAAAGCTTCCGAGAATTGAAGAAGCGATTGAGCATGGCACCAGTGTTATCTTTACCAGATGATACATGAGGCCTTGTCGTTTATAGTGATGCATCACACAATGGATTAGGTTATGTGTTGATGCATTATGGGAAGGTGATTGCGTATGCATCACGACAACTCAAAGATTATGAGAAGAGGTATCCTACGCATGATCTTGAGTTAGCCGCAGTAGTGTTTGCCTTGAAAATTTGGAGGCATTATTTGTAGAAGTGTGAGATATACATAGTTCACAAAAGTCTGAAGTATATTTTCACGCAGAAGGAATTAAACATGAGGCAGAGGAGATGGCTAGAGTTGATAAAGGATTTCTACTATGAAATTTTATATCACCCCGAGAAAGCCAACGTCGTAGCAGACGCGTTAAGTAGGAAGAACCAAGAGAAGTTGAATGTAATAACCAACAACGAGGTACTGATAAAAGAGTTTGACAAACTTGAGATTGAGGTAAGAGTTCTATTTAACTCTACCCAGAAGTTATTTGTTGTGGAAAATGGTTCAACTTTGTTGGAGAGAGTCAAGGAACTACAGAAGACTGATGCAGAGTGTCAGAAATGTAAGACTGAAATAACTCATAAGAAAAATGACAAATTCAGAGTGGACAGGATGGGGTACTGAGGTACGAGGCTAGAATTTGGGTACCCTCAGTACAAGAACTAAAAGATGAAATACTGAATGAAGCCCATAGTTCTAAGTTCGCCGTGCATCCAGGTAGTACAAAAATGTACAAAGATTTAAGCCGACACTTTTGGTGGTTTAACATGAAAAGAGAAATAGCAGAGTGGGTAAATAAATGTTTAACGTGTCAAAGAGTTAAAGCTGAACATCAGAAGCCGAGTGGATTACTGCAGCCCTTAGAAATTCCTGAGTGGAAATGGGAACATATTACTATGGATTTCATAGTAGGTCTTCCAAATACACAGAAAGGTCACAATGCCATTTGGGTAATTGTAGATCGTCTTACCAAGTCAGCTCATTTTCTACCCATAAAAGTTAACTTCAGTCTTGACCAGTTAGCCAAACTTTACATCAATAAAGTTATTTCTAGACATGGAGTCCCTGTTTCTATAGTATTAGATCGAGATCCCTGATTTACTTCAAATTTTTGGACAAGTCTCCAGAAACATTTAGGAACCCAGTTGAGATTAAGCACAACTTATCACCCACAAACCGACGGTCAAAGTGAGAGAACAATTCAAACATTGGAGGATATGTTGCGCACTTGCATCATGGACTTCAAGGGAAGTTGGGAAGATCAGTTACCTTTGGTAGAGTTTGCCTACAACAATAGTTATCATGCCAGTATAGGAATGCCACCATTTGAAGCTCTGTATGGAAGAAAATGTATGATGCCTTTATGTTGGGACGAGGTCAGTGAACGACAAATGTTAGGACCCGAAATAGTTCAACAAACCGCTGAGGTAGTTCGAATTATACGAGGAAGATTGCAAGCGTCTCAAGATCGACAGAAGAAGTATGCGGATCAACACAGGAAGCTACAAGATTTTGATGTCGGTAGTCACGTGTTTTTAAAAGTATCTCCGTGGAAAGGCAAAATCCGTTTCGGCAAGAAAGGAAAATTGAGTCCGAGATTTATTAGACCATTCCAGATATTGAGGAGGATAGGTGAGGTAGCTTATGAGGTAGCCCTACCTCCTGAGTTAGAACATATTCATAACGTGTTTCACGTGTTCGTATTACGACCATACAAACCCGATTATAAACACGTTATAGATTACGAGCCTATTCAGATCGAGAAAGATTTATCATATGAAGAAGTTCCTATTGAAATCATAGATAGGAAAGAACAAAATCTACGGAATAAAGTGATACCTTCAGTCAAGGTTATTTGGAGAAATCAAAACATAGAGGAAGCTACGTGGGAGCTTGAGAGTAAAATGCGAGACAACTACCCCCCATTTATTTTTGTAATCTGTACTGTAATTTTGAGGACGGAATTCTTATTAGTGGGGGTGAATGTAATATTCTGAACCCTAATAAGATTTGTATATGTAAATTATGTATTTATTAAATGAAATTTCTTGTTCCGACTCTATGTTATGTGATGATATACTCTAATGAACGATTGTTCAGGGAATCATTGAAAACCTAATACGATTCAAAAACGCTATCGTATACGTTTAGAATTAGAGCGTATAACCTAAAACTAGGTATCAAGAAGTTTAAAACCTTAAACCTAATGATATTCGAATTTTGTGCTTAATAACGATCGAAATAATATTTCGAAGCAGGTGTTTTGTGATTTTATTATGTAAACGATGAATTAGGTCAAATAAAATTTTTTTGTCAAGATGCTTAGTCGTGCTTACACTGACAAAATGATTAGTCGTGCTTTCCACGATTTCACTAAGAAGCATCCTGACAAATTATTTTTAGTAAGCTGCTTTGTTGTGCTTAAACTGATATAGTGCTTTGTCGTGCTTATGGTGACAAGCTGCTTTGTCATGCTTAAGCTTGGCACACGCCAGCTTACGCCTGACACACGCTGGCTTACGCCTGACACACGCTAGCTTACGCCTGGCACACACTAGGCACAAGCACGTCACAATTACCCTTTTACCCTAAGCTTTCCTAACCTATAAATAGCCCTTCATCCATTCATTATTTCCTACCATTTCAAGAGCAGTTCAAGAGCAAAAACACTCTATATTTATATTCTGAGAGATATTGTGAGATAAAAATTACTTTCGAAGTATCGAAGCGCTACGCGATTGGAAATAAAGCTAGCAACTACAAAATGTATACTCTAGTAGTTATTATTTTCATTCTTCTTTGTATATTTAGTAAAAATATACTTTTACAAGCAGTTATAAATGCCCAAATTATTTTATATATGTAGCACAAAAGTCCTATTTATAAGCAGTTATAATGTCCAATTTATTTCTCTTATAAAGTTAAAAATATACTTTTATAAGTAGTTACTATGTCTGATTTTCTTCAAGTATTTAGGAAGAATATTTATTTTATAAGCAGTTATAATGCTGAAATTTTCTCAAATATAATAGCCAAATATTCATTTTATAAACAGTTATAATGCTGAAATTATCTCAAGTATAATGGCCGAATATTCATTTTATAAGCAGTTGTAATGCCCGATTTATTTCAAACATAGTAAACGAATATTCATTTTTCAAGCAATTATAATGCTCAATTTATTTTAAATATAGTTGATGAATATTAATTTTATAAGCAGTTATAATGCTGAAATTATTTCATGTATAGTAGAAGAAGTCTTATTTATATGCGATTATAATACCTAAAATAAAACTTAAAAGATTTAATCGTTAAACGCTTATTTGTCTACATAAACTTATAATCGTGTAGGATTTACGACGACCATTTACACCGTTATATTAACTGTAAAAGATATACGAGGCAAGTCTTCTAACCTTGTTACATTTAAGCAAGTCTGCTACATCTTGCTATCAATTATTGTGAAGTTATTGCTTCTTGTTCAAAATAACATAAGAAATGAATCATTATTCATATATTGTTTATTCGAGCGTAAAATGTTATGTCAAACCAAAATATTTTGGTACGACATCTTATACTGATAAATGGAACACCTTGATGTAAGGTGAACTGAAACACCTTAATATAAGGTGGTAAATGTTGATTATATATTTACGTAAAATCGTAGGATGATATGCATACTCCTAGGATATTGGTTAGGCTGATCCCCTACCAGATATCCGAAATCAAGCTTTTCTAAGTCATTGAAGACTGATAGAACTGATTGAAACACATGGTTCGTGTACAGAGCTCTCAGTTATATATCGTTGACATCTTTCAAATCAAACACATTGTGTTTACGTTTTCAAATGAACTTGTTGAGCATTTGTAGCTCATTCTTGCATATATCTTCTTTTGCAGTTTTAAATGATAATCCCGGCACTTCTGGGACAGACAAATGAAAATGACATGTTAATTAGTTTTAATTACTGTTTTGAATAATTCAAGTCTTTTATAGGCTTTGTTGTAATAACTTAGTATTGAGAACATCTATATGAACTATACATCTAAATGAGGGTATTTGAATGATATTGAAAGTCCTATAAGCTCTGAGGTTACACATAATGAGCGCCGGTAAGGTGCCATCTTTATCGGAATGCACCCCTCAGTTCTATGGACAATCTTATCATTAATACTGTGAATGTCAGATATATAGGGAATATCGATATGAAAGAAATATTCATCAAATATGAATCTATACATCCAAGTGAGGGTATCCAAACACAGATAACGTTCTGGCAAGAATTATCATCTGTTATGGGATACTATGAACCTTGCATAGATAGAAATCATATATTATTGAATATTTATAGTTGTATAGTTTCATGTGAGCACCAGATCTGCTACAGGGAGTGTAGAGAATTTGGGGGCGTCACAGCGGCCGCGCTGCTTCACTTTCTACACTTTTTGCTTCCTTTTGCTGCTGTTTTGCTCAAGCCTCACCAAATCCATTCCCAACACATGCAACCTATAAAAACACACAAAATGTAAGAAAAATAACTATATACCAAGAAAATAAACAATAATCCATATAGATAAGTATCCGATTCGTAGGTATAAAATCTACTCATCAGGTTCAACATCCCTTAGAACTGAAATAGAGAATTTAGCTTGACATGCCTTCAATCTTGCAAAACTAGGGTTTGAATTCCAATGTAGATGATAGTGTAGATGTTCCTAATATCTAACTAATAACATATATTTATATTCCTAAAATAATATCCTAATACTCTAAGAAATAACAATCTAATTACAATTAGAATTCCCCAAGATTTCCTGGCCTGAAGCAAAATTAATTTTTAAATTCCCGCCGAACTCACCGGGGCGACTTCGTTGTACTGGGGGAGCTCGTCGGGGCAAGTAAGAATAGAGAGGTCTGGGCAGGGGCGAACTCAGAACGTGCTTGGGCGGATTCGTGATAAGTTGGTTTTATACCTACTTATCTGGTATCAACTAACTGTGATTGTTGCTTATATCTCATGTATCATAGTAGCTTTTCATGCATTTTATTTTCATTTTGTAGGATTCATTTTCGGAAGCTAACTGGGTGGCATTGGGAGTTAACTGGATACAAAACCGGCATAAAGTAGATGAAAAGTGGCATGAAGAGGAATTCAATTGATCAAGGCAAGAAGGATTTGGAAGCATAAAGCAGCAACTGCAGCAGAAACTAGTATTGCAGAAGTGTCAAACTGCGGCCGCGCTTATTTAGTATTACTGGACAGCGCAGGCGCGCCCTACCCCAGGCAGCAAAACTCTGTAGCGCGGTCGCGCCCATATTATACTACTGGGCAGCGTGGCCGCGCTAGTTCGAGTTTGACCAGTGTTGACTTTTCATTTAATTGGTCATTTGGATTGTAGCTTGAAGTAGGGGTCGTTAAAAAGTCAGGCGTAAGATATAACAGAGAGAGGATTGTCATTTTTAGGAAAACGAGAACGTACTTATTTGATATATTCCATTTTGGCGATCTATCTTAGACAGTTATTTTTAATTTCTAGATTAGCCTTGATTAGATTAGATCTTGGAGATTTAAGCAATTGCAAACCATTGAAGATTCAAACTTGGAGCAAGAGAGATCAGATTTGCATACTTTCATTCATAATTTCTCTTTACTTCTATCTTTATCTTCTAATGTATAAACAATTATAGATTATGGATTTTGCTTTAATTATGAACTAAACTATATTTTGAGATTATAATGGATCTTGCTGCTTAGCCAAATCTGATATGATTCTCTGTTGAGTTCTAATTGATTATGAGTGGATTGTCTAATATGATTTGTGTTAATTGATTAATTGCTTGATCACCAATTACTACGATAACTTATATGAAATTGAGAAACGGATTATAGGATTAGATCTGATCATATTAGCATGTGTTTGTGATTTCTACAAGGCGATGAAATTCATGATTCGTGTTTAAGATAGAGATATACCTATGCACCGCATGTAATCTATTGAGAACTTGAGTTTTAACCCTCTTTAATTGTAATTCGTATAGAGATATAGTGAGTTAGTTAATTAGGGTGTTCTTATTAATTCTATCATCTGTGGATTTAATCTGATATGAATGTGGTACATTGAGAAATGGCCATATTTTACTTTCGTGTTCTCGATTAACAATCCAGAGTGATTTATTGGACTTAGCAAGAGGTGTAGCAAGAGGTGTGTCAATTGAAGCATAGTAACAAGTGAAATTATAATCCCATATCTCTATCATCTGATTTATTCGTTTGATTAGTTAGTTTAAATTGATACTTGGTAAATTTTAGTTAAGTCACAAACCTATCCATCTGTTTAAGGAAACTAAGATAATTAAAAAATTGGTGCTTGTTAGATTAAAATACAGTTATTATTCTCCGTGGGATAAATACCTTACTTACACTTACTACTTGTTGTCCACGTATACATGCATGTCGAGTATTGATTTGTTAGATATACAAACCAAGCTAACAAGTTTTTGGCACCGTTGTCGGGGAATATTAATCTGTTTTATTACTTTCATCATCGGTTTAAATTATACTGGTTTTAGTTAAACAACTTTTCTAACCTTGTTTCTTTTTATATTTTTCTTTGTTTCAGGTACTCTTGAATAGTGTATGCAAACTCGATCTAAGAAGCCTGATTTGTTGCCTTGGGAGGACGACATTGAAAAAAAGTTTCAACGGTTGAGAAAGTGGATTAAAGAAACTCGAGAGAATCTAGAACAACAAGATACAATGGCTGCCAAAGAACAAAAAGCATTAAGAGACTATGCTACGCCACGAATCAATGAATTGCAATCAAGTATCACAAGTCCAGAAATAGTAGCGAATTCCTTTGAAATTAAACTGGGGACAATTCAAATGATTCAGAACTCGGTACAGTTTGGGGGAATGACTAATGATGACCCAAATGAGCACTTAGTTAGCTTTCTAGAGATTTGTGACACATTTAAGTTTAGCGGGGTATCGGATGGTGTAGTGAGACTTAGACTCTTTCCATTCACATTGAGGGACAAGGCAAAAAGTTGGCTTCACTCATTACCACCAGGCTCCATTACTACTTGGAATGACTTAGCTCAGAAGTTTTTGGCGAAATTCTTTCCGCCAGCAAAGACTGCTAAAATGAGAAATGACATATTTACCTTTGAGCAACAACATGGGGAATCATTGTATGAGGCCTGGGAAAGATATAAGGAATTGTTGAGAAGATGTCCAGACCATGGATTATCCCAGTGAATGCAACTCAATACTTTCTACAATGGTTTAGCCAGTAATACTCGAACTAGCATTGATGCAGCTTCTAGAGGAGCTTTCATGGCCAAGAATTTTGAGGATGCATATGAGTTGCCAGAGACCATGGCTGCTAATAACTACTAATGGTCAACTTCTAGGATGAATCAGCAGAAAGTAGCCGAAGTATTAGAGGTCGATGCAGTCACAACGTTAGCAGCTCAATTGTCAGCAATGTCAAAGAAGATTGATGCCATTGCAGGAGCAAATATTCAGCAAGTGTTTGTTGTTTGTGAGCTATGTGCATGTGCTCATCCAACTGAGTAATGTGCCATAAATCCTGAAGCAGTGCAATTTGTGGGTAGTTATCAACGCCCACCAAATCCATATCAGAATAGTTATGACCCGGGGAATAGGAACCATCCTAATTTTTCATGGAGCAACAACCAACACCATCAACAAGCTCCAAGACCAACATATTCCCCAGGGTTTCATAATCAATAATAACAGACAACTCCACCTCCCCATCCAAAGAAGAAGCCAGACTTGGAAGAGCTATTGATGAAGTATATGGCTAATAATGATGTGATGCTAAAAAGTCAAACAGCTGCTATCAGAAATCTGGAGAATCAAGTGGGCCAACTGGCCAATATATTGACAAATTGACCCCAAGGATCTCTGCCCAGCAACACAGAAGTTAACCCAAAGAGAGAAGGGAAAGAGCAGTGTCAAACAGTAACACTTAGAAATGGAAAACAACTTCTGGCAGATGGCGCGGTAGCGCCGGATGTGACACCTCCAAATTCAGGTACCAATACCTCAAATCTGGTGTTCACGATAAAGTACATCCATACACCTCTAAACAACATAAATCAACTAATGCGATATGAATAAACATATGTTGTTCATTACAAAAGGTTTACTACGACTTCAAGGTCTATAACCTTTAATAAACACATCATAAGATACCCTAATAATACAAAAAAGTTCTATGATTACATAATGGGATAGTAGCATATAACATTTAACACGCGACTACTCCTTAAGCTTTCCTTTGCCTTTGTCCTTTTTGGGACTCTCTGGCTTAACTGCAATTGGTTCATGATATAGCAAGGGTGAGCAACGAGTTTGCTTAGCAAGTTTAACAATGAATAATGAAGATATATTATGAATGAATAAGAATGATAGCCGCATAGATCAACAATTTATGAACATTGATGAAATAGCTGAAATGACATAATCAAAGTTCAAATGAAACAATGAATATTGATTATTTACTGCTGAGTGGTCCAACCGACCATGAACTTGGCCAAAGAGTCAATCATTCAACTAACCCTTTTAAAAACCTGGCCCTATCAGTTGTACTTGAGGGGATTAGCCTCTCGTACACCATGTATATGCATAACATTTAACTTTGACTGCATCGAATAACTGACACATTATAATCCCCTAATAAGGGCTGCTCTCTCAGTCCAAGAATCCGTACCAACTACTGGTTTGGATAGCTTTTAAAAATAATAACCTATACATGTCTAGCCGAAACAAATGGCGTAGACTATTTCTTTAAACAGTTCAGGAATGAATAACTTAAACGTTTCACAGTCCAACAACAGATCATGAATTCAAATGCACAAGGTGCGAATATCAATAATTATCTTTGATGTGGAGTAATTGACAATAATTAGTCCACTAATATAATTTGAAAGTAATAACTCGATTTGAGTCATGAAACTTGCAACAATATACAACATTTGTATAAGATAGGAAACTTGCCCAAATGTAAAGATTGAGTAAGTTTAAGAAACGTGCAATAATATAGAATACTTGCTCAATCAATAAATAAACTCGTACAATAAATGAAAGTTGTACGGTTGAGAAAACCTGCCCAATATTAAATTGAGTTAGGGTAAGGAAACTTGCCCAACACAAGGGTTAGACAAGGGTTAGAGAAGAAACTTGCAATAAGATGGAATACTTGTCCAAATATAACTTGAGTAAGATAGAACTTTCTCAATAATTAACTTGAATAAAGTTAAGAGAACTTGCTCAAATATAAATGTTGAGTAAGTAACTTGCTCAAATGTAACTTGAGTAAAGTTAGGAAACCTGCAATAAGATGGAATACTTGTCCAAATATAACTTGAGTAAGATAGAACTTTCTCAATAAATAACTTGAATAAAGTTAAGAGAACTTGTTCAAATATAAATGTTGAGTAAGTTTAAGAAACTTGCAATTCATAAGAATAAACTCGCACAATAATAAAAGTTGTACGGGTTAGGAAACTTGCTCAAATAAAAATAGTTGAGTAAGGAACTTATCTGGTGCGTCTGTTACAATATTACAACACACGCTCATTAATATCCTACATATATAAATACATATTCACATAACAATTAGTCACATACAGGATACCAAATAATAATTTATACTACTCTATAATATTTCATTCTTATTAGAAACATAATATTAAACTAGGTTATACACACTAGTTACGGCGTTACGACACTTGCACGTCCGCACACCAAACTTGCCTATTCGAACGCCCAAGCGATACGCATTTGCGTACGCCTAGCACGCTCATTCGATTTATCTAATACTCATTGGTTAATGTTAAGTATCATTATAATACATAAAATTCATGTTTTAAAACTTAGAACATCATTTTACATTGTCAGGAGTATTACATGTGCTTACGCGAATGCCCGACACCCTCTGATTGCCTCCAATTACACATCAGTCCTACAAATGGCCAATTTGGGAATTGATCCCTATATCAAATGTTAAAACTTATCAAATAAAAGTTATAGTTCTACTCTTTCTTGTTTCGGATCATCTTCAATCATCCAATTTCGAGTTCGTATGAGAAAGTTATGCTCATTTTACTACAGGAGGTCAAAACAGTACACTCGAACACTTCTGTGCCTGACACGTGTTCGACGCCGCATCGCCAATTTTAGCCTTATGAACGGCTCGACAACGCCATTCATCAGAACCCAGATTCTGTAACTTTTCCCCAGTTTGCGAATCCGACCTTTCCTCCTTCCGATCTTCATATATTCTTCTATACACGTTCAAATCAGACTATTTTAGACTTTATGGACTCCTAATTCATGGGGCTACAACATATCCAAAATTCAGAGCTACCCATTGATATTAAAATGGCCAAATCTTAGGCCAAAGTACTAAGTTCATACTCAGTTTTTTGAGTTCTTGACATGTTTTATACAAATCATTACTACGAACTCGTTTTAACTCCTTTTTCCTCCATTCCAACTGGGTTAACTTCTTAACCTATGGAACTACAATATCATAACAACAAACAAATTAAACCAACACGCAAATTAGCTACAGAGTCCTCTAAAACAGTCCAACAGTCCATGTTTGTCCAACAATCCATTGTTCTTGCTCCATTAAGCCAGGGTAAGGATTTCTTACGTTTTTGTTCCACTTTAATGCTATTAATAGCTTATATAGTCTCTTAACAACATATATAAACAACCACAAACAACAACAACCAGAAATCGCTCAAAAATCATCCGCGAGCTTAAGAGCTCAAAAACCATAAAAGCTTGAAAACCTTAACTAAAATCAAATGAAAATGGGTTAAGTTAGTGATTTACCTCTGTAAATCCCTTCTAAATGATAAGAAGACTAGCTAGGCTTGGTTGGCTTGAGTTCTTCTTGGCTTTGGCTCCTCTTTTCTTCTCCTCTCCACCCGTGACTCTCCTTCTTCTTCTTCCTAGTTCTTCTTCCTTCTTCTTTGTTGCAAATCTTTCTCTCTCTATTCTCTGCAGATTTCTTGCTTCCAAAATGAAAAATAAGCTGAGTATGGGAGAAGGTTGGAATGGATGGGAGGTTGAATGAGGCTTCGGGAGAATGGAGGGAGTTTCACCCGAGTGGGGTTTAGACCTTCAAGAGGGAATGTTACATAAATGAGAAATCCAATACATAAAGCTTAGTGAATGGTTGTCTACTGCCGACCACTCTCTCTACTCCCTCATTTGATTGGCTGATGGGTTAGGTTGGTTCCCATTTAATACACCAATTGGTCTTTTCTATACCCGAATACTTCCTCATATGTACCAAATTTGCTTAATAACTCTACCTATAATTAAAATGGGTTATCCCATAAAATATTGGGATGGGTAAAAATAATAAATACGGGATTTGTCCATTTATTCGGAACACCCATATTAAACATTTCGGGTACTAATTAAATCACCAATGAGCTCAAATAAAATTCCAACACTTGAAAAAATTATTCTTTCGCATACACGCCTTAATGAAATTAATAGAAATCGAAAAAGATGTAAAAATATTTTGGCATAAATAGTGCTCGTGAATAGTAAACCGTGAATAGCGATTTAGCGATAATACGTGAAATCAATTTATTCACTTATACAAAACTATAACACGTAAAATTCATGTATTCACATAATCCAGGTTGTCACACGACCTTTAAACACGTAATACAAAATAATATTACTAAAATTCATAATATTCATCAATATACATAAATTCGAATTACAAGGCTATCCAGAATTCACAATCGTTACATCCTCCCGCCTTTATGAGAATTTTGTCCCCGGAATTATAACCTAGGTACGGAAAACTTAACATGGGTTCACTCAAAAAGATACAGATAATTCTTCCTCATCTTCTCTTCCAGTTCCCACGTAGCTTCTTCAGCCGTGTGGTTCCTCCAAAGTACTTTGACCGAATGAATCATCTTATTTCTTAATGTGTTCTCCTTCCTATCTAATATCTGGATAGGAATCTCTTCATATGACAGGTCTTTCTCAACTTGAATCGGTTTATAAGAAATCATGTGCTTGTAGTCGGGTTTATATGGCCGCAACACAGAAACGTGAAACACATTGTGAATGTGCTCAAGTTCAGGAGGTAAAGCTACCTCGTACGCCACTTCATCTACCCTCTTTAAAATTTCAAATGGTCTTACGAACCTGGGACTCAATTTTCCCTTTTTCCCAAATCTGATCTTTCCCTTCCAAGGAGATACCTTCAAAAATACAAAACTGCCAACTTCAAAATCTCGCTTTTGACGATGCAAATCGGCATATTTCTTCTGGCAGTCCTGAGCTGCTACTAATCGAGCTCTTATTACTTTGATGACATCCACGGTCTGCTGCACCAATTCAGGTCCCAACAATCTCCGTTCACCAACTTCATCCCAACACAGAGGTGTTCGACACTTCCTCCCGTATGATGCTTCGTATGGCGGCATGTCAATACTTGCATGATAACTGTTATTATAGGCAAACTCCACCAATGGTAGGTGATCATCCGAGCTGCCTTTAAAATCCATCACACATGCTCTAAGCATGTCTTTAAGCATCTGTATCATTCGTTTGCTTTGCTGATCCGTTTGAGGATGGTACAATAATAGCATATGAATCACAAATGACTGAGCTTTAGTTGGTAAAATATTCTTACCAAAAACAATAAGCTTTATTTAAAAGATAGGAGAAGTTCAAAGAAATAATGAACTATTAAACTGAACAACAGATATCAACATCAAGGAATACACTGAGGGTCACAAGACCACGAACTACATCTAGGTTGTCAAGTATTTTACTTTAACCTTTAACAGTCTAAACGACTATAATCATCATCTATGTCCTATGTTAACAGGAGTTTTTACTGTAATCTTTAGTAATCTAAACGACTACATGGACCATCATCTCATACTCTAGGTGATCAGCCCTTAGTACTATGTATTGCGCAAATATTTTAACGCTATCGCGTTGGTCTAAAAATAATTCCCCTGATACAGGGTTGTTCATCTCAGCTTGATCATTGAGTTCCGTACCAAAATAAGTTTGGTTTGGAATTAACTTCAAAGAAATCTAAATCTTTAGAATGCACATCAACTAAGTTCTAGTTGAATCAATAAGGGATCTTTTAAACGTTCATCAACTATGTGCTAGTCGAATCAAATGAATCTTTAAACGCACATCAACTATGGACTAGTTGAATCAATAAGAATTATTTAGAATGCCCATTAACTATGTACTAGTTGAATTGTTAAGGGTTTACTAGCCGTTAAAGAATTGACGTAACAATACAAATTTATACAATGCTAATCAATTTTCAAAAGTTGAATAACAATGTTTCACAACTGAATAAACATCACATGGCAAAGCTATGCTTTTGAAAGAATTTAGAAAGCTAAATTAGAAATTGTAACTTAGAATAATTCAGGAACCTTGTTTTTAAATAAGGAAACAAAGGTTAAAGCTTGTACAACATAAAGTAGAGTTTAGGAACTTATAAGTAAAAGAACTTGCTCATTAAATGATAAAGGAGTTTGCTCAACAAAGATTAGGGTTAGAGAGCTTGTATAAAAATAACAAGTTAAATAATAAGAACTTGCTCAATGTAAGGAAAGGGATAGGAAACTTGCTCAATATAAGTTAGAGTTAAGAAACTTGCGTATAAATAACAAGTTAAGGACACGAAACTTGCTTAAATAAAAGTTGAGGTAAGAAACTTACCTTGCGCGCTAGCTACAAATTTACAGTACTTGCTCTTTAAATACCCTACACATTTAAATCATATAAACGTAACGATCAGTCATACATCGACTCTTATGTATGTTTTATCAACTTCACATCATGTTCCAACAATCTTCATCTCTTAATCAACACTTAATGGTTAAACACGTGCTTAAGATTTATAAGTCTTATAATGGTTATTGAAACATCATATCATGCAATCACCACACTTAATTTGGTAGCTAGGATTTAATATTACATCATTTTATCACTTCCAGGAAATGATACATTTGTTAAAATGAATCAGATAACCCTCCTCTGAACTGAACCATAAAAATCTTACCACGGGTCTCGGCAAGCTGCCGGCGCTACAGCGCAGCACAACGCCTGGAAACCGGCACTGCGGCGCTGCAGGCACTGCGGCGTTGCCATAAGGGACAACAATGGCGCTGTGGCCAAGAGTAATCTAGCACTGCGGCGCCACTTTTGCCTTAGCAACAGGCGTTGCGGCGCCGAGACCCAGAACTTGCTTTTGAAGCTCGCGATGAATACTCTGCTATTGAAACTCAACCCAAAAGCTCTAAATTTCTCAATTTAATCAACAATTAGACATACCCAAATACTATAAGCTTAACCAAAACAACACCCAACATGTATAAATTGATTTTAACATCATAGAACACATAAATCAACTAATTCAAAGATTAAAATTACATGTTCATGCTAATTCTTTCATATTTGACATTCACAGCGAAAACAACCATCATGAATTCGATTCGCAACCAATTTAATCCATTCAAGTTGCATTGTTTTCGTATCTTAGCGAATTACAACAAACAACTATCAATTTAACATTTTAAGCATGAATTGACCATCAATTTTGGCCTCTAAATAGACCATAAAACACTGTGAAAACCAAAAAGTCTTTTCTTTCTATTTCATGCTTATACACAAATTATAACTACTGAAAACTATCTACAGACGCATATTAACAGATCATATATTCTTAACAACATACATAATCAACACATATTAACAATTCCTAACAATCTAGCTCATCAAAACCAATTGCAGAAAAATATTTTGAGAAATAAAAGTATATTTTTTTTAGAAAGAGTTTACTACCTTTGATTCTTGATTAGATAATCTAGATGATGATTATTCTTCTCCCTCTTGATTCCTCAGAGTTGGTTTCTCTTCTTCAATTTCTACAGAACTTTCTCTCAATTTCTCTCTTCTTTCTCTCTACTTTCTCTCTAACTTAGACTTAGGTTAATGAAAAAGACTGATACGAAAAACAAAACTGACACTATTACGCGTACTAACTCCCCACTAACCCACTAACTCAACAGTTACATCCCACCAAGAGTTAGGCCATGTTTAGCTAAGCTCTTTTAAAAAAAAAACCTTTTTAATTTATTATTATACTTCCCTTATAATATAGTCCCATGACACACTTCCTTATTTTAATAAAACTTAGTAGAAATAAATTATTTAATTAATAAATCTTAACTTCTTAATTTAAATAAACTCTTTAACATAAAGTTTATTTGTCACATCATTAGATTAATAATAATATTAATCCCCTTATAATTTATTTCATAAATTATTACATTTCTAATTTCATTATTAGATTAAATTAAACATTATCACTACACAATATCATGTGTATTAAACAATACACTTATTCATTAATTTAATTATCCCATTAAATTAAGATGTTGCTAACATATTGGCATAATAAAATACACACAAGTAATAAAATCATTTAACATAATTAAATTAATATTACCATACTTAATTAAATTGTTCCACAATAATCTCATCAAATATTTATTTTATTTAATAAATAAAACCATTAAGATATTTATTTAATTCCAATAAATATTTATAATAAACTACAAAATTCTCGATCGTTACATCTTTCCCTCCTTAAAAGGATTTTGTCCCCAGAATCACGACTCAATTTAACTCATTCGTTATAGTCTTCCCCTCTTAAAAAAATTCTGTCCCCAGAATCATTACACAAATATTAAGCAAATAACTGAGGATATATATATACATATATATTTTTTTACACACATTATTATGTCTTCGAATTCGCATGTAGCTTCTCAAGCATTGTGGTATCTCCACATCATCTTAACAGAAAATATTCATTTGCTACAAAGAACTTACTATGTTTTGTCAATTATCCGAACAAGTACTTCCTCACAAACAATTCTTTCTCAAATTGCAAAGGTTCATATTTTATAAGATGTTTATGGTCCTATCTTCTTGGTCTTACGACCGAAACGTAGAATATACTATATATATATATATATATATATATTGTAACTCTGAAGGTAAAACAACCTCGCAGGTCACTGCACCTATTCTTCTTAACCTCTCAAAAGGTCCAACGAACCTTCTTACCACGTATTATCTTCCCTTCCAAGGAGATATATTTTTTTTTTAGAACATGAAACTACCTACCTCACATTCTTACCTTTGTCGATATTGATTCGCATGTTTCTTTTGCCTGTCTTGAGCAGCTAACAATCTAGCTCTTATCACTTTGACGATCTCCGTTGTCTATTGTACCATCTCAGATTCTAGCAGTTGACATTCACTAAATCTCTTCACAGCGTAGTGGCGTTCTGCATTTCTTTTCGTACAACGCTTCACATGTCCATACCTGCATAACAGTTCTTAACATATCCTCTAATGTTCAGATCGTTCTTTTGCTCTACACGTCGATGTGAGGATGGTATGTTGTGATAATTTCTCCTCTGCGTTCCTATGTGTTTTTGCAAAATTTTTCCAAAACTTTGATGTAAAACGTAAATCTCGATACGATACATTTGATACCAAAACATCTTGTTTCGAAATAATTCTTCGACATACAACTGGGCTAACTAATCCGAGTTAAACGAACTCTTGATCGACAAGAAATGCTCGTGCAAAACTTTATCTCTGACTTCCGGAATTGACGGAAAACATATTCTCTACTCAATAGTTAGATGGTTTTCTATCTGAACAGCTTCTCCTCCGACTCTCTCGAACACCTTACATTTCTATTCCCATTTGGTCATTTTTGTTATAAGTTACTCATGTGTAGTTAGCAATATAACTCCTCCTAATCCTTTCTACCAAAAGATTGACAATTTTTTTTTATAAGACTTTGGCGAAACCAATTCTAACTTTGTCTAACACAAAACTTAAAACAGAACTTTAGTATCTTTTAACTCTTCTTAGATCCACCAAGTTTTATTATTCAAAACATTTTGTTAGACCATTAAGTCAACCTTCGTCTCATCTTCCTTATACTTCTTCTCTTGATCGACAACAACGTTCGATTTAAGTCTTTAAAATTTACCCTTTTTCCTCATATTAAATGTATATTAGTCTTAGTCAATCTCAATTATCAATCTTCATAACATTCTTCTAAAATTCTTCTTTTAAAGTGTTACCGGTCATGCCGTTAAATTAATAAGTCTCTTAATTTAAAACACACTTTTTTTAAAAATAAATAAATAAATAAAACTTCTCACCTCAGACGGTGTGATCCCAAAACATCACCACCTCTATTTTTTATTAGATCTATTGAAATTTTATTTTATCATTTTATATTTTGAAAACTTTGTATATCACACACCATTGCTAGTCAACTCGATCGTTTAGGCGACCTATTACTAGAAAATAAAATACTTTGACTACTCCGGAGTGATAAGGTTTACACATTTTCTTTGAAAAACAATTTTTTCCATGGTTCAATACCCAATCCAAACCTAGGAAAACCTTAGATTTTTCCCAAGTTAACTTGGAATTAAATCCACCGACATTACGTGATCTTTAATATCTACACGAAAATTTCTATGCATAACGGAACAGGAATCACTACTCGTAATTCTATATTCAGAGAAACGTTTAACCCTTCTTGAAGCAAATATAATTCTCTAGAAAACTAATCGAACATAAATTAACAAATAGCACTCAAATCACATATCACGCAACATTTAGATCATTGATCAGAATAATACCTTGCATTGTGCCCTTCACCGTCATGTCGAACGTAAGTTCGGTTGATTGACTTGGCGGCACTGATTCTATAACAACCAGCTTACCACTGCTGCTTTCTCCTTTGCCTCCGCTTGTTTTTCCTGCCGCTTTCTTTGGACAATTTCGAGCCAAGTGCTCCCTCGATCCGCATGTGAAACATGCTCCTTTTCCTTGGACTCGGACAGTTCGGCGCAATGTGGCCCTTCAAGCCACAGTTGAAGCACACCCTCTTTCCTTTTAAACAAACACCTACATGTTTCTTCCCGTAATTGCCACATGCTCCCACTTTCTTCCCTTGCTGATCTCCAGTGGTGATATTTTTGGTCCACTTTCTTTTCTGAGCATTACCAGTACGGCTAGTACCTGCATTATTCCCACCTTCATTTCTCCTTTCCCTCTGCTCTTGATTGTATGGCAGTGCGTTACGTTCTCCTTCTATGACAAACGGCCTCTCCAGCCCTGTTGTGAATGAGTTCGGTTGAGACATCGAGATTTGACTATATAGCCAGGCATTCAGAGTATTTGCAAGTGTTCCCACTAGCAAATTCACCAATTACGGCACTAGGTTGGCGCCAGCTTCATTATCGTGTGCATATCCCTCGGGGGTCTGTTGACGTTGCTGTTTCTTTCTAGGTATAACATCTCTCTGTTAAAAATTTATACTATTGGATCTTCATTCGTTTATGCATTAAAACATTTAAGTTTATCACAACCATCTTTAAATAACACATGACGTATCTTAATGAACAACGATATACATATATTCATTTATTGATCTAAAACATAACAAAGATAGCCTTACTACTATCTATATCTTCCTTCCTGTAATAATCAAATTCCAAGACTACGTCATCATTTCTATTATTTATTTCAGAAAAACTTAGGATTTACATCTTTTAACTTTCATCATGACTTATATATAACATTATTGCTTTTCTCGTAATCTACAAGAACATTCCTCATCGCACAACTTCATTGCGCTCCTGCTTCATGATAAGAATCACTATCCCGCGATCCATTGCGTACCAAAGATAATCCTCGACCTGCCTCGGATAGTGGAAGACAAAACCCTGAGCCCAATTAATCGCTTAGCCTTCCTTAACTCGTTTTCAACATGATATACACGATTAGAAATCTTCAACCCTTCACGTCTTCAGCTCTCGCCCGCTCTGCTGACTTTTATCTCAAGTCATCCTTCGTAACTTCGTTCCTAGTTAATAGCTATTCTCTTTAATACTCTGAATGAGCTAATCTTTGCTCAACATCTACAAATTGTGTGCAAGGTCTGAATCGCATCATTCTTCTATGTTTTGAGCGGCCTGTCGTATAGCTGCCAGCTCTCCTTGTAACGAATGGAATTTTTGTGATTAAATAAAAATATTTATTGAGTTATATAAATATTTTTATTAATTTAGTAAAATAGATAATTTATAAGTTATGGTGAAAGAATTTATGTTAAATGATATTTAAATGTGTTTTGATGTGATTATTCTAATTTAATAATTAAATTAGATGATTAAATAATTTATTTGAATAAAAAATTTATTTGAATAAGATAATTTATTTGGTGTTATTGTTATTGGTTAAATGGAATTATTAATTAGGTTAGTAAGATTTAATTGAATTTATTTAATAATAAGTTCAATTAAATTAAAAGTGTGACTATTAAAACTATATGTTATAATGAGTTATTAAAATAAATAGAAAGAGTTTTATTTCCATCAAACCAAACAAGGCCTTATGACCTTTGGTTGGAAATAATGAGTTATTTCAATTTTGTTTTGCCAAACAAGCCTTATGGCTTTTGAATTTTTATAACTGATGATTTAATTAGAGAATATATGTTATATCAGTTTTTATTTGTTTTGCTTTTTGCTTGTCAGTTGTTAAGAAATAAGAAAACACAGAGTTTAAAAAAAAAGAGAAAGACAGAATAAGAACAGAGTTTGGGAGTTCAGAGAAAAGAGAGAGTGAGAATAGAGAGAAAATTGAGGATTGAGAGGTTTGTGAATTGAGAAAGAGAAGGAAGGGAAGTGCTAAGCTAAGGAATTATATATATAGCTTGAAGGTATAATCTCTTTTAAGTTTTATTTATAGCTTTGTTTCACTGTATATGGTTTTTAGTTTCATGTAAGTGAATTGTTTGCTAAAAGCATGAATTAGTTGATGTAATTGTTAGTAGTCATGAATTAGATGATTATATGATGATTATAAGTTAATTTTAAGGTTTTAATCCATGAAAACATACTTTGGAGTAGAGTTTGTAATTTATACAGAGTTTATTTCATGTATGGTATATATGTATGAAATTGGTATTCAAATTGGTTGTTAATTGGTAAAATTGATGTTTGATTATGATAATATGATGAAAAATGAAAAGAATGCATGTAGAAAGGATTAAAATGGTTGAAAGATGAAGTCACAGTGTTTAATTTCATTAAAGTGGTTAAAGTATGAATATTTTTCATAAACAGAGAATTTTGGGTTTGTAATTGGTTGATTATGTGTTTTATAATGCTTAGATTGGTTAGAAACATGTTGGGTAATTATTTTCTAGCATGTTGGATGTCTGGGTATATTTAATTTGTGTATTGGATGGTAGAATTCGGGAAATTTGGCCTAAGTTTTCACTGGTTCGCGAACTGTAGAAGGTGTCAGTCGCGTTTACCGCCCCGACGGTAGAAATGAGCTAGCAAAATCGCCCCAGCGGACTTGTCGCCCCGGCGGCGTATTTGAACTATGTTTGTCGCCTCGGCGACAGCCTCGCCCCGGCGACGGTTTCGTTAAGAATTTCACCGCCCCGGCGGTGGAACAGTAATAAAAAAAAAATTAATTAAAATTTATTTATTTGTTTTGTGATATTGATATGTTGTTATATGTATGTTTAAAACCTATATTGAGGTAATAAATGACCAATGAGATACCACGATTGTTGTTAGCATATATTTGTGGAATATCGAATGTCAATCGAGATGGTACAATAAAATAGGAGAAGAACGAGACTTAAAATGTATATGAATTTGTAACTAATTATCGTTATCGATTTGTAATCAAAATGTATAAGGTGATTAAGGGACGTGCATTATTTAAATCTGTAATCTACGCACGAGGCAAGTTCCTTATCTCAATTTATTACTTTTACGTTGAGCAAAGTTTCCTTTCCTTAAACTTGTTATTTCATTTAAAGCAAGTTAATTTTCATTGAGCAAGATTATAAACCTTAGCTTATTGTTATTCAAGCAAGGTTGCTATCATGATTAAGAGCTAAAGCTTTATTCCAGTTATTTATTGTTCGATCATTGATCATTATTCAAACTTTGAACAGAATTTCTATTGTACAAACTTTATTGATGAATCAATTGTTTAATGACTAGCAAACCCTAATTGATTCAGCTAGTCCTTAGTTGATGAGCGTTCTAAAGACTTAGAATACTTTAAAATTGATCCGAACCAAGTTTCTTTTGGTATGGATTCTGATGCTAAACTGAGATGAACAACCCTAATATAGGGGATTAACTACGCGACAGCGTTAAAATGTTTGTGCACAATACATTGTACAAAAGGCTAATCCCCCTTAGTACGAGATGGATGGTCCATAGTCTATAAGACTGTTAAAGGTTACGGTAGAAATACTTGATAACCTAGGACATAGTTCGAGGTCTTGTGACCCTCAGATACATTTTTTTTATTCTGAATCTAAATTCAGTTCTTGGGCTAAGCCTTCTATTGAATTTTCAGATCTTGACTAGTTATTGATTGAATTCAGAAAAAACTATTATACCTCAGTTGAAATCCACTTCATTAGTTTTTCAATTGTTATTGTTATCACACTTGTGGGCAATTGTTTGCTCACTCTTGCGCTAAAACATTGCAGCTAAGACAGAGAAATCGGACGAGCCGTCCACAAGCAAAGGCAAGGGCAAGATGTCAAAGTAGCAAGAGATTTATTATCCACATGATGTTTATTTGTAACAAAGACTTATTTAATATTATGTTTTATTCCACACTTATGTAATAGAGGTTAGATAACCTGGGACTTGTTTAATTTAGAGATTGGTGATGTAACCCCATTTGAGGGAAGATGTTTCTTTAAGTTTACTTTAATTGTTCGTATTATGGGTAAATAGTTGTGAATGATTGAGATAGTGAACACCAAATCAGTGGGAATTAAGTACTCGAATTTGTGGGGTGTCACAGGTTGGTATCAAAGCTGATAGGTTATAAACCTTTAGGTGGAAAAAACCTTAGGGTAGTAGCCTTTTAGAGGATAGAGAATATAGTGGTGATAAACTCTTAGCGAGTTCTAAGGAATGGATTACGGAAATCCATAAAAGATAATAAAATGATTATGTGCTATGTGCTTATTTGATAACAAACTTATGTGCTCGCGAGTATTATCGAGTAGTAATTAAAACTTAAAATTTTGTTGTCAGGATGCCTGATAGAGGAGAGCCCAGCCAGACTAGGGAAGAGGAGCCCCGGGATATTCATGTAGTTCGGGAGCAGCTGGTGCAGAGGGAGCCATCCCCATTGATTACAGTTGCAGGTCCCGAGTATGAGCCTGAGACAGATCCTGAGAAGGATCCTGAAGAGGTTGAGGAGGAGGAGGAAGACCCTGAGGGGATATCACTATCTTCCCTAGGTATTCAGATGTACGAGCAGGTATATGACCGCAACATAGAGTTGCAGGACAGAGTGGAGGAGTTAGAGGGGCAGCTGGCTGAGCGACAGACTGCCTTGGAGCAGAACAACAGTGAGATTGAGGAGCTAGATATACGTCTTGGGGACGTGGAGTGGAAGCTGGTTCATGTTGAGAGCGAAAAAGAGGAGTTAGGAGAACAGGTTGTGGAACGTCAAGCCGCTCTAGAGCAGGAGGATGTCGAGATCCAGGACTTATCATCACGTCTTGCAGAGGTCGAGCAGAGACTAGCTCAGTCTGAGTACAGACCAGGACAATTATTGGCTAGAAATGAAATTGTACGAGATGAGTTGAAAGAGGAGTCAGCTAAGCGGGCGAGAGCTGAAACTGCTTGGTTGAGGGAGGCTAACCGCGCAGATCGTGTTGAATGTGAGGTGCGGTCAAAGAAGGCCAAGATTGATGAGATGGAGTATATTTTTCACACCACAGTTGATAGAGCTCTGGATCGAGTTCATCGTCATCCAGATATGGTGGATCGAAGGATGGTGACTCGTATTATGGAGCACGAACGCAAGGAAGCTGTGCGCCGTGGAATGACATCGTAGATAGTGATTAGATATGCTAGTATGAAAATTTATGAAGTTAATAAGTTGTAAATCCCAGTTTTATATAATGGGATAGAATAATGATGTAATCCTAGAACTTTATGATGTCAGGATAAATGATGTAAATAACTACGATGCTATTTCTATTATGTTTTGAAGCAGTAAATGAATAAAATGCGAAAGTTTATAAGATGTGCTATGTGTTAAGTGTTGTTTATAAATGTTTAAGTTAAGACTTAAATGTTTAAAGTAAATGAGTAATAATCTAATAGCGTAAATTTTTTAACAGTAAGATGCCGCCAAGAAGACAAACCCGTCAACAGACCCTTGAGGGATCTACCAATAACAACGAAGACGTCAACGCTAATCCAATGCAGCAACTGGTAAATTTGTTAACGGGAGCCTTTGCGAATCAACCCTAAGCTCAGGCTACGACTTTTAAAGACTTCAAGGCTGTCGGACCTCCGGAATATCACGGCTTTATGAATCCAATTGAAGCCCAAACTTGGATCATGGAGATGGAGAAAGTGTTTGATGTCGCTAGGGTCAACGAGGACCAGAAGACTGCATTTGCAACGTTTATGCTCAAGTCAGAAGCAAGCTACTGGTGGCAAGCTAATAAAACCCGAGGCGGGCAAGGGGTAATACCGTGGGAGCGATTTAAGGAGATGTTTTTCGAGACCTACTTTCCGACAAGCGCGCAAAATCAAATGGAGGTGCAATTTCTGGAATTGAAGCAAGGTACAATGACAGTGCCTGAGTATGCTGCAAAATTCAACGAGTTGGCGAGGTTTGCACCATACCAAGTCAACACGGATGAGCGAAAGGCTAGAAGGTTTGAGCAGGGACTGAAGCCCTGGCTGTATAGCCGAGTTTCGATGTTCCAATTAAACTTATTTGCGGCAGTTTTGGAAAAGGCAATTATCGCTGAAGGAGGCAGTGATGCTCTGTCCAAGTATAATCAAGAGCAGAGAAAGAAGAAGAATGAAAGTGAAAACAAGGCAAGTGGTAGCCATGGGGGCAGTGGTCAGAAGAGGAAGTGGAGTGATAATAACTCTGCGGGAAGTCAGCAGGGTAATCAGAAAAAGAAGATAGAGGCATGCAGTAACTGCGGAAAGAGCCATGTGGGTGTTTGTTTGAAGGGTAAAAGGGTATGCTTTAACTGCGGTCAGGAGGGTCATATCGCACCGAGTTGCCCTAATCCGAAGAAGGGCACATGTTTTATTTGCGGGTCGAAAGATCACTTTGCTCGAGATTGCCCTAAGAAAGCTACAGGTGGAGCTAGTGCAGGAAAGGGGAATAACAGTGGAGGCAGTCTGATTATCACAGGACCGACACAGCCCAATTGACCTACCGCTCGAACATTCAACATGACGGTGCAGGATGCTGTGCAGTCAAAGGATGTAGTGTGAGGTATCATTCCGGTCAATAGTGTAAATGCTTACGTATTATTTGATTCGGGTGCTACTTGTTCATTTATATCCAATGATTTTGCTAGAAGATTAGGGTTACCTCAGCAAGAATTAGATTACCCCATGAATATAGAAATTGCAAATAGGGAGGTGATTCCTGTTAAGTTTGTCCACAAGAACTGTCAGATAGATATTAAGGGTCATGTGATGACAGTAAACTTAATCCCAATTCGTCTTGGGGAGTTTGACGTTATTTCGGGTATGGATTGGTTGTTCAACCATGGGGCAGTTATTGACCGTCAAAATAAGTGTGTAAATTTTAAGACTCCGTCAAAGGTAGTGTTTTATGGCAGCAAGTCGCCTAGACAAATGAGTTGTCTGACGATGATGCAGGCCAGAAAAATGTTGAGACAAGGATGTGTAGGATATCTATCCTACATAGTCGATACCCGAAAGGTGGGTGCAAAGCTGGGGGAGATACCGGTAGTTAGGGATTTTGCGGATGTATTTCCTGATGATTTGCCAGGATTACCGCCAGATAGGGAAATTGAGTTTGTAATTGATTTAGCACCGGGTACAGCCCCTATATCAAAAGCCCCATATAGAATGGCTCCGGTAGAAATGAAGGAGTTGATGGTGCAATTGCAAGAGTTGCTGGATAAAAAGTATATTCAACCGAGCGTTTCGCCGTGGGGAGCGCCGGTATTATTCGTCAAGAAGAAGGACGGATCAATGCGTCTTTGCATTGATTATAGAGAGTTGAACAAGGTCACAATTAAAAACAAGTATCCGTTGCCAAGGATCGATGACCTGTTTGACCAGCTGAAGGGAGCGAGATATTTTTCAAAGATAGATCTACGAAGTGGGTACCATCAACTAAAGGTGAGGAAGGAAGACATACCAAAGACGGCATTTCGAACTAGATATGGTCACTATGAGTTTTTGGTTATGTCATTTGGTTTAACAAACGCACCTGCAGCGTTTATGGACTTAGTGAACAGAGTATTCAAACCATTTCTGGATAAGTTTGTGGTGGTATTCATAGATGACATTTTGGTTTACTCGAAAACTCAAGAAGAACACGTGGAGCATTTAAGGGTGACATTGGAGGCGTTAAGGAAAGAGAAATTGTATGCAAAATTTTCAAAGTGCGAATTTTAGTTGGAGCGTGTTCAATTCCTTGGACATGTTATCGATAAAGACGGGATTTCAGTGGATCCAGCGAAAGTGGAAGCTGTGATGAACTGGGATCAGCCGAAAACACCGTCAGAAGTGAGGAGTTTCCTAGGATTGGCAAGTTATTACAGACGTTTTATTCAAGATTTCTCTAGGATCGCCACTCCGTTGACGAATTTAACAAGAAAATCAGTGAAGTTCGTTTGGACAGAGAAGTGCGAGGAGAGTTTCCAAGAGCTAAAGAAGAGACTAAGTTCGGCACCTGTGTTGTCTTTGCCAGATGATACAGGAAATTTTGTGGTGTATAGTGACGCATCACATAAAGGACTTGGTTGTGTGCTTATGCAGAATGGTAAGGTTATTGCATATGCATCGCGCCAACTAAAAGACTATGAAAAAGGGTATCCGACCCATGATTTGGAGTTGGCAGCCGTGGTGTTTGCTTTGAAAATCTGGAGGCACTATCTCTATGGAGAGAAGTGTGAAATATATACAGACCATAAAAGTCTGAAGTATATTTTCACATAGAAGGATTTGAATATGCGGTAGAGGAGATGGATAGAATTGATCAAAGATTGTGAAATTCTATACCATCCGGGGAAGGCTAATGTGGTTGCCGACGCTTTGAGTAGAAAAGGTCGGGAGAAACTATTTTTATTAACTGCTCAGGATAAACTCGTAACGGAAATGGCTAAGTTGGAGTTAGAGGTGAAGGATCTGACAAAGCCTAATGAAAAATTGTTCCAGATGGAAACCCAACCAACTTTGGTGGAAAAGGTGAAGGAAGCGCAACTTCAGGATGAGGAATGTGTTAAGATTCGGAAAAGAGTGCTTGAGGAAGAAGAGCTTAAATACAAAATCAACACCGAAGGGTTGCTGAGATTTGAAGGCAGAATCTGGGTTCCGTCAGTACTAGAGATCAGAGAGGAGATTTTGAACGAAGCTCATAGTTCAAGATTTTCGATTCACCCGGGAAGTACAAAGATGTACCAGGATCTTCGCCAACATTTTTGGTGGCCAAACATGAAACGAGAGGTTGTTGAGTGTGTTGCGAAGTGTCTCACCTGTCAGAAGGTCAAAGCAGAGCATCAACGACCAAGTGGTTTGTTACAGCCCTTGGAGATACCAGAATGGAAGTGGGAGCATATCACAATGGACTTTGTAGTAGGGCTTCCAACTACTCAGAAGGGTTATGACGCAATATGGGTCATAGTTGACAGATTGACAAAATCAGCGCATTTCTTGCCAATCAAAATCAGATTCACTTTGGATCAACTGGCAAAGTTATACGTCAAAGAGATTATCTCAAGGCACGGTGTCCCAGTATCAATTGTGTCGGACAGAGATCCACGTTTTACATCAAAATTCTGGAGGAGTCTGCAAGCTTGTTTGGGGACACAGTTGAGAATGAGTACAGCTTACCATCCTCAAACCGATGGCCAGAGTGAAAGAACAATTCAAACGTTGGAAGATATGCTGAGAGCGTGCGTTATGGATTTTAAGGGCAACTGGGATGATCATTTACCTCTGGTCGAGTTTACCTACAATAATAGTTATCACGCGAGTATCGGCATGCCACCCTACGAAGCATTGTATGGAAGGAAGTGCAGAACTCCGTTGTGTTGGGACGAGGTTGGTGAACATCGCCTATTGGGACCCGACCTGGTACAACAAACTGTTGAAATTGTCAAGGTAATAAGAACCAGATTGTTAGCTGCTCAAGACAGGCAAAAGAAATATGCAGATCAGCATCGTCAAAATCGCGAATTTGAAGTCGGGAGCTTTGTGTTCCTTAAAGTATCTCCTTGGAAAGAAAAAATCAGATTTGGTAAAAAGGGTAAACTCAGTCCGCGATTTATTGGACCCTTCGAGGTGCTGAAACGAGTAGGCGAGGTGGCTTATGAGGTAGCTTTACCTCCCGAGTTAGACCACATTCATAATGTTTTTCACATATCGGTACTACGACCGTATAAGTCTGATTATAAACATGTCATAGAATATGAACCGATACAGTTTGAGAAAGATTTGTCCTATGAAGAGATACCTGTACAGATAGTAGATAGAAAAGAGCAGGTTCTCAGAAATAAAGTGATACCTTCTGTTAAGGTAATCTGGAAGAACCATAGTACTAAAGAAGCTACGTGGGAACTCGAAGAGAAAATGATGCAAAATTATCTTGAATTATTTGTTTAATTTTATTTGTATCACGATTCTAGGGACAAAATCTTTGTAAGGAGGGAAGATTATTACGGACGAATTAATTGCGTTGTGATTCTGGGGACAGAATCCTTTTAAGGAGGGAAGGATGTAACGAATGCAATTTTTGTGATTAAATAAAAATATTTATTGAGTTATATAAATATTTTATTAATTTAGTAAAATAGATAATTTATAAGTTATGGTGAAAGAATTTATGTTAAATGATATTTAAATGTGTTTTGATGTGATTATTCTAATTTAATAATTAAATTAGATGATTAAATAATTTATTTGAATAAGATAATTTATTTGGTGTTATTGTTATTGGTTAAATGGAATTATTAATTAGGTTAGTAAGGTTTAATTGAATTTATTTAATAATAAGTTCAATTAAATTAAAAGTGCGACTATTAAAACTATATGTTATAATGAGTTATTAAAATAAATAGAAAGAGTTTTATTTCCATCAAACCAAACAAAGCCTTATGACCTTTGGTTGAAAATAATGAGTTATTTCAATTTTATGTTGCTAAACAAGCCTTATGGGTTTTGAATTTTTATAATTGATGATTTAATTAGAGAATATACGTTATATCAATTTTTATTTGTTTTGCTTTTTGCTTGTCAGTTGTTAAGAAATAAGAAAACACAGAGTTTTAAAAAAAGAGAAAGACAGAATAAGAACAGAGTTTGAGAGTTCAAAGAAAAGAGAGAGTGGGAATAGAGAGAAAATTGAGGATTGAGAGGTTTGTGAATTGAGAAAGAGAAGGAAGGGAAGTTGTAAGCTAAGGAATTATATATATAGCTTGAAGGTATAATCTCTTTTAAGTTTTATTTATAGTTTTGTTTCACTGTATATGGTTTTTAGTTTCATGTAAATGAATTGTTTGCTAAAAGCATGAATTAGTTGATGCAATTGTTAGTAATCATGAATTAGATGATTATATGATGATTATAAGTTAATTTTAAGGTTTTAATCCATGAAAACATGCTTTAGAGTAGAGTTTGTAATTTATACAGAGTTTATTTCATTTATGGTATATATGTATGAAATTGGTATTCAAATTGGTTGTTAATTGATAAAATTGATGTTTGATTATGATAATATGATGAAAAATGAAAAGAATGCATGTAGGACGGATTAAAATGGTTGAAAGATGAAGTCACAGTGTTTAATTTCATTAAAGTGGTTAAAGTATGAATATTTTTCATAAACAGAGAATTTTGGGTTTGTAATTGGTTGATTATGTGTTTTATAATGCTTAGATTGGCTAGAAACATGTTGGGTAATTATTTTCTAGCATGTTGGATGTCTGGGTATATTTAATTTGTGTATTGGATGGTAGAATTCGGGAAATTTGGCCAAATTTGGCCTAAGTTTTCACTGATTCGCGAATTGTAGAAGGTGTCAGTCGCGTCTACCGCCCCGGCGGTAGAAATGAGCTAGCAAAATCGCCCCGGTGGACTTGTCGCCCCGGCGGCGTATTTAAACTATGTTTGTCGCCCTGGCGACGGTTTCGTTAAGAATTTCACCGCCCCGGCGGTGGAACAGTAATAAAAAAAAATTTAATTAAAATTTATTTATTTGTTTTGTGATATTGATATGTTGTTATATGTATGTTTAAAACCTCTATTGAGGTAATAAATGACCAATGAGATACCACGATTGTTGTTAGCATATATTTGTGGAATATCGAATGTCAATCGAGATGGTACAATAAAATAGGAGAAGAACGAGACTTAAAATGTATATGAATTTGTAACTAATTATCGTTATCGATTTGTAATCAAAATGTATAGGGTGATTAAGGGACGTGCATTATTTAAATCTATAATCTACGCACGAGGCAAGTTCCTTATCTCAATTTATTACTTTTACGTTGAGCAAAGTTTCCTTTCCTTAAACTTGTTATTTAATTTAAAGCAAGTTAATTTTCATTGAGCAAGATTATAAACCTTAGCTTATTGTTATTCAAGAAAGGTTGCTATCATGATTAAGAGCTAAAGCTTTATTCCAGTTATTTATTGTTCGATCATTGATCATTATTCAAACTTTGAACAAAATTTCTATTGTACAAACTTTATTGATGAATCAATTGTTTAGTGACTAGCAAACCCTAATTGATTCAGCTAGTCCTTAGTTGATGAGCGTTCTAAAGACTTAGAATACTTTAAAATTGATCCGAGCCAAATTTCTTTTGGTACGGATTCTGATGCTAAACTGAGATGAACAACCCTAATATAGGGGATTAACTACGCAACAGCGTTAAAATGTTTGTGCACAATACATTGTACAAAGGGTTGATCCCCCTGAGTACGAGATGGATGGTCCATAGTCTATAAGACTGTTAAAGGTTACGGTAAAAATACTTGATAACCTAGGACATAGTTCGAGGTCTTGTGACCCTCAGATACATTTTTTTTATTCTGAATCTAAATTCAGTTCTTGAGCTAAGCTTTCTATTGAATTTTCAGATCTTGACTAGTTATTGATTGAATTCAGAAAAAACTATTATACCTCAGTTGAAATCCACTTCATTAGTTTTTCAATTGTTATTGTTATCACACTTGTGGGCAATTATTTGCTCACTCTTGCGCTAAAACATTGCAGCTAAGACAGAGAAATCGGACGAGCCGTCCACAAGCAAAGGCAAGGGCAAGATGCCAAAGTAGCAAGAGATTTATTATCCACATGATGTTTATTTGTAACAAAGACTTATTTAATATTATGTTTTATTCCGCACTTATGTAATAGAAGTTAGATAACCTGGGACTTGTTTCATTTAGAGATTGGTGATGTAACCCCATTTGAGGGAAGATGTTTCTTTAAGTTTACTTTAATTGTTCGTATTATGGGTAAATAGTTATGAATGATTGAGATAGTGAACACCAAATCAGTGGGAATTAAGTACCCGAATTTGGGGGTGTCACACTCCTAACTCCTCGACCTTAAACTGTAACTCTATGTTACCGTCATAAATCTCATCATGCAGCTTCGCACTGGCAGAGTTAAGGGGTAACTCTTCGGGACTCTTCTCCTTCGTCATCTGTCTCTATATTCTTCTCTGGATCAAACTCAGGCATCTGATTCGATCCTACCACAGTAACCAACGGGGATGGCTGCCTTAGCACTAATCGTTACTCATACTCTCGATACACATAATACTCGCAATCACATAGTTTATTAAACATATAAGCACATAAGATCTTTTATTGTCTTTTATCTTTTAGAACTCGGGGAAGTTCCTTATCTTCTCGATTCCTACAAGGTTAATTCCTAAGGTTTCCCCACATAAGGTTCTTAACCTACAACTCTGATATCAACCTGTGACACCCCTAAATCTGGGTACTTCAATTCCACAGATTTGATGTTCACTTTCAAAACAACTTCAAAATATTTCACATCTAACTACCCACAATAAAGGGTAATAACAATATAATAAAACTTAGTTAATAAATTCTCCCATAAGAAGGTTACATCATCATAACTAAATTAATCCCAGGTCATTTAACCAACTGGGTTCCCAACCTTTCTTGTAAGCTCTTCCAGAAATTCGACGTGAAGCGCAGATCTCTATCAGACACAATAGATACCGGCACTCCATGTCGCGGCACAATTTCTTTCACATATAACTTTGCTAACTGCTCCAAATTATACCTTATCTTGATCGGTAGAAAATGTGTAGATTTAGTTAAACGATCCACGATCACCCAGATCGCGTCGTAACCTTTCTGAGTTGGTGGAAGACCCGTCACAAAATCCATCGTGATATGCTCCCACTTCCACTCCGGAATCTCCAGCGATTGTACGAGCCCACCTGGTTTCTGATGTTCTGTTTTTACCCTCTGACATGTCAAACACCGTTTAACACATTTCGCGTCCTCCCTCTTCATGTTCTGTGACACCCCCAAATCCAGGTACTTCAATCCCATATATTTGGTATTCACTTTCAAAACAACTTCATAATATTTCACATCTAACTACCCACAATAAAGGATAATAACAATATAATAAAACTTAGTTAATAAATTCTCCCATAAGAAGGTTACATCATCATAACTAAATCAATCCCAGGTCATCCAACCTTTATTACATTATTTGCGGAAACATAAAGCATAAATAAACACCATCACGTCTATTACATAATCTTTATGAAATAAAAACTAATTAACATCTACTATTACAGCATCTTGTCTTTACCCTTATTTATGGATGGCTCTTCAAACTTCTTGTTTTCATCTGCGTTGTTTTGTTCAAGAGTGAGCGAACAATTTCCCACAAGATAATAGAGTACAATAATAGCATATGAATCACAAACGACTGAGCTTTAGTTGGTAAAATATTCTTACCAGAAACAATAAGCTTTCCTTAAAAGATAGGAGAAGTTCAAAGAAATAATGAACTATTAAACTGAACAACAGATATCAACATCAAGGAATACGCTGAGGGTCACAAGACCACGAACTACATCTAGGTTGTCAAGTATTTTACTTTAACCTTTAACAGTCTAAACGACTATAATCATCATCTATGTACTAGGTTAACAGGTGTTTTTACTGCAACCTTTAGCAGTCTAAACGACTACATGGACCATCATCTCGTACTCTAGGTGATCAGCCCTTAGTACTATGTATTGCTCAAATATTTTAACGCTATCGCGTTGCTCTAAAAATAATTCCCCTGATACAGGGTTGTTCATCTCAACTTGATCATTGAGTTTCGTACCAAAATAAGTTTGGTTTGGAATTAACTTTAAAGAAATCTATATCTTTAGAATGCGTATCAACTCAGTTCTAGTTGAATCAATAAGGGATCTTTTAAACGTTCATCAACTATGTGCTAGTCGAATCAAATGAATCTTTAAACGCTCATCAACTATGGACTAGTTGAATCAATAAGAATTATTTAGAATGCCCATTAACTATGTACTAGTTGAATTGTTAAGGGTTTACTAGCCGTTAAAGAATTGACGTAACAATACAAATTTATACAATGCTAATCAATTTTCAAAAGTTGAATAACAATGTTTCACAACTGAATAAACATCACATGGCAAAGCTATGCTTTTGAAAGAATTTAGAAAGCTAAATTAGAAATTGTAACTTAGAATAATTCAGGAACCTTGTTTTTAAATAAGGAAACAAAGGTTAAAGCTTGTACAACATAAAGTAGAGTTTAGGAACTTATAAGTAAAAGAACTTGCTCATTAAATGATAAAGGAGTTTGCTCAACAAAGATTAGGGTTAGAGAGCTTGTATAAAAATAACAAGTTAAATAATAAGAACTTGCTCAATGTAAGGAAAGGGATAGGAAACTTGCTCAATATAAGTTAGAGTTAAGAAACTTGCGTATAAATAACAAGTTAAGGACACGAAACTTGCTTAAATAAAAGTTGAGGTAAGAAACTTACCTTGCGCGCTAGCTACAAATTTACAGTACTTGCTCTTTAAATACCCTACACATTTAAATCATATAAACGTAACGATCAGTCATACATCGACTCTTATGTATGTTTTATCAACTTCACATCATGTTCCAATAATCTTCATCTCTTAATCAACACTTAATGGTTAAACAAGTGCTTAAGGTTTATAAGTCTTATAATGGTTATTGAAACATCATATCATGCAATCACCACACTTAATTTGGTAGCTAGGATTTAATATTACATCATTTTATCAATTCTAGGAAATGATACATTTGTTAAAATGAATTAGATAACCCTCCTCTTAACTGAACCATAAAAATCTCGTCACTGGTCTCGGCAAGCTGCCAGCGCTGCAGCGTAGCACAACGCCTGGAAATCGGCACTGCGGCGCTGCCATAAGGGACAACAACTACGTTGTGGCCAAGAGTAATCTAGCGCTGCGGCGCCACTTTTGCCTTAGCAACAGGCGCTGCGGCGCCGAGACCCAGAACTTGCTTCTGAAGCTCGCGATGAATACTCTACTATTGAAACTCAACCCAAAAGCTCTAAATTTCTCAATTTAATAACAATTAGACATATCCAAATGCTATAAGCTTAACCAAAACAACACCGAACATGTATAAATTGATTTTAACATCACAGAACACATAAATCAACCAATTCAAAGATTAAAATTACATGTTCATGCTAATTCTTTCATATTTGACATTCATAGCGAAAACAACCAGCATGCATTCGATTCGCAACCAATTTAATCCATTCAAGTTGCATTGTTTTCGTATCTTAGCGAATTACAACAAACAACTATCAATTTAACATTTTAAGCATGAATTGACCATCAATTTTGGCCTCTAAACAGACTATAAAACACTGTGAAAACCAAAAAGTCTTTTCTTTCTATTTCATGCTTATACACAAATTATAACTACTGAAAACTATCTACAGACGCATATTAACAGATCATATATTCCTAACAACATACATAATCAACACATATTAACAATTCCTAACAATCTAGCTCATCAAAACCAATTGCAGAAAAATATTTTGAGAAATAAAAGTATATTTTTTTAGAAAGAGTTTGCTACCTTTGATTCTTGCTTAGATAATCTAGCTGATAATTATTCTTCTCCCTCTTGATTCCTCAGAGTTGGTTTCTCTTCTTCAATTTCTACAGAATTTTCTCTCAATTTCTCTCTTCTTTCTCTCTAACTTAGACTTAGGTTAATAAAAAAGACTGATACGTAAAACAAAACTGACACTATTACGCGTACTAACTCCCCACTAACTTAACAGTTACATCCCACCAAGAGTTAGGCCATGTTTGGCTAAGCTCTTTAAAAAAAAACCTTTTTAATTTATTATTATACTTCCCTTATAAAATAGTCCCATGACACACTTCCTTATTTTAATAAACCTTAATATAAATAAATCATTTAATTAATAAACCTTAACTTCTTAATTTAAATAAACCCTTTAACATAAAGTTTATTTGTCACATCATTAGAGTAATAATAATATTAATCCCCTTATAATTTATTTCATAAATTATTACATTTCTAATTTTATTATTAGATTAAATTAAACCTTATCACTACACAATATCATGTGTATTAAACAATACACTTATTCATTAATTTAATTATCCCATTAAATTAAGATGTTGCTAACATATTAGCATAATAAAATACGCATAAGTAATAAAATCATTTAACATAATTAAATTAATACTTAATTAAATTATTCCACAATAAATCTCATCAAATATTTATTTTATTTAATAAATAAAACCATTAAAATATTTATTTAATTCTAATAAATATTTATAATAAACTACAAAATTCTTGATCGTTACATGTTCGGCCACCGGAAGTGCTGACGCAAATCCTGATACATCTTAGTACTACCAGGGTGTATCGAATACTTTGTAGAATGAGCTTCTTGCAGAATCTCTTCTCTCAACTCCAGAACCATCGGTATCCAGATCCTCCCTTCAAATCTTAGCAGTCCCGTGCTATCAATTTTGTACTTCAATTCCTCTTCTTCCGAGAGTCGCTCTCTTATAGCAACACATTCATCATCCTTTTCTTGAGCCTCTTTTATTTTGTCTAATAAAGTCGGACTCGCCTCCACTGCGAACAGTTTATCGTCTGCATCTTTCGGATACTTGATTTCCAACTCCAGTCTTTCTATTTCCTTTATCAGCTCCTCTTGAACTTTCAGCATCATCAACTTTTCTCTGTCGTTTCTACTTAGAGCATCAGCTACTACATTAGCTTTACCGGGATGGTACAGAATTTCACAATCATAGTCCTTGATCAACTCCAACCATCGTCGCTGCCTCATGTTTAGCTCCTTCTGAGTGAAGATATACTTCAGACTTTTGTGATCTGTGTATATTTCACACTTCTCCCCATAAAAATAGTGCCTCCAAATTTTCAATGCAAAGACCACTGCCGTTAGTTCCAGGTCATAAGTCGGATATCCCGTCTCATAGTCCTTCAATTATCGTGACGCGTACGCAATGACCTTCCCATGCTGCATCAATACGCACCCAAGGCCCTTATGTGACGCATCACTATACATGATAAATCCCCCTATATTATCTGGTAGTGATAATACAGGTGCTTCTCTAGGTTTTCTTTTTAACTCCAAGAAATTCTCCTCACACGTGTCTGTCCACACAAACTTCACATTCTTCCTCGTTAAATTGGTTAACGGTGTCGCTATCTTCAAAATTGTTTGAATAAATCTCCGATAGTAACCCGCCAACCCTAAGAAACTTCGGACTTCTGTCGGCGTCTTCGGCTGCTCCAAATTTATCACCGCCTCCGCCTTTGCAAGATCTACTGAAACACCATCCTTGTCAATTACGTGCCCCAAAACTGCACCCTTTATAGCCAAAACTCGCACTTGAAAAATTTCGCGTACAACTTCTCCTTTCTCAGCGTCTCCAGTACTATTCTTAAATGCTCAACGTGCTGCTCCTCCATCTTCGAGTAGACTAAAATGTCATCTACGAACTGTTAGGTTTGTATATAGCGCGAACATGCAATCAAATTACATAAATAGTGCGGAAGCGCAATAAAACGGATTTTAAAATTTTTCATACAAACCATCACCATGATCATCCATGTGCTCAATTATCAATTAAACGAAAGAGATAAAGTATGAGAATCATACCCTTATAGAACTATGCTTCCACAGGTACGAGTTCACCTCCAAATCCTTCGTGTTCTCCTTGAATTCCACCGATTAAATTCCTTCATTTGATCAACGTTAGCCACCCAAGTGTTTGGCCTCTAGAGGTGATCCACCAAGGAATAATAGTTGTTGAAGAAGATGGGTGTTGGCAAAACCCTAGTTTCTATCTCTATAAAAATTGCAAATACTCTCTCTCTCCAATTCTTATGGAAGAGTGTGTAACTATCTAAATCCTAAATCATGATAAGACTCCTCTTATTTATAGATATAGGGAACCCTCCAAAATTATTTAGGATTAGGGTGTTTATTTTAATTAAACTCCTTTAATTAATTAAACTCCTAATCCAATTAGAAATTTATGAGAGAGTACTTCTATTAATTAATTAATTCCCAATCCCTATTAGGAATTAAATAATAGTAATGTAATAATAATAATAATAAGACTCCTCTTATTAATTTATATTTAATATTTCCAAAATATTAAATAATAAATATTAAGCTATTTAATTTATTCTATCTCCATAGATTAAATTAAATACACTTAACTTATTATTACAATTATGCCATTTACTTCTTAAACAAATATTTTCCTTTTGCGGTGTGACCCTTTAGGTTCTCCATATTAAACCGGTTGTGAATAAATCAATTAGAACAATTCTAATCTTATTTAAATAAATAAATTAAAATATTTAATTCATTAAAATAAATAATATTTATTCTACAATAAGGGTAAGCCCCCTTAGCGATCAACGACTTTCCAGATAATATAGATTTCAACATTAATCACAAAAGAACCTTTCAGTGCATAGTTACCGTACAATTCAATCCTTCTACCATACAATGTCCCAATTAAATATAAGACATGGAATTACTGTCAAGTCTTATTTTATTTAATTATATGTATTTCGATTCTCAAATGCACAACTCTGATAATGCAAATTAGAAACTCCTTTCTAATTTCATTCTGCTTTGGCTAAAGACTTCTGAGTCGTCATTTATCGAATCACATAGGACATTCTCTCCTTTTACTAGAAGTGGTAGATTCTTTGTTGATCATTTACCTATCTCCATGTATAACTTATTATACCCAATCATACCCTTTGATATACCCTAAAGGTCTTAAGGGACATGTCAAAGTATAACTCATCATACACAAGATATTATGATGATCTCAAGTCCAAGGATCACTTGTACTACTATCACTAGAGGAATTCCTATTGACAGGCGAGTAAAACTCTATTAGGTATTCCTTAGCGAGCCACGTTCAGTGAACTTATTCTCTAATAAGCACATACATACTTACTTTAGTGTCTCCACACAAATGATTATGAGATCAATCATCCTCTTCATAAGAGCAAGCAACGTATGTACTAATCTATCCGGATTCACTAATCCCCTTTTTAGTAATCCATCGATTAGGACCGATTTTAGTTTGTGAGCTATCTAGAATTTAGATCTCATTAGTATGATCACCATCATGATTCTAAAAGCATTGCTCAAAACTATGGGTTTATCACATTCAATATAACAGCATCATGTAGATAAAGTAAAATGCCTTTAACAAACGAATAAGATTACAAAGTATATACTACATCATATCAAATATGATTGGCTTGTGTGCATACTACTTTCAATCTCCCACTTGCACTAAAGCCAATCGCCATTGTATCTAATACCCTTCTTCTCTAAGTGATGATCATCCTGCTGTTGGATAAAGCTTCAGTAGATGGATATGCAATGTTGTTCTCGAGAGTCTACTATCTCTATAGTGACTTTTCTTCTTTCAATGATTCCACTAATCAAATGAAAGTGCCGCAACACATGTTTGAATCCAAGATGAGACTTAGGAACTATTTTTAGTTCTGTAATGAACTTTTCATCCAAACAATCAAACTTACAACTTCATTTAAAGCTATATACTTTGTCTTTGTCACTAAACCAACAACTCTTTTGCTGTTTGGAACTTTTCCAATTCACTGCACCACCTTTCAAGGTAACGATTTACCTTAAAGTGGATTTGTTATCGTCTTGGTCAGTCTGAAAAACTTGAGTCTGTTTAGTCCTCTAGTTTTAATTCAGACCTACCATGAATCAGGATCACATCTTCAGTACCGGTTAAGTACTTAAAGATGTTTATCACTGTCTTACAGTGATCATCTCCAGAATATGATCGATCAACATCAGGCCTTATATATTCACTGCATACATGATAGTAACTCATGCGATCTCTCTTTTAATTGGAGACAATTTTAGAGAGATACACTCCATGGCTCATCATCATGAGACCTCTCTTAGAGTTTTGCCATGCTAAACGCCTTTAGCATCAAATGAATATACGTTCCTTGGGTCAAGCCGAACATCCTTTTAAATCTATCTATATAGATTTATATCCCCAATTTATAGGATGCTCCTCCCAAGTCATTCATGGAGGAATGTTTAGACAATTTTATCTTTACTGATTGTAGCATTGGTGTGTTATTCCTTATCAGTAGTATATCAACATATAATACTAGGAATGTCACAGTGCTCCCACTAACCCTTTTGTACACACTAGGTTCATTCTCGTTTTTGATAAAATCAAACTCTTTTGATTATCTCATCAAAACGAATGTTCCATCTTTGAGAAGCTTGCTTCAGTCCATCAATGGATCATTGTAGCTTAAAACACGATTTGTTTCAACCTTTGAAACAAATTTCTCTGGTTGTATCATACATACATTCTCCTCAAGTCTTCATTGAGCAAGGGTGTCTCCACATTCATTTTGCCAGATTTCGTAATAAGCTGCAATCACAAGCAAAATCCAAATGGACTTGAGCATTACCCGGTAATAAGGTTTTATCACAGTCAACTCCTTGACTTGAAAAACCTTTTAAACTGGTCTGGTCTTATAGGTCTCCACCTTGCCATTTGCCCCAGTCTTTCTCTTAAAGACCCATATTCACACTCTAGGCACTATGCCCTTTTGTGGAGTAACCAGAGTATATACTTGGTTCTCATACATGGAGTCCATTTCGGATTTCATGGCCATCTGCCATTTCTCTGAGTGTCTTCTACTCACAGCCTCATCGTATATAACTGGATCATCATCCTCTATGATGCGTACCTCATCATCATCCTCTATGATGAATCCATACCTCCCAGGTATCTTCGGTACTCTTCCAGATTTATGATTCGATTGTGGTACAATAGGTCTATCTACAGGTTCCTCGATTCGACTTAAAGTGCTTTGTGGTTCTTGAACTCCTTCAAGATCTATTACCCTCCCACTAGCTCCTTTAATGATAAACACCTTTATCTAAGAAGGCAGCATGTAGGATTATAGTAATAATACCCTAAACTTTCTTTAGGATATTCCATAAATCTGCACTTGTCAGATTTTGTCCCAAACTTATCTTTGAAACCTTTTCACATAAGTTGGACAACCCCTTATCTTAACATACTTAAGATTAGGAATCCTCCCTATCCATAACTTTTATGGAGTCTTAGGGTCGGATTTTGAGGTTACCTTATTTTGTAGATATGCAGCCGTTTCTAAGGCATAACCAGATGGATACTAGAATGTCGGTAAAATCATTATGGACTGCACCATGTCCAACAAGGTACACTTTCTCCTTTTAGATACACCAATCAATTATTGCGTATCAGGAGGTGTCCATTATGAGAAAATACCATTTTGAGATGATCTAGAAACTCATTGCACAAGTATTCTTTCTTCGATCTGATCAAAGAATCTTAATACTTTGTCAATATATTTCACTTCTAAATTCTTTGAACATTTCAAATGATTCAGACTTGTATTTTATCAAATACACACATTCAACTCTTTGAATGACCATCTCCTTTTCTTTTATTAGTTTATTCAATTTGCAAAATATTTTTCATGTAAGTCATGTATACAAAGTCCATCAAGTGATCTTTCAGTTTTAAACAAAACATTATCATTATAAATAGAACAACAATTGTTCTTAAATATAATACCAGAACCTTCCTTGTCCAACAACGGAAGTAATAATGTTTCTAAAGAGAACTGGAACATAATAACAACTTATTAACTTAATAGACTTGCCCGTAGGTAACGCTAAACTATAAGTTCCTACGGCTAATGTAGCAACCATTGCTCCATTTTCCACGCGTAAGATTACTTACTCTTTGTTTAGCTTTCTACTTCTGCTTAGTCTCTGTATTGGATTGCATATGTGAGAACTATAGCCGGTATCCAATACCTAAGTAGAACCTCGACTTACAGAAAAATTTATTTCAATCATGAACAAACCTATATCTGTAACCGAAGCTTCACTAAGCTTCTTCTGGTTAGCCTCTGCAAGATGCTCCTTACAGTTTCCTTTCCAGTGTCCAGGCTTATTGCAGTGGAAGCAAACTCCTTTGCTATCTGCATCAGTCTTGTTCTTATTGTCCTTTATTTTTGCCTTTCCATTTACCTTCTTTGAATTGTTCTTCTTTTAAGAAGATCCTTTGGCCCTCTTCCGCTTCCTGGAAGAATCATCTACCAGTAAGACTTGGTCTTTCTTGGTTGGAAAGTGACTCTTTACAGTTTTCAACATGTTTAAGCAACTCAGGCAGGCTAACATATAGCTTGTTCATGTGGAAATTCACAACAATTTGTGAGAAAGAGTCCGAAAGTGATTGCAAGACAAATCTTGGATCAACTCTCCATCCATTAAAACCCAGTTGTCCCAATTGTTCAATCATATTGATCATTTTAGGACATTTGTCTATACTGTAGTGTCATCGGTCATTCTAGATCGGAAGAGCTCCTTAGATATCTGATATCTAATAGTCCTACTTTCATCACCCTTCAACTCCTTGAAGGTGCAGGAGTATAGTAGGAGCATCCATAGTTTCATGCTGACGCTGAAGCTCGTTACTCATGGATGCGAGTATGATGCATTGAGCCAACTGTGCATCATTTTGCCACTTTCTAAAAGTAGCAATCTCTTCCTCTGAGGCATTGTTTGCAACTATTGCAGGGATAGGCATATTAAGGACATAAGATAGCTTTTCAGCCTTAAGAACTATTCTCAAATTCTTTAACCAGTCCGTTTAATTAGCATCTAATATGCTATGCAGTGATATGAATTAGACATCGTAAATTTCTATAAATGAATTTGTAATTGAACAACATTTTAGCATACATTCATTTCTTAATTAATTACCAAAATAAATTAGGTCTTTATTTTAAATTGGTATCTCACTATTTTCATCAAACTATATTACCCTCATTATATAGTTCGACAATTCTAATTAAAGATTTGCTAGTGAGAATAAGGATCTCATTTCAAATGTATATAGCCTTGTGGTGACACAACAAACGATATATAAATAAATAGATAGACAACTATTGTCAATTACATCACTATGTAACTCCTTGTATTTTGCCTCTTAGATTATTTTGATCAAGTGGTGACACATCTGAATCAAAATTATCCAAGTTAAGTCCAACCTAGCACTTCCATATATTCGAAAGAAAAACACTGTCCTTGTGGTGACACAACAAAACAGCATCGTTCAGTCTATGTATAAGCATCAAATGTGATAATGCAACATCTTATATATTTAATACTTGCCTTGTGGTGACACAACAAACTCATATTAAACATTTAATACTCTATTGCTTTACCATGCTAGAAGGCAACGTTCGATATTCCAAATATCTTTGAACGCTTAGGACTTAATATGATTTGTTTGAGGGGTTTATTATTATTAGTCTCATCTTGTTTAGCGCGCATGCACACATATATATAAAATACGCGTCATATTATTTTACATGCGAAACATGTTGTATAATATATAATATATATATAGTAAGCATGCACATATAGAATACTATATTCTACCTGGATTGATTATGGACTTTTATTCTAGTTTGGTTCACTAGAGCCACCAAGTGAACCAAAAGGTCAAACCTAGGGTGCAAGAATAAATTTAAATATAACTATTACATTTAAACCCGGGCTCTATTACAAACGGGTCTTTAAGCGCTCCTTGCTCATTTGTCTCCAATTCTTCAAGTAATTCTAACTAAACCTATTACATAAACTATTTATAATAAATAGAAACCTTGATCAGCAGTCAAGGGGAGGTACATAGGAGAAAGATAGAATTTACATCAAGAAAAACTAGAGATGACGAGGTACGCAGACCCCATTTATAAAAACCCATTCATTCAAGCATCCACTAAAATAAATCCAATCACACATTGGTCAATAGTCCATAATTATTTATTATCATACATATCTCCATATGTATCAATAAATAACATTCATCTCATGAATAATAAAACCATTCCATATATGTATTGATATCATTTATTGGGCAATTAAAAGTTTAGAGAAATCCAATTTTTGAAACAAAATAAACTCCTTTATTTTAATCAAAATTTAAATCATAATAAACTTATTTATTTTATTTTATCCAATTTTGAATAAAAATAAACTCCTTTATTTTTAATCAAATTCCAAATCAAAATAATCTCTTTTATTTCAATTAACATGGAATCCAATTTCAAGTTCAAAACAAACTCTTTTATTTTAACTTAAAATTGTTGGAAAATAAAATATGTTGAATCATATTCCTTATCAAAATAAATATCTTTATTTTTAAGGAAACATGGAATCCTATTCCATATATGAATAAACTCCTTTATTCTAGGAAATATGGAATCCTATTCCAAAATAGAATAAACTCCTTTATTCTAGTTAACGTGGAATCTCATTCCAAGTTAAAAATAAAAACTTTTAATTTTAATCATATTCCAATTCAAAATAAACCTTTTATCTTAATTGAAAAATAAATAAAATCAAAATAAAAAATTTTCAAAATCTGTAGACCGGCGCGGCCGCGCTCCAAAATAAACTAGGAGCGGCACGACCGCGCTGCACCCCCTGAAACATTTTCTAGGTTTAGGCGCGGCCGCGCTCCAGAATGAACTGGAAGCGGCGCGGCCGCGCCGCATAGCAGAGTTCGAAATTTTTTTTTCTTTGCCCAGAAAATCGATCCAATCGCATACCCATACATATATGGAATCATAATAATCGATAATTAGCACAAGGTTAGGCTCTGATACCACTGTTAGGTTTGTATATAGCGCGAACATGCAATCAAATTACATAAATAGTGCGGAAGCGCAATAAAACAGATTTTAAATTTTTTCATACAAACCATCACCATGGTCATCCATGTGCTCAATTATCAATTAAACGAAAGAGATAAAGTATGAGAATCATACCCTTGTAGAACCATGCTTCCAGAGGTACGAGTTCACCTCCAAATCCTTCGCGTTCTCTTTGAATTCCACCGATTAAATTCCTTCCTTTGATCAACGTTAGCCACCCAATTGTTTGGCCTTTAGAGGTGATCCACCAAGGAATAATAGTTGTTCAAGAAGATGGGTGTGGGCAAAACCCTAGTTTCTATCTCTATAAAATTTACAAATACTCGCTCTCTCCAATTCTTATGGAAGAGTGTGTAACTGTCTAAACCCTAAATCATGATAAGACTCATCTTATTTATAGATATAGAGAACCCTACAAAACTATTTAGGATTAGGGTTTTTATTTTAATTAAACTCCTTTAATTAATTAAACTCCTAATCCAATTAGAAATTTATGAGAGAGTACTTCTATTAATTAATTAATTCCCAATCCCTATTAGGAATTAAATAATAGTAATGATAATAATAATAATAATAATAAGACTCCTCTTATTAATTTATATTTAATATTTCCAAAATATTAAATAATAAATATTAAGCTATTTAATTTATTCTATCTCCATAGATTAAATTAAATACACTTAACTTATTATTACAATTATGTCATTTACTTCTTAAACAAATATTTTGCTTTTGCGGTGTGACCCTTTAGGTTCTCCATATTAAACCGGTTGTGAATAAATCAATTAGAACAATTCTAATCTTATTTAAATAAATAAATTAAACTATTTAATTTATTTAAATAAATAATATTTATTCTACAATAAGGGTAAGCCCCCTTAGCGATCAAACGACTTTCCAGATAATATAGATTTCAACATTAATCACAAAAGAACCTTTCAGTGCATAGTTACCGTACAATTCAATCCTTCTACCATACAATGTCCCAATTAAATATAAGACATGGAATTACTGTCAAGTCTTATTTTATTTAATTATATGTATTTTGATTCTCAAATGCACAACTCTAATTAATGCAAATTAGAAACTCCTTTCTAATTTCATTCTGCTTTGGCCAAAGACTTCTGAGTCGTCATTTATCGAATCACATAGGACATTCTCTCCTTTTACTAGAAGTGGTAGATTCTTTGTTGATCATTCACCTATCTCCATGTATAACTTATTATACCCAATCATACCCTTTGATATACCCTAAAGGTCTTAAGGGACATGTCAAAGTATAACTCATCATACACAAGATACTATGATGATCTCAAGTCCAAGGATCACTTGTACTACTATCACTAGAGGAATTCCTATTGACAGGCGAGTAAAACTCCATTAGGTATTCCTTAGCGAGCCACGTTCAGTGAACTTATTCTCTAATAAGCACCTACATACTTGCTTTAGTGTCTCCACACAAATGATTATGAGATCAATCATCCTCTTCATAAGAGCAAGCAACGTATGTACTAATCTATCCGGATTCACTAATCCCCTTTTTAGTAATCCATCGATTAGGAACGATTTTAGTTTGTGAGCTATCTAGAATTTAGATCTCATTAGCATGATCACCATCATGATTCTAAAAGAATTGCTCAAAACTATGAGTCTATCACATTCAATATAACAACATCATGTAGATAAAGTAAAATGCCTTTAACAAACGAATAAGATTACAAAGTATATGCTACATCATAACAAATATGATTGGCTTGTGTGCATACTACTTTCATGAACACGACAACAAACCTATCCAAGTATTGCTTGAACACTCTGTTCATCATGTCCATAAATGCTGCTGGCGTATTCGTCAGCCCAAATGACAACACCAAAAACTCAAAGTGGCCGTATCGAGTTCTGAACGCCGTCTTCGGTATATCTTCTTTTCTCACTTTTAGCTGGTGATATCATGTTCTAAAATGAATCTTCGAAAAATACCTCGCCCCTTTAGTTAATCAAAAAGATCGTCTATTCTAGGCAACAGGTACTTGTTCTTAATCGTAATTTTATTCAACTCTCGATAGTCGATACAAAGCCTTAGCGATCCGTCTTTCTTCTTTACAAATAGCACTGGTGCTCCCCACAATGACGCACTCGGCTGAATGTACTTCTTGTCCAACAACTCTTGTAATTGGACCATCAACTCTTTCATCTCAACTGGAGCCATCTGGTATGGTGCTTTCGATATTGGCGCGGTTCCCGGTACTAAATTGATTACGAACGCGACCTCTCTATCCGATGGTAAACCCGACAACTCATTTGGGAAAACATCTGAAAATTCCCTTACCACACGTATCTGCCCCACTTCACCCCCTATTTTCTGAGTATCAACCACGTGGGCCAGATAACCTGTGCAACCATTCCTAAGCAGTCTCTTTGCTTGGACCATCGTTAGACAACTGGATTGTCTAGTCGATTAATCCCATGAAAAACCACCTTCGGCTTACGCGGGGTTTTCAGGTGAATACACTTCTTCTGGCAGTCAATCATAGCCCCGTGATTAGACAACCAATCCATTCCAAGGATTGCATCAAATTCTCCTAGTCGTATCAGAATTAGATCCACGCCTAGTATAACCTCCTATTTCAGCATTACAATCTCTATGAATATGTTCTACAGGAATAACCTCCTTATTAGCTACATCCACATTCATTGGATTCTCTAGTTTCTCACGAGGTAAGTTTAATCGTTTAGCAAATTCATCCGACACAAATGAACAAGTAGCACCCAAATCAAATAATACGTATGCATTAATATTATCGATCGGAATAATACCTGACACCACATCCTTTGATTCCATTGCATCCTACACTGTCATATTGAACGTGCGTGCCATTGGTTTGTTATGTTGTGTTGGTCCTTCGATAGTCAGCTTACTGTTGTTCCCCTGGTTAGCACTGCATGCATCACTCTTCCTTTTTGGGCAATCCTTCCTCTGATGATCTGAAGTGCCACAAGAAAAATAACTTCCTCCCTTTTCTTTCATGCATTGTGGAGCAATGTGCCGCGGTTGACCACAGTTGAAACAAACTTTTTTTCCTTTCGTGCACTCTCCAGAGTGATTCTTTTCACATTTCTCACATTTCCCCTCTAGATTTGCTGCCCGACATCTGACTGTCGTTCCATTTCCTCTTGTTTGGGTTACTCCCCCACTGTTACCTTCCTTATGACCATCATGGCTTTTCTTCATTTTCTGATCTTGGTTGTGCTTTGTCAAAGCTTCATTGCCTCATTCAACAATAATTGCTTTCTCAAGCAACATAGAAAATGTATTGATCTGCAGAACTGCGACCTTACTATGCACCCAAGGCTTCAACCCTTGTTCAAATCTCTTTGCTCTCCTAGCTTCGGTGTCCACCTGGTGTGGAGCAAACCTAGCTAACTCATTAAATTTTGCGACATACTCCGCAACTTTCATGCCTCCTTGTTTTAGTTCCAAGAACTTTATCTTTATACTTACCTGCGTACTTGCTGGAAAGTAATTTTCAAAAAACAGCTCCTTAAAACGAGCCCATGCAATTGTGCCTTCCCCAGCTCGGCCTTTGTTTGCCTTCCACCAATATTTGCCTCACCTTTCATTATGAAAGTGGAAAATGACGTCATCTGTTCTTCAGCCACTCGTGCAACCTCGAAAACTTTCTCTATTTCTTCCACCCATGTCTGGGCTTCGATCGGATCTGTAGTCCCGTGAAACTCTGGCAGTCCTACTAACTTGAAGTCCTTAAAATTTGCCATGTAACTTCCTGGTTGATCAACCGCGGTGGCTGGTCTGCCCTGCATCGCTTCTGCTAATAGGTTTGCAAAAGTCATGGGGTCCTGACCCTCCTCGTTATTCACTGACTCGTCCACCCTTGTGTATTAGGTTTATCTTCTCGGCGACATGGTCAATTCTAAACAAAACCTTACGTTATTCCTTCGTGCATTTTACACCCCCATGCAACATTCTAATAATGTTATCATTTAAAAGTTAAAGCACACATCGATCACAATCAACATGCAATAATACCGCATTCATATACATATGCCAACTGGCAATGTCAAACACTTACAATCCCTGACATAATCCTATAAATGCTAACTAACCCATTAAGACACAAAAGATGGGATTAACCAAAAACTACATTCCCTTAGATCTGAAAAATGGGGATGTATCATCAATATTCCACCTCTCAAAGTTTGAGGTTTACATCATAAATAACCCTATGAAACAAAAGTGGGTTCTAACTGCATCAATATACATAATAAGAGTGCTAAAATACTATCACTGCATGTCGCGGCGAACCGCACCTGCATGCTCCAGTTATGCATCTCCGTCCATCACTCGACGTCGTACCGAACGACTGGTCTGACCTTCCTCCATGGGATATACCCTATCCCTATCTCTCTGACTCCCATAGGCTGCATCTAATGCCAATCCTAGAGTCTCAATTCTAACTACACCTGTTTGGACCTATTTTCCCAACTGATCTACCCTCTTGGCGAACCTAACCCAAGCTTCTTCTATGAAGATCTTTTTCGCTATCTCTAGATCGAATTCGATCGTTATGGCCTCATGCTCTACCTTCAGCTCTGCCAGCTCTAGCTCTGTCTATTCCAGCTTCTTTGTGAGTTCAACCTTCTCCCCCAGTAGCTGGTATGCCAACGACTTGTACTGATCCTCCATATTTTGGTGGATCTGATTCTGCTCCTCTAAGTCTCTGACTCTATCCTCTAACTCTATGTTCCTATCTGCCAACTGCTCAATCAAATGATCCTCAGGTGGCAGTTCCTCCTCAGTCTCATCCGTCAAATCCTCCTCGGGATCTAGCTAGACCTCAGCCATCAGCGACTGCTCAGTATCCATGTAGATATCAACGATCTCTTCCTCTACAACAGTCCTACTCGGCTGACCGATCTCAGGCATCCTACCACCACAATAAAAGACAACAGTGTCATAATAAAATATATTCATTGATGAAATGAAATAATATTTTATTATGCACAATATTGGCTCGATAAATTTTCACAATCCATCTGCAAACACAACTCGACTCAATGGATCACCTCGACCCATCACCTAGCGTACTCTATATGAGTTTAATTCTAAGGTTATAACCTAGGTTTCGCATTCCTAAAGTTTATAACCTACAGCTCTAATACTAACCTATGGCACCCCCAAATTCAGGTACCAATAGCTCAAATCTGGTGCTAATGAGAAAGTACATCCATACACCTCTAAACAACATAAATCAACTAATACGAAATGAATAAACTATTGGTTTATGTATTATTTTTAATGATGACAATATGTTTATGTATATAAGTTATTTAGTGGACCAAATTGATTTTGTTTGGGTTAATTTGATAATGGTTAATTGATTATAATCTGTTTGGTTCATGTTGTCTCAATGTGGTTATAAGTTCAATTGATATAGTGCATGTAATATTCCTAGCCCTAAGAGTTTTAAATTTTTGTTGCTGGAAAATCTTTCTTTAATATATGTTGTCAAAATTAGATTTTGAATTGGAATATATTAAGGAATATGCTTATCTGTGAAAGTTGTTTTCAATTTGAATTGGAGTATATTAAAGTATCTTAGGATTTCATGTATCATTCAATTATTATTATTGATGGAAGGATCTTTAAGATATTATAAAATAATAATATTCAATCCATTTTGAAAAGGAGTTTAACTGACCTTGATATACCACACAGTGAGTGATTGGTGCGTAACAAACTATATCATATATCTCCTTTGCTCCTTTAATTAAGCTATTCTAGTATGTCTTGGAAACTATATCATATTTGTATATAGCTGATATTTTTATATATCCTTTGGAATTAATTGGTTGTTGATATCATGGGATTAATTGTTTGCTAATATCATGGGATTTTATTTGCTAAAAATTTTATAGCCGTTAATTCCTTTATTATATATATTCTTCCGGCACGGCAAAGAGGAAATAAAACAGGAAGGCTAATATCAGTCCTCATATAGAGATATATTTTCAAGAGCCTTCAAGTTTGATTTTCAGCTACTCAATGTATTGATTGTTAATTTCTGGTTGCTGAAAATTAAGAGCATATTGTACTTAAATTTCTTCGTATCAAACTCTGAGTTCAAGCCTTGTTATTGGCTTGGTTGATCCAATAGTGGATAAGGTCTGTTCAAAAGGAGCTTTCAAGGTTGCAGAGGTGCAAAGGTCTCAGTGGTGAGAAAGGTTGTAGAGGTGCAAGGGGGCAGTGGTGTCCAACTCATTAGAAAGCTACTTTGAACAGGGAGTAATTGTATTGTGTATTGAAAAGTTTATTTAATAAAAGGAGTCTCCAATACTAATTGGTATTGGACGTGGATTAGGCCACTAGTTAGAAGATAGGGACCGAACTACGTAAAAATCTTTGTGTGATTTCTTGTTTTATTCTGTTCTGCATTACTTTTATTTTTATGGAAAAAGTATTCTGTTGTTCTTGAATATACACTAATTCAGACACTCCTTCAGACAGGGTATCACTGTCTATTCATATCATCGCGAAGAACATATACTAATTCAGACACCAATTCAGATAGGGTATCACTGTCTGAATTTTCTGCAAAAAGTTATTTTTAAAATTTATCACTGCTGCTCATTAATTACCAATTACACCTATTCACCCCCCTCTAGGTGTGCACATACACGAAATTACATAAATATATGTTGTTCATTATAAAAGGTTTACTACGGCCCCAAGGTCTATAATCTTTAATAAACACATCATAAGATACCCTAATAATACAAAAGAGTTCTATAAATAACGGGATAATAGCATTTTATTTAACATTTAACACGCGACTATTCCTTAAGCTTTCCTTTGCCTTTGTCCTTCTTGAGACTCTTCGACTTAACTGCAATTGGTTCATGATATAGCAAGGGTGAGCAACGAGTTTGCTCAGCAAGTTTAACAATGAATAATGAAGATATATCATGAATGAATAAGAATGATAACCGCATAGAACAACAATTTATGAACATTGATAAAATAACTGAAATAACATAATCAAAGTTCAAATGAAACAATGAATATTGATTATTTACTGCTGAGTGGTCCAACCGACCATGAACTTGGCCAAAGAGTCAATCATCCAACTGACCCTTTTAAAACCATGGCCCTGTCAGTTGTACTTGAGGGGATTAGCCTCTCGTACACTATGTATATGCATAACATTTAACTTTAACTGCATCGAATAACCGACACATTATAATCCCCTAATAAAGGTTGCTCTCTCAGTCCAAGAATCCGTACCAACTACTGGTTTGGATAGCTTTTAAAAATTATAACCTATAACATGTCTAGCTGAAACAAATGGTAGATTATTTCCTTAAACAATTCATTAATGAAGAACTTAACCATTTCATAGTCCAACAACAGATCATGAATTCAAATGCACAAGGTGCGAATATCAATAATTATTTTTGAAGTGGAGTAATTGACAATAATTAATCCACTAATATAATTTGAAAGTAATAACTCGATTTGAGTAATGAAACTTGCAACAATATACAACATTTGTATAAGATAGGAAACTTGCCCAAATGTAAAGGTTGAGTAAGTTTAAGAAACTTACAATAATATAGAATACTTGCTCAATCAATAAATACACTGTTACAATAAATGAAAGTTGTACGGTTGAGAAAACCTGCCCAATATTAAATTGAGTTAGGGTAAGGAAACTTGCCCAACACAAGGGTTAGACAAGGGTTAGAAAAGAAACTTGCAATAAGATGGAATACTTGTCCAAATATAACTTGAGTAAGATAGAACTTTCTCAATAATTAACTTGAATAAAGTTAAGAGAACTTGCTCAAATATAAATGTTGAGTAAGTAACTTGCTCAAATATAACTTGAGTAAAGTTAGGAAACCTGCAATAAGATGGAATACTTGTCCAAATATAACTTGAGTAAGATAGAACTTTCTCAATAAATAACTTGAATAAAGTTAAGAGAACTTGCTCAAATATAAATGTTGAGTAAGTTTAAGAAACTTGCAATTCATAAGAATAAACTCGCACAATAATAAAAGTTGTACGGGTTAGGAAACTTGTTCAAATAAAAATAGTTGAGTAAGGAACTTGTCTGATGCGTCTGCTACAATATTACAACACACGCTCATTAATATCCTACATATATAAATACATATTCACATAACAATTAGTCACATACAGGATACCAAATAATAATTTATACTACTCTATAATATTTCATTCTTATTAGAAACATAATATTAAACAAGGTTATACACACTAGTTACGGCGTTACGACGCTTGCACGTCCGCACGCCAAACTTGCCTATTCGAACGCCCAAGCGACACGCATTTGCGTATGCCTAGCACACCCATTCGATTTATCTAATACTCATTAGTTAATGCTAAGTATCATTATAATACATAAAATTCATGTTTTAAAACTTAGAACATCATTTTACATTGTCGGGAGTATTACATGTGCTTACGCGCATGCCCGACACCCTCTGATTGCCTCCAATTACACATCAGTCCTACAAATGGCCAATTTGGGAATTGATCCCTATATTAAATGTTAAAACTTATCAAATAAAAGTTGTACTTCTACTCTTTCTTGTTTCGGATCATCTTCAATCATCCAATTTCGAGTTCGTATGAGCAAGTTATGCTCATTTTACTACAGGAGGTCAAAACAGTCCACTCGAACACTTCTGCGCCTGACACGTGTTCGGCGCCGCATCGCCAATTTTAGCCTTATGAACGGCGCCACAACGCCATTCATCAGAACCCAGATTCTGTAACTTTTCCCCAATTTGCGAATCCGACCTTTCCTCCTTCCGATCTTCATATCTTCTTCTATACACGTTCAAATCAGTCTATTTCGGACTCTATGGACTCCTAATTCATGGGGCTACAACATATCCAAAATTTAGAGCTACCCATTGATATTAAAATGGTCAAATCTTAGGCCAAAGTACTAAGTTCATACTCAGTTTTTTGAGTTCTTGACATGTTTTACACAAATCATTACTACGAACTCATTTTAACTCCTTTTTCCTCCATTCCAATTGGGTTAACTTCTTAACCCATGGAACTACAATATTATAATAACAAACAAATTAAACCAACAAGAAAATTAGCTACAGAGTCCTCTAAAATAGTCCAACAGTCCATGTTTGTCCAACAATCCATTGTTCTTGCTCCATTAAGCCAAGGTAAGGATTTCTTACATTTTTGTTCCACTTTAATGCTATTAATAGCTTATATAGTCTTTTAACAATATATATAAACAACCACAAACAACAACAACAACCAAAAATCGCTCAAAAATCATCCGCGAGCTTAAGAGCTCAAAAACCATAAAAGCTTGAAAACCTTAACTAAAATCAAATGAAAATGGGTTAAGTTAGTGATTTACCTCTGTAAATCCCTTCTAAATGATTAGAAGACTAGTTAGGCTTGGTTGGCTTGAGTTCTTCTTGGCTTTGGCTCCTCTTTTCTTCTCCTCTCCACGCGTGACTTTCCTTCTTCTTCTTCCTCCTAGTTCTTCTTCCTTCTTCTTTGCTGCAACTCTTTCTCTCTCTATTTTCTGCAGATTGCTTGCTTCCAAAACGAAAAATGAGCTGAGTATGGGAGAAGGTTGGAATGGATGGGAGGTTGAATGAGGCTTCGGGAGAATGGAGGGAGTTTCACCCGAGTGGGGTTTAGACCTTCAAGAGGGAATGTTGCATAAATGAGAAATCTAATACATAGAGCTTAGTGAATGATTGTCTACTGCCGACCACTCTCTCTACTCCCTCATTTGATTGGCTGATGGGTTAGGTTGGTTCCCACTTGAAGTAACACACAACATTTAATACACCAATTGGTCTTTTCTATACCCGAATACTTCCTCATATGTACCAAATTTGCTTAATAACTCTACCCATAATTAAAATGGGTTATCCCATAAAATATTGGGATGGGTAAAAATAATAAATATGGGGTTTGTCTATTTATTCGGAACACCCATATTAAACATTTCGGGTACTAATTAAATCACCAATGAGCTGAAATAAAATTCCAACACTTGAAAAAATTATTCCTTCGCATACGCGCCTTAACGAAATTAATAGAAATCAAAAAAATGTAAAAATATTTTGCCGTGAATAGTAAACCATGAATAGTGATTTAGCGATAATACGCGAAATCAATTTATTCATTTATACAAAACTATAACACGTAAAATTCATGTATTCACATAATCCAGGTTGTCACATAACCTTTAAACACGTAACACAAAATAATGTTACTAAAATTCATAATATTCATCAATATACATAAATTCGAATTACAAGGTTATCCAGAATTCACAGTCGTTACACCGGAAATACAAAAGGAGACAGTGCGGGCGCGCAGGTTGGCAGACCCAGAAAATGAAGTAATTTTAGAGGAAAAAGATGATAAGGCAGTGACTGAGCCGGAAAAAAGGGAAACAACAGAGAAAACCAAGGTTAATCCACCATTGGTATATCCACCCACAAAGACTTCAAATTTTTTTTGGATAAACAGTTTTCCAAATTCCTTGAAGTTTTTAAGAAATTGCAGATTAACATACCATTTGCAGAAGCTTTAGAATAGATGCCGAGCTATGCCAAGTTCATGAAGGGTATTTTATCAAGGAAGAAAAAGTTAAAAGATTATGAGACAGTAGCTTTGACTGAAGAGTGTAGTGCGGTATTGCAAAGGAAGTTGCCTCCGAATTGAAGGATCTTGGCAGTTTTACCATTCCTTGCACTATTGGTAACTTGTCATTCAACAAGTGTTTGTGTGATTTGGGTGCAAGCATCAATCTTATGTCTTTATCGGTGTACACTCAGTTGGGACTACCTACACCAAAACCCACAAACATATCTCTACAGCTTGCAAATCAGTCAGTTACATATCCTAGAGGAATTGTGGAGGACATTCTAGTGAAGGTGGACAAGTTCATATTCCCAGCTGACTTTATCATCTTAAATTATGAGTAGGACAAGGACATTCCTATTATACTTGGGAGATCATTTTTGGCAACTAGCAGAACTCTCATCGATGTATAAAAAGGAGAATTGACTTTGAGGGTTTAGGATCAAGAGGTTACATTTAATGTATTTAAAGCCATGAAATTCCCTACAGATGAAGAGGAATGTTTCCGAATGGATGTCGTTGACAAAGCGGTGGATGAAGAGTTTCTGAGGGTAATGAATAAGGATCCTTTGGAAACTACACTATTGGGAGGCATTGATATAGATGATCCAGAGTTGATCGAATATTTGCAAATGTTAGATGCATTGCCAAGGGTAAATAGGTTAAAAATTCCTTTTGAGCCATTGGAATATGCAAAAAAGTCTTCAGATCGTTTAAAGACATCTCTAGAGATACCTCCTACACTTGAGCTCAAACCTCTTCCTAATCATCTCAGGTATGCATATTTGGGTGATTCATCTACTTCAGCTGTTATTATTGCATCTGCACTTCATGAGTTTCAGGAAAGTAAGCTGATAATAGTTCTTTGAGAGTACAAAACTACAATAGGATGGACCATTGCAGACATCAAGGGAATCAGCCCATCATTTTGTATGCACAAAATACTCTTGGAAGATGATATTAAGCCCACAGTCGAACAATAGAGAAGGCTCAATCCTATAATGAAAGAAGTGGTAAAGAAGGAGATTCTGAAATGGTTAGATGCTGGAATTATATACCCTATCTTTAATAATTCCTGGGTGAGCCTAGTGCAATGTGTTCTAAAAAAGGGGGGAATGACAGTGCTGGAAAATGAGAACAATGAGCTGATACCAACAAGGACAGTAACTGAAGGGAGGGTTTCTATGGACTACAGGAAGCTCAACAAAGCCACACGAAAGGATCACTTCCCTTTGCCCTTTATTGATCAAATGCTGGACAGATTAGCAGGACATGAGTATTTTTTCTTGCTAGATGGATATTCAGGGTACAATCAGATTGTCATCGCCCTAGAGGATCAAGAGAAGATGACATTTACTTGTCCTTACGGTACTTTTGCATTTAGGCGAATGTCGTTTGGGCTTTGTAATGCACTGACAAATTTTCAAAGGTGTATGATGGCCATTTTCTTAGATATGGTAGAGCAGAATGTGGAAGATTTTATGGATGACTTCTCAGTCTTTGGGAATTCTTTTGATAGCTGTTTGGAAAATTTGATTATGATGTTAAAACGTTGTGTGGAAACCAATCTTGTGCTAAACTGGGAAAAGTGTCATTTCATGGTACAAAAAGGAATCATATTGGGGCATAAAGTGTCAGCAAAGGGATTGGAGGTAGATAGGGCCAAGCTCGAGACCATTAAAAATTTACCACCACCTACTTCAGTTAAGGGGATTCGTAGTTTCTTGGGGCATGCCGGATTCTACCGCAGATTCATAAAGGACTTTTCCAAGATTACAAAGCCATTATGCAGTTTATAGGAGAAGGATGTACCTTTCAGATTTGATGAGGATTGTGTGTTAGTTTTTGAGCTTTTAAAGAAGAAATTGACAACAACACTTGTGATAGTGGCACCTGATTGGTCAATGCCATTCGAATTAATGTGCGATGCTAGTGATTATGTAGTTGGGGCTGTTTTGGGCCAATACAAGGACAAGGTTTTTCATGCCATCTACTATGATAGCAAAACACTATCTGATACTCAATTGAATTACATAACTACTGAGAAGGAACTACTTGCAGTAGTTTATGCTTTTGAAAAGTTCTGTTCTTACCTCATTGGAACTAAGGTTGTGGTATTCACGGACCATTCTGCCATCCGATATTTAATTTCCAAGAAAGATACAAAACCAAGATTAATAAGGTGGATTCTACTTCTCCAAGATTTTGACTTGGAAATCAGGGATAGGAAGGGTACAGAGAATCAAGTGGCTGACCATCTCTCTAGATTAGTGAGCCCAGATCAAGAAAAGGAAAACAAGATCTTGATTAATGATTTTTTACCAGATGAACAATTGTTTGCAGTAAGCTCAAAAATTCCATGGTTTGCTAATTTTGTACATGATGTGAAAAGGTACAATAAAAGAAGACACGACAACAAAAGAAGAAATTTCTACATGATGTGAAAAGGTATATGTGGGATGAGCCTTTCTTGTTCAAGCAGTGTGCCGATAAGATGATTCGTCGGTGTGTGGTATAAAGTGAAACAGAAGGTATCTTACATGCATGCCACGCATCCTTATATGGGGGTCATTATGGTACTAACAAGACAACTGCCAAGGTGTTGCAAGCTGGTTTTTATTGGCCTACATTATTCAGAGATGCCCACCAATTCGTTCAGAGATGTGATAGATGCCAAAGGGTGGGAAATATCTCCAAACGTCATGAGATGCCATTGAACACAATTTTAGAAGTTGAAGTCTTTGACATTTTGGAAATAGACTTCATGGGGCCATTTCCATCCTCTTTCAGCAACCTCTACATTCTTTTGACAGTTGACTATGTCTCTAAATGAGTGGAAGTCAGTGCTTTGCCAACCAATGATGTCAAAATGGTTTTAAAATTTCTTCAGAAAAATATCTTCATAAGATTTGGCACCCCAAGGGCAATTATCAATGATGAAGGGAGCCACTTCTGCAATAAGTATTTCACAGCTCTCTTGGCTAAGTATGGGGTAAATCACAGAATTGTTACAGCCTATCACCCCCAGACTAGTGGTCAAGCAGAAGTTTCTAATAGGGAAGTGAAAAGAATCTTGGAAAAGATTGTCAATCCTACTAGAAAAGATTGGTCAATGAAGTTTGATGATGCACTTTGGGCTTACAGGACTGCATATAAGACACCAATTGACATGTCTCCTTATCATTTAGTCTATGGAAAAGCTTGTCCCCTTCCTGTTGAACTCGAACACAATGCATACTGGGCCATCAGAAAGTTAAACTTTGATCTCTCAGCTGCAGGGGAGAAGAGGCTTCTCCAACTTAATGAACTTGATGAATTACGTCTGCAAGCTTATGAGAACTCGAAGTTATACAAGGAAAAAGTCAGAAGGTGGCATAATCAAAAAATTATTGAGAGGAAATTTGAACCGGGGCAAGCAGTTCTTCTATTCAATTCAAGACAGAAACTTTTCCCAGGAAAGCTTAAGTCCCGATGGTCGGGACCATTCCTTGTCAAAACTGTATTTCCACATGGCGCCGTTGAGATAATGGGCAACAATCAAGAGCAACCATTCAAGGTCAACGGACAATGCCTGAAACATTATTGGGGGGGGGGGTGATTTTGATCACCAAAAGTCCTCAATTACCCTTGCCAATCCATAATAGATTAGGGAGTAGTCAGGCTGAACGACTGTAAACCAAGCGCTCAGTGGGAGGCACCCCATCAAATCCAATCATTTCTCCCTGTAAGTTTAATTCTTCATACTTTTAATATTCAGCAGCATTTTTGGTATAATTAAGTAGTTTTAATAGTTATTTTTTGTCCAATCTCAGATACAATCCAAGTGTTTTGAAGCATACATGGTTAGATCAGGTGCAGAAGCCAAAGTTGTCAAGGTGCAGGGAAGCGCGGCCGTGCCCTATTTGTATGGGAAGGCAGTGTGGCCGTGCCTTTTGCCAGTCTTCAAGCCCAATTATTGCTAGATAGCGTGACCGCGCTCCCCCATGCCTTAAGCACTGCACGGCCGCGCCTCGGTTTGAAGTAAGAACACTTTTTAAAATTCGGTCGCCTATAAGTTGGGGCCTTTTAAAATTTCAGTCATAACATAACTCTCCAACATCAGTCCTCTTTTAGACTGACTCTGCCAAGACAAATCCTTTTCACTTTCAACATTTAAATCCATCTCCTAATTAAATATGATAATTCTATATTCTCTCTTCCTCTCCTATATACATTCTAATCTATTCCTCCAAGTCCATAACCTAAATTCTGCAAACACAAAGGCTAGAAAAGGGGGCACACAACTTGTTTGTTACAAGAGCTGAGAGAGATTTGAAGACTCAAACATTCAGTTGGGATACAATCAAACACAGAAATTCTTTATGGCACCAAAGAGACTCCGTATTTCATCTTCTTCATCATCTAGCAGCAGTGATGTTGGGGACGAATGTAGCCGTGATGTGTTAGACATGTCACGATTTATGAACCTTTCGGCTCAACACTACTACCTGGATGTGCTGCTCAGAAAAACTTCCGTGCTTGAGAGGGGATTGAAGCCGAATAAGGAAGATGGGAAATTAAAGGAGCAAATTATTGGTCATGGTTGGGCTCTGTTTGTTGAAACGCCTCTAGTAGCCCCAATGGCAATAGTTAGAGAATTCTATGCCAATACTCGAGAGACTCAGAATGGCATATCATATGTGAGAGGCAAAACAAGTACCCTACAATAAGAAAGCAATCAATGATCTATTCCACATGACGACTTTGCCTTCCGATGATTTTAATTGGGTAGAAATCCAACGATTTAAGACTGACTTGGACAAGCTAATAGAACAGATATGCAAACCGGGTACGCAGTGGACGACCAAATCAGGGACCAATCAAAAAATCCATTTCCCTCACACCGCTCTCAGCCATTATGCAAAGGTTTGGTATAATTTCATATGTGCCAGTATGCTACCTACTCAGCATCAGAATGATGTTACTAAGGAAAGAGCTATAATTTTGTATGGTATCATAAAAGGCGATCGGATCGACGTAGGGCACCTTATACACCAGTATATGTTGTGATACATGTGAGGAAGTACCTCTGGTGGAATCCCCCATGCATCGATTATCACACGTCTATGCAGAAAAGCAGGTGTGGTGTGGGAGGAGGAGTCTTTGCAGCCGCCAATGAGAGACATTGACCATGCGGCCATCAGAAAGTACGTTGTTTGGGATGGTGATGAGTCTTATCCTCAAGGCCTTGGGATCATATTGCCAGATCAAGCGGAGGGCGAAGGAGACGAAGAAGAGGCAGCAGTTCCTGACACAGACAATGGGGGTGTCTCCAGGCTATTTTGCTAAACAGGAGCGCGATACGTCGCTTACAGAGGAGGATGGATACTCTCCACACAGACTTCTGGACCTTCTCGACTGATTTTTCTAGGGCATTGTCCCAAGCATTTGGCCAGCTGGGTGTGCAAGCCGAATTCCCTATTTTTGGATCCTCCAGCACCTATCCACCACCAGATACTCCTCTAGCGCAAGATGATGAGGGTGATGATAGTAATGCCACTTAGGGAAGTTTCCTTTACCTTTACCTTCCAATGAGGACATTGTCAATATTAAAGTTTGGGGTTATTGAGTTTTATCTGCATATCTTGTCAATATTAAAGGGACTTTTGCCAATAAATAGGAGTATGATCGATGTAGTAAGTAGAGGAACACTAGTTGATAAAACTCCAGAGGCTGCAAGGAACTTAATTGTAAACATGGCAACCAACTCACAACAATATAGAATTAGGATGGACCATACACCAAAAAGGACAAATGAGGTAAGCACATGTAATATTGAACAAAAAATTTCTGATTTAACTGTTATGGTTAGACAAATGGCAACAAGAAACATGCCAGCAGTAAGAGCATGTGGAATTTATTTGTTAGCATGTCACAATACAGATGCATGCCTGACACTGCAAGATGATGAGACTGTGCAATAAACAAATGCAGTGAGGAATTATCAGGCACAACCTCAGAAAAAACATGATCCCTACTCTAATACTTACAATCCAAGATGGAGGGATCATCCTAATTTGAGCTATGGAGGAAACAGGCCGCCAACGCAGAATATTTTTTCGAATAGGCAGCAAGGTTTTCAACCAGCTCAACAACAGTACCAACCTAAACAACTAGCACCTGCTACGTCTGGGACACCTATTGAGGATATGTTCAAAGCATTCATGAACCAGACACAACAGTTCATGAATCAGATACAACAGTTTTAACAAGAGACAAGGACTTCTATTCATAATTTGGAAAACCAGTTGAGTTAGCTGGCTACAACAGTTGGTCGATTAGATTCTCAGGGTTTAGGGAAGTTACCTGTAATGACCGTAAATCTTAAGAAATATTAAGAATTTAATTTTTATTATGAATTAAATTTCTTTTGCGTAGTTATTAATCCCTCAAATGATTTGGGTGACTATGCATGGTTATATCTTAATTGATTTAATAGTCCATGGTTGTAATTAAAGTATTAGTGGACTAGCCTAGTAAATTGTTTAAACAAGCCAAGCAATTAATTTTGTCTTGGACTTGTAGTTGATTAATGATGAAGTGTAAATTATTAATGGTACTAACAATTTATAGTTCCGCTAGGAATTTATAGTGGACTAGCCAAGTTGGTTTTAAACAGGCCCAATCCCAAGTATTGGAGGATGGACTTGTAATTTGGGGCATGTGTGTAATAAATTCCTTGTAGACTTATAAATTGAGGTGTCTGGTATATATATATATATATATATATATATATATGTATGTATGTATGTATGTATGTATGTATGCTTTGACCTAGTAAGTGTAGGCCCACACCAATAGCTAGCTTGCAAAGTCTATTCGGTGAAGCCCAATTGGGGATTTACCCTTAACAGTAGCGGAACATATTTTAATCGGCAATATAGGATTTCTTCCGTGTCTTATACACAATTTATCTAGGCCAATGGCCTATTACTCTACTATGCGTAAGGATCACCATGGGTATGGCAGGGGAAGGAGTTTGTAGTACTTTCTACCTAATCTCCCTTAATTCATGGGTACAGCCGATTGTGTGTTGATCCTACAGTTTGGAGTAAAGACCAGTGAATGGGTAAGCTCTCTATAAATAGAGCCCCTATTCCATATCACAAGTTGCAGAGATAGTTGGGTCTGTTATAGAGAGAAACATTGTGAGCTTGAGAGCAAGGATGAGGGGTGGCCGAAAGGAAGGGAATCTAACAAGCGGATGCCCTCTAGCTTCATCACCTACTTTGGAAAAAAGAGAAGAAGTGCAACCAAATCAAGGAGGTGATAAGTTTTAATCTCAGTAGTTACGGTCTATCTATATTAATATTATGATTGGTTCAAATGTGCGAATTAGCTTAATGGTAAGAATTGGTACATGAGCCAAGTGTTTTGGGATCATGTCTTAAATAAGACCATGAATATTGACCATAGGGCTTATGACCGAGTCCTAGTTAGACCAAGTAAGGTGGTCTACGTCAAAAAGGAATGTAAAGTTTAACTAGTAAAAATGTGTAATAATGACTAATAATGGGAATGTCGAAGCCGTCCCTGTAATGACCTGAATTTTTTTAGTCACATTGTAAATGAATATAATAATCATTTATCAATGTAATAAATACTTTATAAAGTATAGTGATTGAATATGAGTGACTAATGAATATATCATAATTATATGTGTACTTATTTGTTAATTAGTTAATTATTACATTTATGGAGGGGTCCAAGTATTTAAATTATGTAGTAAAAGAGGTAGTAATTAAATGTGGACTGGTAGTTTGGGCTTATAAGTTATTACCTTGGCCCAGTCTTATTTCAAACATGATCAGCCTTTTGAGGGAGAACCCAATAACTTATTTGGTAGACCCAAATAGAATTAACCCAAGTAGATAAGTGTGTATCAGTAGAATATATATTGGGCAGCAGTACACGCAAGATCAAATCCTTTACTATACATGTAACCTATCCAAAAGTGCATGACTCACTCTCCTACTCTACTATCCGATTATTAGGTGTATGGCGGGGGTGAGGAGTTGGTAAAATTTTTTGATCAATATCCCTTAATTCAGGGGATTCAAACGATTGTGTATGGATTCTATATATTTAGTAGAAACCAGTAACAAGGTAAAGAGTTTCTCTATAAATAGAGTTCATATTTTATCTGTCAAGGCTTGTTGAGATCGTTAGAACTGATATAGAGAGAAACATTGTAGGTTGAGAGTAAGAAAAAGGATTGGCTTATAGCAAAAGGAGTTAATTAACGGATGGTCTCTAGTTTCATTACCTACTTTGGAAAGAAAAGGAAACGGGCATCTAAAGCTAAGAGGTGAGCAGTCTTCTAACCTCAATGATAGTTTATTTATGCTCATGTCATTATTTTACGTAGATGAACTAGTTGAAAGTTCAGGAATGATACGGAGTTAAGTACTCTATTATCCTATTCCATACAACGTAGAAATGTTGTCATCGGGAATAATGACCAGAACCTAGTTAAACTATGAGAACAATAGCTTGGTAACCTTTCACTTCAACAACAATAATTATTTGAATGTGTGACCATATGTTTGGGACCAGTGATCGACCTGAGTCAAGCCAGGTCATAACTGTTATAGTAAAAACCAACTTGAGACGAGGCTTATGTTGAAGTCTCAAGACTTGTGTTAATGGACCATAGGGGATGACAGTGGGACTCATGAGTTACCACTAGTGAAACCAAGGAGGAATGTATCTAATCATACACGATAATCTTTCTATTAAACCAGTCCATGACCTCTGTATAATGGTCAAGCGAACGGACATAACGGTGGATATTGAGCTTAATCTAATCATTGAGTTCAGTAGCCATAAGTCAGGCCTAAAACTTGTGTCTACATCGGTATGACCGTAGACCAAATAAGGAATTGTTCCTTGAATGAAATTTCTTGGAGTAAACCCAAGTGTTAACAGAACGTAGAATAAACTCTACGATCGTAGAGTAGCACTTGTCGATCGTAGAGTAAGTCAGTCAAGCCACACGAAGATCGTCAACAATCGTAGAGCTTACTCGTAATCGTAGAGTGACTTGTTCGCACATCGTAGGGCACCACTCGGCGATCGTAGAGTAAGTGGCAAGCCCATAGCAAATTGTAAAGTGGACTCGACGATCGTAGAGTCAAACTCTACTAATTGTAAAGCTTCGCTAAGATGTCGTAGAGTCACAGTAAAGTATTACTAGACCAAACCAGCTAGTCTTGGCACAACCTCACCAAGACAGCAAGACCTCAGTGATAGTAGAGTCACCCCTGATCATAAAGTGACTCCATCAACAGTATTAAAGCCCTACTAATCGTAGAGCTGACATAGGGGACCATAGAATGTTTGAGTGGACTGTAAAGCAGTCAGCACAAGGCTCTTGTGTAAATTTATCGAGTCTGTTATTAATGCTTAACCATAACTAATCAAAGGATCAATTATAATTTCTGTAGGATAACTGCAGAGCAAAATCGTAGAGTAATTATTAAGAAGCAGAACAGGCAATTTCCTAACCTTGAAAATTCCTATTGTGTGCGAGCTTCTTAGCTCACACAACTTTACATATTGTGAGCCATTTTCCTTACATTATGCAAGTTCATTAACTTTACCCCACTTGTATGGAGCAAGGTTCTTAATCTATTTCATTCGTTAGTTTGAATACCAACTTTCTGATTCAACCTCCAGTGATTATTATTGATGATTGTTCCATATATATGTTGATTACTGTTACACACATTTGGTGTAAGTTTCTATACTCAGTTTTGTATATATTTTTGAAGACATCTAAGTGGTTTAATTATTAAGAATTATTCTAAAATCAATGCTATTATTGCTTTCTGCACTTGTGTGCCTATACAAGTTATTTCATGATTGAACTATAAGAGAAAGATGAAGCTCTAATATTCATGAACTGTTAAGTCTTAGCTAGTTGTATCAGCTAGACCGAACAAGTTTATATTTGATTGACTCAAATAATTTTATTTAAAAGTTGTTCGAGCCAATTGTTGGTACGAACTGTTCGACTGAAAAAAAGAACATTTTTTTAAGTTAATATATCGAATACAAATGAATAATTGCCCGTCTATTTAAGTGGTATGCATATTCACAAGGTATGAAAGGCTGATCCCCTTGATTAACTAAAACTTTTAAGAGGAAATAGACCTCAGAAATTATTCAAGGTTATTGTTAACCACTCAGAAATATTTATTCATTCTCATATGTTGAAACGTAAATCTTTATTCTTTCACAATCATTATATTGTTGAAAACTCGAAGCTGAAGTTCTTTTCAATCGTGATATATCTTTATCATATCTAAACTTGTTGAGCAAAGTAGTTACTCACTCTTGCTATATCATGATAATTATTTCAATTAAGCCCGAGTGTTCAAAGCAGTACAAAGGCAAAGGAAAAGTTCAAGAATAATTTAATGAGCAAAGCTTTGTTATTATTGTTAATCTATGTAAATTTGTATGTAAACCCTTTTGATATCCTAAGGGTATGTATTTAGTTAAGGTGATCTGTAACGAATGCGATTTTTGTGAATGAATAAAAATATTTATTGAGTTATATAAATATTTTTGTTAATTTATTTATTGAGTAAAATAAATAATTTATAAAGTTATGGTGGAATAATTCATGTTAAGTGTAATATGTTAAATGTTATTTGAATGTGATTTGATGTGATTATTCTAATTTAATTTAATAATTAAATTAGATGATTAAATAATTGAATAAAGGATTTATTTGAATAAGATAATTTATTTAAGTTTAATTAAAGTAGAAGTGTGACAATTAAAACTATATAGTATAGTGAATTATTAAAATAAATGAGAAAGGGTTTTATTTTAGATAAACCAAACAAGGCCTTGTGACCCTTGGTTGGTAAAAAATGGATTATTGTGCATTTGAGTTTGCCAAACAAGGCCTAACTCTTGGTTTCTACAACTGACTGATTAAAAGCTAAGTTACGTTAAAAAAATAAAATAAAGGCTATCAGTTGTTTTTTCTAAACTCAAAGAAGGAAGAACAGAGTTTTAACAAAGAAAGAATAGAGAGATATTGAGAGAGGAGTTTGGAGATTGGAGAGAAGAGTTCTAGAATCAAAGGAGGGTTTCCAAGTGATTTTCATCATCTAGCTAAAGTTCAAGAAGGAATTGAAGGTACAATTCTTGTTAGTTTTGTTAAAAGTTCTTCACTGTATTTCATTATTTTATTTCTCTGTATAAAATTTATTGGCTCAAAATATGAATTACTTGATGTAATTGATAGTAAGCATGTGTTAGGTGATTATATGATGTTTATAAACTAATTTGAAAGAATTAATCCATGAAAGCATGCTTTAGATTAGAGTTTTTGGTTTTACAGAGTTTCACTTTCATGTATGGCTTAAATGTATAAAATTTGATGTTCAATTTGGATATTAATCTATAAATTGATTGTTGATTGTGTTAATATGATAAGAAACGAGAATAATGCAACTTAAACGGATCAAAATGGTTTAGAAGCAAAATTACAGTGTTTGATTTCACTAAGTGTGTCAAAGTATCGAAAAAGAGCATGAACAGTGATTTTTGGGTCTTTAATTGGTTGATTATGTGTTTATAATGGTTAGAATTGTTAGAAACATGTTGAGTAATTGTTTTACATCATGTTTGACGTCTGGGTATGTTTATTTTATGTATCGGATGATAGAATTTGGAAAATTTGGTCTGAAATTGTACTGGTTCGCGAATTGTAGAAGGTGTCAGTTGAGTCTACCGCCCCGGCAGTAGAAATGAACTGAAAATCTTGCCCCGGCGGTCCTGTCGCCCCGGCGGCATAGTTGAACTAGTTTCCTCGCCCCAGCGACGGTTTTGTATGGAAATCCACTGCCCCGGCGGTGGAACAGTAACTGAAATTTTTTATTTATTTATTTTTATGTGTTGCCGTGTACATGTTTAAAACTTAGATTAAAGTATTTAATAATAAATAAGATAATACAATGAGTGGTAAGCAAATATTTAATGAATATCAAATGACATTTGATATACTAAATGGTATAAGAACAAATTCTAAAGTGCATATAATTTTGTAACTAATTATTGTTACCGTTTTATAATCGAAATGTAAAGGTTCATTAAGGAACGTGAATTTAAATCTGTAATCCACGTGCGAGGCAAGTTTTTCCTCCCTTAAACTTGTTATTTTATTTAAAGCAAGTTTACTTTCATTAAGCAAATTTGTTAACCTTAGCTTATCGTTATTCAAGCAAGGTTGTTACCGTTTTAGGTGTTTAAGCTTTATTCCAATCATTTGTTATTCGCTCATTGATTGTTATTCAAATTCCGAATATAAATTTTATTGTACGACTTTATTGATGAATCAAATGCTTTAGTGACTAGCAAACCCTTATTGATTCAGCTAGTCCTTAGTTGATGAGCGTTCTAAAGACTTAGAATATTTTAAAATTGTTCCAAACCAAGTTCCTTTTGGTACGAAATCTGATGCTAAAACTAAGATGAACAACCCTAATATAGGGGATTAATTACGCGTCACCGTTAAAATATTTGTGCACAATACATTGTACAAAGGGTTGATCCCCCTAAGTACGAGATGGATGGTCCATACTCTATAAGACTGTTAAAGGTTATGGTAGAAATACTTGTTAACCTAGGACATAGTTCGAGGTCTTATGACCCTCAGATATAACTTTAAATCTTGAAATCTATTCTTTCTTGAATCAAGCATTCTAACGAGCTCTCAGACCTTGATTATTTGTTGACTGAATTCAGAAAATTATTATACCTCAGTTGAAATCTATTTCATTTAAATGTTATTGTCATCATACTTGTGGGAAATTGTTTGCTCACTCTTGCATTAAACATTGCAGCTAAGACAGAAAAGTTGGACGAGCCGTCCACGAGTAAAGGCAAGGGCAAGATGCAGAAATAGCTAAAGACTTGTTATTTACTTGATGTTTTATTGTAAAAGACTTATTTAATTTTCTGTTTTAATTCCGCATTGATGTAATAAAGGTTAGATAACCTAAGAATTTCTTATTTAAGAGATTTTAAGTTGTAATCCCTATTGTGGGAAGATAGTTCATTCAGCTTAATTTAATTGTTCTTTATTATGGGTAGTTAGTTATGAATGTATGGAATAGTGAACACCAAATCTGTGGGATTGAAGTACCCGGATTTGGGGGTGTCACAGGTTGGTATCAGAGCTATAGGTTATGAACCTCTATGTGGGGAAAACCTTAGGGTAGTAGCCTTTTGGAAAATAGAGAATATAGTGGTGATAAACTCTTATCGAGTTCTAAGGAATGGATTACAAAAATTCATAAAAGACAATAAAATGATTACGTGTTATGTGCTTACTTGATAACAAATTTATGTGCTCGTGAGTAATATCGAGTAGTAATTAAAACTTAAAATTTTGGTGGCAGGATGACTGATATAGGAGGATCCAGCCAGGCTAGGGAGGAGGAGCCCCGGGATATTCATGTAGTTCGGGAGCAGCTAGTGCAGAGGGAGCCATCCCCATTGATCACAGTTGTAGGTCCCGAGTACGAGCCTGAGACTGATCCTGAGGAGGATCCGGAGGAGATTGAGGAGGAGGAAGAAGACCCTGAGGAGATACCATTATCTTCCTTAGGTGTTCAGATGTATGAGCAAGTGTATGACCGCAACATAGAGTTGCAGGGTAGAGTGGAGAAGTTGGAGGAGCAGGTAGCAGATCGTCAGACTACCATAGAGCAGAAGAATAATGAGATTGAGGAGCTTGATATACGTCTTGGGAACGTGGAATGGAAGCTGGTTCATGTAGAGAGCCAAAAGAAGGAGTTAGAAGATTAAGTTGTGGAATGTCAAGCCACTCTAGAGCAGAAGGATGTCGAGATCCAAGACCTTTCATCACGTCTTGCAGAGGTCGAGCAGAGACTAGCTCAGTCTGAGTATCGACGAGGTCGGTTATTGGCTAGAAATGAAATTGTACGAGATGAATTGAAAGAGGAGACAGCTAAGCGGGCTAGAGCTGAAGACGCTTGGTTGAGGGAGGCTAATCGCGCAGATCGTGTTGAATGTGAGGTGCGGTCAAAGAAGGCCAAGATTGATGAGATGGAGTATATTTTTCACACCACAATCGATAGAGCTCAGGATCGAGTTCATCGTCATCCAGTGCAGTTCGATGATCAACCCCGGTATATGATGGATCGAAGGATGGTGACTCGTATTATGGAGCAAGAACGCGAGGAAGCTGTGCGCCGTGGAATGTCATCATAGATTATGATTAGATGTGCTAGTATGAAAATCTATGAAGTTAATAAGTTGTAAATCCCAGTTTGTATAATGGGATATAATAATGATGTAATCCTGGAATTTTATGATTTCAGGATAGATGATGTAAATAACTAGGATGTTATCTATGTTAAGAAGCAGTAAATGAATAAAATGCGAAAATTTATCAGATGTGCTATGTGTTCAGTGTTGTTTATAAATGTTTAAGTTAAGACTTAAATGCTTAAGTAATTGAGCAATAATCTAATAACGCGAATTCTTGACAGTAAGATGCCGCCAAGAAGACAAACCCGTCAACAGACCCCTGAGGGATCCACCAATAACAACGAAGAAGCCAACGCTAATCTAATGCAATAGTTGGTAAACTTGCTAACAGGAGCATTTGCGAATCAACCCCAAGCTCAGGCCACGACTTTCAAAGACTTCAAGGCTGTTGGACCCCCAAAATTTCAAGGGTCTATGAATCCGATCGAAGCACAAACTTGGGTCATGGAGATGGAGAAAGTGTTTGATGTCGCTAGGGTCAACGAGGACCAGAAGACTGCATTTGCAACATTTATGCTCAAATCAAAAGCAAGTTACAGGTGGCAAGCTAACAAAACTCGAGGTGGTCAGGGGATAATACCGTGGGAACGATTTAAGGAGATGTTTTTCGAGACTTATTTTCCGACAAGCGCACAGAATTAGATAGAGGTGCAATTTTTGGAGTTGAAGCAAGGTACGATGACGGTGCCTGAGTATGCTGCAAGATTTAACGAGTTGGCAAGGTTTGTGCCATATCAAGTTAATATGGATGGGCGAAAGGCTAGAAGGTTTGAGCAGGGATTGAAGCCCTGGCTGTATAGTCGAGTTTCGATGTTTCAACTGAATTCATTTGCAGCAGTGTTAGAAAAGGCGATTATCGCTGAAGGGGGGAGTGATGCTCTGTCTAAATACAATCAAGAGTAGAAGAAAAAGAAGAGTGAGAATGATAATAAGGCAAATGGTAGCCATGGTGGCAGCAATCAAAAGAGAAAGTGGAGTGATAGTAACTCTGGTGGCATTCAGCTAGGAAATCAGAAAAAGAAGGTGGAGGCATGTAGTACCTGTGGATTGAATCACGTGGGTGTTTGTTTGAAGGGTATGCTTTAACTGCGGACAGGAGGGTCATATCGTACCAAATTGTCCTAGTCCGAAGAAGGGCGCATGTTTTATTTGCGGGTCGAAGGATCACTTTGCTCGAGATTACCCTAAGAAAGCTATAGGTAGTGCAAGTGGAGGAAAGGGAAGTGGTGGTGGAGGCAATTTGACTATCACTGGACCGACGCCATCCAATCGACCTACCGCTCGAACATTCAACATGACGGTGCAGGATGCTGTGCAGTCAAAGGATGTAGTGTCAGGTATCATTCTGGTCAATAGTGTAAATGCTTACGTATTATTTGATTCGGGTGCTACTTGTTCATTTACATCCTATGATTTTGCTAGGAAATTAGAGTTACCTCAGGAAGAGTTAGATTATTCTATGAATGTAGAAATTGCGAATAGGGAAGTGATTCCTGTTAAGTTTATCCACAAGAACTGTCAGATAGATATTAAGGGTCATGTGATGACGGTAAACTTAATCCCAATTCGTCTTGGGGAGTTTGACGTTATTTTAGGAATGGATTGGTTGTTCAACCATGGGGCAGTTATTGACTGTCAAAGGAAGTGTGTGAACCTTATGACTCCGTCGAAGGTAGTGTTTTATGGCAGTAAGTCACCTAGACAAACGAATTGTTTGACGATGATGCAGGCCAGGAAGATGTTGAGACAAGGGTGTGTAGGATATCTAGCCTACATAGTCGATACACAAAAGATGAGTGCAAAGCTATAGGAGATACCAGTAGTTAGGGATTTTGTGGACGTGTTTCCTGATGATTTGCCGGGATTACCGCCAGATAGGGAAATTGAATTTGTAATTGATCTAGCACCAGGTACAACCCCTATATCAAAAGCCCCGTATCGAATGGATCCGGTAGAGATGAAGGAGTTGATGGTGCAATTACAAGAGCTGCTGGATCAAAAGTATATTCAACCGAGCGTTTTGCCATGGGGAGAGTCGGTGTTATTCGTCAAGAAGAAGGACGGATCAATATGTCTTTGCATTGATTATAGAGAGTTGAACAAGGTCACGATTAAAAACAAGTATTTGTTGCCAATGATCAATGACCTGTTTGACCAACTGAAGGGAGCGAGATATTTTTCAAAGATAGATCTGCGAAGTGGGTACCATCAGTTAAAGGTGAGGAAGGAAGACATACCAAAGACGGCGTTTCGAACTAGATATGGTCACTATGAGTTTTTGGTTATGTCATTTGGTTTAACAAACGCACCTGCAGCACTTATGGATTTAATGAATAGAGTGTTTAAACCATTTTTGGATAAATTCGTAGTGGTATTCATAGACGATATTTTGGTATATTCCAAAACTCAAGAAGAACACGTGGAACACTTGAGGGTGACATTGGAGGTGTTAAGGAAAGAGAAATTGTATGCAAAATTTTCAAAGTGCGAATTTTGGTTGGAGCGTGTGCAATTTCTTGGGCATGTGATTGATAAGGACGGAATATCGGTGGATCCATCAAAAGTTGAAGCTGTGGTGAACTGGGATCAGCCGAAGACACCGTCAGAAGTGAGGAGTTTCCTAGGTTTGGCAGATTATTATAGGCGTTTTATTCAAGATTTCTCCAGGATCGCCACTCCGTTGACGAATTTGACAAGAAAATCAGTGAAGTTTGTTTAGACGGAGAAGTGTGAAAAGAGTTTCCAAGAATTAAAGAAGAGATTAAGTTCGGCACCTGTGTTGTCTTTGCCAGATGACACAGGGAATTTTGTGGTGTATCACGCATTGCATAAAGGACTTGGTTGTGTGCTTATGCAAAACAGTAAGGTTATTGCATATGCATCGCGCCAATTAAAAGACTATGAAAAAGGGTATCCGACCCATGATTTGGAGTTAGCAGCCGTGATGTTTGCTTTGAAAATTTGGAGGTACTATCTCTATGGGGAGAAGTGTGAGATATACACAGACCATAAAAGTCTGAAATATATTTTCACACAGAAAGATTTGAATATGCGTTAGAGGAAGTGGTTGGAGCTTATCAAGGATTATGACTGTGAGATTCTTTATCATCCGGGTAAAGGTAACGTGGTTGCCGATGCTTTGAGCAGGAAGGGTCGGGAAAAGTTATTTTTGTTAACTGCTCACGAGAAGCTCATCGAGGAAATGGCAAAGTTGAAGTTAGAGGTGAAGTGTCTGGCGGAGCCGAATGAAAAATTGTTCCAGATGGAAACCCAACCAACTTTGGTGGATAGAGTGAAGGAAGCGCAACTCCAGGATGAGGAGTGTATTAGTATACGAAAAAGAGTGCTCGAAGGTGAGGAGCTTAAATATAAAATTGATACTGAAGGGTTGCTTAGATTTGAAGGAAGAATCTGGGATTCGTCAGTGCTGGAGATTAGAGAGGAGATTTTGAACGAAGCTCATAGTTCAAAATTTTCGATTCACCCGGGAAGTACAAAGATGTACCAGGATCTTCGCCAACATTTCTGGTGGCCAAACATGAAAAGGGAAGTTGCTGAGTGTGTCGCGAAGTGCTTAACTTGTCAGAAAGTCAAAGTAGAACATCAGAGACCAAGTGGTTTGTTACATCTAAGTGGTTTAATTATTAAGAATTATTCTAAAATCAATGCTATTATTGTAACGACCGTGAATTTTGCATGGCTTTGTAATATACGCTTATGATCATTATTTAATGAATGAATATTTATTAATATTATTTTGTGTGATGTGCTTAAAGGTTATGTAATAATCTAGATTATGTATTTGCAATGATATTAAGTGTTGTTATTTGGTAGGACTTATTAAAATGATTTCGGAGAAATATCGCTAAAATTCTATTCGCGGGTTACTATTCGCGCGGGCACTATTCGCCCCAAAAAAATGTCTTTTTCGTTTATTTTGAAACTTCTAATTTTTGTCATGGTGTTAATGTGATGGGTTAATAATCCAAGTGTTGGATTTTATTTGAGCCAAATTGGGATTTAATTAGAAGCCCCAAATTGCTTAAGGGTAGCCCAAACCCATGGAGCGACCCAAGACCCAACCCCATGACCCGTAACCCATGACCCATGAGGGAAATGGGTTATAAATCAGCTGAACATTGGAGAAGGAAGGAGTATACGAAATGAAGAATGAGGAGAGAAGGAGCAAAAGGAATAAGAACATTTGGGAGAAGCAACTTCCTACATTTGGCAAAGGAAAAGTGATGAAGAACAATTGGGGAGAAGGAGAGGGGAGTTACCCACACATTGGAGGAGCCAATTCCATCTTCCCATACATGAGGAGCTGATCATGCTAAGCATGCTCAGCCATTCCTTCCTCAACCTGAGCTCAATTCATCCTCCTATAAGTACCAACCCTTGTTTGCCTTCCATTCCTTTGTTCATTGCTAAGTTAGAGCTGAAGATTGTGAGAGTTGTGAGTATTGAGCGTGCGGGTGAATTGGAGAAGGAGAAGAGAGGAACTTGTAGCTGTAATCAATCCCACTTTCATCCTAGAAAGAGCTTCAAGAGGTTAGTAGTTTAAAGCCTAGCTCATTTCCATTGTTGTTTCAATTTTCAGTTGATATTGCTTGCTTTGTGGGAATATATGTTGCTGAAATTGCTTTGATTGGCTCATGAACATGTATGAATGTTGTTAACTCTTTAAAAGCCTTGTTAATAATCAATGAAAGTGGAACAATGAATGAGAATCAAACCTATGCATAAGGAATCAAGAATGGACCTTAATGGATTGTTGGACATTGTGGACTGTTTTGGACAATTTAGGTAGTTTGATGAAAATTTAGTTTATGGTTGGTTGTGTACTTGTTTGTGTATGCCTATAATGTGTTATGAAGTTTTGGGTAATGATTTCATTTGGAAATCTGGACTAGAGCATAATTAAACTCTACCCCAATGTGAGTTTGTAAGCCATGCCCACCAACTATTTGATTTATTGTCTAAGAGAATGATTTCTCTAAAGATCATGAGAATTAATTTTGATTAATTGTTGAAATGGTGTTATATTGCTTAGTTGGGTATTGAAAGCATGTTTTAAGTCATATTGACTTGTTGCATAATAGCTAAGACACAAGGAGGATTAATGAATTGGCCTAACCTTGAGTTTCATTGAAAACTAGTGTGAACTGTGGCCTTTGATTTAATTCTGGTAATGTTGTGTTATGTGTGTAATTTTAAGCTTTTGGGGTAGTATAATGCCCTGAGTTAGTAAGCCATAGGCTTTGGAACGAACGCATTTCAACCTCGGATGAGGGAGTTATGGCGTTTGGGAGAAAAGGTGTCCAATCTGTCCAAAATAGTGAAAACTTAGCCTTGGAGGGACTTTCGGGCCAATTTTATGGCTAGTAAATGAGTCTGTAAAATTATGAACCCATGAGGGTTTTGTAGTCCATGTTATAAGCTTTCCATAGCCTCCGGAACGGCCTAATTCCGATTTATAACGAAAAAGTTATGAAGGTTTGAAGTTTGTATGTCAAACTGCCAAAATTGGAAGGAAACCAAGCCTTGGGGGCCAGGCCATGGGCGCGGGCGCGGTGGGGCGCCGCGCGGGCGCGCTGGGGGCTGCTGGGCGCAGCTGGGCGCAGGTGGGGCGCGCGCGGGCGCGCGCTGGGCGCATGGGCTTGACAGCTCTGACATCCTTTTCTAAAATGGGCGTAACTTTCTCATACGAGCTCCAAATTGGATGATTCAAGATGATCCGGAAAGCTAAGAAGTAGAACTACAACCTCCAATATTTGTAACTGTAATTTAATGTCTTGACAAATTTCTAAATTGGCCATTTTTAGGACTATTGTGCATTAGGAAGCAAAAAGAGGGCGTCGTACATGCACGTATGTAACGTGTAACGTTTCCAACGCTAAAAATTATTGTTGTAAGTTCTAGAACTTGTACATTATGGTTTATAATGACCTTTAGCTTTAATCAATGATGAACTAGACAAGTGTATGCACATGCTAAACTTATGCAAATGAGGCGTATCGGGCGTGCGTTGAACAAACGCCGAAACATCGTATCAAGTGTGTGTAACCTTGTTTGATATTATGTTTCTAATTAGAATGTAATATTATAGAGTAATGTAGACTAATATTTGACATCAATTATGTGGCTAATTGGTATGTGGATATGTACTTAAATGTGTAGGACTTTTGAAGGACGATTAACGTCGAGTTATTAGCAAGCGCTTAAGGCAAGTTCTTCTTTAACCCTTGTCTAACCCTTGTGTTGGGCAAGTTCTCTAACTCCATTCATTTACTATATTGAATGCAAGTTCCTTATCTTATACAAAAGACATATATTGTGCAGATTTCCTAATTCTTGTTTAAGTTGGTATTGCACAAATATTCTACATTTTCCTAAATTACACCAATGTGGCGTATTGAGCAGGTTTTCTAATCCTTGTCTAGTCCTCGTTCTAGGTGAGCTTATCAACTTCATTCGATTATATTCTTACGAATGCTATTTAATGTTCAAAGTTCATATTTACGCAATACATACATTATTGTGTGAATTTCATACTTATGCCAATCTTTCATATTTGCACAAGCGTTCAAGATATGTTATTGACATAAACTGTTAAAGCTTTTAAGTTCACATTATGCATGAACTGTTTACGAAGAGTGTCAATGCCATTTGATTCGGCTAGACTAACGTCCATGATTTAGAAAGCTATCCAAACCAATTGTTTTGGTGCGGACTCTTTGCAGAGATGAACAACCCTCATAGTAGGGAAAAATATATTTTTAGTCGGGGAACCGACATGCGCGTAAGTAGAATGTTTGAGGCTTATGCATAACGCCGGGTATTTTAGGCTGATCACCTATTGTACCTGTAACTGTTGTTTTGGAGTTAATAGTGTAATACTGTTAATTCTAATAAAAGGTAAGTGCCATGGTGGCCACTCAGCGATTCCTGCAATTGACACAATTTGAAATCCTTGAATTCATTTGATATTCATCTAGTCCATAGTGACTCCTCAGTGATAGTAGAGATTTGTATTAAAACTTGAGAAATCTTACTTTTGATTATGTATTATCCTTATTGTTATACTTGCTGGGCAAACTTGTTGCTCACCCTTGCTTTCCTTAAAACATTTCAGTGGTTACCCATAGAGGCGAGAGCTTAGGAAAGGATAAAGGCAAAGGCAAAGCCACGAATTAGCTTTGTCCCACTATGTTATGATTATGCTATGTTTTAAGACTCGTTTAGAAATTATGTATTAAGTTATGTCATGTATTTAGACTTATGTATTAGACCTTTTGTATTATGTTATGTCAGGTTTTTGTATTGGTATCGAGACTTGGGACGAGAGTATTTATGTTATATCAATGTAAATATTTCTATTATTCCGCAATTAGTTATTAATGGTATGTGTATGAGTTGCATAGTGATGCACCAAATTCGAGGTTAAGGTTACCCGGATTTGGGGGCGTCACAGGTTGGTATCAGAGCTATAGGTTATAAACCTTAGGAAATGGAGAGTCCTTAGGCTATAACCTTGGAGAACATAGAGAAATAGAAAGCAATAAAACTCATGTAGAGTTTACGTGATATAGACTTCGATTAGAAAGTTAGTAGTGTCGTGAAATGTATTTTCATTCCATGTAATGGATTTATATTTTGTTAAGAGATACTGATAGGTTTTGTTTGTTTTGCCTTGTGTTTGTAGTATGCCAGAGATGGGCGAGCCAAGCAGAATTATGGAGGAAGAGCCACGTGACATCCATGTGGTGTTCGAGTCACCCCTTATAGTTGAGCCTATTACGACAGTATCCCCAGCCGAAGAGGATTATATGATGGAGTCTGATCCGGAGGAAGACCCGGAGGAGGACTTCGAGGAAGACCCCATAGGCAGTGATTCCTTAGATGAACCAGGAGAGGTGCCCCATGATGGTACCACATATGAAGATGATCTGTTAGGGGAGTATGCTGATCGCATCATCGAGCTAGAGGATACAGTCCGAGAGTTGGAGCAGGAAGCTCAGGGACGACATGAGGTCTCTGTGCAGTTAGGGGCTATGGTCTACCGTCTCATGGCAAGGAATGTAGAATTGGTAGGAAATCTAGAGCAGTCCGAGCAGCGGGCGGGAAGCCTACAGGTGGAGAAGGAGGCTTTGCGAGCCCAACTAGAGGTAGAAGTAACTGACCGCATCCAAATTGAGGAACAGCGGGATGACGCCTTAGAGCGAGCTGATGACTTAGAAGGTGAAGTGAGAAGGAAGAGGAGGAAGATGAACCGGATGGGCTATGCATTCAGCAAGGCTATCGGTAGGTGGATAGATGGTGTCTGGCATTATCTGGCCGAGGAGGGGCAGACTTGCCACACTCTGAGCCGAGATCTGATGGTCCGTATGGGACATTTGGAGTATAACCGCGCCGTGGAGCGCGGTATGCTTGGATAGACTAGTCAGTTATGTGTCTAGCAGTACATGATTTTGTTAATTTTATCCCGACCTTTTGTATTATGTATGGGATAAGTTTTGTATACCCCAAGTCTTTATGCTTGACAGAGGGTACTATGTTTGTAAATCCCCATCTTTTGTGTATTAGGGGGTGAATGGTGACGTTCATAGCAGTGTGCTATAGGACAATCACGTATGATGTACTGGCTATTAACTTATCAATGAAACGTTCTTATTAAATGTGTTGTTTAATTGTTAAATTACTTGGTAAACATTTGCATGGTATGGTGAGATAGTAACATTTAGTTTCATTCCATTAAACAGAAGATGCCACCGCGTAGAATACCCGTTCAACGAACCCCTCAAGGGTCAGTGAATAATGAAGGAGGCCAAGCAGACCCCATGCAACGGCTAGCAGACCTACTTGAGGGAGTGTTCCAAGGCAGGAATGCAGGACCCGGAAACCCAATTCCCCCAACTACCCCGATAGCAAATTTTAAAGACTTCAAAAGTGTGGGACCCCCAGAGTTCAAAGGGACGACTGACCCGATAGAGGCCCAGTCTTGGGTTAAAGAAACCGAGAAGGCTTTTACCATTGCACACGTGGGAGAGGACCAGAAGACTGCATTCACCACCTATATGATGAAGGGAGAGGCGAACTATTGGTGGGAAGCCAATCAACAACGGGCCGGAGAAGGTGTAGTACCGTGGGAAAAATTCAAGGAACTGTTCTTCGAGAATTACTTCCCGAAGAGCATGAAGAGTCGGATGGAAGTGAAATTCCTGGAACTTAAGCAAGGGGATATGACAGTGGCACAATACGCCGCCAAATTTAATGAACTCGCACGCTTTGCGCCACACCAAGTGGATACGGAAGAGCGGAAGGCACAGCGTTTCGAGCAAGGGTTGAAGCCATGGGTGTACAGTAAGGTGTCGGTGCTCCAAATCGAGACCTTTAATGCACTCCTAGAGAAGGCCATCATAGCTGAGGGTGGAAGTGAGGCCTTGAGTCAATATAACAGGGAAAGGAAGAATAAGAAAAATGGAGGCGACCATCGTGGAGGAAGTAGTAGCGGAGGAAGCAACCTGGGGAAGAGAAAGTGGTATAACAGCAACAATAGTACCAACAATAATCCGACCGGAAGCAATCAGGGAGGATTCAAAAAGAGAATCGAGGCATGTTCAAAATGCGGGAAAAACCACTTGGGAGAATGCTGGAAGGGATGCAGTGTCTGCTATAACTGCGGCAAGGAGGGACATATGGCACCAAAATGCCCAAATCCGAAGAAAATCCGTGGATGTTTCGCTTGTGGATCGGCCGAGCACCATATCAAGGACTGCCCCCAAAGAGGAAGCAGCGGGGGGAGTGGCTACAAAGGGGGAAGCAATAAGCCGGTGACTGGTGGGCCTGTTCAGCCTAGTCGACCAACTGCCAGGACATTCAACATGATGGCCCAGGATGCCATAGCTTCGAGGGATGTGGTGTCAGGTATTATCCCGATCAATGATATAAATGCTTATGTATTATTTGATTCGGGTGCTACCTATTCATTTGTATCTGAGGAATTTGCTAGTCGATTGAATTTACCCCAAGAGCGACTCGATAATCCCTTGAGCGTAGAAATTGCTAATGAGGAGATAATTCTCGTAGAGTTCATATACCGTGATTGTGATGCTAAAATTAGGGGTCATAACCTAAAGGTAGATTTGATCCCGATTAAATTAGGAGAGTTTGATATAATACTGGGAATGGATTGGTTGTATAACCATGCAGTAATAATTGATTGTCAAAAGAAAAGTGTGAACCTTCGGACCTCGAACCGGTCGAGGGTAGTATTTAATGGTAGCACATCGCTTAGACGATCGTGTTGTCTTACGATGATGCAGGCCAAGAAATTACTAAGAAAAGGGTGTGTAGGCTATTTAGCCTATATTGTAGACACAAAGAAGGAGGGAGTAGAAATAACAGATATACCGATAGTGAAGGACTTTCCAGACGTGTTTCCAAGCAATTTACCCGGTCTACCGCCAGACAGGGAAATTGAGTTTGCAATAGATTTAGCACCAGGGACGGCACCAATTTTGAAAGCCCCGTATCGCATGGCGCCAGTGGAAATGAAGGAATTGTTGATCCAACTTCAAGAATTGTTGGACAATGGGTATATTCAACCAAGTGTGTCTCCATGGGGAGCACCGGTCTTGTTTGTCAAGAAGAAAGACGGAACGATGAGGCTTTGTATCGACTACCGAGAGCTGAACAAGGCAACGATCAAGAACAAGTACCCGTTGCCAAGAATCGATGATCTTTTCGATCAACTTCAAGGAGCGAGGCATTTCTCGAAAATAGATTTGAGGACCGGATATCACCAGTTGAAGGTGAGGAAGGAGGATGTGCCAAAGACCGCGTTTCGAACGAGGTATGGGCACTATGAATTTTTGGTGATGTCTTTCGGTCTGACGAACGCGCCAGCAGCATTTATGGATTTGATGAATCGAATTCTCAAGCCATACTTAGACAAGTTTATGGTAGTTTTCATTGACGACATCCTAATCTATTCAAAGACCGAAGAGGAGCACGCCGACCATCTGAAGGCGATACTAGAAACGCTGAGGAAAGAGAAGTTGTACGCAAAAGTTTCTAAATGTGAATTTTGGATGGAAAGGGTACAATTTCTGGGGCATGTGATAGACAAAGATGGGATCTCAGTGGATCCTGTGAAAGTGGAAGCAGTGAGTAACTGGGATCAACCGAGGACGCCAACGAAGGTGCGAAGTTTCTTAGGGTTAGCCGGGTACTATCGACGATTTATCCAGGACTTTTCTAAGATAGCGACCCCGTTAACTAATCTAACGAGGAAGACTGTGAAGTTTGTGTGGACGGAGAAGTGTGAGGAAAGCTTTACGGAGTTGAAGAAGAGATTGAGCGAGGCACCTGTGTTATCCCTACCGGATGATACAGGAGGTTTTGTAGTGTATAGTGATGCGTCACACCGAGGTCTTGGTTGTGTTCTAATGCAGCATGGCAAGGTCATTGCGTATGCGTCACGTCAATTGAAGGACTATGAAAAGCGATACCCTACCCACGACTTGGAGTTAGCCGCGGTAGTTTTTGCCCTGAAGATTTGGAGGCACTATCTTTATGGGGAGAAATGTGAGATATATACGGACCACAAAAGTCTGAAGTATATCTTCACACAGAAAGAGCTCAATATGCGACAAAGGAGGTGGTTGGAATTAATCAAAGATTACGACTGCGAGATTCTTTATCACCCGGGGAAGGCAAACGTAGTAGCAGATGCATTGAGTAGAAAGGGGAGGGAGAGCTTGTTCAGGCTGACAACACAGGAGGAGCTAGTGAAGGAAATGACGCGACTAGAGATAGAAGTGAAAAGTCCGAGAAGGGCAGCAGAGCGCTTATTCGTAATGGAAGCTCGTCCGACGTTGCTAGATAAAGTACAGGAGGCACAGAGAAATGATGAGGAATGTGAGAAGATAAAGGAAAGAGTAGCAGAAAACGATGAAGAAAAGTTTAGATTGGATAAAGATGGTATCTTGCGATTTGAAGAACGTGTGTGGGTGCCAGCCATGACCGAACTAAGAGAGGCAATCTTGCATGAGGCACATAACTCACCATATTCTGTTCACCCAGGAAGCACAAAAATGTATAGGGATCTTCGTCAACATTTTTGGTGGCCAAATTTGAAGCGAGAGGTGGCAGAGTGCGTCAGTAAGTGTCTTACCTGTCAACGGGTCAAGGCAGAGCATTAGAGACCGAGTGGACTACTTCAACCACTTAAGATACCAAAATGGAAATGGGAACACATTACGATGGATTTCGTAGTGGGGCTTCCAAGCACACAGAAAGGTTATGATGCAATTTGGGTTATTGTGGACCGATTGACGAAGTCAGCGCACTTTCTACCGATAAGGATACGATTCAATTTAAATCAGTTAGCAAAGTTGTATATAAAGGAAGTTGTTTCAAGACATGGAGTGCCGGTGTCAATCGTTTCTGATCGAGACCCGCGCTTCACGTCAAATTTTTGGAAGAGCTTGCAAGAAAGAATGGGAACACAGCTGAGGCTAAGTACTGCTTATCATCCTCAAACTGACGGACAGAGTGAGCGAACAATACAGACGCTAGAAGACATGCTTAGAGCTTGTGTGGTGGATTTCAAGGGAAGCTGGGATGACCACTTACCCCTCGTGGAATTCGCTTATAATAATAGTTATCACGCAAGTATCGGTATGCCGCCGTACGAAGCTCTCTACGGAAGAAAATGCAGAACACCGTTATGTTGGGATGAAGTCGGAGAGAGACGACTGTTGGGACCAGAACTAGTTCAGCAAACGGCAGATATTGTTGGCACAATAAGAGCCAGATTGGTAGCAGCCCAAGATCGGCAGAAGAAATACGCAGATTTGCACCGTCAAAGCCGAGAGTTCGAAAGTGAAAGTTTTGTGTTTTTGAAGGTATCTCCCTGGAAGGGGAAGATCCGATTCGGCAAGAAAGGGAAGCTGAGTCCGAGGTTCGTAGGACCGTTTGAAGTCTTGAGAAGGGTAGGCAAAGTGGCGTACGAGGTAGCTTTACCTCCTGAGCTGGAGCATATCCATAATGTGTTCCATGTCTCAGTTCTACGACCATACAAGCCCGATTACAAGCACGTTATATCCTATGAGCCCGTCCAGATCGAGAAGGATCTCACGTACGAGGAAATTCCTATTCAGATAACTGATAGAAAGGAACAAGTATTAAGGAATAAAGTCATACCTTCTGTGAAGGTAATCTGGCGAAACCATGATGTCGAGGAGGCTACGTGGGAGTTAGAGGATAAAATGAAGAAAAATTATCCCCATCTTTTTGCTTAGTTGTAATTCTGGGGACAGAATTCTTATAAGGAGGGGAGGATGTAACGACCGTGAATTTTGCATGGCTTTGTAATATACGCTTATGATCATTATTTAATGAATGAATATTTATTAATATTATTTTGTGTGATGTGCTTAAAGGTTATGTAATAATCTAGATTATGTATTTGCAATGATATTAAGTGTTGTTATTTGGTAGGACTTATTAAAATGATTTCGGAGAAATATCGCTAAAATTCTATTCGCGGGTTACTTTTCGCGCGGGCACTATTCGCCCCAAAAAAATGTCTTTTTCGTTTATTTCGAAACTTCTAATTTTTGTCATGGTGTTAATGTGATGGGTTAATAATCCAAGTGTTGGATTTTATTTGAGCCAAATTGGGATTTAATTAGAAGCCCCAAATTGCTTAAGGGTAGCCCAAACCCATGGAGCGACCCAAGACCCAACCCCATGACCCGTAACCCATGACCCATGAGGGAAATGGGTTACAAATCAGCTGAACATTGGAGAAGGAAGGAGTATACGAAATGAAGAATGAGGAGAGAAGGAGCAAAAGGAATAAGAACATTTGGGAGAAGCAACTTCCTACATTTGGCAAAGGAAAAGTGATGAAGAACAATTGGGGAGAAGGAGAGGGGAGTTACCCACACATTGGAGGAGCCAATTCCATCTTCCCATACATGGGGAGCTGATCATGCTAAGCATGCTCAGCCATTCCTTCCTCAAGCTGAGCTCAATTCATCCTCCTATAAGTACCAACCCTTGTTTGCCTTCCATTCCTTTGTTCATTGCTAAGTTAGAGCTGAAGATTGTGAGAGTTGTGAGTATTGAGCGTACGGGTGAATTGGAGAAGGAGAAGAGAGGAACTTGTAGCTGTAATCCTAGAAAGAGCTTCAAGAGGTTAGTAGTTTAAAGCCTAGCTCATTTCCATTGTTGTTTCAATTTTCAGTTGATATTGCTTGCTTTGTGGGAATATATGTTGCTGAAATTGCTTTGATTGGCTCATGAACATGTATGAATGTTGTTAACTCTTTAAAAGCCTTGTTAATAATCAATGAAAGTGGAACAATGAATGAGAATCAAACCTATGCATAAGGAATCAAGAATGGACATTAATGGATTGTTGGACATTGTGGACTGTTTTGGACAATTTAGGTAGTTTGATGAAAATTTAGTTTATGGTTGGTTGTGTACTTGTTTGTGTATGCCTATAATGTGTTATGAAGTTTTGAGTAATGATTTCATTTGGAAATCTGGACTAGAGCATAATTAAACTCTACCCCAATGTGAGTTTGTAAGCCATGCCCACCAACTATTTGATTTATTGTCTAAGAGAATGATTTCTCTAAAGATCATGAGAATTAATTTTGATTAATTGTTGAAATGGTGTTATATTGCTTAGTTGGGTATTGAAAGCATGTTTTAAGTCATATTGACTTGTTGCATAATAGCTAAGACACAAGGAGGATTAATGAATTGGCCTAACCTTGAGTTTCATTGAAAACTAGTGTGAACTGTGGCCTTTGATTTAATTCTGGTAATGTTGTGTTATGTGTGTAATTTTAAGCTTTTGGGGTAGTATAATACCCTGAGTTAGTAAGCCATAGGCTTTGGAACGAACGCATTTCAACCTCGGATGAGGGAGTTATGGCGTTTGGGAGAAAAGGTGTTCAATCTGTCCAAAATAGTGAAAACTTAGCCTTGGAGGGACTTTCGGGCCAATTTTATGGCTAGTAAATGAGTCTGTAAAATTATGAACCCATGAGGGTTTTGTAGTCCATGTTATAAGCTTTCCATAGCCTCCGGAACGGCCTAATTCCGATTTATAACGAAGAAGTTATGAAGGTTTGAAGTTTGTATGTCAAACTGCCAAAATTGGAAGGAAACCAAGCCTTGGGGGCCAGGCCATGGGCGCGGGTGCGGTGGGGCGCCGCGCGGGCGCGCTGGGGGCTGCTGGGCGCAGCTGGGCGCCGGTGGGGCGCGCGTGGGCGCGCGCTGGGCGCATGGGCTTGACAGCTCTGACATCCTTTTCTAAAATGGGCGTAACTTTCTCATACGAACTCCAAATTGGATGATTCAAGATGATCCGGAAAGCTAAGAAGTAGAACTACAACATCCAATATTTGGAACTGTAATTTAATGTCTTGACAAATTTCTAAATTGGCCATTTTTAGGACTATTGTGCATTAGGAAGCAAAAAGAGGGCGTCATACATGCACGTATGTAACGTGTAACGTTTCCAACGCTAAAAATTATTGTTGTAAGTTCTAGAACTTGTACATTATGGTTTATAATGACCTTTAGCTTTAATCAATGATGAACTAGACAAGTGTATGCACATGCTAAACTTATGCAAATGAGGCGTATCGGGCGTGCGTTGAACAAACGCCGAAACATCGTATCAAGTGTGTGTAACCTTGTTTGATATTATGTTTCTAATTAGAATGTAATATTATAGAGTAATGTAGACTAATATTTGACATCAATTATGTGGCTAATTGGTATGTGGATATGTACTTAAATGTGTAGGACTTTTGAAGGACGATTAACGTCGAGTTATTAACAAGCGCTTAAGGCAAGTTCTTCTTTAACCCTTGTCTAACCCTTATTTTGGGCAAGTTCTCTAACTCCATTCATTTACTATATTGAATGCAAGTTCCTTATCTTATACAAAAGATATATATTGTGCAGATTTCCTAATTCTTGTTTAAGTTGGTATTGCACAAATATTCTACATTTTCCTAAATTACACCAATGTGGCGTATTGAGCAGGTTTTCTAATCCTTGTCTAGTCCTCGTTCTAGGCGAGCTTATCAACTTCATTCGATTATATTCTTACGAATGCTATTTAATGTTCAAAGTTCATATTTACGCAATACATACATTATTGTGTGAATTTCATACTTATGCCAATCTTTCATATTTGCACAAGCGTTCAAGATATGTTATTGACATAAACTGTTAAAGCTTTTAAGTTCACATTATGCATGAACTGTTTACGAAGAGTGTCAATGCCATTTGATTCGGCTAGACTAACGTCCATGATTTAGAAAGCTATCCAAACCAATTGTTTTGGTGCGGACTCTTTGCAGAGATGAACAACCCTCATAGTAGGGAAAAATATATTTTTAGTCGGGGAACCGACATGCGCGTAAGTAGAATGTTTGAGGCTTATGCATAACGCCGGGTATTTTAGGCTGATCACCTATTGTACCTGTAACTGTTGTTTTGGAGTTAATAGTGTAATACTGTTAATTCTAATAAAAGGTAAGTGCCATGGTGGCCACTCAGCGATTCTTGCAATTGACACAATTTGAAATCCTTGAATTCATTTGATATTCATCTAGTCCATAGTGACTCCTCAGTGATAGTAGAGATTTGTATTAAAACTTGAGAAATCTTACTTTTGATTATGTATTATCCTTATTGTTATACTTGCTGGGCAAACTTGTTGCTCACCCTTGTTTTCCTTAAAACATTTCAGTGGTTACCCATAGAGGCGAGAGCTCAGGAAAGGATAAAGGCAAAGGCAAAGCCACGAATTAGCTTTGTCCCACTATGTTATGATTATGCTATGCTTTAAGACTCGTTTAGAAATTATGTATTAAGTTATGTCATGTATTTAGACTTATGTATTAGACCTTTTGTATTATGTTATGTCAGGTTTTTGTATTGGTATCGAGACTTGGGACGAGAGTATTTATGTTATATCAATGTAAATATTTCTATTATTCCGCAATTAGTTATTAATGGTATGTGTATGAGTTGCATAGTGATGCACCAAATTCGAGGTTAAGGTAACCCGGATTTGGGGGCGTCACAATTATTGCTTTCTACACTTGTGTGCCTATACAAGTTATTTCATGATTGAACTATAAGAGAAAGATGAAGCTCTAATATTCATGAACTGTTAAGTCTTAGCTAGTTGTATCAGCTAGACCGAACAAGTTTATATTTGATTGACTCAAATAATTTTATTTAAAAGTTGTTCGAGCCAATTATTGGTACGGACTGTTCGACTAAGAAAAAGAACATTTTTTTAAGGTAATATATCGAATACAAATGAATAATTGCCCGTCTATTTAAGTGGTATGCATATTCACAAGGTATGAAAAGCTGATCCCCTTGATTAACTAAAACTTTTAAGAGGAAATAGACCTCAGAAATTATTCAAGGTTATTGTTAACCACTCAGAAATATTTATTCATTCTCATATGTTGAAACGTAAATCTTTATTCTTTCACAATCATTATATTGTTGAAAACTCGAAGCTGAAGTTCTTTTCAATCGTGATATATCTTTATCATATCTAAACTTGTTGAGCGAAATAGTTACTCACTCTTGTTATATCATGATAATTATTTCAATTAAGCCCGAGTGTTCAAAGCAGGACAAAGGCAAAGGAAAAGTTCAAGAATAATTTAATGAGAAAAGCTTTGTTATTATTGCTAATCTATGTAAATTTGTATGTAAACCCTTTTGATATCCTAAGGGTATGTATTTAGTTAAGGTGATCTGTAACGAATGCGATTTTTGTGAATGAATAAAAATATTTATTGAGTTATATAAATATTTTTGTTAATTTATTTATTGAGTAAAATAAATAATTTATAAAGTTATGGTGGAATAATTCATGTTAAGTGTAATATGTTAAATGTTATTTGAATGTGATTTGATGCGATTATTCAAATTTAATTTAATAATTAAATTAGATGATTAAATAATTGAATAAAGGATTTATTTGAATAAGATAATTTATTTAAGTTTAATTAAAGTAGAAGTGTGACAATTAAAACTATATAGTATAGTGGATTATTAAAATAAATGAGAAAGAGTTTTATTTTGGATAAACCAAACAAGGCCTTGTGACCCTTGGTTGGTAAAAAATGGATTATTGTGCATTTGAGTTTGCCAAACAAGGCATAACTCTTGGTTTCTACAACTGACTGATTAAAAGCTAAGTTACGTTAAAAAAAATAAAATAAAGGCTATCAGTTGTTTTTTCTAAACTCAAAGAAGGAAGAACAGAGTTTTAACAAAGAAAGAATAGAGAGATATTGAGAGAAGAGTTTGGAGATTGGAGAGAAGAGTTCTAGAATCAAAGGAGGGTTTCCAAGTGATTTTCATCATCTAGCTAAAGTTCAAGAAGGAATTTAGATTAGAGTTTTTGGTTTTACAGAGTTTCACTTTCATGTATGGCTTAAATGTATAAAATTTGATGTTCAATTCGGATATTAATCTATAAATTGATTGTTGATTGTGTTAATATGATAAGAAACGAGAATAATGCAACTTAAACGGATCAAAATGGTTTAGAAGCAAAATTACAGTGTTTGATTTCACTAAGTGTGTCAAAGTATCGAAAAAGAGCATGAACAGTGATTTTTGGGTCTTTAATTAGTTGATTATGTGTTTATAATGGTTAAAATTGTTAGAAACATGTTGGGTAATTGTTTTACATCATGTTTGACGTCTGGGTATGTTTATTTTATGTATCGGATGATAGAATTTGGAAAATTTGGTCTAAAATTGTACTGGTTCGCGAATTGTAGAAGGTGTCAGTTGAGTCTACCGCCCCGGCAGTAGAAATGAACTGAAAATCTCGCCCCGGTGGTCCTGTCGCCCCGGCAGCATAGTTGAACTAGTTTCCTCGCCCCGGCGGTAGCCTCGCCCCGGCGACGGTTTTGTATGGAAATCCACTGCCCCGGCGGTGGAACAGTAACTGAAAATTTTTATTTATTTATTTTTATGTGTTTCCGTGTACATGTTTAAAACTTAGATTAAAGTATTTAATAATAAATAAGATAATTCAATGAGTGGTAAGCAAATATTTAATGAATATCAAATGACATTTGATATACTAAATGGTATAAGAACAAATTCTAAAGTGCATATAATTTTGTAACTAATTATTGTTACCGTTTTATAATCGAAATGTATAGGTTCATTAAGGAACGTGAATTTAAATCTGTAATCTACGTGCGAGGCAAGTTTTTCCTCCCTTAAACTTGTTATTTTATTTAAAGCAAGTTTACTTTCATTAAGCAAATTTGTTAACCTTAACTTATCGTTATTCAAGCAAGGTTGTTACCGTGTTAGGTGTTTAAGCTTTATTCCAGTCATTTGTTATTCGCTCATTGATTGTTATTCAAATTCCGAATATAAATTTTATTGTACGACTTTATTGATGAATCAAATGCTTTAGTGACTAGCAAACCCTTATTGATTCAGCTAGTCCTTAGTTGATGAGCGTTCTAAAGACTTAGAATATTTTAAAATTGTTCCAAACCAAGTTCCTTTTGGTACGGAATCTGATGCTAAAACTGAGATGAACAACCCTAATATAGGGGATTAATTACGCGCCAGCGTTAAAATATTTGTGCACAATACATTGTACAAAGGGTTGATCCCCCTGAGTACGAGATGGATGGTCCATAGTCTATAAGACTGTTAAAGGTTACGGTAGAAATACTTGTTAACGTAGGACATAGTTCGAGGTCTTATGACCCTCAGATATAACTTTAAATCTTGAAATCTATTCTTTCTTGAATCAAGCATTCTAACGAGCTTTCTGACCTTGATTATTTGTTGACTGAATTCAGAAAATTATTATACCTCAGTTGAAATCTATTTCATTTAAATGTTATTGTCATCATACTTGTGGGCAATTGTTTGCTCACTCTTGCATTAAACATTGCAGCTAAGACAGAAAAGTCGGACGAGCCGTCCACGAGTAAGGGTAAGGGCAAGATGCAGAAATAGCTAAAGACTTGTTATTTACTTGATGTTTTATTGTAAAAGACTTATTTAATTTTCTGTTTTAATTCCGCATTGATGTAATAAAGGTTAGATAACCTGAGAATTTCTTATTTGAGAGATTTTAAGTTGTAATCCCTATTGTGGGAAGATAGTTCATTCAGCTTAATTTAATTGTTCTTTATTATGGGTAGTTAGTTATGAATGTATGGAATAGTGAACACTAAATCTGTGGGACTGAAGTACCCGGATTTGGGGGTGTCACATGATCAGATCTTGGGATTTATGTAGAACCTAATTTAATGAGCTAAATATGAATATTTATTCCACACTAGTTATAGAATGTGTGTGATGATGTAGGATCGTGAGCACCAAACCCGAGGTTGAGGAACCCGGATTTGGGGGTGTCATAGTCCCGATGAGGTTCGCCACCTTACTCCGTACCCATAAACCTAAGTAACGGGGTTAGACATAGGTTTTTCACCCGACCCCAAACCGTAAAGAGGTTCCCAAAGTAGAATCCGTAGTCGAATCCGAAGGTTTTGGTAGCTAATAAGGGTTTGGTTCAGTACTGGACCCGAAGTCGAAACCCTAATGACAGTAAGACTCGAACCTGACTCCCGAAGTCATAGATCCAAAGTTGAAATCCTAAATGTCGTTGAGACCCAAACCTCTGGCTTCCCAAAGCCAAACAGAAAAAAAATACATCTGATCCTGAAGAGGTCTCCAAACTACAAGAGGTTCCGAAGTGGAGCCGAAGTCAGAACTTTGTAGGCAGCGGGTCGGTCAGACTCCAAACCGTGTTTTTAGATGTATATGACCTCAAATTAATCAGCCAAAAACGTCCCTTAAGCTAAAAACATGAAATTTCCTTGATTCTTAGTAAGTACTGAAAAGAACTCTACGATCGTAGAGTGACTTCACTCCGATCGTAGAGCGCACTTATTACCGTAGAGTAAGTTAGCCAAGTTAGTCAAAGATCGTAGAGTGAACTCTGTCGATTGTAGAGCTTTACTGGTCGATCGTAGGGTGAACTCTGTCGATCGTAGAGCTTCACTGGTCGATCGTAGGCTGAACTCTGTCGATCGTAGAGCTTCACTGGTCGATCGTAGAGTGAAATCTGCCGATCGTAGAGCTTCACTGGTCGATCGTAGAGTGAACTCTGCCGATCGTAGAGCTTCACTGGTCGATCGTAGAGTGAACTCTACCGATCATAGAGCTTCAGTAATCAGTCGTAGAATGAACTCTACTGATCGTAGAGCTTCACTAGTCGATCGTAGAGTACCGATCATAGAGCTTCACTAGTCAGTTGTAGAGTGAACTCTACTGATCGTATAGCTTCACTAGTCGATCGTAGAGTAATATGGCTTAATCATAGAGTCACCCCACTGATCGTAGAGTGACTCCACCGACAGTATTAGAGCCCTACTGATCGTAGAGCTGTCATCACAGACCATGGGTAGTATAAAGGGACCGTAGAATAAACCACATGAGTCTCTTAAGCAAGTTTATTTAATCTGTTATTGACACTTAACTATAACTGATCAGAGAGTAAATTGTAATTACTGTAGGATACTTACAGAACAGAAACGTAGAGTAAATAGTAAGTAGCAAATCAGGCAAGTTCCTAACCTTGAACTTCTTACCTATTGCAACTTCTCTGACCTTATTCAGATGTTCTTTTGTGTAAGATTCCCTCACTTTGAGCTAATTAAATTATTATCCCGTTGCATATATATCCGTTGCCAGTTTCTTAAATCAAACTTGAATTACTATTCCTTATTCGTATTAGTGGTTTAATTATTGATAATTATTCCACATCTTTGATAATTGTTGATATTCGCACGATGTGCATTTGGAATTTTGTTCTATCATTGAACGGTGCATTGTTTAAAGTTCAAAATTCATGAACTATTTAAGATATAGTCTATGTCATTCGTTTTGGCTAGGCGATTGCATATTAAAATTTATAGAAGTTATCCTAACCAGTAGCTGGTGTGGATTCTTGGACTGAGAGAGCAACCATTGACAAGGGGGTACAATCGTCGATTATCCGATACAGTTAGAGTTAAATGTTATGCATATACATGGTGTACGAGAGGTTAATCACCTCACGAATTCTGGCGGAGTAAAAGGGGTCATTTCGAATGATTGGCACGTTGGTTTTGTTCAGGGTCCTTCGGATCACTCAGCAGTAAATAATCAATATTCACTTCTTCATTTGAACGTTGATTATGTTGTTTCAGTTGATTCATCAATGGTCCTAAATTGTTGAACTGTGTTATTGCTACTCTTATTCATTCATGATATATCTTCATTATTCAATTTAAACTTGCTGAGCAAAGTTGTTGCTCACCCTTGCTATATCATGAAATAATTGCAATTAAGTTGGGGAGTTCTAGAAAGGACAAAGGCAAAGGAAAGCTTAAGGAATAGTTGCATAGTACTTATCTATATATTATTATTCTGTTTTAAAAATCATAGAACTTTGGATACTTTTAGAGCATCTCCTGATATATTTATTTAAGGTTATAGACCTTAGGACCATAGTAAGCCTTTTGTAATGAACAACATATGTTTATTTATTCCGCATTAGTTGATATATGTCGTTTAGAGGTGGTTGGATGGTTATTATCGTGAGCACCGAATTCGAGGTATTGGTACCCGAATTTGGGGGTGTCACAGGTTGGTATCAAAGTTGTAGGTTATAAACTTTAGAAATGCGAAACCTAGGTTATAACCTTAGAAGAAAACTCGTATAGAGTATACTAGGTGATAAATCGGGGAGATTCATCGGGTCGAGTTGTACATAATAAAATATCATTTCATTTTATCAATGAATATATTTTATTGTGATACTGATGTTACTTTATTATGGTGTTGTCTATAGGATGTCTGCATTTGGTGAATCTAGCCAAGCTATCGAGGTTGAGACTGTAGACAAGCATATTATCTTTGTAGGGCCAACTAAGCCAGTTGCGCCGGTATTACCGAGGGAGTCTAAGTTAGATTCTGATGGAGCACCAATTATAGGTCAAGTAATGAGACCATATAATGAGGATGAGGATGATGTGGCAGATGAAGCCAATAAGGTTGCGGAGGCCATAGAGGCCGAAAGACCAGTTGACGTAGGTGAGTTTATAGCCAAAGCTATGGAGGAAGTAGAGTACTATGCTTCACCTGAAGAGTTTCTAGCTGGGGATTATTTGGTAGACCAATTGGCAGATAGGAACTTGGAGTTAGAAGATAGAATTAGAGACTTGGAGGAGCAGAATTAGACACACCAACACATGGAAAGTCTGTATAAGGAATTGGCATATCAGTTGGAGGAGGAAATGAGACAGCTGAAGGTACAACTGCAGGGATATGAGAGTTTGGCACAACAGGTGGGACCACTGCTACATTAGTTGGTGGTTAGGAATGCTGAGCTGAGGGAGAAGAAGGAACAGGTAGAGCTAGAGTTAGCAGTACTAAAGGAAGAACACGAGGCCCTGAAGGCCGAGTTCGATCTGGAGATAGCAGACAAGATCTGCATAGAGGAGGCTTAGGTTCGGTCTGCCAGGAGGGTAGGTCAGTTGGAGGGAGAGGTCCAGGCCAAGACAATTAGGATTGAGTCCTTGGGCTTTGCGTTGGATACAGTTCTTAGGAAACTGAGAGGCAGGGATGGAAGTTACCCCACGGGAGAGGGTCAGATTAGGCGCATTATGTATTAATGAGTAATGGATAGTTTCACGGCAGGAGCACGAGGATGTTGTCCGCTGCAGTATGCAGTGATCACTTTGTCTAGTGACATCTTTTGTACATAGATGCAGTTAGAACCCCTTTTGTTCCTAGGGTTATATATGTAATGTAAACCTCAGATTATGAGAGGTGATAGTTGATGGTGATACGTTCCCACTTTTTGAGTTATAAGGGAATGTAGACCTTGTTAATCCCATCTTTTATGACTTAATGGGATAAGTGGCATTTATAGAAGTATGTCGGAGATTGTAAGTGTTTAACACTGCTGGTAGGCATATGAATATAAATATGATATTATTATTACACGTTTGATTGTGTGCGACTTATGTTGTAACTTTTAATGCTAACGTTAGTAAAATGTCGCATAAGATTAACGTAAGGTTTTGTTTGAATCAGACAATGTCGTCAAGAAGACAACCCCGAAACCTAAGAGTTGAGGAGTCAGTGAATAATAGGGAGGGTTATACTGATCCCATGAGGACTTTCGTGAATATGTTAGCAGAAGTAATGTAGGGTAGACCAGCCGCTGTAGTAGAACCGCTAGGCAGTCACATAACGAGATGTAAGGACTTCAAGTTAGTAGGACTGCCCGAGTTTCGCGGGACTACAGATCCGATTGAAGCCCAGACGTGGGTAGAAGAAATAAAGAAAGTATTTGAGGTCGCTGTGGCGCCCCCAAATCCAGGTACCTTGAACCTCAAATCTGGTACGTCACGATACATCCTCTTCATACCAATTCTATAACTAATGCGGAAAATATAAACATAAATTATTTATTTCAGAGTATTCTATAACATTTTTCAAGGTCTACAACCTTTATCTTGATACATTCCTTTAATAACGTTCATAAGGTTTACATAAGTAACTTACATCCAAATAACTTAATAGTTAGCGTGCATATCAACCTAATCTGGTCCTTTACATTTGCCTCTATCCTTCCTCGAACATTCGTCTTAATCTGAAATTTGTTATCATGATATAGCAAGGGTGAGCAACTACTTTGCTCAGCAAGTTTAAATACAAGGAAGATATATCATGATTGAAGGAAAAAAAATAAGCTTTAGAATTTCTTAACAATATAATAATTGTGAAAGAGCATGAATCAAAACTTGAATGATTGAATGATTGAATTCAATAATACAGGGTATCAATAATGACCATGGACCAATTTAACTGAACCTTAAGGTAATGAAGGTGATCAGCCTTTCATACCTGATGAACATGTGCAACATGCACTAAGTGCGAATCAATAATCATAGATGTGGAATAATCAACAATAATTATCCACTAACATTCTTGAAAGATAATAACTCGAGTTTGAGTTAGGGAACTTGCACAGAATAATTATCTGAGTAAGTTTAGGAAACTTGCAACTTGTAAGAAGTTTAAAGTAAGAAACTTGCTCAATGTAAAAGTTGAGTAAGATAGAACTTACAATATCGTAAGGAGTTTAAGATTAGAGACTTGCCTTGATTGGAGATTACCGCTAAAATTTAACTTAACTTCTCTCCACAAATCCTACACAATTGTATTTACATGCACACACATTTAGATAATTAAATATCTTTCAAAACATGCATGTATATTCTTTATTAATAAATATTAGTTAACAAAATTAATATTATTCATACTTCATTCAAACCAATCTTGGTTCCTTTAAAAACTTCATTAATAAATAATAAGGGTCTCACACATTTTAAGATGTAAATATTTTACATCTTGAAGCTTAAATCATTTATATTCCATTTCAGAAATATCTTTTAACTTTGCTCACAAATTCGGAGTTTAAACAACTGATACATGGCTTTTCTAGTAAAATACAATTTACTATATTATTACCTTAATTTAAATAATTGCTATATTAGTTTATCCTAGCTTATTTTATAATTCACGATGTTCGGGTTTTATATCTCGACATAATGTACATAACTATATACACCCCGGTATATTTCTCTTTTAGCTTCGTTTATAGATTAGACTTTAATTATAAAGTCTCGTGATGCTCATGTCTCATAACTTAAGACATCTTAAATCACTCTTTAATTAGAATCTATTACGCTTGCCTTATATAGTTCGGGACAACGTAGCTTAACGTTGGCCAACTACTCGGCTATTGGAAACAAACACACTTTGTTTAACATTACAATACTATTCATTTTAGGTCGTTCGCATTTTATAAATTAAATGTGTCCAAACTTTTTATATTCTATGTTGTAGGTCTAATCCAGACAGTTAAGACTGTCTACTTTAGAACAAATTTCATTTTGATTATCTATCCGGACAGTTAAGACTGTCTGCTTCAGGCTAAGTTCTCCTTTAGTTAATATCCAGACAGTATAACCCGTCTGTTTACTAACAAAATCTACTGCGAGTAATCATCACCCAATTCAGATAGCTTTAACCCGTCTGCTTTAGGCCAAAACTCCCTGCATGCTGCATTATTATCTGGGCAGTTTCGTTTTCATGGTACATACTTTGCGATTTCGTAACTTGCTCATTTCTTATCGAAATAAGTTCGTTCTTGAGCCCACCTACTCTTTGTTCTACATACTACAAAAATCCCACAAAATAACCAATTTTCAGGAGCTTTAACTACTTGAAAAACTGACTCTAAAGTCAGTGTACCAACTAATTTTTCAACTTTTAACTACTTTCATAAAAAAGTTCGCCATGACTTCGTTACTTAAGATTTCTCCTCCATTCCAATTGGGTGATGTTCATAACTCATAAGAGTATAACATAACACCCTGGAACTAAAATTTTCAGATTCGAAACATCACAACAAAAAGTCTCAAATCAATTCATTAACAGTCCACTAATTTAAATTTCATCCTTTTCGCATAGGTTTACCCTCTCTCGCTAAAACAGTCATAACTTTTTCGTTTTAAAACTTTTTTAGGCGATTCTTGAGCCCACGCGAAGCTAACTTCCGGGGCTACAATTATTTCCTACTGACTTTTTTCCAAATTTCGAACACATTGGTCCAAAAATTTCGTGCAAGGGGACTGCTCCGAATTGGTTGGACAGTTTTGGCACGAATACTTTGAACGGTCATAACTATTTGCTCCGAAATTGAAATTGGTCCGTTCTGGAGTCTATTGAAAGCTTATTCAGTGTACTACAACATACCAAAAGCCCAGAATTTTTAGAGTACTATAGAAAATCTCGAAATTTCCTTTTCGGGATAGCAGCCTTATTATTTACTTTTTTCCATCTAAGAGTTGTTTTAGAACAAATCCCATGACTTTCTCATCTCTCAACATTTTTGAGTCAAACAAAAGGGCTTTTGCTCAATACTTATATATCTAGCACACCCAACAACAATATTACAAATATCAAACTTGGATCTCCAAAATAAATCACATGGATCATTAACTATTAACTAAACATTTTCCGAAAAAACTAAAAAAAAAAACTCATTAGCTTTCTTTTTCCCCAAAATTTTCCAACATAATATCACATATATTAACACATTACACCATATAACCTAAGATCCAACCTTTCACAAGGTTTTATCCATTAAGATCATAAAACTTCGTGGATCTAACATAAAAGTGAAGCTACACAATTTTTAACTAAAGGTTGAAATTTTATTTTCTTTACCTTGCTTTGTTACTTTCTTCTTCTTCTTCCTTCTACAAAATATGTTATGAATGAAGATAGATGGCATGGAAGAATTTTCTTCCTTCTTCCTCCTTGCCGTGAGCTTCCTTTTTCTCTCTCCCTCTTTGATTTCTTTTCTTCTCTCTCTCTCTCTCTTATCTCTTATCCTCTCTTTCTCTCTCTTACCTCTTCATCCTTATCTTTTTCCTCTCTCTTCCTATTTTCTTTCTTATCCTTATCTTCTAATTTAGCACATGCTAATATACTCCCTCTTATCCATCCGGATCATTCCATTTTCTTTGGCCCAATTTTGCTTTATTTTATATTGCATTATTAGCTTATTAAAATAATTAACTCCATTATTCTTTTGGGCTTTTAATTAAATCTTTTGGGCCATGTAATAAAAATAACATAGTCCAATATATAAATTTTTATCTTACCCTAATTATTTAATTAGAGTTTTCCATTCCACTCATTTAAAAATTTAATTAATTACTCATGTTTATTTAATCTTTTAACCCAATTAAACTTTCTTTAATTAAATAATAAATTGAAATAATAAAATTAATCTCTTAAGTTAGTATATAATTTATTTACTAAAATTCTTCAATACCATAACCCTTAGGTTATTTAATTACCATTCTTAATATATAATATTAGGTTACAAGGCTTTCATTTTAATTCTGTTTATAAAACAAGTAAATAAATATATATATTTATTGTATATATATTTATTAAATGTCATACACATGTATCCACATCACATATAGAAAATAATAAATTTATTCTCTCATATTATAAATTATTTATATCAATTTATTTATATATATAATTAAAATAATAATCGCTCTTTATTAAAATAATTCAATGCTAGAATTTATTTTAATAATGTTTATTTAAAGTATACAATAATTCTTGCATACTTAAACTAATTATTTCGCTTCACAATATAAATTGTTTCATAACAATTTATTCATACGCGATAAATATACATACATATATTTATAACATAAAATACAAATTTATTTCTCAATTCTTATTCTTCTATCATTCACTATATGTCACAAAAATTTTCAATATCGTTGAGAAATAATTTAATAAACTTATTTCTTGGCTTTCCTTTTTGTTCCATTAATATATCAACTTATGTAGCCCTAATTGGCTTGATAAGCTATTACACATTCATATATTCACTTATATACTCCAAGTAAAAAAACATTATTTGTAAAATTTTACATAGATAATTCATATCAAATTCTCAGTCCTTACATTTTCGGGTCGTCACAGTCGCACAAGTGGCCGAAGAGCAAAAGACGTCATTTGCCACCTTTATGATAAAAGGTGAGGTAAATTACTGGTGGAAGGTGAACAAGAATCGAGCTGGGGAAGGCGTTATTACGTTAGTTCGTTTCAAGGAAATCGTTTTCGAAAATTACTTCCCAGAAAGCATGAAGGAAAATATGGAGATAAAGTTCTTAGAACTAAAACAGGGAGGCATGACAGTCGCGGAGTATGCCGCAAAATTCAATGAGTTGGCTAGATTTGCTCCATATCAAGTGGACACCGAAGCACGGAGGGCGAAAAGATTTGAGCAAAGGTTAAAGCCCTGGGTGTATAATAAGGTCACGGTACTACAGATCAATACATTTTCTACGTTGCTTGAAAAAGCCATTATCGCTGAGGGAGGAAATGAAGCTTTGTCACAGTACAATCAAGAACAAAAAAGAAGATGGTCATAAGGAAGGTAGCAGCGGGGGAAGTAATTTGAACAAGAGAAAATGGACTGATAGTCAGATGTCGGGAAGCAAATCTGGAGGGAAAACAAAGAAAGGAAGTAAGTGTGAGAGATGTGGAAAGAATCACTCTGGTGAATGTATGAAAGGAAAAGGAGTTTGTTTTAACTGTGGCCAAACGGGGCACTTTGCTCCACAATGCCAGAACGCGAAGAAGGGAAGTTATTTTTCATGTGGCGCTTCAGATCATCAAAAGAAGGATTGCCCAAAAAGGAAGAACGACGTAGGCAGTGCTAACCTTGTCAATAACAGTAAGTTGACTATCGGAGGACCAGCACAGCAGAACAGGCCAGTGGCACGCACCTTCAACATGACAGTACAAGATGCAATGGAATCAAAGGATGTGGTGTCAGGTATTATTCCGATCAATAATATTAATGTATACGTATTATTTGATTCGGGTGTTACCTGTTCATTTGTGTCAGATGAATTTGTCAAACGGTTAAACTTACCTCGTGAGAAACTAGAGAATCCTATGAATATGGAAGTAGCCAATAAAGAAGTTATCCCTATAGAATTCGTTCATAGGTATTGTTATGCTGAAATAAGAGGGTTTAAATTGTGCGTAAACTTGATCCCGATAAGTATTGGAGAATTTGACGTGATCCTTGGAATGGATTGGTTGTCTAATCATGGAGCTGTGATTGACTGCCAGAAGAAACGTATACACCTAAAGACTCTAAATAAGTCAAAGGTTGTATTCTATGGAAGTTAATCGCCAAGAAAATCAGGTTGTCTGACAATGATGCAAGCAAAAAGATTGCTTAGAAAGGACTGCATAGGTTATCTGGCTCACGTGGTAGACACCTAGAGAGTAGAGGGTGAAGTGAGACAAATACCTGTAGTAAGGGAATTTTTAGGTTTGTATATATATAACGCGAGCATGCAATCAAATTACATAAATAGAGCGGAAGCGCGATAAAACGGATTTTAAAATTTTATACAAACCATCACCATGATCGATCAATGTGCTCAATTAACGATATAAACGAAAGAGAAAGAGAATAAGAAATTATACCCTCGTAGAACAAAGCTTCCTTGGGTACAAGTTCAACTCCTAGTCCTTCGTGTTCTCCTCGAATGCTACGGTGTGATTCCTTCCTTTGATCAACGTTAGCCACCCAAGTGTTTGGCCTCTAGAGGTGATCCACCAAGGAAGAACAAGTATTCAAGAAGTTGGGTGTTTGGCAAAACCCTAGTTTCTATCTCTATAAAAATTGCAAGTACTCTCCACAATCTAATGCAAGAGTGTCTAACCCTAATCTATGATAAGACCCCTTTTAGGTTTGTACATAGCGCGAATATGCAATCAAATTACATAAATAGTGCGGAAGCGCGATAAAATCAGATTTTAAAATTTTATACAAACCATCACCATGATCTTTCTTTATGCACAATTATTAATTAAACGAAAGAGATGGAGAATAAGAATTATACCCTTATAGAATTCTAGCTTCCTCAGGTACAAGTTCACCTCCAATTCCTTCGCGTTCTCCTTGAATTCCACCGATTAAATTCCTTCCTTTGATCAACATTAGCCACCCAAGTGTTTGGCCTCTAGAGGTGATCCACCAAGGAATAATACTTGTTCAAGAAGATGGGTGTTGACAAAACCCTAGTTTCTATCTCTATAGAAATTGTAAGTACTCTCTACAATTCTTATGCAAGAGTGTGTAACCCTAATCTATGATAAGACTTCTCTTATTTATAGATGTAGGAAAACCCTTCCCTAAACTATTTAGGATTAGGGTTTCTATTCTAATTAAACTCCTTTAATTAAATTAAACTCCTAATCCAATTAGGAATTCATGTGAGAGTACTTCTATTAATTAATTCTCAATCCCTATTAGGAATTAAATAATAGTAATAGTAATAATAATAATAAGACTCCTCTTATTAATTTATATTTAATATTTCTAAAATATTAAATAATAAATATTAAGTTATTTAATTTATTCTATCTCCATAGACTAAATTAAATACACTTAACTTATTATTACAATTATGCCATTTACTTCTTAAATAAATATTTTTCTTTTGCGGTGTGACCCTTTAGGTTCTCCATATTAAACCGGTTGTGAATAAATCAATTAAAATAATTCTAATCTTATTTAAATAAATAAATTAAACTATTTAATTCATTTAAATAAATAATATTTATTCTACAATAAGGGTAAGCCCCCTTAGCGATCAACGACTTTCCAGATAATATAGATTTCAACATTAATCACAAAAGAACCTTTCAGTGCATAGTTACCGTACAATTCAATCCTTCTACCATACAATGTCCCAATTAAATATAAGACATGGAATTACTGTCAAGTCTTATTTTATTTAATTATATGTATTTCGATTCTCAAATGCACAACTCTAATTAATGCAAATTAGAAACTCCTTTCTAATTTCATTCTGCTTTGGCTAAAGACTTCTGAGTCGTCATTTATCGAATCACATAGGACATTCTCTCCTTTTACTAGAAGTGGTAGATTCTTTATTGATCATTCACCTATCTCCATGTATAACTTATTATACCCAATCATACCCTTTGATATACCCTAAAGGTCTTAAGGGACATGTCAAAGTATAACTCATCATACACAAGATACTATGATGATCTCAAGTCCAAGGATCACTTGTACTACTATCAGTAGAGGAATTCCTATTGACAGGCGAGTAAAACTCCATTAGGTATTCCTTAGCGAGCCACGTTCAGTGAACTTATTCTCTAATAAGCACCTACATACTTGCTTTAGTGTCTCCACACAAATGATTATGAGATCAATCATCCTCTTCATTAGAGCAAGCAACGTATGTACTAATCTATCCGGATTCACTAATCCCCTTTTTAGTAATCCAACGATTAGGAACAATTTTAGTTTGTGAGCTATCTAGAATTTAGATCTCATTAGCATGATCACCATCATGATTCTAAAAACATTGCTCAAAACTATGGGTTTATCACATTTAATATAACAGCACCATGTAGATAAAGTAAAATGTCTTTAACAAATGAATAAGATTACAAAGTATATGCTACATCATATCAAATATGATTGGCTTGTGTGCATACTACTTTCAATCTCCCACTTGCACTAAAGTCAATCACCATGGTATCTAATACCCTTCTTCTCTAAGTGACGATTATCCTGCTGTTGGATAAAGCTTCAGTAGATGGATATACAATGCTGTTCTCGAGAGTCCACTATCTCTATAGTGACTTTTCTTCTTTCAATGATTTTACTAATCAAATGAAAGTGCCGCAACACATGTTTGAATCCAAGATGAGACTTAGGAACTATTCCTAGTTCTGTAATGAACTTTTCATCCAAACAATCAACTTGCAGCTTCATTTACAGCTATATACTTTGTCTTTGTCATTAAACCAGCAACTCTTTGCTGTTTGGAACTTTTCCAATTCACTGCACCACCTTTCAAGGTAACGATTTACCTTAAAGTGGATTTGTTATCATCTTGGTCAGTCTGAAAAAACTTGAGTCTGTTTAGCCCTCTAGTTTTAATTCGGACCTACCATGAATTATGATTACATCTTCAATACCGGTTTAGTACTTAAAGATGTTTATCACTGTCTTACAGTGATCTTCTCTAGAATATGACTGATCAACATCAAGCCTAGTATATTCATTGCATGCATGATAGTAACTCATGCGATCTCTCTTTTAATTGGGGACAATTTTAGAGAGATACACTCCACGGCTCATCATCATGAGACCTTTCTTGGAGTTTGCAATGCTAAACACCTTTAGCATCGAATGAATATACGTTCATTGGGTCAAGCCAAATATCCTTTTAAATCTATCTATATAGATTTCTATCCCTAATTTATAGGATGCTCCTCCCAAGTCATTCATGGAAGAATGTTTAGACAATTTTATCTTTACTGATTGTAGCATTGGTGTGTTATTCCTTGTCGGTAGTATATCAACATATAATACCAAGAATGTCACAGTGCTCCCACTTACCCTTTTGTACACACTAGGTTCATTCTCATTTTTGATAAAATCAAACTCTTTTGATTGTCTCATCAAAATGAATGTTCCATTTTTGAGAAGCTTGCTTCAATCCATAAATGGATCATTGTAGCTTAAAACACGATTTGCTTCAACCTTTGAAACAAATTCCTCTGGCTGTATCATACATACATTCTCCTCAAGTCTTCATTGAGGAAGGGTGTCTCCACATCCATTTTTGCCAGATTTCGTAATAAGCTGCAATCACAAGCAAAATCCAAATGGACTTGAGCATTACCCAGTAATAAGGTTTTATCACAGTCAACTCCTTGACTTTATTTGAAACCTTTTAAACAGGTCTGGTCTTATAGGTCTCCACCTTGCCATTTGCCCCAGTATTTCTCTTAAAGACCCATATTCACACTCTTGGCACTATGCCCTTTTGTGGAGTAACCAGAGTCTATACTTGGTTCTCATACATGGAGTCCATTTCGGATTTCATGGCCATCTGCCATTTCTCTGAGTGTCTTCTACTCATAGCCTCATTGTATATAACTGGATCATCATCCTCTATGATGCGTACCTCATCATCATCCTCTATGATGAATCCATACCTCCCAGGTATCTTCGGTACTCTTCCAGATTTACGATTCGGTTGTGGTACAATAGGTCTATCTACAGGTTCCTCGATTCGACTTAAAGTGCTTTGTGGTTCTTGAACTCCTTCAAGATCTTTTACCCTCCCACTAGCTCCTTCAATGATAAACACCTTTATCTAAGAAGGCAGCGTGTAGGATTATAGTAATAATACCCTAAACTTACTTTAGGATATCCCACAAGTCTGCAGTTGTCAGATTTTGTCCCAAACTAATCTTTGAAACCTTTTTCACATAAGCTGGACAACCCTTATCTTAACATACTTAAGATTAGGAATCCTCCCTATCCATAACTTTTATGGAGTATTGGGGCCAGATTTTTGAGGTTACCTTATTTTGTAGATATGCAGCCGTTTCTAGGGCATAACCCCAGATGGATACTAGAATGTCGGTAAAAATCATTATGGACTGCACCATGTCCAACAAGGTACAATTTCTCCTTTTAGATACACCAATCAATTATTGCGTATCAGGAAGTGTCCATTATGAGAAAATACCATTTTGAGATGATCTAGAAACTCATTGTACAAGTATTCTTTCCTCGATCTGATCAAAGAATCTTAATACTCTGTCAATATGTTTCACTTCTGAATTCTTTGAACATTTCAAATGATTCAGACTTGTATTTTATCAAATACACATATTCAACTCTTTGAATGACCATCTCCTTTTCTTTTATTAGTTTGTTCAATTTGCAAAATAATTTTTATGTAAGTCAAGTATACAAAGTTTATCAAGTAATCTTCCAGTTTCAAACAAAACATTATCATTATAAATAGAACAACAATTGTTCTTAAATATAATACCAGAACCTTCCTTGTTCAACAACGGAAGTAATAATGTTTCTAAAGAGAACTGGAACATAATAACAACTTATTAACTTAATAGACTTGCCCGTAGGCAATGCTAAACTATAAGTTCCTACGGTTAATGCAGCAACCATTGCTTCATTCTCCACGCGTAAGATTACTTATTCTTTGTTTAGCTTTCTACTTTGCTTAGTCTCTGCATTGGATTGCATACGTGAGAATTACAGCCGGTATCCAATACCCAAGTAGAACTTTGACTTATAGAAAAATTTATTTCAATCATGAACAAACCCATATTTGTAACCGAAGCTTCACTAAGCTTCTTCTGGTTACCCTCTAGTTTTAATTCTTGTATCCAGGCTTATTGCAGTGGAAGCAAACTCCTTTGCTATCTGCATCAGTCTTGTTCTTATTGTCCTTTATTTTTGTCTTTCCTTTTACCTTCTTTGAATTGTTCTTCTTTTAAGAAGATCCTTTAGCCCTCTTCTGCTTCCTAGAAGAATCATCTACCAGTAAGACTTGGTCTTTCGTGGTTGAAAAGTGACTCTTTACAGTTTTCAACATGTTTAAGCAACTCAGGCAGGCTGACATATAGCTTGTTCATGTGAAAATTCACAACAATTTGTGAGAAAGAGTCTGGAAGTGATTGCAAGATCAAATCTTGGATCATCTCTCCATCCATTAAAACCCAGTTGTCCCAATTGTTCAATCAAATTGATCATTTTAGGACATATGTCTGTACTGCAGTGCCATCGGTTATTCTAGATCGGAAGAACTCCTTAGATATCTGATATCTAATAGTCCTACTTTCCTCACCCTTCAACTCCTTGAAGGTGCCGGAGTACAGTAGGAGCATCCATAGTTTCATGCTGACGCTGAAGCTCGTTACTCATGGATGCGAGCATGATGCATTGAGCCAACTGTGCATCATCTTGCCACTTTCTAAAAGTAGCAATCTCTTCCTCTGAGGCATTGTCTGCAACCATTGCAGGGATAGGTATATTAAGGACATAAGATAACTTTTCAGCCTTGAGAACTATTCTCAAATTCCTTAACTAGTCCGTGTAATTCGGTCCGGTTAATTAGCATCTAATATGCTATGCAGTGATAGTGAATTAGACACCGTAAAATTCTATAAATGAATTTGTAATTTAACAACATTTTAGCATACATTCATTTTTAATTAATTACCAAAATAAATTAGGTCTTTATTTTAAATTGGTATCTCCCACTATTTTCATCAAACTATATTACCCTCATTATATAGTTCGGCAATTCTAATTAAAGATTTGCTAGTGAGACTAAGGATCCCATTTTAGATGTATATAGCCTTGTGGTGACACAACAAACGATATATAAATAAATAGGTAAACAACTATTGTCAATTACATCTCTATGTAACTCCTTGTATTTTGCCTCTTAGATTATTTTGATCAAGTGGTGACATATCCGAATCAAAATTATCCAAGTTAAGTCTATCCTAGTACTTTCATATATTCGAAAGAAAAACACTGTCCTTGTGGTGACACAACAAAACAACATCGTTCAGTCTATGTATAAGCATCAAATGTGATAAAGCAACATCTTAAATATTTTAATACTTGCCTTGTGGTGACACAACAAACTCATACTAAATATTTAATACTCTATTGCTTTACCATGCTAGAAGGCGACGTTCGATATTCCAAATATCTTTGAACGCTTAGGACTTAATATGATTTCTTTGAGGGGTTTGTTATTATTTGTCTCATCTTGTTTAGCGCGCATGCACATATATATATAAAATACGCGTCATATTATTTAACATGCGAAGCATGTTGTATAATATATAATATATACATAGCAAGCATGCACATATAAAAGACTATATTCTACCCGGATTGATTATGGACTTTTATTCTAGTTTGGTTCACTAGAGCCACCAAGTGAACCAAAAGGTCAAACCTAGGGTGCAAGAATTAAATTTAAATATAACTATTACATTTAAACCCGGGCTCCATTACAAACGGGTCTTCAAGCGCTCCTTGCTCCTTTGTCTCCAATTCTTCAAGTAATTCTAACTAAACCTATTACATAAACTATTTACAATAAATAGAAACCTTGATCAATAGTCAAGGGGAGGTACATAGGAGGAAGATAGAATTTACATCAAGGAAAAACTAGAGAAGACGAGGTACGCAGACCCCATTTATAAAACCCATTCATTCAAGCATCCACTAAAATAAATGCAATCACACATTGGTCAATAGTCCATAATCAATCCCTATTTATTATCATACATATCTCTATATGTATCAATAAATAACATTCATCCCATTAATAAAAAAATCATTCCATATATGCATTGATATCATTTAATGGGCAATATTAGTTAGTATAAAATTTAATTTCAACTCCAATTAGTTATCATGGAATCCAATTCCAACTCTAATTAGTTATCATGAAATCCAATTTTAATTAAAATAAACTTCTTTATTTTAATCATATTCCAAATCAAAATAAACTCTTTTATTTTAATTTATCCAATTTTTTGAATAAAAATAAACTCCTTTATTTTTAATCAAATTCCAAATCAAAATAAACTCCTTTATTTTAATTAATATGGAAACCAATTTCAAGTTTAAAATAAACACCTTTATTTTTAACTTAAAATTGTTGGAAAATAAAATATGTTGAATCCTATTTCTTTTCAAAATAAACATCTTTATTTTTTAAGGAAACATGGAATCCTATTCCATATGTGAATAAACTCCTTTATTCTAGGAAACATGGAATCATATTCCATATGTGAATAAACTCCTTTATTCTAGGAAATATGGAATCCTATTCCATATATGAATAAACTCCTTTATTCTAGTTAACGTAGAATCCAATTCCAAGTTCAAATAAAACTTTTAATTTTAATTATATTCCAATTCAAAATAAACCTTTTATCATAATTGAAAATAAATAAAATCAAAATAAATAAAAAAATAAATAAAATAAATAAAATAATTTTACACAAACAATTATGCCCAATTAAATTGTTCTTAACACATATCAATGTATACACAGAATCAAAACAATTAATAATTCGCATAAAGTTTGGCTCTTGATACCACTGTTAGGTTTGTACATAGCGCGAATATGCAATCAAATTACATAAATAGTGCGGAAGCGCGATAAAATCAGATTTTAAAATTTTATACAAACCATCACCATGATCTTTCTTTATGCACAATTATTAATTAAACGAAAGAGATGGAGAATAAGAATTATACCCTTGTAGAATTCTAGCTTCCTCAGGTACAAATTCACCTCCAATTCCTTCGCGTTCTCCTTGAATTCCACCGATTAAATTCCTTCCTTTGATCAACGTTAGCCACCCAAGTGTTTGGCCTCTAGAGGTGATCCACCAAGGAATAATACTTGTTCAAGAAGATGGGTGTTGGCAAAACCCTAGTTTCTATCTCTATAGAAATTGTAAGTACTCTCTACAATTCTTATGCAAGAGTGTGTAACCCTAATCTATGATAAGACTTCTCTTATTTATAGATGTAGGAAAACCCTTCCCTAAACTATTTAGGATTAGGGTTTCTATTCTAATTAAACTCCTTTAATTAAATTAAACTCCTAATCCAATTAGGAATTCATGTGAGAGTACTTCTATTAATTAATTCCCAATCCCTATTAGGAATTAAATAATAGTAATAGTAATAATAATAATAAGACTCCTCTTATTAATTTATATTTAATATTTCTAAAATATTAAATAATAAATATTAAGTTATTTAATTTATTCTATCTCCATAGACTAAATTAAATACACTTAACTTATTATTACAATTATGCCATTTACTTCTTAAATAAATATTTACTTTTGCGGTGTGACCCTTTAGGTTCTCCATATTAAACCGGTTGTGAATAAATCAATTAGAACAATTCTAATCTTATTTAAATAAATAAATTAAACTATTTAATTCATTTAAATAAATAATATTTATTCTATAATAAGGGTAAGCCCCCTTAGCGATCAACGACTTTCGAGATAATATAGATTTCAGCATTAATCATAAAAGAACCTTTCAGTGCATAGTTACCGTACAATTCAATTCTTCTACCATACAATGTCCCAATTAAATATAAGACATGGAATTACTGTCAAGTCTTATTTTATTTAATTATATGTATTTCGATTCTCAAATGCACAACTCTAATTAATACAAATTAGAAACTCCTTTCTAATTTCATTCTGCTTTGGCCAAAGACTTCTGAGTCGTCATTTATCGAATCACATAGGACATTCTCTCCTTTTACTAGAAGTGGTAGATTCTTTATTTATCATTCACCTATCTCCATGTATAACTTATTATACCCAATCATACCCTTTGATATACCCTAAAGGTCTTAAGGGACATGTCAAAGTATAACTCATCATACACAAGATACTATGATGATCTCAAGTCCAAGGATCACTTGTACTACTATCACTAGAGGAATTCCTATTGACAGGCGAGTAAAACTCCATTAGGTATTCCTTAGCGAGCCACGTTCAGTGAACTTATTCTCTAATAAGCACCTACTGTTGGTCGATTTCGCAACCGATAAATACGCGCAAGTATACGCGGTCAACAAGTAATAAAGTGATAAGAGAGTTGTCGAACCCACAGGGAATTGTTCTAGTGTATCCCAAGTACCAACTATATATCGTCTCGATTTTATTTAGACAAATGATGATTTGAGTTTTTGTTGTTTGTAATGATTAAGAGATATGAAAAGCATTAAGATAACGAAATCTAATATTAACAAGTCTAAGATTGCAATTTCCCCCAACACTTCATTTAAATATCCTAACTCTCTCATTTGAATTAATTAACAACATAGAATTGCCAACCGAGAAATCAAAGCTACTTATAAGCCTCTGTCGATGGTCAAATTCGAATCTTCCTAATGCGGCGTGTAGGTATATGTCTATCCTACACACTATCAAGAGACTAATTTCAAGAACAATAACAAGACACGTGTCACTAAATCTCATTTACCGTCCCTTCAATTACCAACTTTCACATAGGAAGTCATTAAGAGTAGATTCTCCATTGGTTGCACACGGTATCTAGGTATATATCTATCCTAAATACTATCAAGTTACCTATCATTGAGGATAATCAACAAGACACACGTCACTTAATCTCAATTAATAACCCACAACAATCTTTAACTTTCGCATGATATCATAACAAGGTCTAAACACTATAATCCATTCGTCAAGTTCATATAGGTTCCCACGGTAATTACTAGCTAGGCAATTAAGATATGAAGCATAAATTATGATATACAATTCATAAATGAGTAATTAATAGCAAAGAGAGAGAAATCAATTCAAACTATGTGTTGGGTTCCATTGAAATCTTAGAATACAAGCTTTAGTTCATGGTAGCTAAGCAAAACATCAAACACATGGTGTTCATCATAAAATTGAAATACAAATTCAAAGGAAAGCAAGAGATGATAAAACCCATTTAGAAGATATTCATATGTTGCTTGCTTGGTTGATGTCAATCTTTAGCTTTTCCTCTTCATTTGGCATTCGTTTCTCTTTTTGCTCCTGAGCTTGTTGCTGGAATTTTCTTGATTTGTAGCCCTCAAGCTCCTCTTGATGATGTATGTGCAGCCACCCAAGGTTTAGATATGCCTTGACAATCCTTTCCTTCTTGGTTCTTTGGCTTGTGCTGAGTTTTTCCTTGTATTGCAGCACTTTTGCTCTCAATTTTGATGTTTTAGTGTAGCCTCCCAATCCCTAGTTATGAAATATGAAGCCCCAAAGAGATATTATATAGTGCCTCCATGAAAAACCCTAGCCAAACATCAGATTTTGGGTCAAGAGTGAGCTGGAATCGCACTAGGAGGTCAAAAAAATCAAACTCAGCACACCCGGGCGCGCCCGCACTCTGCCCGCCGCGCCCGCGCCCAGCCCCTGGCCATGCCACACACGCCCACGACACGCCCATGCCGCGCGCGCGCGCGCGCTGGCTGCCTGGCGCCAGGCGCCGCGCGCCCGCATCCAATCCGCGCGCCCGCGCCAGTGGCCTGTAACCCGACTCAGCTTTGATCTCTGTTAGTAAAATGGCCATAACTTCTTCGTCCGAACTTGGATTTAGGCGTGTAAATAGGCTATGGAAAGCTAAGAAAGAGCTCTACAACTTTCATAACTGGAGCTTGATGAGAAAATGTCCGAAGAAAGGCTTAAATTGATCCCGAAGCAACTGCTGTGTAAAATTCATGCCAAATCCGATGGTAAAATGGCCATAACTCTCTCATACGAACTTCAAATTGGATGATTCAAGATGCTCTGGAAAGCTAAGACAAATATCTACAACTTTCATTCTTTGAGTTTTGAGAGATTCGGATTGGATCATGGGTGAAAATTGGAAACAAGCAGCTACAGAGCCAAAGTTAGGCTCAAAATGGCAAATTAGGCATCCATGAGCATTGGTCTCTTATTCCACTTCCTACAAAACTAAGTAAAAACACATAAAAGCAATACAAAACACATAAACGTAATACAAAATAACATTTTACAAAAATATGATAAAATATATAAAAACCAAACGAAATGACTTAGGATTTACAAATTATCAAGCTCAAATGTACCTAATTTGTGTATATAAAACACACCCATCAAATACCCCCAAACTTAAATCTTTGCTTGTCCTCAAGCAAAACAAACCTAAACTAAACAATTCAAAAACTACTAATACAACCTAACTTGAGCAATGAATTAATAAGCCGACAATGGTCTCAAAGGCATCAACACATGGAACTCAAGAGAACAAACAAAACGTTGCAAGTCTAAAATTTTAATTAGCTAGTCACACTTTGCTTAAGGCCCCTTCCGTGTGTGTGTGTGAGTACCCAATAGCACTAAACCAACCAAGCTCGGATGAACTTTGCAACCACATTACCTTATGAAATAATCAAAATAAACCCCAAAACAACATGCTTAACACATCACTCAATACAAAGGTATACAAATCACAATTCCAAAAATTTTGAGAATCAAGGGCTCTAGGTGAGTGCATTTTATGCTCCATCTCAACCTTAAGCACGCTCATATGGGCGAGTGCGTTTTAACGCTCAACCTCAACCCCATGCAAAATTTGCAATAAACAATTTTTTTTCTTTAATCACAATTATAAGAGAGTGCGTTTTACGCTCTATCTCTCCTACGCATGTGTCCATGAGTGAGTGCGTTTTACGCTCCATCTCAACTCACCACATGACCATCAATTCAAAACATAACAAAAATTGGACACCTTGGTTCGAGTGATGTTTAAACGAGTTCTAGAGTTTATAGATATTTTCCACAAGCATTCGGTTATAAAAGTCTTCTCTAAGCATACAACTAGCTTAATACTCATGGGTAAGTGCATGAAAGTGAAAAGACGCATAAGCAAAATAATAACCAATAAACGATAAGCACAAAGACTAGGCAACAATTGTCTACTTCTCATGAGTTAGAATTTCTTCAAACAAGCTATTATCATTGACCATGGATTATGGTACAAATCAAATTAAAACAATGCTCAAGGGACACATCCTAAAAATAAATGAATTTTTTTTTTGAATAAAAAGAAAAACATACTTAAATCACGCAAAAACTAAATTAAAAACACACAAATACGAAGTACTACCCCCAAACTTAAACTTGACATTGTCCTCAATGTCTAATATAGGAAAAATTAAAATAGAAGACTTCCCTGAAACCGTGTCAAGCGCCATTGATATCATCTTTCAATACTTCTAAGTTGGGGGCGCACCTGAAAGCAAATGACTAAAGAAATTAAAATGCAATTAAACCACGAAAATGCAATCAAACAAAAATAAAAACAAAACAGTAAACTTGGGTTGCCTCCCAAGAAGCGCTTGGTTTAAAGTCGTTAGCCCGACTCCTTTATTTCCCATCAATCCGGCTCAATCGCAAAATTGACCATTGCATGCCGCCTCGTTGTTATTTCTTTGATTTGCATGGCATGCATGCCTGGTTGGTGACCTTCAAACTTTGTTTCAACCGATGGCAAGAAGAAGCTCTCCTCATCCACATCATCAATTATTGCACTTGTGTCAAGATCGACATGAAGATCTTCTTCATGAACCAATGAGTGTTCGATGGGTTTTAAAACCTCGAATGTGACTTCTTTGTCTTCAATTTCCTTTTCATGATCCCCATTCATGCTCCTCGTCTCATTAACCTCAGAATCATCATCTACAATAGGATGTTCACTCTCAAAATTTTCACTAATAGCTTCGTACGACTCCGCGCCATTTCCTTGATCATCCACCAAGCACTCCTCTTCACCTTCCTCTATGGGGTTGATCTCTGTATCGCTACGTAAGGTGCTTTGCGGGTCTGTGAATAATGTAAGAATTGGCAACATAGTTCATGATGCTCTGCACTGAAGCTTGTATATTTGCCAACCTAACCTCATTTTGAGAGATATGAGCCATGAGCTCCTCCCTCCTTCTTTCCGCTTTGTCACAACTATGCGAATTCACCAAACATTGCTCTTCACCTTCCTCTATAGGGTTAATCTGTGTAATACAAGGTAAGGTGCTTTGCGGGTGAATAAGCACTGCCTCGAGAAGTTGTGCCATTTGGTTCTCGACGCTTCGTAACAATTCTTGTTTCTCAATGAACAAGGGAAGAATCTCCTCCACATTAGATGTATCCTCATGGTATGGTGGAGGTTGGAATGAAAATTCTGAATGGTATGAGAGACTTGGATCAAAGCATTGATCTTGACTATTGTCCCAAGAAAAGCTTGGATGATGTTGCCAACCCGGTTGATAGTAGTTTGGGTAGTAGTCAGCTTGATTCTGACTGTAGGCATTTTGAGTGGACTGGCCTTTAAGAGTGTCAATAGCCCTTGAAAGCGTTGCAAGTTGTTCTTGCAATTGCTCAAGAAGTTTTGACGAACTTGGTTGCGTCGTCCCTTCATAATCCCATTGATAGTTATGCTCATCCATTAACTGAAAACAAAATCAAAACAAAACAAAATAATAATAAGAAAATTATTTACAAGTCTAAATTAAGACCAATTCGATTGTCATTAATATTGGAAAACACTATAAGAACAATTCCCCGGCAACGGCGCCAAAAACTTGTTGGTCGATTTCGCAACCGATAAATACGCGCAAGTATACGCGGTCAACAAGTAATAAAGTGATAAGAGAGTTGTCGAACCCACAGGGAATTGTTCTAGTGTATCCCAAGTACCAACTATATATCGTCTCGATTTTATTTAGACAAATGATGATTTGAGTTTTTGTTGTTTGTAATGATTAAGAGATATGAAAAGCATTAAGATAACGAAATCTAATATTAACAAGTCTAAGATTGCAATTTCCCCCAACACTTCATTTAAATATCCTAACTCTCTTATTTGAATTAATTAACAACATAGAATTGCCAACCGAGAAATCAAAGCTACTTATAAGCCTCTGTCGATGGTCAAATTCGAATCTTCCTAATGCGGCGTGTAGGTATATGTCTATCCTACACACTATCAAGAGACTAATTTCAAGAACAATAACAAGACACGTGTCACTAAATCTCATTTACCGTCCCTTCAATTACCAACTTTCACATAGGAAGTCATTAAGAGTAGATTCTCCATTGGTTGCACACGGTATCTAGGTATATATCTATCCTAAATACTATCAAGTTACCTATCATTGAGGATAATCAACAAGACACACGTCACTTAATCTCAATTAATAACCCACAACAATCTTTAACTTTCGCATGATATCATAACAAGGTCTAAACACTATAATCCATTCGTCAAGTTCATATAGGTTCCCACGGTAATTACTAGCTAGGCAATTAAGATATGAAGCATAAATTATGATATACAATTCATAAATGAGTAATTAATAGCAAAGAGAGAGAAATCAATTCAAACTATGTGTTGGGTTCCATTGAAATCTTAGAATACAAGCTTTAGTTCATGGTAACTAAGCAAAACATCAAACACATGGTGTTCATCATAAAATTGAAATACAAATTCAAAGGAAAGCAAGAGATGATAAAACCCATTTAGAAGATATTCATATGTTGCTTGCTTGGTTGATGTCAATCTTTAGCTTTTCCTCTTCATTTGGCATTCGTTTCTCTTTTTGCTCCTGAGCTTGTTGCTGGAATTTTCTTGATTTGTAGCCCTCAAGCTCCTCTTGATGATGTATGTGCAGCCACCCAAGGTTTAGATATGCCTTGACAATCCTTTCCTTCTTGGTTCTTTGGCTTGTGCTGAGTTTTTCCTTGTATTGCAGCACTTTTGCTCTCAATTTTGATGTTTTAGTGTAGCCTCCCAATCCCTAGTTATGAAATATGAAGCCCCAAAGAGTTATTATATAGTGCCTCCATGAAAAACCCTAGCCAAACATCAGATTTTGGGTCAAGAGTGAGCTGGAATCGCACTAGGAGGTCAAAAAAATCAAACTCAGCACACCCGGGCGCGCCCGCACGCTGCCCGCCGCGCCCGCGCCCAGCCCCTGGCCATGCCACACGCCCACGACACGCCCATGCCGCGCGCGCGCGCGCGCTGGCTGCCTGGCGCCAGGCGCCGCGCGCCCGCATCCAATCCGCGCGCCCGCGCCAGTGGCCTGTAACCCGACTCAGCTTTGATCTCTGTTAGTAAAATGGCCATAACTTCTTCGTCCGAACTTGGATTTAGGCGTGTAAATAGGCTATGGAAAGCTAAGAAAGAGCTCTACAACTTTCATAACTGGAGCTTGATGAGAAAATGTCCGGAGAAAGGCTTAAATTGATCCCGAAGCAACTGCTGTGTAAAATTCATGCCAAATCCGATGGTAAAATGGCCATAACTCTCTCATACGAACTTCAAATTGGATGATTCAAGATGCTATGGAAAGCTAAGACAAATATCTACAACTTTCATTCTTTGAGTTTTGAGAGATTCGGATTGGATCATGGGTGAAAATTGGAAACAAGCAGCTACAGAGCCAAAGTTAGGCTCAAAATGGCAAATTAGGCATCCATGAGCATTGGTCTCTTATTCCACTTCCTACAAAACTAAGTAAAAACACAGAAAAGCAATACAAAACACATAAACGTAATACAAAATAACATTTTACAAAAATATGATAAAATATATAAAAACCAAACGAAATGACTTAGGATTTACAAATTATCAAGCTCAAATGTACCTAATTTGTGTATATAAAACACACTCATCACCTACATACTTGGTTTAGTGTCTCCACACAAATGATTATGAGATCAATCATCCTCTTCATAAGAGCAAGCAACGTATGTACTAATCTATCCGGATTCACTAATCCCCTTTTTAGTAATCCAAAGATTAGGAACAATTTTAGTTTGTGAGCTATCTAGAATTTAGATCTCATTAGCATGATCACCATCATGATTCTAAAAACATTGCTCAAAACTATGGGTTTATCACATTTAATATAACAGCACCATGTAGATAAATTAAAATGCCTTTAACAAACGAATAAGATTACAAAGTATATGCTACATCATATCAAATATGATTGGCTTGTGTGCATACTACTTTCAATTTATAGATGTATGAATAACCCTTCCCTAAACTATTTAGGATTAGGGTTTGTATTATAATTAAACTCCTTTAATTAATAATGCTCCTAATCCAATTAGGAATCCATGGGAGAGTAGTTCTATTAATTAATTTACAATCCCTATTAGGAATTAAATAATAGTAAAAGTAATAATAATAATAAGACTCCTCTTATTAATTTATATTTAATATTTCCAAAATATTAAATAATAAATATTAAGCTATTTAATTTATTCTATCTCCATAGAGTAAATTAAATACACTTAACTTATTATTACAATTATGCCATTTACTTCTTAAATAAATATTTTCCTTTTGCGGTGTGACCTTTTAGGTTTTCCATATTAAACCGGTTGTGAATAAATCAATTAGAACAATTCTAATCTTATTTAAATAAATAAATAAAACTATTTAATTCATTTAAATAAATAATATTTATTCTACAATAAGGGTAAGCCCCTTAGCGATCAACGACTTTCCAGATAATATAGATTTTAACATTAATCACAAAAGAACCTTTGAGTAAATAGTTACCGTACGATTCAATCCTTCTACCATACAATGTCCCAATTAAATATAAGACATGGATTTACTGTCAAGTCTTATTTTATTTAATTATATGTATTTCGATTCCCAAATGCACAACTCTAAATAATGCAAATTAGAAACTCCTTTCTAATTTCATTCTGCCTTGGCCAAGGACTACTGAGTTGTCATTTATCAAATCACATAGGACATTCACATCTTTTACTAGACGTGGTAGATTCTTTGTTGATCATTTACCTATCTCCATGTACAACTTATTATACACAATCATACCCTTTGTTATACCCCAAAGGTCTTAAGGGACATGTCAAAGTATAACTCATCATACACAAGATGCTATGATGATCTCAAGTCCAAGGATCACTTGTACTACTATCACTAGAGGAATTCCTATTGACAGGCGAGTAAAACTCCATTAGGTATTCCTTAGCGAGTCACGTTTAGTGAACTTATTCTCTAATAAGCACCTACATACTTGCTTTAGTGTCTCCACACAAATGATTATGAGATCAATCATCCTCTTCCTAAGAGCGAGCAACGTATGTACTAATCTATCCGGATTCACTAATCCCAAATTTAGTAATCCAACGATTAGGAACAATTTTAGTTTGTGAGCTATCTAGAATTTAGATCTCATTAGCATGATCACCATCATGATTCTAAAAGTATTGCTCAAAACTATGGGTTTATCACATTTAATATAACAGCACTATGTAGATAATATAAAATGCCTTTAGATAAAATCAATTCTTTTATTAATAAATGAATAATATTACAAAGTATATGCTACATCATATCAAATATGATTGGCTTGTGTGCATACTACTATCAATCTCCCACTTGCACTAAAGCCAATCGCCATGGTATCTAATACCCATCTTCTCTAACTGACGATCAAACTGCTGTTGAGTTAGAGCTTTAGTAAATGGATCTGCAATGTTGTCTTGAGAGTCCACACGTTCCAGGTTGACATCTCCTCTTTCAATGATCTCTCTAATCAAATGAAATCGCCGTAACACGTGTTTGGATTTCTGATGAGACCTGGGTTCCTTAGCCTGCGCAACAGCTCCATTGTTGTCACAGAATAAAGGTACTGCTCCTCTAATGCTAGGAACCACTCCAAGTTCAGTTATGAACTTCTTCATCCAAACAGCTTCCTTTGCAGCTTCACTTGCAGCTATGTATTCTGCCTCTATCACTGAATCAGCAACTGTTTGCTGCTTGGAACTCTTCCAACTCACTGCGCCACCGTTTAAGGCAAACACGTATCCTGAAACGGATTTACTGTCATCTTGGTCCGTTTGAAAACTTGAGTCTGTATAGCCCTCTAGTTTCAATTCAGACCCACCGTAGATAAGAAATACATCCTTAGTTCTACTCAAGTACTTTAGGATGTTTTTCACAGCCTTCCAGTGCTCATCTCTTGGATTCGACTGATATCTGCTCGTCACACTAAGTGCATGAGCGACATCTGGTCTAGTACATATCATACCGTACATGATAGATACTATTGCGGAAGCATAAGGAATCTTACTCATCCGGTCTCTCTCCTCATGTGTCTTTGGGGCCTGTTTCTTGGAGAGATGTATTCCATGGCTCATCGGCATGAGACCTCTCTTGGAATCTTCCATGCTAAACCTCTTTAGCATCGATTCAATGTACTTTCCTTGGGTCAAGCCAAGCATCCTTTTAGATCTATCTCTATAGATCTTTATCCCCAGAATATAGGATACCTCACCCAAGTCCTTCATGGAGAAGTGTTTAGATAACCAAATTTTGATCGACTATAGCATAGGAACATCATTCCCTATCAGTAATATGTCATCAACATATAATACAAGGAATGAAACAGCACTCCCACTAACCTTCTTGTACACACAAGGTTCATCCTCATTTTTGATAAAATCAAACCTTTTGATTATCTCATCAAAACGGATGTTCCACCTTCGAGAAGCTTGCCTCAATCCATATATAGATCGTTGTAGCTTACAGACTTGGTTTGTTCCAACCGTTGAAACAAAACCCTCTGGCTGTATCATATATACATTCTCCTCAAGCTCTCCATTGAGGAAGGCAGTTTTCACGTCCATTTGCCAGATCTCATAGTCATAATAAGCTGCAATTGCAAGCAAAATCCGAATGGACTTGAGCATAGCTACTGGTGAGAAGGTTTCATCATAGTCAACTCCTTGTCTTTGTTCGAAACCTTTTGCAACCAGTCGGGCCTTAAAGGTCTCTACCTTGCCATCTGCTCCGGTCTTTCTCTTAAAGACCCATTTACACCCAATAGGCTTAATGCCCTCAGGTGGTGAAACCAAAGTCCATACTTGGTTTTCATACATGGAGTCCATCTCGGATTTCATGGCTTCTTGCCATTTCTCTGAGTCTTCACTACTCATAGCCTCTTCGTAAGTCAATGTATCATCATCATCTATGATGCGTACCTCATCATCATCCTCTATGATGAATCCATACCTATCAGGTATCTTCGGTACTCTTCCAGATTTACGAATAGGTAGTGGTACAGTAGGTTCTTCTACTTGGTCAGGTACCTGACCTTGATCCGTAGTATTTTGTGGTTCTTGAACTTCTTCAAGATATATCTTACTCCCACTGACCCCTTCAAGGATAAACTCCTTTTCCAAGAAGGCAGCGTGTTTCGCAACAAACACCTTTTGATCAGTCGGGTGATAGAAATAATACCCTAATGTTTCTTTAGGGTATCCCACAAATCTACACTTGTCGGATCTAGTCTTCAACTTATCTTGCTCAAACCTTTTGACATAAGCTGGACAACCCCAAGTCTTAACATGTTTAAGATTTGGTTTCCTCCCTGTCCATATCTCATATGGGGTCTTTGGGACGGATTTGGTAGGTACCTTGTTAAGTAGGTATGCAGCCGATTCTAGGGCATAACCCCAGAAAGATACTGGAAGGTCGGTAAAACTCATCATGGATCGAACCATGTCCAACAATGTTCGATTTCTCCTTTCAGATACACCATTCAACTGTGGCGTCCCTGGTGGAGTCCATTGTGAGATTATACCATTTTCTTTGAGACAATTGAGAAACTCATTGGTTAGTATTCCCCTCCTCAATCCGATCGAAGAATCTTAATACTCTTACCAGTTTGTTTCTCTACTTCACTTCTGAATTCTTTGAACTTTTCAAACGATTCAGATTTGTATTTCATTAAATACACATATCCAAATCTAGAATGATCATCAGTGAAAGTAATAAAATAAGAATACCCTTCTCGTGCATTCGTTGTCATAGGTCCACATACGTCTGTGTGTACCAACGCTAACAACTCTGTAACTCTTTCTCCTTTTCCACTAAAAGGAGATTTAGTCATCTTACCTGTGAGATAAGATTCACAAGTTGGATATGATTCGTAATCAGATAGCTCTAAAAGCCCATCTTTATGCAACTTGGATAATCTTGTTTCATTGATATGACCGAATCTACAGTGCCACATAAAGGTATAATTAACATCATCTCTTTTTCTTTTCTTAGTTTGTTCAATTTGAAGTATATTTTCATGCAAGTCAAGTATGTATAGTCCATTCAGTAAGTTCCCAACACCATATAAAATATTTTTATTATAAATAGAACAATTGTTGTTCTTTATTATAATATTAAAACCATCCATATCCAATACAGAAATTGAAATAATGTTTCTAATGAGTGTCGGAACATAATAACAATTATTTAAACTAATGAACTTGCCCGAAGGCAGTGCTAAACGATAAGTCCCTACAGCTAATGCAGCAACCTTTGCTCCATTTCCCACTCGTAGGACGACTTCATCCTTGTCCATCTTTCTACTTCTGCTTAGTCCCTGCACATTATTACATATGTGAGAACTACAGCCGGTATCCAATACCCAAGTAGAATTTTGACTTTCAGAAAAATTAATTTCAATCATGAACAAACCTAGATCGGAAGTCGAAGCTTCTCCAAGCCTCTTTTGGTCCGCAAGATACTCCTTGCAGTTCCTCTTCCAGTGTCCCGGCTTATTGCAATGGTAGCAAATTCCTTTGCTATCTGGATCAGGTTCCTTTTTATCCCTCCTCTTCGCCTTGCCCTTAGCCTTCTTGTTTTTCTTCTTTTCAGAAGATACCTTGGGCCTCTTCCTTTTCTTGGAAGAATCATCCACTAGTAAGACTTGGTTCTTGTTGGATGAGAAGTGACCTTCAGCAGTTTTCAACATGTTAAGTAACTCAGGCAAGCTGACGTCCAACTTATTCATGTGAAAATTCACAACAAATTGTGAGAAGGTGTCCGGGAGTGACTGCAAGATCAAATCTTGACTTAACTCTCCATCCATCACGAACCCATGCTGTCCAAGCTGTTCAATCAGATTGATCATCTTAAGGACATGAGTCTCAACAGCAGTGCCCTCGGTCATACGAGATCAGAAGAGCTCCTTAGATATCTGATATCTAGCAGTCCTACTTTGCTCACCATACAACTCTTTGAGATGCAGCAATATAGTAGGAGCATCCATAGTTTCATGCTGACGCTGAAGCTCGTTACTCATGGATGCGAGCATGATGCATTGAGCCAAGATTGCATCATCTTGCCACTTTCTGAAAGTAGCAATCTCTTCCTCAGAGGCTGTTTCTGCAACACTTGTAGGGACTGGCGAATTTAGGACATAAGAAATCTTTTCAGCAGTGAGAACAATTCTCAGATTCCTTAACCAGTCCGTGTAATTCGGTCCGGTCAGTTTGTTAGCATCAAGTATGCTACGCAGTGATAGTGAGTTTGACATTTTTAAATTCTGCATGTGAAATAGACAACATTTTAGCATACATTCAATTTATTAATTACCAAAATAAATTAGGTCTTTATTTTAAATTGGTATCTCCCACTATTTTCATCAAACCATATTCCCCTCATTATATAGTTCGGCAAATCTAATTAAAGATTTGCTAGTGAGAATAGGGATCCCATTTCAAATGTATATAGCCTTGTGGTGACACAACAAGCGATATATAAATAAATAGGTAGACAACTATTGTCAATTACATCACTATGTAACTCCTTGCATTTTTCCTCTTAGATTATTTTGATCAAGTGGTGACACATCCGAATCAAAATTATCTAAGTTAAGTCCAACCTAGCACTTCCATATATTCGAAAGAAAAACACTGTCCTTGTGGTGACACAACAAAACAGCATCGTTCAGTCTATTTATAAGCATCAAATGTAATAAAGCAACATCTTAAATATTTAATACTTGCCTTGTGGTGACACAACAAACTCATATTAAATATTTAATACTCTATTGTTTTACCATGCTAGAAGGCGACGTTCGATATTCCAAATATCTTTGAATGCTTAGGACTTAATATATTACTTTGAGGGGTTTGTTATTATTAGTCTCATCTTGTTTAGCGCGCATGCACATATATATATATAAAATACGCGTCATATTATTTAACATGCGAAGCATTTGTATAATATATAATATATATAGTAAACATGCACATATAGAATACTATATTCTACCTGGATTGATTATGGACTTTTATTCTAGTTTGGTTCACTAGAGCCACCAAGTGAACCAATAGGTCAAACCTAGGGTGCAAGAATTAAATTTAAATATAACTATTACATTTAAACCCGGGCTCCAATACAAACGGGTCTTCAAGCGCTCCTTGCTCCTTTGTCTCCAATTCTTCAAAAAAATTAATTCTAACTAGTCCTATTACATAAATTATTTACAATAAATAGAAACCTTGATCAGCAGTCAAGGGGAAGTACATAGGAGAGAAATAGAATTTACATTAAGAAAAATTAGAGAAGACGAGGTACACTGACCCCATTTATAAAAACCCATACATTCAAGCATCCACTAAAAAAAATCCAATCACACATTGGTCAACAGTCCATAATCAATCCCTATTTATTATCATACATATCTCTATATGTATCAATAAATAACATTCATCCCATGAATAATAAAACCATTCCATATATGCATTGATATCAATTAATGGGCAAAAGTTTTGCTAATATTTAGTTTTGAAACAAAATAAACTCTTTTATTTTAATCAAAAACCAAATCCAAATTAAACTCCTTTAATTTTAGCAATCTGAAATCCTATTTCAGATAAAATAAACTCTTTTATTTTAAACTTCTATCAATTAAATAAACCATTTATTTTAATTGAGAAAAACAAAAAAATTTCAAAGTCTGGACACCGGCGCGGCCACGCTCCAATTTGAACTAGGAGCGGCGCGGCCGCGCTGCACCCCAAAAACGTTTTCTGGGTTAGGGCGCGGCCGCGCTCCAGAATGAACTGGAAGCGGCGCGGCCGCGCCGCGACGCAGAATCAAAAAAATTTTCTTGTCCAAAAAATTCGAACGTTTCGCATATCAATTCATACATGGAATCATCAAGATCGATAATTAGCACATGATTAGGCTCTGATACCACTGTTAGGTTTGTATATAACGCGAGCATGCAATCAAATTACATAAATAGAGCAGAAGCGCGATAAAACGGATTTTAAAATTTTATACAAACCATCACCATGATCGATCAATGTGCTCAATTAACGATATAAACGAAAGAGAAAGAGAATAAGAAATTATACCCTCGTAGAACAAAGCTTCCTCGGGTACAAGTTTAACTCCTAGTCCTCCGTGTTCTCCTCGAATGCTACGGTGTGATTCCTTCCTTTGATCAACGTTAGCCACCTAAGTGTTTGGCCTCTAGAGGTGATCCACCAAGGAAGAACAAGTATTCAAAAAGTTGGGTGTTTGGCAAAACCCTAGTTTCTATCTCTATAAAAATTGCAAGTACTCTCCACAATCTAATGCAAGACTGTCTAACCCTAATCTATGATAAGACCCCCCTTATTTATAGATGTAGGAATAACCCTTCCCTAAACTATTTAGGATTAGGGTTTGTATTATAATTAAAATCCTTTAATTAATAATGCTCCTAATCCAATTAGAAATCCATGGGAGAGTACTTCTATTAATTAATTCCCAATCCCTATTAGGAATTAAATAATAGTAAAAGTAATAATAATAATAAGACTCCTCTTATTAATTTATATTTAATATTTCCAAATTATTAAATAATAAATATTAAGCTATTTAATTTATTCTATCTCCATAGAGTAAATTAAATACACTTAACTTATTATTACAATTATGTCATTTAGTTCTTAAATAAATATTTTCCTTTTACGGTGTGACCCTTTAGGTTTTCCATATTAAATCGGTTGTGAATAAATCAATTAGAACAATTCTAATCTTATTTAAATAAATAAATTAAACTATTTAATTCATTTAAATAAATAATATTTATTCTACAATAAGGGTAAGCCCCTTAGCGATCAACGACTTTCCAGATAATATAAATTTTAACATTAATCACAAAAGGACCTTTGAGTAAATAGTTACCGTACAATTCAATACTTCTACCATACAATGTCCCAATTAAATATAAGACATGGATTTACTGTCAAGTCTTATTTTATTTAATTATATGTATTTCGATTCCCAAATGCACACCTCTAAATAATGCAAATTAGAAACTCCTTTCTAATTTCATTTTGACTTGGCCAAGGACTACTGAGTTGTCATTTATCGAATCACATAGGACATTCACATCTTTTATTAGACGTGGTAGATTCTTTGTTGATCATTCACCTATCTTCATGTACAAATTATTATACCCAATCATACCCTTTGATATACCCCAAAGGTCTTAAGGGACATGTCAAAGTATAACTCATCATACACAAGATACTATGATGATCTCAAGTCCAAGAATCACTTGTACTACTATCACTAGAGGAATTCCTATTAACAGGCGAGTAAAACTCCATTAGGTATTCCTTAGCGAGTCACGTGCAGTGAACTTATTCTCTAATAAGCACCTACATACTTGCTTTAGTGTCTCCACACAAATGATTATGAGATCAATCATCCTCTTTCTAAGAGCAAGCAACGTATGTACTAATCTATCCGGATTCACTAATCCCAAATTTAGTAATCCAACGATTAGGAACAATTTTAGTTTGTGAGCTATCTAGAATTTAGATCTCATTAGCATGATCACCATCATGATTCTAAAAGCATTGCTCAAAACTATGGGTTTATCACATTTAATATAACAGCACTATGTAGATAATATAAAATGCCTTTAGAGAAAATCAATTCTTTTATTAATAAATGAATAAGATTACAAAGTATATGCTACATCATATCAAATATGATTGGCTTGTGTGCATACTACTATCAGGAATTTACAGATGTTTTCCCATATAAGTTACCGGGTTTACTGCCGGATAGAGAGGTCGAGTTCGTGATAGATTTAATACCGGGAACAACGCCAATATCGAAAGCACCATATAGAATGACTCCGGTAGAGATGAAGGAGTTGATGATACAACTACAAGAGTTGTTGGATAAGAAGTACATTTAGCCGAGTATGTCATCATGGGGGGCACCAGTGTTGTTTGTTAAGAAGAAAGATGGATCGCTAAGACTTTGTATCGACTATCGAGAGTTGAATAAAATTACGATTAAGAACAAGTATCTGTTGCCTAGGATGGATGATCTGTTTGATCAAGTTAAAGGGGCGAGGTATTTTTCGAAGATTGATTTAAAAACGGGTTATCATCAGTTGAAGGTAAGGAAGGAAGACGTACCAAATACAGCATTCAGAACTCGTTACGGCCATTATGAGTTTTTAGTGATGTCGTTTGGACTGACAAATGCGCTAGCAGTATTTATGGACATGATGAACAGAGTGTTCAAGCAATACTTGGATAAATTTGTTGTCGTGTTCATAGATGACATTTTAGTATACTCAAGAACGGAGGAGGAGCACATTGAACATTTGAGGGTAGTTCTGGAGACGCTGAGAAGGGAGAAGCTGTGACAAACGAGAATTTTTGTAACTTATTTTAAATATTTATTGAAATAAATAAATATTTTTCGACGATTTAATTGTTGAATTAATTGATTAATTAATGAATTTGTGGTAGATTAATTTAATTACATGTGTTACATTAGTTAAATTGACGTGAAGAATTTTTATATTTAAAGTATGTGTTTAATTGAATTTATTTGATTAAATACATTATTTAAATAAGTATAATGTAATTTCTAATTTAATTTAATTATTAATTAGAGATTTAGTAAATGGTCATTATTAATAAATGAGAATTTTATTTATATGACTATGTGATTTAATGTAGAATTATTCTATTTTATATATTTGATTTTATTAAGATTATTTAGTTGATTAAAGTGTGACATGAAACTATATAATAAGTAGTTTATTAAAATAAATTAGAAAGGAGGAATAAGAGTTTTTAAGCAAGCCAAACGAGGCCTTAAGGAAGTTGGGGTCAGTTAACCATTATGGATTAACTAACACCCATGTTTATATTAGTTTACATTATACGTATTATTATTCATCAGTTTTCAAAATTCATACAGAGAGAAAAGAGAGAGAGATTTGTGAGGAATTAGAAAATTGAGAAGAAATATATTCAATTGTTGCAAGTTAGAGCATTTAATCAAAGGTAATTCTTCTAATTTAAGTTTTAATTCATACTCTGAAAGTTCTTCCATGATTATACGTGTTTTGAGTTTTCTGTAAAAGACTAAATTGGCGATTAACGCATGATATGATTATATGTATGTTACTATGTGATTATAACATGATTGATACCATGTAGGCATGATTTAAAGTGATTAAATCCATGTAATTATGCTCAATTGAGTTTTTCAAAAGTTACAGAGTATGAAAAATTGTATGTCTGGTCCTCATGCACAAATTATATGCCTTAAATGGTTTATTTTAACTTGAAATTGACAGTTGGGTGTAATTATGCATGTTTAAATGAACAATACAGAGTTCAAACGGATTAATTTGGCCAATAAACGAGTTTACTGCGATTAATTTTGTTAACTGTATCAAAACTTCATAATAAGTATGAACAGTTAGATTTTTGGTCTTTAATTGGGTTGTATAGATTATTTGTGATGTTAAAATCACTCTGTATGTGTTGGGTTTTGATTTCATAACACATATGACGAATGGGTATACTTAAATTGTCAATTCGATGAAAAACTTTGGCCAAATTTGGCATTTTTCTGTGTTCTTCGCGAACTGCAGGAACTGAATTTCGTGTTTCTCGCCCCGGTGAGAATTTTGAACTGTGATTGCTCGCCCCGGCGAGAATTTTGAACTACGTTTTCTCGCCCCGGCGAGAATTTTGTGAAGAGTTTTCCCGCCCCGGCGGGAATATAAAAAAAAAAGAAAGAGTAAAATGACGAGAGTAAAAATTTTATTCTTTATTTGTGATCATGGTATGAAATCGTGGTTATACCTAAAGCTTAGGCTAATGTATAAAATGAATGTTAAATTACTGTGAAAGGTGGTAGCATAAGCCCATTGATTGTTCGGTGTCAACTGAGCTATTAAAATAGAAATTTTGGATGAGAATGAGTTCTGAAGTGTTTATAATACTGTAACTAATTATTGTTACTGTTTTATAAACGGAATGTATAGGTTGATTAGAGAAACGTGAGTCTTAAATTTATAGTCCACGCACGAGGCAAGTATCTTATCCTTACTTTTACGTTTACGCAAGTTTCTAAATTTCATTATCATAGAATATAAGCTTCATAATGCTATTACTTCTTGAGCAAGTTATTATTTCTATTCCATTCCATTTCATGGATTCAATGAGATGTTTTTAATTTCCTCTTTGTAATGCTTCAGTTATATAGAACGTATTCAATCGTACCTTTTGTGAGATTTAGTTTTGATTCTCGAATTATACCTTTTGAACCTTGATTGACTAGCGAACCCTTATTGATTCGACTAGTCCATAGTTGATGAGCGTTCTAAATTCTAGAAACGTTATTGAAGTAAATCCAAACCAAACTTCCTTTGGTGCGGACTCCGATGTCAAACTGAGATGAACAACCCTTATACAGGGAATTTTATTTACGCGTTAGCGTTAAGATGCTGTGCACATACATGGTACAAAGGGCTGATCCCCCTGAGTACGAGAAACAAGGTCCATATAGTCTTACGACTGTTAAAGGTTTAAAGTAGAAATACTTGATAACCTGGGACATAGTTCGTGGTCTTAAGACCCTCAGACGTTCTTTTGAATCTTGTCTTACATTCTTGACTCAAAAGCTAAATCTTCGATTATTCAATATCCATTAATTATTTCGCATGTTATTATTACTGTTGTTGTTATACTTGCTGGGCAATCATTGCTCACCCTTGCATAATAACATTGTAGCTACGGTTGAAAGAACTGACGAGCCATCTACTAGTAAGGGTAAAGGAAAAGCAAACAAGTGATGAAGACTTGTTGTACTTATTTTAATGATGTTATGTAATAGACTTAATTTATGTTTCTGCACTGACGTTATGTTAAGGTTAGATGACCTGGGATTTATTTATGAATGATGTTGTAACCTTTAATGGGAGATTTCTATATCCATTAATAGTATTTCCATTATGAATGAATGGGTAGTTAGATGTGATGTGATGTATATGGATAGTGAACACCAAATCCTGAGGAAACGTAGTACTCGGATTTGGGGGTGTCACAGGTTGGTATCAGAGCTGTAGGTTATGAACCTTAGGTGGGGAAACCTTAGGGTAGTAGCCTTTTTAGAGTCAGAAAATATAGTGGTGATAAACTCTCATCGAGTTCTAAGGAATGAATTAAGGAATTCATTAAAGATAATAAAAGATTTTATGTGTTATGTGTTTATGTGTTAACAACCTATGTGCCGCGATTAGTACCGAGTATTAATTAAAATTTAAACTTTGTTGTCAGGATGTCGGATATTGGAGGATCCAGTCAGCCTAGGGAGATTGTGTCCCGAGTGGCTGGAGAGGAAGAGCCCCGTGATATTCATGTTATCAGGGAGCAGTTGGTACATAGAGAGCCATCTCCATTGATCACGGTTGAGGGTCAGGAGCATGAGCCTGAGTCAGATCCCGAGGAGGATCCTGAAGAGGTTGAGGTGGAGGGAGAAGACCCTGAGGAGATACCACTATCTTCCTTAGGTTTTCAGATGTTTGAGTAGGTGTATGATCGCAACATAGAGTTGCAGGATCGAGTGGAGGAGTTAGAGGGACAGGTGGCTGAGCGTCAGCTGTTCTAGAGCAGAAGGATGAGGAAATTGAGGACCTGGATATATGTCTTGGAGATGTAGAATGGAAGTTAGTTCAGTCAGAGAGTCAAAAAGAAGACTTGCTAGCTGAGAATGAAAAGATGAAACTTGAAATTCAGAAGTTAAAGGATGATTTGAGTGAGGAGTCTGCAGAACGTGCTAGAGCAAAGGATGCTTGGATGCGTAACGCTCGACGTGCAGAGATTTCCGAAGAAGGTGAACGGGCAAAGCGGGCTAAGATTGAGGAAACGGACTACACATTTCAGACAGCGATTGATAGGGCCCAGGATCGAGTTCTCCACTATCCGATTCAGTTCAAGGAATTACCATGGTACATGTTGGATCACAGGACGATGTGTCGTATCATGGAGGACGAATGTAGACAGGCAGTTCGACGCCTTAGTAGGCCATGATAGGAGAAGTTTTTGAGTTATGTGTAATTATTTATGGTAGTTAATGATGTAAATTCCGGCGTGATTATACACAATGGAATATGACTATTTAATCCTAAAGATTATTTGATCTTGGGATAGTTGATGTAAATAGCAGTGACGCTATCTTCTGATGTTTAAGACTTATTGAATGAATAAAATATCAGCTTTATTTGAAGATATTATGTGTTAAATGTTAACCTGAATTGTTTTAGTTAAATATTGAACACTTAAAAAATTGAGTGATGACCTAATAAGCGCATATTCTTGAATAGAATTATGCCGCCAAGAAGAGCTGGATGACCCCGTCAACAACCACCCCCTGAGGGGTCCACTAACAACAATAACAATAATCCACCAGATGTTAACCCAGTTCAGCAACTAGTGAATCTTTTAATTGGAGCTTTTGCCAATCAACCGCAAGCTCACGCTACGACCTTTAAGGACTTTAAGGCCGTTGGTCCCCCTGAGTTTAAAGGAGCGATGAATCCGATAGAAGCCCAAACCTAGGTAATGGAAATGGAGAAAGTTTTCGATGTCGCTAGGGTTATGAATGACCAGAAGACTGCCTTTGCGACTTTCATGTTAAAGTCGGAAGCCCGTTACTGGTGGCAAGCCAATAAGACGAGAGCAGGAGAGGGTATCATACCGTGGGATCGATTTAAGGAAATGTTCTTCTAGATGTATTTTCCGGCTAGTTCACAGAATCAGATGGAGGTTCAGTTTCTCGAACTTAAATAAGGAACGATGACAGTGCTAGAATATTCGGCAAAATTTAACGAATTAGCGAGCTTTGCACCATACCAGGTTAACACGGATGAGAGGAAGGCTAGACGGTTTGAGCAAGGATTGAAGCCTTGGATTTACAGTAAGGTTTCTATGTTTCAACTCAACACATTTGCGGCGGTGTTAGAGAAAGCGATAATAGCTGAGGGAGGAAGTGAAGCGATGACCAGAAACAACCAGGAACAGAAAAAGAAAAAGAATGAGACTGAGAATAGGCCGAGCGGTAGTAATGGAGGAGGAAACCAGAAACGAAAATGAAATGATGGTGGTTCTACTGGAAGTCAGCAGAGTAACCAGAAGAAGAAAATTGAGGCTTGTGCAAGTTGTGGTAAGAATCATGCAGGTGTATGCCTGAAAGGGAAAAGGGTGTGCTACAATTGCAATCAGGAGGGCCACATAGCGCCGAATTGTCCGAATCCAAAGAAGGGTGCTTGTTTCACATGCGGATCAAAAGATCATTTAGCTAGAGATTGTCCCAAAAAGGCAGCAGGAGGAGCAGGAGGGAATAAGGGGAACAGTGGTGGCAGTACATTAACCAAAACCGGATCAGCACCAACAAACCGACCTACCGCCAAAACTTTCAACATGACCGTGCAAGATGCCGTGCAGTCTCGCGATGTGGTGTCAGGTATCATTCTGATCAATAATATAGATGCTTATGTATTGTTTGATTCGGGTGCTACTTGTTCATTTATATCCGATGACTTTGCTAAGAACTTAGATTTGCCTAAGGAGGAATTAGATTACCCTTTGAACATAGAAATTGCGAATAGGGAGGTAATTACTGTTAGGTACGTACACAAGAACTGTAGAGTGAACATTAAGGGAAACGTGATGACAGTAGATCTGATCCCAATCAAACTTGGGGAATTTGAGGTTATTTTGGGTATGGATTGGCTATTCAATTATGGAGCGATAATTGATTGCCAGAAGAAACGTATTAACCTTATGACTCCGTCAAAGGTGATATTTTACGGCAGCAAATCGCCTAGACAAGCGAGTTGGCTGACGATGATACAGGCCCGGAAGTTGTTAAGACAAGGCTGTGTGGGATACTTAGCCTACATAGTTGATACTCGAAAAGAGAGTCCGAAATTAGAAAAGATACCTGTCGTAAGGGACTTTGTAGACGTCTTTCCAGACGATTTGCCAGGACTTCCGCCAGATAGGGAAGTTGAGTTTGTAATCGATTTGGCGCCAGGAACTGCCCCGATATCGAAAGCTCCGTACCGTATGGCCCCAGTAGAGATGAAAGAATTGATGGTGCAGCTATAAGAACTTTTAGATAAGAAGTATATTCAGCCGAGCGTATCACCGTGGGGAGCGCCGGTGTTATTTGTTAAGAAGAAGGACGGATCGATGCGACTTTGCATTGATTACAGGGAATTGAACAAGGTCACGATTAAAAATAAATACCCGTTGCCAAGAATCGACGACTTGTTTGATCAATTGAAAGGAGCTAGGTATTTCTCAAAGATAGATTTGAGGAGTGGTTATCATCAGTTGAAGGTGAGGAAGGAAGATGTACCGAAGACAACGTTCAGGACTCGTTACGGTCACTACGAGTTTCTGGTGATGTCATTTGGTCTAACGAATGCTCCTGCAGCATTCATGGACTTAATGAACAGGGTGTTTAAGCCGTTTTGGACAAGTTTGTAGTAGTATTCATTGACGATATTCTAATTTACTCCAAAACCAAGGAAGAACATGCAGAACATTTGAAGTTGACATTGGAAACGTTAAGAAAAGAGAAGTTGTACGCTAAATTTTCAAAGTGTGAATTCGGGATAGAACGAGTGCAATTTCTTGGACATGAGATTGGCAAGGATGGGATTTCGGTGGATCCGTCAAAGGTTGAAGCAGTGCTTAACTGGGATCAACCGAAAATGCCATCGGAAGTAAGGAGTTTCCTCGGATTAGCGGGTTACTACAGGAGATTCATTCAGGATTTTTCCAAAATCGCGACTCCGTTAACGAATTTGACTAGAAAGATGGTGAAGTTCGTTTGGACGGAGAAGTGTGAGGAAAGTTTTTAAGAATTAAAGAAGAGGTTGAGTACGGCTCCTGGGTTGTCTCTACCGGATAGCACAGGAAATTTTGTGGTGTACAGTGATGCGTCGCATAAAGGACTAGGCTGTGTGCTTATGCAGAAAGGTAAGGTCATTGCGTATGCGTCACGACAATTAAAGGACTATGAGAAGGGGTATCCTACCCATGATTTGGAGTTGGCCGTGGTGGTGTTTGCTTTGAAGATATAGAGGCACTATCTTTATGGGGAGAAGTGTGAAATATATACAGACCACAAAAGTCTGAAATATATTTTTACACAGAAGGATCTGAACATGCGATAGAGGAGATGGTTGGAATTAATAAAAGATTACGACTGCGAGATTTTATACCATCCGGGTAAAGCGAATGTGGTTGCTGACGCCTTAAGCAGAAAGGGACGGGAGAAATTGTCTATGATTACCGCTCAAAAGGAGCTAATTACAGCAATGGCGAAACTAGAATTGGAAGTGAAATTTCCGAAAGAGTGTGATGAAAAATTATTTCAGTTGAGAATCGGTTCAACTTTGGTGGAAAAGATTAAGGAGACACAAAATCAGGACGAAGAATGTGATAAAATCAAGAAAAGAATATCTGAAGGTGATGAAGTGAAATTCAAAATGGATAACGAGGGAGTATTAAGATTCGAGGGAAGAATTTGGGTTCCGCCAGTACAAGAGATTAAGGACAAAATTTTGAGCGAGGCTCATAATTCTAGATATTCGATTCATCCGGGAAGTACAAAGATGTATCAAGATCTCCGACAACATTTCTGGTGGCCGAATATGTAGAAAGACGTTGCCGATTGTGTAGCCAAGTGTTTGACATGTCAGAAAGTTAAAGCAGAACATCAGAGGCCAAGTGGGCTATTACAACTGTTAGAAATCTCAGAATGGAAATGGGAGCACATCACCATGGATTTCATAGTAGGTCTCCCGACGACTCAGAAAGGTTTCGATGCAGTATGGGTTATCGTAGATCGACTGACGAAATCAACACATTTTCTACCGATCAAGATCAGATTCAACCTAGTTCAGTTGGCGAAGTTGTATGTCAAAGAGATTATATTGAGGCACGGTGTTCCAATATCTATTGTCTCAGATAGGGATCCGCGCTTCACATCGAACTTCTGGAAACGACTACAGGAATGCATGGGGACACAGTTACGTATGAGTACGGCATATCATCCACAGACCGACGGACAGAGCGAAAGAACGATTCAAACATTGGAGGATATGTTACGAGCTTGCATTATGGACTTCAAAGGAAATTGGGATGATCATCTACCGTTGGTGGAATTTGCTTATAACAACAGTTACCACGCAAGTATTGGCATGCCGCCTTACGAAGCGTTGTACGGCAAAAAGTGCAGAACTCCATTATGCTGGGATGAAGTTGGCGAACGTCAATTGCTCGGACCAGAACTGGTACAACAGACCGCAGAAATCGTTAAAGTGATCAGGGCAAGATTAATAGCAGCTCAGGATAGACAAAAGAAGTACGCCAATCAACATCGTAAGAATCGAGAGTTTGACTCTGGTAGCTATGTTTTCTTGAAAGTATCTCCCTGGAAAGGGAAGATTCGTTTTGGTAAAAAGGAAAAACTGAGCCCGAGGTTCATTGGACCCTTTGAAGTATTGAGAAGAATTGGTGAGGTCGCATATGAGGTAGCTTTACCCCCAGCGCTGGAACACATCCACAATATCTTTCATGTCTCGGTGTTACGACCATACAAACCCGACTACAAGCATGTTATAGAATATTAACCCCTACAAGTTGAGAAAGATCTGTCTTATGAAGAAGAGCCTGTTCAAATAGTTGACAAGAAAGAGCAAGTGCTAAGGAAGAAAATTATACCTTCCGTTAAGGTGATCTGGAGGAACCACATCGCTGAAGAAGCTACGTGGGAACTCGAAGATCAAATTATGAGAAATTATCCTCAGTTATTTGCTTAATGTATGTGTAGCGATTCTGGGGACAGAATCTTTGTAAGGGGGGAGAATGTGACGGGAGGAGTTAATTGAGTCGTGATTCTGGGGACAGAATCCTTTTTAAGGGGGGAAAGATGTGACAAACGAGAATTTTTGTAACTTATTTTAAATATTTATTGAAATAAATAAATATTTTTCGACGATTTAATTGTTGAATTAATTGATTAATTAATGAATTTGTGGTAGATTAATTTAATTACATGTGTTACATTAGTTAAATTGACGTGAAGAATTTTTATATTTAAAGTATGTGTTTAATTAAATTTATTTGATTAAATACATTATTTAAATAAGTATAATGTAATTTCTAATTTAATTTAATTATTAATTAGAGATTTAGTAAATGGTCATTATTAATAAATGAGAATTTTATTTATATGACTATGTGATTTAATGTAGAATTATTCTATTTTATATATTTGATTTTATTAAGATTATTTAGTTGATTAAAGTGTGACATGAAACTATATAATAAGTAGTTTATTAAAATAAATTAGAAAGGAGGAATAAGAGTTTTTAAGCAAGCCAAACGAGGCCTTAAGGAAGTTGGGGTCAGTTAACCATTATGGATTAACTAACACCCATGTTTATATTAGTTTACATTATACGTATTATTATTCATCAGTTTTCAAAATTCATACAGAGAGAAAAGAGAGAGAGATTTGTGAGGAATTAGAAAATTGAGAAGAAATATATTCAATTGTTGCAAGTTAGAGCATTTAATCAAAGGTAATTCTTCTAATTTAAGTTTTAATTCATACTCTGAAAGTTCTTCCATGATTATACGTGTTTTGAGTTTTCTGTAAAAGACTAAATTGGCGATTAACGCATGATATGATTATATGTATGTTACTATGTGATTATAACATGATTGATACCATGTAGGCATGATTTAAAGTGATTAAATCCATGTAATTATGCTCAATTGAGTTTTTCAAAAGTTACAGAGTATGAAAATTGTATGTCTGGTCCTCATGCACAAATTATATGCCTTAAATGGTTTATTTTAACTTGAAATTGACAGTTGGGTGTAATTATGCATGTTTAAATGAACAATACAGAGTTCAAACGGATTAATTTGGCCAATAAACGAGTTTACTGCGATTAATTTTGTTAACTGTATCAAAACTTCATAATAAGTATGAACAGTTAGATTTTTGGTCTTTAATTGGGTTGTATAGATTATTTGTGATGTTAAAATCACTCTGTATGTGTTGGGTTTTGATTTCATAACACATATGACGAATGGGTATACTTAAATTGTCAATTCGATGAAAAACTTTGGCCAAATTTGGCATTTTTCTGTGTTCTTCGCGAACTGCAGGAACTGAATTTCGTGTTTCTCGCCCCGGCGAGAATTTTGAACTGTGATTGCTCGCCCCGGCGAGAATTTTGAACTACATTTTCTCGCCCCGGCGAGAATTTTGTGAAGAGTTTTCCCGCCCCGGCGGGAATATAAAAAAAAAGAAAGAGTAAAATGACGAGAGTAAAAATTTTATTCTTTATTTGTGATCATGGTATGAAATCGTGGTTATACCTAAAGCTTAGGCTAATGTATAAAATGAATGTTAAATTACTGTGAAAGGTGGTAGCATAAGCCCATTGATTGTTCGGTGTCAACTGAGCTATTAAAATAGAAATTTTGGATGAGAATGAGTTCTGAAGTGTTTATAATACTGTAACTAATTATTGTTACTGTTTTATAAACGGAATGTATAGGTTGATTAGAGAAACGTGAGTCTTAAATTTATAGTCCACGCACGAGGCAAGTATCTTATCCTTACTTTTACGTTTACGCAAGTTTCTAAATTTCATTATCATAGAATACAAGCTTCATAATGCTATTACTTCTTGAGCAAGTTATTGTTTCTATTCCATTCCATTTCATGGATTCAATGAGATGTTTTTAATTTCCTCTTTGTAATGCTTCAGTTATATAAAACGTATTCAATCGTACCTTTTGTGAGATTTAGTTTTGATTCTCGAATTATACCTTTTGAACCATGATTGACTAGCGAACCCTTATTGATTCGACTAGTCCATAGTTGATGAGCGTTCTAAATTCTAGAAACGTTATTGAAGTAAATCCAAACCAAACTTCCTTTGGTGCGGACTCCGATGTCAAACTGAGATGAACAACCCTTATACAGGGGATTTTATTTACGCGTTAGCATTAAGATGTTGTGCACATACATGGTACAAAGGGCTGATCCCCCTGAGTACGAGAAGTAAGGTAAATATAGTCTTACGACTGTTAAAGGTTTAAAGTAGAAATACTTGATAACCTGAGACATAGTTCGTGGTCTTAAGACCCTCAGACGTTCTTTTAAATCTTGTCTTACATTCTTGACTCAAAAGCTAAATCTTCAATTATTCAATATCCATTAATTATTTCGCATGTTATTATTACTGTTGTTGTTATACTTGCTGGGCAATCATTGCTCACCCTTGCATAATAACATTGCAGCTACTGTGACACCCCCAAATCTGGGTTCTCAATTCCCCCTGATTTGGTGTTCACTATCCCATTCATTCACATCTAACTACCCATAATTAAGCAATTAAAATAAACTTAATTAATCATCTCTCAAACCGGGTTACATCAATAATTAAAATCCCAGGTCACCACAACCTTAATACATCAAATGCGGAATAAAAATATAGTCTAAAACAAGTCTGGTACAAATGTTCATCAATTAAATAATAAATCTAGAACTATTTCTGCATCTTGCCCTTGCCCTTACTGGTGGACGGCTCGTCCTGCTTCTCGGGCTTAGCTGAAATGTTTAGTGCAAGAGTGAGCAAACAATTGCCCACAAGAATGATAACAATAACTTTTAATTGAAATAGAGTTCAAATGAGAAGTAATGATTTTCTGAAGTTAATCAATAAGTAATCAAAGTTTGAATATATCTGAGGGTCTCAAGACCTCGAACTATGTCCTAGGTTAACAAGTATTTTTTTACCGTAACCTTTAACAGTCTTAAAGACTATAAATGGACCTTCATCTCGTACTCAGGGGAATCAGCCCTTTGTACAATGTATTGTGCACAACCATTTTAACGCTAAGCGTAATAATCCCCTATGTTAGGGTTGTTCATCTCAGTTTATTATAAGAGTCCTTACCAAAAGGAACTTGGCTTGGAACAAGTTTAGATAATCTAATTTTTTTTTTAAACGCTCATCAACTAAGGACTAGCTGAATTAATAATGGTTTGCTAGTCTAGTTCTTCAATAAAGTTTATATTCGAAGTTTGAATGATAATCAATAACTGAATAAATAATATCTGGAACAAAATATAATTACTCAACATGATATCAGCCTTGCTTGAATAACAATAAGCTAAGGTTAATTAATTCACTCAAAGGAAGTAAACTTGTTGAAATAATAACAAGCTTAAGAAATAAATAACTTGCTGTAATAATTTAACAAGTTTAAAGAAAGAAAACTTGCCTCAAACGTAGATTACAAATTAAATAATTCACGATCCTTAAATCAACCAATACAATTAAATATAAAATGGTAACATAAATTAGTTACAAAATTTATAATCACTTTAGGTTCCTTTTACCTAATTATAGTATCTCATTTAGCATACCATAGTCAACAAGTACTAGTTTAGCAACCATCTTGACAATACTTTAGTCACATATATAACAGTTTAATTATGCATACAATGATACATCATAGCTATCAAGAAAAGAATACATAATAATAATTTTTTTTTATCCAGCAGTGATTCTCGCCGGGGCGAGAATTCCCTTTTAAATTTTCTCGCCGGGGCGAGGTTTTCCTTAACAAATTTCTCGCCGGGGCGAAGTTTAACAGCTTATTTTCTCGCCGGGGCGAGACACCCGGCAGTCGTCTCCTGCAGTTCGCGAACAGTGAAAACTTAGGCCAAATTTGGCCAAATTTTTCCGAATTCTACCATCCAGAAAACAAATTACACATACCCAGACATCATATATGATATAAAACATTTACCTAACATGTTCTGTAAACATTTTAATCATTCTAACACATAAACAACTAATTTAAAACCAAAAATTCACTGTTAAAACCAAACATCAAGTTTCAACCGTTCTTATGAAATTAAACTCTGTAAATTCACCTTTCAACCAATTTAAACCATTCTTCTTGCAATATTCTTGTTTTTCATCAAATAATCATAAACAAATGTTAATTTTACCAATTAACAAACTATTTGAATATTAACTTCATACATATATACCACTCATGAAAATAAACTTTGTAAAACTCAAAAAAACTCTATTCTAAACATGCTTTTATGGATTAATCATTCCAATTAATCTATAATCATTACATAATCATCTAACACATGTTTTCTAACAATTACAACAAAGTAATTCATGTTTTAAGCAAGTAAATAATATACAGAGAACTAAAAAAAATAAAATACAGCAAGAGTTTATACCTTCTAATTCTTAGAAAGTTTGATTAAGCTTCCTTGCTTGAATTCTTACTCCAATCTCCAAGCTTCTCTCACAATTTTCTCTCTTTTCTCTCAACTCTCAAATTCACAGAGTTCTTCTTTCTCTTTTTCTTTCTTTCAACTGACGTAAAATAAAACTGATGGAATAAAAACTGTTAATTTAAAATAATAAAACTGATACTTAATATAATAACGTATAATCTAACTTAATTCATCAGTTATAAAATTCAAAAGCCATAAGGCTATGTTTGGTAAACACTAATAAAAATAACCTATTATTCTTATGTCTTGTTTGGTAAAACACAATTAAAATAACTCATTTTCCAACCAAAGGTCATAAGGCCTAGTTTGGAAAAACTAAATTAAAACTCCTTTCATTTATTTTAATAAACCAATATAACATATAGTTTAAAATGTCACACATTTAATTCAATTGAACTTATTATTAAATAAATTCAATAAAAATATAATTAACTCAAATAATAATTTCATTTAACAAATAACAATAATACCAAATAAATTCTCTTATTCAAATAAATTATTTATTCAAATAAACCTTTTCATCATCTAATTTAATCATTAAATTAAATTAGAATAAACATAACAAATCACATTCAAATAATATTTAACATTATTAAACTCAACAAATACCCATATTTAACTCAATAAATGAATAAAAATATTTATATAACTCAATAAATATTTTTATTCAATCATAAAAATTGCATTCGTTACATCTTTCCCTCCTTAAAAGGATTCTGTCCCCAAAATCACAACGCAATTAAATCGTCCGTTACATTCTCCCCTCCTTACAAAGATTCTGTCACCAGAATCGCAATACAAAAGTTAAATAAATAAGTGAGGGTAATTCTGCATCATTTTATCTTCGAGTTCCCACGTAGCTTCTTCAGCACTGTGGTTCCTCCAGATTACCTTAACGGAAGGTATCACTTTATTGCGAAGCACTTGCTCTTTCCTATCTACTATCTGTACAGGAACCTCTTCATAGGATAAATCTTGTTCAAATTGTATTGGTTCGTATTCGATTACATGCTTATAATCGGGCTTATACTGTCGTAGCACCGATATATGAAAGACATTGTGGACGTGGCCTAACTCAGGAGGTAAAGCTACCTCATAAGCTACCTCACCCACCCGTTTCAGCACTTCAAAGGGTCCAATGAATCGCGGACTTAGTTTACCCTTCTTTCCAAATCTGATTTTCCCTTTCCAGGGAGATACTTTGAGAAACACGAAGCTGCCGACCTCAAATTCGCGATTTTATCGGTGTTGGTCAGCATACTTTTTCTGCCTGTCTTGAGCGGCTATCAGTCTGGCTCTTATTACTTGAACAATCTCAGCAGTTTGTTGCACCAGCTCGGGTCCTAATAGTCGACGTTCACCAACCTCATCCCAGCATAACGGAGTTCTGCATTTCCTTCCGTACAACGCTTCGTAGGGTGGCATGCCGATACTGGCATGATGACTGTTGTTGTAAGCAAATTCGACCAAAGGTAAATGATCATCCCAGTTACCCTTGAAATCCATGACACACGCTCTCAGCATGTCCTCCAACGTTTGAATTGTTCTTTCACCCTAGCCATCGGTTTGAGGATGATAGGCTGTACTCATTCGCAACTGTGTCCCCAAACAAGTTTGCAGACTCCTCCAAAACTTTGATGTGAACCGCGGATCCCTGTCTGACACTATTGATACTGGAACACCGTGCCTCGAGATAATCTGACTTTGATTGGTAAAAAGTGCACTGATTTCGTCAGTCGATCCACTATGACCCATATCACGTCATATCCCTTCTGAGTAGCTGGAAGACCTACCACGAAATCCATCGTGATATGCTCCCATTTCCATTCTGGTATCTCCAAAGGCTGTAGCAAACCACTTGGTCGTTGATGTTCTGCTTTTACTCTCTGACAGGTTAGGCACTTCGCAACACACTCAGCAACCTCTCTTTTCATGTTTGGCCACCAGAAATGTTGGCGAAGATCTTGGTACATCTTCGTACTTCCTGGGTGAACCGAAAATCTTGAACTATGGGCTTCGGTCAAAATCTCATCTCTGATCTTTAGTTATGCCGGAACCCAAATTCGGCCTTCGAATCTAAGCAGTCCTTCAGTGTCAACTTTGTATTTAAGCTTTTCTCCCTCAAGCAATCTTTTCCGTATCTCAGCACATTCCTCATCTTTGAGTTGCGCTTCCTTCACTTTTTCCACCAGAGTTGGTTGGGTTTTTATCTGAAATAATTTTTTGGTTGACTCCATCTGATTCTTCATTTCTAGTTCCAACTTAGCCATTTCCTCCACGAGCTTCTCCTGAGCGGTTAACAAAAACAATTTCTCCCGACCCTTTATGCTCAAAGCGTCTGCAACCACATTGGCTTTTCCCGGATGGTATAGAATTTCACAATCATAGTCCTTGATTAACTCTATCCATCTCCTTTGCCGCATATTCAAATCCTTCTGTGTAAAAATATACTTCAGACTTTTATGGTCTGTGTATATTTCACACTTCTCCCCATAGAGATAGTGTCGCCAGATTTTCAGAGCAAACACCACAGCTGCTAACTCTAAGTCATGGTTCGGATACCCTTTTTCATAGTCTTTTAGTTGGCGCGATGCATATGCAATAACCTTTCCATTCTGCATCAACACACAACCAAGACCCTTATGCGATGCGTCGCTATACACCACAAAATTTCCTGTATCATCTGGCAAAGACAATACAGGTGTCGAACTTAGTCTCTTCTTTAGTTCTTGGAAACTCTCTTCACACTTCTCCGTCCAAACAAACTTCACTGATTTTCTTATTAAATTCGTTAACGGAGTGGCGATTCTCGAGAAATCTTGAATGAAATGCCTGTAATATCCTGCCAAACCTAGGAAACTCCTCACTTCTGACGGTGTCTTCGGCTGATCCCAGTTTATCACAGCTTCGACTTTTGATGGGTCTACCGATATTCCGTCCTTATCAATCACATGCCCAAGAAATTGCACACGTTCCAACCAATATTCGCACTTCAAAAATTTTGCATACAATTTCTCTTTCCTTAACGCCTCTAATGTCACCCTCAAATGCTCGACGTGTTCTTCCTGAGTTTTGGAATATACGAGGATGTCGTCTATAAACACCACTACGAATTTATGCAGAAATGGTTTGAACACCCTATTCATTAAGTCCATGAATGCTGCAGGCGCATTCGTTAAACCAAATGACATAACCAAAAACTCATAGTGACCATATCTAGTCCGAAATGCTGTCTTTGGTATATCCTCCTGTCTCACCTTCAACTGATGGTACCCACTTCATAAATCTATCTTTGAAAAGTACCTTGCCCCCTTCAGTTGGTCAAACAGGTCATCGATTCTTGGCAACGGATACTTGTTTTTGATCGTGACCTTGTTCAATTCTCTATAATCAATGCAAAGACGCATTGATCCATCCTTCTTCTTAACAAACAATACCGGCGCTCCCCACGGCGAAACGCTCGGTTGAATATACTTTTTATCTAGCAACTCCTGTAGCTGCGCCATCAACTCCTTTAATTCCACTGGAGCCATTCGATACGGGGCCTTCGATATAGGGGTCGTTCCCGGTGCTAAATCAATCACAAACTCGATTTCCCTATCTGGCGGTAATCCTGGTAAATCTTCAGGAAACACGTCTACGAAATCTCTAACCACTGGTATCTCTTCCAGCTTTGCACCTTCCTTTCGTGTATCAACTATGTAGGCTAGATACCCTACACAGCCTTGCCTCAACATCTTTTTGGCCTGCATCATCGTCAGACAACTCGCTTGTCTAGGCGATTTGCTACCATAAAACACAACCTTTGACGGAGTCATAAGGTTTATACACTTCTTTTGATAGTCAATAACTGCCCCATGATTAGTCAACCAATCCATACCCAATATAACGTCAAACTCCCCAAGTCGAATTGGGATCAAGTTTACCGTCGTTATCTGACCCTTAATATCTATTTGACAGTTCTTGTGGATAAGTTTAACAGGAATTATTTCCCTATTTGCAATCTCTATGTTCATAGGGTAATCTAGTTCTTCCTGGGGTAATTCTAAGTTCTTAGCAAAATCATCGGATATAAATGAGCAAGAAGCACCCGAGTCAAACAATACATAAGCATTAATATTATTGACTGGAACGATACCTGACACCACATCCTTTGACTGCACAGCGTCCTGCACTGTCATGTTGAATGTCCGAGCAGTAGATCGGCTGGGCCGCGTCGGTCCTGTTATGGTCAGATTGCCACCACCTCCGTTGTTCCCCTTTCCAGCACTAGGTCCACCTGTTGCAGTTTTCTTAGGGCAATCCCGTGCAAAATGATCCTTCAGTCCACAAATGAAGCATGCACCCTTCTTCGGATTAGGGCAGTTCGGTGCGACATGACCCTCCTGTCCACAGTTGTAGCACACCCTTTTTCCCTTTAAACAAGCACCCATATGGGTCTTACCACAGGTGTTGCATACTTCCATCTTCTTCTTCAGACTACCCTGCTAACTTCCCGCAGAGTTACCTTCAGTCCACTTCCTCTTCTGGCTATTTCCCCCATGGTTACCACTAGTCTTATAATCATTCTCACTCTTCTTCTTTCTTTGCTCCTGATTATATTTGGTCAGAGCATCACTGCCTCCTTCAGCGATGATTGCCTTCTCCAGAATCGCTGCAAAAGAATTCAGCTGAAACATCGAGACTCGACTGTACAACCAGGGCTTCAATCCCTGCTCGAACCTCCTGGCCTTGCGCTCATCTGTACTTACCTGATACGGCGCAAACCTTGCCAACTCATTGAACTTAGCAGCGTATTCAGGTACCGTCATAGTACCTTGCTTCAGCTCTAGGAACTGCACCTCCATCTGGTTCTGCGCGCTTACTGGAAGTATGTCTCGAAAAATATTTCTTTAAACCGCTCTCACGATATTATACCCTGACCACCACGAGTTTTGTTCGCCTGCCACCAGTTGCTGGCTTCTGATTTCAGCATGAATGTCGTAAATGCCGTTTTCTGGTCTTCACTGACTCTGGCGACATCGAACACTTTCTCCATCTCCATGATCCATGTTTGAGCTTCAATCAGATTCATGGAGCCCTGAAATTCTGGAGGTCCGACAGCCTTGAAGTCTTTGAAGGTCGTGGCCTGCGCTTGGGGTTGGTTCGCGAATGCTCCAGTTAATAGATTCACCAACTGCTGCATTGCATTAGCGGTGGTTTCATCATTGTTGTTTGTAGATCCCTCAGGGGCCTGTTGACGGGTTGGTTGTCTTCTTGGCGGCATCGTACTGTTAAGAATTCTCGTTATTAGATTATTACTCAATTACCTAAACATTTAAGTCTTAACTTAAACATTTATGAACAACACTTAAATACATAACACATCTGATAAACTTTCACATTTTATTCATTAACTGCTTTCAGAACATAATACAAATAGCATCGTAGTTATTTACATCATCTATCCTGAAATCACAAAGTTTCAGGATTACATCATTATTCTATCCCATTATAGAAAATTGGGATTTACAAATTATTCACTTCATAAATTTCATAATAACATAACTAATCACAGTCTATGATGACATCCCACGACGCACAGCTTCCTGGCATTCCTGCTCCATAATACGTGTCATAATCCTACGATCCATCATATCTGGATGACGATTAGCTCGATCCTGAGCTCTATCTATGGTAGTGTGAAAAATGTACTCCATCTCATCAATCCTGGCCTTCTTCGATCGCACCTCGCACTCAACTCGATCTGCGCGGTTAGCCTCCCTCAGCCAAGCTGTCTCAGCTCTCGCCCGCTCAGCTGACTCCTTTTTCAACTCATCTCGCGCAATCTCATTCCTGGCTATCAGCTGTCCTCGTCGATACTCAGACTGTACTAGCCTCTGCTCAGCCTCTGCAAGACGTGATGAAAGGTCTTGAATCTCAGCATCCTTCTGCTCCAGAGTGGTTTGACGTTCTGCAGACTGTTCTTCTAACTCCTCCTTTTCACTCTCTACATGAACCAGCTTCCACTCCACGTCTCCAAGACGTATATCTAGCTCCTCTATCTCACTGTTCTTCTGCTCCAAAGCAGTCTGTCGCTCAGCCAACTGCCCCTCTAACTCCTCCACTCTGTCCTGCAACTCTATGTTGCGATCATACACCTGTTCGTACATCTGAACACCTAAAGAAGATAGTGATATCCTCTCAGGGTCTTCCTCCTCCTCAGGATCCTCCTCAGGGTCCTCCTCAGGATCCTCCTCAGGGTCCTCCTCAGGATCCTCCTCAGGGTTCGTCTCAGGCTCAGTCTCAGGCTCATACTCGTGACCTGTAATTGTAATCAATGGGGACGGCTCCCTCGTGAACTACGTGAATATCTCGGGGCTCCTCCTCCCTAATCTGGCTGGGCTCTCCTCTATCAGTCATCCTGACAACAAAATTTTAAGTTTTAATTACTAATCGATAATACTCGATAGTACTCGCGAGCACATAAGTTCATTATCAAATAAGTACATAGCACATAATCGTTTTATTGTCTTTTATGAATTTCCGTAATCCATTCCTTAGAACTCGATAAGAGTTTATCACCACTATATTCTCTATCTTCTAAAAGGCTACTACCCTAAGGTTTTCCCCACCTAAAGGTTCATAACCTATCCTCTCTGATACCAACCTGTGACACCCCCAAATCTGGGTACTTAATTCCCCCTGATTTGGTGTTCACTATCCCATTCATTCACATCTAACTACCCATAATTAAGCAATTAAAATAAACTTAATTAATCATCTCCCAAACCGGGTTACATCAATAATTAAAATCCCAGGTCACCACAACCTTAATATATCAAATGCGAAATAAAAATATAGTCTAAAACAAGTCTGGTACAAATGTTTATCAATTAAATAATAAATCTAGAACTATTTCTGCATCTTGCCCTTGCCCTTACTGGTGGACGACTCGTCCTGCTTCTCGGGCTTAGCTGAAATGTTTAGTGCAAGAGTGAGCAAACAATTGCCCACAAGAATGATAACAATAACTTTTAATTGAAATAGAGTTCAAATGAGAAGCAATGATTTTCTGAAGTTAATCAATAAGTAATCAAAGTTTGAATATATCTGAGGGTCTCAAGACCTCGAACTATGTCCTAGGTTAACAAGTATTTTTTTACCGTAACCTTTAACAGTCTTAAAGACTATAAATGGACCTTCATCTCGTACTCAGGGGAATCAGCCCTTTGTACAATGTATTGTGCACAACCATTTTAACGCTAAGCGTAATAATCCCCTATGTTAGGGTTGTTCATCTCAGTTTATTATAAGAGTCCTTACCAAAAGGAACTTGGCTTGGAACAAGTTTAGATAATCTAATTTTTTTTTTAAACGCTCATCAACTAAGGACTAGCTGAATCAATAATGGTTTGCTAGTCTAGTTCTTCAATAAAGTTTATATTCGAAGTTTGAATGATAATCAATAACTGAATAAATAATATCTGGAACAAAATATAATTACTCAACATGATATCAGCCTTGCTTGAATAACAATAAGCTAAGGTTAATTAATTCACTCAAAGGAAGTAAACTTGTTGAAATAATAACAAGCTTAAGAAATAAATAACTTGCTGTAATAATTTAACAAGTTTAAAGAAAGAAAACTTGCCTCAAGCGTAGATTACAAATTAAATAATTCACTATCCTTAAATCAACCTATACAATTAATTATAAAATGGTAACATAAATTAGTTACAAAATTTATAATCACTTTAGGTTCCTTTGACCTAATTATAGTATCTCATTTAGCATACCATAGTCAACAAGTACTAGTTTAGCAACCATCTTGACAATACTTTAGTCACATATATAACAGTTTAATTATGCATACAATGATACATCATAGCTATCAAGAAAAGAATACATAATAATAATTTTTTTTTATCCAGCAGTGATTCTCGCCGGGGCGAGAATTCCCTTTTAAATTTTCTCGCCGGGGCGAGGTTTTCCTTAACAAATTTCTCACCAGGGCGAGACTTCGCCGGGGCGAAGTTTAACAGCTTATTTTCTCGCCGGGGCGAGACACCCGGCAGTCGTCTCCTGCAGTTCGCGAACAGTGAAAACTTAGGCCAAATTTGGCCAAATTTTTCCGAATTCTACCATCCAGAAAACAAATTACACATACCCAGACATCATATATGATATAAAACATTTAACTAACATGTTCTGTAAACATTTTAATCATTCTAACACATAAACAACTAATTTAAAACCAAAAATTCACTGTTAAAACCAAACATCAAGTTTCAACCGTTCTTATGAAATTAAACTCTGTAAATTCACCTTTCAACCAATTTAAACCATTCTTCTTGCAATATTCTTGTTTTTCATCAAATAATCATAAACAAATGTTAATTTTACCAATTAACAAACTATTTGAATATTAACTTCATACATATATACCACTCATGAAAATAAACTTTGTAAAACTCAAAAAAACTCTATTCTAAACATGCTTTTATGGATTAATCATTCCAATTAATTTATAATCATTACATAATCATCTAACACATGTTTTCTAACAATTACAACCAAGTAATTCATGTTTTAAGCAAGTAAATAATATACAGAGAACTAAAAAAAATAAAATACAGTAAGAGTTTATACCTTCTAATTCTTAGAAAGTTTGATTAAGCTTCCTTGCTTGAATTCTTACTCCAATCTCCAAGCTTCTCTCACAATTTTCTCTCTTTTCTCTCAACTCTCAAATTCATAGAGTTCTTCTTTCTCTTTTTCTTTCTTTCAACTGACGTAAAATAAAACTGATGGAATAAAAACTGTTAATTTAAAATAATAAAACTGATACTTAATATAATAACGTATAATCTAACTTAATTCATCAGTTATAAAATTCAAAAGCCATAAGGCTATGTTTGGTAAACACTAATAAAAATAACCTATTATTCTTATGTCTTGTTTGGTAAAACACAATTAAAATAACTCATTTTTCCAACCAAAGGTCATAAGGCCTAGTTTGGAAAAACTAAATTAAAACTCCTTTCATTTATTTTAATAAACTAATATAACATATAGTTTAAAATGTCACACATTTAATTCAATTGAACTTATTATTAAATAAATTCAATTAAATATAATTAACTCAAATAATAATTTCATTTAACAAATAACAATAATACCAAATAAATTCTCTTATTCAAATAAATTATTTATTCAAATAAACCTTTTCATCATCTAATTTAATCATTAAATTAAATTAGAATAAACATAACAAATCACATTCAAATAATATTTAACATTATTAAACTCAACAAATACCCATATTTAACTCAATAAATGAATAAAAATATTTATATAACTCAATAAATATTTTTATTCAATCATAAAAATTGCATTCGTTACATCTTTCCCTCCTTAAAAGGATTCTGTCCCCAGAATCACAACGCAATTAAATCGTCCGTTACAGCTACGGTTGAAAGAACTGACGAGCCATCTACTAGTAAGGGTAGAGGAAAAGCAAACAAGTGATGAAGACTTGTTGTACTTATTTTAATGATATTATGTAATAGACTTAATTTATGTTTCCGCACTGACGTTATGTTAAGGTTAGATGACCTGGGATTTATTTATGAATGATGTTGTAACCCTTAATGGGAGATTTCTATTTCCATTAATAGTATTTCCATTATGAATGAATGGGTAGTTAGATGTGATGTGATGTATATGGATAGTGAACACCAAATCCTGAGGAAACGTAGTACTCGGATTTGGGGGTGTCACAAAAGCTATATGCGAAGTTTTCAAAGTGTGAATTTTGGTTGCAAAGGGTGCAATTTTTAGGACACATTATTGACAAGGATGGTGTATCAGTTGACCCTGCGAAGGTGGAAGGAGTGAAAAATTGGGAACAACCAAAGACGCCGACAGAGGTCAGAAGTTTCTTAGGATTGGAGGGTTACTATCGAAGATTTATTCAAAAAATTTCGAAGATAGCGACGCTGTTAACCAATTTAACGAGAAAGACGGTAAAGTTCGTATGGACGGATAAGTGTGAAGAAAGTTTTTTGGAACTGAAAAAGAGATTGAGTGAAGCACCTATGTTATCACTACCAAATAATACAGGGGGATTTATGGTGTATAGTGATACGTCACACAAGGGCCTTGGGTGTGTACTGATGCAGCATAGAAAAGTCATTGCGTACACATCACGACAGTTAAAGGACTATGAGAAGGGGTATCTGACTCATGACCTGGAGCTAGCGACAGTGGTGTTTGCTCTCAAGATTTGGAGGCACTATCTATATGGGGAGAAGTGTGAAATATACATAGACCACAAAAGTCTGAAGTATATCTTCACTCAGAAAGAGCTAAATATGAGGCAGAGGCGATGGTTAGAATTGATCAAGGATTATGATTGTGAAATTCTGTACCATCCCGGTAAAGCCAATGTAGTAGTTGATGCTCTAAATAGAAAGGGCAGAGAGAAGTTGATGATGTTGATAACTCAAGAAGAACTGATAAAGGATATGGAAAGACTGGAGTTGGAAGTCAAGTATCCAAAAGATGTGGAGGAGAAATTGTATGCGATAGAGACGAGTCCGACCCTATTAGATAAAATAAGGGAGACTCAAAAGCAGGATGAAGAGTGTGAGAATTAAGAAAAGGATTTCAGAAGGTGAAGACTTGAAGTACAAGATGGATAGCAAGGGAGTGCTAAGGTTTGAAGAGAGGATCTGAATATTGATGGTTTCGGAGCTGAGAGAAGGGATTTTGCAAGAAGCTCATTCTAGAAGGTATTCGATGCACCCTAGTAGTACCAAGATGTATCAAGATTTGTGCCAGCACTTCTGGTGGTCGAACATAAAGAGGGAGGTTGCGGAGTGTCTTGGACGGTGTTTGACATGCCAGAGGGTGAAAGCAGAACATCAGAAACTGGGTGGGCTGCTACAATCGCTAGAGATTCCGAAGTGGAAATGGGATCACATCACAATGGATTTTGTGGTGGGACTTCCAGTTACTCAGAAAGGCTACGATGCGATCTCGGTGATCGTGGATCATTTAACTAAATCTGCACATTTTCTACCGATCAAGATCAGGTACAATCTAAAACAGTTAGCAAAGCTATATGTGAAGGAGATTGTGTCGCGACATGGAGTGCTGATATCTATTGTGTCTGACAGAGATCCGCGTTTCACGTTGAATTTCTGGAGGAGCTTACAAGAAAGGGTGGGAACCCAGCTAAGGTTAAGTACGATATACCATCCTCAAACGGATGGGCAAAGCGAACGAATGATTCAAATGCTTGAAGATATGCTTAGAGCATGTGTAATGGATTGGAAGGGCAGCTAGGATGATCACCTACCATTGGTGGAGTTTGCTTATAATAATAGTTATCACGCGAGCATTGGCATGCCACCGTACAAAACACTATACGGAAGGAAGTGCCGAACACCTTTATGTTGTGATGAAGTCGGTGAACGAAAATTGTTGGGACCTGAATTAGTGCGGCAGACCGTGGACGTTATCAAAGTGATAAGAGCTCGTCTGGTAGCAGCTTAGGACTGACAGAAGAAGTATACCGATTTGCATTGTCAAAAGCGAGACTTTAAAGTTGGCAGTTTTGTATTTCTAAAGGTATCTCCCTGGAAGGGGAAGATAAGATTTGGGAAGAAGGGGAAATTAAGTCCCATGTTCATAGGACCATTCGAGATTTTGAAACGAGTGGGTGAAGTGGCGTACGAGGTAGCATTGCCTCCTGAACTTGAGCACATCCATAACGTGTTTCATGTTTTAGTATTACGACCATATAAACCTGAATATAAGCATGTAATCTCCTATGAGCTGATTCAAGTCGAGAGAGATTTGTCGTTTGATGAAATTCCTGTCTAAATTTTAGATAGGAAAGAGCAAACGTTAAGGAATATTAAGGTTATACATTCAGTTAAAGTACATTGGAGAAACCATACTGCTGAAGAAGTTATAGGGAAGCTGGAAGAAAAGATGAGGAGAAATTATCCGCATCTTTTTGAGTGACCTTATATTTAAATTCCGGGGACAGAATTCTTATAAGGGTGGGGGAATGTAATGACCGCAAATCTTAAGCAATATTAAGAATTTAATTTTTATTATTAATTAAATTTCTTTTGCGTAGTTATTAAACCCTCAAATGATTTGGGTGACTATGCATGGTTATATGTTAATTAATTTAATAGTCCATAGGTGTACTTAAAGTATTAGTGGACTAGCCTAGTAAATTGTTTAAACAATCCAAGCAATTAATTTTGTCCTGGACTTGTAGATGATTAATGATGAAGTGTAAAGTATTGATGGTACTAATTGTTGCCTAATTTCTTACTAGCACTTTAACGTGCAAGTATACGCGTTCGTTTGCAATATTCAGCAAGCAAGGATATCGTTCCCACGAGAAAATATGTTAATATTTATCAATTACTAATTTCTAATCCAATTAACCTTATTTAAACTACAAATGATGTTTGAGAATTAAAGTTAAAATTAATTACTAAAATAATCAACCACGAGAATAATGCAGATTTAAAAGCTTAAGATTACAACTTCCCTTAATATTTTATTTAAACCAACACACTTCCTATTCAATTAATTAATTACAATGAATCACTAACCAAGAATTCGTTATAGTATCCACATGCTTCTTCCGAATGACACATGAACAAATCCTCATAAATCCGACATTAAAGCAACAGAATTACAAAAAATACCTTAATTAATTAACCCACTATATTCCTATGTGAATCAAGTTAACTAGGGTTTTAAGCACAAATTCTGTTAATGGTTGCAAAAGACATATAGGTATATTCCTATCCTATATGCTAATCATATTAACCTTACTCAGGTTATATGAACAGATGTTATCATACCCAGATCTAAATCTATACTCCATCTTCCAATTTTGTATAGATTATCACAGTAATTGTTGATCAGACAATTAATCAATAAACACAAGATATGATAAATGATTCAAGAGTAATTAACTTAAATTAAATAAGAAGCAATTAGTTTAAATTACATACTAAGTTCCATTGCAATCTTAATTGAAAGTTTAGTTCATAACGAATATGGAAAACATCATCTTGATTGTAAATAAAAGCATCTCAGAAATTACAAAATTAAAGATAAAAGAAGGGAACAGAAGAAACTATAAAGCTGCTCCAAATCTCTCCCATGATCTTCAAGTTCTGTAAATCTCCTTCGTGTTCTCCTTTTCGTTCTTTGTATATCTCCTCTGTATTTTTCTGTGTAATGTCTACTCTTGTATCCTTCATAAAACCTAATTAAACCGCCTGCCCCCAAGACTCCTCATCTGCGTCAACTTCTGAAACCAAATAAAAAAAAACTGCATTTTTTTCCCGCTGAACTCGTCCCGGCGAGTTCATTGTACTGAGGGAGCTCGCCTCGGCGAACTCAACTATGTTGAAATTACAATTTTGCCATTAAGCTTCAATTTTTCCATCGTGGCCCTCCATATCCATTTTCTGCAAAACAAATGCATAAACAAGTAAAATAATACTAACAATACTCAAAGATAACAAAGAATTGTGCCTAAGAAATATCCAAATCGTAGGTATAAAACCCACTCATCAAATACCCTCAAACTCAAGACTTTGCTTGTCCTCAAGCACAAATATAAAAAAAATAAAAATCAAACTAACCCAATGAATGCATATGCATGACCTACTCACTTCAAACAATAAACCAATGTAGTTCATAAATATCAGGCCTCAAAAATCAGTGACTAACAACTTAGCAGAACTTCAAATTCATGCACCATCAGAAATTTAACATATAACCAATCTTATCATACTTTCAACCCTTCCATGTATGTGTGAAGTCAACATACAAAACAAATTAAGATCTCAATCCAATCCATGTACCACAATGCTCAATAAAAGATATATTATTACATATATTACTTTTGAGTACCCCTCTTATACACTTGTTTTCCTTCTTTTTTTTCTTTCATTGTACAACGAGTGCGTTTTACGCTCCATCTCGTTGATTTTTCATTTGATTCCTTTATTCTTAACTTGTGCAACGTTTATTTTTCTTAGGCTTTTCAATGTCACCCATGTAGTGAACTTTCCACCAATGACTCCCAAACCAAATGGCTTTAGGGCAATAAGTGTAGAAACACTCCTAAGGGCTTACTTGTTCAAATGACAAAGGCCACAAAAACAAACTAGTCAAGATCTGCTCATATTTGTCCCTTCTTTCTCTTTTATAAATTTCTTCTTTTCAGACAAACATCGAAGTAGGATTTATTCATATTTTTTTTTTCAACAAGTGATAGAGGTCTGTATATCTTTAATGAGCACCTAATACATAAAATTGAACCAAAACCTAACCAATCCAACACATTGACGTGCGCAATTCAAATCACAGGGTCTCAAGTTTAACAAAAATAGTCACAGTTAAAATTCTTAACTTAGCAATCCTTATCCGTCTAACTAAACTGATTAGATAATTAATCGAAGTTCTTATCATTGGCCTTCCTTAAACGCTTTACATTAATTCATTGCTCTGTGAACCTAAATGCAATTCTATATGATCTTAAATTTTTTTATTTTTTTTATTTGAAATTTTTACTTTTTTTTCTTGAATTTAAAAATAACTAACATTACAATGTATGTTAAACTACTAAGTAATGCAATATGAAATGATTATGTAGAACGACATGCACATCCACCCTCAAACTCAGAATAAACAATGTCCTCATTGTGTATAAATTCAGAAATTGAAACAGAGGACTTCCCTGATAGGTCAAGCATCGTGATCGACCTCATCATCGACTTTCGGGTCTAGCGGTGGAAAAATTGGTAATGGCCGAGGCTCGAGAAAATTTGAAGGAGCTGCAGTCGGGTTCAGCCTCGCGAACAACTCTATCAGTGTCGAGTTAAAAGAACTTTGATGGGCAAATATGTGAGCTTGTCGATCAGCCAACCTTTGATTTTGCCTTTCCAAGCACATAACCCGACCATCTATCCGCAACTGCATATTGCGAAATTGATTGCTAAACCTTGCCTTTCGTTGCAGTCCAGAAGTCGTCGAAGCATCATCATCAGAATCATGATCTTCTTCATCTCCGGGTGGAGGCGGAATGATGAAACCTAAACCACGGGGATGCTACTCACCACCTTCCCATTCCTTATATCTTGTGATTAAACCGTGATCCAGAAGAAGCAAAGGTGGCTGCACAACTTTCTCAGTGCTCCATCGAACCCCCGCTTGGTGACACAAGCCACATATAAATGACGGATGTGGCAACCTGCCCTGAGTATGTCCTCTCAAATTCCTTCAAATGGACTCCTCAATCACATGTCCCACATTAATTTATAAACCCATCACAATTGCATATAACAGTAGTGCTTTATCCTTCGGGACATCACTCACATGTTGAGATGGCATGAGCTTGGCCGACAAAAATGCATACCAGATTTTTCCATATCGGCTTAAGTCTTTACTATGGAAGTACATTGCACCACGTGGGCCCTTAGATGTCCAAACAATCCCAGGCTTGAATAAATCAGTTACTATCTTCTCAATGTTTGGACCTCCAGTAACAAACTATGAATATCGGTAGTGTCCCTCTGGCCTTAAATTATAGAATTCATTGATTGTATGTGCACTAAAAAAAATGTTCTTGCCCCTGATCATAACCTCAAAAGGTGACTTGTCCTCTGCATTTGCGTAAAATTCCTTGACAATTGATACTATAGTCGGGTCCTATTGATCTGTAAACGTGTCACATCCCCTTTCTATGATCTGAAGCGCCATCTCACCATCCAAAAGTTCATCCGGGCGAAGACCCTGCTTAGGAGTTAGAGCTTTTCCCCGAGATGTAGGAATCAAATCTGTCCGCCCCTTCTGCACTTACGAACTTTTTCCTATCATACGCTCGTGTCGGTACCGATAAAGAACTCTCACCCCGTTGCCGTTTAGGTGCCATGATCAACTAACCCAATTGATTTCTTACCCAAACAGTGTTCAATCAGGTCAACTTTTCTTTGGGACAATTCAATGAACACGTGGTGTGTGCTAACTGAAATTCTTTCTTCAAAGACCTCCCCCAAACTCGTTCTAGCACCCAAACTCGTTTCAACAGAAATTGCCAATGCAATGTAATTTTCAATCAAAACATAGCAATAAGCAACCCAAAATCCTCCAATTGAGCCAACACAAACTCAATTGGGCAACCGATTTAATTACAATTCCAACTCAACAATAGATGAATATTTACATGCAAATCCAAGTCTAACAGTCTAACTGTCCAAGAATCTCCATCACAAATGTTAAATTGATATTACCTTGCCCAAAGTGGTTGAGAAAATTGGTTTGTGTATGAGCTACAATTTGGGGATAAACCCTTTTGAATGCTCAGTAGGTTGAAGATGAATCCGTGTGAAACCCTTGCTAAAATCCCCAATTTGAGAAATGAACTCCAATTGAACTTACTTGACTGCTTTGTACGGTTGAGGAGTCTCCCCTATTTTGGTTGATGAAACCGTGTGAGTATGAATTAATGAAGACCAATTCGCTCGAATACCCAATTTGGGATGTGAACACCAATTGGAAGTTGAATCCGTGTAGGACAAAGAGATGGTTGAAGATTTCGTTTGGGTAAAGGAGAGAAGCTTTGGTTTGGGATTTCGGTAATTAAGATGAGGGAAGATTGAATTTGGGTATGTTTAAGAGTGTGGGTAATGCAATCCGATCAGGTTTCAAAAGAATTTAAAAACAGATTTCCCCTAAACTCGTCGGGGTGAGCTCATTAAGCTTGGGAGCTCTCCAGGGCGATGTTAGACAGAGAGGTATGGGTCGGGGCAAGCTTAGACGGTACTGAGGCAAACTTGGACAGAGGAGTTCTCGTCGGGCGAGTTCATTCCTCATGATAATCTCGCCGGGGCAAGTTCCCTGTTTCTCAAAATTTTGAATTTCCTTCTTGTTTCAAGGCTACCATGTTAAATCCCGACACCTGTAATAAAGATCAATGATCTAGATTAGAAAGACCAACATAATATCATGGAGAGACTTATAAAGCAGATAACAATCCTAAAATTTAACTATATAAACGCACTAATTAATTGAAAATTTCAAAGTATGCTAAATTAAAAATTAAGACAATGATTTGGTTGCCTCTCATCAAATGCTTGGTTTAACGTCCTCAACTCGACTTTATCTCCTACATTCTAATCAGCAAGGCAAACAGATGTTTTTTCACAATCGATATGACCCCCATAATAATGCTTCAACCTTTGACCGTTGACCTTAAAGACACGTTTTGAATTCGGATCTTCAACTTCCACGGCTCCGTGAGAAAAAACCTTGGTAATAGTGAATGGGCCTGACCAACGTGATTTTAACTTTCCTGGGAAGAGTTTTAGCCTAGAGTTGTATATCAACACTATTTTCCCTGGTTCAAATTGTCTTGCTATTATTTTCTCATCATGCCACCTCTTAACCTTCTCCTTATACAACTTAGCATTCTCGTACGAGTGGAGTCTAAATTCATCCATTTGATTCATTTATAAGAGGTGTTTTTCTCCCACAGCAGACATATTAAAGTTTAACTTCCGGATAGCCCAATAAGCATTGTGTTCCAACTCTACCGGAAGATGGCATGTTTTCCCATATACCAACCTGTATGGTGACATCCCTATCAGTGTTTTTTAAGCTGTCTGATATGCCCATAATGCATCGTCCAGCTTGCTTGCCCAATCTTTCTTACTAGGGTTCACTACCTTCTCAAGGATTCATTTTACTTCTCGGTTAGATACCTCGGCTTAGCCGCTCGTCTGCGGATGGTACGCAATTGTTATCTTGTGAGTGACTCCATACTTAGCGAGAATAGCAGAGAACTGCTTATTGTAAAAATACGTGCCCTCGTCACTAATGATTGCACGAGAAGTGTCGAATCTAGAGAAGATATACTTGCGGATGAACTTAACCACGACTTTAGCATCATTAGTAGGTGTTGTTATAGCTTCAACCCACTTTGAAACATAATCCACCATAAGCAATATATAAGAATTCCCCAAAGAGGAAGAGAATGGTCCAATGAAGTCAATACCCCACACGTCAAACAGTTCAACCTCTAGGATTGTGTTGAGTGGCATCTCGTGTCTCTTTGATATATTGCCAACTCTTTGACATCTGTCACATTTCAACATGAACACATGGGCATCCTTAAAGAGTGACGGCCAGTAAAATCCACATTGTAGCACCTTGGCTGCCGTTCTTTCTCCCCCAAAATGTCCACCATAGTCGGATGCATAACATTGCTGTAGAATACTCTCCATTTCATCTTCTGGAACTCACCTTCTTATTAATTGATCTGCACACTGCTTGAATAAGAATGGCTCATCCCATAGATATTGCTTCACATTATGTAGAAATTTCTTTTTCTACTGGCTAGTCAAATCTGGCAGAAACACCTTTCCCACAATGAAATTTACAAAATCTACGTACCATGGTGTCTCCAACTTTACCGCAAACAATTGTTCATCCGAGAAAAACTCGTTGATCACTGTTTTATCATCCTTATTTAATTCTGAATTCTCTAATCGTGATAAATGATCAGCAACCTGATTTTTTGTCCCTTTCCTGTCCCGGATCTCCAAGTCAAACTCTTGAAGCAATAATATCCATCGAATCAATCTCGGCTTGGCATCCTTCTTAGATATTAGTTATTTAATTGTCAAGTGGTCCGTAAACATAATCACCTTGGTCCCAATCAGATATGAACGAAACTTATCAAAAGCAAAAACAACTGCCAATAGCTCATTCTCAGTGGTTGTATAGTTCAGTTGGGCATCCGATAATGTCTTCCTAGCATAATAAATGGCATGGAAAGTCTTGTCCTTACGTTGGCCGAGAACCGCGTCAATCGCATAATCGCTGGTGTCGCATATTAATTTAAATTGATTACCCCAATCTGGTGCTATAATTACTGGTGCAGTAATCAACTTTTGTTTCAACACTTCAAAGGCTTCATAGCATGCTTTATCAAAGTTGAACGGAACATACTTCTCCAAAAGACTGCACAATGGCTTTGTGATTTTGGAGAAGTCTTTTATAAATCTTCTATAAAACCCTGCATATCCCAGAAAACTCTGAATACCCTTAATTGAAGATGGTGGAGGAAGGTTCTAAATGGTTTCAAGCTTCGCTCTATCTACCTCAATTACTTTTGTAGAAACTTTATGACCCAAGATTATCCCCTCTTGGACCATAAAATGGCATTTCTCCCAGTTTAAAATCAAGTTTGTCTCCATACACCGTTTGAGCACAAGAGTGAGATTGTCCAAACAATGATCGAATGTATCTCCAAAAACTGAAAAATTGTCCATAAATACCTCGAGATTGAGCTCGACCATGTCGAAAAAAATGGCCATCATACACCGTTGAAACATCGTAGGTGCATTGCATAACCCAAAAGACATTCTTCGGAAAGTAAAAGTACCTTAGGGGCATGTGAATGTTATTTTTTCCTGGTCTTCGGGTGCTATGGCTATCTGATTGTAGCCTGAGTAACCATCCAAAAGGCAGTAATACTCATATCCTGCAAGCCTGTCCAACATCTGATCGATAAATGGTAGAGGGAAATGGTCCTTACGAGTAGCCTTGTTTAACTTTTGGTAATCCATACAAACCCGCCACCCCGTAACTGTCCGAGTAGGGATCAACTCATTATTCTCATTCACGACTACTGTCATTCCCCATTTCTTTGGCACACATTGAACTGGACTCACCCATGAACTATCTGAGATAGGGTAGATAATTCCTGCATCTAACCATTTTATAATTTCCTTTTTAACCACTTCCTTCATTATAGGGTTAAGTCTACGCTGTTGCTCTATAATCGGTTCCGCTTCCTCTTTAAGTAGAATCTTGTGCATGCAGATTGATGGGCTTATCCCTTTGATATCCGCAAGAGTCCACCCAAGAGTTGTCTTGTACTGCATAAGTACCCTTAGTAACTTTTCCTCTTGAACCTCATCAAGTGAAGCAGATATTATGATTGACAGAGTAGACGAAGAACCAAGGTATGCATACCGTAGATGGTTAGGCAGTGGCTTGAGTTCCAAGATTGGCGGTTCTTCCAATGATGATTTGACCTTTTTTGATGGCTTTCCCAAATAGTCCAAGAGTTCAAATGTTGGCCTGACTCGTGTGGATTTTGGAGCTGAATCTAACATTTGGGCCAATTCTAAAATAGTTAAGTCATCAGACATGTTTTCACTTACCAATGCTGCTTCTAGAGGGTCTTTGTTCACTGCTTCAATAAATACTTCCTTAATTGTTCCCTCAATCAACTCAACCCTGAAGCACTCTTCCTCTGGAAATTTCATACCTTGAAAATGTTAAAAGTTACCTCTTCATCGCGGACCCTCATTGTTAACTCTCCTTTCTATACATCCATTATTGTCCTACCCGTAGCTAAAAACGGGCGTCCAAGGATAATTGGTATGTTACTATCTTCCTTAAAATCAAGAACTATGAAGTCCACAGGGAATATGAATTTATCTACTTTTACTAGCACGTCTTCTACTATTCCCTTTGGATAGGTGAGAGATCTATCGACAAGCTGTAGAGTAACATTCGTTGGTGTAGCTTCCTTCAACCCAAGCTGTTGATAAACTGATAGAGGCATAAGGTTGATACTTGCTCCCAAATAACACAGACACCGGCTAAAGAACTGAGTTCCGATTGTGCACGGAATGGTGAAGCTACCTGGATCCTTCAACTTTGGTGGTAACTTCCTTTGTAAAATCGCGCTACATTCTTCCGTCAATGCTACTGTCTCGAACTCCCCTAGCTTCCTCTTCCTTGCTAAAATATCCTTCATGAATTTGACATAGCTAGGCATTTGTTCTAGAGCATCTGCGAATGGAATATTGATCTGCAGCTTTTTAAACACTTCTAAAAACTTCGAAAACTGTCTACCTAACTTCTATTTTTGAAATCTTTGTGGAAACGGTACAGGTGGTATAACTGGAATCTGCTTTTCTTCATTCTTCTTTTCTACCACTTTTCCCTCAGACTTGCCTTCTGAATTTTCAACTTCTTTTTCATCATCTTTCTCAATACTAGCTTTCTTATGCTCATCAGAATATGTAGCCAACTCCTTCCCACTTCTGAGTGTAACTGCTTTGCACTGTTCATTCCCATCTTTCCTCGGATTCTTCTCAGTATCACTCAGTAGAGAGCCTTGAGGTTGATTGTTTAAAGTATTTGCTATCTGCCCTATTTGATTTTTAAGATTCCTTATAGCTGCTGATTGATTCTTCGTTGTTGCTTCAAACTGAATCACCATTCTTGCGAGCAATTCCTCCATTTGAGATAACTTATCAGGTTGTTGAGGTTGTTGAGGTTGTTGTTGAGGCTGAAATCCAGGTGGGTATGCCTGTCTTGGAGCTTGAGCTTAAGGCTGTTGCTGATTGTTGCTCCAAGAAAAATTTGGTTGGTTCCTCTATCCTGGATTATAAGTATTTGCATTACTGCACTGTTATCGATTGAAATTAGACACAAATTGAAGTGATTCAGAGCTTATTGTACATTGATCACTTAAATGGTTACCCGCACATATCTCACACACTGTTTCCATTCTTTGAGCATTTTGTACCTCAAGTGCATCTACTTTCTTTGTAAGAGAAAAAATTTGAGTTATCACTTGAGCTGATAAAGCTGTCATAGCATTAATTTCATATACCCCCGTTGTCTTAGGTTGAGTCATTCTTGCAGTTGGCCACTGGTAATTATTAGTTGTTATTGTCTCTAGCAGTTGATACACCTCATCACAGTTTTTGGCAATAATAGCTCCACCCGCTGCAGCATCTATACTTGTCCTCACCATACTGGCTAATTCGTTGTAAAAAGTTTGTACCTGAAGCCATTTAGGAATCCCATGATGTGGGCATCTTCTTAACAAGTCCTTAAATCTTTCCCATGCTTCATAAAGTGATTCTGAGTCATGCTGAACGAAAGAGGTGATATTGTTCCGCATTTTTTCTATCTTTGCAGGCGGGAAAAACTTAGCAAGAAATTTCTGGGCTAGATCGTTCCATGTGGTAATCGAGCCTGGCGGTAGTGAATGAAGCCAACTCTTCGCTTTATCTCTAAGGGTGAATGAGAACAATTTAAGTCTTATAGCATCTTCCGTCACTCCATGATACTTAAACATATCACAGATTTCCATGAAACTAACCAAGTGATAGTTCGGATCATCATTCGGCAACCCTCTAAATTGAACGAAATTTTGAATCATCTGTATTGTTCCAGGTTTTATCTCAAAACTAGCGGCAGTAATGGCAGCCCTTGTGATACTAGACTGAATTTCAGTAACTTACGGCATGGCATAGTCCCGCAATGACTTTTGCTCCTCTTTAGCCATTTTATCTAGCTTCTCTAGTGTCTCTCGTGTTTCTTTAACCCACTTACACAACCGTTTTAACTATTTGTCAATATCGTCCTCATATGGTTTAAGCTCTGACTGTTTTGATCATGTTTGCATACACAAGACAAGAACACCTGAGAAGAACAGAGAAGTAAAAGTTTAAATTAAGATTAACTTTATCAAAATTAATAACGACTAAATATTAAAATAATTTCCCCGACAACGGAGCCAAAAACTTGTTGCCTAATTTCTTATTGACACTTTAACGCGCAAGTATACGCGTTCGTTCGCAATATTTAGCAAGCAAGGATATCATTCCCACGAGAAAATATGTTAATATTTATCAATTACTAATTGCTAATCCAATTAACCTTATTTAAACTACTAATGATGTTTGAGAATTAAAGTTAAAATTAACTACTAAAATAATCAACCACGAGAATAATGCAAATTTAAAAGCTTAAGATTACAACTTCCCTTAGTATTTCATTTAAACCAACACACTTCCTATTCAATTAATTAATTACAATGAATCACTAACCAAGAATTCTTTATAGTATCCACGCGCTTCTTTCGAATGACACATGAACAAATCCTCATAAATTCGACATTAAAGCAACAGAATTACAAGGAACAACTTAATTAATTAACCCACTATATTCCTATGTGAATCAAGATAACTAGGGTTTTAAGCACAAATTTTGTTAATGGTTGCAAAAGACATATAGGTATATTCCTATCCTATACGCTAATCATATTAACCTTACTCAGGTTATATGAACAGATGCTATCATACCCAGATCTAAATCTATATTCCATCTTCCAATTTTGTATAGATTATCACAGTAATTGTTGATCAGGCAATTAATCAATAAACACAAGATATGATAAATGATTCAAGAGTAATTAACTTAAATTAAATAAGAAGCAATCAGTTTAAATTACACACTAAGTTCCGTTGCAATCTTAATTGAAAGTTTAGTTCATAACGAATACAAAAAACAACATCTTGATTGTAAATAAAAGCATCCAAGAAATTACAATATTAAAGATAAAAGAAGGGAACAGAAGAAACTATAAAGTTGCTCCAAATCTCTCCCTTGATCTTCAAGTTCTATAAATTTCCTTCATGTTCTCCTTTTCGTTCTCTGTATATCTCCTCTGTATTTTTCTTCGTAATGTCTACTCTCGTATCCTTCATAAAACCTAATTAAATCGCCTGCCCCCAAGACTCCTCATTTGCGTCAATTTCTGAAACCAAATAAAAAAACTACACTTTTTCCCCGCTGAAATCGCCCCCGACGAGTTCATTGTACTAAGGGAGCTCGCCCCGGCGGACTCAGCTATGTTGAAATTATAATTTGCCCATTAAGCTTCAATTTTTCCATCTGACCCTCCACAACCATTTTCTACAAAACAAATGCATAAACAAGTAAAATAATACTAACAATACTCAAAGATAACAAAGAATTGTGCCTAAGAAATATCCAAATCGTACGTATAAAACCCACTCATTACTAACAATTTATAGTTCCACTAGGAATTTATAGTGGACTAGCCCAGTTGGTTTTAAACAGGCCCAATCCCAAGTGTTGGCGGATGGACTTGTAATTTGGGGCATGAGTGTAATAAATTCCTTGTAGACTTATAAATTGAGGTGCTTGGTATGTGTGTGTGTGTATATATAGATATATATATATATATATATATATATATATATATATATATATATATATATATGTATGTGTGTATGCTTTGACCTAGTAAGTGTAGGCCCACACCAATAGCAAGCTTGCAAAGTCTATTCGGTGAAGCCCAATTGGGGATTTACCCTTAACAGTAGCGGAACATATTTTAATCGGCAATATAGGATTTCTTTCGTTTCTTATGCACAATTTATCTAGGCCAATGGCCTATTACTCTACTCTGCGTAAGGATCACCATGGGTATGGCGGGGGAAGGAGTTGGTAGTACTTTCTACCTAATCTCCCTTAATCCATGGGTACAACCGATTGTGTGTTGATCCTACGGTTTGAGGTAAAGACCAGTGAATGGGTAAGCTATCTATAAATAGATCCGAAAGGAAGGGAATCTAACAAGCGAATGCCCTCTAGCTTCATCACCTACTTCGGGAAAAAGAGAAGAAGTGCAACCAAATCAAGGATGTGAGAAGTTTGAATCTCAGTAGTTACGGTCTATCTATATTAATATTATGATTGGTTCAAATGTTCGAATTAGCTTAATGGTCAGATATGGTACATAAGCCAAGTGCTCTGGGATCATGTCTTAAATAAGACCATAAATATTGACATAGGGCTTATAATCGATTCCTAGTTAGACCAATGTAAGGTGGTCTACGTCAGAAAGGAATGTAAAGTTTAACTAGTAAAAATGTGTAATAATGAGTAATAATGGGAATGTCGAAGCCGTCCTGATGAGGTTCGCCACCTTATTCCGAACCCATGAACCTAAGTAACGGTGTTAGACATAGGTTTTTCACCCGACACCAAACCGTAAAGAGGTTCCCGAAGTAGAATCTATAGTCGAATTTGAAGGTTTTGGTAGCTAATAAGGGTTTGGTTCAGTACTGGACCCGAAGCCGAACCCCTAATAATAGTAAGACTCGAACCTGACTCCTGAAGTCACAGATATAAAGTTGAAATCCTAAATGTCGTTGAGACCCAAACCTCTAGTTTCCCGAAGCCAAACACAAAAAAATACATCCGATCCCGAAGAGGTCCCCGAACTACGAGAGGTTCTGAAGTGGAGCCGAAGTCAGAACTTTGTAGGCAGCGGGTCGATCAGACCCCAAACCGTGTTTCTAGATGTATATGACCTCAGATTAATCAGCCAGGGGACGTCCCTTAAGCTAAAAACATGAAATTGCCTTGATTCTCAGTAAGTACTGAAAAGGACTCTACGATTGTAGAGTGACTTCACTCTAATCGTAGAGCGCACTTATAACCGTAGAGTAAGTTAGCCAGGTCAGTCAGAGATCGTAGAGTGAACTATGCCGATCGTAGAGCTTCACTAGTCGATTGTAGGGTGAACTCTGCTGATCGTAGAGCTTCACTGGTCGATCGTAAAGTGAACTCTGCCGATCGTAGTGCTTCATTGGTCGATCGTAGAGTGAACTCTGTAAATCGTAGAGCTTCACTAGTCAGTCGTAGAGTGAACTTTACTGATCGTAGAGCTTCACTAGTTGATCGTAGAGTAATATGGCTTAATCGTAGAGTCACCCCACTGATCGTAGAGTGACTCCACCGACAGTATTAGAGCCGTACTGATCGTAGAACTGTCATAACAGACCATGGGTAGTATAAAGGGACCGTAGAATAAACCACATGAGTCTCTTGAGCAAGTTTATTTAATGCGTTATTGATACTTAACTATGACTGATCAGAGAGTAAATTATAATTACTGTAGGATACTTGTATAACAGAAACGTAGAGTAAATAGTAAGCAGCAGATCAGGCAAGTTCCTAACCTTGAACTTCTTACCTATTGTAAGTTCTCTGACCTTATTCAGATGTTCTTTTGTGCAAGATTCTCTCACTTTGAGCTAATTAAATTATTATACCGTTGTGTATATATCGGTTGCCAGTTTCTTAAATCAAACTTGAATTACTATTCCTTATTCGTATTAGTGGTTTAATTATTGATAATTATTCCACATCATTGATAATTGTTGATATTCGCACGATGTGCATTTGGAATTTTGTTCTATCATTGAATGGTGCATTATTTAAAGTTCAGAATTCATGAACTATTTAAGATATAGTCTATGCCATTCGTTTCGGCTAGGCAGTTGCATGTTAAAATTTATAGAAGCTATCTTAACTAGTAGTTGGTGCAGATTCTTGGACTAAGAGAGCAACCCTTGACAAGGGGGTATAATCGTCAGTTATCCGATACAGTCAGAGTTAAATGTTATGCATATACATGGTATACGAGAAGCTAATCACCTCACGTATTCTGGCGGAGTAAAAGGGGTCATTTCGAATGATTAGCACCTTTGTTTTGTTCAGGGTCCTTCAGACCACTCAGCAATAAATAATCAATATTCACTTCTTCATTTGAACGTTAATTATGTTGTTTCAGTTGATTCATCAATGGTCATAAATTGTTGAACTGTGTTATTGTCACTCTTATTCATTCATGATATATCTTCATTATTCAATTTAAACTTGCTGAACAAAGTTGTTGCTCATCCTTGCTATATCATGAAATAATTGCAGTTAAGCCGGAGAGTTTCAAAAAGGACAAAGGCAAAGGAAAGCTTAAGGAATAGTCGCATAATACTTATCTATATGTTATTATTCTGTTTTGTAAATCATAGAACTCTGGATACTTCTAGGGCATCTCCTGATGTATTTATTTAAGGTTATAGACCTTGGGACCATAGTAAGCCTTTTGTAATGAACAACATATGTTTATTTATTCCGCATTAGGTAATATATATCGTTTAGAGGTTGTTGGATAGTCATTATCGTGAGCACCAAATTCGAGGTATTGGTAGCCGAATTTGGGGGTGTCACATTACCCTCTCAGGCAGTTGTCAATCCAAGAGAGAATGTTAGTGGCATCATACTAAGGAGTGGAAAATAGATGCATGAACCTAAAACTACTGCTGAATATGATGAGAAAAATGACAAGGGGAAACTAGTGACATCTAAGGTAATACCTAACCCTTCTTTTTAGTTTAAGACTAATCATTTACCTTTTCCTCCCAGGAATTCCAGAACTTCAAAGAAGGATGAGCAAGAAAAGGAGATTCTAGAAACCTTCAGGAAGATAGAGGTGAATATTCCTTTACTTAATGCAATCAAGCAGGTGCCAAGGTATGCAAAATTTTTAAAAGAATTATGCACTAACAAAAGAAAATTTAGAGATGATGAGAAAGTAACTGTTGGAGAGAATGTATTCGCAGTTCTCCAAAGAAAATTGCCCCCTAAGTGTAAAGATCCAAGCTTGTTTACCATTCCATGTAAGATAGGTAATACCAGATTTGAAAAGGTCATGCTAGATTTAGGAGCGTCAATTAATATTATGCCATTATTTGTTTATGTTTCTTTAAATCTAGGTCCTTTGAAAAATACTGGTGTTATTATCCAATTGGTCGATCGTACTAACACTTACCCTGAAGGGGTAATTGAAGATGTGTTGGTGCAGGTGAATGAGTTAGTATTTCCTACAGATTTCTACATTGTGGACATGGCTGATGATACATCTCCAAATCCTGCTCATATTCTATTAGTGAGGCCATTCTTGAAAATAACTAGAACAATGATTGATGTGCACAATGGGACCTTTGGAGTTTAATAGAGAAAAGATTCAATTCAATAAATATGAAGTCATGAGGTACCCTAGTGATATTAATCTTGTTTTTGTTATTGATGTAGTTGACTCCTTAGTGCAGAAATCTTTTGAGCAAATACATAAGGAAAGCTTGGAGGTTGCCATCATAAACAGTGTGGAATTGAATAAAGAAAAAGAAATTAAGAAGAGTACATATCTGAAGGAGGCTATAACTGCATTACATTCTTTACTAAAAATTTCATATAAGTATGCAATCTGTTCCATTTCGTTACCTGCTACTCACAAGAAATTATTAACTTCTGTTGTGCAAGCTCCTACTATAGATTTGAGACCATTATCGATTCACTAGCAGTATGAACATCTGACTACGTAGATTGAGAGGCTCGTGTCGGGCAAACGACATTAAACAAATGTGCTCTTGGGAGGCAACCCAAGAAATCAGATTTGATTTTCTTGAAAGTAGTATGCACACAAGCCAATCATATTTGATATGATGTAACATATACTTTGTAATAATAAAAGTATTAAAGGCATTTTTACTTATCTACATGCTGCTGTTATTTAATATGTGATAAACCCATAGTTTTAAGCAATGCTTTTAGAATCACGATGATGATCATGCTAATGAGATCTAAATTCTTAGAAAGCTTAAAATTAAAATCGTTCCTAATCGTTGGGTTACTAAAAAGGGAATTAGTGAATCTAGATAGATTAGTACATACGTTGCTTGCTCTTAGGAAGAGGATGATTAACCTCATAATCAATTGTGTAGAGACACTAAAGCAAGTATGTAGGTGCTTATTGAAGAATAAGTTCACTGAACGTGGCTCACTAAGGAATACCTAATGGAGTTTTACTCGCCTGTCAATAGGAATTCCTCTAGTGATAGTAGTATAAGTGATCCTTGAACTTGAGATCATCATAGTATCTTGTGTATAATGAGTTATACTTTGCATATCCCTTAAGACCTTTAGGGTATATCAAATGGTATAATTGGGTATAATAAGTTGTACATGGAGATAGGTAAATGATCAACAAAGAATCTACCATATCTAGTAAAAGATGTTAATGTCCTATGTGATTCGATAAATGACAACTCAGTAGTCATTGGCCAAGGCAGAATGAAATTAGAAAGGAGTTTCTAATTTGCATTATTTAGAGTTGTGCATTTGAGAATCGAAATGCCTATAATTAAATAAAATAAGACTTGACATTAATTCCATATCTTATATTTAATTGGGACATTGTATGGTAGAAGGATTGAATTATACGGTAACTATTCACTAAAAGGTTCTTTTGTGATTAATGTTGAAATCTATATTATCTGGAAAGTCGTTGATCGCTAAGGGGCTTACCCTTATTGTAGAATAAATGTTATTTATTTAAATGAATTAAATAGTTTAATTTATTTAAAATTATTTAAATAAGAGTAGAATTGTTCTAATTGATTTATTCACAACCGGTTTAATATGGAGAACCTAAAGGGTCACACCGCAAAAGAAAAATATTTGTTTAACAAGTAAATGACATAATTGTAAAAATAAGTTAAGTGTACTTAATTTAATATATGCAGATAGAATAAATTAAATAGCTTAATATTTATTATTTAATATTTTGGAAATATTAAATATAAATTAATAAGAGGAGTCTTATTATTATTATTATTACTATTACTATTATTTAATTCCTAATAGGGATTGGGAATTAATAATAGTAGTACTCTCTCATGAATTCCTAATTGGATTAGGAGTATAATTAATTAAAGGAGTTTAATTAGAATAGAAACCATAATCCTAAATAGTTTAGGGAAGGGTTTTCCTACATCTTTAAATAAGAGAAGTTTTATCATAGATTGAGGTTACATATTCTTGCATAAGAATTGTGGAGAGTACTTACAATTTCTATAGAGATAGAAACTAGGGTTTTGCCAACACCAATCTTCTTGAACAAGTATTATTCCTTGGTGGATCACCTCTAGAGGCCAAACACTTGGGTGGCTAACGTTAATCAAAGGAAGGAATTTAATCGGTGGAATTCAAGGAGAACGCGAAGGAATTGGAGTTAAACTTGTACTTGAGGAAGCTAGATTTCTACAAGGGTATAATTCTTATTCTCCATCTCTTTTGTTTAATTAATAATTGTGCATAAAGAAAGATCATGGTGATGGTTTGTATAAAATTTTAAAATCTAATTTTATCGCTGTGACACCCCCAAATTCAGGTACCAATTCCTCGAATTTGGTGCTCACGATAAAATACATTCATACACCTCTAAACAACATAAATTAACTAATGCGGAATAAATAAACATATGTTGTTCATTACAAAAGGTTTACTACGGTCCCAAGGTCTAAAACCTTAAATGAAATACATCGCAGAATACCATAATAATACAAAATGATTCCACGAAATACATAACAGGATAGTACATATAACTATTCCTTAAGCTTTCCCTTGCCTTTGTCCGCTTTGGAACTCCCCGGCTTAGCTGCAATAGGTTCATGATATAGCAAGAGTGAGCAACTACTTTGCTCAGCAAGTTTAAAAGCAAGAATGAAGATATATCATGAATGAATAAGAATAATAGCTGCATAGATCAACAATTTACGAACATTGATGAAATAGCTGAAATGACATAATCAAAGTTCAAATGAAACAATGAATAATGATTATTTACTGCTGAGTGGTCCAACCGACCATGAACTTTTGGCCAAAGAGTCAATCATTCGACTAACTCTTTTAAAACCTGGCCCCGTCAGTTATACTCGAGGGGATCAGCCTCTTGTACACCATGTATATGCATAACATTTAACTCTGACTGCATCGAATAGTCGACACATTATAATCCCCTAATAAGGGTTGCTCTCTCAGTCCAAGAATCCATACCAGCAACCGGTTTGGATAGCTTTTAAAATAATAACCTGTACGTGTCTAGCCGAAACGAATGGCGTAGACTATCTCCTTAAACAGTTCATGAATGAAGAACTTAAATATTTCACAGTCCAACAACAGATAATGAATTCAAATGCACAAGGTGCGAACATCAATAATTTATCCTTGATGTGGAATAATTAACAATAATCAATCCACTAACATAGCTTGAAAGAAATAACTCAATTTGAGTCATGAAACCTGCAACAATATACAACATTTGTATAAAATAGGAAACTTGCTCAATAACAACAATTGAGTAAGGGACTTGCAATAATATAGAATGGTTGCTCAATTAATAAACAACTCGCACAATAATAAAAGTTGTACAGGTTAGGAAACTTGCCCAACACAAGGGTTAGACAAGGGTTAGAGAACTTGCATTCAATATATAGAAATAATGAAGTTAGGGAACTTGCCTGAAGCGCTGTTACAATATTACAACACACGCTCCTTAATATCCTACACAATTAGGTACATATTCACATACAATTAGTCACATACGGGATACCAAATATTTGTTTACAACTCTATAATGTCCCATTCAAATAAGAAACAAAATATTAAATAAGGTTATGCCCACTAGTCACGGCGTTACGACGTTTGTTCGTCTATACGCCCAACTTGCCTATTCGAATGCCCAAGCGACACGCAATTGTGTACGCCTAACATGCCCATTCGATTCATCTAATACTCATTAGTTAATGCTAAGTATCATAATAAATCATAACATTCATGTTTTAGAACTTAGAACAACATTTTACATTGTTGGGAGCATTACATGAGCTTACGCGCATGCCCGACGCCCTCCGATTGCCCCCAATTTCATATCAGTCCTATAAATGGCCAATTTCGACCATGCTACAGACCTCAAATTGAAAAACCTAAAGAACGAAAGTTGTAGGTCTACTCGTTCTCTTTCCGAATCATCTTGAATCACCTCAATCCGAGTTTGTATGAGAAAGTTATACCCATTTTACTAAAGGACGTCGAAGCTGTTTGCACAGTCTCTTGTCCAGCACCGTTGGCACTCACAATGGCCTATGACCAGCGCCTACAGCGCTCTCATGCAGTAGCTGGACTCATGGCCAGCGCCTACCCAGTGCCGTTGGCGCTAGGCCTGAGTCCCCAACTCGTTTTGCTTCCCGGAATGCTCTGTTTTGGTGTTCTAGACCTATCTTGCTTCCAATCACCATAACTCCCTCAATACACGTTCAAATTGGTCCGTTCTGGACTCTATGGACTCCTAAGACATAAGGCTACAACATATCAAAAATTTAGAGCTATCCATTAATATTAACATGTTGAAATCTTTGACCAAAGTATCAAATCACGTTTTATTTTCGTGTTCTTGGTGTTCTTCACTAAAATCGTCACCAAATCTTCGTTTTAACACCTTTTTACTCGATTCCAGTTGGGTTAACTCTATAACCCATGGAATTACAATACCATAACAACAAATAAATTAAACACACAAAAAAACATAGCTACACAGTCCTCTAAAATGGTTCAAATGTCCAAAGTTCATGTTTTATCCATTGTTCTTCATGTTCTTCATCCTCCTTAAGCATAGGTACGTATTTCTTGCGTTTTTGTTCCACTTTGATGTTATTAATAGCTTACAAGGTGTCTTGGTAACAATATAAACCAAACACAACCAACAATCATAGCAAAATCTCAAGAAAACTCAAAACCCAACCAAGAAAGCTTCAAAGCTCAACAATGGAGGAAAAGATCTTGGAGAAGATGGTTACCTCTTGATTCTTGTTCTTGTAGGCTGTGAGGGTTTGCTAGAGCCCTTTTTCTTCTTCCTCTTACTCCCGCGCTCCTTCTTCTTCTTCTTTTTCTATTCTACCGTAGCTTCTTCCTCCTCTCTTTTTTTTTCCGGCGAGTTTCTTTCTTTTTCCGGCGAACTCCAGCGACCTCTTTCTCCTCCTTCTTTGCAGCTCTCTCTCTCTCTATCAGCTGATGGGAATGGGAGGAATGTGGAATGCAAGATAGAAATGAAATGGTTGCATTATTTGGGAGAAGTGGAGTAAATTAGGGAGAAGTGGAAGAAAAATGGGAAAGGTGGCCAATTTTCTAACTTGCCGGCAATACTCCCCCCACTCACTCATTCCTAGCAATTTGATTGGTGGAAAATGGTTTGGTTGGATCCCACTTAGTATACAAGCCAAAATAAATACCAGAAAACACCAAAAATATACCCGAAAACTCCCACTTTTTGTACCAAAACTGGTAAATAACTCTACCCAAAATTAAAATGGGTATTATCATAATTATTGGGATGGGTAAAAATAATTATTATGGTATTTATCCAAATATTCGGAACACCCATTTAATACGTTTTGGATACGGATAAAATCACGTATTAACTCAAATAAAATTTTCGGCACTTGGAAAAATTATTCGTACGCATACACGTATTTATGAAATTTATTAAAATTGAAAAAGACACAAAAATATTATGGCATAAATAGTGCCTCGAGAAACGTGCCCGTGAATAGTGATTTAGCGATGCTACGCGAAATCAATCATTCACTTAAACAAAACCATAACACGAAAAATTTCATGCATTCACATAATCCAGGTTGTCACACAACCTTTAAACATGCAACACAAAAATAATATTAATAAAATATAATATATTCATTAATATTCAAAAATTCAAATTACAAGGCAATTTTAGAATTCCCGGTCGTTACAATCGCGCTTTCGCTTTATTTATGTAATTTGATTGCATGCTTGCATTATATACAAACCTAACAGTGGTATCAAGAGCCAAACTTTATGTGAATTATTAATTATTTTGATTCCGTATATGTATGGGTATGTGTTTGGAACAATTTATTGGGCATAATATATTGTATAAAATCATGGGTTTTGAAAACAATTGCAGAAAATGGAGTTTTGGATGAAAAACTAATCAAATTCGCGACTGCAGGAAAATTTAGAAAACAGTTCTGACGACCTGGCGCAGCTACGTTGTGTCCCTTTGTTGGACGTGGCGCAGCAACGTCGTATCCCTGCCTGGACACGACGCAGCACAGCAGCGCCATTTTTCTTCATAAATCTGGCGCAGCAACGCCGCTTTTCTTCACAAAGCTGGGGCAGCTGCGCCGGTCTGGCAGATTTTCTGATTTTGATATTTTTTGTAATTTTTCAAGAATTAAAATAAAGAGTCATTTTACATGGTTTTATAATTAAAATAAAGAGTTATTTTATACATGAAATTAGATTTCATGCAACTTTAAATTGTCAATTAAATGATATCAATGCATATATGGAATGGTTTTATTATTCATGAGATGAATGTAATTTATTGATGCATATGGAGATATGTATGATAATAAATGGGATTTATTATGGACTATTGACCAATGTGTGATTGGATTTATTTTAGAGGATGCTTGAATGAATGGGTTTTTATAAATGGGGTCTGCGTACCTCGTCTTCTCTAGTTTTTCTTGATATAAATTCTATCTTCCTCCTATGTACTTTCCCTTGACTGCTGATCAAGGTTTCTATTCATTGTAAATAGTTTATATAATAGGACTAGTTAGAATTATTTTGAAGAATTGGAGACAAAAGAGCAAGGAACGCTTGAAGACCCATTTGTAATAGAGCCCGAGTTTAAATATAATAGTTATATTTAAATTCAGTTCTTGCACCCTAGGTTTGACCTCTTGGTTTACTTGGTGGCTCTAGTGAACCAAACTAGAATAAAAGTTCATAATCAATCCGGGTAGAATATAGTATTCTACATGTGTATGTTTAATATATATATATATATATATATATATTATATTATCCAACATGTTTTGCATGTTAAATAATATGACGCGTATTTTATATATATATATATATATATATATATCTTTTAATTTTGCATATATCTTTATCTTCTCCTTTACTTAATTATGAATTTTCTAAATTCATCTCTATCACTTAAACTCTATTCGAGTTTATTTCTTATCATTCGCATCATCATCTCTACAGTTATAGCCTAAGGTACTCTTACCTAAGGTTTATAACCTATCAGCTCTGATACCAACCTGTAACGCCCCTAAATCTGGGTCCCTTAACCTCGGACCTGGTGCGTCACGATACTACACATCATCTCAATATTATAATCTTTATTCATAAATTAATGAATACAACCTCGCTTTGATACCAATTAATATATCAATTCCTTCTATTACAGAAACCGTAACCTTTACAATCTGTTATTACATTTGTAGATCTCCATGATCTGATTTATACATCTCAAATTATAAACGAGATGTTTCACTCTGTTATAATATTTGTAAGTATTCATGTACTTACCATTTAGATTTAACTATTCTTTTGTACAATGCTCTTAGCATAGCTAGAGACTACGCAAACAAGTTTACAGGCATTTAATATTACCAAGTATAACTACTTCAAAGGAATTACACCAGTACGTTAGTTTATTTCTAATGCACAAACATCTTCGATCACTATTTCTTCTTTTTCCTTTGTCTATCTCGAATCCTTCGGTCCGCTCTGGTTTAGCTGAAAATAATTTTTTTATAGCAAGGGTGAGCAACTACATTGTCCAGCAAGTTTAACAGTTCTCACATAGCACATAATTCACATTTTTACACATACTTTATCCTCTTCATATTTTGCATTTCTACATGTTTCATGTTTCTCATGTTTGACATATATTCATTTCTTATACTTGTTATGTTTTGCATGTAAATATGTTTCGTGCTTATCACGCATCTCAAATCATAATTATTGTGAGTTCCTATAACTCAACCAGTTCCAATCATCAAACTAATTCAATATAATTATATCACTATATAGCACATAGTGCACATCTCAATTCATTCGCAAGAAGTTCACATAACGCATAAAATAAAACTTTCACATAATATTTATCAAGTTTAAACATATACAACAATTTCTGAAAAACTTACCTCGGTCCATAGTTCATCATCGACATCATTTACATCCATAATCTCTTCCTTCAATTAATAACGGTAATGACCAAGAATTTTTAAACTCCGTTATTAATTAAATATAAATTTTAATTTTTAATGAGTTAGTTTTGTATGCTTATTTAAAATCTTGTGTGATTAATTGGTTATGTGATTATGTGACTGCGCGTAATTGCTAGAATTCACTAAAGGGAGTCACTAATGGTTTAATTAAATTAGTGGACTAGCCTTAAAGTTTAGTATCAAAAGAATTGATAAAGTTGTCTATTAATTAAATATTCAATTTACTTGGATATAGTGGAGGAATTTAATTTGCATAAATTAATTAATATAATTATTAATTAATGTGTGCAATATTGATATTAATATTTAATAGTCTACTTATTAATTTAATACTAACGGACTAGATCATTTATTTAATTAACCAATTCCATCTTTTATGTAATTATGAATTGGGGAATAAATGTATACTAGATTACACGGGTTTTCAATTGTGTGATTTATTTAACTAAGTAGCATTAATTTTGAGACAAGAGTTATGGGACAAGGTCCCATTTATTTAACAACCGCAGTCTGGAAAGAGGGAGAGAGATCAAATATTGAATGAACAGTGGAAGTCATATCCCTTCTTTTCCTCAACCGCTCATAGACATCATGCCTAGCCTAAGCTTGCTTGTATCAGATGGTGAGCATGATGAAGGAAGGTGTGGGCAGCTTACCAAACATCCATTACCCAACAGCTTCTTCTTCTTCATGATGTTGGTTCATCAAATTGGACAAAAGCTTGGCATTGGTACTGAATTTTCTATAAATTAGAACCTATTCTTCAAGAACCCAGCTGCTAATCTTCTGATAAGTTGGTATAGAGAGTGAGTGTTGCTGGGAGGTGGTAGAATTCTGAAATTAAGCAATCTAGGAGTATCAATTTAGCTTCATCAGAGGTAAAATTTGCCACTGTGTTCTTAATTTCTTAGTCCATTAAATTCAAAGGAATCCATAATTCTTGCTAATTAGCTTATTAATTTGTGTCATGATATTATATGGGTCTGTATGCATGTTTGGGACCAATGTGGTGGCACTAAGTTACGTTTAGAAGGGTTAGGCCATATGCATTTTCGAGTTCTACAAAAGCAGAGCCGATCTTAAGCTTAAACAGGAGCGGCGCGATCGCGCCACTCCCAATGCTAAAACTAGCGCGGTTGTGTTCTGATATTTTGAGCATGCTAGTTTAGTCCATTTATGCATAAAAATAGGTTTGCCATGTTATCTAGTGTCCCTATGAATGCCATAACTTGCGCACATTGTTCTAGCATGTATTTTCTAAAGAAAACTTAAGAACTTTGAAACAAACTTGACAAAAGTGTGTCTTTAGGTTCTGACCATTTGAACACGTGTATGTGGCTTAAATATGTGTCCAAGTGCATGTGAGTCATGATTTCAAGATATTTTGCATGTACTAAGTTGCTTTAGTTGACTTAGTGTAACTTTCAAAGAAAACTTAGAGTTTGAAAGCTAATATCACTAATCTCTGTGTGAGTTACGTTCTGATCATACGAGCATAAATAATAGGATTCATTATGCCTCTAGATGTGTTTAGCATGTGCACCATCCAGCTAAACATGGATTCGACCTATGCTCGTATGCTCAAGAAAATGAAATTCCTAGTGTAAACTATATAATTAATGTGTACATGTGTTGCATATGTGCGAGCATGCATACTAAGTATTGATTAGTCTCACTATGTGGTATTATGACCATAATAGCGGATTCCTTGTGAAATGAACTTGCTTGGTTTAAAGTATAGAAATTTCCGACGTAAAGCCTTATAACTTTGGATTGGATTTAGAATGAGCATGCTAGGTTTTGAGCTCAAGTTAATAACTTTATGAGCATGTATATTTGATTAATATCAGTAGCCTGTACGCTAGGGAGTAAGATCGGATTCATATGGAATAAAATTTCATTCTTGGTCTAGTTAGTGAGATCAACTTGACCTACCGCATGAAAGGTTAGAACACCCTATGAACGTAGAAGTAGCAAATAAAGAAAGTATTCTCGTAGACTATATTCATAGGAATTATTGCATCGAATTGCGAGGATTTGAGCTCAACGTGGACTTGATACCAATTTGTTTGGGAGAATTTGATGTAATCCTTGGGATGGATTGGTTATCAAGTCACAGAGCAGTCATCGACTGTAAGATGAAGTGTGTACACTTGATGACTCTAAATGAGTCGAAGGTGGTATTCTATGGTAGTAAATCACCAAGACAATCTTCTTGCCTGACGATGATGCAAGCAAGGAAGTTCGCTTAGAAGAGGTTACATAGGTCATTTGGCTCACATTGTTGATACTCGACGAGTCGAGGATGAACTGAACCAGATACCCGTCGTAAGGGAATTCGTTGATGTCTTCCCAGATGAAATTCCGGGACTGCCACCAGATAGAGAGATAGAATTCGTAATTGACTTGGTACCGAGAACAACACCGATATCTAAGGCGCCTTACCGAATCGCACCAGTAGAGATGAAAGAACTAATGGTTCAATTGCAGGAACTGTTAGACAAAGGGTATATCAGACCGAGAGTGTCTCCATGGGGAGAGCCAGTTCTGTTCGTAAAAAAAAGGGATGGTTCAATGAGACTATGTATCGACTATCGAGAGTTGAACAAAGTCACAATTAAGAATAAATACCCACTGGCCAGGATAGACGATCTGTTTGATCAACTCAAGGGAGCGAAATACTTTTCAAAGATCGATCTAAGAACGGGCTATCATCAACTAAAGGTGAGGCAGGAAGATATCCCGAAGACTGCATTCAGAACTCGTTATGGGTATTTCGAGTTTCTGGTAATGTCATTTGTATTAACGAATGCACCAACGGCATTCATGGATATGATGAACAAGGTGTTTAAGCAGTACTTAGATAATTTCGTAGTCGTATTCATCGATGACATCTTGGTGTATTCAGAGACAGAGGAGGAGCATGTCGAACATTTAAGAATTGTATTGGAGGCTCTCAAAAGAGAGAAGTTGTACGCAAAGTTTTCTAAGTGTGAGTTTTGGTTGTAGAAGGTGCAGTTTCTAGGTCACGTCATTGACAAGAATGACGTTTCGGTGGATCCAGCAAAAGTAGAAGCGGTTATCAATTGGGAACAGCCGAAGACGCCATCGGAGATTAGGAGTTTCTTGGGATTAGCGGGATACTATCGGAGATTCATCCAGGATTTTTCAAAGATAGCATCGCCGTTGTTGCTCGATTTCGCAATCAATAAAACACGCGCAAGTATACGCGGTCCACAAGTAATATAAGATAAGTAAAGTGTCGAACCCACGAGGAATTATGCTAAATAATTACCAAATATCAATCGCATGTAAAATCGATCTAATTTAAACAATGACAATATGATTTGTGTTTGTTGTTGATTATAACTAAAATAAATACAATTTAGAAAGCAAGGTTTTACTAACACGGATAAAGTTCAAGATAACAAGGTCTAAGATTACAATATCCCCCAACTCTTCATTTAAACATCATACTCTCTCTTGTTTGGTAAATTAGAACATAAGAATTGCTATCCGAGAAATCACAAGTATATATAAGCCTCTCTCGATGGTCGAATACGTATTTCCTATTGTGGTGTATAGATATATTTCTATTCTACACACTAGCAAGAATCTCATATCAAGAACAATTAATAAGACACATGTCACGTAAAATCCCATTAACCATTCTATCAATTACCAACTTTCACAATAAAAATCATTAAACACGGATTCTCAATTGGATACATGTGGTATTTAGGTATATGTCTATCCTAAATACAATCAAATTATTAACCCTCAAGAATAATACATAAGACTCACGTCACATAATCTCATACATTATCCATAAAGAACATCTAATTTTTCACATGAATTCATAACTAGGTCTCAACTTATACTTCCTCTCTCAATTCCATATAAGTTACCAAAGTATTTACGGGCTAAGCAATTAATCCTTAATCAAAGGTTATAAACTCCAATTCATAAAATGCCTAATTACCATTCAAGAGAGAGCATTCAATTTAAACTACAAGTTGGGTTCCATTGCAATCTTAGAATGAAGAGTTTAGCTCATATTAACTCTTAATAACATTATAATCTGATTATAGTACATGGTTGAAGTTACAAAATAAGAAAGAAGAACTAAAACATATGAAGATACACCCTTTTTGTGATAAGAAGCTCCAATTGATGTGGTGTAATTCTTCTTCTCTAATCCTTGCTCTCCTATTTCGTGCTCCTAGCCTCCTTGGTTGATGATATTCTGATAATCTTTCTTTTAGCTCCTTTGTTCTTCTCTTTTTAGCTCCAAACCCTAGCTTTTTCAATATGTGTAACCAAGATTGAATGATGCAATACCAACTCCCTGGATGCCTGATAATTCCTGTCTCTCTCCTCATTTTCCCGTTCCTGAATTTCCTCCACTAGTGCGCCACAAATGCAGAACAGACAAAGCAAGCCGCTCCAGAAAATCGCGCTCTCGCCCCGGCGAGAAAAATAGCCTGGGGAGCTCGCCTCGGCGAGGGCTCGCCCCGGCGAAGTTTTAAGCCTTGGAGGCTCGCCCCGGCGAGGAAAATGGCCTGGGGAGCTCGCCGCGGCGAGGTCTCATGTCCTGCGGAAATTACACTTTTGCCCCTGGACTTGCTAAAAACCGCCACGATCGTCCACAACGGTTCTCTGCACCACAAAAGCATAAAACAAGTAAATAGATACTATAAACACCTAAGGATAGCAAAGAATTGAGTTCAAAAGATAACTAATTCGTAGGTATAAAACCCACTCATCAAATACCCTCAAACTTAAGACTTTGCTTGTCCTCAAGCAAAAACAACGGAAATGAAAAATACACAATGCAACTAATTAAATGAATGCAAATGCATGAACTATAAGCCTAGAGCAGCCAAGATAAGGAAATCAAGCCTCAACAATCAGAAACAAATAAACAACAACATCACAACTGTAGGACTATCAGAAATGAGACACGCACCAAATTTCGCCAAATGATTAACCCTTATGTGTGTGTGTGGTCAGAAAGACAGAGTACGCAATGATCACAATTCGATCTAAGAACTATAGTGCTCAAAAGAAGATAAAATAGTCAAAAACCACTACTAGCATCTCACATGCTCACTAGCTTTTATTTTCACACTCTATTTAGCTATATTCTATAACAATCACCGAGTGCGTTTTACGCTCCATCTCGATGATAGGTTTATTTACATCTAGATCTGTGCAATGTTTATCTTCATTAGGCTTTTCAATGTCACCCATACAGCAAACTTTTCACCGATGACTCCCAAACCAGATGGTTTTAGGGCATCAAGCGTAAAACGCTCCAACGGGCTTACTTGTTCGAATGACAAAGGCCACAAAGATAAACTAATCAAGATTTGCTCATATCTGTCTCTATTTCATTATCAATTATAACCAGCATTCAAGACAAACATCGAAGCAGTAAATAAGCATAAAATATTTTTTTTTTCGACTATCCTATCTTTTAATGAGCAACAGCAGTTTCAAAGATTTGAACTTACAATCTCACTTACTCAACAACACTGATATGTGCATTAGTAACTCAAAGGGTTAAAAATTTAAGAGAATTAGGCACGAGTTAACATTTCAAATATAGCAATTCAGATCCAAAGTGTTGAATATCTTAAAAATTTTATCACTATGTCATCATCGGCTCTCCTTAAGTGCGCTGCTCAAAAGCTTTCTAAATGCAAATTTTTTTTTTTTTTTTTTTTAGAATGAAGACAAAGCAGACGATGAATATGTACAATAATCATCACACAAATGACAATAACAGAAATAATCATTAATAGCAAGAAAAGTCATTTTGATGATATTATAAATGCTTAACTATAACATAAGTTTGAAACATACTACGTGAATGCAAAACTACTACAACTAAATGCAGCATACTAAAATACTATAACTAAAAACTCTAAACACCCCCAAACTTGGAAATAACAATGTCCTCATTGCAGAAAAGATAAAGACATGAAAAACTGAGGACTTCCCTTTGATATCACTCGGCGGGGTGATCGTCCGTCTCCTCGACGTCAGAGTCTGATGGTGGGAAAGGTGGCAGTGGCGTAGGCACGGGGAAGGGAAGTGGAGCTGCCCCTGGGTACTGTGCTGCTAGAACCGCGCTGAAGCTGGTGGTGAAGTTCAACATGTGCTCCTGCCTATCTGCTAAGCGTTGATTCTGCCTCTCTAGCCTCTTAGCGCGTCTGTCTATCAGTAACTGGAGGCTGCGGATCTGAGAGCTGAACTTAGACTTAGGCCGCGACGAACTAGCAGGTAATTGTACATCCTCCTCCTCCTCCTCCTCGGAGGTAGCCACAATGATAAAGCCTCGGCCTCGAAGATGTGACTCGGCTCCGTCCCATACCTTGTACCTCGCGATCAACCTGTGGTCGAGGATCTGTGATGGCTGCTGTGTGACCTCATCATCTCGCCACTGTACCCCTGCCTGTCTGCATAACCCACAAATGAGGGAGGGGTGAGGTAGTCCGCCCTGAACATTACCCCTAAGAAGCCAGCGAATACTACCCTCAATGATGTTCCCTACATCAATAGAGAAATCCATAACAATAGCGTATAGTAACGCTGCCTTCTCATTCGAAACATCGCTCACGTGCTGGGAAGGCATGAGCTTGGCACTCAGAAAGGCGTACCAAATCTTTCCATACAGGTTGAGGTCCTTGCTAGGGAAGAGAGAAGCACCTCTTTCTCGCCTAGTGATCCATGTGGTACCTGGTTTGCACAACTCAGTTACAATCTTGTCAAAATCAGGCTGCGAGCGAATGAACTCTGTGTACTGGCATAATGCAGGAGGCACCAAGTTGTAGTAGTGATTAATTGCCTGTGCGCTGAACGGTACCCTCATCCCCTTGACTATGGCCTCAAAAGGCTGTCTGTCCTGAGTGTTGGCATAAAACTCCTGTACCACAGGAACCACTGCTGGGTCGGGGTGTGGGTGAAAGTGTCCCACACCCTCTCATCAATCTGCTCCCAAATCTCTCCATCAACCCCTTTCTCTGGCCTGAGTCCTCGCTCGGGAGTTAGAGCTTTACCCGTGATGAAGTCATCAAACCTGTCTGCCGCCTCGGCACTAACAAACTTACTGTGGTCATACTGCCTGGGTGGTGCGGAGGAGGATCCCTCAGTACGAGATCTCTTAGGAGGCATGGTAGCAACAAAGCAGAATTTGAACTTCAAAACAGACCCAAACACCACTGAATTCAACTCACTGAAATACAGAATTTCCCCCAAACTTGAATTTTTCACAAACTAAAATTTTCCTGCAAGAGTCTCCAAATACACAAAATATATCCCCAATCCATTAGTTAAACCAATACAACCACAACTGGGAACCCAATATCAACTAATTCAACACTATGCAGAAAACTGACAGTTCAAGGTATGAACACTGACAATCCCAAATTAGAATTCACAGAAACCAATTCTAACTACTGATTACCCAGATGCAAACTCAACAATAATTAACAACCAATAGCGCGAAAATAGTAGCAAATCAGTTTACCCTCTTGTACCTGGCCTCTGATCGTTGGTGGGTGCAGAGAAATTGGAAAGGTGTGATGGAATTCACCAATTTGCAGCTTGAATCCTCACAGAGATGTAATGAGGCTGAATTCCAGCCCCAATTCCTCAAAATGATTGAACAATTTCGTGCGGTATCAATGGTGGTGACTGTAATGGTGAGACTTGATTGAAACCCTAATTGGAAGTAGATTGTATGGAAAAGGGTCACAAGATCCTCAATTCAATTGAAATTAAAAGTGGCTTGTGTGCTACTGGTGAAATTCGACTGGTTTGGACTGATTTGGAGGTAGGGTTTTAGGTTGCAGAAGAATGGGAATGAGGGAGAATGGAGCAGGTTCGAACGGGAAAGGATTCTTAAGTTCTGCTGTTCCGCGACTCTCGTCGGGGCGAGAGAATTACCTTATGTTTTTCTCGCCGGGGCGAGAGATTCCCAGCCTAAAAACCTCGCCGCGACGAGCCCCCCTGCTGAAGCAAAAATTTGATTTTTGAAAATTGAATACAAGGGCTATGTTTGATACTTGCTCCCTGTATCCCTGCAACCTACAAAACATACATTAGAAACAATAGGCCAAAAATGACCCTCCAATGTGACTTGGTGCTAAAAAATCCAAAACTAACACACAATACACTAAATATGCAAAACTTAAAAACTAACTACCATGAAAATGCAATAATTAAGACACACTACCGAATCATAAAAGGATACGGAAAACGGTGGGTTGCCTCCCACCGAGCGCGTGGTTTAAAGTCCTCGGCCCGACTTCTCATCCATTCAAGGCTAATCGGCTAAAGCATACCAAGGAATTTCGCCTTGAACCATAAACAGTTGTTCATCCGGGAAAGATTCATTTATTAGAACTTTGTCTTCCTTATCAAGACCCGGATTCTCCAATCTAGATAGATGGTCGGCTACTTGGTTTTCAGTTCCTTTTCTGTCTCGAATCTCCAAGTCAAACTCCTGCAGCAATAAGATCCATCTAATCAATCTCGGTTTAGCATCCTTCTTAGCAATTAGATATCGAATAGCTGAATGGTCCGTGAATACAACCACCCTTGTTCCAATCAAGTAAGATCGAAACTTGTCAAATGCATAAACTACTGCAAGCAACTCCTTCTCGGTAGTGGTGTAATTGAGCTGTGCATCAGTTAAGGTTTTGCTGGCATAGTAAATAGCATGAAAAACCTTCTCCTTGCGCTGTCCCAAAACAGCCCCAACCGCATAATCACTGGCATCACACATCAATTCGAAGGGTTTTGACCAATCCGGAGCAATGATCACTGGTGCAGTGGTTAATTTCTTCTTTAAAAGTTCAAAAGTGATCAAGCACTCTTCATCAAACTTGAATGGCACATCTTTCTCTAATAGACTGCACAACGGCTTTGTGATCTTAGAAAAATCCTTAATGAATCTTCGGTAAAATCCCGCATGTCCCAAAAAACTGCGAATGCCCTTCACTGAGGTTGGTGGAGGTAAATTTTCAATTGTTTCAAGTTTTGCTCTATCCACCTCAAGACCCTTGGATGACACTTTATGCCCAAGTATTATCCCCTCTTGCACCATGAAGTGACATTTTTCCCAGTTGAGTACTAGATTAGTTTCCACACATCTCTTCAGTATTAGAACTAGATTTTCCAAGCAGTTGTCAAATGAATCACCAAACACTGAGAAGTCATCCATGAAAACTTCAACAATGCGTTCTACCAAATCTGAGAAAATAGCCATCATGCACCTTTGAAAAGTGGCGGGTGCATTACACAATCCAAATGAGACCCTTCTAAAAGCAAAAGTACCAAATGGGCATGTGAAGGTAGTCTTTTCTTGATCTTCTGGAGCAATAGCAATCTGATTATATCCCGAATATCCATCCAACAAGCAATAGTACTCATGTCCAGCTAGTCTATCCAACATTTGATCAATGAAGGGTAATGGGAAATGATCCTTTCGAGTTGCTTTGTTAAGTCTCCTGTAATCCATGCACACACTCCAACCAGTTACTGTTCTTGTTGGAATCAATTCATTATTCTCATTGGCTACAACTGTCATGCCTCCTTTCTTGGGTACACACTGAACTGGGCTCACCCACGCACTGTCAGAGATAGGATAAATTATTCCAGCATCTAACCATTTCAAAATCTCTTTCTTTACCACCTCCTTCATGATTGGGTTGAGTCTCCTCTGATGTTCCACAGTGGGCTTACTATCATCTTCCATCAAGATTTTGTGCATACAGTAAGATGGGTTTATTCCCTTGATGTCGGCGATGGTCCATCCAATAGCAGATTTGTACTCCCTAAGAACCCGCAACAGCTTGCTTTCCTGAAACTCGTTAAGTACAGATGCAATAATAACAGGTAAAGTAGCTGAATCACCTAAATATGCATACCTGAGATGGTTAGGCAAGGGTTTTAGCTCAAGTGATGGAGGTGTCTCAAGTGATGGTTTCAACCGATCTGTAGCATTCTCAGCATGTTCAAGAGATTCAAATGGGATTTGAAACTTGCTTCCCCGTGGCACTGTATCCAAAATCTGTAGATATTCAACCAAATCTGGATCTTCTATGTCAAACTCTCCCAGAAGTGCAGTCTCTAATGGATCATTGTTTAACACATTCATAAACTCATCATTTACAACTTGTTCGATCACATCCACTTGAAAACATTCTTCCTCATCCGAAGGGAATTTCATGGCCTTGAATACATTGAAGGTGACTTCTTGATCTTGAACCCTCATAGTGAGCTCTCCCTTTTGCACATCGATTAAAGTTCTCCCAGTGGCTAAAAATGGTCTCCCCAGAATAATAGGAATGTTTTTATCTTCCTCAAAATCTAAGATGATAAAATCAGCTGGGAAGATGAATTTATCCACCTTAACAAGAATGTCTTCAACAATTCCCCTTGGGTATGTAACCGACCTATCGGCAAGCTGAAGAGAAATGTTTGTAGGCTTTAGTGCAAGCAATCCCAACTGAGTATACACGGATAATGGCATGAGATTAATACTAGCACCCAAGTCACACAAACATTTGTTGAAAGAAAGGCTACCAATAGTACACGGTATAGTGAAGCTGCCTGGATCTTTCAACTTGGGAGGTAGCTTTCTTTGCAGCACGGCACTACATTCTTCTGTCAAAGCCACTGTCTCAAAGTCATTTAGCCTTTTCTTCCTAGATAGGATTCCTTTCATAAATTTGGCATAGCTAGGCATCTGTTCTAAGGCCTCTGTAAAAGGAATGTTAATTTGTAGCTTCTTGAAGACCTCCAGGAATTTGGCAAACTGTTTATCTAACTTCTGTTTCTGCAATCTCTGAGGGAAAGGTACTGGTGGATACACTTTTGGAGTAGGCTCAACACTAGGTTTATCTGTGGTATCTCTCTGCTCTGACTCAGGTGGTACACTGCTGTCCATTTCCTTAGAAAAATCAGCATTAGTCAAGTCCGGAGGAGAGCTTGAGTGGGCTGCCTCCTTTTGCAATTCGGGCTCCTATAAGGTTTGTTTACCACTTCTGAGAGTTACTGCCTGACATTCCTCTTTCCCATCTCTTCTTGGATTAGTCTCTGTGTTACTAGGAAGAGATCCCTAAGGTCTATTTGACATGGAACTAACCATCTGCCCAATTTGATTTTCCAAAGCCTTAAGTGCTGCTGCTTGGTTTTTAATCAAGATATCGTGGTTAGCCATGTGTTTCAATATCAACTCCTCAAAATCTGATTTTCTCTCTGGTTGTGGTTGTGAGGTTTGAGCTGTATGATGTTGTTGAGGCTGATTTTGGAACCCTGGTGGATGATGTGGCTTAGGAGCTTGCTGAAAATTTTGATTGTTGCTCCATGAAAAGTTAGGATGGTTCCTATTTCCAGCATTGTAAGTGTTTTGGTACTGATTTGGCGGTCTCTGGTAGCTACTTACAAACTGAACTGCCTCGTGGTCAAATGGGCATTGGTCGTTGGCATGTGTCCCTGCACATACTTCACAAACAACAGCCACCTGCTGTACTTTTGAGTCAGTCAAGGAATCAATTTTCTTTGACATTGCTGCCATTTGAGCTGCTAAGGCTGTGATGGCATCCACCTCTAATACACCGGCTACCTTTGGTTGACTCATCCTAGCAGTAGGCCATTGGTAGTTATTTGCAGCCATAACCTCCAATAAATCAAGTGCTTCCCCATAATTTTTAGCCATAAAACATCCTCCTGCAGCTGCATCTAAACTAGACCGATTGTGAGATCCTAATCCATTGTAGAAGGTATTCAATTGCATCCATGGAAGGAATCCATGATGTGGGCATCTCCGAAGCAAATCTCTAAATCTTTCCCAAGCTTCATATAATGATTCTCCATGGTGTTGTTCAATGGTAGCAATTTCATTTCTCAATCTAGCAGACTTTGCAGGAGGGAAGAACTTTGCCAAAAATTTCTGTGCTAAGTCTGACCATGTAGTGATGGATCCCGGTGGCAATGAGTGAAGCCAACTCTTAGCTTTATCTCTCAAAGTGAACGGAAAAAGTCTAAGTCTCAAAGCATCATCCGTCACTCCAACAAATTTGAAAGTATCACATATCTCAATGAAGCTCAACAAATGCTCATTAGGGTTGTCATTAGCCAAACCCCCAAACTGTAACGAATTTTGCACCATTTGTATTATTCCCGGTTTGATTTCAAAGGCATTTGCAGTTATTGCCGGTCTTGTGATACTAGACTGTAAATCACTTATCTGCGGCGTTACATAGTCTCTCAATGCTTTTTGTTCCTCTGCCGCCATAGTTTCTTGATTGTTAGAATCCCTGATTCTTTCTCTTCTTAGTCTTCGGGTATTTCTCTCGATCTCGGGATCGTAAGGAAATAACTCAAGACTTTGTGATCGGCGCATACAAATCAAGGGTACCTACACAATCAAGTAAATAAAAATTAAAACAAGTCTAAATTAAGATCAATTCAACTATAATCAATATTGGTAAAATTATTGTAAAATAATTCCCCGGCAACAGCGCCAAAAACTTGTTGCTCGATTTCGCAATCAATAAAACACGCGCAAGTATACGCGGTCCACAAGTAATATAAGATAAGTAAAGTGTCGAACCCACGAGGAATTATGCTAAATAATTACCAAATATCAATCGCATGTAAAATCAATCTAATTTAAACAATGACAATATGATTTGTGTTTGTTGTTGATTATAACTAAAATAAATACAATTTAGAAAGTAAGGTTTTACTAACACGGATAAAGTTCAAGATAACAAGGTCTAAGATTACAATATCCCCCAACTCTTCATTTAAACATCATACTCTCTCTTGTTTGGTAAATTAGAACATAAGAATTGCTATCCGAGAAATCACAAGTATATATAAGCCTCTCTCGATGGTCGAATACGTATTTCCTATTGTGGTGTATAGATATATTTCTATTCTACACACTAGCAAGAATCTCATATCAAGAACAATTAATAAGACACATGTCACGTAAAATCCCATTAACCATTCTATCAATTACCAACTTTCACAATAAAAATCATTAAACACGGATTCTCAATTGGATACATGTGGTATTTAGGTATATATCTAACCTAAATACAATTAAATTATCAACCCTCAAGAATAATACATAGGACTCACGTCACATAATCTCATACATTATCCATAAAGAACATCTAATTTTTCACATGAATTCATAACTAGGTCTCAACTTATACTTCCTCTCTCAATTCCATATAAGTTACCAAAGTAATTACGGGCCAAGCAATTAATCCTTAATCAAAGGTTATAAACTCTAATTCATAAAATGCCTAATTACCATTCAAGAGAGAGCATTCAATTTAAACTACAAGTTGGGTTCCATTGCAATCTTAGAATGAAGAGTTTAGCTCATATTAACTCTTAATAACATCATAATCTGATTATAGTACATGGTTGAAGTTACAAAATAAGAAAGAAGAACTAAAACATATGAAGATACACCCTTTTTGTGATAAGAAGCTCCAATTGATGTGGTGTAATTCTTCTTCTCTAATCCTTGCTCTCCTATTTCGTGCTCCTAGCCTCCTTGGTTGATGATATTCTGATAATCTTTCTTTTAGCTCCTTTGTTCTTCTCTTTTTAGCTCCAAACCCTAGCTTTTTCAATATGTGTAACCAAGCTTGAATGATGCAATACCAACTCCCTGGATGCCTGATAATTCCTCTCTCTCTCCTCATTTTCCCATTCCTGAATTTCCTCCTCTAGTGCGCCACAAATGCAGAACAGACAAAGCAAGCCGCTCTAGAAAATCGCGCTCTCGCCCCGGCGAGAAAAACAGCCTGGGGAGCTCGTCCCGGCGAGGGCTCGCCCCGGCGAAGTTTTAAGCCTTGGAGGCTCGCCCCGGCGAGAGCTCGCCCCGGTGAGGAAAATGGCCTGGGGAGCTCGCCGCGGCGAGGTCTCATGTCCTGCGGAAATTACACTTTTGCCCCTGGACTTGCTAAAAATCGCCACGATCGTCCACAACTGTTCTCTGCACCACAAAAGCATAAAACAAGTAAATAGATACTATAAACACCTAAGGATAGCAAAGAATTGAGTTCAAAAGATAACTAATTCGTAGGTATAAAACCCACTCATCAGCCGTTGACCAATCTCACCAGAAAAGCAATTAAGTTCGTTTGGACGAAGAAATGCGAAGAAAGTTTTATGGAACTGAAGAAGAGACTTAGTCAAGCACCGATGTTGGCTTTACCGGACAACACTGGAGGTTTTGTAGTGTATAGCGATGCGTCACACAAAGGTCTTAGCTGTGTACTGATGTAGCATGGCAAGGTCATTGCATACGCGTCACGTCAGCTGAAGGACTATGAGAAGGGTTACCCGACTCATGACCTAGAGTTGGCCGCGGTAGTTTTCGCCTTGAAGATTTGGAGGCACTACCTATACGGAGAAAAGTGTGAGATATATACGGATCACAAAAGTCTAAAATATATCTTCACTCAAAAGGACTGAACATGAGGTAGCGCCGATGGTTAGAATTGATTAAAGATTATGACTGTGAGATTCTGTACCATCTGGGCAAAGCAAACGTAGTGGTCGATGCCTTAAGCAGAAAAGGCAGAGAGAAGTTGCTGAAGCTAACCACTCAGGAAGAGTTGGTAAGGGATTTTAAACGACTCAATTTGGAGATCAAGTATCCGAGGGAGTCAAATGAGAAATTATGTACAGTAACAGCGAGCCCGACCTTATTAGATAAAATCAAGGAGGCTCAGGAAAAGGATGAAGATTGTGGTAGTATCAAGAGGCGTATTTCTGAAGGGGAAAAGCTCAAGTATAAGATCGATAGCGCAGGGCTGCTAAGGTTTGAAGGGAGGATCTGGGTACCGTTGAATCCGGAGTTAAGAGAAGAGATTCTCCAAGAAGCTCACAGTACGAGGTACTCAATACATCCCGGCAGCACAAAGATGTATCAGGACTTACGGCCATACTTTTGGTGGCCGAATATGAAGAGGGAGGTAGCAGAATGCGTCAGCAGATGTCTGACATGCCAACGAGTTAAAGCAGAACAACAGCGACCGAGTGGACTGTTACAACCATTAGAAATTTTGAAGTGAAAGTGGGAGCACATCACCATGGACTTTATGGTGGGCCTGCCACCGACACGAAAAGGTTTAAACGTCATCTGGGTAATTGTGGATTTTCTGACCAAGTCTGCTCATTTTCTACCAATCAGGATACGGTACAATCTGGAGAAATTAGCTAAACTCTATGTGAAAGAGATAGTGTCACGACATGGAGTGTCGGTATCAATTGTATCTGACAGGGATCCACGCTTCACATCAAATTTTTGGAGGAGTCTACAAGAGAGATTGGGAACGCAGTTGAGGTCGAGTACGGTGTACCTCAAACTGATAACCAAAGCAAGCGAACGATTCAGACCTTAGAAGATATGCTTCGAGCAATCGTGATAGATTTAAAGGGCAGCTGGGATGATCATTTGCCACTGGCAGAGTTCGCTTACAACAATAGTTATCATGCTAGTATCGGAATGCCACCATACGAAGCGCTATATGGGAGAAAGTGCCGAACACCGTTGTGTTGGGACGAGGTTAGTGAACGAAGACTGTTAGGACCTGAAATGGTGCAACAGACAGCAGATACAGTAAAGTTGATCAGGAATCGCCTGATAGTAGCCCAAGACCGTCAGAAGAAGTACGCTGATTTACATCGTCAAAAGCGGGACTTCGTCGTGGGTAGTTTTGTGTTTCTGAAGGTATCTCCCTGGAAAGGGAAGATTCATTTTGCTAAGAAGGGCAAGTTATGCCCTAGTTTCATAGGACCGTTCGAGGTTCTGAGGCGAGTCGGTGAAGTGGCGTACGAGATAGCATTACCTCTTGAACTTGAGCACATTCACAATGTGTTTCATGTTTCAGTGTTACGGCCATACAAACCAGACTACAAGCACGTTATATCCTATGAACCAATTCAAGTCGAGAAGGACTTAACGTACGAAGAGATTCCTGTCCAAATACTCGATAGGAAGGAACAGGAGCTAAGGAATAAGATCATTCATTCCGTTAAAGTTCTCTGGAGGAATCACGCAGTTGAGGAAACTACGTGGGAACTCGAGGAAAAGATGAGAGCGAATTATCCGCAATTATTTGAGTAACCTTATTTTTACAATTCCAAGGATGGAATTTTTATAAGAAGGGGAGGATGTAATGACCGAGAATTTTTAAACTCCGTTATTAATTAAATATAAATTTGAATTTTTAATGAGTTTGTTTTGTATGCTTATTTAAAATCTTATGTGATTAATTGGTTATGTGATTATGTGACTGCACGTAATTGCTAGAATTCACTAAAGGGAGTCACTAATGGTTTAATTAAATTAGTGGACTAGACCTAAAGTTTAGTATCAAAAGAATTGATAAAGTTGTCTATTAATTAAATATTCAATTTACTTAGATATAGTGGAGGAATTTAATTTGCATAAATTAATTAATATAATTATTAATTAATGTGTGCAATATTGATATTAATATTTAATAGTCTACTTATTAATTTAATACTAACGGACTAGATCATTTATTTAATTAACCACTTCTATCTTTTATGTAATTATGAATTGGGGAATAAATGTATACTAGATTAAATGGATTTTCAATTGTGTGATTTATTTAACTAAGTATCATTAATTTTGGGACAAGAGTTATGGGACAAGGTCCCATTTATTTAACAACCACGGTCTGGAAAGAGGGAGAGAGAAATCAAATATTGAATGAACAGTGGAAGTCATATCCCTTCTTTTCCTCAGCCGCTCATAGACATCATGCCTAGCCTAAGCTTACTTGTATCAGATGGTGAGCATGATGAAGGAGGGTGTGGGCAGCTTACCAAACATCCATTACCCAGCAGCTTCTTCTTCACGTTGGTTCATCAAATTGGACAAAAGCTTGGCATGGGTAATGAATTTTTTATAAATTGAACTTATTCTTCAAGAACCCAACCGTTAATCTTCTAATAAGTTGGTATAGAGAGTGAGTGTTGTTGGGAGGTAGTAGAATTCTGAAATTAAGCAATCTAGGAGTATCAATTTAGCTTCATCAGAGGTAAAATTCGCCATTGTGTTCTTAATTTCTTAGTCCATTAAATTCTAAGGAATTCATGATTCTTGCTAATTAGCTTATTAATGTGTCATGATATTATATGGGTCTGTATGCATGTTTGGGACCAATGTGGTGGCACTGAGTTGCGTTTAGAAGGGTTAGGCCATATGCATTTTCGAGTTCTACAGAAGTAAAGCCGATCTTGAGCCTGAACAGGAGCGGCGCGGCCGCGCCACTCCCAAGGCTAAAACCAGCGTGACCGCGCTGGCTGGCAGATTTTGTTGCTGTGTTATGATGTTTTGAGCATGCTAGTTTAGTCCATTTATGCATAAAAATAGGTTTGCCATGTTATCTAGTGTCCCTATGAATGCCATGACATGCGCACATTGTTCTAGCATGTATTTTCTAAAGAAAACTTAAGAACTTTGAAACAAACTTGACAAAACGTGTGTCTTTAGGTTCTGACCATTTAAGCACGTGTATATGGCTTAAATATGTGTCCAAATGAATGTGAGTTATGATTTCAAGATACTTTGCATGTACTAAGTTGCTTTAGTTGACTTAGTGTAACTTTCAAAGAAAACTTAGAGTTTGAAAGCTAATATCACTAATCTTTGTGTGAGTTACGTTCTGATTATACGAGCATAAATAATAGGATTCATTATACCTCTAGACGTGTTTAGCATGTGCACCATCCAGCTAAACATGGATTCGACCTATGCTCGTATGCTCAAGAAAATGAAATTCCTAGTGTAAACTATATGATTAATGTGTACATGTGTTGCATATGTGCGAGCATGCATACTAAGTATTGATTAGTCTCACTATGTGGTATTATGACCATAATAGCGGATTCCTTGTGAAATGCACTTTCTTGGTTTAAAGTATAGAAATTTTCGACGTAAAGCCTTAGAACTTTGGATTGGATTTAGAATGAGCATGCTAGGTTTCGAGCTCAAGTTAATAACTTTATCAGCATGTGTATTTGATTAATATCAGTAGCCTATATGCTAGGGAGTAAGTTCGGATTCATATGGAATAAAATTTCATTCTTGGTCTGGTCAGTGAGTGGCGCGGCCGCTGTAACGATCGGGAATTTTAACTTCCTTCTAACCCGAGTTTATGTGAATAAAATGAATTTTTACTTTATTATTATTATTATTTTATTTATTTATATTATTATGTGTTATGTGCTTAAAGGTTGTGTTATAACCTAGAATATGTGTATGTGTTGAATTTTTTCGTGTTGTTGTATCGTTGGAGTGAATATATTGATTTCGCGAGAAACCGCAAAATCACTATTCACGGGGCACGTTTCCCAAGGCACTATTTATGCCAAAATATTTTTGCATATTTTTTGACTTTAATAAATTTTATTAACATGCGTATACGAATAGATAATTTTTCCAAGTGTTGGAATTTTTATTTGAGCCCAATGGTGATTTAATTAGTAGCCTAAATGTTTATTATGGGTGACCCATATATATTGCTCAACCCAAGGTTTATTATTAATGACCCATATATATTGCCCAACCCAAGGTTTATTATTAATGACCCAACCCATGACCCAAGACTTGACTCATGTGGTAAATGGGTATAAAAATCAGCATATTGGTATTAGAAGGAGGAGTATACGGGTAGTAAGGGAGAGAGAAGCCAAATTGGAGCATTAAGTTGGGTGTGTTGTTTAAATAGGAAACAAGGGAGCATTGACTAGCCAATAGGAATTGGGAAGGAAACATTTGAGCCAATGAGATGCAAGGAGGGAACATGAAATGGGGGGAGTAGCCGGCAAGCTCCTAGAGCTACCAACCTTCCCACAACTCCATGCATAGGAATTTGAGGTGACCAACATTCCTCCTCTATTTCCATTCCACGAAGCCTTGAGACACTCCATTGTCTCTCCCTCCTTCCATTCCATCCGTTCCTTGCCCCTTTTCATTCCAAAATAATCAGTCCATTTTGCTAAGAGAGAAGAGAATTGAGAGAAGTTGCATAGAGGGAAAGGAGCTAAGAGAAGAAGAACTCATTCACTCTCCCAAACCAATTCACCCAAAGCCATTGCATTTCCATTCCTTCCAAACTTCAGCTCATTTCCAAGCTAAGAGAGTGAGAGAGAGAACCAACGGGAGGAGATAAGAGAAGAGAGAAGAGAGGAATTTCTGCAGCAAAGAGGAAGAAGAAAGAAGGAGAAGGTCGCCGGAAAAGTTGCCGGAAAAGAAGAAGAGTCGCCGGAAAAAGAAAGGAGGAAGAAGAAGAAGACACGGGTGGAAGAAGAAGAGAATCCAAACAAGAATAACTCAAGCCAAGCCCTAGCAAAGCTTCATAACACCTAGAAAGGATTTACAAAGGTAAATCTTCAACCTAAAACGATTTCCTTTTGATTTCATTAAGTTTTTCAAAGTTTTCTTGGTTTTCAAGTTTTTATGCTTAGTGGATGATTTGTGCTTGATTTTTGTTGTTGTTGTTGGTTGTGGTTGTTTAATATTGTTACCAAGACATCTTGTAAGCCATTAATAACATCAAAGTGGAACAAAAACGCAATAAATCCGTACCTATGCTTAAGGAGAATGAAGAACATGAAGAACAATGAACTTTGGACATGAACTTGGACATTTGGACGATTTAGAGGACATTGTAGCTATGATTTTGTGTTTGTTTAATTCATTTGTTGTTATGATATTGTACTTCCATGGGTTATGAGTTTAACCCAGTTAGAATGAAGTAAAAAGAGATTAAAACGAAGTTTTGGTGATGATTTTTGTGAAGAACACCAAGAACACGAAAATATAACATGAGTTGATACTTTGGCCTAAGATTTGGCCATGTTAATGTTAATGGATAACTCTGACTTTCTGATATGTTGTAGCCCTATGTCTTAGGAGTCCATAGAGTCCGGAACGGACCAATTTGAGCGTGTATTGAGGGAGTTATGGTGGTTAGAAGCAAGATAGGTCTAGAGCACCAAAAACAGAGCATTCTGGGAAGCAAAACGGGTGGAAAACTCAGGCCGAGCGCCTACGGCGCTTGGTAGGCGCTGGCCACGAGCCCAGCTACTGTGAGAGAGCGCCTAGAGTGCTGCTCCAAGGCCATTCTGAGCGCCAACGGCGCTAGTAATGAAACTGTGCAAAACTGCTCCGACGTCCTTTAGTAAAATAGGCATAACTTTGTCATACGAACTCGAATTGAGGTGATTCAAGATGATTCGGAAAGAGAACGAGTAGAACTACAATTTCGTTTTTTAAGATTTTCAATTTGAGGTCTGTATCATGGCCTAAATTGGTCATTTATAGGACTGATATGTAATTGGGGGCAATCGGAGGGTGTCAAGCATGCGCGTAAGCACATGTAATGCTCCCGACAATGTAAAATGACGTTCTAAGTTCTAAAACATGAATGTTATGAATTTTAATGATACTTAGCATTGACCAATGGGTATTAGATAAATCGAATGGGCGTGCTAGGCGTACGCAAATGTGTATCGCTTGGACATTCATACAGTCAAGCTTGGCGTACAAACGTGCAAGCGTCGTAACGCCGTAACTAGTGGACATAACCTTGTTTAATATTTTGTTTCTAATATGAATGAGACATTATAGAGTTGTATAAACAAATATTTGGTATCCAGTTTGTGACTAATTGTTATGTGAATATGTACCTAATTGTGTAGGATATTAAGGAGCGTGTGTTCTAATATTGTAGCAGCGCTTCAAGCAAGTTTCCTAACGCTTGTTTAACCCTTATGTTGGGCAAGTTACCTAACTTCACTCTTTCTATATATTGAATGCAAGTTTCTTGAACTCACTCAACCCTTACATTTGGGCAAGTTTCCTATTTTATACAAATGTTCTATATTATTGCAAGTTCCGTACTCAACTATTTTTTTAATTGAGCTAGTTTTCTAAACTTCCGCAACTTATTTCATTGTGCGAGTACTCTTATGATTACTCAAATGATTTGACATTCGTTCAAGTTATCTACCTATGCTATAATGCATGTTGTTGAGCCTTAAAGTTTCTTATTTCATAAATTGTTTAAAAGCTATGTTAAAGCCAATTGCTTCAGCTAGACACTTATTGGTTTATTTATTGAAATGAGGTTAAGCCCTCAAACTATTGTTGATGTTAAGTAAAGCTATCCGATCAAATTGTTTTGGTTCGGATTCCCATGTAAAGCTGAGAAGAATAACCCTCATAGCAGGGGCAATTGTATAAACGTCGGGAACCGACACGCGCGTAAATAGTAAGTGAGGCTTATGCATAACGCCAGGTATTCTAGGCTGATCACCTATTGTACCGTTTGTTTGTGGATTATCGGATGAAATTCTGGTAATCCTAGAATAGAGTTTTGTGCCTTGGTGCACCTCAGTATTGAATAGTTCCTTTTCTTGGAAAATTTTGAAATCCTTGGATACTTCAGAAAATCCTTTGGTCCATAGTGACCACTACAATGGTGATAAAGTAGTTGTTTATTTCCTTGAGCTATCTCGTTTTTAACTCCTATGAGCTATAAAGTTATTCATGTGATTATTCACTGCTATTTTACTTGCGGGGCAAATTTGTTGCTCACCCTTGCTTTCCTTAAAACTTTTCAGTTAGTGCAGCACGTGGTGAGAGCTCAGGAAAGGATAAGGGAAAGGGCAAAGCTACTGATTAGTTTTGTTTAATTGTACTAGAATCATCGTTTGTATCAAGACTCATTGATGCTTCTGATGTATTAAGAATTAATTACCCCTATGTATTAGTTATGTTTTGTAGTAGTCTTAGTTTCGAGACTTGGGACATAATTATTTATGTTATATCAATATAAATATTCCTCTATTTCCGCTGTAAAATATCGATAGTATGATGCATGTATGAGAAAGTGACGAGCCAGGTCCGCGGTTCGGGTGACCCGGATTTGGGGGCATCACAGGTTGGTATCAAAGCTTTAGGTTATAAACCTTTAGAGAGAGGTCTTTAGGCTATAACCTTAGGAAGTGTATAGAAGATAAAAGTAGATAAAACTTATGTAGAGTTTTGGGGAGATCTTAGATAGACGCGTCCTAGAGAGTTGTAAAAGGTATTTTCATTCCTTACAACGAAGCTATATTTCATTACGAGTTGCTAATAGAGTATGTCTCTTTGTGGTCTGCTTGTAGTACTCATGATAGATATTCTCGTATTATAATGAGATGATGACATTAAGCATTCTTACGTTTAGCAGAGAATGAGGCCCAGACGCAACATACCACCCCCAGCAACACCTGAAGGATCGGTTAATAATGAAGGAGGTCCGACGGACCCCATGCAGCGGTTAGCGGATATACTGGAGAGAATGGAAAGGAGAAATGCGGGACCCGTGAATCCCAACCCACCGGCAGCACCCATAACAAGTTTCAAAGACTTTAAGAGCGTAGGACCTCCAGAGTTCAGGGGAACGACTGATCCGATTGAAGCCCAGTCTTGGGTGAAGGAAATGGAGAAGGCTTTAATTATCGCACGCGTGGGGGATGACCAGAAAACGGCATTCGCCACCTATATGATGAAAGGAGAAGCAAATTATTGGTGGGAGGCTAACCAACAACGAGCAGGCGAAGGAGTGATACCGTGGGACAAGTTCAAGGAATTATTTTTCGGGAATTATTTCCCAAAGAGCATGGAAAGACAAATGGTAGTGAAATTCTTGGAGCTGAAGCAGGGAGACATGACGGTGGCTCAATACGCCGCCAAATTCAATGAACTTGCACGTTTTGCACCGCTTCAAGTAAGTACTGAAGAGCTGAAGGCGCAAAGGTTTGAGCAAGGGCTGAAACCGTGGATATATAACAAGGTAGCCGTTCTTCAGATCGAAACTTTAGTGCACTGCTAGAAAAAGCCTTCATCACTGAAGGAGGGATTGAGGCCTTGAATCAACACAAGAAGAATAAGAAAAGTGGAGGAGACTACCGTGGAGGTGGCAGTAGTGGGGGAAGCAACTCGGGAAAAATAAAATGGGATAGTGGTAACAGTAACAACAACAGCAACAATACCAACACTAATCAGACGGGGAATAATCAGGGAGGATTTAAGAAGAAGATTGAAGCCTGTTTAAAATGTGGGAAAAATCATATGGGAGAGTACTGGAAGGGACGTAATGTCTGCTACAACTACAACCAGGGAGGGCATATAGCACCGCATTGCCCAAACCCAAGGAAGAACCTTGGATGCTATTCTTGTGGAATTTGCTTACAACAATAGCTATCATGCGAGTATCGGTATGCCGCCATATGAAGGCCTCTACGGAAGGAAGTGCAGAACACCATTAAGCTGGGATGAGGTTGGCGAACGGCGACTGTTGGGACCAGAATTGGTGTAACAGACAGCAGAAGTGGTCAAAGTGATCAGGGCAAGATTAGTTGCAGCCCAAGACCGACAAAAGAAGTATGCAGATCAACATCGCCAGACGAGAGACTTCGACGTCAGCAGTTACGTGTTTCTGAAGGTATCTCCCTGGAAAGGGAAGATACGATTTGGAAAGAAGGGAAAGTTGAGCCTGAGGTTCGTAGGACCGTTCGAAGTGTTGAGAAGAGTGGGTGAAGTGGCGTACGAGGTAGCCTTGCCTCTTGAACTAGAGCATTTCCACAATGTGTTCCATGTCTCAGTGTTACGCCCATACAAGCCCGACTATAAGCATGTGATATCCTATGAGCCCGTCCAAATAGAGAAAGATCTGACGTATGAGGAAATTCCTATTCAGATAATCGATAGGAAAGAGCAAGTATTAAGAAATAAAGTCATACCTTCTGTGAAAGTAGTTTGGCGAAACCACAATGCCGAAGAGGCTACGTGGGAATTAGAAGATAAGATGAAGGAGAATTACCCTCAACTTTTTGCTTAACCTTGTATTGTGATTCTAGGGACATAATCCTTATAAGGAGGGGAGAATGTAACGATCGGGAATTTTAACTTCCTTGTAACCCGAGTTTATGTGAATAAAATGAATTTTTACTTTATTATTATTATTATTTTATTTATTTATATTATTATGTGTTATGTGCTTAAAGGTTGTGTTATAACCTAGAATATGTGTATGTGTTGAATTTTTTCGTGTTGTTGTATCGTTGGAGTGAATATATTGATTTCGCGAGAAACCGCAAATCACTATTCACGGGGCACGTTTCCCAAGGCACTATTTATGCCAAAATATTTTTGCGTATTTTTCGACTTTAATAAATTTTATTAATATGCGTATGCGAATAGATAATTTTTCCAAGTGTTGAAATTTTTATTTGAGCCCAATGGTGATTTAATTAGTAGCCTAAATGTTTATTATGGGTGACCCATATATATTGCCCAACCCAAGGTTTATTATTAATGACCCATATATATTGTCCAACCCAAGGTTTATTATTAATGACCCAACCCATGACCCAAGACTTGACCCATGTGGTAAATGGGTATAAAAATCAGCATATTGGTATTAGAAGGAGGAGTATACGGGTAGTAAGGGAGAGAGAAGCCAAATTGGAGCATTAAGTTGGGTGTGTTATTTAAATAGGAAACAAGGGAGCATTGACTAGCCAATAGGAATTGAGAAGGAAACATTTGAGCCAATGAGATGCAAGGAGGGAATATGAAATGGGGGGAGTAGCCGGCAAGCTCCTAGAGCTACCAACCTTCCCACAACTCCATGCATAGGAATTTGAGGTGACCAACATTCCTCCTCTATTTCCATTCCAAGAAGCCTTGAGACACTCCATTGTCTCTCCCTCCTTCCATTCCATCCGTTCCTTGCTCCTCTTCATTCCAAAATAATCAGTCCATTTTGCTAAGAGAGAAGAGAATTGAGATAATTTGCATAGAGGGAAAGGAGCTAAGAGAAGAAGAACTCATTCACTCTCCCAAACCAATTCACCCAAAGCCATTGCATTTCCATTCCTTCCAAACTTCAGCTCATTTCCAAGCTAAGAGAGTGAGAGAGAGAACCAACGAGAGGAGATAAGAGAAGAGAGAAGAGAGGAATTTTTGCAGCAAAGAGGAAGAAGAAAGAAGGAGAAGGTCACCGGAAAAGTTGCCGGAAAAGAAGAAGAGTCGCCGGAAAAAGAAAGGAGGAAGAAGAAGAAGACACGGGTGGAAGAAGAAGAGAATCCAAACAAGAATAACTCAAGCCAAGCCCTAGCAAAGCTTCATAACACCTAGAAAGGATTTACAAAGGTAAATCTTCAACCTAAAATGATTTCCTTTTGATTTCATTAAGTTTTTCAAAGTTTTCTTGGTTTTCAAGTTTTTATGCTTGGTGGATGATTGGTGCTTGATTTTTGTTGTTGTTGTTGGTTGTGGTTATTTAATATTTTTACCAAGACATCTTGTAAGCCATTAATAACATCAAAGTGGAACAAAAACGCAATAAATCCGTACCTATGCTTAAGGAGAATGAAGAACATGAAGAACAATGAACTTTGGACATGAACTTGGACATTTGGACGATTTAGAGGACCTTGTAGCTATGATTTTGTGTTTGTTTAATTCATTTGTTGTTATGATATTGTACTTCCATGGGTTATGAGTTTAACCCAGTTAGAATGAAGTAAAAAGAGATTAAAACGAAGTTTTGGTGATGATTTTTGTGAAGAACACCAAGAACACGAAAATATAACATGAGTTGATACTTTGGCCTAAGATTTGGCCATGTTATTGTTAATGGATAACTCTGAATTTTTGATATGTTGTAGCCCTATGTCTTAGGAGTCCATAGAGTCCGGAACGGACCAATTTGAGCGTGTATTGAGGGAGTTATGGTGGTTAGAAGCAAGATAGGTCTAGAGCACCAAAAATAGAGCATTCTGGGAAGCAAAACGGGTGGGAAACTCAGGCCGAGCGCCTACGGCGCTTGGTAGGCGCTAGCCACGAGCCCAGCTACTGTGAGAGAGCGCCTAGAACGCTGCTCCAAGGCCATTCTGAGCGCCAACGGCGCTAGTAATGAAACTGTGCAAAACTGCTCCGACGTCCTTTAGTAAAATGGGCATAACTTTGTCATACGAACTCGAATTGAGGTGATTCAAGATGATTCGAAAAGGGAACGAGTAGAACTACAACTTTCGTTCTTTAAGTTTTTCAATTTGAGGTCTGTATCATGGCCTAAATTGGTCATTTATAGGACTGATATGTAATTGGGGGCAATCGAAGGGTGTCAAGCATGCGCGTAAGCACATGTAATGCTCCCGACAATGTAAAATGACGTTCTAAGTTCTAAAACATGAATGTTATGAATTTTAATGATACTTAGCATTGACCAATGGGTACTAGATAAATCGAATGGGTGTGCTAGGCGTACGCAAATGTGTATCGCTTGGACATTCGAATAGTCAAGCTTGGCGTACAAACGTGCAAGCGTCGTAACGCCGTAACTAGTGGACATAACCTTGTTTAATATTTTGTTTTTAATATGAATGAGACATTATAGAGTTGTATAAACAAATATTTGGTATCCAGTATGTGACTAATTGTTATGTGAATATGTACCTAATTGTGTAGGATATTAAGGAGCGTGTGTTCTATTATTGTAGCAGCGCTTCAGGCAAGTTTCCTAATGCTTGTCTAACCCTTGTGTTAGGCAAGTTACCTAACTTCACTCTTTCTATATATTAAATGCAAGTTTCTTGAACTCACTCAACCCTTACATTTGGGCAAGTTTCCTATTTTATACAAATGTTCTATATTATTGCAAGTTCCGTACTCAACTATTTTTTTAATTGAGCTAGTTTTCTAAACTTCTGCAACTTATTTCATTGTGCGAGTACTCTTATGATTACTCAAATGATTTGACATTCGTTCAAGTTATCTACCTATGTTATAATGCATGTTGTTGAGCCTTAAAGTTTCTTATTTCATAAATTGTTTAAGAGCTATGTTAAAGCCAATTGCTTCGGCTAGACACTTATTGGTTTATTTATTGAAGTGAGGTTAAGCCCTCAAACTATTGTTGATGTTAAGTAAAGTTATCCGATCAAATTGTTTTGGTTCGGATTCCCATGTAAAGCTGAGAAGAACAACCCTCATAGCAGGGGCAATTGTATAAACGTCGGGAACCGACACGCGCGTAAATAGTAAGTGAGGCTTATGCATAACGCCAGGTATTCTAGGCTGATCACCTATTGTACCGTTTATTTGTGGATTATCGGATGAAATTCTGGTAATCCTAGAATAGAGTTCTGTGCCTTGGTGCACCTCAGTATTGAATAGTTCCTTTTCTTGGAAAATTTTGAAATCCTTGGATACTTCAGAAAATCCTTTGGTCCATAGTGACCACTACAATGGTGATAAAGTAGTTGTTTATTTCCTTGAGCTATCTCGTTTTTAACTCCTATGAGCTATAAAGTTATTCATGTGATTATTCACTGCTATTTTACTTGCGGGGCAAATTTGTTGCTCACCCTTACTTTCCTTAAAACTTTTCAGTTAGTGCAGCACGTGGTGAGAGCTCAGGAAAGGATAAGGGAAAGGGCAAAGCTACTGATTAGTCTTGTTTAATTGTACTAGAATCATCATTTGTATCAAGACTCATTACTAGATGTTATGTATTAAGACTTATGTACTCTTATGTATTAAGTTACGTTTTGTAGAAGTTTTGGTTTCGAGACTTGGGACAGGACTATTTATGTTATATCAATATAAATATTCCTTTATCTCCGCTGTAAGTTATCAATTGTATAACGTATGTATTTGATAGTGACGAACTAGGTCTGTGGTTCGGGTGAACCGGATTTGGGGGCGTCACAGCCGCGCCAGTCGCCAGTTTTGCCCAGTTGCTTTAAATTGTGAACAAAGCCTTGCAACATGTATGTATGTATGTCTTAAGCTGTATTGCATGATTAAACTGATGTGCTATGTGTTCAAGCCTGTGTTGATGCATAAAAATTAGATAATCTAAAAGTTATTAATATAAGACGGGGTTAGATGTTTATAAACTCAGTCTTAACGAATCAATTTATGTGATTTACGTGTTAGGTTATTGGTGAGTAAATTCTTGTAAGTGTAAGCTCATACCAGTCTACATAATATTAATTGAGAGACCGACTTGTTAATGTTAGGTTGTTTCAACGCAATTTAACTAAAGCTAGATTATTTGTAACTGAGCAAACAGGCAAGTTTTTGAACTTCACTATTTAGTTGTGCCAGTTTCCCTTGATTTCTACTAACTTGTGCAAATATATTATTGTTGTGCAAGTATTATTGCTAGCAAGTTTCCTTGAACCCAAAATCTAATACTCGATTTATGGTGCAAGTTATTTATTTAAGCTTGAGTTTTATTTCCAAGCATATTCTACGTGGTTTAATTACCTTACAGTTATTCCACCTCGATATTATTGTGACTCGTACCTTATATAAAGTTCTACTGTCTAAAACCGTTCATAGTCGAGTTTAAGCCATTGTTCGGCTAGACTTGTGCATGTTAATGAGTAAAATCTTTTCAAACCATTGAAGGTGCGGATTCTTGGACTAATATGAACACCCCAAAATATAGGGGAGTACCCCATGTATCTAAATATAAGATACAAGAATAGAAATTAAATGTTATGCATACACATAATGTACTAGAGGCTGATCCCCTCGAGTACGTATTTTTGAGCCAGTAACCAAAGGATCAATTAGCTCAATTCCATTGGAAGTGTTATTCTCACTGTTGAATCATTTTCAGATATCTCTTTCATTCATGATATATATCATTCATTGCCATTATATTTAAACTTACTGAGCAAACTAGTTGTTCATCCTTGTTATATCATGAACCTTATTGCAGTTAAGCCCGAGACCTCAAGCAAAGACAAGGGCAAGGAAAAGATGAAGTTTTAGTCTCCTAGTGACCATATTTTGTTTTAGGCAAGTTAATTAATTGCTATTGTTATTTAAACCCTAAGTACTATATCAGGGTATATTTGTATTCCTGTATTAAGGTTTTCATATCTTGGGACTAGTAACACCTTTTGAATGAACGACATACGTTTATTTTATTCCGCAATTAGTTAGTGTATGTTGTTTAAAGGTGAATGTTTGTATTGGATCGTGATGACCGAATTCGGGTGTTTGAGACCCGAATTTGGGGGCATCACAGTAACCTACATCATCCATAAGGATTTATAGAATTAACTTATCAATTAATCATCACCTCGTAACTTAATCCGATAATTGTCCTTTCGACTAATACTAACGTAAACGTTCTCTCACATTATTTCTATAATATTATCATAAAAATGTATGATTAACCTTTACTTAGACTCGTACGTCACATATAAACATATTTCAGTCGGTAGAAATCATTTCGGTAATTCCCGACTCACGATTTTTAATTGTCTTTAATCCGTTGGAAGCCTAATTCTTCTATTAAGCCTCCTTAACTATTTTATTATTTTTTTCTTTTTGGCCACACACACACACACACACACACACACACACACACATATATATATATATATATATTCCATACATAAAAATAATTGTTTTGGAATTTTTCCTTTTTATTAAATATTTTTCAAATAGTTATTTTGAGTTCGTAACTTGTCAAAATTAACTATATCGTACTAAACTTCAAAAATTCTCAACTCTTGCCAGAATCTTATACATATTAACATGAAGTTCCAGTTTAAATTTCGTAGTCATCGAAGTTATAGAACTCAAGTTATGGTAGTTTTCGTCTTTAAAACCCTAAAATTGAAATGGTCATAACTCACTCGTCCGAAGTCGGAATACGTTCATCTTCGGACTAGAGCTTTTTTATACCATATAGTTTCATTTCCCAAAATGACTTAATTTATTTCAATGCTTAAGTGGCCCAAACAGGGCACGGAAAAATCTGTCCAGAAGGTTTAGTTCGTTTTTTTAGCTTTGGACTATTTTGGCTAAATCTGTCCCCACGAAAATCGACAACATATTTTCTGGAAATTCCAGTTGGAGGTTTTAGGGGACTTCCATATCTAACTCCAGAATATGGCCACACTCAAAAATTCGAAGTGAGCTAAGAGTTATGCTTGTTCAAATTTCAGGTTCCGTTTTCCTGAAAAACAATTTTTTCGTCGATTAGGATTTCTAGAAAACTTGATGTTTTTCATGATTTCCATACACAAAACATATAACAATCATATATACTGCTTCATAACCTTCCTTATACCATAGGATCCATCATGATCTACCATTCAAACCAACTCCCACAACCAATCATGCAAGAACTAACTGCTATGGTAAGAAATATTTAAAGTTAGGGTTTTTAATTGTTATACCTTCTTGCTCCAAGTTGAAGATGAGTTATCTTCCTTAGTTTCTTGGCTTTCTAGAACCTCTCTCTCTTAGCTCTTCCCAGTTGTGACCTCCCTTCCTTAGCCTCCCAAGTGCTCTTGCACTTTCCCTGTCTAACTCTTTCTAACTTTCTAACTTGGCAAAGTAAGAAAAAATGAAACAAAACCATCTTTCCTTACTTCCTTCTATTTATAGACTCCTGGTAGCCTTGCTTACTTTTCGTTAATCATCCAACACACCTACTAAACATGCTTCCAAGGCTTAATCAAGAGTTTACTTCCACACAAAATGTCGACACAAATGATGGATAGTTGGAGATTGAGTGAAGAAATAACCAAAAAAATTGCAAGTATCTTTCCTTCTAATTTTTTTCTCATGTGGGACCCACTGTAACAACCCGATAATTCGTGTAATTTATTATTTGGGATTTATGAATATCAAACAAAATGAAATCTTTTATTTGATATTATTATGTGTTATGTGGTAAGGTTATATTATAACCTAAATTATGTTTAGGGGATGATTAGTATGTATGAAAGTTTTCGTATAAGCTAATTTGGTGGTTTCAAGAAATATCGCTAGAATACTTTTTTTGGATTAAATAAATAGTTTAAAGATAATATTATTGAATAAGTTATTTGTTGTAAAGACGCTAACCCGAATTATGAGCGAGATATATGTGCGATGATGTATATGATTATGGGGAGTTAATCGTGAAGAGCAGCGATCGCGAATCGTGAATACCCTTGTAATTTGGGTTTATTAATATTATTAAATGCATTTAATATTATGTTTTTTTATGACGTGTTTTAAGGTTATTTTATAACCTGGATGATGTCAGCGTATGAAGTTTTATGCGTTATTGAACTGTAGGAGTGAATAATTGATTTCGCGAAGAATCGCAAAATCACTATTTGCGCGCACGTTTTCCGAGGCACTATTCACGCCCAACTATTTTTACGTCTTTTTCGATTTCTATTAATTTTGTTAAGACGTGTACGCAAATAAATAATTTTTTCAAGTGTCAGAAATTTTATTTGAGCTGATACGTGATTTTATCCGTATCCGAAATGTATTATATGGGTGTTCCGAATAAATGGATAAATCCCGTAATAATTATTTTTATGCATCCCAATAATTTATGGGAGTACCCATTCTAATTTTGGGAAGAGTTATTTACCAAATTGGGGACAAAAGTGAGAGTATTCGGATATATTTTTGTGTATTTGTGTAATTATTTTTGCATGTTACTCCAAGAAGGAACCAACTCCCCCATTTTGGACCAATCAAAAGAGAGAGAGAGGAGAGAGGAGCCGACAAAAATGCCTTGAGCCCTCAACTCCCTCATTTCCTCCCAAAGCTCTTGTTCAAACCTTTCTCTCCTCCCATTCCATACCTTGTTGCTGCAGATGGAAGATAGATAGAGAGAGAGAGAGAGAAAATTCATGCAGAAGCAAGGAAGAAGAACAAGGAGGAAGAAGGAGAAGGAGAAAAGGAAGAGAAGAACAAGAGAGAGCGGGTGGAGGAGAAGAACAAGAGGAAGAGCTTCAAGCAACTCTAATAAACCCTAGCTAGATTCTCTATCATCTATAAGAGATTTACAGAGGTAACATCTCATTAAATCCATTTCGTTTGAGTTTTGTAAAAGATTTTCCTAAGTTTTTGGTTTTTAGAGCTTGTAAGCTCGTGGATGATTTTTCTTGTGATTTTTGTTGTTGTTGTTGGTTGGGGTTGCTTAATAATGTTTCCAAGAGACCTTGTAAGCCATTAATAACATTAAAGTGGAACAAAAACGAAAAAAAACCGAACCCATGCTTAAAAGATGAAGAACATGAAGAACATGGACTTTTGGACAGTTTAGAGGACTTTGTAGCTATGATTTTGTGTTTTTTTAATTTGTTTGTTGTTATGATGTTGTACTTCCATGGGTTACAAAGTTAACCCAACTGGAATGGAGTAAAAAGGAGTTAAAACGAAGATTTGGTGATGATTCTAGTGAAGAACACCAAGAACACCAAAAACACAAGGATATAGCATGAGTTGATACTTTGGCCTAAGATTTGGCCATGTTAATATTAATGGTTAACTCTAAATTTTTGATATGTTGTAGCTCTATGTCTTAGGAGTCCATAGAGTCCAGTTTGGACCAATTTGAACGTGTATAGAGGAAGTTATGAAAGTTGGAGTGAAGAAAGGTCAGATTGCACGAAGGAAGAAATCTGCATTTTCTAGGCACCGGTGCAGCCTCCGTGACTTCACGGAGGCCTTACTACCCTTGTGGCGCAGCCTCTGTGATTCTCACGGAGGCCTCGCTGACTCCCTGATTCTAAAATTTTTAACATGAACATTTGTTAGTAAGATGACCATAACTTTCTCATACGAACTCGGATTAGGGCGATTCAAGATGATCCGAAAAGCTTAGAGATAGACCTACAACTTCAATTAATTAGAATTGAAATTTAATACCTGGACCAATTCTAAAATTGACCATCTCTAGAACTGTTGTGCGATTGGAGACAATCGGAGGGCATTGGACATGCACGTGTGCAATGTGTAATATTTTCGACGCTATGTTATGATGTTCTAAGTTCTAAACATGATTATTATGATTTATAATGATACATAACATTAACCATTGGGTATTAGACAAATTCGAATGAGCGTGCCAAGCGTACGCAATCGCGTGTCACTTGGGCGTTCAAATAGACAAGTGTGGCGTACGGACGTGCAAACGTCGTAACGCCGTAACAAGTGTGTATAACCTTGTTTAATATTCTGTTTCTAATAATAATAAAACATGATAGTGTGTTATAACCCAATGTATGAGCATGCTAAGGACATGCAAACGAGGTGAATTAGGCGTGTGACGTGTAAATGCCGAAACGCCGCGTAAAGTGTTAAAGAACTTAAATAGTGTTTCGATTCAAATGAAACGAACATCATGAGATATGGAGTAGGATTATTGTAAACCAATAAGGATTGATAATGATGAGGATCATAACGTTTTCAAATGACGCGACGCCAAGAAAGGTTTTAGTGTTAATCGCGTTAATTGTCTTTAATGCGCGAACAATAGGAGATAAAAATTACTATCAATGTGAACCAGTATATGAAGCCTTTTTAATGGCTAATTGGTATTTTATTGTTAAATAAATTGTGTAGGATATTGAAGGACTAACCATCATAATTTGGCAAGGAACGTAAGGCAAGTTCTTTCAGTAACTTGTTGACTTGTTTAAATGTACAGATATACATGACTTGATGACTAAATCTTTCGCTATTATGTGGATTATATGCGAGCATGATTAATGTGTGCACAATGTGCAATTATGTGACTACATTGTTCTATGTGGAACTTGAATTATTGTAAATATACAGTGTGAACTGCATGAGGTATGCTATGAGATGCATGATGCATATATATAGATGAATTGCATAAGGTTTATAATGATTGAGTAAGATGCATAGTATGAGAATCATGATGCATGGATAAATGCAAACTTATGTGTTACATGAAGCATGAAATGTGAAAATTGTTAGTTCTTGTTGAGCCGCCGTGCTCATTCTTGCAAAAATAAAACTTTTGCAGATTTACGATGTAATGCAATTATCTTGATATTATGATGATAAAGATTAGAGGCGCATAGAAACAGGAAGGTTGCTAAATATTCCTTTATTGTAATTATTTAGCTGTAATGACGGTATATGATGTACGTGAATTTGACTATGTAAACCTTGAGTTAGAAATGAAGGTTATCCATTATAGTATTTATGATGTGATTCTGTTCGTTACTTGTTATAGTAAACTAGAAGGATGCCGATGATGTATAAAGGACATTTTTATAATGAATATATAGTTGTTGGATAGCTTTGCGTATATTCGGGGATTGACTAAAGTCAGAATCCGAACCTTGAGTTCACATAGAAGATTTTGTAAATGATCAATTGTATTTATTCAACCTTGATCATAAGTGTTTAAGTTAAATATTACGAAACCTAGGATTGAGAAGAGTTCAAGATAATAATTGTTAATGCTTGTATTGATATGGACTGCTATATATATACAACAGGAATAGTATTAAAATTGTAATGATTATCAGATGATGTATTAGTTAAGGTCTTCATACCTGAGATTATATGGGAATATGTTATAATAATCTTATAATTACTTTCATGTAGTAAGATCATGTCTTAGTTATGGTTTTGAGTAGTTAAGGTCTTCATACCTGAGATTAGATGGGAACATCTTGTAATAATCTTATAATTACTTTCATGTAGTAAGATCATGTCTTAGTTATGGTTTTGAGGCTTGGGACGATAATATTTATATTATATCAATGTAAATATTTTTATTATTCCGCAATGAGTTATTGTTAGAATGATGTATGAGTTGCACAGTGATGCACCGAATTTGTGGATAAGGTAACCCGAATTTGGGGGCGCCACAGGTTGGTATCAGAGCTATAGGTTATAAACCTTAGGTAAGAGAACCTTAGGCTATAACCTGAGGGTAAAAAGATGATAATGATAAAGAATAAACTCGGATAGAGTTTGACCAATGAGGAATAAATTTAGAAAAATTCCTAAAGAAAGGAATTAAGATATATATGAGGAGATTCAAAGAAGAATCATGGAGAGTTATGAAAGACAAGAATTTGGAGTTACCTGACTCCAGTAATAAAGATGACAACTATTGACAAATAGACGAGGTCTATAAGATAAAGATGTATAAAAATCTTATAACATGATTAGAGAGAAGAGTAAAGGAGATCGTAGGATGAAACGGTTATAAGGTACGAAATATCGCAATGTCAAACGATTGTAGAATAAGATTACGACGTGATCGGATTGAGTTACAGAAGGACAGATGATCTGTTAAATGAATGGAAAGTTATAGCCTGCCGCTATAAAGGGGAGGTACTATGAAATCGTACGAGATGATGAATACGGATTAAAGAAAATTCGTATTGAGCAATAAGAAGACTAGAATTTTGTGGGATTTCAATTGAGGACTCGTGTGATAGCTGAGTGTACAAGCCTTTGTATGGGCAGGGGTTTTGTGCTTGGTTTAACGACTACTCAGCTTGTCACATTGATAATCGTTGAAATGTTGGTATCACGCTATCAATGTATGTATGATGGGAAGGTGATTCTTTTCTCATATCTATATTTGATGGTTAGAGAATAATAAGATTAGGTGCGAGTTCTTGAAACTCATGCTTATGGTAAGTTTGTGACTCATAATCATATGGTATGTTTTGAGCCCCTAAGCGTATAGATAGTCCCTGATTTATTCTTAGACTACGTATTGTTAGGACAAGTTTCTAAACTCATATTTGTAATGTCCGAGAATTTTTAAACATTGTATTGATTTATTTTAATATATGAAATTCATTTTATTTAATGAATTTAATTGGACCCATGTAGGTATTATTAATTCATTATCTAAATATATGGTCCAATAATTTTCTCGCATTAAAGGGACTCATTAAAAGTGGAATAATTGGTGAGTTAACCCTAAGAATTTAATTGCAAGAAAATTTGGAAAGAAGATTAATAAATAAATTCCTTTAAATAATTTGAATAAAGAATTATGGTTGGAATAAATATTTTAAATAATTAATTAATTGGGTTAATTAAGTAATTCAAAATATTAGAAATACAAGGTGGCTAATTTAATTGGGTCACCTGAATTGGTCCATTTCTTTTTATCTATTTATTTCTGGATTGGACCTAAAATTTTCTTAAAGAAAGCCGAGCCCAATTTTCTTTATTTTCCTAATTGAGCCCATTTTATTTTTCGATTGGGCTGGATCCATTCCTTTCATTTTTCCTGTTGGGCTGAACCGATGGGGTTGGACTCCCTTTTATTCCTGCCGGGTTAAACCCTTTGCAATCGGGTTGGGGAAAGGGGGCAAGTCTATATCTGCAATCAAAACTAGGTGCAGAGCAAGACCGATAGAACCTAACGACCTAGACCCTCCCACATCAGTCCCAGCCTCTCAATCGAGCGGAGCAACGGGAGCGGAAAAGGGGGCGATTGACAGCACGGTAGCATGAGAGGACCGGCGGCTACCAAGGGATTAACCAACGGGCGAAGCGGTGAAGGCATCAACGACCGAACGACCACCAGTTGGACCACAGGTTCGAAGAAATTGGCGATTAGACGGTGAGAAGGGGGGGTACGATGCTCGAGGGAATTGCCAGCGAGTTCACAGGTTGGCATGATGGGATCGGTCGGCGGCCACTCTTCTCCTACCGTTAGTCATGGACTCGGTCGAACAGGATATTACCCAATAAATGGGTAAAATTTCCCCTATAAATTAAACCCCCCAAGGCTGCCGATTTTCCTTTGTTTGTGAGTTCCCAATTAGAAATTTAGGGTTCCAAATTAGAGAGAGGAGAGAAGTCGCAGCAAGGAGGGGGAGCAGGGGAGGCCAATAGGGAATGTCCGACTTTGTTTCGTATTTTGGGAGAAGAAGGAGACAGGCAATTCGATCAGCCACAAGATATAGCAACGGGATCATTAAACCACTGTGATAGTTTTTCTATTTAGGATTTGTATAAATTTTTTCTTATGAACTTGGATTTGGGTTGCCGACGATGCTTGTATTGGTTATAATAATTTTAGTTTGGTTAAAATTGTGTTGTTCTTGCTTGGGTCAACAAGTCTGCTAATGTATTGAGTTGGGTTATTTGATTTAGAAACCTGGTATGGTGGTAGTAATGGTATTGGGTTGAATTTTCTTGCTTTTCTCTGATTTCTTGGTTGTGTTGACCTGGGTTATGATGGTATCTGTCCATCTATAGTAGTTGAAGATAAATATACATAACAAATGGGATAACCAAGTGTGTTTTGAATCTGTCATATTATGCTGAATAGTACGTTCTTCTCTGTATTGGGTTAACTATTTTTTTTCTGTAATGGATTGATGGTTTTTGGTAATTGCTTGGGTTGTGCTGTTAAGAACCATAAGGTTCGGCAGCCTTGAACATAACAGGACTAGGCCAATGTCGAATTTAGGGTGCCCAACATGTGTTGCTGTATTGCCAAAGAAAAGAGACTGTTGCATTTTGGTATTAAATGTCTGTCAACAATGTGGTTCATATATAGACCAACCTTTGGTTGTTTATAGAAACTGTTAACAATAATAAAATAATTTTTATTATGTATTAATAAATAATAAATAAGATGATAAGTCTTTAAATTATCATTTAGTTGATACTAAATAATAATAAGGTTAACGAGATAATTATTATTTACCAATGAATAAAGTAATAAATAATTGTTTATTATTTTCCAAGTAAATAATAAATAAAGATAATAAATATTTAATTAGTTATTATTTAATTGATATTAAATAATAATTAAGTATGAATAATAAATAAAGGTAATAAATATTTAATTATTATTTAATCCTAAATAATAATTAAGTATAAGTAAAGTTAATAATTATTTATTATTTATTAATAAATAAAGGTACTAAATATTTAATTATTATTTAATTAATATTAATAATAATTAGGTATGAATAAAGCTAATACGGATAACAATTACTTAATCATTAATGAAATAATGATTAAGTATGAGGGAGATTAATAAGTTAATTATTTTTGGCCCTTAATAAATAATGATAATAAACACTTAAGGACTATTTAATAACAACTAAGTGCGTGTAGAATTAATATATTAAGTATATAATTAATAAGGAACAAGATTAATAATTACTCAATTACCCTTAAGGGTGATTGGTAATTAATGGTGAATGAATTGAATAAGTGATCAATTGTTACTTAGTTGTCATTAAGCCAGAATAAATTTATTATTTATTTTATAATAATAAATAAAGATTGTTAGCCCACATTCTGAGACAAACAAAAGGTACTCTCATGATAAGTGATCATATCAGCTATCATTTATTTTAATAGCTAAGAGTCATTGATGAATTTCTGCTTAGCTAATATTAACTATTAGTTAAATGTATATGGTGAATGGTTTATACGTTAAATAAATGACATAAGTGAGTGTATCGATATACAGTTGTGCAATGCTAATGGATAAACCGATTTTATCAACTGATAGGTTATCCAAGATCAATTAATTAAAGCTAAAATTTATCTGTAGCTGAGCAAACAGGCAAGTTCTCTATCCCGAAACTTTGATTTTTGCAAGTTCCCTAACTTCATTCTTTCAGTATATTGAATGCAAGTTCTATCTTACCCAACTTTTACATTGAGCAATATTTCTAAACCTTATGCATTATTTTTAATTCATGCAAAAGGTATATATTATTGCAAGTTATTCTTTAAGCTTGAATCTTATCTCTAAGTATGCTTTAAGTGGTCTAATTACTTTTAAAATTATTCCACATCTATGTATTTATTGACATTCGCACTCGTGCATTTGAATTCGTATATTTATTTAAGTTCAGAAATTTATGAACTATTCATGGTTAAGTCTGAACCCTTGTTTGGTCAGGCAAGTATGTGAAAATTTTATAAGAGCTATCCGAACCAATCAAAGGTAAGGATTCTTAGACTGAATGAACACCCCTTTTATTATAGGGGAGTACCCCATGTACCGTAAATAAGGTACAAATAGCAGAGTTAAATGTTATGCATACACATAGCGTACGCGAGGCTGATCCCCTCAAGTACTCATTCTGTAGCCAGTAACCAGAGAGTCAACTAGTTATTGACTCCTTTGGAAGTTATTGTTCAAAGTCTATTTGACTACTAATTGTTCTAAAAGCATTTATTGTTATTGCTTCTAATAATTCTATTGTTGAAATCTCTTTCTATATCCCTTCCGTTATGATATATCCTTATTGTTGTACTTTAAACTTGCTGAGCAAACTCGTTGCTCATCCTTGCTATATCATGACTTCATTGCAGCTAAACCCGAGACGTCAGGGAAGAACAAAGGGAAAGAAAAGATGAAGTAATAGACTTCATGTAGCAGATCTTAAACTTATGTGTAGTTAATTACTGTTAATGTAATTTAAACCTTGATATTTATTTAGGGTATGGGTTTGTGTAAGTGTTTAAGGTTTTTTTTGTATTCTGGGACTAGTAACACCTTTGTAATGAACAACGTATGTTTATTATATTCCGCATTTTAGTTACTATATATTGTTAGAGGTGAATGTTTGTATTGGATCGTGATGACCGGATCCGGGTATTGGAGACCCGAATTTGGGGGCGTCACAATATTATTGTGGCAAGTTTCTGAACTCATAACGTGTGGTAAGTTTGAGGAACTAAATTAGGGTATAGAAAGGTTGTAGAGTCAGAACTGTGAATTCTCAATATGATGAGCATTGGTGATGTTAGAAATAGATAAGGTTATTAAATAGTAGAGCAATGGAAGAAATTGAAGTTGATGAGAAGCTAATAGTTGTACCCAAGCAAATGGTTAAGGTAATAACTAAGGATGTGCAAGAGAAGCAGAAGTAGCAAACTCTAGTGTGAGTTTGAAATGAATAACCCTAAGATATAGGGACTCATGTAAGAAGGTGTTAAACCATATAGTGCTAACCCATGCGCAAGATACAAGTTGGTATCAAATAGACACAAGTTAGTGTCAATCCAAGAATTAGACACAAGTTAGTGTCAACTCAAGAGTAAAACACAAGTTGGTGTAACTCAGGAGTAAATCACAAGTTGGTGATAATTCATGCGCAAGATACAAGTTGGTATCAAATAGACACAAGTTGGTGTCAATCGAAGAATTAGACGCAAGTTGGCGTCAACTCAAGAGTAAAACGCAAGTTGGTGTAACTCAAGAGTAAATCACAAGTTGGTGATAATTCATGTCCAAGATATAAGTTGGTACCATTGATACAAGTTGGTACCAATCAAACACAAGTTGGTGTCAAACCCAAATACATATAGTCGTTTGGAAATGTAGAGTTGTGAGAAGTAAAGATTTCCTATTCAGATAATTGGTAGGAAATAGAAAAGTGCATGTTGAAAGGTGTAAGAAAGAAAGATTAAGTTCGAGGGTTATAGGACTTTTGATGTAATAGAAAGATGTGTATGAAATAGCAGAAAGCTATAAGATGTAAAGTACGGTGTACTACGAAATGCATATAAATACAAATATAGGTATTAATACGTGCTATGTGATGGGTAAGTTTTTAGCATTAATAACGAATGCTTTATAATGAAGGATGATGTAATAATATATTCTTCTTATAAACAGAATAATGCCGCCAAGGAGACGTCCAAGCGACCAAGGGGTGGCAGAAAACGAGACTAGGGATCCAGTGGATCCTATGCAGCACTTTGTAAATCTTTTAGTGGGGCACTAAATAAAGACCCTGCCCGAGTAAATATAAGTCCTCCAGTTGTGTCAGTGGCAAGCTTCAAAGATTTTAAGAGCATGGGACCGCCTGAGTTTAAGGGAACCACAGGACCTATAGAGGCTCAAATATGGATTAAAGAAATAGAGAAGGCATTTGTGATCGTCAAAGTTGAAAAGGAGCAAAAGACGGCTTTTGCTACCTATCTGTTAAAGGGAGAGGCCAATTTTTGGTGGGAGGCTAATCAGAATAGGGCCGGTGAAGGGTAGTGACTTGGGAAAGATTCAAAGAGTTGTTCTTCGAAAACTACTTTCCAAGGAGTATACAGAGCCGAATGGAGGTGCAGTTCCTAGAGTTGAAACAAAGGGACATGTCAGTACCCCAATATGCTGCCAAGTTCAACGAACCGGCGAGGTTCGCTCCACATCAGGTGGACACTGAAGAGAGGAAAGCGCATAGGTTTGAGCAAGGATTAAAGCCCTCGCTCCATGATAAATTATCAATATTGCAGATCGACTCGTTTGGGTCGATCCTAGAGAAAGCTATAATAGCAGAGGGAGGAAGTAAGGTGTTAAGCCAATTCAGTCAAACGGGACAGGATAATGAAGCTAGAGGAAGCAGTAAGCGGAAATGGAGCAACAATAGAAATCCAAGAAATTCTGGAATTAAGCAGAAAGGCCTGAAGAAGAGGGTCAGAGGTTGTGATAATTGTGGGAAGTGGCATACGGGGGTATGTACAAAAGCCAAGAAGATGTGTTACAACTGTGGGCAAGGGGGACATATCTCTCCTGATTGTCCCAATCCGAAGAAAGGAGTATGTTTTAATTGTGGATCAGTGGATCAGTGGATCATCAAGCAAGGAATTGTCCAAAGAAAGAGAGGGATGGAGGAAGCGGAAGTAAGGAAAATACCGGTGGTAAAACAACACTGGCTAAATTTTTGAAGTAAGATCATACCTTCGGTGAAGGTAATTTTGTAGCAGTGATTCTAGGGACAGAATCCTTATAAGGAGGGAAGAATGTAGCAACCCGATAATTCGTGTAATTTATTATTTGGGATTTATGAATATCAAACAAAATGAAATCTTTTATTTGATATTATTATGTGTTATGTGGTAAGGTTATATTATAACCTAAATTATGTGTAGGGGATGATTAGTATGTATGAAAGTTTTCGTATAAGCTAATTTGGTGATTTCGAGAAATATCGCTAGAATACTATTTAGTGGATTAAATAAATAGTTTAAGCATAATATTATTGAACAAGTTATTTGTTGTAAAGACGCTAACCCGAATTATGGGCGAGATATATGTGCGATGATGTATATGATTATGGGGAGTTAATCGTGAAGAGCAGCGATCGCGAATCGTGAATACCCTTGTAATTTGGGTTTATTAATATTATTAAATGAATTTAATATTATTTTTTTATGTGACGTGTTTTAAGGTTATTTTATAACCTGGATGATGTCAGCGTATGAAGTTTTATACGTTATTGAACCATAGGAGTGAATAATTGATTTCGCGAAGAATCGCAAAATCACTATTTACGGGCACGTTTCCCGAGGCACTATTTATGCCCAAATATTTTTACGTCCTTTTCGATTACTATTAATTTTGTTAAGACGTGTACGCAAATAAATAATTTTTTCAAGTGTCAGAAATTTTATTTGAGTTGATACGTGATTTTATCCATATCCGAAATATATTATATGGGTGTTCCGAATAAATAGACAAATTCCGTAATAATTATTTTTATGCGTCCCAATAATTTATGGGAGTACCCATTTTAATTTTGAAAAGAGTTATTTACCAAATTGGGTACAAAAGTGGGAGTATTCGGATATATTTTTGTGTATTTGTGTAATTATTTTTGCGTATTACTCCAAGAGGGAACCAACTCCCCCATTTTGGACCAATCAAAAGAGAGAGAGGAGAGAGGAGCCGGCAAAAATGCCTTGAGCCCTCAACTCCCTTACTTCCTCCCAAAGCTCTTGTTCAAGCCTTTCTCTCCTCCCATTCCATACCTTGTTACTGCAGATGGAAGATTGATAGAGAGAGAGAGAGAGAGAAAATTCTTGTAGAAGCAAGGAAGAAGAACAAGGAGGAAGAAGAAGAATGAGAAAAGGAAGAGAAGAAGAAGAGAGCGCGAGTGGAGGAGAAGAAGAAGAGGAAGAGCTTCTAACAACTCTAATAAACCCTAGCTAGCTTCTCTATCATCTATAAGAGATTTACAAAGGTAACATCTCATTAAATCCATTTCGTTTGAGTTTTGTAAAAGATTTTCCAAAGTTTTTGGTTTTTAGAGCTTGTAAGCTCGTTGATGATTTTTCTTGCGATTTTTGTTGTTGTTGTTGGTTGGGGTTGCTTAATAATGTTGCCGAGATACCTTGTAAGCCATTAATAACATTAAAGTGGAACAAAAACGAAGAAAAATCCGAACCCATGCTTAAAAAATGAAGAACATGAAGAACATGGACTTTTGGACGGTTTAGAGGACTTTGTAGCTATGATTTCGTGTTTGTTTAATTTATTTGTTGTTATGATGTTGTACTTCCATGGGTTACGAAGTTAACCCAACTAGAATGGAGTAAAAAGGAGTTAAAATGAAGATTTGGTGATGATTCCAGTGAAGAACACCAAGAACACGAGGATATAGCATGAGTTGATACTTTGGCCTAAGATTTGGCCATGTTAATGTTAATGGTTAACTCTAAATTTTTGATATGTTATAGCTCTATGTCTTAACAGTCCATAGAGTCGGGTTTGGACCAATTTGAACGTGTATAGAGGAAGTTATGAAAGTTGGAGTGAAAAAAGGTCGGATTGCACGAAGGAAGAAATCTGCATTTTCTGGGCACCGGCGCAGCCTCCGTAATTTCACGGAGGCCTTGCTAAGCTCGCTGGTCACTGGCGCAGCCTCCGTGATTTCATGGAGGCCTTGCTACCCTTGTGGCGCAGCCTCCGTGATTCTCACGGAGGCCCCGCTGACTCCCTGATTCAAAATTTTTTAACATGAACACTTGTTAGTAAAATGAGCATAACTTACTCATACGAACTCGAACTATGGCGATTCAAGATGATCCGAAAAGCTCAGAGATAGACCTACAACTTCCATTAATTAGAATTGAAATTTACTACCTATAACAATTCTAAAATTGACCATCTCTAGAACTATTGTGTGATTAGAGACAATCGGAGGGCGTTGGACATGCACGTGTGCAATGTGTAATGTTTTTGACGCTATGTTATGATGTGCTAAGTTCTAAAACATGATTGTTATGATTTATAATGATACTTAACATTAACCATTGGGTATTAGACAAATTCGAATGGGTGTGCCAAGCGTACGCAATCGCGTGTCACTTGGGCGTTCGAATAGACAAGTTTGGCGTACGGACGTGCAAATGTCGTAACGCCATAACAAGTATGTATAATCTTGTTTAATATTCTGTTTCTAATAATAATGAAATATGATAGTGTGTTATAACCCAATGTATGAGCATGCTAAGGACATGCAAACGAGGCGAATTAGGCGTGTGACGTGTAAACGTCGAAACGCCGCATAAAGTGTTAAAGAACTTAAATAGTGTTTCGATTCAAATGAAACGAACATCATGAGATATGGAGTAGGATTATTGTAAACAAATAAGGATTGATGATGATGAGGGTCATAACGTTTTCAAATGACGCGACGCCAAGAAAGGTTTTAGTGTTAATCGCGTTAATTGTCTTTAATGCGCAAACAATAGGAGATAAAAATTACTATCAATGTGAACTAATATATGAAGCCTTTTTAGTGGCTAATTGGTGTTTTATTGTTAAATAAATTGTGTAGGATATTGAAGGACGAGCCATCATAATTTGGCAAGGAACGCTTAAGGCAAGTTCTTTCAGTAACTTGTTGACTTGTTTAAATGTACAGATATACATGACTTGATTATTAAATCTTTCGCTATTATGCGGATTATATGCGAGCATGATTAATGTGTGCACAATATGCAATTATGTGACTACATTGTTCTATGTGGAACTTGAATTATTGTAAATATACAATGTGAGCTGCATGAGGTATGCTATGAGATGCATGATGCATATATATAGATGAATTGCATAAGGTTTATGTGACGAACGAGAATTTTTTTTTGTAAATTATTTTAAATATTTATTGACTAAATAAATATTTTTGATGATTTGATTGTTGAATTAATTGATTAATTGATGAATTTATGGTAGATTAATTTAATTATATGTGTTACATTAATTAGATTAATGTGAAGAATTTTTATATTTAATATATGTGTTTAATTGAATTTATTTGATTAAATACATTATTTAAATTAGTATAATGTTATTTCTAATTAATTTAATTATTAATTAGAGATTCAATAATTTGTCATATTTAATAAATGAGAATTTTATTTATATGACTATGTGATTTAATGTAGAATTTTTCTATTTTATATATTTGATTTTATTAAGATTAATTAGTTGATTAAAGTGTGACATGAAACTATGTATAAGCTTTTTATTATAATAAATTAGAAGGGAGAATAATGTGCTAGCCAAACGAAGCCTTATTGGGAGTTGAGGTCAGTTAACCCATTATGGGATTAACTGACACCACTCGTCAGATGTAAAACTTCACGTATCCTATTATCAGCCATTCCCATCATCAGTTTCCAAAATTCATTCAGAGAGAAAAGAAAGAGAGTTTGAGAGAATTGAAGAAGAAAATCTACTCACCTTGTTGCATAATCTAATTTCTTGTTAAGGTAATTCTTAATTTTAACCTTTAGTTTTATGTTTTCTTAATTTTTCTCCATGAATGCATGTCTGAGTTTTCTGTAAATTAAGTTATATGGTTAAATTTTATAGAATGATGATTGAATATTCGAAAGCATGTTATAAGCGTCTTTTATATGATGTATATGTGATTTAGAGTAATTAATTCATAAGAATATGCCTTGAATTAGAAGTTCTGAAATTTACAGAGAAACAGAGTTTAAATATGACTTATATGTATGAAAAAATTATGCTTGAATTACATGTTAATCGTTAAATTGATAGTTGTTTATGTTTATGCATGTAAAAACGAAAAGAATGAAACTTAAATGGATTGATTTGGTTAAGGAACGAATTTACTGTGATTGATTTCGTTAACTGTATCAATATGTAAATACAGAACATGAACAGTGAAAATTTTAGTTTTAATTGATTATTTAGATTGTCTGTGATGTCAAAATCACTGTTTATGGAATGGGTTTTGATTTCAAACCATATATGATAATTGGGTATGTTTAATTTGATGTACGAATAACAAAATGGGAAATTTTTGGCCTGTTTCTGCGTTCTTCGCGAACTGCAGAAACTGGAATTCGTAATTCTCGCCCCGGCGAGAATTTTGTGAAGGGATCCCTCGCCCCGGCGAGGAGCTCGCCCCGGCGAGAATTTTGTGAAGAAATTCCTCGCCCCGGCGAGGAGCTCGCCCCGGCGAGATTTTTGTGAAGGTTTTTCTCGCCCCGGCGGGAGGGAATTTAAAAAAAAAAAAAAAAAAAAAAAAAAAAAAAAGAGTAAAAAGACGAGAGTAGAAATTTTATTCTTTCTTTGTGATCATGGTATGAAATCGTGGTTATACCTAAAGCTTAGACTAATGTATAAAATGAATGTTAAAATTACTGTGAAAAGTGGTAGCATAAGCCCATTGATTGTTTGGGTCAACTGAGCTATTGAGATTAAATGAGAATGAGTTTTGATGTGTTTATAATACTGTAACTAATTATTGTTACTGTTTTATAAACGGAATGTATAGGTTGATTAGAGAAACGTGAGTCTTAAATTTTTAGTCTACGCACGAGGCAAGTATCTTATCCTTACTTTTACGTTTACGCAAGTTTCTAAATTTCATTATTATAGAATACAAGCTTCATAATGCTATTACTTCGTGAGCAAGTTATTGTTTCTATTCCATTCAATTTCATGAATTCAATGAGAAGTTTTTAATTTCCTCTTTGTAATGCTTCAGTTAACATAGAACGTATTCAATCGTACCTTTTTGTGAGATTTAGTTTTTGATTCTCGAAATTACACCTTTTGAACCTTGATTGACTAGCGAACCCTTTTGATTCGACTAGTCCATAGTTGATGAGCGTTCTAAATTCTAGAAACGTTATTGAAGTAAATCCAAACCAAACTTCCTTTGGTGCGGACTCCGATGTCAAACTGAGATGAACAACCCTTATACAGGGGATATTAATTTATGCTAGTTAGCGTTAAAGATGTTGTGCACATACATGGTACAAATGGGCTGATCCCCCTGAGTACGAGAAGAAAGGTCCATATAGTCTTACGACTGTTAAAGGTTTAAAGTAGAAATACTTGATAAACCTGGGACATAGTTCGTGGTCTTAAGACCCTCAGATGTTCTTTTGAATCTTGTTTTACATTCTTGACTCGAAAGCTAAATCTTCAATTATTCGATATCCGTTGATTATTTCGCATGTTATTATTATTGTTGTTGTTATACTTGCTGGGCAATCATTGCTCACCCTTGCATAATAACACTGCAGCTAAGGTTGAAAGAACTGACGAGCCATCTACTAGTAAGGGCAAAGGAAAAGCAAATAAGTGATGAAGACTTGTCGTATTTGCTTTGTTGTTATTTCTGTAATAGACTTGATTTATGTTTTCCGCACTGATGTTTAATTAAGGTTAGATAACCTGGGATTTGTTTATGAATGATGTTGTAACCCTCTAATGGGAGATTTCTATTTCTATTTAAGTATTTTCATTTATATCTGAATGGGTAGTTAGATGTGATGTGATGATTTTGGATTGTGAACACCAAATCTTGAGGAAATGAAGTACCCGGATTTGGGGGTGTCACAGTTTATAATGCTTGAGTAAGATGCATAGTATGAGAATCATGATGCATGGATAAATGCAAACTTATGTGTTACGTGAAGCATGAAATGTGAAAACTGTTAGTTCTTGCTGAGCCGTCGTGCTCATTCTTGCAAAAATAAAACTTTTGCAGATTTACGATGCAATGAAATTATCTTGATATCATGATGATAAGGATTAGAGGCGCATGAAAACAGGAAGGTTGCCAAATATTCCTTTATTGTAATTATTTAGCTGTGATGACGATATATGATGTACGTGAATTTGACTGTGTAAACCTTGAGTTAGAAATGAAGGTTATCAATTATAGTATTTATGATGTGATTCTGTTAGTTACTTGTTATAGTAAACTACAAGGATGCCGATGATATATAAAGGACATTTTTATAATGAATGTATAGTTGTTGGATAACTTTGCGTATATTCGGGAATTGACTAAAGTCAGAATCCGAACCTTGCGTTCACATAGGAGATTTTGTAAATGATCAATGGTATTTATTCAACCTTGATCATAAGTGTTTAAGTTAAATGTTATGAAACCTGGGATTGAGAAGAGTTCAAGATAATAATTGTTAATGCTTGTATTGATATGGACTGCTATATATATACAACAGGAATAGTATTAAAATTGTAATGATTATGAGATGATGTATTAGTTAAGGTCTTCATACCTGAGGTTAGATGGGAACATGTTGTAATAATCTTATAATTACTTTTATGTAGTAAGATCATGTCTTAGTTATGGTTTCGAGGCTTGAGACGATAATATTTATATTATATCAATGTAAATATTTTTATTATTCCGCAATGAGTTATTGTTAGAATGATGTATGAGTTGCACAGTGATGCACCAAATTCGTGGATAAGGTAACCCGAATTTGGGGGCGTCACACCCACTTGGCCACAAAATTCTTCCCATGTGAGGCCCACTCCTTGACCATATATCTCCTCTATATGGGAGCCCCCAATAGGGCCGGATACTCCCTCCTAAAATCCTTCCATTTTGCTTTCCATTTTTGTTTTATTTGTTTTCTCTTTTTTGTTTTCTCAAGTGAGGCCCACTCTTTGCCACAATTTTCTTCCCATGTGGGGCCCATGTTTTTAACTAAAGTTTTTCCCTTCATGTGCTGGATTTTCAGCAGATTTTAGGCTCGGGTCCCGCGTTTATTGCCTCGTTTTGCGTACTTAATCCCGTCTTTGACTTTTTGACCCCAAAAATCAAATTTTCATATTTATAGTCGATTTCTACTAAAGTCGACGCTCCCAACGTCATGGAATTATCCATTTCTTTAAATTAATCTCTGAATTTCGAATTTGACTTTTCTCCATAAAAGTCAACCGTTGACTTTGACCAAAAAGTCAACCCCGACACATTTTGTGTTTAGAGCTTATTCTGACTAATTTCGACGTTCCGAACTCAACCGAGCAGTCCGCGTTTCTAAATTCAATTCCAAACTTCAAATTTGAGTCTTGAACTATATAATTCCCTTATTGTCATTTCCACGACTATTCTCTTTTAAATCGCATACTCGCACATATTCATCAATACGTGTATATATATACAATATACACCACATCCTCTACTCATGAAAATTTTCAAAGGAAATTCCTTTTATTAATAAATCCTTACGTGATCCTCTTAGTCATTATATTTTTCTCTCTTTTTAAGGATTCTTTCCCAGAACCACTACTACCGTAAGATTCTAATTGGGTTTACTTCCCACTTTTGCATAATCTTTTCATCGAACACTTAATCGAATTACCTTAATATAGGTATTACCTTACTAACTCTTTCATTTATCTTTTACTATCTAATTAATGGACAAAAATCTATTCTTAGCCTAAGTCTTATCTGACTTGTTTCGGCTCATAACTACCAGTTTAGTCTCAGGTATTAACATTTTCATCGTCATATCTCTTATACTCGTTTGTAAGCTTTATTCTTTAATACTCTTTTATTCACATTCAACTATAGTAACTTATACCTTATTATCGACTAATCGTCTATCGAGTCACTAAAATACCTTGCTTTAATGACCAATCTTTTGACCTCTCTTCATAACCTCCTTAGAGCTTTTTGCACCAACAGTCTCTCAACCATATCTATTATTCCTAACACATAGATTATATTAACATATTTAATCATTCTTCCACTCCCAATTTAGGTTTTAAACTTTAATCTTTATTTAATTATTCAAGACCTTATTTAAAAGTATTATAAATATCTGGGATATCACAATTCCAAAGCCCCACTCTCACTAACAATATCCAACTAATAAATAGTGTACTTCTAAATAAACAATGTCCAACTAATAAATAAGTAATGTCCAACTAAAAAAATAAATCAGTCAGCCCATTGCAAATAAACAACAACAAAATTGATGGACTTTGAGAATAAATAACACAAGATACCCATTTTATAATATAAAAACCCCTAACCAAGCAACCATTTCAAAATATCCACTTTGTTTCACTGTTAAACACCCAATACCACTTTGTTTCACATTTTATATAACAATCGCATGGAAAATTGGACTTAACAGAAGGACATGAAGATTTCAGACTATTTTAAGGGATATGGAAAGACCACTTTTGCACAAAAACAACTCGATCGACCTAAACCAAAGATTTGAGACATACTTTATTGAACAAACATCTGAGACTTACATGATTTATTAAAGGTCCAAAATTACGCTTTTTCCCACCGAAACCCCACTTCCTTCGTCGCTTTCCACAGAAACCCACCTTCTTCGTCGCTTTCCACCGAAACCCCACTTTCGCCTTGTTTTCCTCTCTCGATTTTGTGTCAGACAATGATTGGATTTGAGCCCTAATCCCACCTTCTTCATTGCTTTTGTCTCAGACTATGTTTGGGTTAGAGCTTGGATTCTCCCGCCCAATCCACGTAAGATGCAACTGATAATCCAAATAAGTATTTACATGTCATTTTTTTTCTTTTTAAAGCCATGTAATAAAATAAACGACCAGATTAGACGTCCATCCAAGAAATTAGACGAAATGGGGTAATTAATAGTTTTTAAAAAGTTCAGTGACCTAATTGCATTTTTTTAAAAGTTTAGTGGGGTAATACTTAAAACTTGACAATCACTGGGGTAAATCCCCCTTTTTTGCCATTATTATGTCATTCATAACAGAGTATATTGTATCTCTTCCTTCTAAAAATATATACATTATTAACCTTTTAAAGATAATTTTATATACTTATTCTATTTAAAATTATAAGACTAATATTAACTTTTTAAAAGTTAATTTTAAATATTTTTAAACTCAAAATTGATAAGAATTCATTTAATTTATGTCAATACAATTATGAATATTATAAATTATCTAAAATGTACTACTAGTTATAATATTTATTATTTTTAAAAGTTAAATGAATCGTGTTAATTTTAAATTGAAAATATCACAAATTAATTTTTAAAAAGTCAATATTGGCCTTATAATTTGGAACAAATAGAGTATTTTTTAATTAAAAATTAACATAAAGTTATTTGATTTTAATTGCTATAATGATGAATTTTATAAATTACAATTCAAGAAATTATAAGACTAGGGTTAATAGGTGTGAAAAACTTAGTTTATACTAAGTCTCTAAAAATAACTCATCTTTTTTAAGAGTATTCATGTCATTTTGTATTTTTAGGGACGGAGTATTTACCAAAACACCACCTCTTTTTTTCGATAAAATTTTATTATTTCATAATTTTTAACGAAACTTATTAGTCTTCAGTTTTCATATATCTTTAATTAACCTTCAAAAGTCAACCCAAATTTTATAATTAGGAAAAAAATAGTACTATTGTATGATATAAATTGTTAATGTATGGCAGTGTATAAATGTCAATTTAGAGTGTGGATATCAATATCCTACGATAATCCAAGCTACTTTTTTGTTTTATGTAAGAAACCAATTGCAGCTATCAATTTTTAATTATTTTAATACTGTCAACTCTTTATCAATTAATGATTAGGTGAAATAAAGAGATTCTTTTTTTTCTTTTGAAAGATAATAAAGAGATTCTCACATTTGCTTTTTGAAGTGAATTTGCAAAATAAAATTAATGAAGACACTTAAACTTTGAAAGTAATGAATTTTATGATTAGGTGATACTATTTATAATAGGTATACTTGTATTTACAAAATTAAATGAATTAAGGAGTTATATTAATGAGAGAGAAAATAGGGGAACAATACATGTTTGATTTTTGGCAACATGCCATTGTCATTAAATAGAGAGAAAATCACAATATAGATTGTGTCCTTTTTTTAAAAGAATCACAACATATATTGTTAAGTGTATATATATATATGAGTAATGATCTATAGTATGTATTTGTTATGGATTTTTATAGAGCATACACCATTTATACCATTTGTTAACACCAAAATCCGTTCGCTCGCTCAATCACCAAAAAGCGAGTCAAATTCTGCGCAGAAAACGAGAGAACACACTGAGGAGCCTGACGGCCGAGGCCGTCAAGGGATAGCTCCGATGTGAGAATAAGTACAGGCTGAAGAATAGGTTAATAATGGAGACACGTTAATGCTTTAGTGCTAGGCAAAGTGTCATTATCTATGAATTAGGGTATAACCGTATATTTATAGTCGCTCACACCACCTCAAAACGTCTGTCCCCGAATGGAAATAGGACTCCTTACCACGCCAATTACCATACTTGGATAGAAGTCAATCTCCTTAAAATGGGAAGTCGAATTCAATCCAGATTGTTCCCATAAAAGTTGAAAATCAACCATAACTAAGACTGTAGATCCCTTGGGAATCAAATCTCCTAACCAGAATATACCGTCACGTAGGAAGATTCCGCCATATGGGATAGGTCCCACTAAATTTGTCGGGCCCACAAAATATGCCCCAACACCATTAAAAACAAGACGGAACGGCCATGATTAGAAACTGAAAATCGACGTCCACTACTGATGGTTAAAAAAACTCATACCATCCGCTACTAATAGTAGCAGACACTAATCATAATAAGGATTTGACTTTATTAACTAGAGTTTTAATTAATTAACCAGGGTTTATAAACCAGAGTTTAGGTTTATTAACTCACTTTTTAACTAGATTTAGGGTTTATTAATCTTATTAACCTCTGTTTAATAAAACCTAAACTATGGTTAATAAACCCTAAACTTTAGTTAATAAACTATAAACCCTAGTTATGGGTTTAGGTTTTCTTAATCTTATTAACTGCTGGTTAATAAAACCTAAACCATGGTTAATAAATCCTAAAGTTTAGTTAATAAACTCTAAACCCTGGTTAATTAATTTAAACTCTAGTTAATAAAGTCAAACCCTTAATCTGATTAGCGTCTGCTACTATTAGTAGCGGATGGTATGTGTTTATTTACCATCCGCTACTAATAGTAGCGGACATCGATTTTCAGTTTCTAATCATGGTCATTATTTCTTGTTTTCAATGGTATAAATGGTGTATGCCTTATAAGGATTTATAGCAAATACATATTATAGATCATTCCCCTGTGTATATATGTGTGTGTGTGTGTGTGTGCAATAAAATAATTAACGTGTTCCCATACATTTTCCCTTCCAAATATCACCTCCCATAAATATTTAAATTGCTCGCTGACTTTGAAAGGTCAAAATAAAACCTTTTACGAAAAAAATAAAACATACGCAATTATTTTAAATAAATATTATTTCTCTTTGTGTTTTAGTTATAGTTTTGATCCATTTGTTAATAAGCTACACTAATTTCGTTTCATTTGCTACGATTAATATCAAGGTTGTTAAAATCGGGATCCTATACAGGATCGTTTTAGAGTGCACAAGATCGGATCGTAAAATTGAATCATAAGATCGTAAGATTCTATGAAAAAAGAAATATAAATTATTTTAATAGGAAAATATAATTCCAATACATAACATTTACCATAATAAAATTTTATATCTGTATCATCGCATTTTTAAATTATTAGAGAAGATTAAAGTATAAATTCTCACATCACTTTCTACATTTTTAGTAGAATTTCACGATAACCTTCACATAAAATAGAGTTTTTATTACATTTACAAACATATATCATCAATTAACTAAATACTTGTAAAAATTAATTACTTATTTCACATATATTAAATGATAAGTATCAACCAATCAACTTGAACACCAATTATGTGCTATAAATTTATTGAACTACTGAAAGAAGTAACTTATTCAAAAATCAAATGCATTTCATCCATAGTTTATACATATTAAAGTAAAAGTTTAGAGTTGTATTTGGGCTTTGAATGTTTAGAAATTAGGAGTTTAAAAGCTTTTGATTTAGTTGAGCCACTTGTGTAAGTTAAAAAAGCCAAAACACGTCATTTTAGTTCATTTTGATAGGATCGTACGATCCCACACCGATGCTACGATCCTATGTGATTATATGTGATCTTATGCATATTTGCGATCCTACTCTGATCCGAATTTTTTTCCTCCTATAGGATCGCGATCCTATGCGATCCTACGATCCAGATCGAGATTTTAGCAACCATGATTAATGTTGGTTTGTAAAAACAATATCAAAGTATATAATCATATTGTAAAGCAGCGGAAACATGGTATAAACGAAATTTAAAATTTTTATGCAATCCCAGGAATCACCTTATGCAATATCATTAATTGAGGAAGGATAAAAGATATACCTTTGAAGAAAATCAACACTTTAATGTAGACTTAAAATTCCAATCTTTGTTCTTCCACGATCTCTCCAATCTTTGGATCAAACGTTTGCTACAAAAGTATGCAACGCCCAAGAGGTGATCTACCAAGAGAAACTGATTGAAGATGTGATTTTAGATTCTACTAGATCTTGAGTGGCTAACCCTAATTCTCTCTATCCTAACACTTTTCCTAAACCTTTTAGAAGTTAGGGTTTTATTTAATTCTCAATCTAATTAGGAATTTTAATAATAATAATAATAATAATAATAATAATAATAATAATAATAATAATAATAATAATAATAAGACTCCTCTTATTTATTTATAATCTAGTATTTCTCTAAATACTTAATTATAAATATTAGTATTTCTCCAAATACTATATTATTATTATTTAGTCAATTTAATATAGTCAATTTAATAATAATAATAATAACAATAACAATAACAATAATAATAATAATAATAAGATGACTACTCTTATTAAATTATAATTTTAGTATTTCTCCAAATACTTAATTATAAATATTAAGCTATTTAATTTATTCCACTAATAAATTAAATACACTTAACTTATTATCATTAAGCCAATCAGTTCTAAAATCATATTTCTCCCTTTTGTGGTGTGACAGTCTAGGTTCAATATTAAGGAAGTAAGTAGAATAATAAATTAAAACCATTCTAATATTATTTATAATGAATTAAACTCCTTTAATTCAAATATAAATAAGTAATATTTATTCTACATCATGAGTGACACCTTATAAATAATATATCATGACTATCCGGATAATATAAATTCAACGTCTAATCATAAAGGATTATCACAAAGAATACAAAAAACCTATTCCGTGAATAGTTATCGTACAATTCAATCCTTCTACTATACAATGTCCCGATTAAACATAAGACATGAAATTACTGACAAGTCTTATTTATTTAATCATATGCATTTCGATTCTAAAATGCACAACTCTGATTAATGTAAATTAGAAACTCCTTTCTACTTTCTATTCCACCTTGGCCAAGAATTTCTGAGCTGTCACTTATCGAATCGCATAGGACATTCTCTCCTTTTACTGGAAGTGGTAGATCCTCTGTTGATCATTTATCTATCTCCATGTACACTTTATTATACCCGAACATATCCTATGACATACTCTAAAGTACTAAGATATATGATAAAGTATAATTCAGAATACACAAGGTACTATGATGATCTCAAGTCCAAGGATCACTTGTACAACTATCACTATAGGAACTCCCATTGTCAGATAAGTAAAACTCCATTAGGGTTCCTTTAAGCGAATCATTGTAATACGCAGGAAAAAAACATTTAATTTATATTTTAAATATTTTAATTGGGATTTTATTATATTTGGGTCAAATTGTATTTAATTTATGTGGACTATAATAAATATGTGATTACATTAATTTGGGTCTTTTAACTAATTGGGTTAAACTGATTTCTAAATATTTAAGTTTGGGTTATCAACGAATTGAGTCCAATTTTAATTGTTGGGTTTAAAGGCCAAATTATAATAAGCGTAACTTCAATATATTAAGTTAGGGTTTCCCTAAAGTTGGTACTGCAGTAAACGAAGAAAGAAGAAGCGGAAGGAGAAGAATAGAACGAGGTTGAAATTTAAAAATTATCCATTATATTCTTCTTCTCTAAAGGTAATTATTGGACTATTTTTGAATACAAAATAATTATTTTGTTATTGTAATTACAATCTATTTTCTTGTTGTGTTTATAATCTGTTTTAAAATTTTATTTTGTGGCTTGATTAATCAAACTTGTTAATGTAATTTTGATTTGTAATTGGGATATATAATACAGGAGATAAGGAAGTTAATAATAATCGTAGGTTTAATACGTAAATAATATATATATATATATATATATATATATAATGATTGCATGTTGCCGTAGGCTTTAAGCACTGATCTTGATACATAAGTAATATATATATATATATATATAAATATATAAATAATAATAATAATAATAATAATAATAATAATAATAATAATAATAATAATTGCATGATGAATCAACAGCTTTGTAGAAGTATTACAGGGGGGTTAAGAATTAATAAAATTACATCTATATTATTATAACGATATTAAATTAGAATAATATTTTTTGCATTACCAAAATGTATTGATCATATTCTTAACTCTAAAGGATATATGAATTAATATTAAAACAGTTAAGTTATAAAAAGAAAATACATAAATTTTATAAGTTAGTAAATTAATTAATGGTCTTGTATTATTTTGACAATTATATAGATCAGATCGAGGAGGACTAATTGTGTGATATTTAGATTCGGTGAATTATTTCGGTATTATACTCATGTACGGATTCCGTACTTCTTCAGCGATAATCCTTTCAATTTTGAATTGTTCGTTTTGCTTTTCGTTTAGAAATTAGTTGTTGTCTCACATGATTGTTTCTTTTTAAATTCATATAATACTTTCATGTTGGCGTTGATACGTAGAAATCGTATATGTACTCTTTGTTTTGGAGACCTTATTTATTTGTATCATTCTTCGTATATTTTCATTCAAATTCGGAAAGTTATTTTGATCATTGGTATCTTGAGATAATTAAGCATGTTTGTATTTGAAATAATTCGATATCATTTGGAGATGATCATGTAAGCCTTGTGATTCGAACCCCTTTTGGCTTACATTTTGTAGTTCGATCTTTATGGTATACTTGAGCTAACCACCTGTGGAGGTATCACAAGCATGTCCTCTTGACACAAGGGCATGACACCTTCCGTGGCGGTGTGATCAGTCCACGACGTATCCTTTTGTATGCTCTGGGTGTGAGCTTTGACCGTTTGATTTGTTTGTTCAGGATACGTATGGGTCGACCCAGTATTTGATTTGATTTGATTTGATTTGTTTGGCTGATTAGTGACGTATGTGTCGTGCGTACTATCCGATTTGATTTGCATACATCATGGTACCGATGTATTTTGTTAGCCTTTGGCTATTTGTATTTGAGCTCAGTATGAAATTATTACCTTAACCTTTGATTCAGCCTTATTTTGTTTGAGATCCTTTTTGATTATAGTTGTCCGTTCGATAGTGTTTATCATTTGTACTTGGTCTCACTAATTTTGATATATTCATAATTCGTTTGTAATTCACATTCGTTCATTCATTCGATTCTTTTGGTTACATTATATATTGTGGTATATTTGTACATCTTTATATTCGTACTGGGCATTTGGCTCATGCTGTATTTTTCTTTTGGCAGGTTTGCAGGGGCGGTTTATAATTTCGTGTGAAGAGAGACCTTTGACACAATAAGTTTAATTAATTTTAGGTTTTGATTATTGTGCCAATTTTTGGAGAATTGTATTTAATTCGTCATTAATGGAATATCAACAATTAAATATTTTGAAGTTATTAGTGTTCTGTTAATTATTTTGAGGTTTGTTGTGCTTTGCATGTAACCTCTCTTTCATATTCGGGAAGGGGGTGTTACAGAGATGATATTAGAGCTTAGGTTATGATTCTGTAGATTCCTTTTAGGCTTGACCTATGAGTTATGGGTAAACCACTGGATAGACGTAGGAGTTTGTTTCGATTTCGTTCTTTGTTTGGTTGGTGTTTGTTTTGATCAAATGTTAGTCTCTTTTCGATTTGTAGTTGATTTGAAGAAGGTGAGATAATTTGTCGATGTTATTATTATTATGCGATGAAATAATGATATTTGTTAATAATTGTGATTGGATAATTAAGGAGAATAAAACTATATTTTGGGCTATTAAGAAATGATCATATATATAATACGATTATGATATGAGTATTTGTATTAGCAAATATTTGATTTTGGAGAATTATTTGTTAGAGTTGTTTTCGGTAACAATTTATTATGATCTTAGAATTGAGGATTTGATTTGGGTTATGATTTAATTTCTATTAAGCTTGTGGATAACTTGAGGTATGTGTAGATGGGATAAAATAATAAAGTAAAAACTATTAAGTATAGAGGATCTCTTGTAAACTTGAGTTGTAAATATTCGAGGTAATTAGATTAATCATTTGAGGCTAATGATCAATTTTGCGGCTATTTTCTAGTAGGATATTGGAGTTATGTTGTATGGAGTTTCTTTGTGATAGTAAGAGGAGATCTTTGAATTTATTGGATTAAGGTTTGCAATAAGAGAATGATTGATTCATTAAATAATTAGATACTAAGTGACGAAATCTAATTAATTTTGAGAGATTTTGAACAGCTATAGTTTGCTTATGTAGGTAATTGATTATGTAACTTGGAGTTTGATATGATGATGAAGAGATTTTAGTAGTATATTCTTTGGTGTAATAATATTTGAGAACTAATTCGGATTGAAGTTATGATATTTTGAAGCTCTTGAGGTGCTAGGGAGAGTTAGTAATATAGTTTATAGAGTTGTTTTGTTTATCTGATGTTCTTGGAGTTTTGTATGAATTTATGTAGAATAAATAAATAATTTGTTAAAACCTCGTCATTATGGAACATAAACATTTTACGAATTACCTATAATTTTGAATATTTTGGGTATTCGAACTCTATTATAGATTTACAGAAAATTTTGTATTTTCGAATTATGTTCCGAAGAGTACGTTTGCAAAAATGAAACTCAAGAAATTGACGGGAGCCGCACCAGCTGTGAAGCATGTTGTTTAATTCGATGCAAAGCGAAGAACCTTACCAGGACTTAACGCGGTAGCTGTCGAATCTTCTACAAGTACATGGATAATTGCGTGGACCGATGGACTTACCAACCTTGATCGTTGCAAAGGACGATGTTACATCTTAATTAAAATTTATGAATAATTATGTAATAAAAATAAAACTTTCTGTAGCTTAATTGAATTTCGAGGACGAAATTATTTTTTTTAGTGAGGGAAGAATGTAATAACCAAAATTTTGCTAATAATTAATTATTAATTGATTTTATTTTATAAAAATATAATTGAATTAAAGGAAGGGTAATAGAAGGACCCGAGTTGGTAAAGATTACTACGGAGAAGGTAGCGGTGGCAAAAAATTTTTTTTAAAAAAAGAAGTTCGGTGGCGAAGAAAAAAAAAAGGGTTATGCTTATAAGTATAGAAGAAACTTAGAGTTTGAACCTGGTGAACATGTATTTTTTTTAAAAAGTTTCTCCTTAGAAGGGTATTCGGCGATTTGGGTTGAAAGGAAAACTTAGTCAGTGTTATATTGATCCATTTTAGATCTTGGAGAGAGTTGTTGAGGTTGCATATCGGTTAGCTCTGCCTCCATAGCTAGTTCATGTGCCTAATGTGTTCCATGCGTCGGTGTTGAGGAGTTACCATTATCATCCGTTGTATGTAGTGCAATATTCGTTTGATAAAATTCGGGGGTATCTTACTTGTCAAGAGCAAGCCGATGTGATTTTAGATCGTGAAGAGCAGATTATGAGGAGGAAGACAATTCCGTTTATTAACGTTTTGTGGAGGAATCATTCGGAGAGGAAAGCCACTTGGGAGATGAAGGACTCTATTCGAGCGGAGTATTCGCATCTTTTAGATAATTGGGTACAGTCTTTCCTTTTGATTCCGGGGACGAAATCCTTTTTAAGGGGGAGGTGATGTAATACCCAGGAGAAAAAACATTTAATTTATATTTTAAATATTTTAATTGGGCTTTTATTATATTTGGGTCAAATTGTATTTAATTTATGTGGACTATAATAAATATGTGATTACATTAATTTGGGTATTTTAACTAATTGGGTTAAACTGATTTCTAAATATTTAAGTTTGGGTTGTCAACGAATTGAGCCCAATTTTAATTGTTGGGTTTAAAGGCCAAATTATAATAAGCGTAACTTCAATATATTAAGTTAGGGTTTCCCTAAAGTTGGTACTGCAGTAAACGAAGAAAGAAGAAGCGGAAGGAGAAGAATAGAACGAGGCTGAAATTTAAAATTATCCATTATATTCTTCTTCTCTAAAGATAATTATTGGACTATTTTTGAATACAAAATAATTATTTTGTTATTGTAATTACAATCTATTTTCTTGTTGTGTTTATAATCTGTTTTAAAATTTTATTTTGTGGCTTGATTAATCAAATTTGTTAATGTAATTTTGATTTGTAATTGGGATATATAATACAGGAGATAAGGAAGTTAATAATAATCGTAGGTTTAATACGTAAATAATATATATATATATATATATATATATATATATATATATAATGATTGCATGTTGCCGCAGGCTTTAAGCACTGATCTTGATACATAAGTAATATATATATATATATATATATATATATATATATATATATTATAATAATAATAATAATAATAATAATAATAATAATAATTGCATGATGAATCAGCAGCTTTGTAGAAGTATTACAGGGGGGGTTAAGAATTAATAAAATTACATCTATATTATTATAACGATATTAAATTAGAATAATATTTTTTGCATTACCAAAATGTATTGAACATATTCTTAACTCTAGAGGATATATGAATTAATATTAAAACAGTTAAGTTATAAAAAGAAAATACATAAATTTTATAAGTTAGTCAATTAATTAATGGTCTTGTATTATTTTGACAATTATATAGATCAGATTGAGGAGGACTAATTGTGTGATATTTAGATTCGGTGAATTATTTCGGTATTATATTCAGGTACGGATTCCGTACTCCTTCAGCGATAATCCTTTCAATTTCGAATTGTTCATTTTGCTTTTCGTTTAGAAATTAGTTGTTGTCTCACATGATTGTTTCTTTTTAAATTCATATAATAGTTTCATGTTGGCGTTGATACGGAGAAATCGTATATGTACTCTTTGTTTTCGAGACCTTATTTATTTGTATCATTCTTCGTATATTTTCATTCAAATTTGGAAATTTATTTTGATCATTGGTATCTTGAGATAATTAAGCATGTTTGTATTTGAAATAATTCGATATCATTTGGAGATGATCATGTAAGCCTTGTGATTCGAACCCCTTTTGGCTTACATTTTGTAGTTCGATCTTTAGGATATACTTGAGCTAACCACCTGTGGGGGTATCACAGGCATGTCCTCTTGACACAAGGGCATGACACCTTCTGTGGCGGTGTGATCAGTCCACGACGTATCCTTTTGTATGCTCTGGGTGTGAGCTTTGACCGTTTGATTTGTTTGTTCAGGATACGTATGGGTCGACCCAGTATTTGATTTGATTTGATTTGATTTGTTTGGCGGATTAGTGACGTATGTGTCGTGCGTACTATCCGATTTGATTTGCATACATCATGGTACCGATGTATTTTGTTAGCCTTTGGCTATTTGTATTTGAGCTCAGTATGAAATTATTACCTTAACCTTCGATTCCGCCTTATTTTGTTTGAGATCCTTTTTGATTATAGTTGTTCGTTCAATAGTGTTTATCATTTGTACTTGGTCTCACTAATTTTGATATATTCATAATTCGTTCGTAATTCACATTCGTTCATTCATTCGATTCTTTTGGTTACATTATACACTGTGGTATATTTGTACATCTTTATATCCGTACTGGGCATTTGGCTCATGCTGTATTTTTCTTTCGGCATGTTTGCAGGGGCGGTTTATGATTTCGTGTAAAGAGAGACCTTTGACACAATAAGTTTAATTAATTTTAAGTTTTGATTATTGTGCCAATTTTTGGAGAATTGTATTTAATTCGTCATTAATGGAATATCAACAATTAAATATTTTGAAGTTATTAGTGCTCTGTTAATTATTTTGAGGTTTGTTGTGCTTTGCATGTGACCTCTCTTTCCTATTCGGGAAGGGGGTGTTACAATCATGTTCAGTGAACTTGCAACACCCCCTTTCCGAAATAGAAATAGAGGTTATGCACAAACAGAACATAACTAATGAATTCATAATAAAACTCTAAACAACAAAAGAATAGTCTCATAACTATTAAATGTCACAAGACAATCCATAATAAATGCCAAACCAGCTCAAACCACAATACAAACTAATATATCATAGCCTAAACATAATATTTAAATCATTGGATAGAAGGGAGCTCTCCTCACATCTGCCATTGATCTCCCTGATTATCTGCCGGAAGAAAAAAATACAGCATGAGCCAAATGCCCAGTTCGGATATAGAGTACAAGAATAATGAAACGAAATAACTAACTCAATTAAATGAATTGAAACGAACAAAACTAACACAACGAAATAATAGGCTGAATCAAATGGTTGAGTGTTATTTCATACCGAGCTCAGAAAAAAACAGAAATATACCTTGCCACACAAGCAATTAAAATAATGCCAAACAGGCAATCAAAATAGTGCCACACAGGCAAGTCACACGCATTGGACCGCGAATCCAAATGCATATAAAATCGGAAGATGTGTTCGGCACAAACAACACCAATCCGCAGAATAAAACAGAATAGAAAACTAGGGTCGACCCATACACCTCCCACAACAAAATCACCAAATGGCCAACTCCCACTGGAGCACAAAACAGAGACGCTATGGACTAATCACACCGCCACGAAAGGTGTCATGCCTCGGTGCTAAGAGGACATGACTGTGGTACCCCCATAGGTGGTTACAGCTCAGGTATACCCTACGGTATATTCTAACAAAATACCATGTCACAACAGATACGACATAATATTAACACAAATGGGTTCTAATATGTATATGTCAAACTGAAACGAATCATCAACACAATGTCTCTAAAAATATATATTAGTACATGTACATTACTACGAATATCAATTTAAATTCTATACATGATGTACTAGTCTAAAGAGTACAAATAGGAGTTCCAAATATCGACACCAAGAAGAACTATCATAATAAATTTGACAAGAAATAATCATGAGAGGCAATTCATAAAAGTATCCAAGCTAGTTCACATGGCTGATAAAAAAAAATCTCTATCTACACTAATTAGTAATTGTCCAAAGCATACTGAGACTATGAATACAAACCCACCAATGCAATCTATATATATACATATATATATATATATATATATATATATATATATATATATATACCTACATACATTCGCTGCCCACTTTTACCAATTAGGTTTTATGTAATATCACCATTACCAAAATTTTTAATGAAAGAGTACAATGGAAGTAACATTCAAATCTGTCAGTTTCTTCCTCCTTTCTTAGATCACCTCCTTCTCGTATTAAAGTTCACGACCGTTTTTCTTTTTCTTTTTCTTGCTCCCGAGTTCGTATCAACTGATACCCTCAATTTAGGTTTTACTTCTTTATTATTATATCTTATTATTTTTCTTAATTTTAATAGGATTTTAATATTACACAAATATAAATTAACCCTATTTAATTTATAGGCCCAAATTAATATAATACCTTACTTATTATAATCCACATAATTTAAATACAATTTGACCCAAACATAAGAAAAGCCCAATTAATATTTTTTAAAATAATATATATAAATATATAATTTTATTTATTATTATTGTTATTATTATTAATTGTATCGGGTATTAGAGAACTTATTCTCCAATAAGCACTTACATACTTGCTTTAATATCTTCACAAAAATGATTATGAGATCAATCATCCTCTTCAACAAACTAAGCATAGTACGTACCAATCTATCTAGAATCAGTAACCCCACATTAGTGATCCAATGATTGGGAACATTTTAGTTTTGAGTTATCTTGAATTTAGATCTCATTAGCATGATCATCATCATGATTCTAAAAGCATTGTTCGAAAATTATGGGTTTATCACATTTATTTAATTCAACTAATTAAACATGGTTAAAGTATATCTTTTAATTAAATGAATTTCTTTATTAATAAATGAACAAGATTACAAAGTAAATACTCATCACATCAAATGTGTTTGGCTTGAGGGCATACTACTTTCAATCTCCCACTTGCACTAAAGTCAATCGCCCTGGTATCTTATACACATCTTCTCTAAGTGTGATCGTCCTACTGTTGGATAAAGCTTCAGTAAATGGATCTGCGATGTTGTACTGAGAGTCCATTCTTTCTAAGGTGACTTCTCTTCTTTCAATGATTTCTCCAATCAAATAAAAGTGCTACAACACATGTTTTGATTCCAGATAAGACTTAGGAACTATTCCAAGTTCTGTAATGAACTTTTCATCCAAACAACCAACTTTGCAGCTTCATTTACAGTTATATACTTTATCTTTGTCACCAAATTAGCAACTCTTTGCTATTTGGAACTTTTCCAACTCGCTGCACCACCGTTCAAGGTAACTACTTACCCTAAAGTGGATTTATTTTCGTCTTGGTCAATCTTAAGAACATGAGTCTATATAGCCTCTAGTTTCTACTTAGACCCACCATAAATCATAAACACATCCTTAGTTCTTATCAAGTACTTTAAGATATTTTTCACTGTCTTACAGTGATCTTCTCTAGAATATGACTGATCAACATCAGGTCTCGTATATTTCATTGCATACATGATAGTAACTCATACGATCTCTCTTTTCAAGTGTCTTTAGGGAAAATTTCTTAGAGATATACACTCCATGGCTCATCAACATGAGACCTCCCTTGGAGTTTGCCATGCTAAACCCTTTTAGTATCGAATGAATGTACGTTCCTTAGGTCAAGCCAAGCGTCCTTATAAATCTATCTATATAGATCTTTATCTCCAATAAATAGGATGTTTCTCCCCAATCATTCATTGAGGAATGTTTAGACAACTTTATCTTTATTGATTGTAGAATAGGTATATCATTCCTTATCAGTAGTATATCAACATATAATACTAGGAATGTTATTGCACTCCCACTGACCTTTTGTACACACTTGGTTCATCCTCTTTTTTGATAAAATCAAACTCTTTTGATTGTCTCATTAAAAGGGACGTTCCAACTTTGAGAAATTTGCTTCAATCCATAAATGAATCGTTGTAGCTCACTTACTTAATTTGCTCCAACCTTTGAAATAAATTCATCTGGCTTTATTATATATACATTCTCCTCAAATTTCCAATTGAGGAAGGGCGTCTCTACATCCATTTGCCAGATTTCGTAATAATAAGCTGCAATCGCAACCAAAATTCGAATGGACTTGAGCATTATTACTGGTAAGAAGGTTTTATCACAGTCAACTCCTTGACTTTATTTGAAACCTTTTGCAACCAGTCTGGCCTTATAGGTCTCCACCTTACCATTTACTCTAGTCTTTCTCTTAAAGATCCATATACGCCCTTTAGGCTTTATTCCAACCAGAGGGTTAACCAAAGTCCACACTTAGTTTTCATACATAGAGTCCATGTCGGATTTCATGATCATCTGCCATTTCTCTGAGTGTTTACTACTTATAGCCTTATCGTATGTAACTGGATCATCATACTCTATAATGTGTACCTCATCATCATCATTCATGATGAATCCATACCTCCTAAGTATCTTCGGTATTCTTCTAAATTTACGATTCGATTATGGTACAATAGGTCTATTTATGATTCGATTGTGTCAGATCTTGTCACAAGCTTATCCTTTTGAAACTTTTTCACATAAGCTGGACAACCCTAATCTTAACATGCTTAAGACTAGGTTTCCTCCCTGTCCATAACTCATATGGAGTCTTAGGGATGGATTTTTGAGGGTACCTTATTTAGTAGATATGCAGCCGTTTCTAGGGCATAACCCTAGAAGGATATTGAAATGTCGGTAAAAATCACCATGGACCGCACCAAGTCCAACAAGGCACGATTTCTCCTTTCAAATACACCAATCAATTATTGCGTATCAGGAGGCATCCATTGTGAGAAAATACAATTATCTTTGAGACGATTTAGAAACTCATTGCTTAAGTATTCCCTTCTAGGATCAGATCGAGGAATCCTAATACTTTACCAATTTGTTTCACTTCTGAATTCTTTGAACCGTTTAAATGAATCACACTTGTATTTCACCAAATACAAATATTCAACTTTTGAATAATCATCTTTTTTCTTTTACTAGTTTGTTCAATTTGTAAAATAATTTCATGTAAGTCAAGTATATAAAGTCCATCAAGTAATCTTCCAGTTCCAAATAAAACATTATCATTATAAATAGAACAATCATTGTTCTTAAATATAATATCAAAACATTCCTTGTCCAACAACGGAATAGAAATAATATTTGTAATGAGAACTAGAACATAATAACAATTTATTGACTTAATAGACTTGCTCGTAGGCAACACTAAACTATAAGTTCTTATGCCTAATGCAACAACCTTTGCTCCATTCCTCATACACAAGATTACTTTCCTTTTGTTTAGCTTTCTACTTCTGCTTAGGCCCTACATAAAATTACATTTATGAGAACCATAGCCGATATCCAATATCCAAGTAGAACCTTAACTTACAGAAAGATTTATTTCAATCATAAACAAACCTGTATCTATAACCGAAGTTTCACCAAGCTTCTTCTGGTTAGCCTCTGCAAGATACTCCTTGTAGTTTCTTTTCCAATATTCAGGCTTATTGCAGTGGAAGCAAACTCATTTGCTCTCCGCATCAGTTTTCTTATTGTCCTTTGTATTTGCCTTTGCTTTTGCCTTCTTTGAACTTTTCTTCTTTTAAGAAGATCCTGTGGTCCTTTTCCTTTTCTTAGAAGACTCATCTACTAGTAAAACTTGGTCTTTCTTGGCTGGAAAGTGACTCTCTGTTGTTTTCAACATGTTAAGCAACTTATATAGGCTAACATCAAACTTGTTCATATGAAAATTCACAACAAATTGTAAGAAGGAGTCCGGGAGTGTCTGCAAGATCAAATATTGGCTCAACTCTCCATCCATTACAAAACCCAATTGCCCTAGTTGTTCAATCAGATTGATCATCTTAAGGACATGTGTCTATATTGTAGTGTCATCGGTTATTCTAGATCAGAAGAGTTCTTTAGATATCTGATATCTAACAAACCTACTTTGTTCACCTTACAAAACTTGAAAGTGCAGCAACATAGTAGGCGCATCCATTTTCTCGTGTTGACGCTGTAACTCGTTACTTATGCATGCCTACATAATGCACTGAGCCACCTGTGCATCATCCACTTTTTAAAAGTAACAAACTCGTCTTCAGAGTTATTGTCTGCAACCGTTGCAGTAACAGGCGTGTTAAGGACATAAGACAGCTTTTCAGCCAGGTTAAATACACTTTTCCCGACTCTACTCGACCTCGGTTTACAAACGCATCACTGAACTGAAATTTTTTTACGGTCAACTCATTGAACTGTAATTTTTTTACAAACCGTTACAAAATCCGTCCAAATCGGTTGACTTTAACATAAAATAATAAAATATTAGAAAATAATAATAATAATTAAAAAATAATAATAATAATTTCAAAATAATAATAATAATTTCAAAATAATAATAATAATAATATTTTTTAAATAATAAAAATAATTTCAAAATAATAATACTAATAATTATTTCAAAATAATAATAATTTTTAAATAGTAATAATAATTTCAAAATAATAATAAAATTTGGAGGCAGAGTACATAGCTGCAAGTGAAGCTGTAAAGGAAGTTGTTTGGATGAAGAAGTTCATAACTGAACTTGGAGTGATTCCTAGCTTTAGAGGAGTCGTACCTTTATTCTGTGATAACACCGGAGCTGTTGCGCAGGCTAAGGAACCCAGGTCTCATCAAGAGATCTCACCCTGGAGCCTATGGACTCTTAAGATAACATTGCAGATCCATTTACTAAATCTTTAACACAACAGCAGTTTCATCGTCACCTAGAGAAGATGGGTATTAGATACCATGGCGATTGACTTTAGTACAAGTGGGAGATTGAACGTAGTATGCACACGAGCCAATCATATTTGATATGATGTAGCATATACTTTGTAATCTTATTCATTTATTAATAAAAGAATTGATTTTCTTAAAAGGCATTTTACATTATCTATATGGTGCTGTTATATTAAATGTGATAAACCCATAGTTTTGAGCAATGCTTTTAGAATCATGATAATGAGATTTAAATTCTAGATAGCTCATAAACTAAAATCGTTCCTAATCATTGGATTACTAAAAAAAGGGGATTAGTGAATCCGGATAGATTAGTACATACGTTGCATGCTCTTAGGAAGAGGATGATTGATCTCATAATCATTTGTGTGGAGACACTAAAGCAAGTATGTAGGTGCTTATTGGAGAATAAGTACACTAAACGTGGCTCGCTAAAGAATACGTAATGGAGTTTTACTCGCTTGTCAATAGGAATTCCTCTAGTGATAGTAGTACGAGTGATCCTTGGACTTGAGATCATCATAGTATCTTGTGTGTGATGAGTTATACTTTGACATGTCCCTTAAGACCTTTAGGGTATATCAAAGGGTATGATTGCATATAATAAGTTATGCATGGAGATAGGTGAATGATCAACAAAGAATCTACCACGTCTAGTAAAAGATGTGAATGTCCTATGTGATTCAATAAATGACAACTCAGTAGTCCTTGGCCAAGGCAAAATAAAATTAGAAAGGAGTTTCTAATTTGCATTATTTAGAGTTGTGCATTTGGGAATCGAAATACATATAATTAAATAAAATAAAACTTGACAGTAAATTCATGTCTTATATTTAATTGGGACATTGTATGGTAGAATGATTGAATTGTATAGTAATTATGCACTGAAAGGTTCTTTTATGATTAATGTTGAAATCTATATTATCTAGAAAGTCGTTAATCGCTAAGGGGGCTTACCCTTATTGTAGAATAAATATTATTTATTTAAATGAATTAAATAGTTTAATTTATTTATTTAAATATAATTAGAATTGTTCTAATTAATTTATTCACAACCGGTTTAATATGGAGAACCCAAAGGGTCACACCGCAAAAGAAAAAATATTTATTTAAGAAGTAAATGACATAATTGTAATAATAAGTTAAGTGTATTTAATTTAGTCTATGGAGATAGAATAAATTAAATAACTTCATATTTATTATTTAATATTTTGAAAATATTAAATATAAATTAATAAGAGGAGTCTTATTATTATTATTATTATTATTATTATTATTACTATTACATTATTTAATTCCTAATAGGGATTGGGAATTAATTAATAGAAGTACTCTCACATGAATTCCTAATTGGATTAGGAGCATAATTAATTAAAGGAGTTTAATTATAATAGAAACCCTAATCCTAAATAGTTTAGGGAAGGGTTATTCCTACATCTATAAATAAGAGGAGTCTTATCATAGATTAGGGTTACACACTCTTGCATTAGATTGTGGAGAGTACTTGCAATTTCTATAGAGATAGAAACTAGGGTTTTGCCAACACCCATCTTCTTGAACAACTATTCTTCTTTGGTGGATCACCTCTAGAGGCCAAACACTTGGGTGGCTAACGTTGATCAAGCGAAGGAATTTAATCGGTGAAATTCAAGGAGAACACGAAGGAATTGGCGGTGAACTTGTACCCGAGGAAGCTTTGATTCACGAGGGTATAATTCTCTATCTTTATCTCTTTCGTTAACTGATAATTGAACATAAGGAAAGATCATGGTGATGGTTTGTATGAAAATTTTAAAATCCGTTTTATCACGCTTCCGCCCCATTTGTGTAATTTGATTGTATGCTTGCGTTATATACAAACCGAACAGTAGTATCAGAGCCTAATCCTTGTGTTAATTATTGATTTTGATGATTCCATGTATGAATTGATATGCGATACGATCGGATTTTTGGGCAAAAAATTTTTTCCTGAATCTGCATCGCGGCGCGGCCGCGCCGCTTCAAGTTTATTCTGGAGCGCGGCCGCGCCTAAACCCAGAAAACGTTTCTGGGGATGCAACGCAGCCGCGCCGCTCCTAGTTCAATTTGGAGTGCGGCCGCGCCGGTATGCAGAGTTTGAAATTTTTTTGTTTTTCTTAATTAACATAAATGGTTTATTTAATTGATAAAAGTTTAAAATAAATATGTTTAGTTTATCTGAAATATGATTTCAGATTGCTAAAATTAAAGGAGTTTAATTTGGATTTGGTGTTTTGATTAAAATAAAAGAGTTTATTTTGTTTCAAAAACTAAATATTAGCAAAACTTTTGCCCATTAATTAATATCAATGCATATATGGAATGGTTTTATTATTCATGAGATGAATGTTATTTATTGATGCATATGGAGATATGTATGATAATAAATAGGGATTGATTATGGACTATTGACCAATGTGTGATTGGAATTATTTTAGAGGATGTTTGAATGTATGGGTTTTTATAAATGGGGTCTGCGCCTCGTCTTCTCTAATTTTTCTTAATGTAAATTCTATCTCCCTCCTATGTACTTCCTCTTGACTGCTGATCAAGGTTTCTATTTATTGTAAATAGTATATGTAATAGGATTAGTTAGAATTATTTTGAAGAATTGGAGACAAAGGAGCAAGGAGCGCTTGAAGACCCGTTTGTAATGGAGCTCGGGTTTAAATGTAATAGTTATATTTAAATTTAATTCTTGCACCCTAGGTTTGACCTTTTGGTTCACTTGGTGGCTCTAGTGAACCAAACTAGAATAAAAGTCCATAATTAATCTGGGTAGAATATAGTATTCTATATGTGCATGCTTACTATATATATTATATATTATCCAACATGCTTCGCATGTCAAATAATATGACGCGTATTTTATATATATATGTGCATGTGCGCTAAACAAGATGAGACTAATAATAATAAACCCCTCAAAGAAATCATATTAAGTCCTAAGCGTTCAAAGATATTAGGAATATCGAACGTCGACTTCTAGCATGGTAAAGCAATAGAGTATTAAATATTTAATATGAGTTTGTTGTGCACACACAAGGCGAGTATTAAATATTTAAGATGTTGTTTTATCACATTTGATATTTATTAAGGAATTGAACATTACTGCTTTGTTGTGCACACACAAGGGCGGTCTTTTTCTCTTCACATATATGGAAGTGCTAGGTTGGACTTAACTTAGATTATTTTAGTTCGGATGTGCACACACTTGACTATTATAATCTAAGAGGCAAAATACAAGGAGTTACATAATGATGTAATTGACAATTGTCTACCTATTTATTTATATATAGTTTGTTGTGCACACACAAGGCTATATACATTTAAAATGGGATCCTTATTCTCACTAGCAAATCTTTAATTAGATTTGCTGAACTATATAATGAGTGTAATATAGTTTGATGAAAATAGTGGGAGATACCAATTTAAATAAAGACCTAATTTATTTTGATGATTAATAAAATGAATGTATGCTAAAATGTTGTCTATTTCACATGCAAAATTTAAAAATGTCAAACTCACTATCACTGCGTAGCATACTTGATGCTAACAAACTGACCGGACTGAATTACACGGACTGGTTAAGGAATCTGAGAATTGTTCTCACTGCTGAAAAGATTTCTTATGTCCTAAATTCGCCAGTCCCTGCAAATGTTGCAGAAACAGCCTCTGAGGAAGAGATTGCTACTTTCAGAAAGTGGCAAGATGATGCAATCTTGGCTCAATGCATCATGCTCGCATCCATGAGTAACGAGCTTCAGCGTCAGCATGAAACTATGGATGCTCCTACTATATTGCTGCACCTCAAAGAATTGTATGGTGAGCAAAGTAGGACTGCTAGATATCAGATATTTAAGGAGCTCTTCCGATCTCGTATGACCGAGGGCACTGCCGTTGAGACTCATGTCCTTAAGATGATCAATCTGATTGAACAACTTGGACAGCTTGGGTTCGTGATGGATAAGGAGTTAAGCCAAGATTTGATCTTGCAGTCACTCCCAGACACATTTTCACAATTTGTTGTGAATTTTCACATGAATAAGTTGGACGTCAGCTTGCCTGAGCTACTTAACATGCTGAAAACTGCTGAAGGTCACTTCTCATCTAACAAGAACCAAGTCTTACTAGTGGATGATTCTTCTAAGAAAAGGAAGAGGCCCAAGGTATCTTCTGAAAAGAAGAAAAACAAGAAGGCTAAGGGCAAGGCGAAAAGAAAGGATAAAAAGAAACCTGATCTAGATAGCAAAAGAATTTTCTACCATTGCAATAAGCCAGGACACAGGAAGAGGGACTGCAAGGAGTATCTTGCGGACCAAAAGAAGCTTGGAAAAGCTTCGACTTCCGATCTAGGTTTGTTTATGATTGAAATTAATTTTTATGAAAGTCAAAATTCTACTTGGGTATTAGATACCGGCTGTAGTTCTCACATATGTAATAATATGCAGGGACTAAGTAGAAGTAGAAAGCTAAACAAGGATGAAGTCGTCCTATGAGTGGAAAATGGAGCAAAGGTTGCTGCATTAGCTGTAGGAACTTATTGTTTAGCACTGCCTACGGGCAAGTCCATTAGTTTAAATAATTGTTATTATGTTCCAACACTCATTAGAAACATTATTTCAATTTTTGTATTGGATATGGATGGTTTTGATATTATAATAAAGAACAATAGTTGTTCTATTTATAATAAAAATGTTTTATATGGTGTTGGCAATTTACTGAATGGACTTTACATACTTGACTTGCATGAAAATATACTTCAAATTGAACAAACTAAGAAAAGAAAAAGAGATGATGTTAATTATACCTTTATGTGGCACTGTAGACTCGATCACATTAATGAAACAAGATTAACCAAGTTGCATAAAGATGGGCTTTTAGAGCTATCTGATTACGAATCATATCCAACTTGTGAATCTTATCTCATGGGTAAGATGACTAAATCCCCTTTTAGTGGAAAAGGAGAAAGAGTTACAGAGTTGTTAGCATTGGTACACACAGACGTATGTGGACCTATGACAACGAATGCACGAGGAGGGTATTCTTATTTTATTACTTTCACTGATGATCATTCTAGATTTGGATATGTGCATTTAATGAAATATAAATCTGAATCGTTTGAAAAGTTTAAAGAATTCAGAAGTGAAGTAGAGAAGCAAACTGGTAAGAGTATTAAGATTCTTCGATCGGATCGAGGAGGAGAATACTTAACCAATGAGTTTCTCAATTGTCTCAAAGAAAATGGTATAATCTCACAATGGACTCCACCAGGGACGCCACAGCTGAATGGTGTATCTGAAAGGAGAAATCGAATATTGTTAGACATGGTTCGTTCCATGATGAGTTATACCGACCTTCCAGTATCCTTCTGGGGTTATGCCCTAGAATCGGCTGCATACCTACTTAACAAGGTACCTACCAAATCCGTCCCAAAGACCCCATATGAATTATGGACAGGGAGGAAACCTAGTCTTAAGCATGTTAAGACTTGGGGTTCTCCAGCTTATGTCAAAAGGTTTGAGCATGATAAGCTGAAGACTAGATCCGATAAGTGTAGATTTGTGGGATATCCTAAAGAAAGTTTAGGATATTATTTCTATCATCCCACTGATCAAAAGGTATTTGTTGCAAAACATGTTACCTTCTTGGAAAAGGAGTTTATCCTTGAAGGGGTCAGTGGGAGTAAGATATATCTTGAAGAAATTCAAGAACCACAAAATACTACGGATCAAAGTCAAGTACCTGACCAAGTAGAAGAACCTACTATACCACTACCTATTCGTAAGACTGGAAGAGTACCAAAGATACCTGATAAGTATGGATTCATCATAGAGAATGATGATGAGGTACGCATCATAGATGATGATGATCCATTGACTTACGAAGAGGATATGAATAGTAAAGACTCAGAGAAATGGCTAGAAGCCATGAAATTCGAGATGAACTCCATGTATAAAAACCAAGTATGGACTTTGGTTTCACCACCTGAGGGTATTAAGCCTATTGGGTGCAAATAGGTTTTTAAGAGAAAGACTGGAGCGGACGGCAAGGTAGACACCTATAAGGCCTGACTGGTTGCAAAAGATTTTAAACAAAGACAAGGAGTTGACTATGATGAAACCTTCTCACCAGTAGCTATGCTCAAGTCCATTCGGATTTTGCTTGCAATTGCAGCTTATTATGACTACGAAATCTGGCAAATGGATGTGAAAACGGCCTTCCTCAATGGAGAGCTTGAGGAGAATGTATATATGATATAGCCAGAGGGCTTTGTTTCAACGGTTGGAACAAACCAAGTCTGTAAGCTACAACGATCTATATATGGATTGAGGCAAGCTTCTCGAAGGTGGAACATCCGTTTTGATGAGATAATCAAAAAGTTTGATTTTATAAAAAATGAGGATGAACCGTGTGTGTACAAGAAGGTTAGTGGGAGCGCTGTTTCATTCCTTGTATTATATGTTGATGATATATTACTGATAGGGAATGATGTTCCTATGCTACAGTCGATCAAAATTTGGTTATCTAAACACTTATCCATGAAGGACTTGGGTGAGGCATCCTATATTTTGGGGAAAAAGATCTATAAAGATAGATCTAAAAGGATGCTTGGCTTGACCCAAGAAAAGTACATTGATTTGATACTAAAGAAGTTTAGCATGGAAGATTCTAAGAGAGGTCTCATGCCGATGAGCCATGGAATACATCTTTCCAAGAAACAGGCCCCAAAGACACCTGAGGAGAGAGACTGTATGAGTAAGATTCCTTATGCTTCAGCAATAGGATCTATCATGTACAGTATGATATGTACTAGACCAGATGTTGCTCATGCACTTAATGTAATAAGTAGATATCAGTCGAATCCAGGAGAAGAGCACTGGAAGGCAGTGAAAAACATCCTAAAGTACTTGAGAAGAACTAAGGATGTATTGCTTGTCTACGGTGGGTCTGAATTGAAACTAAAGGGCTATACAGACTCAAGTTTTCAAACGGACCAAGATGACAGTAAATCCGTTTCAGGGTATGTGTTTACCTTAAACGGTGGCGCAGTGAGTTGGAAAAGTTCCAAGCAGCAAACAGTTACTGATTCAGTGACAGAGGCAGACTACATAGCTGCAAGTGAAGCTGCAAAGAAAGCTGTTTGGATGAAGAAATTCATAACTGAACTTGGAGTGGTTCCTAGCTTTAGAGGAGTCGTACCTTTATTCTATGACAACACCAGAGCTATTGCGCAGGCTAAGGAACCCAGGTCTCATCAGAAATCTAAACACGTGTTGCGGCGGTTTCATTTGATTAGAGAGATCATTAAAAGAGGAGATGTCGCCCTGGAGCGTGTGGACTCTTAAGATAACATTGCAGATCCATTTACTAAATCTTTAACACAACAGCAGTTTGATCGTCACTTAGAGAAGATGGGTATTAGATACCATTGCGATTGGCTTTAGTGCAAGTGGGAGATTGAAAGTAGTATGCACACAAGCCAATCATATTTGATATGATGTAGCATATATTATGTAATCTTATTCATTTATTAATAAAAGAATTAATTTTCTTAAAAGACATTTTACATTATCTATATGGTGTTGTTATATTAAATGTGATAAACCCATAGTTTTGAGCAATGCTTTTAGAATCATGATGGTGATCATGCTAATGAGATTTAAATTCTAGATAGCTCACAAACTAAAATCGTTCTTAATCGTTGGATTACTAAAAAAAGGGGATTAGTGAATCCGGATAGATTAGTACATACGTTGCATGCCCTTAGGAAGAGGATGATTGATCTCATAATTATTTGTGTGGAGACACTAAAGCAAGTATGTAGGTGCTTATTAGAGAATAAGTACACTAAACGTGGCTCGCTAAGGAATACCTAATGGAGTTTTACTCGCCCGTCAATAGGAATTCCTCTAGTGATAGTAGTACAAGTGATCCTTGGACTTGAGATCATCATAGTATCTTGTGTATGGTGAGTTATACTTTGACATGTCCCTTAAGACCTTTAGGGTATATCAAAGGGTATGATTGCGTATAATAAGTTATACATAGAGATAGGTGAATGATCAACAAAGAATCTACCACGTCTAGTAAAAGATGTGAATGTCCGATGTGATTCGATAAATGACAACTCAGTAGTCCTTGGCCAAGGCAAAATGAAATTAGAAAGGAGTTTCTAATTTGCATTATTTAGAGTTGTGCATTTGGGAATCGAAATACATATAATTAAATAAAATAAGACTTGACAGTAAATCCATGTCTTATATTTAATTGGGACTTTGTATGGTAGAAGGATTGAATTGTACGGTAACTATGCACTGAAAGGTCTTTTGTGATTAATGTTGAAATCTATATTATCTAGAAAGTCGTTAATCGTTAAGGGGGCTTACTCTTATTGTAGAATAAATATTATTTATTTAAATGAATTAAATAATTTAATTTATTTATTTAAATATAATTAGAATTGTTCTAATTGATTTATTCACAACCGGTTTAATATGGAGAACCTAAAGTGTCACACCGCAAAAGAAAAAATATTTATTTAAGAAGTAAATGGCATAATTGTAATAATAAGTTTAGTGTATTTAATTTAGTCTATGGAGATAGAATAAATTAAATAGCTTCATATTTATTATTTAATATTTTGGAAATATTAAATATAAATTAATAAGAGGAGTCTTATTATTATTATTATTATTATTATTATTATTATTATTATTATTACTACTACTACTATTACTATTATTTAATTCCAAATAGGGATTGAGAATTAATTAATAGAAGTACTCTCACATGAATTTCTAATTGGATTAGGAGCATAATTAATTAAAAGAGTTTAATTATAATAGAAAATCCTAAATAGTTTAGGGAAGGGTTATTCCTACATCCATAAATAAGAGGAGTCTTATCATAGATTAGGGCTACACACTCTTGCATTAGATTGTGGAGAGTAATTGTAATTTCTATAGAGATAGAAACTTGGGTTTTACCACTACCCATCTTCTTGAACAACTATTCTTCCTTGGTGGATCACCTCTAGAGGCCAAACAGTTGGGTGGCTAATGTTGATCAAGCGAAGGAATTTAATCGGTGAAATTCAAGGAGAACGCGAAGGAATTGGAGGTGAACTTGTATCCGAGGAAGCTTTGATTCACGAGGGTATAATTCTGTATCTTTATTTCTTTCGTTAACTGATAATTGAACATAAGGAAAGATCATGGTGATGGTTTGTATGAAAATTTTAAAATCCGTTTTATCACGCTTCCGCCCTATTTATGTAATTTGATTGCATGATTGCGTTATATACAAACCTAACAACATGTAATCACATTTATCAATAAAAGATTAATCATACATGTCATCACATGTATCATAATATATTCATCCAATGAAAATAAACATTCACTATATATATATATATATATATATATTGATATCATTTAATGGGTAATTATAGTTAGCATAAAATTCAATTTTGAATCAAAATAAACTCCTTTATTTTAATCCAAATTAAATCAAAATAAACTCCTTTATTTTTAATTAACATGGAATCCAATTTCAATTAAAATAAACATCTTTATTTTAGTCTAATTCCAAATCAAAAATAAACTCCCTTATTTCTAATTTAGAATTTTTGAAAAAAAACTACAAAAACTGGACTTACAACCCTTCATGCGCCGCGGCCCAAACCAAGTGTTGCGGCTCAATAACGAGAGCGTTGCGGCACTCAAAGAAGGCGCCTAGCGCTGCGGCTCTAGCCCAGCGTCGCAGCTTTAGCCCAGCGCCTAGCGTCGCAGCTCACAAGGAGAGTGTCACGGCTCTGAAGATTCTGTCTGTTCCGATTTTTATTTTTTCAGATCGCAATTTTGCTTCTTCGTTTCTTAAAACATGATTTTATACTAACAATTACACCCACTTAAATTATTCTAAACACATCAACATATATATCGAATCAAAATAATTAATAATTCGCATAAGGATGGCTCTGATGCCATTGTTGGTTTGGAAAAACAATATCAAAGTATACAATCATATTGTAAAGCATCGGAAACATGGAATAAACTGAATTTAAAATTTTTCTGCAATCCCAAGAATCACTTTATGCAATATTATTAATTGAGGAAGGATAAAATATATACCTTTGAAGAAAATCAACGCTTTGATGTAGACTTCAAATTCTAATCTTTATTCCTCCGCGATCTCTCCAATCCTCGGAGCAAACGTTAGCTACAAAAGTATGCAACGCCCAAGAAGTGATCCACCAAGAGAAACTGATTGAAGATGTGATTTTAGATTCTACTAGATCTTGGGTGGCTAGCCCTAATTCTCTCTATCTTAACACCTTAGGGTTTTGAGAATACTTGCAAGAGAGATGCAAGTTGTAACAGATGTATTAGTCTATCCCACAATAAGACCCATTTTATTTATGGACTAACCCTTTTCCTAAACCTTTTAGAAATTAGGGTTTTATTTAATTCTCAATCTAATTAGGAATAATAATAATAATAATAATAATAAGACTCCTCTTATTTATTTATAATCTAGTATTTCTCCAAATACTTAATTATAAATATTAGTATTTCTCCAAATACTATATCATTATTATTTAGTCAATTTAATAATAATAATAATAATAATAATAACAATAATAATAATAATAATAATAATAATAATAATAATAATAATAATAATAAGATGACTACTCTTATTAATTTATAATTTTAGTATTTCACCAAATACTTAATTATAAATATTAAGTTATTTAATTTATTTCACTAATAAATTAAACACACTTAATTTATTATCATTAAGTCAATCAATTCTAATATCATATTTCTCCCTTTTGTGGTGTGACCCTCTAGGTTCAATATTAAGCCAGTAAGTAGAATAAATAAATTAGAACAATTCTAATATTATTTATAATGAATTAAACTCCTTTAATTCAAATATAAATAAATAATATTTATTCTACATCATAAGTGACACCTTATAAATAATGTATCATGACTATCCGGATAATATGAATTCAACGTCTAATCATAAAGGATTATCATAAAGAACATATTCCGTGAATAGTTTTTGTCCAATTTAGATAATGACAATTACGTGCAAGTGTACACGGTCAACAAGTAATAAAGTGATAAAAGAGTGTCGAACCCACAGAGAAATATTTAATAATATTTCCCATCTACTAATTTTTACCAATTCAATCTTATTTAAACAATCGCAAATTGTGATTAATGATTAGAAATAACTAAACTAAAACTAAGATTAAAAACTAACACAAAGGTTGAAATTCAGATTTTTTTTTTAAAGCGTAAAACTACAATATTCTCAATTATGTAATATAGACTAACTATCCAATTCTTCCAATTATCAAATTCAATAGAGTTGTTAACAGGAATTTAACTTTATTTATAAGTTATTTTCCAAGTGAACAAATAAATTTATCTAACTCAATTAATTCTGTGATATTCCTATGCAAAACTAAAGGATTAAATTCATTAAGCACTAATTCCCAATAATTACATGCAGCGAAGAGATATCCCTATTCACTTCACAACCCTAATTATTCATCATATGCAAATAATTAAGAATACATGCTATCATATTCATATCTAACCCTAGATTTCATCTCTCGAATTCACCTAAAGTATCCCACTAATAGTTGGCCACACAATTAATCAATAAATGCAAAATATGATAGACAACTCAATATGAATGAATAATTAGAATCAAATAAATAATTAATCCATAAACATAAAAGGTTCAATTGCGGTCTTAATTATAAATTTAGCTCATAACTGAAAAAGAAATCAAATTATTAAAATAATCCATCATGTTCAAGAATACAAAAATTAAAGGAGAAAGGAAGAGATAAGAATTTGTGTTTATGCGCGATCTTCACTTTGACCTTCAATCCTTGCAATCCTTCCTTTGAATTCTTCTTCAGATCCGAAAATAAACCTTCTTCTATTTCTATTATACTCTAATCTACTAGTAATTATGTTCCTTCCCTAGTTATATGCCTCACATCACGTATTTATAGGTTACAAGTCCAATTCCTAAGCTTATGAGGAAAAACAATCCAATTTGGAGTCAAAAACATCCAAAAACGCGTCCCCGCTTGATCTTGCTCGACCACAAGCGCCCCAGCACTGGAAATTTGTATCCTAGTGCCCTGACGCTAGAAATGAACTAGAAATAGGTGCCCCGACGCTGGAATATTTTCTGAAATTTTTTGCTTCGACGTCTGTTGGTAAAATAGCCATAACTCTCTCATCCGAACTCTGATTGGGACGATTCAAGAGGCTTCGGAAATCTAAGAAGTAGCTCTACAACTTTCATTCTTTGAGTTTTGAGAGATACGGGCTGGAGCTAGGTTCAAATTGAGCTTAAAGTGACTGCTATGTAAATGACAACTCCAAACTGTGATCTCGGTTGATAAAAATGTCATAACTTTTGATCTGGGAGGAGTTTCGGGACGTACCACCTATCAAATCGAAACTTTCGACGAGCTCTAAAATAAAATTTAAATCCCAAGCCATGAACATGCATCCAACTTTGAATTGGAAACCCTTCAATCTTCCATTCTCGCATTTGCTTGCATATTTTACTCCAAAAGATGTCTGAATTGCATTTCCTTGCTTCTTCCTACAAAATAACATAAAAACACTATAAATATTAAATAATAACATAAAACACTTAAGAACTCAAAAATCATCAAGCCAAACGTACTCAATTCGTAGGTATAAAACTCACTCATCAAATACCCCAAACTTATATCTTTATTTGTCCTCAAGCAAACACTAAGAACAAAACTAAAACAAATAACTAACAACTGACTCGAGCAATTAATCAATATGAATTCGAAATTTGGCCTCAAAGATTTTTCTTAAACTGATAACTCAAGCAAAATTTCTAGAACATGCAAAGATTACAATTTCAACCTAATCATCAGTTCCACATCTACTCATGATCCTTTAACTGTGTGTGTGTATCCAAATGTTCAAACTAGTCATGACTCAGATAAGGCCATATAAACAAATACCCATAAAAGATTTTCAAAATCAACTTTAAAAACCTTCTTATCACATCAATCTCTGCTAATAAAGACAAAACATAAAATTTAGAGGAACAAAAAGATATCCCTTACATTTAACACACTTGAACCCTTCCCAAGTATTTCAAAAATATCTTCCTCTTTTTTTTTCCTTTTTAGTGAGTACATTTTATGCTCCCTCTCACTTTCTTTTGAACGAGTGCGTTTTACGCTCCATCTCGTTTTCTCTCGCACGAGTGCGTTTTACGCTCCTTCTCGTACCTGTGTTTATGGGTGAGTGCGTTTTACGCTCCATCTCAACCCACCACATGATTCATCATTCCAACTCAGGAAGGTTCCAATTTTTTTTAAATTTTCAATAATCCAAGATTTCCCCCAAATTTATGTTAATGCCTAAATTTCTACTTCAAATGATGCTTAAATAAATTTTTTTCAGTTTCAATGAAATCTTCCGCAAACATTCAATCAATTTTATATTTTTAAACCCTCAACTAGCTAAACATATGGATTTGTGCTTTGAAGTGCAAAAAGATCATAAAACAATGTAAAACCAACTAATAAGTCGAAATATAAACTAAGTATGCTTTTCAATTTTCCATGAGCTAAAATAAAATTAATCATAATTTTTCTTATCCTTGGCCATGATCAAATTCAAATCAAACCATTGCTCACCTATCCTAAAAACATACTAACTAAAATGCAAATCTAATAACCTAAAACGCACAACTACCACATAAAATAAAAACACACACCCAAACTTAAACTAGACATTGTCCTCAATGGCTAAGATAGGAAAAATTAAAGCAGAGGACTTCCCTGAAAATATAGCAATCTTCCTCCTTGACTGCTAAGTCTGAAGAATAAGCTAGGCATATTAGAATAAATAAGGCACTACACTTGAATTGGACTCGAATAACCTGTAAACACATTAGAAGCAAGTTTATTAACTAAGATGAAACCTAATAAAATAAATAAAAACTAAAACTAAAAATTAAACTTGGGTTGCCTCCCAAGAAGCGTTTGTTTTAATGTCGTCAGCCCGACTTCTTCACTTTCTATCCAATTCCTCCACGAAAATTGAGGAACCCTCCATCCATCAGTAATAATGTAACTTTCGAAGGCTTCGCTTCTAGAAGGGCCATTGATTCAAAATCACCTAACATGCTCTTTTTAGATAAAATCTCATTTATGAATTTCAAGTAGCTAGGCATTTGTTCCATTGTGTCTATGAATGGATTAGTAAATTCAAGCTTCTCAAACACAATTGAATCATCAGTTATCTCCTCATGGACCTTTTTTCATTCCACCATGACCCCAAATTTATGTTAGCTCCATTGTCACATAGAGCTTTACCGACGATATGACTACCAATTGGGCAGGGGATCGCAAAACTACTCAGATCCTTAAGCTTTGGCGGAGAAGGTACATGAGGCACTAATAAAATCGGCTCATCAGTGTTGGAACTCAAGGCTAGATCTTCTTCGACTATATTTTCCTGATCCCCACTTGTCTCCTCTATATCATAATTATCGTCAATTAGCACGTCTGATAGCAGCTTTGGTGCGGACAATCCATCAGTCTTGGGAACCATGTCTCTGGGCCATATACAATGATAACTAGTGTTAAAGGCGTTAATAAGTTATCCCATCCGGTTCTCAAGATTTCGAATCGACACTGCTTGGCTTTTTATATTTAAATCCACTTGGTTCAACAGCCGATCTTAATCACTCATTCTTTTTGTCCGTAGCTGTAATGAACTTCGCCAAGGCCTCCTCTAAACTCAGTTTCCTTTCCTCTTCATGTGGATGGGCTAGATCCTAAAATTCTGGAGTGTATAATTGGCTTGAAGCAAAGGTTTGGACTTGATTATAATGGCTCCATGAAAAATGTTGGTGATAGCCCCAATCCTGATGATAATTGTTGGGATAGACATAATTATTGGGGTAGTCACCGCCATACTATACCGACTCAAAACTGATGGTGCATTGATGACTCGGATGGTTTCCAGTACAATAATCACAAATCACCGCTACAATTTGAATAGATTGTATTGCTAAAGTGTCAAACTTCCTCGAAAGTGTCTCTATCTGTGCTGACAATTCATCGAGTTCATAAATCCCTGTCGCTCTTAGCTGAGTCATTCTCGTATAAGACCATTGATAGTCATAGTTGGCCATGGTGCCTGAAAAGGAAGTAAAATAGAAAAACAAATAAATAAATAAAATGTTTAAATTAAGATTAATTTGATTAAAATTAATATTTAGAAAAATTATTAAATTCATTGCCAGGCAACGGCGCCATTCACACAATAGTTTCATTTTTTTAAGTTTATAAGTTAAGTAGAATGGAGGTAAAGTAAAACTATTTTTGTGGAAAAGAGTACTATTTGAAAAAGTGAACTTATTTGTGATTTTATTATAATAAATCTCTTGCATTGCCCTCAATAGATTATAATTAATCATGCAATCCTTATATGATTATCTTCTCCTAGATTATCAGTTTATGGCTTTGATACCAAAAGACACAAGGACCGGCTATGATTAAACTAATAATCTAAGATATATAAATAACAATTTAAGACTAATATAAATTAATGAAAGAAATTGAAAATGAAAACTATGTACATGCAGAAATTAAATATTTTTAGTGGGGAGTTAAGTTATACCTTAAACTACTGAAAAGGTTTTTCCTTCCGAGAAATCCCTTAAGCTACCAAAGATGGAGAAGGGAAATCAAAACTGAATAGAGGATGTTGGAATACTGATATTTTATTAAAACTGAAATAATTTACAAGGAAAAGGATTACAAGGGAGGGAGAAAAAGGGAGAACATCTCAAAACGTAAGCTAGAGGATGCCAGAGAATACCTCTCTTGGTTACCATGCTGGCTTTTTATACTACCCTAAGACTCGGACTTAAAAATATAATTAAATTAGAATAGAGTAAAAGATAAAGTTCGGGTACACATTGGACCTCATAGCAACTTTAATCCTTTTACTTTTTTCTAAAGTTATTCCGAAAATGACGTGCACCTGAAAGATGCTCTTATAAGACAATTATTTTATCAATAATGGAGCAAGTGCACCACTACTGATTTTGACAAAGACTAGTTACATATTAGACTTGTTTAATAATTACATAAATGTCCAAACGTGCTGGCCATGGTATTTACTTTATTCTGTCAAAAGTTGAAGATGCTCTAGCTAGTGAATCATGAGAAGGAGGGCTATTTCCGAACTCATGAGCTCAAATAGAAGTTGTAAAAGATGACTCGTGTCCTTTCTCCAATTTTTAATTATGTGTCCAAGCTTTGTCTAGTAATGCTATCAAGGCTGGTTTCACTATTTCTTCCTAGAGACGATTCTGGAGAGTCTGAATGGACTGGCAAATCTTTGACTTTTCTCTATTGTTGGCATCTTATGAAGATAAGACTGGCAAATACTGTTGTGTCTTAAATTTGAGGCTTTCAAGCTGGTTGAGAAAGCTGTTTACTGCTGCATGTGTGTCTTCTTCATTGAGCTTGCTTCTAGACCTTCCAAGAACAAGTTTTTTTTTGTGACTGGATTTTTTCTTCCTGGTGACTATTGTAATACCCGAGAATTTTGATTAATATTAATATTGACCTTCCTATTAAACTGAATATTTATTCGGATATGAGTATACGTGATATGTCCTTTTTGGTAGTGGTGTGATAAAATGATTTCTTGTTGAATTATTAAAGGAGTGATTTAACAAGAAAAGAATTTATTAATGCTATATTAGTTATTAATTATTGTGTGACTAATAATCTTTATTAATTTATTTAAGTGTTATATGTCATGCCACTTGAGGTGTAACCGCATGATAAGGTGTATATTATTTATAATAAAGTTTCTGCATTCATTTAATAAAATAAAAGAGATGTGTGAGTTTCTGCATTCATTTAATAAAATAAAAGAGATGTGTGACATTTAAATGGTATGAACACCCTATGTGACATATTGATGTGTGATATAGACTATTAACTATGTATTTTAATTACATGAGATAATAATTGAAGTGAACCAATAATTGTTAGATAATAATTATTTCAATACTTAAATGTTTATAGATAGATGTGTTATGAAATAATGGAATAATAAGGTATATTGAATATTTGGGTGTTAGCCATTAATTACGTTACACTTTAATTAATGTACATGGATTATATGATATGTGTACATATGACTCTATTAATGCAATGTTGTAGCATTTCATTATTTAATACATCTTGACCTAAGTTGCTTTTAAATCAAAGTATGCTAATAAGGTTTGTTTGGAAAAATGCTGAGTTTTTGCTCTTGTCCCACAATGAGAGTCACCTTCTTGCCCAAATCCTCATTCACGTGTTTTGCAAAAAGCTTAAGGTTATCCTATTCTTCCTTCTCCTTAAAATCAGCCATGGAACCTTAGCTTCATGATGGTGGGGGAAGTGGTCCAAATAGTGCTCCATCACTATTCCACCAAACCTCCATTAACCATTGTTCTTCTTCTTCTTCCATTGGGTGAAACCCTTGAGCAAAGCCATGAACCAGATTTTGATTTCTCTATAAATTGAAGCCTCCTCTACATAATTCTTGTTGCTAGAAATCTGAAGATTAGCTTCCATTAGAGAGTAAGGTTGAGCAAATTTCATTTGGTAGGATTGAAGAATTAAACTAGCTTCAAGAGGTAAAACTCCATTAAATGGTGTTCTTAATTTCTTAAGTTCTACATACAAAATTCTTGGAATATTAGTAAATTTTAGATATCATGATGATAGTTAGGTTTATATACATGATATTGAAGTGTTAATCTTGTTCTATGATGCTAAGATTCAAGTTTTGCAAAACTTCAGAAATGTCAAGTAATACATGCCTTGAATGTACGAAAATTTTATGAACTAAGTCATAGTAATCTGAAATTGGTTATTATACATTGTTAGTATAACCAAATACGAAAACAACGAAAGTTAAACCAAACATTTTGGTTCAGAAACGAGTTCGTAGAATGATCAATCGCTAAGTATGCGAAAATATGGAAAGATAGCATGAATGTTGAATTTAATTCTTGAACTTAATTGTTTACTTGTTTTAAGTTGTTAGAATCATGTTAGGTATGCTTAATATCATGTTTGTAGACTTTATGTAAGGTGGATATGCATAAATTGTTGTTTGAGTTAGTTTTTGTTTTGAAAATTTTGGCCAATACAGGGAGTTCCCTGGTTCTGCCGAGGAGCAGCGCGACCGTGCTACTCCCCAGGCAAAACCAGGCTCGGCCGCGCCATACATCAGAAGGAAACTCCACTTTTTGTTAGTTCTGATATGTTGAGCAAGCTTGATTGCTTGATTTTGGTCATTAATAACTCTGATTTACTGATATATAGGATTTCAACATTCGATAACATTCTCTGTAGTTGCGTTAGTGTGAGTTTTACATGAAAACCTATACGACCAACATTGTTGAAAATAACCTTATGTGTATTCTGATTTCATGAGCATACGTAGTAACTTATGTAAGTATGTAAATGAGTATCACATGTTATCCAAAGCCCTCTTGCATGATATTAGTTGTGTTAGCTTAGTTCTAACGACTTTCTAAAGGAAAATTTGAAGTATTGGAAATGAATCCTAACGAACTTTGTATCTTTGATGTTCTGAGCTTACAAGCATGTATAATAGGACTTTATATGCCCCTAGGCATGATCATTATGCTCACCGGTGTGAGTAAGCATGTTCTCATATTTGCAAGTATGCTTTAAAATACGTTTTCAAGCAATGAACTACGCTAACCGTGTGAACGTAATATATGTACGAGCATTTATATTATGATTTGCCTAGCAACATCGAGTGGTATATTAATCATCATGACTCGCCTTTAGAAAATACACTTGTTAAGCATGTTACTTTACGAAGTTCAAATGAAATGAAATGTTTGGAAATGGATTAGGACAAGCATGCTAGATATTCAACTGAAGTTATACCTTCTGACGTGTATGTGTGTGAGGCATCAGTAGCATCGTATGATAAAAGTTAAGTTAAGACCATGCAGGAGTAAGCCAGCTCTAGAACTAGCAGGGAGCAACGCGGCCGCGCCACTCCTTAGTTATGTACCAGCGTGGCCGCGCAGTCCTGCAGTGCATTCTGACTATTTTGTTGCTACTCTGAAAATAAAGTATGTGTACATTAAGCCTTACTACATGATTAGATTAAGACTTCTATTATGTGACCATGATAAGACTATATAGAACCAAGATTTAAAAGTGTTTACGAGTTTTCTATGTGAATTTCAAAGCAAGATCAATAACAATTTCAAATAATGCGATATGTTGGAATATGGTCAAGATTAGCGTCTAAGATGGGACTAAAAATATGTTATACTTGTGTGTATATGTGTAGAATCATAATGTGAAATTATTTGAATTATGAACTTGTATGACTAATGGAATTTTTATGTATATAATTATTATGCAATAGGATTTGCAACGTGTCATTATCTTTAAATTCGTAGACTACGCTAAAGGCAAGTTTCCTTTAACCCTACTCAATTTACATTCGAGCAGGATGTGGTATATTATGCAAGTACTCGAACCCTTTCTCTTTATTGAGCAAGCATGTAAACTTGTATATTCATGTGTCATACAAGTATGTGATAATGACTCTTATGCTTTATAAACTGTCATTCATATTCTAAGAATTGGTTTAAGATTTATATCCCTTAAACCTCATTGCGAGTATTCGTATTCATTAAATCATTGAATATGATTATAAAAGTTGTCTAAACTATTGTTTCGGTTAGACTATTATACATGTGTTGGAAAGCTATTCCAAACCAATTGTCTTGGTGAGGACCCTTATCTACTGAGATGAACAACCCTCATAAAAAGGGAAAATTATATATTGTCGGGGAACCAACGTGCGCACTTATAAACATGTGACAGTTATGCATAACTTGGAGTACTATAGGCTGATCACCTGTGTACTTGTTTTTATTGGATTTTCAGTGTAATAACTGTTAATTCTAGCAGGAGTTCTTAGTCCTTTAGTGACTACTCAGTGTTCATATTCTTAGACTTTGAAATGATTAGACGCATGAATCTTATTGATATTCTTTGGTCCATAGCAACTCTTATAATTGATTCTTCTTATTATCCTTGAATTATCCTTTACTGTCATACCCTTGCAAATTTGAACTTTATATTTTTCACCCTCATTGTATATACTTGTTGGGCAAATTTGTTGCTCATTCTTGCTTTCTTTAAACCTTTCAGTTAAGGCAGAACGAGGTGAACCTTCAGGCAAGGATAAGGGAAAGGGCAAAACTACGGAGTAGCTTTGTTCTTCCTTAAGAAGAAGATTAATTACTATAATGCTTTAAGTTTTCTAATTCGGTTATGTAATAAGCTTAGGCATGGATTATGTATTAGTACTATGTTTAGTTTGAATCAAGACTTTTGGATAGTATTGTAGTAACGGTTGCGAGACCTTGGGACGAGAATAATTATATTAAATCAATGTAATTTATTCTATTATTTCCGCTGTATTAGTTTTTGTCGTTATTTGAGTTAGTACGTGACGAACCAGATTCGAGACAGTGACGTCAGAATTTGGGGGCGTCACAGGTTGGTATCAGAGCAATTAGGTTATAAACCCTAGGAGCGAGAATCCTTAGTCTATAACCTTAGAAGAATTTAGGGACTAGAAAGAGATAAAACTCATATAGAGTCTTTATGAAGACTTAGTAGCATTATGAAATATATTTTCATTCCATACAATGAACTTATGTTTTATTTGACTTTCTGATGGAGTTTGTTTATTTTGTCTTGTGTTGTGGCTGTAGGATGACCAATGTGGGAGGAAATGGTTGGATCGTCGAGGAGGAACCACGTGATATACACGTGGTGTATGAGGCACCTGTAATAGATGAAGAGGTGGAGTCTGACCCTGAAGAACCAATAGAAATAGAATCTGATCCCGAGGAAGAATATATGGAAGCGGAGACCGGGGAAGATTCTGACGAGACTCCCATCGAGGATCGCATATTGGGAGAGTACGAAGAACGAATCTTAGAGTTAGAGACCGAAGCCCAGGATAGAGAGGCAGAGCTTCAAAAGCTAAGGGAAGAGGATCAACAGAGGAACCTTAGGATGCAGGAGATGGAGAGGGAGCTTGCATATTGCAAGGAAGCCGGTATTCAGATGGGAGCCCTTTTTCACCGTTCGGTAGCTAGGAACGTGAAATTGGTGGGAAAGCTAGAGGAGTCCGAGCAGAGGGAGTTATCTGAGAAGACAGAGAAGGAAGCCCTTCGCACACAGTTAGAGGTAGAGGTGATGGATAGGATCCACTTCCAGGAGAAGTGGGAGGAAGCCAATGACAGAGCTAACGACCTGGAGGATGAGGTGAGATGCAAGAAAAGGAAGACGAATAAGATGGGTTATGTTTTTCGCACAGCTATGGAGAGAATAGTGGATGATGTGTACCACTACCCGGCAGAGCAGGGGCAGACCCGATACACTGTGAGTAGGGATCTGGTGGCGCACATCACGCAGTTGGAATATATCAGCGCAGTGGAGCGCAGAATGTTGGGATGAGACCTAGCAATTAGTACTCTAGTAGTAGTAGTACGTCTATGTGTGCATTGTTATGTGAACTCCAGTCTATTGTGTAAGATACGGAGTAGTCTTGTGAACCCTTTTTGGTGATAGGGGTAGTATGTTGATGTTTTTCCCACCTTTTGTAATAGTAGGGGATAGATGTGGCATTTATAGCAATATGCTGGAAATCAACGCGATGTAACAACTTGGCATATGAATATAAATGTTCTTATTTCTTCAGTGTGTTATTAAAATTCTGCATTAAAAGAAATACCGTAGATATATACTTAATTAATGAGAGTGAAACCTTGTGATGCAGAAAATGCCGCCCAGACGTAGAATCGCCGAGTTGGATGAATCAGTCAATAACGAGGGAAACCAGGCGGACCCTATTCAACGACTAGTAGACTTTCTAGGAGAAGCCCTGCGGGGAAGGAACAACGAACCAGTACACCCCAACCCCCAAGCTGCGCCAGTAACGAACTTTAAAGACTTTAAGAGCGTAGGACCGCCCGAGTTTAGGGGAACTACCGATCCCATTGAAGCACAGACTTGGATCAAGGAGATGGAAAAGGCGTTTACTATTGCTCGATTAGGGGAAGATCAGAAGACGATATTCGCTACTTATATGATGAAGGGTGAAGCGAATTACTGGTGGGAAGCCAATCAGCAGAGAGCGGGTGAAGGAGTGATAGCTTGGGATAGGTTTACCACTCTGTTCTTCAAGAATTACTTCCCGAAGAGCATGAAGAATAAGATGAAGGTTAAATTCTTGGAACTGAAGCAAGGCGAGATGACGGTAGCTCAGTATGCAGCAAGATTCAACGAGCTCGCATGATTTGCTACGCACTATGTCAACACCGAAGAAAGGAAGGCTCGACGCTTCGAACTAGGACTAAAACCTTGGTTGTTCAACAAGGTGTCAGTTCTTTAAATCGATTCGTTTGCCACACTATTAGAAAAGGCGATAATTGCTGAGGGAGGTAGTGAAGCACTAAGTCAGTACAACAAGGAAAAGAAGAACAAAAACACTGGAGGAGAAACCCGTGGAGGAAGTAGTAGCGGGGGAAGTAACTTAGGAAAGAGAACGTGGGATAATAATAATAACAACAACAACAACCTAAGCAACCAGTCGGGAAGTTATCAGGGAAGATTTAAGAAGAAAGCTGAGGTATGCCCAAAATGTGGAAAGAATCATCAAGGGGAATGCTGGAAGGGACGCGGTGTCTGTTTCAACTATGGCCAGGAAGGGCACATTGCACCCGGTGTCTGTTTCAACTATGGCCAGGAAGGGCACATTGCACCCCATTGTCCCAAGCCGAAGAAAATCCGAGGATGTTTCGGTTGCGGCTCGACTGAACACCAGATCAAGGACTGCCCGAAGAAGGGGAATACCGGGGGAAACGGCAATCAAGGGGGAAGCAAGCTGATGATAGGTGGACCAGCACAACCCAACTGCTCGACGGCCCGAACTTTTAACATGATCGTCCAAGACGCAGTTGTTGCAAAGGACGTAGTGTCAGGTATTGTACCAATCAATAATATAAATGCTTATGTATTATTTGATTCGGGTGCTACCTGTTCCTTTGTGTCTGAAGATTTTGCTACGCGTTTAAACTTACCCCAAGAACGATTAGAAAATCCTGTGAGTATAGAGATTGCGAACAAGGAAGTAATTCCCGTAGAGTTCGTTTATCGAAATTATTCTGCAAACATTAAAGGTCAAGAACTAAGTGTAGACTTGATTCCGATATGACTGGGAGAGTTTGACGTGATATTAGGAATGGATTGGTTTTCCAGCCACGCTGCAATGATCGATTGTCAAAAGAAAAGTGTGAACCTTTAGACTTCAAATTGGTCTAAGGTAGTGTTTTATGGTAGCTCATCGCTTAAGCAATCAGGTTGCCTTACGATGATGCAGGCCAAGAAACTGTTGAAGAAAGGATGTATGGGTTATCTAGCTTATATAGTGGATACTCAAAGGAAAGGAGTGAAAATGAAAGATATGTCGGTAGTGAGAGATTTCCAAGACGTGTTTCCAGATGATCTGCCTGGCCTTCCGCCGGATAGAGAAATTGAGTTCGTAATAGACTTAGTACCAGGAACTGCACCAATTTCGAAAGCTCCGTATCGTATGGCACCGGTGGAGATGAAGGAATTGATGATACAATTGCAGGAATTATTAGATAAGGGTTATATTCGGCCGAGTGTGTCTCCTTGGGGGGGCACCAGTGTTATTTATCAAGAAGAAGGACGGATCGATGAGGCTTTGTATCGACTATCGAGAGTTAAACAAAGTAACGATCAAGAATAGATACCCGTTACCAAGGATAGATGACCTTTTCGATTAATTGAAGGGAGCAAAGTGTTTCTCTAAGATAGATCTACGAACGGGTTATCATCAATTGAGGGTACGAGGGGAGGACATTCCGAAGACAGCATTTCGAACCCGATATGGACATTACGAGTTTTTGGTGATGTCATTCGATTTGACTAACGCTCCGGTAGCATTCATGGACTTGATGAACCGAGTTTTCAAGTCATACTTGGATAAGTTTGTGGTAGTTTTCATCGACGATATTCTAATTTACTCAAAGACCAAAGAAGAGCACTCCGAACATTTGAAGACAGTGTTGGAGGCATTAAGGAATGAGAAGATGTACGCAAAATTTTCCAAGTGTGAATTTTGGATGGAGAAGGTCCAATTCTTGGGACACGTGATAGACAAGAATGGGATTTCAGTAGACCCTGCGAAGGTGGAGGCTGTTAGTAGTTGGGAACAACTGAGAACGCCGACAGAAGTAAGAAGTTTCTTAGGGTTAACCAGGTACTATCGAAGATTTATTCAAGATTTTTCCAAAATAGCAACCCCGTTGACCAATTTAATAAGGAAGATGGTGAAGTTCGTGTGGACGGATAAATGCGAAGAAAGTTTCCAAGAATTGAACAAGAGGTTAAGCGAGGCACCTATACTATCTTTACCGGATGGTACGGGAGGATTTGTGGTGTATAGTGATGCGTCGCATAAAGGACTCGGTTGTGTGCTTATGCAACACGGCAAGGTCATTACGTATGCGTCACGACAATTGAAGGATTACGAAAAACGATACCCTACCCATGACTTGGAGTTAGCGGCAGTCGTATTTGTGTTAAAGATTTGGAGGCACTATTTGTATGGAGAAAAATGTGAGATATATACGGACCACAAAAGTCTGAAATATATATTCACACAGAAGGAGTTAAATATGAGACAAAGGAGGTGGTTGGAATTAATCAAGGATTACGACTGAGAAATTCTTTATCACCCAGGAAAAGCCAACGTAGTAGCTGACGCGCTGAACAAGAAAGGAAGGGAGAAATTGTCTACGTTAACAACTCAGGAGGAGTTAATAAGAGTCATGGAGAAATTGGAAATAGAAGTTAGGGGACCTCGAGGGTCCAGTGAGAAGTTGTTTGTAATGGAAGCCCGTCCAACATTATTGGATCGAATCAAAGAAGCACAAGAGAACGATGAGGAGTGTGAGAAGATTAAGAAGCGGGTTGCGGAAAATGAGGAGGAAAAATTTCGAATGGATAAGGATGGTATTTTGAGATTTGAAAGCCGAGTGTGGGTGCCAGCAATTATCGAATTAAAAGAAGAAATTTTGCACGAGGCACATAACACGGCATATTCTGTTCATCCTGGATTAATGAAAATGTACCGGGATCTTCGATAACATTTTTGGTAGCCCAATCTAAAGCGAGAAGTTGCAGAGTACGTCAGTAGATGTCTTACTTGCCAACGAGTCAAAGCAGAGCATCAGAGGCCGAGTGGTCTACTTCAACCACTAGAAATACTAGAGTGGAAATGGGAGCACATTACGATGGATTTCGTGGTGGGGCTTCCAGTCACACAAAAGGGTTTTGATGCCATTTGGGTTATCGTGGATCGACTAACGAAGACAGCTCATTTTCTACCGAATAAGATTCGTTTCAACCTTAATCAGTTAGCAAATTTGTACGTAAAGGAAATAGTTTCGCGACATGGAGTGCCGGTGTCAATCGTTTTCGATTGAGACCCGCGTTTTACGTCAAATTTTTGGAGAAGCCTGCAAGAAAGAATGGGGACACAATTGAGGTTAAGTACCGCTTATCATCCTCAGATAGACGGACAGAGTGAACGAACCATACAAACAATAGAAGATATGCTTCGAGCTTGCGTAATGGATTTCAAAGGGAACTGGGATGACCACTTACCCTTAGTAGAATTCGCTTATAATAATAGTCATCACGCGAGTATCGGTATGCCACCGTACGAAGCTCTCTACGGAAGGAAGTGCAGAACACCGTTGTGTTGGGACGAAGTTGGAGAACGACGACTTTTAGGGCCGAAGATAGTTCAACAGACGGCCAATATGGTGGCAACGATAAGAGCCAGATTAGTAGCCGCTCAAGATCGTCAAAAGAAGTATGCAGATTTGCATCGTCAGGACCGAGACTTTGAAGTCGGTAGTTTCGTATTCTTGAAAGTATCTCCCTGGAAAAGGAAAGATTAGATTCGGTAAGAAAGGGAAGTTGAGTCCGAGGTTCATAGGACCATTTGAAGTTTTGAAGCGAGTGGGCGAAGTAGCGTACGAGGTAGCTTTACCGCCTGAGCTGGAACACATCCACAACGTGTTTCATATTTCTGTGCTACGTCCATACAAACCCGATTATAAGCACGTGATTTCCCATGAGCCGATTCAAATAGAGAAGAATCTGACCTATGAGGAAATTCCTGTCCAATTACTAGATAGGAAAGAGCAAACCTTGAGGAATAAAGTTATATCTTCTGTAAAAGTAGTTTGGCGAAACCACGACGCCGAGGAGGCTACGTGGAAGTTAGAAAGCAAGATGAGGAGGGATTATCCCCATTTGTTTGTGTAACCTTGTATCAATTCCGAGGACGGAATTCTTATAAGGGGATGAGGATGTAATACCCGAGAATTTTGATTAATATTAATATTGACCTTCCTATTAAACTGAATATTTATTCGGATATGAGTATATGTGATATGTCCTTTTTGGTAGTGGTGTGATAAAATGATTTCTTGTTGAATTATTAAAGGAATGATTTAACAAGAAAAGAATTTATTAATGCTATATTAGTTATTAATTATTGTGTGACTAATAATCTCTATTAATTTATTTAAGTGTTATATGCCATGCCACTTGAGGTGTAACTGCATGATAAGGTGTATATTAGTTATAATAAAGTTTCTGCATTCATTTAATAAAATAAAAGAGATGTGTGACATTTAAATGGTATGAACACCCTATGTGACATATTGATGTGTGATATATACTATTAACTATGTATTTTAATTACATGAGATAATAATTGAAGTGAACCAATAATTGTTAGATAATACTTATTCCAATACTTAAATGTTTATAGATAGATGTGTTATGAAATAATGGAATAATAAGGTATATTGAATATTTGGGTGTTAGCCATTAATTACGTTACACTTTAATTAATGTACATGGATTATATGATATGTGTACATGTGACTCTATTGATGCAATGTTGTAGCATTTCATTATTTAATACATCTTGACCTAAGTTGCTTTTAAATCAAAGTATGCTAATAAGGTTTGTTTGGAAAAATGCTGAGTTTTTGCTCTTGTCCCACAATGAGAGTCACATTCTTGCCCAAATCCTCATTCACGTGTTTTGCAAAAAGCCTAAGGCTATCCTATTCTTCCTTCTCCTTAAAATCAGCCATGGAACCTTAGCTTCATGATGGTGGGGGAAGTGGTCCAAATATTGCTCCACCACTATTCCACCAAACCTCCATTAACCATTGTTCTTCTTCTTCTTCCATTGGGTGAAACCCTTGAGCAAAGTCATGAACCAGATTTTGATTTCTCTATAAATTGAAGACTCCTCTACACAAATCTTGTTGCTAGAAATCTGAAGATTAGCTTCCATTAGAGAGTAAGGTTGAGCAAATTTCAGTTGGTAGGATTGAAGAATTAAACTAGCTTCAAGAGGTAAAACTCCATTAAATGGTGTTCTTAATTTCTTAAGTTCTACATACAAAATTCTTGGAATATTAGTAAATTTTAGATATCATGATGATAGTTAGGTTTATATACATGATATTGAAGTGTTAATCTTGTTCTATGATGCTAAGATTCAAGTTTTGCAAAACTTCAGAAATGTCAAGTAATACATGCCTTGAATGTACGAAAATTTTATGAACTAAGTCATAGTAATCTGAAATTGGTTGTTATACATTGTTAGTATAACCAAATAAACAACGAAAGTTAAACCAAGCATTTTGGTTCAGAAACGAGTTCGTAGCATGATCAATCGCTAAGTATGCGAAAATATGGAAAGATAACATGAATGTTGAATTTAATTCTTGAACTTAATTGTTTACTTGTTTTTAAGTTGTTAGAATCATGTTAGGTATGCTTAATAGCATGTTTGTAGACTTTATGTGAGGTGGGTATGCATAAATTGTTGTTTGAATTGGTTTTGGTTTTGAAAATTTTGGCCAATACAGGGAGTTCCCTGGTTCTGCCGAGGAGCAGCGCGGCCGCGCTACTCCCCAGGCAAAACCAAGCGCGGTCGCGCCATGCACCAGAAGGAAACTCCACTTTTTGTTAGTTCTGATATGTTGAGTAAGCTTGATTGCTTGATTTTGGTCATTAATAACTCTGATTTACTGATATAGGATTTCAACATTCGATAACATTCTCTGTAGTTGCGTTAGTGTGAGTTTTACATGAAAACCTATACGACCAACATTGTTGAAAACAACCTTATGTGTATTCTGATTTCATGAGCATATGTAGTAACTTATGTAAGTATGTAAATGAGTATCACATGTTATCCAAAGCCCTCTTGCATGATATGAGTTGTGTTAGCTTGGTTCTAACGACTTTCTAAAGGAAAATTTGAAGTATTAGAAATGAATCCTAACGAACTTTGTATCTTTGATGTTCTGAGCTTACAAGTGTTGATCGATTTCGCAATCAATAAACACGCGCAAGTATACGCGGTCCACAAGTAATATAAGATAAGTAAAGTGTCGAACCCACGAGGAATTATGTTAAATAATTGCCAAATATCAATCGCATGTAAAATCAATATAATTTAAACAATGACAATATGGTTTGTGTTTGTTGTTGATTATAACTAAAATAAAGACAATTTAGAAAGCAAGGTTTTACTAACACGGATAAAGTTCAAGATAAAAAGGTCTAACATTACAATATCCCCCAACTCTTCATTTAAACATCATACTCTCTCTTGTTTGGTAAATTAGAACATAAGAATTGCTATCCGAGAAATCACAAGTATATATAAGCCTCTCTCGATGGTCGAATACGTATTTCCTATTGTGGTGTATAGATATATTTCTATTCTACACATTAGCAAGAATCTCATATCAAGAACAATTAATAAGACACATGTCACGTAAAATCCCATTAACCATTCTATCAATTACCAACTTTCACAATAGAAATCATTAAACACGGATTCTCAATTGGATACATGTGGCATTTAGGTATATGTCTATCCTAAATACAATCAAATTATCAACCCTCAAGAATAATACATAAGACTCATGTCACATAATCTCATACATTATCCATAAAGAACATCTAATTTTCACATGAATTCATAACTAGGTCTCAACTTATACTTCCTCTCTCAATTCCATATAAGTTACCAAGGTAATTACGGGCCAAGCAATTAATCCTTAAGCAAAGGTTATGAACTCCAATTCATGTAATGACTAACTACCAATCAAAGAGAGAGCATTCAATTTAAACTACAAGTTGGGTTCCATTGCAATCTTAGAATGAAGAGTTTAGCTCATATTAAATCTCAATAACATCATAATCTGATTATAGTACATGGTTGAAGTTACAAAATAAGAAAGAAGAATTAAAACATATGAAGATACGCCCTTTTTGTGATAAGAATCCCGAATTAGTGTGGTGTAGTTCTTCTTCTCTAATCCTTGCTCTCCTATTTCGTGCTCCTAGCCTCCTTGGTTGATGAAATTCTGATAATCTTTCCTTTAGTTCCTTTGTTCTTCTCTTTTTTAGCTCCAAACCCTACCTTTTTCAATGTGTGTAACCAAGCATGAATGATGCAATACCAACTCCCTGGATGCCTGATAATTCTTCCCTCTCTCCTCATTTTCCCGTTCCTGAATTTCCTCCACTAGTGCGCCACAAATGCAGAACAGACAAAGCAAGCCGCTCCAGAAAATCGCGCTCTCGCCCCGGCGAGAAAAACAGCCTGGGGAGCTCGCCCCGGCGAAGTTTTAAGCCTTGGAGGCTCGCCCCGGCGAGGAAAATGGCCTGGGGAACTCGCCGCGGCGAGGTCTCATGTCCTACGGAAATTACACTTTTGCCCCTGGACTTGCTAAAAACCGCCACGATCGTCCACAACTGTTCTCTGCACCACAAAAGCATAAAACAAGTAAATAGATACTATAAACACCTAAGGATAGCAAAGAATTGAGTTCAAAAGATAACTAATTCGTAGGTATAAAACCCACTCATCAAATACCCCCAAACTTAAGACTTTGCTTGTCCTCAAGAAAAAACAACGGAAATGAAAAATACACAATGCAACTAATTAAATGAATGCAAATGCATGAACTATAAGCCTAGAGCAACCAAGATAAGGAAATCAAGCCTCAACAATCAGAAACAAATAACAACATCACAACTGTAGGACTATCAGAAATGAGACACGCACCAAATTTCACCAAATGATTAACCCTTATGTGTGTGTGTGGTCAGAAAGACAGAGTACGCAATGATCACAATTCGATCTAAGAACTATAGTGCTCAAAAGAAGATAAAATAGTCAAAAACCACTACTAGCATCTCACATGCTCACTAGCTTTTATTTTCACACTCTATTTAGCTATATTCTATAACAATCACCGAGTGCGTTTTACGCTCCATCTCGATAATAGGTTTATTTACATCTAGATCTGTGCAATGTTTATCTTCATTAGGCTTTTCAATGTCACCCATGTAGCAAACTTTCCACCGATGACTCCCAAACCAGATGGTTTTAGGGCATCAAGCGTAAAACGCTCCAACGGGCTTATTTGTTCAAATGACAAAGGCCACAAAGATAAACTAATCAAGATTTGCTCATATCTGTCTCTATTTCATTATCAATTATAACCAGCATTCAAGACAGACATCGAAGCAGTAAATAAGCATAAAATATTTTTTTTTCCGACTATCCTATCTTTTAATGAGCAACAGCAGTTTCAAAGATTTGAACTTACAATCTCACTTACTCAACAACACTGATATGTGCATTAGTAACTCAAAGGGTTAAAAATTTAAGAGAATTAGGCACGAGTTAACATTTCAAATATAGCAATTCGGATCCAAAGTGTTGAATATCTTAAAAAATTTTATCACCATGTCATCATCGGCTCTCCTTAAGTGCGCTGCTCAAAAGCTTTCTAAATGCAAAATTTTTTTTTTTTTTTTTTAGAATGAAGACAAAGCAGACGATGAATATGTACAATAATCATCACACAAATGACAAGAACAGAAATAATCATTAAAAGCAAGAAAAGTCATTTTGATGATATTATAAATGCTTAATTATAACATAAGTTTGAAACATACTACGTGAATGCAAGACTACAACTACTACGTGAATGCAAAACTACAACTAAATGCAGCATACTAAAATACTATAACTTAAAAGCTAAAAGCTCTAAACACCCCCAAACTTGGAAATAACAATGTCCTCATTGCAGAAAAGATAAAGACATGAAAAACTGAGGACTTCCCTATGATATCACTCGGCGGGGTGATCGTCCGTCTCCTCGACGTCAGAGTCTGATGGTGGGAAAGGTGGCAGTGGTGTAGGCATGGGAAAGGGGAGTGGAGCTGCACCCGGGTGCTGTGCTGCTAGAGCCGCGCTGAAGCTGGTGGTGAAGTTCCACATGTGCTCCTGCCTCTCAGCTATGCGCTGATTCTGCCTCTCTAGCCTCTTAGCGCGTCTGTCTATCAGTAACTGGAGGCTGCGGATCTGAGAGCTGAACTTAGCCTTAGGCCGCGACGAACTAGCAGGTAACTGTACATCCTCCTCCTCCTCGGAGGTAGCCACAATGATAAAGCCTCGGCCTCGAGGATGTGACTCGGCTCCGTCCCATACCTTGTACCTCGCGATCAACCTGTGGTCGAGGATCTGTGATGGCTGCTGTGTGACCTCATCATCTCGCCACTGTACCCCTGCCTGTCTGCACAAACCACAAATGAGGGAGGGGTGAGGTAGTCCGCCCTGAACATTACCCCTCAAAAGCCGGCGGATACTACCCTCAATGATGTTCCCTACATCAATCGAGAAATCCATAACAATAGCGTATAGCAACGCTGCCTTCTCCTTCGAAACATCGCTCACGTGCTGGGATGGCATGAGCTTGGCACTCAGGAAGGCGTACCAAATCTTTCCATACAGGCTGAGGTCCTTGCTGGGGAAGAGAGAAGCACCTCGTTCTCGCCTAGTGATCCATGTGGTACCCGGTTTGCATAACTCTGTTACAATCCTATCAAAATCAGGCTGAGAGCGAATGAGCTCAGTGTACTGGCATACTGCAGGAGGCACTAAGTTATAGTAGTGATTAATTGCCTGTGCACTGAACGGTACCCTCATCCCCCTGACTATGGCCTCAAAAGGCTGTCTGTCCTGAGCGTTGGCGTAAAACTCCTGTACCACTGGAACTACTGCTGGGTCGGGGTGGTGGGTGAAAGTGTCCCACACCCTCTCATCTATCTGCTCCCAAATCTCCCCATCAACCCCCCTCTCTGGCCTGAGTCCTCGCTCGGGAGTTAGAGCTTTACCCGTGATGAAGTCATCAAACCTGTCTGTCGCCTCGGCACTAACAAATTTACTGTGGTCATACTGTCTGGGTGGTGCGGAGGAGGATCCCTCAGTACGAGATCTCTTAGGAGGCATGGTAGCAACAAAGCAGAAATTCTATTCAAAACAGACCCAAACCCCACTGATTTCAATTCACTGCTATACAGAAACTTCCCCCAAACTTGAATTTTTCACAAACCAAAATTTTCCTGCAAGAAGTCTCCAAATACACAAAATATATCCCCAATCCAGCAGTTGAGCCAACACAACTCAACTGGGAATCCAATATCACAGTGCAGGAAATGAATGGCACTGCAAAAATCAACACAGACACACCCAAATCAGTGCTAAAGATACTCAATTACAACCCAAATGTATTCTCAGATGCAATAATAAACCAAATTAACAGTAAACACAGCCAAATGCAATGAAAATTCAGTCCACAATGGTATACCTTGCCACTGTCAGTTTCAAGTATGAAGAAGGAGGAATTGCCTGCTTGAATTCACAAAATTGTGACTTGAATCCTCACTGAGATGTATTGAGGTTGAATTCCAGCCCCAATTCCTCAAAATAATTGAACAATTTCGTGCGGCATCAATGGTGGTGATTGTCACGGGTGGAAGTGAGAGAAACCCTAATTGGAGATGGTTTTGTATGGAGAAGGGTTGCACGATCCTTAATTAGATTGAAATTGACAGTGGGTTGTGGCTTTGTTGGATTTCGAATGCTCTAGGATCGTTTGGGGAACTTGGGTTTTAGGTTGCAGAGAATGGGGAAGGAGAAGAATGGTGCAGAGTCGAACGGGAGGGAGTTTTTAGGTTCTACAATTTCGTGTCTCTCGCCGGGGCGAGAGATTTCCTCATGATTTTCTCGCCGGGGCGAGAGATTCCAAGCCCAAAAACCTCGCCGCGGCGAGCCCCCCTGCTGAAGCAAAATTTTGATTTTTGAAAATTGAATACAGGGGCTATGTTTGATACTTGCTCCCTGTATCCCTGCAACCTACAAAACATACATTAGAAACAATAGGCCAAAAATGACCCTCCAAAGTGACTTGGTGCTAAAAAAATCCAAAACTAACACACAATACACTAAATATGAAAAACTTAAAAACTAACAACCATGAAAATGCAATAATTAAGACACACTACCGAATCATAAAAGGATACGGAAAACGGTGGGTTGCCTCCCACCGAGCGCGTGGTTTAAAGTCCTCGGCCCGACTTCACATCCATTCAAGGCTAATCGGCTAAAGCATACCAAGGAATTTTGCCTTGAACCACAAACAACTGTTCATCCGGGAAAGATTCATTTATTAGAACTTTGTCTTCCTTATCAAGACCCGGATTCTCCAATCTAGATAGATGGTCGGCTACTTGGTTTTCAGTTCCTTTTCTGTCTCGAATCTCTAAGTCAAACTCCTGCAGCAATAAGATCCATCGAATCAATCTCGGTTTAGCATCTTTCTTTGCAATGAGATACCGAATAGCTGAATGATCCGTGAATACAACCACCCTTGTTCCAATCAAGTAAGATCGAAACTTGGCAAATGCATAAACTACTGCAAGCAACTCCTTCTCGGTAGTGGTGTAATTGAGCTGTGCATCAGTTAAGGTTTTGCTGGCGTAGTAAATAGTATGAAAAACCTTCTCCTTGCGCTGTCCCAAAATAGCCCCAACCGCATAATCACTGGCATCACACATCAATTCGAAGGGTTTTGACCCATCCGGAGCAATGATCACTGGTGCAGTGGTTAATTTCTTCTTTAGAAGCTCAAAAGCGATCAAACACTCATCATCAAACTTGTATGGCACATCTTTCTCTAGTAGACTGCATAAAGGCTTTGTGATCTTAGAAAAATCCTTAATGAATCTTCGGTAAAACCCCGCATGTCCTAGAAAACTGCGAATGCCCTTCACTGAGGTTGGTGGAGGTAAATTTTCAATTGTTTCAAGTTTTGCTCTATCCACCTCAAGACCCTTTGATGACACTTTCTGCCCAAGTATTATCCCCTCTTGCACCATGAAGTGACATTTTTCCCAGTTGAGCACTAGATTAGTTTCCACACATCTTTTCAGTATTAGAACTAGATTTTCCAAGCAGTTGTCAAATGAATCACCAAACACTGAGAAGTCATCCATGAAAACTTCAACATTGCGTTCTACTAAATCTGAGAAAATAGCCATCATGCACCTTTGAAAAGTGGCCGGTGCATTACACAATCCGAATGAGACCCTTCTAAAAGCAAAAGTACCAAATGGGCATGTGAAGGTAGTCTTTTCTTGATCTTCTGGAGCAATAGCAATCTGATTATATCCCGAATATCCATCCAACAAGCAATAGTACTCATGTCCAGCTAGTCTATCCAACATTTGATCAATGAAGGGTAATGGGAAATGATCCTTTCGAGTTGCTTTGTTAAGTCTCCTGTAATCCATGCACACCATCCAACCAGTTACTGTTCTTGTTGGAATCAATTTATTATTCTCATTGGCCACAACTGTCATGCCCCCTTTCTTGGGTACACACTGAACTGGGCTCACCCACGCACTGTCAGAGATAGGATAAATTATTCCAGCATCCAACCATTTCAAAATCTCTTTCTTTACCACCTCCTTCATGATTGGGTTGAGTCTCCTCTGATGTTCCACAGTGGGCTTACTATCATCTTCCATCAAGATTTTGTGCATACAGTAAGATGGGCTTATTCCCTTGATGTCGGCGATGGTCCATCCAATAGCAGATTTGTACTCCCTAAGAACCCGCAACAGCTTACTTTCCTGAAACTCATTAAGCACAGATGCAATAATAACAGGTAAAGTAGCTGAATCACCTAAATATGCATACCTGAGATGGTTAGGCAAGGGTTTTAGCTCAAGTGATGGAGGTGTCTCAAGTGATGGTTTCAACCGATCTGTAGCATTCTCAACATGTTCAAGAGATTCAAACGGGATTTGAAACTTGCTCCCCCGTGGCACTGTATCCAAAATCTGTAGATATTCAACCAAATCTGGATCTTCCATGTCAAACTCTCCCAGAAGTGCAGTCTCTAATGGATCATTGTTTAACACATTCATAAACTAATCATTTACAACTTGTTCGATCACATCCACTTGAAAACATTCTTCCTCATCCGAAGGGAATTTCATGGCCTTGAATACATTGAAGGTGACTTCTTGATCTTGAACCCTCATAGTGAGCTCTCCCTTTTGCACATCGATTAAAGTTCTCCCAGTGGCTAAAAATGGTCTCCCCAGAATAATAGGAATGTTTTTATCTTCCTCAAAATCTAAGATGATAAAATCAGCCGGGAAGATGAATTTATCCACCTTAACAAGAATGTCTTCAACAATTCCCCTTGGGTATGTAACCGACCTATCGGCAAGCTAAAGAGAAATGTTTGTAGGCTTTGGTGCAGGAAGCCCCAACTGAGTATACACGGATAATGGCATGAGATTAATACTAGCACCCAAGTCACACAAACATTTGTTGAAAGAAAGGCTACCAATAGTACACGGTATAGTGAAGCTGCCTGGATCTTTCAACTTGGGGGGTAGCTTTCTTTGCAATACGGCACTACATTCCTCTGTCAAAGCTACAGTCTCAAAATCATTTAGCCTTTTCTTCCTTGATAGAATTCCTTTCATAAATTTGGCATAGCTAGGCATCTGTTCTAAGGCCTCTACAAAAGGAATGTTAATTTGTAGCTTCTTGAAGACCTCCAGGAATTTAGCAAACTGTTTATCTAACTTTTGCTTCTGCAATCTCTGAGGGAAAGGTACGGGTGGATACACTTTTGGAGTAGGCTCAACACTAGGTTTATCTGTGGTATCTCTCTGTTCCGACTCAGGTGGTACACTGTTGTCCATTTCCTTAGAAAAATCAGCATTAGTTAAGTCCGGAGGAGAGCTTGAGTGGGCTGCCTCCTTTTGCAATTCGGGCTCCTGTAAGGTTTGTTTACCACTTCTGAGAGTTACTGCCTGACATTCCTCTTTCCCATCTCTTCTTGGATTAGTCTCTGTGTTACTAGGAAGAGATCCCTGAGGTCTATTTGACATGGAACTAGCCATCTGCCCAATTTGATTTTCCAAAGCCTTAAGTGCTGCTGCTTGGTTTTTAATCAAGATATCTTGGTTAGCCATGTGTTTCAATATCAACTCCTCAAAATCTGATTTTCTCTCTGGTTGTGGTTGTGAGGTTTGAGCTGTATGATGTTGTGGCTGATTTTGGAACCCTGGTGGATGGTGTGGCTTAGGAGCTTGCTGAAAATTTTGATTGTTGCTCCATGAAAAGTTAGGATGGTTCTTATTCCCAGCATTGTAAGTGTTTTGGTACTGATTTGGCGGTCTCTGGTAGCTACTTACAAACTGAACTGCCTCGTGGTCAAATGGGCATTGGTCGTTGGCATGTGTCCCTGCACATACTTCACAAACAATAGCCACCTGCTGAACTTTTGAATCAGTCAAGGAATCAAGTTTCTTTGACATTGCTGCCATCTGAGCTGCTAAGGCTGTGATGGCATCCACCTCTAACACACCGGCTACCTTTGGTTGACTCATCCTAGTAGTAGGCCATTGGTAGTTATTTGCAGCCATAACCTCCAATAATTCAAGTGCTTCTCCATAATTTTTAGCCATGAGAGATCCTCCCGCGGCTGCGTCTATGCAAGACCGATTGTGAGATCCCAACCCATTGTAGAAGGTATTCAATTGCATCCATGGAAGGAATCCGTGATGTGGGCATCTTCGAAGCAAATCTTTAAATCTTTCCCAAGCCTCATACAATGACTCCCCATGATGTTGTTCAAAGGTTGCAATTTCATTTCTCAATCTAGCAGACTTTGCAGGAGGGAAGAACTTTGCCAAAAATTTCTGTGCTAAGTCTGACCATGTAGTGATGGATCCCGGTGGCAATGAGTGAAGCCAACTCTTAGCTTTATCTCTCAAAGTGAACGGAAAAAGTCTAAGTCTCAAAGCATCATCCGTCACTCCAACAAATTTGAAAGTATCACATATCTCAATGAAGCTCAACAAATGCTCATTAGGGTTGTCATTAGGCAAACCCCCAAACTGTAATGAATTTTGCACCATCTGTATTGTCCCCGGTTTGATTTCAAAGGCATTTGCAGTTATTGCCGGTCTTGTGATACTAGACTGTAAATCACTTATCTGCGGCGTTACATAGTCTCTCAATGCTTTTTGTTCCTCTGCCGCCATAGTTTCTTGATTGTTAGAATCCCTGATTCTTTCTCTTCTTAGTCTTCGGGTATTTCTCTCGATCTCGGGATCGTAAGGGAATAACTCAAGACTTTGTGATCGGCGCATACAAATCAAGGGTACCTACACAATCAAGTAAATAAAATTAAAAACAAGTCTAAATTAAGATCAATTCAACTATAATCAATATTGGTAAAATTATTGTAAAATAATTCCCCGGCAACGGCGCCAAAAACTTGTTGATCGATTTCGCAATCAATAAACACGCGCAAGTATACGCGGTCCACAAGTAATATAAGATAAGTAAGTGTCGAACCCACGAGGAATTATGTTAAATAATTGCCAAATATCAATTGCATGTAAAATCAATCTAATTTAAACAATGACAATATGGTTTGTGTTTGTTGTTGATTATAACTAAAATAAAGACAATTTAGAAAGCAAGGTTTTACTAACACGGATAAAGTTCAAGATAAAAAGGTCTAAGATTACAATATCCCCCCAACTCTTCATTTAAACATCATACTCTCTCTTGTTTGGTAAATTAGAACATAAGAATTGCTATCCGAGAAATCACAAGTATATATAAGCCTCTCTCGATGGTCGAATACGTATTTCCTATTGTGGTGTATAGATATATTTCTATTCTACACACTAGCAAGAATCTCATATCAAGAACAATTAATAAGACACATGTCACGTAAAATCCCATTAACCATTCTATCAATTACCAACTTTCACAATAGAAATCATTAAACACGGATTCTCAATTGGATACATGTGACATTTAGTTATATGTCTATCCTAAATACAATCAAATTATCAACCCTCAAGAATAATACATAAGACTCACGTCACATAATCTCATACATTATCCATAAAGAACATCTAATTTTCACATGAATTCATAACTAGGTCTCAACTTATACTTCCTCTCTCAATTCCATATAAGTTACCAAGGTAATTACGGGCCAAGCAATTAATCCTTAAGCAAAGGTTATGAACTCCAATTCATGTAATGACTAACTACCAATCAAAGAGAGAGCATTCAATTTAACCTACAAGTTGGGTTCCATTGCAATCTTAGAATGAAGAGTTTAGCTCATATTAAATCTCAATAACATCATAATCTGATTATAGTACATGGTTGAAGTTACAAAATAAGAAAGAAGAATTAAAACATATGAAGATACACCCTTTTTTTGATAAGAATCCCGAATTAGTGTGGTGTAGTTCTTCTTCTCTAATCCTTGCTCTCCTATTTCGTGCTCCTAGCCTCCTTGGTTGATGAAATTCTGATAATCTTTCCTTTAGTTCCTTTGTTCTTCTCTTTTTTAGCTCCAAACCCTACCTTTTTCAATGTGTGTAACCAAGCATGAATGATGCAATACCAACTCCCTGGATGCCTGATAATTCTTCCCTCTCTCCTCATTTTCCCGTTCCTGAATTTCCTCCACTAGTGCGCCACAAATGCAGAACAGACAAAGCAAGCCGCTCCAGAAAATCGCGCTCTCGCCCAGGCGAGAAAAACAGCATGGGGAGCTCGCCCCGGCGAGGGCTCGCCCCGGCGAAGTTTTAAGCCTTGGAGGCTCGCCCCGGCGACGAAAATGGCCTGGGGAGCTCGCCGCGGCGAGGTCTCATGTCCTGCGGAAATTACACTTTTGCCCCTGGACTTGCTAAAAACCGCCACGATCGTCCACAACTGTTCTCTGTACCACAAAAGCATAAAACAAGTAAATAGATACTATAAACACCTAAGGATAGCAAAGAATTGAGTTCAAAAGATAACTAATTCGTAGGTATAAAATCCACTCATCAACAAGCATGTATAATAAGACTTTATATGCCCCTAGACATGATCATTATGCTCACCGGTGTGAGTAAACATGTTCTCATATTTGCAAGTATGCTTTAAAATAAGTTTTCAAGCAATGAACTACGCTAACCGTGTGAACATAATATATGTACAAGCATGCATATTATGATTTCCCTAGCAACATCGAGTGGTATATTAATCATCATGACTCGCCTTTAGAAAATACACTTGTTAAGCATGTTACTTTATGAAGTTCAAATGAAATGAAATGTTTGGAAATGGATTAGGACAAGCATGCTAGATATTCAACTGAAGTTATACCTTATGACGTGTATGTGTGTGAGGCATCAGTGGCATCGTATGATAAAAGTTAAGCTAAGACCATGCAGGAGCAAGCCAGCTCTGGAACTAGCAGGGAGCAGCGCGGCCGCGCCACTCCTTAGTTATGTTCCAGCGCGGTCGCGCAGTCCTGCAGTGTATTCTGACTATTTTGTTGCTACTCTGAAAATGAAGTATGTGTACATTAAGCCTTAGTACATGATTAGACTAAGACTTCTATTATGTGACCATGATAAGACTATATAGAACCAAGATTTAAAAGTGTTTACGAGTTTTCTATGTGAATTTCAAAGCAAGATCAATAACGATTTCAAACAATGCGATATGTTGGAATATGGTCAGGATTAGCGTCTAAGATGGGACTAAAAATGTGTTATACTTGTGTGTGTATATGTGTAGAATCATAATGTGAAATTATTTGAATTATGAACTTGTATGACTAATGGAATTCTAATGTATATAATTATTATGCAATAGGATTTGCAACGTGTCATTAAGCTTTAAATTCGTAGACTATACTAAAGGCAAGTTTCCTTTAACCCTACTCAATTTACATTCGAGCAGGATGTGGTATATTATGTAAGTACTCGAACCCTTTCTCTTTATTGAGCAAGCATGTAAACTTGTATATTCATGTATCATACAAGTATGTGACAATGACTCTTATGCTTTATAAACTGTCATTCATATTCTAAGAATTGGTTTAAGATTTATATCCCTTAAACCTCATTGCGAGTATTCGTATTCATTAAATCATTGAATATGATTATAAAAATTGTCTAAACCATTGTTTCGGTTAGACTATTATACATGTGTTGGAAAGCTATTCCAAATCAATTGTCTTGGTGAGGACCCTTATCTACTGAGATGAACAACCCTCATAAAAAGAGGAAATTATATATTATCGGGGAACCGACGTGCGCACTTATAAACATGTGACAGTTATGCATAACCTGGAGTACTATATGCTGATCACCTGTGTACTTGTTTTTATTGGATTTTCAGTGTAATAACTGTTAATTCTAGCAGGAGTTCTTAGTCCTTTAGTGACTACTCAGTGTTCATATTCTAGGACTTTGAAATGATTAGACGCATGAATCTTATTGATATTCTTCGGTCCATAGTGACTCTTATAATTGATTCTTCTTATTATCCTTTACTGTCATACCCTTGCAAATTTGAACTTTATATTGTTCACCCTCATTGTATATATTTGTTGGGCAAATTTGTTACTCATTCTTGCTTTCTTTAAACCTTTCAGTTAAGGCAGAACGAGGTGAACCTTCAGGCAAGGATAAGGGAAAGGGCAAAACTACAAAGTAGCTTTGTTCTTCTTTAAGAAGAAGATTAATTACTATGATGCTTTAAGTTTTCTAATTCGGTTATGTAATAAGCTTAGGCATGGATTATGTATTAGTACTATATTTAGTTTGAATCAAGACTTTTGGATAGTATTGTAGTAACGGTTACGAGACCTTGGGACGAGAATAATTATATTAAACCAATGTAATTTATTCTATTATTTTCACTGTATTAGTTTTTGTCGTTATTTGAGTTAGTACATGACAAACCAGATTCGAGACAGTGATGTCAGAATTTGGGAGCGTCACAACTGTAACAAAACTTTCTTTAAGCTCTGGAACTGGTTTTTAGAGCTGAATAATTTCCTTAGCTTTACTGGGAGTCATGGAACTGAGAACTGTATCTGATTTAATCTGGTTCTTTAAATTCAAAACTGGACCTAAAGGAACTGGATTAAGATTAACTAATCAGCTTTTTGGGAAAACCGCACCCATTAACGGACTTGATTTCTCTTTACCATCTGCCATTTGAGATGGAGTAGGTAATAGCATTGAGGGTCCACTACTGCCTATCACAGATGTTTGGGCTTCTATGATAGCCTATGTGCTCTTCAGAGAGAAAGATGCTGAACTCATCTGTCCCAAATTTTGGGTAGCTAATTATGAACTGAAATAATATACTTGTTGCTGTCAATCTGAATTTTTCTGGCAAATTCTGGCATTTTCTGTAAGAAGTTCATCTTTCTGTTTATTAAGGTTGGCATAATTAGATACCATAGCTTCACAATGAGTGCAAAATAATGGTTGTTTTAGATTAGGGTCTTTTAGAACTGAATAATCAAGTTCTTCTCTATAATTTCTGAGGGTTGAAGCGACATAATAGGTTGGACCTATTTTGTCTCTGGCAAACTAGTGAGTTGTTTTTAAGGATTCAAAACCTTTATAAATAGGCTGTTTGTAATTCTGAATTTGGGAACAAACATCTAGCCATGAGTGAAAAATACCCTAGACGTTGCCTGAAACTACGACATAGAATTTAAAACATTTTGACTAGAATAAGTTGGCACAAGCATTCAACGAAGCTAGAAATTATTTCTGGTTTATGCCATGTGATATCCAGAGATTATCAAGGACACATTTCTGTTCTGTAGTGAGTTCTATTCCTGGCAATGGTTTGAAAACAAACTTTTCTGTGGCTGAATAAGAATAAAGTTGTTGATTTCCTATTGAAAGAATTTCATAATTCTTTCGGACTAGAGTTTGATTATTATGTTGTAATGTCTGTAGTGTCTGTGAAATATACATGTTGTTAAATGCATTATGTGTGTTGTGTGTATTGGCATAAACTGGCTTTAGTGTTGGGCCTTTAGGCGGCAAACCTTGATGCATGCTGTTGCCCGAAGGCAATCCTGGCAGATCTGTGCAAATTAGTTTAGAAAATTATGAACAGTCTAATAATGACTATTCCTTTTATACTTTCAAAAAGAATTTTCTAAAACCGATTCATATTTGTTTAATTTGAAAATTGTTGAATAAATCTTTTCTAGTCAAAATTACTTTAATAAAGTTGTTTTCTAGAAAAATTTAAAACGTCTGTGTTAATAATTTCTTCTAGGAGAAATTCTGTATGTGAAAAAATCCTATATTTTTAGAAGGAAACTAGGATCTGTTTATGTTCTAAATTTTAGTAATCGGTGCTAAAATTTGGAGAACTACATCTAATTTTAAGACTGAAGTATATTAGTTTTTAGAGGTGGATCTAATTCTGGAATATCATTTATGACTGGTAGAATAAAGTTATTCATTAAAACTGGATTCCTAAAAATACTGGCTTCTTTCTCTTCTAGAATTTTATTATTGTCTAGATTAAAAGATCTGGCTGGTTTTAACCTATTAAAACGTTTTAAAAGTCTTCTAGAATTTTTAATATTTTTCTTTGCTGTATTATTAACTGTTTTTAATCTAAGAAGAAATCCTTTGCTATTACTCCTGAAATATTCTTTATAAGGTTCTTTATAAAATCTTAGTAAAAAATTTTCATAATACGGATGAGTATAATCTAATTTATTACGGCTCCGGTGGGTTCCCTTAACCAAGCCACTGCCTATAAGTCGTCGGCTCATTCTTCAACAAGCACGCGGTCAGAGCCCTGGCTCCTCCTATCTTTGGAAATATTCAGTAGTTAAGTATTTAAATATCCTATGTCTAAATTTAATCTGGTAAAGCCTGTTATATGTTGTTCTGGATAATATTAATGGACGAACAATTGAGTAATTTTTTGAATTTAAAGGTTTATAATTTTTTACGAAATTTGGCTGAATAAATATATACCTAGATACATTTAACTGGTCTAATGCTTTCTGTGAGTCTAATATTTTTTGTGAAATTATTAAATTCTTATTATTGCATATTATCTGTAAATTATGTATTGAATTTAATGATTCATAAACTATTACTAAATATGGTTGGATCTCGATATTTTTAGATGTACTAAGTTGGTCTTGCCATGGATACATACTGTTATCTAAACTGGTACTTAGGCTAAATTTTTTTATAAAGTATAGATGTTGTACTTGATTTAATTCTAAAAACTTTGTATTAACTATCTTTATATTCCTATTAATGAAATTAAAAGTTGTCTACAAAATTCTGGTAAAGTGTTCTATTATAGTATCTAATGATATATTATGGTTAAAGGATACTTGAGGCTGAATTATCTATAAATTTCTAAGATTCTTTTGGGGAAAAACCTCATCTGACTGGTTCGCTAAACTGTATGTTTTATCAACTAGAGTTGTTTCTATGTTTTCTTCTTCTTCAGTATCTTCTATGAAATATGTATCTATAAATTCTAATAGCTCTGATTCTGAGGTTGTTTCTGTCAGAATTTTTGTTTTTTGTAGCATTCTGTGATTTTTTGTCTATTTAAATTCTTCTGTTATTATTTCTAGATCTTCTTGTTGGTAAGATTTTAATAGATTTTTATTTATTTTTAGTACTAATTTTTTATCTGGTATGTATTATTATGTACTGGTATGGTTCTAATAAACCTTCTTTAATTAACTGTAAACAATCTTGTTTTAAAGTATCTGAATGATATAATAAATATTTGTTAATAATACTTATATCTTATGTATACTTATTATTTTCATAACCAAGTATACCTGGGGTTATATTTATTTCTAATTCTTTATAATTATTTAATATGGCTTGTCTAATTTCTTTTAATTCTTTAATTTGTTGTTTATTGTCTCTTATTTTTTGCTGGATAAGGTTTAGAGGCGGTAAGTCTTCTTCCTTAGCTTGAAGAGATCTTAACAGAGTATGCATTATATAATTAGTCTGTTAAATACTTAAACTAGCTAATTTTTCTTTAAGGTTGTTAATCTTTTGCTGTTTTATGTCTATTTTCTTGTCATAAGTTTTTCTACTTTATTCTGGCATTCCTACAACAACCATTAATGGCCATATCTATTAAGTTTTCTATTTTAGCTTGTTTAATCTGTGTAATTCTTAGTTGGTAGTAGTCTATAAGATTCTTAAGTTCTTTATAGGCTGGAAACATTCTTTAATGATTGTTTTTTAATGATTATAAAAGCTTTTAAATTAAAATAAGCTAATCCCTACTTGGTACTTACCAATCCTATGTGTAGCTAAGTTATGACCTAAAATTCCCTAATTTTATGAATATTTTATGTTTTAACATTTTTAATTTTTATCATTTTTACTCTTTTTTTTGTTAACGGAGGTATTAAAGCCAAAGTATTAATAAAGACCTTCAATAATCATAAAGATTGCTCAGATAAATAATCTAGCACGATTGAGCTTTAAGATAAATTATAACCTAGCACGACCTAGCATCATGATAAACTATAATCTGGCACGACCTAGCATCATGATAAACTATAATCTGGCACGACTTAGCATCAGATTTTCATATCAAATCTATAATAGTCTACTATAAATTTAGCTCGACTGTCAACGATTTATGACTGGAATAAGGAACTACAATGCCATCACTCGGCTATAACGTTCCACCAGAAAACGCGACTTGGATGTCGAACTACTAGACTACAGTAAAATAAAATAAATTAATATGATCACATGTGCACAGCCCTCAACAGATTATAATAAATCTCCTGCATTGCCCTCAACAAATTAAAATAAATCTCCTGCATTGCCCTCAATAGATTATAATTAATTATGTAATCCTTATATGATAATCTTCTAGATTATCTTAGATTATTAGTTTAATCATAGTCGGTCCTTGTGTCTTTTGGTATCAGAGCCATGAAAGACTAAAAGGACAAAATTTCTTTATAGACAGGAACGACAGTTAAACGACTAATAAATTAGGCTATAAGCACATATATAAACAAGCTATAAGCTAAGTAATTAAAACAGAAACTGAAAATAAAATAAAGATAGATTAAGAAGACTTACATGGAGATTCCATGGAAGCCTTTCTTTTGTTGCCACCCAATATGTACAATCAAAGATCAGTTACAAGATTTTAAAGTAAGAAAACTAGATAAAAGAGAGGGAAGCTTTAGAGAGAACCTAAAAAAGCCTCTTCTAGAGCCTAAAGAGCTTTCTCTAAAAGCCTAAAGAGCTTACTTACAACTGAGGATCGAGCCTCTATTTATACAAGGCTATTAGCCATAAAAAACAAAACCTCAATAATGGAGGAATCTAGCTTTTAGCTAAAGTCAAAGTAACTTTAATAAAGGAATTTTGTCCTTTTAGTCTTTTTCTCTCGTGGATAATGTGCCTGAGACTTTCTTCTTGCTTTTAGCTTTTTAGCTTTCTCTTTTTCTTTAAGACAGAGATCGACACGTGCATATATGTCTGGCTGATTATCCAAGTCTGGATCATCCGAATCTTCACCATTGATAATCTTTTGCATTTTAGCATCAAATTTTTCTACCGTCTCATCATCTGATTCTTTTGTGTCTGAAAAGACTGAATAATGATGGCTACTTTTGCTGCTTTTAGCTGAAATCGTATAGATATCATCTCCTTCATAATCAGAAATCCATTGATTTTCCAATGCTTTTAGCATTAATTGCTTTATCTCTGCTTTGCTGGTTGTAGGATAATTTTCCTCTAACTAATTTTTTAAATGCTAGAGAGGGTTTTTAAGCTTTTCTTGTTTTTCTTATTCTCTTTGAACCTTTTTAAGGATTTCATTAAAGATTAGTAAATCCTTTTTGACAGCTTTAATAGTGTCTTTTGTAGACCATTTTATCCACCATTTACAAAGGTATTTCCTTGTGAAAGAGGGAAGACCACAATTATAATCTTCTTGCATGATTGAACCAAATTTTCATGTCCAAATCCATGGTAGACTATAGTTCATAAAGAATTTGAATAGAGGGAGGCCTTTTGAGATCTTAGCATCTTTAAGATGCGGATGAATACTTTTATATTCCAGATAGAGATCATTAATTTCTGTTGGCAATATTACCGCCTCTGGCCAAATCTAAGCCAGCAATTGATAAACCAATTTAGTAGTTCACTTTTAGCGAACTCAGGGAAAATTCTAAAGAACCAGGTATGCTTCTTTTGAGGATTCTCATAGTAGAAGCAAAAATGTCAAGCGTCTTTATAATCCCAATAATTGAAATCTATTTTAGGATATCCCGTCATTTTTCTGGACCTATTAGGATCCAATCCCCAATCAGTAGGGTAAAGCATATTTTTTAAATATGCTTTAGGAAATGTGAATGGAGAATGTTTATCTTTTTCTCCTTTGCAAAAATGTTCAAAATCAACTGAACCAGTTTCTATTAGATTCTGTTCATAATATCCTTTATAATTGGTATATCCTTTTAAAAGCTAAAAGACTAATGGATCAAGATATCTTGATGTCAAATAGTCAGGGTCTTTTAACCACTTAATGTCACAGTTTTCAACTGTCATAATTAAATCAAAAAATTATTTTTCATGGATATTATCCACCTCTTCCTTTTGCAAAATATCTTTCATGGAAACTGAGGTATTACATGTTTCCTTTGAGGGATTTTCTTTATAGGAATCCGGAAGTTGGGTGTATTTACCTCTCCCTCTAGATGAAGATCCACCTCTTTTAGAGATGGTTTGCCCTGCAAGAATTCACGGGTTAGGTAATCGGGAAGAAAATTTAATTTTTCTTTAATATATTCAATTTTGAAATCAAAGGTTGCTAAAAGAGATTGCCATCTGGCAAATTGTTGTTTTGCCAAGATGTTTTTAACATCTTTTTTCAAAACTTCTTTAATGGCTGAACAATCTATTCGGAGAATAAATTCTTGATTTAATAAATCATCTTAAAATTTAAATATGCATTTAATGACAGAAAGCATTTCTTTTATGAGAGTGGAATAGGTGTTGAGAATGTTGCTCTCATGTATAGAGTCTGTTTTAAAGTGTTAAACACTCTTGCTCCCAAAGCTAAAAGATTTGATATCAAGGGTAAAATTACTCTTTTTGAGACTAATATGTCTAACTCAAAATTAACTATTCCCAAAACCCTTACCTGGTCTGATATTTAGTTACCAGAAAAATGGACAATAATTGGTGCAGCTCTACCTGAACCAGAAGAAAATAGTAATCGGGATGTTGAACAAATTGTTGAAACTCTTGATGGTAATGTTGAAATTGAAAGTAGTATGCACACAAGCCAATCATATTTGATATGATGTAGCATATACTTTGTAATCCTATTTAGTTATTAATAAAAGAATTTATTTATTAAAGGCATTTTTCATTATCTACATGATGTTGTTCTATTAAGTGTGATAAACCCATAGTTTTAAGTAATGCTTTTAGAATCATGATGATGATCATGCTAATGAGATCTAAATTCTAGATAGCTTAAAACTATAATCGTTCCTAATCGTTGGATTACTGAAAGGGGATTAGTGAATCCAGATAGATTAGTGCATACTTTGCTTGCTCTTAGGAAGAGGATGATTGATCTCATAATCATTTGTGTGGAGACACTAAAGCAAGTATGTAGGTGCTTATTAGAGAATAAGTTCACTGAACGTGGCTCACTGAAGGAATACCTAATGGAGTTTTACTTTCCTGTCAATAGGAATTCCTTAAGTGATAGTAGTACAAGTGATCCTTAGACTTGAGATCATCACAGTATCTTGTGTATGATGAGTTATACTTTGACATGTCCCTTAAGACCTTTAAGGTGTATCAAAGGGTGTGATTGGGTATAATAAGTTGTACATGGAGGTAGGTGAATGGTCAACAAAGAATCTACCACTTCTAGTAAAAGGAGAGAATGTCCTATGTGATTCGATAAATGACACTCAGAAGTCTTTGGCCAAAGCAGAATGAAATTAGAAAGGTGTTTCTAATTTGCATTAATCAGAGTTGTGCATTTGAGAATTAAAATACATATAATCAAATATATTAAGACTTGACAGTAATTCCATGTCTTATATTTGATTGGGACATTGTATGGTAGAAGGATTGAATTGTACGGTAACTATTCATGAAAGGTTCTTTTGTGATTAATGTTGAAATCTATATTATCTAGAAAGCCGTTGATCGCTAAGGGGGCTTACCCTTATTGTAGAATAAATATTATTTATTTAAATGAATTAAATAGTTTAATTTATTTATTTAAATAAGATTAGAATTGTTCTAATTGATTTATTCACAACTGGTTTAATATGGAAAACCTAAAGGGTCACGCCGCAAAAGAAAAATATTTATTTAAGAAGTAAATGACATAATCGTAATAATAAGTTAAGTGTATTTAATTTAATCTATAGAGATAGAATAAATTAAATAGCTTAATATTTATTACTTAATATTTTAGAAATATTAAATATAAATTAATAAGAGGAGTCTTATTATTATTATTACTATTATTATTATTTAATTTCTAAAAGGATTTGTGAATTAATTAATATAAGTACTCTCATAAATTTCTATTTGGATTAGGAGTTTAATTAATTAAAAGAGTTTAATTAAAATAAAACCCTATTCCTAAATAGTTTAGGAGGGTTGCCTACATCTATAAATAAGAGGAGTCTTATTATGGATTAGGGTTAGACAGTGACACACACTTTCAATTGTTAGAGAGTACTGAGAATTTCTATAGAGATAGAAACTAGGGTTTTGTCAACACCAATCTTCTTGAATAAGTATTATTCCTTGATGGATCACCTCTAGAGGCCAAACACTTGGGTGGCTAACGTTGATCAAAGGAAGGAAGCTAATAGATGAACTTCAAGGAGAACGCAAAGGATTTGGAGTTGAACTCGTACCTGTGGAAGCACGGTTCTACAAGGGTATGATTCTCATACTTTATCTCTTTCGTATAATTGATAATTAAGCACAAGGAAAGATCATGGTACTGGTTTGTATAAAATTTTAAAATCTGATTTTATCGCGCTTCCGCTATATTTGTGTAATTTAATTGCATGCTCACGTTATATACAAACCTAACAGAAATTTATTTTGGTCAGTCTAATAAAGTGACAAAGTTTCATATAACTAATTTTGAGAAAAATAGTTCTCCAGCCTCTACTTCTTCGGCTATTCCTCCAAGTAGAGCTTAAAGCTCGTCTATTCCTCCCTATATTCCTGATAGAATTTCTCCCAAGAAGGAGTAGATACTAAAAGTGATAATGTAATTGGAACTTATGAGTCTCCTCATCAGATCCCTCATGGGATTTATAAATCAAAATCTGTTAGGATTGGATCACCTTCTCCTTCAGAAGTTGGTTTTTCAATTAATGTGATTGAATTTGTTAATAACAATAAACCTGGATTTGTCATTAATAGAAAAGCTATAAATGATGAGTTTCAAGCAGAGAAAAATAAAGTTTTTTGAGATTGGTATTTTAAAATTTATTCTAAACAAGAATTGACTTTATTCAAAGAAGAATTTTATACTTATTTGGAAACAAATAAACTCATTATTTTTTTTATAGATTGGTTTTTCACCAATAAAAGTCTTAAAGACAAAGAGATTAGTATGATTGAAAGTTTTTATAAAACTTGGGAGACAGTTGATGGAAAGAAAATCAAATCACTTCATCCTCCTACTGAAAACCCCTTTTATTTTAAAAAATTTTGCAGGAAATATAATTGCTGCAAATATTTTTACAGATCCTATTTCAATTAATGATAGGACTGATCTTAATAAGGTCATGAGGCAAAATAATTATTCAAATATTTGTTTTCAAACGGTTAGTCAATAATTGACTAGGATTGAAGATAAAGTTGATAACATCAATGACAACAAAGATTCTGTTAAGTCTCGGTCTATTCCTTTAAAAGGAATTGATCCAGTTATTATTAAGCCCCATGCTGCTAACATTAAGTTCAATTTAACCCCTAACAGGGATGAAGACTTTCTTCAGAAATTGGTTGCTCAATTATCTGATTTGAAGATAAAGGATGGTCCTTCTTCTTCAAAACAATTTTCTGTCATTAATAAAGACACCTCTGATTCTGAGTCTGAATATGGTCATTTAGACAAGATTTTTGATCATTTTACTAAGCTTGGTGAAGAAATTAATCTTCTACCGCCCGCTAATATTTTACAGAATCCCTTTGGTCTTAATAAGATCGATTTTGACACTAAAAGTGCTAATAATAGAGTTCCTTATGATAGGTACTATTACCCCAAACCTACTCCTATGGATCTTCTGTTTGAAGAAAATTTTATACATGTTGATAGAGCTCATTATACTACTGATAGCATTTATCCAAACGATTGTAAAACATTTTGTTGGTCATGCTCCTACTAATATGGATAGGAGCAAAGAATTATTAATAAATTTAAAGTGTCCTACACTTACCCACTTTAGGTGGTATAAAGATGTATTCTTATCAAAAGTTGTGCTAAGATCAGATGGTAATTCTACCTTCTGGAAAGAGAAATTTATCTCTGGATTACCTGTTTTATTTGCAGAAAAAGTCAGAACTAGACTTAGAAATAAGAATTGTGGGCTATACCATATGAAAATTACACCTGTGGTGAATTAATAAGTGAAAGTATTGTTGAAGGCTTAGCCTTATGCAATGACTTGAATCTTAAAGCTTAGCTTAAAAAGCAAGGACTTTCTGATAGAAAGGAAATTGGAGAATTTTGTCATCAATTTAGTTACCCTCTTATCACCCTTCCTCAAAGGAAGAATCCTCATAGGAAAAAAGCTTATAGCAAAAAATCTAAGCGTAAAAGAAAAAGACCTCCTGAAGAATATCATAATTATAAGAAAAAGTCTTTCAGATCCTTTAAAAAAGGACAAAAGAAAATTTTAAAAGACATTAAATGTCATAAATGCGGCCAAATGGGTCATTACGCTAATAAGTGTAAAAAAAAATTGATGCTCTTGAATTAGATGATAATATCAAACAACAAATTTATAGTTTGTTAATTGATTCTGATAATTCAGATATATCTGATAATTCTGCTTATAGCTCTGCAAATGATGTGTTTGCTATACATGATTCCGATATCAGTTCATCAGTTGATTCTGATAGTACTGTTGGATGTGTTGATCACTATAAAACAGAAAAATATTTTTATAAATCTATCATTCAAATGAATGGCTTAAGCTTAAATGTCTTAACCAAACATGAAACTTTTATTCTGGACATAATAGACCAGATAAAAGACTCCGTTGAAAAGAGAAATCTAATAGAAAAATATTTGAATCAAACAAAAGAACAAGTTGAAGAGGTTAAAAAACCTAAAATTTATATATCTTATACTTTACAAGAAGTATTTAATAGAATTGCTTCTGAACTTGAGAAAGAAATTACTCTCAAAGATTTAAAAGAAGAGGTTAATAACCAAAAGAAAGAAATTAGTAATCTTAAAGATAGACTTGAATTTGTTGAAAGTTTAACTTTAGCAAGATTTACTAAAGGAAAAGTGTAATATCCCGAATGTTTATAAATTAGTAGATCATGATATTAAATTATTATGATGATTGTGACATACAATGATCCTTAGAAAAGGAAATTGTTGGGTTAAACATAAGATATTAATCGGAGTATGATTGAGTTGATAAAGGTGATAGAATAAAACCTATAAGAATCTATTAAGGAAAGTGGATTAAATAGGAAATATAAAACCTATGATATAGTAATGCGTTGAAATAATTCAACGACAAAATCTTGGAAGAAGGTTTACGCAAACCGAGTAAGAGAGGTTTGATATTTGTGATTTCGAGGACGGAATCCTTATAAGAAGGGAAGGATGTGACAACCCGGATTTTCGAGAATAATTATAATAAAAATTTAATATAGAATAATTCTTATTATGATTCGTGTTTGAATATATATGTGTTATATACACTTATGTGATTTATTTGGTGAGCTTAATATGTATATATATAAATGTAAAATATATACATAGATTCAAAATGAATGAGTTAAAAGTTAATTATTGTAACGATCGAGAGTCGTGGATAGCTTGATAATTCGAGCTTATGGATATTATTGAATAAAATAGATTTTTATTAATAATATTATGTGTTAAGCGTTTAAAGGTTATATTATGACCTAGATTATGTGTAGGCGATGATTAGTAAGTATGAAAGTGTTCGTATAAGCTAATTTGGCGGTTTCGAGAAATATCGCTAGAGTACTATTTATTGGATTAAATAAATAATTGATGGATAATAACATTGAACGAGTTATTTGTTGTAAAGACGCTAACCCGAATTATGGGTGAGATATATGTGCGATAATGTATATGATTATGGGGAGTTAATCGTGAAGAGCAGCGATCGTGAATCGTGAATACCCTTGTAATTTGGATTTATTAATATTATTAAATGGATTAAATATTACTTTTATGTGACGAGTTTTAAGGTTATTTTATAACCTGGATGATGTCAACGTATGAAGTTTTATGTGTTATTGAACCGTATGAGTGAATAATTGATTTTACAAAAGATCGCTAAATCACTATTCACAGGGCACGTTTCTCGAGACACTATTCACGTCATAAAATTTTTGTGTCTTTTTCGATGTTGAATAATTTCATAAATACGTGTATGCGTACGAATAATTTTTTCAAGCGTCGAAAATTTTATTTGGGCTGATACGTGATTTTATCCGTATCCGAAATGTATTATATGGGTGTTCTGAATAAATGGACAAATTCCATAATAATTATTTTTACCCATCCCAATATTTAAGGTAATACTCATTTTAATTTTGGGTAGAGTTATTTACCAGTTTTGGTACAAAAGTGAGAGTTTTCGGATATATTTTTGTGTATTTTGGGAGTTATTTTGGCTTGTTACTCCAAGAAGGAACCAATCCCTCATTTTAGACCAATTAGAATTGAGAGATGAAGGGAGTTGCCGGCAAGCATTTGAAATTATTGGGCACCTTGAGCAACCAACCCATTTTCTCCCTAAATCACTCCCTCCACTTCTCCCAAATAATTCATTTCCTCCCATTCCCTTCCTTGGCTAAGTTCAGCAAATATAGAGAGAGAGAGAGGGAAAATCTGCAGCCAAGAGGAAGAAGAAAGAAGGAGAAGGTTGCCGGAAAAGTCGTCGGAAAAGGAATAAAGTCGCCGAAAAAAGGAAGAAGAAGAGAGCGCGGGTGGAAGAGAAGAAGAAGAGGAAAAGCTTCAAGCAATTCTAATAAACCCTAGCTAGCTTCTCTATCATCTATAAGAGATTTACAGAGGTAACATCTCATTAAATCCATTTCGTTTGAGTTTTGTTAAAAATTTTCCAAAGTTTTTGGTTTTGAGAGGTTGTAAGCTCGTGGATGATTTTCTTGCGATTTTTGTTGTTGTTGTTGGTTGGGATTGCTTAATAATGTTGCCAAGAGACCTCGTAAGCCATTAATAACATTAAAAGTGGAACAAACATGAAGAAAAATCCGAACCCATGTTTAAAGGTAGAAGAACATGAAGAACTTGGACTTTTGGACGATTTAGAGGACTTGTAGCTATGATTTCGTGTTTGTTTAATTTATTTGTTGTTATAATGTTGTACTTCCATGGGTTATGAGTTTAGCCCAGTTGGAATGGAGTAAAAAGAAGTTAAAACGAAGATTTGGTGATGATTTTTGTAAAGAACACCAAAAACACGAAGAACACTAAGAACACGAAAATATAGCATGAGTTGATACTTTGGCCTAAGATTTGGCCATGTTAATATTGATGGATAACTCTAAATTTTTGATATGTTGTAGCTTTATGCCTTAGGAGTCCATAGAGTCTAAAATGGACTGATTTGAACGTGTATAGGAGGAGATATGAAGATCGGGATGGAAGAAGGTCGAAATCGCAAAGCTGGGCAAGTGAGAACCATAATTTTCTGCATACCAACGTCGGGGCGCTGGTATTAAGCTTAGTGTCAACGCCGGGGCGTTAGGCCTCAGGTGGTAAAAGTCAGTTTTGACGTCTCTTAGTAAAATGACCATAACTTTCTCATACGAACTCGGATTAGGGTGATTCAAGATGATCCGGAAAGCTTAGAGATAGACCTACAACTTCCAATAATTAGAATTGAAATTTACTACCTGGATGAATTCTAAAATTGACCATCTTTGAAACTATTGTGCGATTGGAGACAATCGGAGGGCGTTGGACATGAACGTATGCAATGTGTAATGTTTTCGACGCTATGTTATGATGTTCTAAGTTCTAAAATATGATTATTATGATTTATAATAATACTTAACATTAACCATTGGGTATTAGACAAATTCGAATGGGCGTGTCAAGCGTACAAAATCGCATGTCACTTGGGCGTTCGAATAGACAAGTGTGGCGTACGGACGTGCAAACGTCGTAACGCCGTATCAAGTGTGTATAACCTTGTTTAATATTTTGATTCTAATAATAATGAAACATGATAGTGTGTTATAACCCAATGTATGAGCATGCTAAGCACATGTAAACGAGGCGAATTAGGTGTGCGACGTGTAAACGTCGAAACGCCGCGTAAAGTGTTAAAAAAACTTAAATAGTGTTTCGATTCAAATGAAACGAACATTATAAGATATGGAGTAGGATTATTGTAAGCCAATAAGTATTGATGATGATGAGGGTCGTAACGTTTTCAAACGACGCGACGCCGAGATATGTTTTATTGTTAATCGCGTTAATTGTCTATAATGCGCGAGCAATAGGAGATAAGAATTATTATTATTATTATGTAAACCATTATATGAAGCCTTTTTAGCGGCTAATTGGTGTTTTATTGTTAAATAAATTGTGTAGGATATTGAAGGACGAGCTATCATAATTTGGCAAGGAACGCTTAAGGCAAGTTCTTTCAGTAACTTATTGACTTGTTTAAATGTATTGATGTACATGACGTGATTGCTAAATCTTTCACTATTATGTGGATTATATGCGAGCATGATTAAAGTGTATACAATGTGTAATTATGTGACTATATTGTTCTATGTGGAACTTGAATTATTGTAAATACACAATGTGAGATGTATGAGGTATGCTATGAGATGCATGATGCATATATATAGACGAATTGTATAAGATTTATAATGCATGAGTAAGATGCATAGTATGAGAATCATGATGCATGGATGAAATGTAAACTTGTATGTTACGTGAAGCATGAAATGTAAAAACTGTTAGTTCTTGCTGAGCCGTCGTGCTCATTCTTGCAAAAATAAAACTTTTGCAGATTTACGATGTAATGCAATTATCTTGATATCGTGATGATAAGGATTAGAGGCGCATGGAAACAGGAAAGTTGCTAAATGTCCCTTTACTGTATTTATTTAGTTGTGATGACGGTATACGATGTACGTGAATTTGACTATGTAAACCTTGAGTTAAAAATGAAGGTTATCCATTATAGTAGATAAGACATGATCATGTTAGTTACTTGGTACAGTAAACTAGAAGGATGACGATGATGTATAAAGGACATTTTTATAACGAATGTATAGTTGTTGAATAACTTTGCGTATATTCAGGGATTAAATAAGTCAGAATCTAAACCTTGAGTTCACACATAAGATTTTGTAAATGATCATGGTATTCATTCAACCTTGATCATAAAGTGTATTATTTAAGGTCTTCGTGTCTGGGATTAGATGAGGATATGTTGTAATATTTTTGTAATTACATATTTGTTGTAAGCCTATGTTGCATAGGTTGTACCGTGACGCGCCGGACCCGGGTTCAAGGTAAGACCCGAGTTTCGGGGGCGTTACAAAAAGAAAAAGAAATTCCTGTTGATTCTCCTCCAGCTCAAGAAAATAATCTTGATTATCTAATGCTAATGGGACAAATCACATTTCAAAAATGGTATGTTCAAATTACTTTAGTCATCGATGAAGACTTTATTGTGAACATTATTGCTCTTGTAGATAATGGTGCTAATATGAATTGTATCAAAGAAGGGTTAGTACCCACTAAGTATTTTGAAAAAACTAAACAAAGTTTAAGTACTGCTGATGGTTCTAAAATGAACATCAAATATAAACTTAATAATGTTCATATTTGTAATCAAGGGATATGTTTAAAAACAACCTTTATACTAGTTAAAAACTTATCTCAATTTGTCATATTGGGAACTCCCTTCCTAAATATGATTAAACTCATAAAAAGAATTGATTCTAAAGGTATAAAAACAACCTTAAATGGTCAAGCTATAATTTTTAAATTCATTTCTTCCCCTGTTACTAAAGATTTAGATGAGTTAAAAACTCATTTAATTTTTAAAGAAAAACAATTGAATTTCTTGAAGTAAGAAGTTTCTTCTTGTACTATTGAAGAAAAACTTAAAGCTCCTGTAATACAGGAAAAAATTCAAAAAGTTGAAAAAGAAATTACAGATAATATATGTAATGAATTTCCTAATGCTTGTTGTGACAGAAAAAAGCATATGGTAAAACTTACTTATATGAAAAATTTCTCTGAGGATAAAATTATTATTAAAGCTAGACCTTCTCAGATGGATCGAGAAACTCTTGAGTATTATAAAAAAGAAATTGATTCTTTATTACAAAAATGTTTGATATAAAAGAGTTCCTCCCCATGGAATTATTCTGCTTTTTATGTTAATAAACATTCTTAAATTGAGAGAGACACACCAATAATGGTGACAAATTATAAGCCTCTCAATAAGGTCTTTAAATGGAATAGGTATCCTATTCCTAATAAAAAGGATTTGCTAAAAAGATTATTTGAAGCACAAAAATTCTCAAAATTTGATTTAAAATTAGGATATTAGCAGATTCAAATTGATCCAAAGGACAGATACAAAACTGCTTTTACTGTTCCTTTTGGCTAATATGAATGGACAGTCATGGCATTTGGTTTAAAAAACGCTCCTTCTGAATTTTAAAAAATTATGAATGATATTTTCTACCCATATTCAACTTTTTATCATCGTTTATATTGATGATATTTTGGCCTTTTCTAAAGACATTGATCAACATTTCAAACATTTACATACTTTTTATAAATATTGTGAAAAGAAATGGATTGGCATTATCAGCCAAAAAGATGAATTTGTTTCAAACAAATATTAGATTTTTGGGTCATAATATTTCCCATAGAACTATTATTCTTATTAATAGATCTATTACTTTTGCTGAAAATTTTCTGGATACAATCAAAGACACAAATATGCTTCAAAGATTTTTGAAAAATTTACAGTATATTACAGACTTTTATAAAGATCTTGCAAAAGATGCTCAGATCTTATATGGTCGTCTTCGTAAACAGCCTCCTCCGTGGAGCGATAAGCACACTGAAGCTGTTAAGAAGATTAAACTTAAAGCTAAATCATTCCTTGCTTATGTTTAGCAAATCTAAATTGGTTAAAAATCGTTGAGACATATGCTTCTAATCTTGGATATGGTGGTATTTTTAAACAATTGAATCCCCATACAAGAAAAGAACAATTAGTAAGTTATACTTCAGGACATTGGAACGTTGCTAAATATAACACAGGAATATTTTGCTAAATAAGAAAAACTAACAACCAAACTCCCACATTGTGACAAATTTAAAAGACAATTTTACATATGAATCAACAACAAACAAACAAATAAATAAATAAGCCTTATTTTTATTGAAACAAATAGAGTACTATTAATATTGTAAGGTAATGCCTAAAAAGAAACCCCCCATTTTCAACACTTTCTTTTGCTCTTCTTCCACTACCAAGACTTCTACTCTCCTAAAAATTACTCTCTTTCTCAGATAAAAATAATTTTATTGTAAAATTTATAAATATTAATGATGTATTTTTTATTCTATATTTATTCATAAAATAGTAATAATGACGTGAACATGATAACGAAATTATGATAAAATTATGGACATAATTTTATTCAGTACAACTCCCTCCATTTTACAAAAAAGATATCATGTGATTTTATTTTCTTAATCAATTTGCGTAATCTTAAAAATCAAATTCAATGTAAATTCATTTATTCTAATTAATATAATAGTTGATATTATAAAATTAATTAAAAAATATTTATAAAGTACAAATTTGTTATTTTAAAAATTATAGTAAATTCACACAACAGTTTCAATTTTTTAAGTTTATAAGTTAAGTAGAATGGAGGTAAACTAAAACTATTTTTGTGGAAAAGAGTACTATTTGAAAAAGTGAACTTCTATGTGATATTATTATTATTATTATTATTATTATTTTGTAAATGGAACTTATTTTTGGAATGGGGGAGTATACCTGCACCGGAATCCAAAATGAGCCTGACTGTCCTCAGAAACTGGACGTTTCTTCCATTTGCTCCCCCGCGAATCAACTTCTCCAGAAAAATGTACAATACAAGACTCTCCTCAAAACAAGAAGTTCCATCTTCAATGCAAAACCCAGGTCAGAGAAATCCCTAATTTTCTTTTAATTGTCTTTTTGACCCCAATTCACAAAAAGTATTTGCATTCACACCCTTTTCTATTTTCACTTGTTCTAGAGGTGCGTGTTTTTATTAGGAAGAAGAGGGTGAAGAAGACTGTTGAAATTACACCAGAGGAGGAGGCTAAAGCAGAACCTCTCAACCAGAAAGTAAGAAACCCCTGATTCTTTGTTTTTCCCCTTAACTTTTATGTTGTTTTTGAAAATCCGTGTTCCTCCATAATAATTATGTCATTTTGTACTCCCTCCGTCCCAAATGAATTGCTCAGTTTTGACTTTTTAAAGTAAAATTGACTATTTTTAGAATTAATAATTAAGCATATACAAATATATTTCTAAAATTATAAAAATTGGGGTTAGTAATAAATTGTATATACTTTCTTTTGGTTATAATCTCTTCACCTATATTTTAGCAAAAATAGTAAAAAGATTAGTTTTAAAAATGGTCAATTTGACTTTAAAAAGTCAAAACTGAGCAATTAATTTGGGACGGAGGACGGAGGGAGTAGTATTTTTGTTTCACAAAAAAAGTCTCATTTGTAAACTTTACAAAATTTAAGGTTATTCGGGCGAATTGATATTATACTGTCGCGTTTTTATAGGTTGTTAGATCCATTAATTTCAGCAAGCATATATCCCTCATTTTTTTCAGCCTGTGAAGTAGGTAGATTTCCATTTGTTAGCTTGCTTACTTATCGTGAAGGGAATGTTAAAGAATGAACAACACAGCGGAAATAATAGCAAAGAGACATTTAAAAATTATAAATAAAAAATTACACAAGGCATAAAATATTCGTGGTTCATCCAAATGTTGGGCTAGATGATAATGCATGCACTTGTGCTAAGAAAAATGTCACGTATCAGGGATGATGTATATTATTCAGGAAGATCTTTACAAATATTACGTCTCATAATTATAATAAATATGTAATGCAGGCGCATGACGTCAGATAATCAAGCAAATCTGCAATGTGGCTTAAATTATGTAAATTATGTGTCTTAATCATTACTAGTGTATGCTGCACACAAAAGTGTGTTAATATTTTCTTTTTTTGATATAACAAAATTTTAAAATTAAAGTTATGGTCCTAACATATAGAAAATAGTAAAAAAAAAAGGAATAAAGAAGAGAGAAAAAATAGTAAATAAGTTTTTTTCCTTATCAGTTGCACAACTTCAAGATAGCGGTAAAAATCACCAACTCTCATAATAATATTGAATTATGATTAGTTTGCGCCTTTTATTACGGCATAATTAATTCCATAAATCAACATTACTAAAAAAAATACAACTAACAAATTGCATTTGGGTACGAACGTTTTCATGATAAACATCAAATTTATTGATCCAATTTTTTATTTTATTATTTTTTTTTCCACTAGTTAGTAACAAGAGATTCACAAGAATGATTACAGTTGTGTTTTATATTTTGCAAATGAATGGCATCTTTATATGGGCATTGGACCTTACAACTTATGGCTAGGATAAAAAAAATGTAATAGAAGTCTGAGATAGACTATCTAGAATATTACTCCAAAATATCTAGGAAATTTACAAGCATAATTATAATATAAATAAAGCTAGAACACTCTATTAGAAATCTTAATATGTATAACAAAATTCTAAAAAATGTCAACTAATATCGCAAATTGAGCACCTTGTGGGCTTCCATTAAGCACATACATGACGTATCCTCCTTGAAAATGCGTATGTTACGACACTAACTCAATCGGATTTAACTATTCTTTTAAGAAAGTTAGCCTATCATACCACATTTTTGATATACGTATTCCAAATCAAGTAAGCACCCCGAAGAAACCTACCCCTGGGATACTCCCGAAGAAACCTACTCCGTACCATGGAAAGTGACGGTACAATATCGAACTGCGATCCAGGTAACATTTATATTAAGTTCCTTATATAATACTATTACCAGGTCATATTTATTATACCTATGTTTGTCTACTTGATTAATTATATTGGTGATTGTATTTTCTTAATAGTGTACTTGCCTTATGTGTATATCTGTTAATTTAACACTATATTAGTTCAAACCTTTTTTTTTTTGCTAGTTCAAGACATAATTTAAGCACACACCCAATATTTGCCATTGCCAAAGTTTGAAACACCACCCTCTTGGTACACAAAGAATGGGGGTAACCATTGGGCCAAGACCCTTCAGTTGATTAGTTCAAACTTCTTATTACTATACATGAAATTTGCATAAATCCTTATCTTTATGAACCATGCTTGGGCATCTATGAAGAGCCTATATATGGTAATTTTTAGGACTCGAGAAAGATTCTGATTAAGGCCGTTCAAGGTTATAGAACATGCACAAGTAGAAGGGTTGAGATTGTTAGTAAAAGACTTAAATGGCCTTTTCGGTAGTATATATGGTCTTAGATAAGTGGTAAAATAGAATTTGCCTCCATTTATCTTATTTATTGAAATAACTATTCATTTCAAATGCTACCATGGTGGTGGCTTAGGGTGTCCTCTAGTTACATGATTTGAAAGTCATTGTTCATTCGCTCTCTATGGACTTCCTAAGTTAATGAAATTAACTCAATGTATTCAGTTACCCATAGGTAGAGTTATTTACATTATAATCCCTTTACTGAATGCAGCTTTGTGGTCTACCTGATATCGAAGACTTCGCATACGGGAAGGATAATAAACTTTCCCCATTAAGTAAGCCACTTCCTTGAATACACAATATTTTCATATATGATACATGTACATATTTAGACCCTATTATAACTGTACTCGTGTGTTAAGAAGTGTTAAGAATATCTCTTTTGAAATTACTAAAAACTTTAATCCTGGTACATTTAAAGTGAATTATTTTAGGTAAAAATCTATCTAAAAGCTTAAGCTTTTAGAATATAAGCTCAACAATGCATATGATATTTTAGCACTCGTCACATGTTACCCTGCTCACGACACAAAACAAATCACAGTTTAACTACACTTGTAACTGTTAAGGTAACGTGTGAGTTGTGCCAGTCCCACATCGGTTGCAAAGTGTGAAAGGCTTAATATACAAGGTTGGGCCCTAGACTTGATAGCTTCAGTTTTTGGGAGATGGGTCTAATAGTGTTAAAGAACTCCCCTTCTCCCCAACAAATTAGTATTAGAGCCATGATCAATAATCTTGGCAAACTCTCAAGTAATGCGTAAAAGGACCCGTGCGAAGACTTTATGAAACCACAACTCTGATAAAATGTCAAGTTACCAATTTGTTAAAAGTTTAAATTATATCATGCTTTTAACTTGTATTGCACAAGATTATAGTACATATCCTTGAAGTACTTTTTTTTCTTTCTATTTTTCTTTATTTTGTTTAAATAGTATCTCGATAGTGTACTTTTATAGTGATGTGTTATAATTAGTAAGACTGTTACGTTGATGCCTTCAACTGTATTTGTGCTTCTTTGTTAAATTAAGGGGAGTATTGAGTGTTGACTTATTAAAAAAAATAATAAAAAATAAGAGTACTAATGTGTCATGGCAGAATGAAATTTAGTAGAATTTTATGTGGACTCAATTTTGGATGCTGGTATTTCATTGGAAGAAAAAATGTTTTCTTGTTTAGGGAAGGAGAAAAAAACTCTGTTAGAAAAACTCCAATGACAGGAAAATAGAGAAGAATGTGGAATCTTGATTCCGTGTAATTTTACCTAGTCAACATCTAAAAATTTACAATTTTTGGTTGCTGTGCAATCAGTTCTACAGAAGATTATTTTTAAGGGACTTATGGATTCTTGGTGCCACAGAATGTTTCTTCACTAAGTTAAGTGTGTCGAAGCTATTCCTCTAAAAAAGATTATGGGTCTTGCTGTAGCCAAGTTTATTAAATAAAATAGAATCTGCCGCTTCGTCGCAGTTTTTTGTTTTCATTTTCATCTCATTTTTCTTCACCCCCTGATGCTAGTTTTTTTAGCGTAAAACTCTCTCTCTCTCTCTCTCTCTCGAGCACTCACAAGGTTTGTATCTATTTGTTCTATGAATTCTTCTTCGACAGTTATTTCCTGTTCTAAATTCTGACCTTTTTCCCTTTCTTATATGTCCCTTGAAACTTATATTTAGGTAAATCAGAGCCTGCGTCAGGCGTGCGTTCTATGGGAAGTAAAGTAGTGTCTCCCATTACGCCAACAGGTATGTGAAGTGGAGAATGATGTTTTTGATAAGCATGAAAATGCTATTAGCAAATGTATACAAATCAAGCTATATTGTTCCAGGGATTGACTTTGGAAGTTGAGCTTTTACTCTTTTTATAGGCTGAACAAGAGTAATTCAGCTATGTTAACTTTGTTGTCAAATGAATGCATCTTACCATTCATCTTACTATGTGCTCTTTTTCTTTAACAAATAACGAAATGTATATTCTTGTTGATTTGTAATTAACTCGAGTCTATGGGAATGTAACTCATGCTTTACACAGGTTTCAGTAATTAAGTATAAAGTGATTTTTTTATGTTTCTGCTGGATATACATTAGAATGATTATTCCTCCAAGCATGCACTTTATAGTATTAATGTTTAATGTGTCTTCAGTTCTTTTGAAACTTTTTAACACAAGAAATATCCATTTTTCTTAATACGAAAAAGAAATTTGTTGTGAGAAATATCTCAAATTGCAAGCAGCACCTGCTGAAAATTTAATAAAAAAATTAATCTGCCTTCAATCATCATGAAGGTAGCAGGCAAAAGGAATGAGGAGAATCCATTTGAGGGTCAGGACCATTCCGTGGCAGCCTAATTTGAAGGTTCTTTATTACTCTAGTACGATGGAAAATAAGATGCATCTTCTTGCATCTTGGCTTTTGGAACTCCTTGAACTAGTAGTGATGAATTTTCATTTCTTTTCATTGGTGGTGTTGTTCTTCTTGTTGATGGTTTCCAGCTGTCCCTTGCAAATCACATTCTGCAGTGGGGGCGTGGACTGATATATCCTTTCCATTACTCTTTCGGTAGTAATGCTTGAATTGTCCTTTCTAAGACTTGGATAAACCCTGAACTCATGTTCTTTTTATTTTATTTTATTTTATCCAGCCAAACTGCCTGTAAATTGGGAAAATGTTCTTGAAGGGATTCGTAAAATGAGGTCTTCTGAAGATGCACCTGTAGACTCTATGGGATGTGAGAAAGCTGGTAGTTCTCTTCCTCCTAAGGTAATATTTTCTTAATTCGGGTGATGTGCAAATTTATTGTTAGCTAAGAATGAAAACTGGTATCGAGTATTAGAACATCTGCTTGTAGTTTAGCGTTTAGGACTGAATTCAGTCTGCTCCTTCTTGTAACCTTTACAAGACATAAGTGACAAATATTTCCTCCATTCCAGATTATAAGATCATATTTGACTTTTGAAAGTCAATTTGAAGCATTTTCAAACTCAAAATTGAGATGATTCAATAAAAATTATGAAACAATAAATCCTACAATTCATCGTTGTATTGACTAAAATTAAAAGAATCCATGTCAATTTTGAGTTTGAACATGTTACTTCAATAAGTCAGTAATGATCCTACATTTGGAACGGAGGGAGTACATGGTAATGGCTTCTTAGTCTCATGATTATTGGGCTATCTTAAAATTAGCTGTTAAGTGAATTTTTCGATAGACATGGCCACTTTGTGCATCAGATACGTTACATCCTATAACAAGAATAGTGCATGAATTTGCTATAGTCAAATGTGTCACACTGCAGAGAATTTTAGCTATTAAATCCTTTTGTCTCCCTAAGTTAGCAGAGACGAGACACATTGAAATGGTTTGCGGAGTGAACTTTTTTATCTCTAACCTTGATCTTGACAAGTATTTGGGGTTCTTTTGTTTCCCTATTTGTCATCTCTAATCCCCCACCCAGTGTTAGGCCACAGCTTGGCCCTGATTTGGATCTGCAGAGATAGAGCAGAAAATAGAGAGATAGATATAAGAATTTTAGGGAGGAAGGATAGTGCATGAATTTGCTATCGTCAAATGTGTCACACTGCAGAGAATTTTAGCTATTAAATCCTCGTCTCCCTAAGTTAGCAGAGACGAGACACATTGAAATGGTTTGCGGAGTGAACTTTTTTATCTCTAACCTTGATCTTGACAAGTATTTGGGGTTCTTTTGTTTCCCTATTTGTCATCTCTAATCCCCCACCCAGTGTTAGGCCACACCTTGGCCCAGACTTGGATCTGCAGAGATAGAGCAGAAAATAGAGAGAGAGATATAAGAATTTTAGGGAGGAAGGAGATAGATCAGACATACAGAAACCATTTTGGGGGGGGGGGGGGGGTAAAGGAGGGGGATAGGTGTGACTCTGCATGCTTACTTTCTCCTCCGATCATGTTATTATTTTATTATATTATTTTTTGAATTTGTAATATGTGGCATCTGTGTGTATCTTTCTTCTTTCTATAGGTTTCCATCAGTTTCTTTAAGTAGATTGCTTCTATTGTTGACCCCCCCCCCCCCCAACAAAAAAAAACCCTTATATATCAAATTTCTCTCTCAAAATCCTGTTATTTTGAATGACTATATGTATTAACCACTGATCAGAGTCCAATATATTTTTCTTTAAACCATCATTGACCTTGTATTTATGTAAATTTCTATTTTGAATGTTGTGTACTCATCATTTTATTTGGTATTGACATGGTGCTCTCATTAAATAAATCAGATAATGAGTATGGTGCTTGGAAATTGATTATACTTTTTATTATTCTCTTATGCTTTCGTTTTCAATCAGGAGAGAAGATTTGCTGTCTTGGTATCTTCACTTTTGTCAAGCCAAACCAAGGATAATGTCAATCATGGCAAGTTTCTATATTATCAAATTATATTGTTGTAAAACAAGATAATTTAATGTGCTGTCCATCTAGTTTGTTTTCATCAGGACTTACAACCAATGAGAGCACCAGCAAGTTTAACTACAATATACAATAGTTATTCGGTGCCTGTTGCACCACGAGGCAGTCAATATAACCTTCTGTCTTTTTACTTGAACTTGACCGAATGATAATAATTAGAAATAAAACCTTAAAATGATAAAGAACTAGTCGGCATCACGCACAGCTTTCTCATCTCTCCCTCTCCATTAGTTCAATGCCCCTTTCGTCTCTCTTCTCTCATCTCTCAACACGTTTCAGAAGGAGAGTGGTAAACCATGCACTCCAAAACCTTTTCTTGGAATTATAAAATTATATTCATTAGATAAAGTTATTTTCAGCCTCAAATTCCAAAGTGGCCATATTATTATTCAGGGTTTCAGTGGACAGTGTACCTTAGTTCACCGCTGATTTTAAGTCTTTTATATTTGGTCGGCATGGTAGTCAACCAAGATTGAAAAATTGGGAATGAGCATAGCCAGTTTCATGAAAATGTAGTCTAAAATCTGTACATGAGAAACATTGGAAATGCTGTATATGAATTCTGTTTTTACATTGTACCTAAAGTATTAGCAGATCTCAATTGAATTATGTAAACATCCCATATAGTACTAACTAGTCACTCGGCATTAATTTCAAATTTGCTTTCGCACTCTTCAGTCTTTACACTACTTTTACCGAGTTCTTTTTTGCAGGAGCCATTCAGCGTCTTCTTGAGAATGGCCTTCTTACTGCGGATGCCATTGAGAAGGCTGACGAAGCTACCATCAAGAGCTTGATTTACCCAGTATGTTTTCCTGAAGTCACATTATTTTTTATTTATTATAAGTAATTCACTTTATCGTTTATGTTTTTAAAATCCGAGACGAAACTATTAGGGGACAACTGCTGTTAAGTAACTTGTGCAACTCATGCTTAGGTGGGCTTCTACACAAGAAAGGCCAGCAACTTGAAGAAAATTGCTAAAATCTGTCTCTCGAAGTATGATGGTGACATTCCTAGTACACTGGAGGAGTTGCTCCTACTTCCAGGAATTGGTCCCAAGATGGCTCATTTGGTAAGAGTTAACTGTATGTTAATTCTCTTACAATTTCGTATTTCTTATTATTAGCTTATTATCTTAGATTGCTTTAAGTTGCTTGCCTTTGTATGTTGGTGTAGGTTATGAATGTAGGGTGGAACAATGTTCAAGGGATATGTGTAGACACTCATGTGCACCGTATTTGTAATCGACTTGGTTGGGTCTCACGCCGGGGAACAAAACAGGTTAGTGCATTGACTGCATTCTTATTGATGGTTTAATAATATTTTTACTAAACAATTAATCAGTTCTTCCATATTGACATTTCAAATTATGTCCTTCAATTTTTTTTTTATCCTTTCAACTATTGTGATGCAATTGGGGAGATTGGCGTCATCTTCATCTTTTAGTTAGATAGCACAAAGTTACCAGATACTCTCATTGACCTAGCAAACCGCGTATTGGTATTTACATTCTCAAACATGGTATGCTTACGTACTAATATTCTGAATGTAGCGTACACAAAATTTTCTTTGTTATTTTGCCTATAATTGCACAAATATTATTATTCTAACTTATTATTGGTTGCTCAAACATTACATTTGTACTAAATTATTATAAAACAATCAACTTGTTGATTCAACTAAAAATCTTCTATAAAACTTAGGTTTGTTACGTTTTGATTATAAGATAATTCCTTTCTATAAGCACTAATATAAAGATATCCTAGCATACGACGTTTTAGCTATGTAGAGTACAACCTACCCGTATTGATTCCACGAACCGAAACGAATCGCATTCTGGGTAACACTGAGGTAGCATGATGTCTGAACTAGTATATCTGATGCCAGTAATGAGATGGACTTCAATTGTCAAACACTCAATATTCTCGCATTGCTTCTGTTATAGTACAAACTGAGTGAACCGCTGTATAAGGGATTCCACAACTTGCTTGTGAAGGTGTGTTTGAGAATAATGCAACATAGCGCTATTCTCAAAGATTTAGATATATGGATGTGAACTAGGAATTTCATTGTGTTAAGATTTTACCCATTTTGAAGCATATTAGAAATTTCGAGCGTGCTCCCGGCGGCCTGCATGATACTTTGAACGGTTAAAGAGGGCTTACTTAATGTTTCTCTGTAAGGTTTGTGCCATTTATATTAGCTCCTCGTATGGTATTTCTTCTTGCTACCCATAGAAGGCAGAGCAGGGTATGGGGTTTTTCTTTTCCCTTTCTTAACATAGAACCCCGTCATATCTTTCTTCAAGTCAGCATTTCACAGTGAGTCCCTTTTAATATGTTAGTAGTAGTCACACTGCCTATTTCATTTGAAACAATATCTTTAACAGTTTTAACCCTTTTTGTTGACTCATCAACATAATGTGATATGGATCCGCAAATTAAGCTTCATCTGTTATCTTCTTCACATGCATTATTATACTTAAATGTTAAGGGACTCCCTCCCCCATCCTGCGAAGTGAAGATAATAAGAAAACAGAAGTACATATTGAAGAAATGATATTGCTTTACTAACTATTTTTTTCCCTGCAATTTAGCAAACTAAATCTCCGGAGGATACGAGAGAGTCCTTGGAACTATGGCTTCCGAAGGAAGAATGGGTTCCAATTAATCCTCTTTTGGTATGTAAGCTCAATCCTTTCAACATATACAAACACATAGGCCATGTGTACATGCATGCATACGCCACAATTCTGTTGAAAATTGGTGCATAATCCTATAATTTACAGTACATGATGCTCATCACCTTGGTTATGATTACTTCGGTAACATGGAAGCAAATCTAATTGTTGAGAAATCTGGTTTCTAGCAAATATTAGAGCTCATAAGCATATAAATTTAGCCAAAAGCCTCATAGTTGTTTGATCATATGCTATATAAAGCTCAATCACTTAGATGATACACACTACGTCTTTTCATAAACATAATGTTCAAACAGTTGTGTATGCAGCATCTTCTGCTTATTATTCAATTGATATGGAAAGGGACGCACTAGGGTCCTGCAATATGGATGCTGAAATCATTTAATTATTTTAGGTTATATTATATACTTCCTCCGTTCTAAATTATAAGAGCATTATTAACTTTTGAAAGTCAATTTATACATTTCCAAACTCAAAATTGAGATAATTCAATAAAAATTATAAATAATCAATTTTACAATAATACTTTTTAGATAGTTTACAATACTCATCATTGTATTGACTAATTTATATGAATTCATGTCAATTTCGAGTTTAGAAATGTCTTAAGTTAGATTTCAAAAAGTCAAAAATGATCTTATATTTTGGAACGGAGGAGTACAAAATAGAAAGTTATGAAGGAAAGTGTAATATCTTCCTTTGAAAGCTTTTCTAGATTTCCTTCTCATGAAGTCTTCCAAAAAAAGAATTCGGTCTAGGGTCTCAACTCTCAAGAGTCTCCCAAACATCGATCAAATGGGCTAGAAATGGTTTAAACATTTTCTACAATTTGTAGCATTCTTAGTATCCCCTAGAAAGCTAATGAAGTCGACGATACTGCAAGTTTTCTCTTTTAATTTCCTTATGTTTATTTTCTGTCAAAATATTTACTTGTGGCATTACTTCACATTAAATACTGTATACCAAACAGGTGGGTTTTGGACAGACTATATGTACTCCTCTCAGACCTAAATGTGGGATATGCAGCATAAGCAATCTCTGCCCTTCTGCATTTAAAGAAGCTTCAAGCCCGCCATCCACGCCTAAGAATTCTCGTCCAAGGAAGAAGGTTTCATGAAATTGCTAATCATTAAACGTTGTTTCTTTGTTGTCCTCCTTCCAGATGTTTTGGCAGTTGAAGCCCCAGGGAGTAGTTTTGGCGTTTAAGATTATGCGTATGCGCTTGACCCTCACATACTGTGTTGAACTCTTATGTTTTAGGGGGGGTTAGCCTTTTTCTTTTTTTGGATGACAGGCAGTTATATTAGTTCATCAAAAATGCTAATGTCCATGTGGAACCTGTGCCTGGAATAAGTAGCAAGTGCAACTTTTTTCTTGTAAAAATTAACTCTTTCTATTAAAAAATGCTGTGCAATTTTTTTCCCTATGGAAGGAGTTGTATTTATATAGAAAAAGGTTGTATTAGGTACTTGTTCGATGCATAAATTCAATGGACATAGCAGTACCCTTAGTTTGAATTTCTTATATTATTTTAATATTCAAAATTTGTAAAATATACTCCCTTCATTCCAAAATGATAGACCCATTTTTTCTTTTTAGAACTGTCATTTCTACCATCACACAACCTCTCCTAAACTCTTTAAGCTAATTTAGGGGTTCATATGATAAAATAAAAGTCATTGTTTTAAGAAATATATCTCTGATTTTAGAAGGGAGAAAGTAATGCAAAACCAGAAGTTCCAGTAAGATACTGATGATGAAGAGAGTTCGGGAAAAATGGCTAATTCTTGTTTTATTAATAATGGTAAATCCAAACAAATAGGCTTGGGTCAACAAATTTAAGCTGAATAGATTCATCAAGTAATTGCCCATCATTATGCATTCCTTTTGTTCCACAAAGGAGTTATATTTTTTCTGTTCCATAAAATGATTCTACCTTTTATTGATTGATAATATTATACAATGACAAAATATTCAAGTTTAGGTAACAAAAGTAATTAAAGTAACTATCAATCTCTTTCTGAATATTTTGAAATATATACAAATTTAACAAATGAGATTTTTTTTGGAGAATGAAAGGAGTATTTATTTACTAAAAAGTAATTTGTTTGTTCACGCATACACTTTAAATCTCCAAGTAACTTGAACGATAATATACTCCGGGAAAAAAAAGGTAAGGAATTGATATTTCTACAGGAACAATTGATATTTTCGCAATATGAGATTGTCTATCAGGCTTTTTCGCCAGAATTCATTCGAGTGGTAGCCATGACCCTCGTAGAGTCTAATACGATCTTGTGTTTGCTATTCCCAAACCCTCAATCCCAGGCCTTTCATCATGAGGTCTTGCTTTTGTGTTTGGCTCGCATTCGATTGGATAGCTACCATTTCTCTCCCTCTTATAAATAGATATAGAGGAAGATGATATATCACATCTGGCTGGGTTTGAAATTTGGTAAAAATTGAAATCCTTTTGTGACGCCCCCAAATCCGGGTTACCTTTATCTCAGGTCTAGTGCATCACTGTGCAACTCATATGTCATACTATTAACAACTCATTGCGGAATAATAAAAATATTTACATTGATATAATATAAATATTATCGTCCCAAGCCTCGAAACCATAAGTAAAACATGATCTTACTACACGAATGTAATTACAAGATTATTACAACATGCTCCCATCTAAACCCAGGTACGAAGACCTTAACTAATACACCATTTAATAAACATTACAAATATAATTCTATTCATGTTGCATATAACCGTCCATATCAATATAAGCATTAAAATTTATTACCTCAAACTCTTCTCAATCCCAGGTTTCGTAACATTTAACTTCTATACTTATGATCAAGGTTGAATAAATACCATGATCATTTACAAAATCTCCTATGTGAACACAAGGTTCAGATTCTGACTTTATTCAATCCCTGAATATTTGTAATGTCATTCAACAACTATATATTCGTTATAAAAATGTCCTTTATACATCATCGTCATCCTTGTAGTTTACTATAACAAGTAACTAACATAATCATGTCTTAACTACTATAATGGATAACCTTCATTTTTAACTAAAGGTTTACATAGTCAAATTCACGTACATCATATACCGTCATCATAGCTAAATAATTACAATAAAGAAACATTTAGCAACCTTCCTGTATCCATGCGCCTCTAATCCTTACGATCACGATATTAAGATAATTGCATTGCATCGTAAATCTGCAAAAGTTTTATTTTTGTAAGAATGAGCACGACGGCTCAGCAAGAACTAACAGTTTTCACATTTCATGCTTCATGTAACACATAAGTTTGTATTTTATCCATGCATCATGTTTCTCATACTATGCATCTTACTCATGCATTATAAATCTTATGCAATTCATCTATATATATGCATCATGCATCTCACATTATATATTTACAATAATTCAAGTTCCACATAGAACAATATAGTCACATAATTGCACATTGTGCACACTTTAATCATGCTCGCATATAATCCACATAATAGTGAAAGATTTAGTAATCAAGTCATGTTCATCAATACATTTAAACAAGTCAACAAGTTACTGAAAAAACTTGCCTTAAGCGCTCTTTGCAAAATTATGATAACTTGTCCTTCAAATATCCTCTGTAAATCCTTCATAGAGGCTAAGATGATCAGCTAGGCTTGGTTGGTTTGAGTTCTTCTTGGCTTTGGCTCTTCTTCTCTTCTCCTCTTCTCCACCCGTGACTCCTTCTTCTTCCTTGTTCCCTTCTTCTTCTTTGTTCTTCTCCCTCCTACAGATTTCCCTCTCTCTAAAACTTCTTCTTCTCTCTATTTGCTTCTGGACTAGGAAAGGAAAGGAAGAGTGAAGGCTTGCAATGGAAGTGGAAGGGACGAAGTGGTAGCTTTGGGAGGAATGAAATGGGGAAGAACAATGTTAGGCCATTTTGCTTCTCCAAACATTTTGTCCAACAAAAGCTAGGCTTTGCCCGACCACTCCCCTCATGCTCTCATTTGATTGGTCCAAAATGGTTTGGTTGGTTCCCACTTGGTGTAACATGCAAAAATAAGTACACATATACACAAAATATATCCGAATACTCCCACTTTTGTACCAAATTCGGTAAATAACTCTACCCAAAATTAAAATGGGTACTCCCATAAATTATTGGGATATGTAAAAATAATAATTATGTAATTTGTTCATTTATTTGGAATACCCATAAAATACATTTCGGATATAAAATAAATTACGTTCGGGCTCGAATAAAATTTCCGATACTTGGAAAAATTATTCCCTCGCATATACGTCTTAACGAAATTAATAGAAACCGAAAAAGACGTAAAAATATTTTGGGCGTGAATAGTGCATCGGTAAACGTGCCCCGTGAATAGTGATTTTGCGATCTTTCGCAAAATCAATTATTCACTCCTACGGTTCAACAACGCATAAAACTTCATACATTGACATCATCCAGGTTATAAAATAACCTTAAAACACGTCACATAAAAATAATATTTAATCCATTTAATAATATTAATAAACCCAAATTACAAGGCTATTCACGATTCGCGATCGCTACTCTTCTCGATTAAATCCCCATAATTATATACATCAACGTACATATATCACACCCATATTTGGGTTAATGCCTTACGCCAAATAACTCGTTCAATAATAATATCCTTCAATTATTTATTTAATCCAATAAATAGTATTCTAGCTATATTTCTCGAAATCACCATATTAGGTTATACGAAAACCTTCATACTTACTAATCATCGCCTACACGTAACCTATGTTATAATATAACCTTTAAACGCTTAACACATAATATTATTAAGAAAAGTCTATTTTATTCAATAATATTCATAAGCTTGAATTACCAAGCTACCCACGACTCACGATCGTTACAATAATTAACTATTAACTCATTTATTCTGAATCGATGTATATATTTTATATTTATATATATACATACTAAGCTCACCAAATGAATCACATAAATATATATATATATATATATATATATATATATATATAACACATATATATTCAAACTCGAATCATAATAAGAATTATTCTATATTAAATTCTTATTATAATTATTCTCGAAAATCCGGGTTGTCACACCTTTTCTTTTCTATTTAAAGATGTGCAATGTTAGATTTTAGTAGTAGCTCTAAATTCATTTAGACACCCACATCAACATTAAATTGGGATCCTTTTTCTTTTTCTATTTAACCATTGTTAACGCTAAGATTTCGCCGCGCGTCCAATCACCAAAATATGCGTCAAATCCTACACAAGAACGAAACCACACTCAAGAACCTGGCGGTTTGGGCCGCCAGGGGATAGCTCCGGTGTGAGAATAAGTACAGGTTGTTCAAGGTATTAACAATGGAGGTTTAGCACTTTAGAGAGCATAAAGTCATTACCTGTAAATTTAGGGTTTAACCTTGTATTTATAGATAATCACACCACCTTTTTCGCCATGTTCCCCAACTGTAATAGGAATCCTAATCATGGTAATTACCTATGATTGGATAGAACATAATCTCCTTAAAGAAAGGAAGTCGAATATAATCCTGACAGTTTCCTTAACAATTGGAAACTAAATGCAACTGGAACTCTATGATAATTTCCATCCAACCAAACAGAACCTTACATGGAAACATCCCCACACGTGGCCTATGGCCCACCATATCCCACGGGCCCGTGTAAACGCATACCAACATTGCCCCCCAGTCTTTCATTACAATGGAACATTTAATGGAAGAATTCAACTATTAAAAGCCCAATAATTAAAACCTAAAAACCCGAAGCCCAAATCTTCGGTAATCCAGCCAACACATACCAGTGGGTTCCCCCCACCATCACACAACCCATTAATTACGCCGCTTTTAGGAAACCGCGCGGAACCCAAAAGTCAAATAACTCAAGAACCCCCCTTTTCCCCAAAATCGACCGCCATAACTCCAAATCCCGTCCCAAACCGTGCACTCCTCCTCTTCATCTTCGTCCTTTCTGCAACTATTACCTTTTCCAGTGAAAAATACTCCCCAATCAAGTTACTCTCCTCCGTCACAATGGGCAACACAAACAAACAAACCCCCTCCTTACCACCTTCAACCGGCACCGCCGTCCCTTCCGTTTCAGCACCCTCTATAACCAACCCTAACACTATCACCGCCATCACAACTGAAGCCACCACCGTAACCGCGACCGCATCCCCAAACCCGCGACTAAAAGGCCCATCCAAAGCCGAAATTGACAACTTGAAAATACTAAAAGAATACTCAAACGAAGAATCCTTTGCCCATATTAACACTGTTTCTACAATCGCCCCCCAAGACCTCGCCGGAATACGCAAACAATATTGTATTCTGACTACCCACGAAATCCGTGCCCCCTTCACATTGAACGGATGTACCATCGCCCCGATGGATGGACTACCGTCTCTCTGAGCGCCCTCAGGTACGAGGTTTGCTTCCCACTACACGCCTTCATCATCAGCCTCCTTGGATTTGTTGGAGTCGGCTTCGCCCAACTGGTGCCGAACTCCTACATCCACATCATCACCTTCATCGTTTTCTGCCATGAACTCAACATCACCCCCACCATCGACCTTTTCTTCTTCATATTTTCTATAAGTCGATCCCGAGAATCTGGCTTTAGACAAATAAACAAGAAACAAAGCAAACAATTCGAGAAGCGCCCACAGATGAAGACGCCTTCCAGTACCAAAGGGTGGCACTCACAATGGTTCTTCATTCAAGGCCCCAGTACACGTGACATCCCAGACTGGGCTGAAGCCTCCCGACTTAACGTAACCATTGGAGAACTGCCCCAAGGCCGTCTTGAAGAACTGGTGAACATCATTGTAAAATTACCGGCTAAAGAATGGGATCTTGATCTTCTGAGCAACCCAACTTGGCTTTATAACCACAAATGTAAGTTCCATCCTGTTCGCTTTATTATCTCATAACTAATTCGGCAATGTTCTATAATGATTTAAATTTCATACCGTGATAGTATGTCTCATCAAGCCGACCCTTGCAACCATCACCAACCAAATAACCCCTACCAAGCACGCCGAAGAAACAAACCACCCACCAAAATCAACTGAAACCCCCCCCCCTTTAATCCAACCCATTACTACAATCCCGATGTCCCAAACTCCCCCACCCTCTATCATTCCTACTCCTATTGTCACCGAAAGGAGCCTTCTAGACATTCCCCCATCCGAGAGGACCAACATACTAAGGGTGAAAAGGAAACGCCAAGCGAAGACTGTCAAACAAATCCCAGCCCTTGGAACAGAAGAAAACCCCTACACCGAACCACTAACTACGACAACCCCATAATTAGAGACCCAAAAGGAACACGAAGACCCCCCTTCCGAACCACCATCTACCACGACCCTACAACCAGAGGCTCAAAAAGAACACCCAGAGTCACCTCCCGAACCACCGGCCAAAAAACATCAGACAAATACCCCCATCAAACCGTCAATCACCTCCAACATCCCCTAACCGCATCCCAGAAATGCCCATCACCGCATCATTATGGCCTCGAAGACTTCCCCATCCACCTATTCGACCACTTCGTTCTTCCCGGGGATGACGAAAGTTTCGAAGAAGCAAGTCTACGGGAACTTGTGAACTCCAACGCTTTAAATCTAAGTCGGGTAAACATTTCCGACCTTCCCTGCCTTCAAATTAATCATATTAAACTCATTAACTAACTCTTCTTCCTTTTTTCTCAACTCTTCTTCCTTTTTTCTCAAGGCCACCGCTATCACTGGCCGACTTCTTCGGCATCTTGACCAAGCTGAAGAAAAAGAAGAAGAACAAAAGGCCGAAGTTACTCGTCTGAAGTCAATGCTGCATGCTGCGACAACTAACTTGAAAAAGGAAGAGGAACTTCGCGCCCAAACTTCCCATCATTGTGAAGAACTTCAGGGCAAAGTGAAAAAACTCAAAGAAGAAGCTATCGAAAATGAACTTCGCCAACGAACACTCTCGGAAGGCTGCGACGAACTGAAGAAAGAATGTGACAACTTGAAGAAAGATTGCAACCATCTAACAACTGAAAACCATTCTGTACACAGAAAACTCGAGAGCGTGGAGGTGAAGCTCAAGATGACTATAGAAGAGCGCGACAATTTGCAAAAAGACTTTGCTGATTACAAAGCAATAACACCCCCACTGACCGAAGAGATCAAACAACAAATTCGGCAAGAGTATCGAAGATTTGCCGAGCTGACCGAAGAAGTAATACAACAGTTCAATCTTGGATACCAAAGTGCTCGGGACAAAGATAAGGAAAAGATGGTGACATATCATCTCAACGCAGCAATCCTGGACACTTCGGATGAAGAAACCGCAGTAGAAGCTTCAAGCCAAACATCTTCTACTTAGTTATTAAATTACTTCGCAACAATTCATTATGTAACCACTGCCTTTTGTACATTCGATCATCAATGCCAATATTATTAAGCAAAACTGAATCGTTCTACTTTATTGATTATTAGATAAGATTACATCATTGCCAATATCGAAATATATATATAAATTATTGAAAGTACTTTCGAAGCCTCCCAGCATGCCAAGTATTTTTTATTTCCGACCCGTCCATAGTCCGAAGCCGGTAAGTACCTGGCTTCGGTACTTCAATAACTTCATAAGGACCCTCCCAGTTCGGCATAAGCTTATCTGAATCCTGGGGGGTAGACGCCTCAGCCTCCCAAAGTACAAGATCTCTAACTTCGAACCTCCACACTTTCACCCCTTTGTTGTAATGTCGAGCCGTTCTCCGCTGGTAAACTGCTAACCTTACCAAAGTTGACTCCCGAACCTCGTCCAACAAATCCAGATTAAGCCGAAGGCCTTCATCGTTATAAAGCTCTTTATACTGACTAACCCTAAGCGAAGGAGACTCGATCTCGACCGGGACAAAAGCATCGGTACCATAAGCCAATCTGAACGGTGAGTCGCCGGTTGTAGTCCTAGGGGTAGTCCGATATGCCCACAAAACACTGAGTAGCTTTTCAGGCCACCTCCCCTTGGCTTCGTCCAACCTTCTTTTAATCCCATTAAGTAACGTGCGATTAATGACTTCAACCTGACCGTTAGACTGTGGATGAGCAACCGAAGTCTTTCTATACTGGATCCCTAAATCCTTAAGAAATTCTTCAAACTTTGAACCTACAAACTGTCGCCCATTGTCCGATACCATGACCAAATGAATTCCAAAGTGAAACACCACAAATTCTTTGAGAAATCTGAGACACTCTTGCTCTGTGATCGCCCGAAGAGGTTTGGCCTCGACCCACTTAGTCATATAGTCGATTGCCACTATTACAAAGCTGACCTGACCCTTCACCTTCGGCAACGGACCTAAGATATCAACCCCCTAAACCACAAACGGAATCGGAGACAGAACAGAGAAGAGTTCTTCTAGAGGCTGATGAGGAACCAGACTATTTAGCTGACACTTAGCGCACTTCCAGACATACTCATTAGCTTCCTTGAAAATGGTAGGCCAATAATAACTCTGCCGAAACACCTTGTATGCCAGTGACTTGGCCCCCATATGATCGCCACAGATCATTTCGTGAACTTCCCGAAGTACGTACTCCGCTTCGGATGGGACCAAACACTTCAGCAAAGGCGACGAGTACACACACCTATACAAATCCCTATCGATCAATACAAAGTTTGAGCTCCTATACTTTATTTTCTTTGCTAACAAGCAATCTGAAGGTAATACACCATCAGCCAAGTAACTTATATATGGGGTCAACCAACAATCCGAACGTTCCACAACCAATACCTCTGATACCTGAATGCTTGGTGACTCCAAAACTTCCAAATAGACTAATCCACTGAAAGTACCCGTATCCGAAGCAGCTAACTTAGACAATGCATCAACAATTGTATTATTGGACCGATCCACCCCTTGGAAAGTAAATGAACTGAAGTAATGCAACTGATCCTTAACCTCTGCCAGATACTTGGACATCCTTGCCCCACGAGCTTCATATTCTCCCGATATTTGCTTGACCACCAACTGAAAATTGCTAAAAATAATCAGTCTCTGAACCTCTAGACTCCTAGACAACCGAAGCCCTGCCAGAATCGCTTCATACTCAGCCTCGTTGTTGGTCGCCCTGAACCCGAACCGGATAGCTTGTTGAACTATGAATCCCTCCGGACTTGTCAAAATCACCCGTGCTCCACTCGCGTTCGAAGTTGAAGACCCATCCATATATAACGTCCAAAACATTTGAAGCGGTTGCATGTTAGAAACCGAACCCACTATCTCCGGTTGAACCACCGGATCCTCTTCGGAAAACGAGCATTCCACCACAAAGTCTGCTAGAGCCTGGCCCTTTATCGCTGTCCGAGGGTGATATTCCAAATGAAACTGGGTCAACTCCATAGCCCACGCAGCCAACTGACCCGAGACATCCGGTTTGTGTAACACCTTCTTCAGAGACTGATCTGTATACACCATTATCAACCGACCCTGAAAATAATGCCGAAGCTTCATGCTAGTAATGATCAACGCGTAGGCAAACTTCTCCAGGTTCGGATATCTCGTTTCTGCATCCTTAAGTGCGTGACTAATATAGTAAACGAGGAACTGCCTTCCGCCCGATTCCCGAATCAAAACCGCCCCGACCGCTAACGAGCTGGCAGCCAAATACAGGTACAAAGTCTCCGAAGGAACCGACTTCATCAGTAACGGCAAATAGGATAAATATTTTTTGATTCCTTGGAACGCATCTTCACATTTTGAATTCCACTGAAAAGTCTTCTAGTTCTTTGGGCCTTTCACAGTATCGAAAAAGGGGAGGCACATTTCCGCCGATTTCGATGTGAACCTCCGAAGCGCTGCAATCCGACCTGTTAGCCTTTGTACATCTTTAAACGACTTCGGCGATTTCATATCAATATAAAAAAATGGGGCTTCAGCAACAACCGATTTTCGTTGCTAAAGGTGTCAAATTTCGTTGCAAAAGGGTTTTGGCAACGACTTTACTGTCGTTGCGTCTTTCGTTGCGCAATGAGCATTGCTAATTGTTCCGTAACGAACGTATTTTTTTCGTTGCCAAAAGTAATACATTTTGCAACGAAATTTGGCTTTCGTACAGAGACATCGATCCTTTAGCAACAAAATGTATTGTTGTAGAATAATTAAAAGTTCGTTGCTAAAAACCACATTTCGTTGCAAAAGCCTGCTAATTGGCAACGAAATGAACTCTTTTTTTTTGCAACGCCATGCATTTTCGTTGCAATTGACACCATTTTTCAACGACATTTTTCGTTGCAGTAAATTATGAAAATTGTTGCCTAAGCTTGCTTTCGTTGCGGAATGTAAACTTTTTAGCAACGATTTTCGTTGATGATTATATTATTTGACGACATTATGCTGAATCAACAACGAAAATGTTTGTTGCTGATTATTTTTCAATAGCAACGAAAGTCGTCGATTAGCAACGACATTATATGTTGTCGTTTCTTTATATGTGCAACGAAAGTTGATATGATTTGCAACGATAAAAAATGTTACCTTTTATTTTTGTATTAGCAACAATATCCTCTCCGTTGTTATTAGGTTAATTTTTCGTTGCCAAATATTATATTTTTAATGTCATTAGCAACGAAAATTTGTTGCTAAATGTATAAAAAATTGTTGCTATATTAAAACTTGTTCAATGCTTTGGTAACGAATTATATTGTTGCCAAATCAAAATTTGACATTCTTTTTGTGTACCTGGCTGGCTCAATGTCCCCATTGCAAATAATGGCAAAAATACAAAAAACTAAAATATTATTAACTTAATAAAATCATCCACTACATAATCATTCATTATCTTTACAATTAACCATCTAAAGCTACCACAATTCTTCAATCAAAGTATATATCTACATATATAGAGAGAGTACACTTCATAATTTCGTCCCTTGTCTTCCGTAAACATAGCACAAAAATTTGATACCCAGTATTGTAAGGCAGGTCGTAGAAGCAGTCTTCCTGCACATATTTAAAAATAATAGCAAGTCAGAAAAATGAAGCAAATAGGTCACCAGAGGCACTTAATGCCAAAATCAAAGACAATAGAGTTGCTACGTGGTACTAATGTACACCGTATTGCTCATAAGCAGAAAAAGACAAATAGGCAATCACAATATCTTTTGCTACAAATCCAAATAGAAAAAGAACCTTCAGTGCGACTATATGATTACTCTGTTACAAGAAAAAATTGGAATCTTAATCGGCCATTTCATGAATTAATTTCAGTAAGCATAGTGGTAAACATATTTTCTGTTACAAGACTTGTAGATTATTATTATATGTTGACCTCAAGTCAGAATTCAGTCACATTCAACAACCACAAGCATCACACAATCTTAAATATCATCACACAATCTTAAATAACAATGTTTAGATTTCTATATAGAAAGGACAACAATTATGGAAAAGTTGAGGCTATTAGTCAATGTGGAAAAACTTTTCTTGAGACGACAAATTTCCATACAGTATATGCCCCAAAGATGCTAGCTATAATCACAGACATCATAGATTTAATTACTCATTCATAAGTGTGAGGTAAAGATTCACCGTTTTCCACAAACCAACTAAATTAAAGAAGAGCAAATATCAACATCTTCAACTATGACTCCATACCTATGGCTATTTCCAAGTGCACCCCAAACAGCAAGGATGAGCCATTTCCATATTCTTACATTTCTTGTCCCTACCTGCCTATAACCCAATAAACAAGTGAAACACTGATGTATTAGGGGCCCTATAATCCTGAAAACCATCAATAGCAAACCCCATGATTGTCCCTAGTGGTCCCGGGTTACTTAGATCTTCTAGTCACGCAACACGATACGAAACACCTTGTCCCTTTTGATGAGATCTTCCTATGCCCCCCTGTGAGAACATTATCCAACACTGGTGAAATTTAGCTTCCCAAGCTAGTATATATTTATGAGCTCCTCTGTCTAGGGCTGTAAATGAGCCTGGCTGTTCATTGAACAGCTCGGTGTTTGGCTCAGTTGGAGCTCGACTTGAATCTATTTTAAGGCTCATATACAAGTGAGCCAAGTTTGAACATTAAGTTAAATGTTTATATGACCATACATAAGTGATAAATATCATTTTCAAATTTAAATTTCATACAGATATCATGCATCTTATATGATTTTATAACTTTTATCTAAACTTTAAGTCATTTTGAATAAGCCTTCATACTTTGACTAACTTCATATATTTTTTTTGGATAAGTATTAACTTAATGAATCTACATGTTAACGTCAATTCTCCACCCGATAAATGTAGTTTGATACAATTTTCATTAAGAGTTTATAGTCCAAATATAGCTCAAGATCAAGTTGAATGCCTTCACACAATCAAATTATAGCACAATGAATTTTAGCACTTACTGGAAGGAATTTGGATGATTTCTTCATCACGGCTAATGCACTACCAAGGCAACCTGATCGCTGTTATAGGAAACAATAATTAGCAAGTAGAGGACACAACATATAGCAAAGACAAGAATAGAAACCATTCCTAAATTAGACAGTATTGCAAGTGTACGTCTTTCATTTGCATGAGCCATGAAGCATATCTAAATTCTAAAATATCTACATCTGAACACTAACTTAACTAGATTGGAACACACACATAAACTTACACAACTATATTTAATGAATTCAAATGTATGGTGTGTACATTTCTGTGAGCATTCATATACATGTATATAAGAAAGAAATTTATAGATACAAACCTCAGCCAAAATCCATCCAACTAGCCAATCAATGTCGCTTTTGTGGTTGCATATGACAAGTGCGTGTTCTTTCCCTGGAAGGTTTAATTGCAGAAATTCAAAATTTTAGCATAAGAAAGGGTTTTTCTTACAAGGAAAGAAGCACCTTTACACTCAACCAAGAAATTGTTGCCCTTACCCATCAATTTAAATGTTTTCGGATCGGTATACAGTTTAACCTGCAACCAGAAGCATTTCATTAATCATAGTGGAATCCCCAGTTATTACAGATTTAATAGCTGAATATAAAGTTGTAAGGCCAGTCATGCTACCAACTCAGCTTCTTCTTTTTTAAGTATAAAATGTGCAATATTATATATATATATATATTATTAATGAGAAATAGAAATTATATAGCATTAATAAAGTTTCTCAATAAGCGAAGTACGGGTGTCAATCCAAGTTATGTCAAGTGGCTATGGTGTCAGAGTCAAAGGTATTCGAGTAAGCACGTAAACTAAATTATGACACCTTAATTAACATGCCAAACTGCACATTGAAACACGGGCTATTTTTGTTCAACAAAAGATGGGCACTTATATTTCCTATTTGGTAAGATTGAGTAACTTGAATAAAACAAGAGAGTCTATAACCTCTATGGAATATTAGAACATGTCACATTAAGGTCCACTTTAGTAATTAGTATATGCGTCACGTTAAGGTCCCAACGTGTTACACATGAACCTGCTAATGCTTGAAGCATAAAACAAGAAACTAGGACCTTTTAAAGCTCCTATTACTCTTTCAATATCTCATAGTCATACTAACTTTGGTTATCTTATGCCATTTCAAAACTCGCATGACATAGATTATTCATTGGAGCAACTGTTATACAGAATTAGTTTGAAATAGCGCCAAAACTAATAGGAAAAACAGTCTTAATTAGTGCAATTTAATATTGTTCTCAGATATGCAAGTATGATTGATAAGGTTAAAATGCTGTGACGCAACAACTAAATCCCACCAAAATATTAAGCAGGCTTAAATCTTAATGGAAAGTATCGACCAAAAGTATCAACCAGCATCAATGCAATTAACCAAGGGAGCTTTAAGGAACGCTAATCTCTCCTGCTACCTTCTTAGCAAACAAAATGACAATTACTTGCCCTCTTGGTTCAAAATGACCAACTACATATCTTAGGGGGAAAAATAAGGAGGAAAAACGTTATCCATTAGTAATGTCAACTAGCTCCTTCAGGAAATTGACTAAAAAGATTCCAATCTTTACAACCACCTTGTTAGCAAATGATATAACAAGTATCCAACTGGTCTAAGAGACCGGAGAAAAAAATTAAAGGGAAAATTTTTATTGAAAGCATTGCCTCAAAAACCATCAATTGCAAAAGGAACCAGCTACTTAAAAAGAAAATTCTTGTATTTATGGATTATATGTGTGTGTGTGTGTGAAGGATTTATCTCACTGCAAGATAAACATGAGCTGAATTAATAAATCAAACTCCTTTAAACTATAAGCACACCTATTAATATTGTTAAGTGCAGTGCTCAAAGATTATTAATACATAGCATCTAAATGGGAAAGACTACAACCAACTACAAAAACATGAACACATATAAAAGGCACAGTATTTTGTAGGGATGCGGGTCTATAATTACCTTAACCCCAGCCCACCAATCAATGAGCCATATGAGTTCCAGCCACAATAATTCTGCAACCACTCTGTTAATCCTTCTGTAAGTATTCTTGGAAAAAGGCCGCACAAGGACGAAAAAGAATGCCTGAAAACAAAAACACGTTAATGGAAAATGTGAAGAGACTGTGTTTGCAGAACTCAAGTGAAGACCAAAAGACACGTGCGACTGAATTTCAAGCAAACAAATGATCGCACATCACAAAAACCTAAAAATTAATCCATAATCAGTATACGATACAAAAAAATAAAAAGGCACCCATAGCACATAGTAGTAAATATTAAATTGAAATGAACCAAACACAGGAAATTAAAAACTAAGCTTACAATGCGATCTTGAAGAAGTTTGGCGCCCTCAGCCACAGCTTGACCGGCCTGATAGACAACGGAATCGGCATAGCTCTTGACAACACGAGTGAGGTTGTTCTTATTCCCAGCCTCTACCGCTTTATTCACCGCCGTCCGCGACCACGACATTTTTCCAGCAACAAACTGTTGTTGCCCTCTTTTTATTGTTCCTTCTTAGGACTAAATAGATAAGATTACTGAGATATAATTATTAGGCGGCGTTGCTGGCCAAGGAGGTGGCGACAGTAGAGAACTTGGGTAGAGATGGTGCAGATCTAGATCTAGATGGAAGGGTTTGTTTGGTGCAGATCTAGATGGAACTCGTCATATCTGTTTTTTTTTTGTTTTTTTTTGGTGTTTGGCAGATGAGTATGGAGAGTTAGGACACGTCATATCTCCTTGCACATCAAACCAACAATTATCCCCTATAATTTATCATACAAACCCATTTTTTCTCAGTATCCTAATAACATTTAAATTGTATTTTATTATTAATTATATTAAATTATATATATATATATATATATTCTAATTATATATATATAAATAAGATTTCATCATTGTTTAGAAGTAGATAAGGATAATCAATGTAATAAAGTCATTTAAAGTGAAGGGTCAAAATCATTTATTATTCACCATTCGTAGAAGGTATGTATATATGTATACCAAATATAGTTTATAATTTTAAACTTTAGTTAATGTAATTAAAATGATTAACATGTACCTTTAATAGAATATATACTTAAAATTTTAAAAATTATTTTATATTAATTTAATATCTATCTTTAAAATTAGAAATATTTTTGTGAAAATATATCATTGATGCTCTAAGATTTACTTCAAGCAAAGTAATGAAGAATTTTTCCCTAACAAAATAATTGTCACTAATTACATATTGTGAATAAAATTTATTTCATAAATAAAAAATTTCTTCATTAGTCCCTCACAAAAAAGGCTTATTTGGGAAGGAAACAATTCACACACAAAATTTCCTTCGCAAGAGCCACAATTTCTTGTAGTGAGCACACATATGCATATACTTAAATAAATAATAAAACAAACAAGTAGAATTCAATTATGACTCAAACAAACATATAAACTTTTGAACAATTTTTAATGAAGTATTATTAGTAATATAATTTTACGAAAAAAAACTAAAAAATATTAATAACATTTTATCGGTCCATAAAATTAAAACAAAAGATTATAACAACTTTCATTAAATTGGTTACTAATTTATTAAAGAAAAATCAAACGCAATCAGTACATAACAAAATTCGGCTGAGAAAATGCTAATAGTCTGAATCAAAATTTATTTTAACCACTGAATCAACATTTATTTTATTTTTTTTTGTACTAGTCACGTGGGTATCAATGTTTTTTGAGTAAAATTTATAATTTTGACAGATTTTTCTTTTTATTGTTATAGGACTCGATCAAATTAAATTTAAATTTAAAAAAAAACCATAAGTAAGTATAAGAATCGATCTAATAAATTACAAAGATGAGTACATTAGCGAATAACAAATATTTATAATAGAAAGATTTGCCAGAGTTCAATAATACTAATAATTGTAATAATAATAATAATACCTGTAATAATTAAAATAATAATAATAATAATTATTAAATAATAATAATAATAATTAAATAATAATAATTAAAATAATTAAAATAATAATAATAATTATTATTATTATTATTATTTAAAATTTTAATTATCGCATTGGTAAACACTTTTGTCTTGTGAACACTTTTTAGTTTCTAACATTGGTAAATGCAGGCATGCAACAGCGTGACTTATTTCATGACTGCCAAATCTATGTTGAAATTTATATCTCAATATATCATCTTTTGTATTTTGTTCAAGTCTTAATACTGACGGGCTTTGCAGGATTAGTACCATAATAATAATAATAATTATTATTATTATTATTTAAAATTTTAATTATTATTATTATTTTAATTATTTAAAATTTATTATTATTACAATAATAATTATTAGAATTGTTATTATTATTACAATTCTTAGTACAGTGACCAAAAAGTGTATTATCTCATCTTCACATGCATAGAAACGATGTTAGGTGGTTTAAATATTAGTGTTACATAAATTTTAGCATAATAGGTAGTTGATCTAGTGGCTTTTGTTGGAATATAAGGTTTCTAGTTTGGAGAGGTTTGGAGTTTGATACTTGTGAGCAACATTTTCTATGCAGAAAAAAAAAGATCAAAAAGAGGCAATAAAAGACTATCAAATATTACCCAAGTATAATTAAGTTAATTAACATAAGACAAAAATTTGAGAACTTTCCTTTTGAAGCCCCAAAAAAAAGTATGCCCCCTAATTATAGCGGGAAGGATGAAAGGTCCATGACAAATTTTCCATGGCTTTTTTTCTTTTTTTGGGATGGGCTCCCGAAAATAAATCCTTTCTTGGCTGTTAGGTGTAAGGGCTCTCTACTTCTGCTTCTATTATTGGGCCATAGCCCCAAGCAGCATATGCAAATGCAATACCCTTTTCACTTTCTATTGATTGGGAAAAAAAATAAAAGTTAACATTGCCCTGGTGTATAAAAAGAATCTATTTTAAGACATTTTAATGTTAATTTGTGAAATTTTAAATTTTCAAATAAATATAAATTAAATTAGTATAACTGTAATTTTTATAAATTACTTAAAATACTAGTGCTCTTGATATACACCATGTGTGTATCGTTAGTACGGGAGAGAGAAATGAAATTTTTCGAGAGAAAATAGAGAAAAGAAATGAACAATTTTTAATAGTGACATAACTTTAAGAGAAGCAATTATTTTAAGAGGATCTTCATTTATCACATATCTGTTCAAAAAAATTATCACTAAAACTTATCTACGAAATTGACAATAAAAATTTGACATAAACATTTGTAATGTATATTATTTTAAGTTAAGACCATTAACATAATCTCATCATTACTACTAATATTGAATTCTTCATAGTCCATTAATCCAGCAAAATTCATACGTTACTTTGATTAACTTTTATTATAAACTTAAATGAAAAGCCAATTTTAAATGATTAAATAATTTATGATATGTATTTTTACATTTATGATATGTATTTTTACAACTTTAAATGGTTGTGATTTGTTAGTAATTGGTCAATATTTTTTTATTTTTACTTTTTATAAATAAATTGAATAAATTATTTATTAGGTGATTGACATTCGAATTCGGATATTTGAATAATTTGTTTATTCGAATAAAAAATAGAAACGAATATTTTCCGCATTTGGACATAATTTTTAAATACTAAATACGAATATTTTTTGACAATTCTCCGAATACCGAATATGGTCTTACAAAAACATGCTTATTGGGATTATCTTAATTGAAGGCAACATTTTAATAGTCGTTGCAAAAAGTTGTATAAAATATGCAACGAAAATAAAAATATCAAGAAAATACATGTTATTGTTTCAAACATACCCTTAATATTACTTTTTTCTTTTAAGAAAACGGTTCAAATACTAAAATTTATTAAGTTTTAATATATTTTACAGTTTGTAATAATATATATATATATATATATATGTATATTAATATTAGTTATAAATGTAATAGTAATTACTTGATAATATATAACATATCAAGTATTTCATTTTTTTGGAATTTGAACTTTTCTCAGCCTGCTCCTTTTTTACCATTGACTGTTTGCATGCATATTCTTCATTTAAAAGATAAGCTCGCAATTGGAATGAAACAACTCTAAGACGGGCTTTGCAGGATTAGTACCATAATAATAATAATTATTTTATTATTATTTAAAATTTTAATTATTATTATTATTTTAATTATTATTTTATTATTATTTTAATTATTTAAAATTTATTATTATTATTACAATAATAATTATTATTACAATTCCTAGTACAGTGACCAAAAAGTGTATTATCTCATCTTCACATGCATAGAAACGATGTTAGGTGGTTTAAATATTAGTGTTACATAAATTTAGCATAATAGGTAGTTGATCTAGTGGCTTTTGTTGGAATATAATGTTTCTAGTTTGGAGAGGTTTGGAGTTCGATACATGTGAGCAACATTTTCTTTAAGGATACTTGTCATGTTGAGTTCCCTTTCTTGACATTTTGTATCGATCTGGGGAATGCATTTTGTCCCCATATGTATCTCTTTTCTCTTATATACATTTAAATTTAGCAAAAAATAAATTAAATAATATGGAACAACTTATAAGTACAATTTATACAGCTTATATGTACAATTTATATTAGTAAATTTTAATTGATTTTTATGATCAATTATGAATGATGATGTATTTGATATGTCTCTCATTTATGATATGTATTTTTACAACTTTAAATGGTTGTGATTTGTTAGTAATTGGTCGATATTTTTTTATTTTTACTTTTTATAAATAAATTGAATAAATTGTTTATTAGGTGATTGACATTCGAATTCGGATATTTGAATAATTTGTTTATTCAAATAAAAAATAGAAACGAATATTTTCTGCATTTGGACATAATTTTTAAATATTAAATACGAATATTTTTTGACAATTCTCCGAATACCGAATATGGTCTTACAAAAACATGCTTATTGAGATTATCTTAATTGAAGGCAACATTTTAATAGTCGTTGCAAAAAGTTGTATAAAATATGCAACGAAAATAAAAATTGTTGCCAATGAATGTGGTCCATATTAGGCAATGAAATATAGCAACAAAACAACTTTCGTTGCCCACGATGAAGAGAAATCAAGTGGTTAGAAATTTTGCAACGAATTTCTAACGAATTTTGTTTCCAAATTTTGCAACGACTTACGAATTTCGTTGCAAAAAGTGAAAGCCTGACACAATCTACAACGAAGGACAAGTCGTTGCCTGAAAAATCGTTGCTAAAGCCCCATTTTTAGCAACAAAAAAAACTTCTGTTGCTCACAATGACGTGAAATCAAGTGGCCAAAAATTTTGCAACGAATTTCTAACGAAACTTTTTCCCGCCAATGAATTAGCAACGAAATTTTGCAACGACTTATGAATGTCGTTGCAAAAAGTGAAAGCCTGACACAATCTGCAACGAAGGACAAATGTCGTTGCTAAACATATACTTTTAGCAACGACTTATAAAGTCGTTGCCCGAAAAATCGTTGCTAAATGCCCATTTTTTTGTAGTGTATCCATGATAACTTTAATCTTTTCAGGATTCGCTTCAATTCCCCTCTTGCTCACTATATACCCCAGAAACTTCCCTGACCCGAGGCCGAAGGTACATTTGGTAGGATTCAGTCGGATATTGTGCTCTTTAATGGTTTAGAAACAATCTTCCAAATCATCCAAATGGCCTCGAACAGAAGAGCTTTTAACGATCATATCATCTACGTAGACTTCCATGCTCCTCCCTAACTGCTTTCTGAAAACATAGTTCATCATCCGTCGATACGTGGCCCCAGTATTAAGCAACCAAAAAGTCATCTTCTTATATGCATAAATCGCTCGATGGGTGATGAAAGCCATTTTCGGGATATCCTCCCTGCACATCGAGATCTGATGATACCCCGAAAAGGCGTCCATAAAGCTTAGCATCGCGAACCCCGAAGTTGCATCGATCAACTGATCAATATGTGACAGGGGATAAAAATCTTTCGGACATGCTTTATTCAAATCTGTGTAATCGATGCATACCCTCCACTTGCCATTTTGCTTCTGAACAAGCACCACATTCGCTAGCTACTCCGGATAATCAATCTCAAAAATAAAATCTACATCCAGTAATTTTGCTATCTCTTCGTCGTAATTTTTTGCCATTCTGTGGCAAAAATCCTCCATTTTTGGCGAACCGGCTTCTTCATCGGGTCTACACACAGTTTGTGAAGTGCAACAGACTCGTCAATCCCCGGCATATCACTGGGCTCCCAGGCAAAGATATCAATTAATCAAGAAGCAAAGGTTGTGATAATCAATTCACACATGCATAACTAAAATCAATAGAGAGAGAATTCAATTCAAATTAAGTGTTGGGTTCCATTGCAATCTTAGAATAGAAGGTTAGTTCATGATAGCTACAATAAACATCATTTTCAATTGATATATTGTCAAACTCGAATTCCAAAGGAGATGAAAATCTAGAAATGAAACCACTTTTGAAGCTATTCAGCTGGTGTTCCTTTGGTTGCTATTGGTTTCTAGCTCTCCACCTTGGCCTTGCAATTCTTCTTGACTGAGTTCCTTGGCTTTTGGCTTGATTCAGCTTGATTTCCAGCCTTGAACCCTGTTGGTTGATGTATTTTGTAGCCTCCCTCTCTCTAGATGTCTGATATGTAGCTTAAAAGAGATTATATATAGCCTCCATCAAGAAACCCTAGCAAAAATCGGACAAAATGGAGCTCAGATCGCACTATGGCTGTGTCAGATCGCACTCAGCACGGCGGCGTGCACCCGCACGACGCCTGGTGCGCGCGCGCCCAGGGCCCTGCCTGCCGCACGCTGGCTGCCAAGTCTGCTGCCGCACCCGCGCGCGCGCCCGCACGCCCAGGCGTGCACCCGCATGCCCGCGCCTGCATGCCGCCCAGCTGCCGATGCCCCGCGCCCAGCTTGCCGCACGCCCAGCGCCGAGTACGCCCGCGCGCCAACGCCGCGCGCCCGCACGCCAGCGCCTGCCAAGTGCCAACGCCGAGTCCGCCCGCGCGCGCCCGCACGCCAGCGCCGAGTCCGCCCGCGCGCGCCCGCACGCCAGCGTCGCGCGCCCGCCTGCTGGCGCCTGCCGAGTGTCAGCGCCCAGTGCCAACGCCGTACGACACGCCGCCCGACGTCGTGCACGCAATCCAACGTCGTGCACGCCCAACTTCCACATGTCATCAAAATCAATGTCGAGCATCGCCAAACACAACTTTTCACTGTATTATCATTCGGGCACGGATATCAAGGCATGGGCATGCCCTCGTGGCTTGGCCGACGCCGACGCCGTGCACGCTTCCCGACGCCGTGCACGCTCAACTACCAAATGTTATCAAATTAAGCACCGAGCGTCGCCAAGCACAAATTTCTATCATACTACCATTCGGGCACAGACGTCCAGGCACGGACATTGAGTCAATACAAACAACGATCCGAGCGGTATTTATTTCAAATCCTACAAACATAATGAAAATGCATCAAAGCAACATAAAACATGTAAAAATAACTAAAAACTAATTTATGTAGAAATAAGATAAAAATACATAAAAACCACATAAAATACCTAAAGACTTGCAAATTATCAAGGCCAAAAGTACCCAAATTGTGTGTATAAAACACACTAATCAAATACCCCCAAACTTAAATCTTTGCTTGTCCTTAAGCAAAACAAACCTAAACTAAACAATTCAAAAACTTCTAATATAACCTTAATTAAGCAATGAATTAATAAGCCGACAATGGTCTCAAAGGCATCAACACATAGAACTCAAGAGAACAAAAAAAGCGTTGCAAGTCTAAAATTTCAGTTAGCTAGTCATACTTTGCTTAAGGCCTCTTCCGTATGTGTGTGTGTGAGTACCCAATAGCACTAAACCAATCAAGCTCGAATGAAACTATGCAACCACATTACCTTATGAAATAATCAAAATAAACCCCAAAACAACATACTTAACACATCACTCAATACAAAGGTGTACAAATCACAATTCCAAAAATTTTGAGAACCAAGGGCTCTAGGTGAGTGCATTTTATGCTCCATCTCAATCCTTAAGCACGCTTATATGGGCGAGTGCGTTTTACGCTCAACCTCAACCCCATGCAAAATTTGCAATAAACAATTTTTTTTTCTTTAATCACAATTATAAGAGAGTGCGTTTTACGCTCTATCTCTCCTACGCATGTGTCCATGAGTGAGTGCGTTTTACGCTCCATCTCAACTCACCACATGACCATCAATTCAAACATAACAAATTTGGACACCTTGGTTCGAGTGATGTTTAAACGAGTTCTAGAGTTTATAGATATTTTTCACAAGCATTCGGTTATAAAAGCTTTCTCTAAGCATACAACTAGCTTAATACTCATGGGTAAGTGCATGAAAGTGAAAGGACGCATAAGCAAAATAATAACCAATAAACGATAAGCACAAAGACTAAGCAATAATTGTCTACTTCTCATGAGTTAGAATTTCTTCAAACAAGCCCTTATCATAGACCCTGGATTATAGTTCAAATCAAATTAAAACAATGCTCAAGGGACACATCCTAAAAATAAATTTTTTTTTAATAAAAAGAAAAACATACTTAAATCACACAAAAACTAAATTAAACACATAAATACGCAAATACGAAGTACTCCCCCCAAACTTAAATTTGACTACCACACAGCACAACACGACTAGACAGACAAGGATAACTCACTTAAACTACCACACACACACCCCCAAACTTAAAACAAACATAGTCCTCGATGTTTATAATAGACAGAATTAAAATAGAGAACTTCACTGAGGGTAATCAAGCAACATCATTATAGTGTGGTGTCGCTTGGACGCTTTCGGACTAACAAAATTCTTGTCATGGTCTATGGTTGGCTTGGACGATGAAGCTTCACCCCACTTGTTGCTTGGAAGCCATACCAGAACAATGCCTCATGAAGAACAACCCATATTAGCTAAGAAACTCTCTCAGGCCAAATATCAAACACGTGGCGTGCACCACCCAAAATCTCAGTTGTCAATGCATTGGGAAGCAGGGCTAGCCCTCCACAAAGTCTTGCAATGGGAGAATTGGAGTGTTCCTGCAATAAAACTCAACCCAAGCACAGTCCCAAGCAAGTAAAATTTGAAATTAACAGACCTTGTTACCTTATCTCGGAAAACTAATGAAAAGCCATGGGAATTCTTCAACATCTGCTAAATCCTTGTTGAATTTCAAGTTTAGAAGATGACAATCCTGATGGATTACAGAGATTGGGTGCCCAATTAGAGTGATGGTGCACGAATTTGAGTTTGGGGAAAATGCATGTAAGTTGGCTTTGGAGAGGGAAGAGAGAGATATAAGTTTAGAGTGTAGAAATGAGCTAATGGCTGCATATAAACTGCTGGTGGGTGTGCTGCTACGTGTGTTGCTGCTGAGTATGCTGCTGCTGTGCTGCTGCTGTGCTGCATGGGCTACTGATGTTGTGCTACTCCTATAGTTTTCAATGGTGGTCTTAAGCGCCAAACTACAGCAAGAAATATTACACGCATTAAACACAATTAAACATAAAATCAAAAACAAACCACACCAAACTCCCTTTTTTTTAAATAAATTAAAAAAAATAAAAACAAAATAGCTCTAAAAATAAAATGGAGATTTGGGTTGCCTCCCAAATAGCGCTTGAGTTAAAGTCCTCAGCCTGACTAGCTTCTTGTTTCCTTTTAGTCCGGCTCGATTGCAAAAATGACCTTAGCATGCCTTCGTGCTGTCATTTCCTTAATTTGCATGGCATGCATGCATACTAGGCGACTCCCAAACTCAGTTTCTTCTATCAGCAAAAAGAAACTTTCTTCATTCGCTTCATCTTTTAGTAGAGGTGAAACATCTGAGGGCATTACTTCGGTGAGGTCCAATGTCTCAAGCTCACCTAGCTTATTGTTCTTATATAAATCCTCCTGTATGAGCTGACAGTAGCTAGGGGTCTGCTCTATTGTGTCTATGAATGACATAGTGACATTAAGTTTCTCAAGCACAAGTGGATCCTTAACGATCTTTTCATGAACCTCAACTTCATCACGCCATGGCTCAAACTGTAAACTAGCTCCCATGTCACCTAGAGCTTTGCCTACGACATGACTACTCAATGGGCACGGGACTACAAAACCACCCAGATCCTTGAGCTTTGGAGGAGAAGGTATATGGGATACACTCGAAATTAGCTCATCATCATCATTGGGGCGCAAGGCTAGATCCTCGACCTCCTTTTCTTGTTTCCCACATGTCTCATCCATATCAGAATCATCATCAATTAGCACGTATGGTTGCAGCTTTGGCATGTGAAATCCATCAGTTTCGGGAACCATGTCATTGGGCCATTCGCCTTGATATCTATCGTTAAAGGCGATAATAAGCTGTCCCATCTGGTTCTCAAGATTTTGAATCGACATATGCTGACTTTTCACAATCTCCTCAATCGAAGTTATGTTCTGGGACTCAAGTTCCTTCACATTTGAATTTTCTTCTTGTAGCAATGAAGGTGGACATGAGAATTCCGGTGCATATGCAGGACTCGGAGCATAGTATTGATCTTCATAATTGTAGCTCAATGTAGAATCTGGGTGATACCCTCAATCTTGGTGATAAGCATCGGAACAGTCATAACTGTTGGAGTAATCGCCGACGTTGCTACCATACCATGCTGACTCGAAATTAATGGTGCATAGATGACTCGGATGGTTTCCATCACAATAATCACAATTCACCGCAACACTTTGAGTACGTTGGGCCACTAGAGCGGTAACATTCCTTGACAGTTCCTCTAAATGAGCCACCACCTCATCAAATCCATCCATCCATGCCGCTCCTGATTGGGTCATTCCCGTGTGAGGCCATTGATAATTATAGTTGGCCATGGTGTACCTCGTAACGAAGAAAGCATTAAATAGAAAAAAAATGTTAAAAATAAATTTATATACAAGTTTAAATCAAGAGTAATTCGATTGAAATTAATATTGGTAAAATTATTTGAACACAATTCCCTGGCAACGGTGCCAAAAATTTGTTGGTCGATTTAGCTATCGATAACACACACGTGCAAGTATACACGGCCCACAAGTAATATATGATAAGATAAGAGTCGAACCCACAGGGAATTATGACAAATAATAACCAAGTACCAATCGTATATCAATTTGATCTAATTTAAACGATAAAGGTTTGATTGTTTGTTGATTGGTTGAGTTCACAAGTCAAGTAATGAATAAAATGCGGTAAAATATCAAGATAGAAGGGTCTAAGATTACAATTTCCCCCAACACGTCATTTGAATCTCCTAACTCTCTCTTTTCAATCAGTTATAGCATACGAATTGACAACATAGAAATCAAAATTACATAAGAGCCTCTGTCGATGGTCAATCACGAATCTTCCTAAGCGGTGCATAGGTATATGTCTATCCTATACACTATCAAGAGACTAATTTCAGGAATGATTAATAGACACGTGTCACCAAATCTAATTAAACCTCCCTTCAATTACCAACTTTCACATCGGAAGTCATTAAGACTAGATTCTCAATAGGTTGCATGCGGTAATTAGGTATATATCTATCCCAACTACTATCAAGATACCTATTATTGTAGATAATTAATAAGACACACGTCACTTAATCCGATTAATAACCCACAACAATCTATACTCTCGCATGTTATCATAACTAGGTCTTAACCTATAATCCGTTCGTCAAGTTCATATAGGTTCCCAAGGTAATTACGGGCCAAGCAATTAATCAAGAAGCAAAGGTTGTGATAATCAATTCACACATGCATAACTAAAATCAATAGAGAGAGAATTCAATTCAAATTAAGTGTTGGGTTCCATTGCAATCTTAGAATAGAAGGTTAGTTCATGATAGCTACAATAAACATCATTTTCAATTGATATATTGTCAAACTCGAATTCCAAAGGAGATGAAAATCTAGAAATGAAACCACTTTTGAAGCTATTCAGCTGGTGTTCCTTTGGTTGCTATTGGTTTCTAGCTCTCCACCTTGGCCTTGCAATTCTTCTTGACTGAGTTCCTTGGCTTTTGGCTTGATTCAGCTTGATTTCCAGCCTTGAACCCTGTTGGTTGATGTATTTTGTAGCCTCCCTCTCTCTAGATGTCTGATATGTAGCTTAAAAGAGATTATATATAGCCTCCATCAAGAAACCCTAGCAAAAATCGGACAAAATGGAGCTCAGATCGCACTATGGATGTGTCAGATCGCACTCAGCACGGCGGCGCGCGCCCGCACGGCGCCTGGTGCGCGCGCGCCCAGGGCCCTGCCTGCCGCACGCTGGCTGCCAAGTCTGCTGCCGCACCCGCGCGCGCGCCCGCACGCCCAGGCGTGCGCCCGCATGCCCGCGCCTGCATGCCGCCCAGCTGCCGATGCCCCGCGCCCAGCTTGCCGCACGCCCAGCGCCGAGTACGCCCGCACGCCAACGCCGCGCGCCAACGCCGCGCGCCCGCACGCCAGCGCCTGCCGAGTGCCAACGCCGAGTCCGCCCGCGCGCGCCCGCACGCCAGCGCCGAGTCCGCCCGCGCGCGCCCGCACGCCAGCGCCGCGCGCCCGCCTGCTGGCGCCTGCCGAGTGTCAGCGCCCAGTGCCAACACCGTACGACATGCCGCCCGACGCCGTGCACGCAATCCAACGCCGTGCACGCCCAACTTCCACATGTCATCAAAATCAATGTCGAGCATCGCCAAACACAACTTTTCACTGTATTATCATTCGGGCACGGATATCAAGGCATGGGCATGCCCTCGTGGCTTGGCCGACGCCGACGCCGTGCACGCTTCCCGATGCCGTGCACGCCCAACTACCAAATGTTATCAAATTAAGCACCGAGCGTCGCCAAGCACAAATTTCCATCATACTACCATTCGGGCACAGACGTCCAGGCACGGACATTGAGTCAATACAAACAACGATCCGAGCGGTATTTATTTCAAATCCTACAAACATAATGAAAATGCATCAAAGCAACATAAAACATGTAAAAATAACTAAAAACTAATTTATGTAGAAATAAGATAAAAATACATAAAAACCACATAAAATACCTAAAGACTTGCAAATTATCAAGGCCAAAAGTACCCAAATTGTGTGTATAAAACACACTCATCAATCACCGTGTCGACTGCTTCCCTGAACCTCTTTACATATTGGTTGAGGCTTTCTTCCGAACGTTGTTTGACTTGCATTAATGATGTTGTCAGCCTTCCTCTTCGCTTGTTACTTCCGAACCGTGCATGGAACTTGTCGCATAGCTGTTCCCATGAGCTGATCGAGTTCGGACTGAGGGATGCCATCCATTCCCCTGCCTCATGCTTCAACGTGGTAACGAATATATGACATTTGCGGCGTCAGGGTGATCATAATAATCCATGATCTGATTATATGCATGTGTGTGGTCATACGAATCTCCAATACCATCATAAGTCTCCAACAGAGGCATTTTCTTTGATTTGTCAGCCTTCACCCGCTTTATTTCCGGATTAAAAGGTGACATGGCATTGTTCGGCAACTCTACTGACTGGTCAGCTACCGCTAGCCTCTGCTCCACATCTTTCAACCTTCTCGCTAAGGCATCGGTCCCGTTCTCTCGTAGAGTCGGCTCAGGCCTGACTCTTGAATTATCCCTAGGATGGCTCCGATGCGTGCCCCGATCTGGTGTGCGGCTCATTGGCCTGCTATTGTCCTACGAGTAGCTAGTGCGCCTCTTACGGATCGGAGAGCGGCTTCTTGGCCTGCCCAAGTCCTGCGAGGGGCTTTGGTGCCTGTTGCAGATCGGGGAGCGGCTCCTCGGCCTGCTCCAGTCCTGCGAACGGCTTCGGTGCCTGCTACGGACTGGGGTGCGGCTCCTCAGCCTGCTAATGTCCTGCGAGCGGCTTCGGTGCCTGCCGCGGATTGGGGTGCAGCTCTTTGGCCTGCTATTTTCTCGATGGGAACCGTCCGGATGGTGTGTCCTGGATCAGTCTCCTGAAGAATCTTCTTGACGCTGTTGATGACTGGAGAAAACTTCTTCACCGTGTAACAAAGATGCCAACTTCTTATCCAACTTCAATTGCTGAAGGCGTATGGCCTCCATAGCATCTTTGTTTTGTTGCATCTTCCTGGCCAAGATCAACTCCCTCTTGTCTCGACCTTGGTCCGGTCTCGAGTTCTGGTCATCGGCACCATCGTCATTACCGCCCGTCCTCCATGTGGTGGAGAATGGTTTCCTTTTAACAATTGTCGTCCGAGGGTCGAGTTGGCCCACCAAACGGCTTTGGGGCCCAAGCCTATCCGAGATGCTTTTCAACGGCCCCAATCTATCCTTTACCGAACCTCTGGGTTGAGACCGGTCAGCCGTAGATTCACCGTATGCCGAGGATGTTTTTCCCTTATTCGATACCATGATTTCCGATCAAATACAACTGAGTGATTGTGTATTATTCTGCACTACATGTGACGCCCCCAAATCCGGGTTATCTCAAACCACACAGATTTAGTGCTCACTATCCATACATAATCACTAACTACCCATAAACAAAAGGTTTTAAGTAAAGCAAACTGAATAATAAGTAAAAGGAATATCTCCCATAAAAGGGTTACACAGCTTTTCAAAATAAGTCCCAGGTATTCTAACCCTTATTACATCTTTTAAACGCGGAAACATAAATAACTAATAGGTCTCAATTACACAGCCACATAAATAAAAACAACAAGTCTTCACGTAATAGCAAATCATCGTCACTTGCTCATTTTTCCTTTTCCTTTGCTAGTAAACGGCTCATTTGTTGCCTCAGCTTTAGCTGCAAGGGTTTAGTATGCAAGGGTGAGCAAAAAAAGTGCCCACCAAAATAACAATGAACACTTTTCAAATAATCTAATTTATACGGTATAACTTTTCTGCTGAATGATAATTAGGAATGGAAACGTCTGAAAGCTCAATAGAACATAAATAGAACTTCAAGATATACTGAGAGTGATATACTGAGGGTCACAAGACCTCGAACCATGTCCTAGGTTAACAGATAAGTTTGCTGTAACCTTTAACAGTTTAATAAACTATGACTGGACTATTCATCTCGTACTCAGGGTGATCAGTCCGTTGTACAATGTATTGTGCACAACCATTCAACGCTTTCGCATAAATATTTCCCTATACTAGGGTTGTTCTTCTCAGTTTTGTCATCCAAGAATTCAGTCAGCAAAATAGAATTTTAATAACTTAGATTATGATCAAAGATCAACAACAGTGATATACAATGATATGGATTTTGTATATCCAAGATATTAGAATAATGACTTTAATTAGCTTGAGCTTTGAATAACAAGAATCCAAAATCAGAAGTTTAAGGCATGCCATAATAACTTGCTAAATGAGAAAGTAAGATTTAGAAGCTTGCATAAACTAAAATCGTGGTAAGATAAAGAAGCTTGCGTTAAGTAAATTTAAGATTGGAAACATGTTTAATGTAAAAGAGTTGAGAATAAGAAACTTGCCTCGTGCGTAGTTTTCCTAATTAGAAACCACGTACAATAAACGACCTACATATACCGTTTGTATAGCAATAAAAATGATTAGTTGCAATACTCACGTACATTAACACTCCAATCTTCATCCCAATTTCCAATTGATTTCTAATTATCAATCCAATTTCATAAGCTACAAGCTTAGTTACAACAATATTACACTATAAGAATTTCTAAAACTTATCTTTAAGTTAAGGTATATTAACTTTATATTCTAATCATTCTCAAGTATACGCTTAGAATCTATCTTAACATCTGGGTATTCATACAATACATCAATGTAAGTTTTAATCTTGCATAGGGTAGCATATCAGAAGAAAAAGAATTAAATAACAATAAAAAATTTATCCTCTGCAATTCCCGCCGGGGCGAGAAAATTACAGCACAAAACGCTTGTCGGGGCGAGACCTCGTCGGGGCGGGGAAATATAGCCTAATGATCTCGCCGGGGCGAGACCCCTGAATTCCAGTTTCTGCAGTTTTTGCGAACTGCAGAACTCCAACCCAAAAACACGAATCTTCAAGCATCAAGACACCAAATTTAGCATACCCAAATATCTTAAACCTCTTATAAACAATATTAAGCATCCATATAATGATTTTAACCACCTAAAACAACAAAACAACAAAACCCAAAGGATTTAAATCATTTTTCCTTAGTTTTTCCAAAACTCATATATTTAGTGAATCAACTCACCATTTACACAATTTCTAACCAAATCAGACCACATTACCTGCCTTGATTTCGTTTTTAAAAGTAATATCATAAACAACTCTCAATTTACAGATAAATACATGATTAAATCATCAATTTTTAACCCAAAGTAAACCCAAAACATATATATTCCTCAAGAACACAAATTCCCAATTTAAAACTTGTTTTACAACAATCTAGTTTCTGGAAATCATTGGTAACTTACATATAATGAATTATAAATACCTTACAACATACATATATAGCAATCATTCACAATTCATCCATTAAGAATCCTAATTTACAAAACTCAAGAACACAAAAATTAAGAACAAAAGGGTTAAATTATACCTTAAATTCTTGTTTTGTGCTTGTGAAAATAATGAGAAGATGATTGAAATTGCTCTCACAAACCTCCTTAATCCACAACTCTTCCCTCTTCAATTTCCTCAGAAAACTAGCTCTCTCCTCTCAACACACTGATACATGCTCTTGGCCATATAAAATACGTAAAAAAAACTGATATGGGTTATCAGTTAAATTGGCCATATAAAATACGTAAAAAAAACTGATATGGGTTATCAGTTAAACAAAACCAAAAGGTTTTGTCAGTTTAATAAACCAAAGGCCACAAGGCCATGTTTGTTAAAACTAACCTAGAAATTACTAAATTATTATTATATTTTCTTATTATAAAGTCACATGTCACACTACTTTAAATTCTAATTAAACTTAATTATTATTAAATCTAATTAAACTTTATAAACAAAATTATTCTAAGTTTATTTAATAAATTTTACTTAATAAATCACTTTGTTACCAAATCATTCTAATTTAATTATTTTAATTAAATTAGAGTATTACTAACTAGTGTAATAAAATCGCACACTAAAATATAAATTATCTAACATAACTTTAACCATCATATTCACACATAATTAAACTATTATGTAGTAATCCTCATGATTTATTTATTCATTTTACTCCATAAATAAATCAGTTAAAATATTTATTAACTCAATAAATATTTTAAATTATTTACAAAATTCACAATCATTACACTACAAGCCCTCCTTCTAGCGCCAATGTTAACGCCAAGATTTTGCCGTGCGTCCAAACACCAAAATACGTGCCAAATTCTGTACAAGAACAAAACTACACTCAAGAGCCTGGCGGTTTAGGCCGCCGAGGGATAGCTTCGGTGTGAGAATAAGTACAGGTTGTTCAAATTATTAATAATGGAGGTTTAGCACTTTAGAGAGCATAAAGTCATTACTTGTAAATTTAGGGTTTAGCCTTGTATTTATAGATAATCACACCACCTTTTTCGCCCCGTTCCCCAACTGTAATAGGAATCCTAATATGGTAATTACCTATGATTGGATAGAACACAATCTCCTTAAAGAAAGGAAGTCGGATATAATCCTGACAGTTTCCTTAAGAGTTGGAAACTAAATGCAACTGGAACTCTATGATAATCTCCATCCAACCAAACAGAACCTTACATGAAAACATCCCCACACGTGATGCCTATGGCCCACCATATCGCACGGGCCCGTGCAAACTCATACCAACAACCATGTTTAGGCTTTAACTTTTAGGTTGCTTGGAGTTGTGGGATTTACCACATATAAAAACAAATCTCTCTACACAAGTTACATTAGTCAAAAAGTCATTTGAGTTAAACTTCTTTGGGTGATGCCATTTTACCTTACAACCAAGTCTAATAAGTATTAAGGATACATTTGTTTATAAAAAAAATTGTATGGGATAAGATATAATTATTTATACTTATTTATTTTTATTATTGACTAATTTATTTCATGATTAATTTATTATGCGGTGTTTATTTAGTACGGATAATATTATTCACAGCCTTGGCCTAAGTTCATTATTGTAGACTCTTGGGAAAGCCGAGAATGGAGAGATAAGGTAGCTTTGTGCCAATAAAGTATTTAAGTTAATGTTTTGTTTGCAACAATAACTCTTTATAATATAGTTTGGTACTTCTAAACACTATTTGATCCCAAGCTTACTATCCCATGGCCTATTTTCATTCAAAACACCATTTTTAATGAAAAGGAAAAGAAGAAGAAAAAATTAAAAGAAATATTATTATTTTTTCAATTCTCATGCTAGATACGGGCTGTTTTAATATACATTATTATGTAAAAAAAATTATTAATAAATGATGATAATAATATTAAATAATCCTACGACAAAGTAAATTTTCATTAGTTATTTATGAAACTCCTTTACTTCAAATTGATTTGTATTACATGATATTTATACAAGCATATAAATAAATTAAATTCAATATATAGTGATAGGCAAATGACACTAATAGTTCAATATGACTTTTTGATCTATTTTAGATAGAATATTTCATCGATTTGTCAGTTATTATTATTAATATTTACCTGTAATTTTGTGGAATTTATGAAAGATTTTAAAAAATAAAATTTTAAATTACTTGTGCACATTTCTTATTACATTAAGTGTGTTTATCTGTGTATATATATATATGTATTTTTTATATATTGGGGAAAAGGAAATCAAGGCATGCATGTGTTGGCCAAATTTAGTTAAGGTTAAGGAAAAAGATTTCATAAAATTGCTTATGATCTTACGCTGATTCTTCTTCGTCCTCTTTCTCATGGTTGAAGCCCAAGGGAGTAATTTTTGGCGTTTAAGATCATATCCTCCTGTGCTTAACCCTCCCATACTGTGTTGAACTCTTTTGTTTTAGGGGTGGGGTAGCCTTTTCCTTTTTTTTGGTGTTGGGCATTTATATTAGTTTATCAAAAATGCTATGTCCAGGGAACTTGTGCACCAAATAAGCACGAAATACAACTTTTTTCGACAGCAGTGCAAACATCATCCATTCCTCAAAGGAATAGAGACGCCTCATCCACAGCCTCATCCAGGAGATCTACTTCCTCAATTGAAGGAGTTGTCCACCTGGCAGCAGATCCGATCAGTAGACCAACTTATCGTGTTGTGCAGCCTGTTGAGTTACCAAGGGCTCAAAGTCCTACTGTTGGTTCTCGACCCACAAGTCCTACTGCATCTGATTTCGAGTACACTGGACTTTATACTCTGAACAATCAGATCTTCACTCCAGACCATACTCTGCTCAATTCTTGGTTTAATTCTGATGAAAATCGGACAAGACACGAATGGTTTTTCAGAACATATTCACCTGCGAAGCAGTCCTGGATTCGTGAAGTATTTTTCGATTTCTTAAAGGAATCTAAGAAAAATACGGACTTCTTTGTCTTTCTAAAGCATTGGTCAAAAGTCAAAGGTCTACCTTTTCCTACTGACAAGGAATTATCAACCAATGGCTTAAATGTTATTGATAATCCTTATAAACCTTATCGAGCGGTGAGCACCGAACATACTGTTGTCTCTGCCATCCATCCACCTGCTATCTCAGTTTATGTTGGAGGAACGACCAAAGCAACTCCTTACAAAAAGGAGTGTCCCAAGATTCTTGAAGGAAACAAAATGGATATGTTATGTGCTAACCAGATGATTGAGCAACATAACTATACCAACTTATTTCTTCAATCCCTAGGAGCTCAGACGACGCGTATTGAGAAAATGATTGAAAATAAGGGCCAGTCTTCTATTGCCTTAAAGGCAACACCGGAAGAAGCATCTACCTCAAAAGAAGGTGTATCAAAATCCCACAATTTTGATGACATCACTTTACAATCCGTGCCATTCCGACCTCCTCCAAAGTTGTCTGAAAACTTTAAGATGGGATCATCATCAAATGAAATGTTTCAAGAACTTAAGGATCGATTAAGCAAGCTCACTATCAATCCTTCAGTTTCGGTTATAAAGGGTCAAGGTTTAGATCTCAACAAGATCTTAACAAACCTTCAGGATGATCAGGATCCTCAAATCAGTCGGATTAAATGGGGACAGGTTAAAAACCAACCCTATTACCATCGACCTTCACCTATTGACGCCCAGTTTGAAAACAAGTCTGTTTATGACAGCGTTAGTTTTAATGGTGAACATATTTGTGAGTGGAACCTTGAGGGCCTCACAGATTATCAAATTGTCATCCTTCTTAATCATATGACAATATATGCTCAAGCTCTTCGTGTCAAGGGAAATTCTGAAAAAAGAATTGCTCAAGCCTTGGCCTTTGGCTCCGTGGGACAATTGGGATCTTGGTGGGATAATCTTTTGACTCCATCAGCACGAGAAGAGATCTTCGATTATAAGGTCCAAAAGGGAGTCGATAACATGAATGTCCCTGTTCTGGTTGAAGATGCGGTCAACACCTTATTATATACCATCTTACGCCACTTTGTGGGTAACAACCAGCTACATCTCTCCAAGACGTACAAGCAACTAAGCAACTTAAAGTGCAAGTCGCTCTCTGAATATAATTACTATCGCGATACTTTCCTATCCAAAGTTTTTGCTAGGACTGATTGCAATAGTGACTATTGGAAAGAGAAATTTGTTGAAGGTCTTCCTACCTTATTCTCCCGGCGAGTTAAAACTCGTCTAAAGAACAAGAATGACGGTGTTATTCCCTGGGCGAATTATACTTATGGAGAAATTTCCTCTGAAATTGTGGCGGAGGGAGCAGATTTATGCAACACTCTCAAAATTCAGAGACAAATTTCCGAAGAAAGAGCTAAAGGAAAACGTGCCTTAGGAGATTTTTGTGAACAATATGGGTTTGCTGAAATTCCTAAGAAGAGTCACAAGTCTAAAAGAAAGGAGATTCTTAAAGAATCTAGTGGTCACAAGAAGAATAGACGCAAATCGTCTAAACAACGTCTTTCTGATGAAAAGCCTAAGTCAAAGAAGTCTTCTAAATCTAGAAGAAAGTCTTCTACTTCCAAGCCACCAACCTGTTATAAATCTGGCAAGATTGGTCACAAAAGCCCTGAGTGTACAACGAAGAAAAAGATTAATCAGCTTGTCAAAGATGAAGGTCTAAAAAGGCAACTGTTAGCAGTTCTTATTGACTCTGATGATGAAGAATCTGATGCTTCTGATACAAACTCTGACACTAGTGAAACCGATACTGGAAGTAATAGTGGTGTCTCCTACTCCGATCTCAATGATTGTAATTGTGAAGAAGGAGAAATGTTCTTATGTACTTTGAATGGCCTCTCGATTAATGTTCTATCAAAGGAAGACAGTCTCATTTTAGACATCATTGATCAACTTGAAGATGATACGAAGAAGAGACAGATGATCGAGAAATACATTCAGATGACCAAAAGCAAGTCAAAATCTACAAAGGAAGATGACGATCGATTCGATCCAAGCCAATACTCCCTACAAAAGATTTTTGACAAAGTTGGCGAGCGATACAAAGAAACAACTCCTAAGGATTTAGGAATTATGGTTACAAATTTACAAATGAATGAGGCTGCTCATGAAGTTATCATTTCTGATCTGCAAAATGAAGTCAAGCAGATAAAGAAAGATCTTCGTTGGCTTAAGAGTCGTGTTGATAAGGGAAAATCTACGGTCGATCCTAATGATCCAATCATCGATGAAGTCATTTATACTGATTTTGAAGTTGAACAGGTGCATGACTTTGCGCTCCAAGATCGAAGGACTTTCCTTGAGGTTGCTAGCAGCACTAATGGCTTAAAGGCCAGTACCAGTGGTATTCATATCAATCTAATTGATAGAATAATCACTCAAAAATGGTACGTTCTTATCACCATACTCATTGAAAATGAGTTCTCTGTAACAACAGAAGCCTTAATCGATTCAGGCGCAGATTTGAATTGCCTCGCCGAAGGATTAGTTCCTTCACGCTATTTTTCTAAAACAGCTCAAATGCTGAATGCTGCAGATGGAGGAAAGCTACAGGTGGATTACAAATTATCCGACGCTGTGGTGTGCAACAATGGCGTATGTTTTGAAACACCATTTATGTTGGTTAAAAACATGACACAAGCAGCCATTCTGGGAACTCCGTTTATTAGTCTACTTTTCCCCCTTTCTGTTGACACAAGGGGAATTAGCACTACGAAGGCAGGAATCGAAATTCGTTTTGACTTCATCTCCGAACCTCAGTTTCAAGGAATAAATCACCTCCTAAAACAAAAGGAAAATTTTATTTTCTTTCTCAAAGAAGAAATTGAAGATAAGCGTTTGAAAGAACATCTTAAAGATGACAAATTTCGACTCAAAGTCGATGAATTCCGTAAAGAACTCGAAAAGGAAGTTTGCTCTGATCTCCCCACGGCCTTCTGGGATAGAAAGAAGCACACCGTTTCTCTCCCATATATCGATGGATTCGATGAAAAGCTTATTCCAACCAAAGTAAGACCGATTCAAATGAATGACAGATTCCTAAAGCTATGTCAAGAAGAAATCAACGATTTGCTTAAGAAAGGACTAATACGAAAAAGCTTTTCTCCCTGGTCTTGTCCTGCATTTTATGTTGAAAATGCGGCAGAACTTGAACGAGGTGTCCCACGGCTTGTTATAAATTACAAACCCCTCAACAAGGTCCTCAAATGGATCAGATATCCCATCCCTAACAAGAGGGATTTGATCAATCGATTGCCTAAAGCAAGAGTCTTCTCCAAATTTGATATGAAAAGTGGTTTCTGGCAAGTTGAAATCAAAGAAGAAGACAGATACAAAACAGCTTTTACTGTTCCATTTGGACATTACGAGTGGAATGTTCAAGCTTTTGGACTAAAAAATGCTCCGTCTGAGTTTCAAAATATTATGAACGGTATCTTAAATCCATACATGGATTTTATTATCGTTTATATCGATGATGTGCTTGTGTTCTCAAAGAACATTGATCAGCACTGGAAGCATCTGAAAACTTTTTAGTCCGCCGTCAAAAGAGGAGGATTAGTGGTCTCCGCTAAAAAGATCCAACTCTTCCAATCGGAAACACGTTTCTTGGGATTTCTTATCTCTTAGGGACGATATGTTCCTATTGACCGAGCTCTAGCTTTTGCTAATAAGTTTCCCGACAAAATCTTTGAAACTACCCAACTTCGCAGATTTTTGGGAAGTTTAAATTATGTTGCAGACTTCTATCAAAAGTTAGCTCTTGATGCTGCCCCTCTCTTCAAAAGGCTTAACAAAAACCCTACAGCCTGGACGGATGAATGTACAAATGCTGTCAAGAGAATTAAACTTAAAGTTCAATCTCTTCCTTGTCTTCATTTTGCTGACCCTGATTCTCCGAAAATTGTCGAAACCGATGCATCTGACAAGGGTTATGGCGGTATCCTTAAGCAAATTCAAGACTCTAAAGAAGTTCTTGTACGTTTTGCTTCAGGGGGGTGGGATTCAACACAGATGAACTATTCAACCATAAAAAAAGAAATCCTTTCTATAGTTCTTTGTGTTAGTAAATTTCAAGATGATCTCTTAAATCAGAGATTCATTCTTCGAGTTGACTGCAAGTCAGCTAAAGAGGTTCTTGAAAAAGATGTTAAAAATATTGCATCTAAGCAAATCTTTGCTAGATGGCAAGCGCTTTTAGCAGTCTTTGATTTTGACATTGAATTCATAAGGGGAGAATCAAATTCTCTACCCGACTTCCTCACACGAGAATTTCTTCAAGACACTCCTAACATTTGTGTGCTCTCTTGTGACAGGACTTCCCGACGCTCCAGCCAATCCTCTTAACAAAAGGATAATGTCCTCAAAGGGCAATCTTCTACGTCCATGGCTAGAGATAAAGGCAAAGCTCATAAGCTTAAAGCTGTTGAAGAACCTCAATATATGGACACGATGCTCAAAGAAATAGTGATTATCGAAGATGTTGACTCTGTACGTACTCCTGAAGAAGTTGCTTCTATTTATCTGACCTATTCTCATGATCTTCCTGTTGTTCTCCCAAAAACCAGAGAGTTCTTTGAAAGAATCTTGGTTGAAACAGGTTCCATTAAGGTTTCTCACAAACCTCGCGATTATAATAATTTGGCTTTCTCCACTGTCAAAATCTTCAAGGTTTTAACTCCTAATGACTGGGGCATGGAAATGAGGAAACATAAGAATTTTGAAAATCCTAATATGTTTCCTAAAGCTTACAATTATTTTGATTATGTTTGTGCTTGGGAGAAATTTATGTTTTATCAGAATGACAGGCTCTCTCACAGCTGGTTCTTCCATCCAAAGCTCTCAAAGAGCTCGAAGTTTACTGATTTTCCTGCCTGGTTTCAATCTTGGTTCTATTTTTGGGGACCAGTTGCTGATTACTTTCCTCAAAGGATTAATAATATTTTTGAAAAATATTTTCAGACTTACAGCAGCCTTAATCTTAATCAGGCTATGCTTACTTTCTGTTGTGTCTACGAGATTCCATGGATCTTTAAATGGTCTTACGTGATTAATCAGCATGCAGGATCTGGAGTCTATCGCCTTCTTAGACAGGCTTCTATCAAATGGTGGCCAAAATTCAATGAAGACTCTGTCAATGACATTTCTGTCCCTGTTGAGCCTCATTTCGACGGCCAAGATGATTTTGAAGCATCTCAGAGGAAGATTAAGTCTGCCCTCAAAGGAATTGCTAGAAGTGATATTCTAGAATTTCTAAAGACACATGGCGAAACCGCGTTTATGTCAGACAGCGATGATGATGCATCAGCCAGTGACCCTTTCGGTGGAAATTGTTCACAGACTCAATAATTTTCTTTCCTGGGTCCCTTGTCTGCCATTTACCTCAATAATTCAGGCGTGCCTTCTTTTGCAAGGAATCCTAAGCTTAAAGTCTTCTCTGGGTCCCTTCTCTTTATGACTGACCACCCGACTCCACTGTTCCAGGACACGTCTCAGCATAAAGAACCGTTCTTTTATTATGCTTTATTAAAGCTTTGTCGTTTGTAATAATGTGGTCTGGTTTTCACTTGCTATTTAAGTAGGCTCTGCCAATATGTTTAGGGCATCCGAATTTCAAGTTTAAAATTATCGTTTGTATTAGTGTGCAAGTTCTAAGTTCTCAAGCTTGGATCTATGTAAGTTTGAATTTCAGTTTATAAAATCTTCCGCTTTTGCTCTAATTTTTGCTATTTTATCTCTATATGATCACTAGTTCAAAATGGTATCAGAGCCAAGATAGAGATTTGAAGAAGTAGGTTTACTCCTTTCTATGCTTTTATCTTATCAAAACAGCTCATTTTGTTATAAACACTGTTAAAATACTGTTGGTGATTCTGCTTAAAGTACTGTTTTGGGTTTGTCGGTTGTCGCCCTTAGGCTCCTGTGTTTTGCCGCTTCAGACGTAAATCCCGTGGTGAACTTCCCGTCTTTGGTACTTTGCCTGCATATCACCTAGAAGTTTTTAATCCGTTTATACGACTAATGGCTGATTTGCTAAGAAACCTAGCTAGATCTTTGAGTACCTCTTCTTCTTCCTCATCTTCTACTTCTTTGGATACCTCTGCTAATAAGCAAACTGTTTCTATTAAAGATATTGAGACCCATTTACAAAATTGGTCTATACCTAAAACCCCTGTTTCTCAGATTTATAATAAGGGTAGTTTTCTTTATAAATCGGATTATATTATTAAAACAGTGGAGCAAACACTTCCTATTACTCAAGGACATATGAATGTCGAATTGCTTCCTAAAAGGTTGCTTGAAGAAGCTGTTGAACGAGAGTTCAAATTTCTCCACATCGGTCTGGTTCAAGTAGCGGTCAAACCGTTAACCAGAGAAGGTTTAAATACATCCTCTTTGTTGTGCTTGAGGGATAAACGACATTTGAGATTTAACGACTCTTTGTTAGGTTGTATTACTGCAACTCTATCTGAAGGACCCGTTTATTTTAATAGTTTCCCAAACTTTTCTGTTTCTCTCCTTGATCCAACAATTTTGAAAACTCTAACCCTTAATATTCAAACAGCAGGGTTTGACATGGATCCTTTGGCCATTAATCTGGCACTTGTTTATCGGATTTACATTAAAGTTATGAATACTCTCACTCCTGATATTAATTTGAAAAATAAATTTATCAAAGACAAGAGAGGAGAAACAACTGTTTTTCAGGTAAATCCAAAGAAGGCACAGATCTCAGTTCCATCTACCCTTAAATGGGAAAACATTACCATACCCGAAGATTGGAAGCTTATCAATGAAGTACCTAAAAGGGTACCTGGTGGTGAACGAACGCTTCAACAAGTAGTTGAAAACGCGGATGGTTCTGTCAATATTCGATTTGGAAATAGCAGATCTATTAGAATTGATCCTTGTGACGAACCAAGGCGAAGTACATCATCCATTCCTCAAAGGAATAGAGACGTCTCATCCACAGCCTCATCCAGAAGATCTACTTCCTCAATTGAAGGAGTTGTCCACCTGGCAGCAGATCCGATCAGTAGACCAACTTATCGTGTTGTGCAGCCTGTTGAGTTACCAAGGGCTCAAAGTCCTACTGTTGGTTCTCGACCCACAAGTCCTACTGCATCTGATTTCGAGTACACTGGACTTTATACTCTGAACAATCAGATCTTCACTCCAGACCATACTCTGCTCAATTCTTGGTTTAATTTTGATGAAAATCGGACAAGACGCGAATGGTTTTTCAGAACATATTCACCTGCGAAGCAGTCCTGGATTCGTGAAGTATTTTTCGATTTCTTAAAGGAATCTAAGAAAAATACGGACTTCTTTGTCTTTCTAAAGCATTGGTCAAAAGTCAAAGGTCTACCTTTTCCTACTGACAAGGAATTATCAACCAATGGCTTAAATGTTATTGATAATCCTTATATGAGCACCCTTAGTTTATACTTTTGTGAGATTTACTCCGCAGGATTGTTGTAAATTTCTTATACCATCTTAATATTCAAAATTTGTAACATGTACTCATTCGTTTCAAAATTAGAGATGCATATTTTAAGAAAATTAATTTTAAGATTAGAAATATATTTATATTTTAAGATTATAAAGTGACATTATATTTTTAATTTGTCGTTATTTTTTTAGTGTCATTTCTAACATCATACCGCCACTACTCCTAGTCTCCAAGGTAATAGAAGATGTAGCAAAGCATTCATTCTTTCTTCTTGCCTACTTCGGGAACTACTTACATTGATCTTATCTTACTCCATACCCCAGTCAGCTATGCTCTCTCGTCAACTTTTAGGCTAATTTAAGGATGAAGGATAATATATATCCAACAAGATAAATAGATAGTGGGAAGGGATGTGAGTATATCAAACATAATCAAAATGTTATGTAGAAATAATTAAAGGGATTTAGCAGTCATTAATGCTAAAGTAAGAATAGCAGGTCAAAGGGAAGACAGCTCTTGAATGTGGTTACTGTGTTTAATGTTTTTCATGTCACAAGGCTTTTACGTGAGATGGTAATATCTTTCACCAAAACCAATCCTAATTTCAAGTTTGGGAGCACTTATTTACACTTGAAAAAATATTAACGGAGAAACTTTCGTACTTGTGAAAATAATCCAGAAAATGGAATTGCATTTGTAATCCTTTTCTTTTTTTGTATGTTTTCAATTCATATTTTCCGTGCAAAATGTTGTGCCGTGGAGATCATAATATTGTGTAACCTCAAGTTTTAAAGCGTAAAATTTGAGAGGATTATTGTAAACTCATTATTAATATAGTGCAGATTCGGAGTTTAACCTGTGACTTTTTTCATTATAAGAATTTTCCACGTTAAATATTGTGTTTTTTTATCCTTTTTTTATTTTTGATTTGTATCAATTTAATTCCCAAAAAGGGGAGGGGTGGGTGGTTACGTTTAAATTATTTTGATTATATTATTGATTTGCTAATTTCAGTCAATGAACCGTTGGTTGAACGAGTTACCTGCTACTCGAAAGCTATAAACAAAACTCATTAGGGTTAAAATAGAAACATCTACTCTCTTACAAATTGCATTATGCAAGTCAGGAGCTCTACTCTAAGACCATTAGAAGTTGAGTAATATCAAAAGTTTTAAATTTCTGGTCTCAAATAATATGGTATCAATACATTGTTTGGATAAATCTCTTGTGATTGTTTATGTAATAAAATATATTTTTTTGATTCAATGTCACATCATTTGAGACGCATTTGAGATCAAAAATTTGAGACCTCTAGCATTATCCTTAGAAGTTACCAAATACTCTCTCCGTTCTAAAATTAGAGTTATATTTGTAAAACGACGACTTTTAAAAATAATTTTATGTTCTCAAGTATAGTTTTAGTATTGGTTAGGAAAATAGTTATGGTGATTTGATAGTAAAAACGTAATAGCAAATTAAAAATATTATATCACTTTATAGTTCTAAAATAAAATTGTATCTCTAATTTTGGAATAATTTATAAAAGAAAATGCATCTCTAATTTTAAAATAGATGGGATACAACATAATGAACTTCGAGTACTCCGAAGTCCATACCAACTTTGATTTCCCCTGTTAATCATCTCAAGTTTATTATAGAATCTCACTGAATTAACCCCTTTAAGCTTAAATTTAATTTTACATCTCACCAAAACGCTACAATCTATTACTTATCTTTTTAGTGCTGAAAATAGAAATCAAATTGTACTCCCTTCGCCGTAATGTTACTTGGATTGAATAAAACTTCTTTCTCATAACCACTCCTAATTGACTTTTGGTAGGAAAACTAATTAAAGTAGCTATCATTCTCCTTCTGAATATTTTGGAATGAAGAGTCTTTAAATATTTTTGCAAATGAGACTTTTCTTTGGAAGGACAAAATGTGTATTTATTTATTAAAAACAATTTGTTTATACACACGCACACACTACATGTCTCCAAGTAACTTAAATGATAATATACTATGTTAAAAAAAGAAAAAAAAAAGAGATTTAGATACGATAATTTTTTTCCGATAACATTTTCATAGAAATAAGTTCATTAATATCTTCTTTTTCATATAAGTAAATCGACTTCGATTCTTGAACAATTCACATCACTTTTACGTCTATTCTAATAAAAGATTCACATTTTATGTGAAAATAACACGTTTCAATAATTATGATTTTACGTATAGACAATTTCTCGATATCTTGTTCATTCACAACAAAAAAAATTCTTCGTGGGTTGGTAAAAAACATGTTTTTGGGGGGAGAGAGACTATTTCATGAGGCCCTTTATTTGGTGGTCAGGGTATACACTTCCACAGAAGGAACTTTTAATGAATGTTAAAAGAACATAAAAGGTAGACACAATAGAGAGGCTAAGGAGGAGCCTTAAAGACCTATTTCTTAGTCATACAATGAGGTTAAGAGCGTAGCTGAGAAGATAAGGACTGCTCTTATTCAATTACCTCTTAAAGTCGGTAATTCTAGCAGAGAACTCAGTAGCTATGAGCTACGGAAAGGGCAATGCCTTACTCTATAGTTTATTCCTTATCAGGAATGATGGTCTTGGTTAGAGCAGATAGTCCTTTCCCCTACTGCATTTCCCCTTCGGGGAGATGTTACTTGCTAGGCGTTCCATGCATACAACTATCATAGACATAGAAACGAATCAAAAAAAGCTATGAATATTAGACTGAACACACTTATAAAGTGCTATGAAATTTTTAGCATCTTACATAGAGCTCCTCATTCAATTCAAGAAGTGGGACAAAAGATATGAACTCGTTGTAAAACATGTCCCAAAATGAGTTCCCTTTTGGGAACTGATATTTCCACTTGCATTTTTGATATTTCTCAATCCTCTCTCACATAAAAATAAAGTGGACCTCACCTTTATATGAGAGGAGATCATGTAGAAATATTAAAAATATATATGTAGAAATAATATTCCCCTTTTCTTTTTGGATGTTTCCAGGTTTTCAAAATGGATGGTTATTGAGCAAGTAATTCTGATCCAAACACATATATTCCAGAGCTAAGAAAGATCCCCAACTTGTCAAAATTATGGGAACAAGAGATCTGATCAAAACTTGGCAACAATATCCCAAAGCAATTAGCATAAATTTCTTTAGAAATTTCATCATTTAGAAAAAGTAATCGCGTGAAAAGATACTGAAAAGTTACAATATGAGAAGGTATCATACAAACTAAATTACGGGAAAATTTATCACCACCAAATTCTAATAGCAAGTACAACAAGGTGAGTTTTATGCAAGAGTCCATAACTTCAACTGGTGATGAAAACCTTCCCAGTGATAAAAGACAGAATGGTATCAATCTGTTACTTTTAACTTCCATCATTGCAAAAATCATACAAAGATAAAAAAAAAATTAAAAAAAATAAACAAAAATAGCAAAGGCATGGTTATATTCAAGTGTCCTGGGTAAGAAAACAGACCAGCAGAGACGTAGAATCCACCAATTTAATTAGCTATTTAGCTGAATTCTCGACTTTAGTCGGTCAAATTAAATGCAGAATCTTTACCCATACCATTTGCTCAATCCTCTAGTTGAAATTAAACTGCTGAAGCAGGAAGAGAATTCTTTCGCCATTTCCAGTAATTTACTCGCATCATATCCAACCTTTCCAATACGGAACAAACAGTTTTTGCGATGTTTGGGTCTGGTGGATACGCCTCAGACGTCAAAGAATCCAGCGCATGTTTCAACTCTTGGCTTGGTTGGAAACCATGGCACAAAAGATCCAAAAGCATGCTCAGAGCAAAAACACAATTGTTTTTGGTAGTCAAAACCTTGAAACATACTGAAGAGACTTGAGGATCATTTACTAAAGATTGTGTATCGCCTTTGTAGAGGCCTCTAAGGTATCTCCACGGGCTTTCATTTTCCGGTTGGGCCATAATGGCTTCAACGGTGTAACTAACTTCTGACTCTCTCATGGCCTCCAGGCCCCCAAGGTGGGGAGAATTTGTCACAACAAAATATCTCTGTAAATCATAAAAAATTAGGATATATTATGGGAAATGAAACTTCCATCTAAGAGAAGCAAATGAAAGGCTTTCATAAATATTCTCGTAGAATCGAGAATGAAGTTTTTATTTTGTACATGCCAGATTATGAATTAGTAACTGCATCCAATTTCCAAAAATAAATCCCAAGTGTTTCAAACTTTCCATTTTGGAATGGAATATTTATAGAATCTCCATGAATAATAACAAGAAACATATCAACCTTCACATGGTAGAGAGGTTTAAATTGTCAAAAAATTGATGCATGACAATGCTCAGAACAGGGGATCAAACTGCACCACATTCCTTCCACTAAGGAGTTCTAAGCAAACAGTGCATATACTCTGATTCATGCAAACTTCTGATCCAAAGGCATTCAATGCATAGTTAGTTATCTTTAGTATCATGATGTAAGATAATAGATTGAAGGCTGAAAAGTGTCCCATCAGTTTTTGCAATTACGTACATATGTTGTCATTTCTGGTAACGAGATATAAGATGGACTGAAGGCTAAAAGATGCTTATCATTTTGTGCAAATATGGTTACCAGACCAACTATAAAAATTTTACTACACATAGTTACCAGACCAATTATAAAAAATTTACTAACCTCGCCACAGCATGCATGCATAAATAACAGTTTCATTGCCATTTAGGTGTAATCAATACCTGATTCCAAGCAGAATTGTTAAATATGTCCTCTTCAAGGAGTTCGTGACAATAAGCAAGTTCATCTTCCCACCCTCCTAAAGTTTGAAGAACCCACTGCAGGGATAAAGCTGTTTTCAAATCCTAATTCACTACAAGGATAATAGAAGCTCAAGCTAGATGTTTCCCCTAGTAAGAAAATTTTTAGATGACAGTAGGATTCCATCAACTGGGCACATATTCATGATGTATTACTTTATTATAATAGAGTAAAAATAAAAACCAGAGTTTACCTGTCGATGGGACCAGGCATGATAGTTTTTAGCATCATGGAGGAGAATCTTCTTTGTGAACTCCAGTTCCCGGGACGAAGCTTTAGTTCCCAGTTGCTCAGCAACCCACCGTCTATGGTGCCTAACATTAAGAACATCAATGGATGTGTACGTAAATTCAACTTTGAAGTGAATTTTTTTTGGCATAAACTCAAACTTTACTATGCCTTAAGGAAAACAAGATATATGTTGTGAGAGAGAGAGAGAGAAAATTTCATTAGCAATGCTTTTCTAGAGAGGACCACTACGTGACACCAAAATTTACCACCAAGAATGCTAAAACCAACAAAGAAAAAATAAAGAAAGTATATTTTGTTCGCAGGATGCAAAATGTGTATTTTCTATAGCTTGTCAATTAATCTAAATAATTATGCAAGAACATTGTCCTGTGTGCACAAATGCATAATGTGAGCTAGGTAGAGTAACATCCTAGGTTTAGTAAAACCGTTGATAAGTTTCATTGTTTTCTTAGGCTGCCAGTTGAAATACTTTGTAACCTCATATATCAACAATCTATTATGAAAATGAAACATACAAGATCATGTAATGTACTTGAGACATCACAAAAGAGGGCAGGTGTTCCAAATAAGCATAGCACACGTCTAAGCAAGGCTTTGTTTCTATAAATTACGATTATAGATATTTTTATTACATCTCGGTCATGGAACTGGTATGGGAATGTGGTACACTACTTAGATTTAAATGTGGTATGCTTGGGTTAGGTTTATATTGATACTTATAGTTAGGGATACTCTTAGAATCTAAATACAGTAAAGCTAAAATCTTTACTAAAAATAATAGAAGCTTTTTAATTGCATAACAAGTTGATTGCTCTACATATAATTTAGTACAAATGTGTTAAGCACTTAATACTAAGTTAGAATATTTATATTTGTTCAATTCGTAGAAAACAAATAAATAATGGGGTAAGCAAAATTTAGAGTATCAGAACATAAGTGTCCCATATTTGGGAATATAAGTACTAATACGTGGTTCGCTAGGTCAATGAGAGTATCTGGCAATTCTGGCCTGCTAAATTTTTTTATTCTAAGTAAGAAAATGTGTTATGGCCTTATTCTTTTGAAACTAATATAAAGTGTAAATTGTCTTTCCACTGTAAAAGCAATGTGTATCTGGTATCTCTCTTTACTCTTTACATGTCAATAACTATATTAGTCTATTAGTTCAAGGGGACCATATAAAAGTCAAACACAAATCCAATAACATTCATTACACCATAACATGTATTGCTAAATCTTGCTTGCATTCATCATCATCTATTCATTGGCCCTAGGTAGCTTTAGATCACCAACTCTACACTAGATAGCCCCCTATGCTTCTTTTTTCTCAAACTACAAACAACTTTTTTTTCTTTAACTAAGCCTTTTCCAATCCATACACAACAATCAAACTTCCAATGCAGAGAGATGTGTTGACATCATGAAAAGGAGGAAGTTGAGGCCAATCTCAACTGATCCTCGCTATCTCGGAAAGAATAATATTCCTTTCATGGAAAAGATTCTACAAATAACAAGTACAGTGTTTTATAAATTTGAAAAATGTTTCCCAGGAATCTTTAGTTGAGCACCAACCCACAGAAGAGAGCCACAAAAGAAAATATGGAAATGAATATATCTTTATAATAGCTCACCATATTTGATAGTTCTTGGGATTATTGCTGGAAACTCGATCAACAAAATCCAATTCTTCATGCAAGTCAATGTTAAGTGCCTCAAGAATCAGACGCCTAAATTGCCATACCTGCAAACGAAGAACAAACTACCATCGCTAAAAGGAACTTGGACTCGGCACCTCCATGATGCATTCTGTTGTCAAGGGTGTAACATCCATGGATATAGATGTCTGCTTTCTAAGCATAATTTTTCCTCTAGCAAATTGTTCAAAATTTCTTTCAATAAAAAGAAGAACATGGTGTCACAAGACTCACAGCGCATCCCTAACATGGAGAAATATTTTTAGAGAACTCCCTTAATCGCACTAAGAATGAGAGTCCCTACTTCAATAAATAGAGTAAGAATTGCGACGTCCAAAATTTGGCCTTAAAGAAAAGTGGTTAAACCTATTTTTTATAATATCAATATAGTTACATTATAGGGAATGATATTTGCCTGCAATCCCTGCTCCATTGCAGAACAAAATTTTCTCCATTTTAAGCTTACAAGGGAGCGCAGAGGGAAATTTTTTGGAGCGCTTCTATCACTTCTCTATTATTATTGTTCTCTACGAACTAGGACTTTAATAGAGAAATTGACAACTAGCAAAATCATATTTTGGGACCAAAGGACAACAACTTTGTGGTATCAACATACCCAAAAAGGGTCAACTAAATAGGGACAAATACTGCCTATATACACATATATAAGACACTCCGTTTAATTTGTAAAAAAAATAATAACCATAAGAACAGGTTCTTTTGATCCTAATTGAACTCAAAACAAACTTAAATATGGCTAAAACAACACAAATTTCAATCTTTTAATTACCCACAACCTAATTTCCACAGAAAAAGTGTATATAGATCATTACAGTGTAATATTGTCATCTATGAACTAGTAAAAAATTGACAACTTTTCAAAATGCATACTTTGGGACCAATGGACTACCAATTTTTAATATCAGTATCAACAAACCCAAAAAGGGTCAATTAAATTGGGACAGATATAGCCTATATATACACATATAAGACATCCTGTTTAATTTGTAACAAAACTAATAACAATAAGAACACTTTCTTTTTATATTTGATCCTAATTGAACTCAAATCAAACTTAATTATGACTAAAACAACACAAATTTCAATCTTTAAAATTCAATTTTTAAAAGTACAATCTTTAAATTCCCGTGGAAAAAGTGCATAGAGAGAGCATTACAGTGTAATTGCCGGCGTTCAGACGAATTGCTTCGGCGGTGAGATTAAGAGCGCGATGTGACCGCTCATCAGCTAAATAGATGGCTCGGAAGTAGTCCATAGTCTCTGCGAACTCCTCCGTGTAGGAGATTGGAACGACCGGATTCGGGCCGTCGTTTTGCTGGACGGGAATCACGTCCGACCATTCCGGTTGTTCACTCAGTGGTATCCTTTTGTCTTCGTCCGAGTCCATACCGAGTCCGATTGTACTGTATGTACAAAGTAGAGAATATATAGAGAGGACTGAGGAGAGAATTTTGTGAGGATCCAGTCACTGACTGTGTTAACTGTTACGGACTGTAGTTAGATCGAATTTCCTTTCCTTTTTATAAAGTTCACGTTTCAAAAGTAGGGACGGTTGCTAACTTGCTACTCCAGCCCCCGGTCCCAGATAAATTTTTTTGTTAAAAACAAATTATATTAAAGTGAAGAATAATTAAGTTATTTAATAAAATATATTAATATAAAAAATAAAAAGTTCATCATTTTATATAATCTTATAAGCCATTAGGATAAATTTAATTTTTTTTACTTTATTATCTTTATTTTTATTTTTCTTAATATGTATATAAATTATATTTTGCTTATCCTTTTAGGGATAGAGAGAGTATATATCATGACAAATTTAAATCATATTAATATTAATATACGAAGATTTTGCTCCCCTCCAATATATTTTAAAAATAATTTATATATCGACTATTCTCGTGACAAATTTAAATTACGATAAAATCTTAAGTGATAAAATAAAATAATAATATTTAGATTTTTTTTTATTTCCTCTTATCGTATGTATCTATGTACGTCTATATTAATATTGACATAAATTTATCGTAGTAACACTCATATACTTTCCTTTTAATTTCATCTAAAAAAAACTAATCTCCATTAAGTGAATTTATTTATAAGTTGTTAGTATACTAAAATTTATTCTTTTTAATAATTATAACTACAATCAATACTTATCATTTGAGTTATAATATTGAGTTTCATTATTGCCCTAAAAATATAATATTGAGTTTCATTATTGCTCTAAAAATGAAGTTATCTAACACGTTTTTACTACTTGATGAATTCGAGTATTTTTTTTTATTACAATTTTCATTCTCTAGTGATTTTAATCTTTTATAGAATTGATCTCATTATCATAAAATTTTTACTACCAACAAAAATATTATTCCCTCTTTCCCTAAAAAAATAAGTAAAGTATAATTTTCACACATTAAAAAAGTTAAAAGTAAAAGAAAGAGAGTAAAAAAGTTTCAAATTTATTCTTAGTAACCCCACAAGATTATATAAAGTGATGAATACTTTTATTTTTTTTATACTAATAGACCCCACTAAATAACATATTTACTCTTTATATATCTTATGTTATTTTTTGGGGAACAAAAAAATTTGTACCTTTAATTATCCTTTTGGTGATAAAGGGAGAACGATAAAAAAAAATGATTGTTAGATGAAATTGGAGGAAACATGTAATACATGAGGGAGATTAGTCGGGTTGCGACCCGGAAACTCCACATTATCAAAAAAAAAAATCATAATATTACTGTTTTGTTTTATTTTGCCTTTATTCAACATAAAAGTAGTCGATATATGAATTATTTTCCAAAATTAAAAACTAGTGAAGTCGTGCGAAAAAGTTTAAGTTTTATTAGTAAGGGTATAAATGAATCGAGTCGAGTATTGAGTTGCTCAGATTTAATTCACAAAATTTATCGAGTATAAAATAAGGTTTGATTGAATCTCATTTAGCTACTGAGTCGAACACAATCTCAAATCGAATCCGAACAATTTGAACTTTTCGAACGAATATGATTCGAATATCAATAGAAAATTACAATTTAAAAAGGTTCGAGTAATTTATTGAATTTTAAAATTTACTCATATTTAAATCATTTATATTTTAAGTCGAGTTCAAATTGAACTTTTAATCGAACAACCAAACTGTTTGTTCATTTTACGGCCTTATTTATTAGTGTGCGAGACTAGTTTAGTGCCCGCTTGTATATGTTAGTAACGTAGTATGTTACCCAAGAACTATTCACTAACTCAAGCATCACAGGCGTCATCAAGCAGCTTTCAATTGAAACTAAAGAATTTTCCTTATGATAAATAAGCACATCACTATCCAGCAAGAATTGATAAATATTAGACTTCTGAATGTTTATACCATAAATTGAACAGATATTTGATAAATTCAAAAAAATTACCAAAAATAGTGAACAAATCACAAGAAATTTTGATATACAGCTTCACAAAAGAAGATGATTACAGAAGGAATGGCAACAATATTAGATGCCCAGCTAGTGAGATTTCTAACTCTTATTACTAGCGGAAAGAATAAACATAACGCCTTTGATGTATACAAAAATATGAAACAATGTGAGATGAGTGCAAACCTATTTTTAGTAGATTATTAATAGCCTTGCCGTGAGTTTTAATTTTCTGTTCATTTAAGAAAAAACTTCCAAATCTCTCTATCGGTCATTTCTTTAACTAAATGGGCTCCAAAAATGCCTTCATCATCCACCAGACTTCTCAGGTGCCGAGCTGCGCTGTTGAAGCCAACATAATTCTTTTTTGTGGCCAAGTACAACACTCCATAGGGAGGCCTCAAGCACTGAAGATTAAAGGAGGAAATAATCACCAAACAAATTGAAATAATAATAAGAATTATAATATTCAAGATCACTAAATGCTGTAACGTGGAAAGAGAAAATTTACATCTACTTAAAGAAATTGTCTTTTTTTAACAGAAATAAACAATAAAACTGGAAACTTGTGTTACATGGACTCTTCAGTTGAGGGTGAAGTAGGATATCGAATCCTTCACTTCACAGTTGGACACCTTGAGTCAACAAGGATTGATTGTGTAAAAAACTTTCTAGGATTTGAAATTGAATCCATAAATTTATTACTTTTTCACTAATCTGTCATGTTTAAATCTTCACTTAAATATTAATTATCTTTTATATTCAACTTAACCCAAAATATTTGAGATTAATTCACTATATCTTACATAATATTAACTTTATCTTACTTGTCGCATCCACGCACTCGTATCTAAAATTTGGATCCTTTTACATCGTGTCCCCCTATTATTTTAGGAATAAACAAGTCTGACACCTAGACACTACCACACCCGATTCCCGTACTCGAGTCCATGTACATAGCTAGAAACACCCTAAATGGACACTGTGGAGACTCAAGGCTTGCACTTGAAATGACATAGTAACTAGTAAGCAATGGCAAATGTAACGTACATTAAAATTTAAAGGCTGTAATTTTTTTAAAATCTAATAAACATTATAAATGTAAAATAGGCGTACAGGAAGACGAGAGAGGCCAGTCGGGGACACAGTGAATTAAGAGTTTGGCTGTTTATTGTTTAATGTCACATTTTTTAATCAAGGGTATTCTAGTAAGATATACAAATTTTCAATATTCCAGCTTTTCTCAGCAGGGAATAATCAATCATTAATTATTGTATCATGTATATAGAACAACTCAATAAATAACTATTGTTTAATGTCTATTTTTTTTGTTTTTTGTTTTTTTTTGTTTTTTTCTTTTACAAGTACTAACAGTGGTCCCACACATTGCGTGGGATAGTCCTGAATGTAATTCTCCTTTTTTTAGTGGTCCATGTGAAATAGTTACTCCTTTCGTCCCCCTCTGTCCTCTCTTCACAGTAGGGCCCCACATATAATTCATTTATATTTTGATTTATTTAAAATCAGGAGAAAATCAATGAAGGCTGCCTACATGGCACACCTAGGCTTATATATTCTAAAGGATTTGCTGCGACAAATTTTATAATAATTTGCATACATTTGTCAAGAGTGTTTTAAGTTTGTTTAACCATAATGAGGAAGGTCGATAGCAATGGTTTTAAACATCTCATATCACAGTTTGATTAAAGGGTAAAAACTAAAAAGAAAGAGCAACTCACCTTTTTTATTAGGGCATATAGCTTCTTCAAAGAGGTAACCGAATAAGGGATCTCCGCCAACAAAATAACATCATAGCCCCCTTCCCCTTGGTCTGTTTCACTAGCCCTCTCCCATGCCCTGCTTCCTGAAAGCTTTCTAGATCGCCTTAATGAAAAGTCTTGCCCCATAATGCTACCATCTTGGCTACTACACCCATCATTGAAATCCTCCTCGGAAAAGCTCAGGCTCATCCCAGTTGGCACTTCAGGTACGTCATTCTTCACAACAGACAAGACCATGGGGAGTTCATCCCACTCCCCAGCATAAAAATGCACCGAGGCGGCAAGAGGTTGCCTTGATGGAGTCAAGGGACTCTCAGGCTGTCGGCTCTGCCTGTCTCGAGCTAGCTCAAGATTGGCCAGGACGTTAGGGATAGTTGTGCATCTTATAGTTTCTGCATTTAGATCTTGAAAATGCACTATGGACGCTCCCTGAAATTTGTTTAAAAACAGTTAAGAGACAAATAAATACATCATATCATTTATAACAAGAATCAATTAACCTAATTACTGCCTTTGTCATACACACGGATCATTTTTTATTGTAATTTAACTTGGTTACTTTTTGTCCTTAGGATACTTATAATATAGCATACTCCCTCCATTCCTAATTATTTGTAGATTAAGGTAATGCACAAGAATTAAGAAATCTAATTAACGCTCTAACTAATGGGTACAATTGGCCCAAAATACCAATAATACCCTTGTATATATATTTATATATATATATATATTCTAGTCTATAAAGTCTTGAAAATAGGAGAGAAAATGAATGTGTACTATTTTATAATACTTGGAGTAGTTTGAAAGAATAAGTTGAATTGAAGTCAGTCTTGAAAATAGGAAAGAGAATGAATGTGGACTATTTTATTGGGGTAATTTGGGAAAGTAGTCATTAATTTCTCCTAGAAACCTACAAATGTCAAATAAAAGGGAACAAAAAATAGCTCTATAACAACAGATAATTAGGAATGGGGGGAGTAGCTTATAACACTGGCCAAAGCTGAGAATATATGTGCTCCAAGCCTTCCTAAGCATCTTAATATATATATATATATATATATATATATATATATATATAAAACTTGACTTTTCATATGAAGCTCAGGACCTGATAACATATTTCCTTTTTTTCTTTATTTAAAAAATGAGAGTGAATTAAAGCAAGTGCCAAAGAATGGAGCTGGAACCCTAGTACATGCAGAATATACGAGGCAAAAATCAAATTACTTCCCTCTTTATACCTCAATTTTTGTCCTTTATTTGTTATTTGAGTCAAAGAACAAATGGTGGAAGAAATTTTTTTCTGTAATTTTTTTCATTTAACAAAATATGGTGTACTTTTCAGTCATGTCAAGTAATAAAATATCTTACTGTCTAAGACAATAATAAAATCAATTAGCTGGAACAAGTTGTATGGGACTTTTAGTTTTCAAGTGTTTTGGTTGAACAAAATAATTAAGAACTTTCAAATTTTCAAATTGCAACTTCAATTAAGACTAAAAACTTTAAAGGAAAGAAACCCACTTAAAGATATTTGTTCAACTTCAATCCCCCCTTCCTTGAACAACACTCTGAAATATTTCCTGAGCCCATCCTTAAACTGCTACGCATGTAACTCATCAGCTTAAAAATTAATGACCATGTTGCATTGACAAGGATAGTTTCAGCATTGCAAAACCATCGATTTGGATTATGTACTATAAGCATGTCAAAGTGCTTGTCCAGGGATCATTAGTAGACTATGAATAATGGTGTATTTGTGAGTTTTATTTTGCAGAGAAGGGAAGAAAAAGTTGGACGTTTTCTTATAGAAATTAGAAAGAAAGGGAAGAAAAAGTTGGATGCTTTCTTGTAGAATTTAGAAAGAAAGCATCCAACTTTCCCTTCGCTTCCCCCGGGGAATAAAACTCACAAAAATACCCTAAATGTACACCACCTAAAAAAAGTTGACTCGGTGATAGCAAGGAAATTGATGACTTCAAAATTCAAACTTAATGATAGCAACAAAAGTAAAAGAATTTTCTCATTTCATATTTGAAATTTGATTGATTCAAGTAAGAGTAAGTGAAACTGAAAGCAGCAAGACAAAGATAAAGATTGGCATACCTTCAGGCAAGCAAATATCCCAGGGAGTCCATAGCTGCAGCTAAGCTGAAAAAATTGCAAAGTAGAATATATTAATCCTCGTATTCAAGTGCAGAAAAGCATCTGAATCATTAACAACTCCTATTTGAATTAATTTCTATCCTACTCCCTCTATTCCCTTTCTCTCATTTAAATTTATCTCATTACCTATGACCACTTATTCACTGTGATTAATGGTTATTGTTTGGATAAAGCCCAAGTGTTTGATAATTCGTGTGAACATGTATTTCATAATTATGTCAATTAAGATTCAAACTAGTTGTGATTTATCCAATTTTAATATTTTTGTCGTCAATTAGCTTCAAAGGCATAGAACATTGAAAGACTGGTCCTCAAATAGGTGTGTAATGTTCTCAGAGAGTAATGAGTCTCACTCGCACTTCTTGCATTGTCACATTGCTTGGGCCTTGGAGGTTGTGGTGTCGCTAATTTGTAGTTCTTGGAGGTGAGGATTGGATATGTCCTAGATCGTTGTAGAACTTGTTGCTAGCTTGGTTGCTGGTCTTGGTACGAGGAAGAATGCCAAGATTCTATGTATACACCAATGTTTTGTGATCTTTGGAGTGTGTGAAAATGAAGAAATGCTCAGACTTTTAGTATCATGTTATGCCTTTTAGTTTCTCATATACTTAAAAAAAACTTCTCCAACAGCTTAGCCCCATCCCAAAGTTAATTGTGAGCATGTCTTTAAAAGTCACACATAGGAAAATATAACAATTTCTTATGTTTTACCTACAAGAATCATCATTATTCATCTGTTTCCTTCGACGAATGAATATGCACACAAATTTTTTGGTTTGCTATTCATGTACGTTTGGTTACAAATATGTGCAAAATAACATCAGAAAATTTTTCAAAGATATAGAGGAATCATGGACCATAATTTAATATCCTGGAACTAATTGGTTAAAGATCCTTACAATATTAAAATAATTTAGCTGAGACGGTGCTCATATACATCAAAAATGTATTTAATATGTCACAAAAATTTTGATACTAGAATGAAGGATGATATAAGAGATAATACAAGCCTTAAATTGAAATACCTCTAACACCCTTTTGCCTCTAAAGCTCAGTTGTCCATCCCGAATATCATGCTTAAGGACATTAACAAGATCGATAGAGTTGTCCCAGGATTTCAAAGATCCTGCTCATAAACCAAAGAATGTACCCGCAAATTTAGTAAAACAATTTGACACTTTGGGTTTATTATAAGAGTGCTTCCAAGTTACATCATGCAGTTATAGATGATTGATTCTAAATTGTTAACTTCTCCTTGAAGATGATGTACTTACCGTCAATTTTTGATGATATTAGATCTGAGCCACCAAATCCAATAATGTCAGCAACACTAACTCTTCCCTGCAAGAGAGAGAAGGGGACTCGATCAAGTTCATAACTTAAATACCCTTAGGCTATGTTTGTTTGCAAAAAACATGCTTGGGATTGGATTATTTGTTTTAATTTAACACTACTTTGGACTATTTTATCCCATCATTAATAGTCCTTTAAATAGTCCTATGGACTATTTTTTGTCATTCCTAAGGCTATTTATGAGGGATTATATAATCCCATGATGAATGTGGGATTAATAGTCCCCCCACATTTTAAGCTATCAAATGGCTTTTATGGAACTAATAGTCCCACATTAAGGGACTAATAATCCCTCGTCATTCGTCAAAGGATTAATAGTCCGAAGTAGTGTTAAATTAAGACAAATAGTGCGATCCCAAGCATGCTTTTTGCAAACAAATATGACCTTAGTCTCTTACATTAAAAACGCTTAGTCTCTTACACTTCAAAAAAAAAAAAAAACACAGTATGCTACTACAAGTAATGAAGAAGTGTTCAAAATATAAAGAAAAACATTCTAGTTATGGCAAACAGATGTGTGCAGAATTAATAAAAAGACAACATCTCTAGAAAAAGTTAGCTAAAAGGAACCGAGAAGGTTCTGTAAAAAACAACTTTCATATATTGCATGAACAAGTTTTTGGATGGCTTTATGAAACACAACATATGTACAAGGACAAAAAAGTATAAAACAGCAAAACCACCCCAACCCAAAGAGTCAAACAAATAAACCCCGAAAAACTACAGAGACAATTACTCCCTCTATTCCAAAATTAGAAAAAACATTTCTAAAATGATGACTTGTAATGGAAAACTTCCAAACATATCCATTACATTAGCTAGAAATGTAGTAGTGGTGACACTGATAGTACTCAATCAACTAAGATAAAAGTAATGGCATGTTAGGAACTTCATGTCACTTTATTGTCTAAAATAGATATATATCTCTAATTTTGATTCTTTGAAACAGACAGAAAAGGAACATATATTTCTAATTTTGGAACATAGGGATTATATTATAATGCTTTCTGCTGCAAAGTATGACGCTTTTCAATAGCTTCATTAACCAATTTATGATAAAATACAAAGGACCATAAACTTACTTTGTATGAAGTTGAACAAACAGAAACAATAGATTGAGAGCCCAACTATCACATGCATATTCTTCGATGATAATAAAATTATAAAGAAGACTTCTATCTTGAAAATAAAAGATGACAAAAATAGTTACAAAGAATACGTAAGCCACCAGTAGATATCATTAAAGTGGAACTTAGTATACCTTGAATATGCTAATTCCTTGCAAATCTACATTCTCCCCAGCATACTTATATGGATGAGTCATCTGCAAAGAGAAGAACAATCCCCACTTAGATTTCTAAGGCAACACTAAGCTGAGCAGAATAAAATTTTCAACTGAGAACTTTGAAATAAAATAGTTAAAATATTTGTATCAAATCCCAAAAGCATTGTGTTAAAGCTTCAACATGCAAACAGAAACTATACCCTTGATGGAAGAATCTCGACAGCTGGTGAAGAGAGATGCACATCTCTGTCAGAAATGGTGGAGATGCTGTGAGCTCCCCTATCTTGGGGTGCCAGGCCAGGCAAGCACTGTGCAAGTAGTGATGGGGCACGCATTACAGCTTGATATTTGGGAGTATCAAGTTCTTTGGATAATAATCTGTCAATGCAACAATTCAAACAAATGTTATTTTCTTTAATATGTGACTTCAAATATATAGTTTTTTTTAGAGTGAAGACTGGAAGAAGTTCATGCTGAAGATGAAAGACTCTAGCTTCCCAAAGATATAAGATATTCAAACCCTGTATGTACATGTATGATTTATGAATGATGCAAGAACAAGAAAAGAACTGAATTGCAACATGAATAATAATAAACAAAAAATATGAACTATCACAAAGACAATGAAGAATCTAAATATGACATTCAATTACTTGTAAGAAATACACCAATACGGTTTGAAAAATTAGAAATTTGTCAGTTTTTTCATCTTCTTTTTTCCTTTTTGGACAAAAGAATAAAAACTGGAAGTGGCCCTTGTTAAACATATGATTTATGATCACATATACAAACAAGAGGCCAAGTAGTTAACAATTCAATATATATCATTAAGAAATGAGATGAATTCTCGAGAAACACTTGTCAATTTCATAATCTAGATACATCTATACAGTGTGAAACCATCTTTCTACAGAAACCAACCTCATTCTCTTCTAACTATGTTACCAAACACCTTTTAGTTAACTAAAAACATGTAACCAAACAACTATCACAATTACTAATTTCTAATTACTTAATAATTACTTAAACTATATACTATACTTTATAACTAAAATACCCACTTCACAACATATATAAATATATATATATATATATGAGATTGATCCATGCCTAGTGTTAGATAGAAGTACTATTCCAGTTAGTGCATCTTGAACCATCCAAAGAAAGATCCAAGGGCTGGAAAAAATACCTTCCACTCCTTTAAGGAGCGGAAGGCAAAAAATAATGGGCCCTTCCGCTTCTTATAGGAGGGGAAGAAGAAATTACCTCACTGACCCTATTGTTATCAACAAAATAAGTCAGGTATATATTATTAGTCTATGTATGCATATTTTAATAAAATTTGTTGTATCTATAATTAATGTATAAGTATGTATACTTTACTATCGGATAGAAACAAATTAGTATAAAAATATTGAATTAAATTGTGTACATGCGCTTCTTCTTTAAACTTTAATAAAAATATATTATTTTATGAAGGAAAAATGCATTTAAGAAAAATAAACTAAAATTCTTTGATAAATTAACAAGCATAGAATCCTACGGATTGCTTTGATTCACAAGAATTTAAAAATGGTTGATTTTAAAAATCCCCCAATGATCATAATTGATGCATACTGTAATTAATGCTAGCCTTTTGCTTCTTTTTAGTAATAAGAATAGGGTCAATAAGGTAATTTCTCCTTCCGCTCCTCTAGGCAAAAGGGCCTATTATTTTTTACCTTCTAAGGAGCGGAAGGTATTTTTCCAGTCTCGATCTTCCTTAGGACGATTCTAGATGCACTAGCTGGAATATATATATATATATATATATATATACATATATATATACACGTGTGTGTGTTGTGCGCACGTATGTATATGTGCGCGCGCGCACCCCCTCTTTGGTGATGCAGAGCGATTACCTAAAATTACTTTATTTACTTGTACTTAAAAAGTTGTGTGTATTTGTGATAACATAATAAAAGTGCTTTTATCAACAAATATTTTCAGTTCAATACTATACAAACTGCGTGTACTTGTATTAACAAGATTACAAGATTAAGCAAAATTTCTAATTAAGATACTTTTGAAACTAATGACACACAATTTTAAGTTTTTCACAAACAATACTTTTTACTCCAACTCTATTGATTAAATGGTTTCATCCTACCACAACACTATAAAGAAGAGCTCAAAATAGTATCGAAGTCTAATAGAAGGAGCAGGAGCAACTTCCATGTAAATTGAGAAGGGGAGAGCAGTGCTTGGAGCATCGTTATTGAAAAACGTTAACATGACAGCGAACTCCATTTTTTGGTATGAAAGTTCTTAAACATAGTACACTTCTATTCCGAAACACTAAATTTGGCGATTCAAAACTTTTTTATCCTACTTACTTGAAGTTATATTACACTAGTATGATTATAACTTCGTTTCATGATTTACAAACGAGAGGCATCCTCTTATATAGCCCTTGGGCATACAACTAATGGCTAGAATTACATCTAATGGAGGGCCAGTCGACAAGCTATAATCCTATACAAATATTTTATACAAATAAATACATTGATATATTTGACAAATATTTTATACAAATAAATACATTGAAAGTGTATTTATTTGTATAAAATATTTGTCAAATATATCAATGTATTTATTTGTATAAAATATTTGTAATATAATTTTTTATGTAATATAATTTAACATTGTAAATTATTGTGATAATTTGATTGTTTAAAATTTAAACTCTAAATATTTTATATATTAAAACTATTTAAATCTAACTAAAAGTATTTTAGACTTTTGTCCTGAGCAGAAGGCCAAATATTTCTACGAACTTTCATTTTGGTCGCTAGAGGGAGTAGCGGCCAACATGAAAAATTTGGCTGACCGATAGAGGGAGTAGCGGTCGTGCCCACGCCCAACCCTTGGATCTTATTTTGGATGGCTGGATCACAGTTAGATGAAACAGTGCCCATAGCTAACGTTTTCTGTGAATCATTCCCCTATATATATATATATATATATATATATATGTATGTATATATATATATATATATGCGTGTGTATGTATATGATGAAAAAGGGGAGAAAATCCCAAAATTTTAACTAGAAAGAAATATAACCACAAGCATACTTAAAAGTAACCATTTCATCCAATGAGGTAAAAGTTTTACCATTTCATCTCTCTTGATTTAGTAGTTATATAATTTATACCGAGTAAGAACTAAATTAAACATGGATGTTAATTAGATCCACAATTATCCACTCAAAATTATAAAAATTGTAAAGAACAAAACCAGTCCTTCATCTTCAATTAATACAGAGTTAAAAATAATCAGAAAACAACACAAACCCACAAATTTAATTCATTCAGAAACAGATTATATCAATGACAAATACCAAAAATACAGTAAAATATGCATATATGAACAAAGACAAAGAAAACATACCTCAGAGAAAATGGAAGTAATTGGTTCAAAATCTCAACAAAGCAAGCAATACCCTTTATAGGAATGGAAGATCAGAGATGGAAACAAGTGAGTTCAAAGAAAATACAAGAGAGATGACCAGTTTCTCTAAGTCAACGGGAGGAAATTTTGGAGAGAGACGAGAGGAGAGGAGAAACTTCGGACTCCAGAGTTTGCACGATGTATTGTTGTAATTCCAGAAATGCCCTGTTGTTTACGTATGATGTTGAGTTGGTCAATCGTGGTCGAGGTCTGTTTGTTCTGCAATGATTTTGTGTTAAATTTGGGAAGGGACGGGAGTATTTTTTTAGTCAGGAGTTTTTACTCGACTGGATTAGGCAGTAAACGGAGTCTAGTATAGATCAGTGGAGTTTTTAACTTCTTTATTTGATAAAAAAATTAAATGAGTTCGAATTGAGAAAATCTGAATTTTTGAACGAGTGTGACTATATTGATTGCATTCAACTTATTTATAAATGAGTCGAGATCGAGTCAACTTAAATCAAATTTAAATAATTATTGAATTAATTATATAGATATATGTATAAAATTTAATTAACTAAATACTATACGAGTCGAATTTAAATGAGTCTGAGCTGAGTTAAGCGAGAGCTTAGATAGTCCAAACTTTTATATATATATATATATATGTTAACGCTTGATTCTGTCCGCGCGTCCAATCAACTCGCCGGACGTGTACCTGCACAAAAGTCCCGACGGCTTGGGCCGCCTTGGACTCCTCCGGTGTAAGAGTGAGTAACGGGTTTAAGATACGTTAACAATAGAGGTTCAATATTTAGTAGGGTAAAATAGTATCGTACCTTGCCTTCATTGTTATTCCAGTATTTATAGGATTCACTTGGCTAATTACTGCTCCTATTAGGAGTGTTCTGCCCAGAATTCTTATTGGGCCCGGATTCAATTACCTTGATCCAACAGAAATATTATCCGATAAGGACATAAGATACTGGTCCAAGCCTTTTCGGACTTTTGAGTCCTCTTATAATCCACTAAGCATGATGGGCCTTTGGGTCGAGCCCAATGTAAGGAGCCCGATCAAGCCGGTTAGGATTTATATCCGAACATTGCTCCATACTCTCCTAGTATATGATATGTACTGGGGGAGTAAATTAGGGATTTTAACAGTCGGAAACTTGTAAAAAAGAAAGAGGATCGATGCTCTCGGGAACCCGGAGGCGTCAAACCGAGGATACCGCCTCTTCATGTATCTTCAGGTGTTGGCCCGAAGATGTATGCTCCTAGGGACTCTCGAGGGCGTCAGACCAAGGGTAACCCTCCTCGGATACTCGAAAGCATGAGGATCGAAAGAGGATGCTCCCTGGGATCCCTAGAGGTGTCGTCCCAAGGGCGAATAATCCTGTCTCGACATTGGGCTTCTTTAGTGGTAGATCTCGCTCATAAATGTGAGTTTGGGCCCAATCTTTCTGTCTTGAGGCCCAATAACGATGCCTCAACATGGATGGCCCAATGATCGATTTTGAATTTCAAAACGGCACTAGGGAAGACAGCTAGCACGCATTACTGCTTATCAGTAATAACTTCTCCCGCCTCCACTCTAATAGAGCCTTGTCCGTTAGATAGGATCAATTTCAACCGTTAGATATTCACTTTTATAGGGAGAGTCACCCTAAACGCCATTTCTCACCAGTGCATTCGTCTTTTACAGAGAACACAATACCCTCCAAGAAATCTTGCTTCCTTGCTATACTGCTCTAGGAACCGATCGTCCACTCCCTCCCCAGAACATCTCAAGTAAGTTATTCCTCTTCCTTTCTTTTCTCGATGGCTGGTGGTAATAGGAACCAAGCTTCATCTTCCCGTGTTGAAGATGAAGTGACTGTTGCCAAGGCCGGAATTCCTAAGGGGCAGCCATGGAAACCGGTGATTGTAGAACGTATGAGGGATGTAGAGGAATACAATAGGACCAAGTACTTCTCCTTAGAGTATAGAGTAGCTAACATCCCTTCTTCGATTAAAAACCCCTTTTTTGATCTGTTGATGACGGAATTTTATATTCCCGAATCATATGAAATTAGGAGACCTGAGGGTGAGGAAAGGGTATACTGGCAACCCGAAGGGGGGTGGATCCCGATCCATCGCCAATTATTTCTCTTCGGGGTGCGATTTTCGCTTCGTCCTTTTATTCTCGAGCTCCTTCACACAATCGGGCTCAGTTTAAATCAATTATCCCCTAATTCTTTCATTCATTTAAATAGTTTTATTGTTTTCTGCTCATCCGAGGGCGTAGTCCCGAGCATAGACTTCTTCTATCAATTCTTTTCCCTCACCGCTTGTAAAGAGAAGGGATTATATCAAATAATCAAGAACCCGGGTAGAGATACCCTCATAGATACCCCATCCAGTAATAAGGGATGGCATGGGGATTGATTTTTCATTAAGGGGCCGGACACCGAGTTGGTAGGACCTTGGTCAAACCCGAACAAAGACCAACTAAATCCAAATCGGATTACCCGAAGAAGGTTGGAGGAGTTCGAGGTTTTATATTCTAAGTGACCTTCGGTGTAGTGGAACCGGTTGCTCCTAAATGACCAAGACTGGTTACATGCACATAGCTGTAAGTCTATTTTATTTTCCCGAATGCATATCATTGTTGAATTGATGAAGTACTGAATTTCTTTTATCTTTTGATCGTGCAGTGGCTGACTCTGGAAAGAATGCCAATAACGAAGCTATTCTCGAAGTCGCTGGGGTCCCGAGGACCAAGCTATCCGGCGCCGAGAAAGTAAGGATGGCCCGAAGCAAAAAGGCCTCGGGTACTAAAGTTTCAGCCTTGCCCGAGGTAACGGCTGAGGGAGCATCCAAGTCGAGTCCGCCAGAAGGGCCATTGATGGCTGGGGGACCCAAAGCCAAGAGGAGAAGGCTAGTACGTCAGTCCTCGGTTGAGGTAAGAGGCGAACCAGTCGGGATGATCATGATCGAGCCTTCTTCAACGACAGGGGGGTCTGCCAGTGGTGCCCCGAAGGAGCTAAACTCCCGAATATTATTCTGCAGGGGAACAACCTTCTTATCCAGGTCTCTGATCGAGTGAAGGCCTTGGAGCATGACTTGAAGAGGTCTTCTGAAGAATGTGCTGAGGCGAAGGAGAAACACCTGAAGGTCCGGACTCAACTCCGCGCCCAGCACGATAGTTTCCACCTCATGAAGAACGATTACGAGGCGATGCGTTCGGAGAAGGTGAAGACCGACAAGGAGCTGACCGCTTTGAGGGATCAGTTGCTAGCTGTTGATGCTCGAGTGGCCGAAGCTGAGGCCCGAGCAGAAGAGGCCGCCGAGAAGGCTGAGGCTGCAACAAAACGGGCCGAGGATGCGGAGACAAGAAATAAGGAGCTTGATCTGCTCGTTGAAAGGCAGAAGGAGCAACTCGGCCAATCAGACGACACAATTCGGGTCCAGACTGATCAGATGAGAAATCTAAAAGAAAATGTGCAGTCGGTTGTTGAAGGCTGGACTTCTAGAGAGGCTGATTGGCTGAAGGGTCCTATTGCCCCCGCATCTCCCAGCGTTCTGGCACCAAGTCTTCGGCATAAGGTTATTGATGAGTACAAGACCTCAGATCAATTCCACGAAGATGTTCAGGATGCTGTGGTGAATGAGTTCAATGACGGCTTTGAATTTGCCCGAGAACTTGTGCGGGGAAAAGGCCACGATCCTGACTAGCTGGGAATTGTTATCCCCGATAACTAATTTGTAATTTGAATTTGTATTCTGTAATTCATACTCTTTTACTAAATGTTTGCACTTTATAAATTTCAGTGTTTGTAATGTTCAATCAATCTTTTCTCATGAGTTAGCTCGCGTTATCTATGTATGTGACTGCTTACTTATACGTCTTCTCCCCCTACTAACCTTTTTAAGCCGTCAGCCGATAAGGTTAGCAGATGTATTTAAAGTATATGTTGAAACAGTAAACACAAAGATAAAATATAGGAAGAGTTCTCATTTATTTTGAAAAGAGGACACAATCGGCTAAGATTCTAGCCTCAAGAGAAACTAAGTACATAAGACTTTAAAATTACTGATAATATCTACGGAGCCGAGCAGCATGCCCATGTGTTTGGGATATCCTGCCCCATCCATTCTCTGAAGTCTATATGTTTCCGATCCCAGCACTTCGATAATCTTGTAAGGTCCTTCCCATGTAGGCATTAATTTTCCAGTTTCTCGAGGTGTAGACGCTTCTGCTTGCCGAATGACCAAATCCCCTACCTTGAACGTTCTGTTCTTGACATTTTTGTTAAAGTGTCGAGCTGTACGTTGTTGATAGGTAGTTAGTCTTAAAACTGCAGCATCACGCTCTTCTTCCAACAGATCCAGGTTTTCCCGAAGCCCCTCACTATTGAGAATTTCGTCAAAGTTCTGGACTCGGGACGAGGGTATCCCAATCTCAATAGGTATCAAGGCTTCGGTCCCATAAGAAAGTTTGAAGGGTGTTTCGCCCGTTGTAGTCCGAGGAGTTGTTCGGTAAGCCTAGAGGACATGTATGAGCTCTTCGGGCCAAGCCCCCTTTGCTTCCTCAAGTCTCCGTTTTATACCGTTCAGCAACAGCCTGTTCGTCACTTCCACTTGACCATTTACTTGAGGATGGGCTACCGAGGTCCGACGATGTTGAATATGAAGTTTTGTCAAGAAACCTTCGAACTCTTTCCCCACAAATTGAAGACCATTATCTGAAACTAGGACCTTTGGAATGCCGAACCGATAAATCACCTGTTCTTTAAGGAACTGAAGGCATGTCTTTTCGGTGATCTTGGCCAATGGTTTAGCTTCGACCCATTTGGTGAAGTAGTCGATTCCCACAACAACAAACTTTACTTGACCTTTGCCCTGTGGGAGTGGTCCGAGAAGATCTATCCCCCAAACTGCGAAAGGTATGGGAGATAGTATGGGAGTGAGATCTTCGGGAGGTTGGTGATGTACTGAAGCAAACAGCTGACACTTATGACATTTTTTGACGAAGTCCTTGGCGTCCTGAAGAGTGTCGGCCAAAAATATCCTTGTCTTAAAATTTTGTGTGTCAATGTCTTTGCTCCTACATGGTCCCCATAGATTCCTTCATGAACTTCCCGAAATGCGTAGTCAGATTCTCTTGGACCAAGGCACCGGAGTAAGGGCGAGGAGTATGATTTTCTGTATAAGTTATCCTCGATGATACAGTATTTTGCAGATTTAAACTTTATCCTTCAGGCCGATGCTCTATCTTCGGGTAGCTCATCATTTTTCAGAAATTTGAGTATAGGGGTCATCCATGAGTCTTTGGATTCGATGTCCATCACTGTTTGGACCATTGTGCTCGGTTGTTGCAAATTTTCCAAGTAGACTGAACCTTCCAAATCTCCCTGGTCGGTTGTCGCTAACTTTGAAAGTGCATCGGCCATCGTATTCTCGGATCTAACTATCCCGATAATTTGACACTTGGGAAAGTAAGTGAGGAGAGTCTGCACGAGCTGAAGATAAGCCTGAAGATGCACCTCTCTGGTCTCATATTCCCCCAGGACATGCTTCACCACTAGCTGAGAATCACAGTAAACAACCAAATTCTTCACTTCCAGACTTCGGGCCAACTTTAGTCCTGCTACAAGCGCTTCATACTCTGCGGTATTGTTGGTAGCTGTGAACCCGAATGTGACAGACTGTTGCACTCTGAATCCCTCGGGCGAAGTAAGAATGACTTCTGCTCCACTTCGGGACCCAATACTAGACCCGTCAACATATAGGGTCCAAGCTGAATCTATTTCAGATGAAGGGTCAGATGTTCTAACTGGATCTGCTTCCTTTTCTTCAGGGAAGGAACGCTCAACGATAAAGTCGGCAAGGGCCTGTGCCTTGATTGTCGTCCTGGGGCGAAAATCAATGTTAAATTGACTCAATTCTACTGCCCAGGCCGCTAATCTCCCCGAAGATTCAGGTCGGTACAACACTTTCCGAAGAGGTTGATCTGTGAGTACTGTGATTATCCTCCCCTAGAAATAATGCTGAAGCTTTCGGCTGGAAATGATCAGAGCGTAAGCCAACTTCTCTAGGTTTGAATATCTAGTTTCTGTATCCCGAAGAGCATGGCTAACATAGTAAACCGGCATCTGACCCTGCGAATCTTCCCTTATCAAAGCTGACCCGACCGCTAATTGTGTCGCCGACAGATATAACTGCAAATCTTCTTCGGGAAGAGCTTTACTGAGGATCGGAGGGGAGGAAATGTATCTTTTAATTTGTTCAAAGGCTTCCTGACACTCTTCTGTCCAAACAAATGTCTTCTGGTTCTGAGCCCCTTTTAATGTCCCGAAGAAGGGAAGACATTTTTCTGCTGATCGGGCTACGAACCTCCGAAGAGCGGCGAGTCTGCCAGTTAATCTCTGAACGTCTTTGAAACTTTTTGGGGACTGCATTTCGAGGATAACCGATATCTTTTCGGGATTTGCCTCTATCCCTCTTCGGTTTTCCATGTACCCCAAGAATTTGCCTGACCCAAGGCCAAAAGTGCACTTAGCGGGGTTAAGTCTCATGTTGTGGATTCTGACATTCCGAAAGCACTCTTCCAGATCTAATAAATGGTCTTCATCTCCCATGCTTCGGACAATCATATCATCCACATAGACTTCCATATTTCTTCCGATCTGATCTCTGAATACATTGTTCATCATCCGTTGATAAGTTACCCCGGCATTGATCAAACCGAATGACATGACTTTGTAGGCATAAATTGCTCGGTGTGTGATGAAGGATGTCTTCGGGATATCTGGTTTGTACATGACAATTTGATTATATCCGGAGAAAGCATCCATGAAGCTAATTAAAGTGTGTCCCGAAGTAGAATCGATTAACTGATCGATATTCGGGAGAGGATAATAATCTTTCGGACATGCTTTGTTTAAATCTATGTAGTCCACACACATCCTCCACTTCTCATTATGCTTTTTCACCAGTACCACATTGGCGAGTCATTCTGGATAAGTTATCTCATAAATAAAATTGGCAGCCAATAATTTTTCAATCTCTTCATCAATTACCTTCTGTCGTTCGGGAGCTATATTCCGCCTTTTCTGTTTGATGGGCTTGTGATTAGGATTGACACTCAATTTATGTTCGGCCACACTCCTGTCTATCCCCGACATATCAGCTGGTGTCCATGCGAAGATATCTGAGTATTCTCTGATTAAATTGATGAGTTTGGTTCTGACATTCGCCTGTAAACCAGTGCCGATCTGTATTGTTTTCGTGCCGTCTTCCCAGAATAGCGGTATCTCTTCAGTCTCTTCCGTAAATGGCTCTAGTTCAATCTTCATTGTGGTTTTCTGTTTACTGACCCCTACGGAAGTCGCCTGAATAGTCTGAAGATAACACCTGCGGGATAAATTTTGGTCTCCAGCAACTTCACCGATCCCATTCTCGGTAGGGAATTTCATTTTCAGGTGAGGGATTGAGGTGACCGCTTTCAGGGCTGACAGAGTTGTCCTTCCCAGGATAGCGTTGTAGTTGCTTTCCACCTGGACCACATAAAATCGTATCATGATAGAGCCCTGTTTGGGAGCCGTGCCGAAGATCGCTGGTAACTCTATCGTCCCTGCTATACGGACTGGGTTGTTCCCGAAGCCATATAATGGGGACTCATTGCAGATCTCCAGCTTCCTTCCCCCCAGATCCAACCAATTATACGCATGACTATAGAGTACATCAACCGAACTCCCATTATCCACCAGCATCCGTTTCAGATCCATGGTTGTTGCCTCTTTTTAAGTCTTTAATAAAAGAGCTCTAACTCGTGCAAGTATACACGGTCAACAAGTAATATAGAGGAAGTAGAGTATCGTCCCACAGAGAAAGGTTCAAATCAAATCACTATGCATCAATCTTATCACTTTATTTATTTGTCTAAACTATTGACTAAATTCTGTTGATTAAATTATTTCTAAATTAATTAATAATTAAAGACGCAATTACTAACAAAATATATCAAACTTGGAATTAATGGGATCCTAACTTCATTTAATAGTTCATCTAATTTACAATCATCACGCTAGAAGAATCTCATATCACAGGAAAATAGCCAAGGGCACTAAAATAGACATAACCATTTGTCAATGCATTATGACCAATTCATATAATATCCATACTCGATAGACATCATGTAATCACCACTATAATCAAAATCACTATATTTCTATGTGAAATTGCAATTATATTGATTTTAAGCACAAACCCTTATTTTGACTCTTATGGTGAAACAGTATATTTCTATCTGATTCACAAAATACTAAGCTATCAAATTAAGCCTCATATTCATAAGCTATCATGATTACAATCCAAACTTATATGTTATTTTTCAATTCCATACAAGTACTACAATCGAATGGTGATCAAGCATTCACACATGCAAAACAATCATGATAGAAATTCCTTATGATAAATAAATCAATCTAGTAATCAGGACTGTAATTAAACTACATATTAAAATCCGTTAGAATCCCATAATGGAGATTAGTTCATGACTGAACCAAAAGCCATTATGGGATCAAAACTATCCATGGAAAATAAACAATTAATTGAATTAAGAAGAAGTAGATTGATCAAACCCAATTATGAATAAATTCCAAAGTAAGCTTAACCCACATCAAAATCCTGAGCTTGAACAAAAGTAATCCACAAAATATCTCTAAGTTCTCTCTAAAGAAAAGTAGAATAATAACAATAAATCCCCCTCTATTCTAATGTTGCCCTAATTACATAAGATAAGCATTAAGTCCTTTTCCGTATCCAATTCTGTTTCTAGTAGATAAACTGCCGCACCTAAACTGCCTTTGGCGCCCCGACGCCATATCCAATTCATTTATAGCGCCCCGGCGCCATATTCCAAAATTACCAAAAATGCCCCTAGCTTCAAGTTTAGTTCCCAAACACCTGAATTGACCTTGTTACCCTTCCAATTCCCTCCTGCGCAACATAAACACAAAAACGAATAAAATGATAACAAAAATACTCAAAGATAACAACAAATTAAGCTCAAAAGCACTAAATTCGTAGGTATAAAACCTACTCATCAATGGTTCCAACTTGAGCTGTGATGACCAGGGCATCTTGATGCGGCATGACCATTCCCGAGGGGTAATCATCATCGGAGAAGGTTATGGGTTCGGTTGGGGTGGCCTTAGACTGTCCAGTCAATTGGTGAACTTCTCTACCGAAGGCTTTTCGTTTTCTGTTAGACAAAGTCGATATCGGTCTACCAGAGATAACATCGACAACTCCCTTGGCAGGGCCCGAAGGTGGTGGTGGTGTTATCCAATCGAAAAGACTTGGTTTATACTGATCAGCAACATAACAGTCCAAATTACCATTCCGTACTTGCTTTTCCAAAAAATCCTTCAACTGATAGCACTCCTCAGTGTCATGCCCCTTGGCTTCATGGTAATTACAATACCTATCTCCGTTCTTCTGTCTGGCGAAGACTCGGATCTTCGGGGGCTTTTCATAGAAAGGCTGATTCTTGATTTCCTTGATGATGACAGCTCGGCTCAAGGTCAGAGGGGTGTAGTCTTTGTCATTATCCCGATTCCCTCTTTCCTTCGGGCCTCCATTCTTTCGTTGCCGATTATCATAGAAATCTTTCTTGCCATTCCCTTTGTTCTCGCTGTATTTTTTATCAGCGTCTTCACCTCGGGGATCTCTCTGGTGAAAATCACCTGTATTTTTTGAGGTTCCCCGAAGGTTAGCAAGCGCCTTTTCTAGTTCAACAAACTTATCTACCTTGTCATAGGCTTCGGGTAGAGATTCGGGTGCCTTAGAAATAATCTCTTCGATCAACCTACTAGATTTATCCACGTTTAATCCCATGGTTAAGAAGTGGATAACCTGTTTCGGATCTATGCCATTGACTTAGGATACGGCCTCTCGAAATCTTTTAATATATTGTAGAAGTGTCTCATTCGGCCTCTGCTTAACCTGCACGAGGGACGTGATCATCTTGGCACGCCTCTTATTACTGCCGAATCGGGTGTGGAACTGCTCTTGTAAATGCAATCCTAATCTATCAATGTCATGCAAACATAAGTATAACGAAACATAAATGAATTCATCAATAACAACGTGCACCTACTCTATATGCATTAACTATCAACAAGTCAAACACAAAACAACAGAAAACAACCCCCAAACTTAAGTAAATCAATGCCCTCATTGAAAAAGCATAAAAAAAACGAAGAATGGGGGACTTCCCTGAACAAACTACGCTGCAGGAGGAACCTCCTCATCATTCTGGTCCTCATCATCACTGCGCTCCAAATCAGACGGAGGGAACACAGGTAAAACAGGTGCAGATGGGAACTAACTGGAATCAACCGAAGGATTCAGCCGAGCAAACATATTGACCATGGAAGTGTTGAATGAGACATTATACTCGTACATGGTATCTTGTCGCTCAGCCAAACGAACATTTTGGGCTTCGATATTGTAGAACCACCGATCAATCTCACGTTGGACCTCAAACGGGACTTCAAAACGAGGCGGTGCAGTATAAGAACTAGATGATGCAGGGTTAGGTGCTGGCTGAGCTGCAGGATCTGGCTGTGAAACTATAAATCCTAACCCACGCGGATGACTTTTACCTCCTGTCCATTTAACAGTATAGCGTATAATCATCTTGTGGTCCAGAACAGGCATAGGCGGCTACATCATCCTTCCATTTGACCCTCGCCCGTGCACAGAGAGCACAAATAAGAGAGGGATGTGGTAACCCACCAGTGGTACCACCCTCTGCAGCACGGATAATGGAGTTCCTAATAATAAGGCCAACGTTCATGGTCTTCCCAGTCACCAAACAATACAAAAGCACGGCTCTTTCCTTTGTCACATCGCTCACGTGAGTAGACGGCATTAGTTTAGCACACAAGAAAGCATACCACGCCTTTCCATACTGACTGAGCCTGGATTACGGAAAGTTCATGCTATCGCGCCCACGAGCTTTCCATGTTGTACCCGGCTGACACAAATCTTGAATTATCTGATCGTAGTCAGGTCCATTACGCACAAAAGCTGTGTACTCATTTCGAGAACCCGAATCTGCCAAGTCATAGATGTGATTAATCTCCGGGCAATCAAAATTCACAGTCTTTCCTCGCACTCGCACTGTAAACCCGTCACGGTCCTTAACATGCGCATAAAATTCCTTTACCACGGCTATAACTGCTGGATCCGGTTGTGCCGTGAACAAACCCCATCGACGCTCAACAATCATTAAAACCATCTCGCCATCTTGTGCAGTTGGTTGCAACCCCCGTTCTGGAACTAATGGCCGCTGTGTGAATTTAAGATATCTATCTTGCGCTTCTGCACTAGCAAATCGCTTCTTGTCAAAGGTCTTAGTTGGAGTAGAAGTAGATCCTTCCCCACGTTGTCTTTTGGATGCCATAGTTACCTGTTTAGGGCTGGAAGCCCTATTTTTTTTATAAATGCCGATTATAGCACCGGGGCGCCATATTTTGCCTTACCTTCAGCGCCGGGGCGCCATAAACAGTGTCTGGGTATTGGCTTTAGCGCCGGGGCGCCATACTCCTTTGTTTTATAGCGTCGGGGCTCCATAAACAGTACTTGTGAGTGAGCCTTAGCGCCGGGGCGCTATTCTTCTTCAGTATTATAGAGCCGGGGCGCTATAACTTTTTAGGCCGTTCTGCATTTGGCGCGGGGGCGCTGGATTTGTGTTTGATGACTACCTTCTTCCCATACTTAAGCAAACGTTGTCCAATTCAAGCTTGTACATGCTACAAAATACCCAAACACCCAAGTTAGTCCTAAAAAACATAATCAATTAACTAAACAAAGGAAAAACACAAAATTAAACCGCTGGGTTGCCTCCCAGGTAGCGCTAAGTTATAGTCAATTAGCTTGACTTTCTCTGAAGATCATGTTGTAGAAAGGACTAAGGTGACTTTCTGTCTGTTCACCTCATCCCCAAAGTAATGCTTCAACCTCTGTCCATTCACCTTGAACGATTGATCCGGAAATTTGTCGTATACTTCAATCGCGCCATGTGGAAAAATCGTCTTCACTGTGAATGGTCCTGACCATCTTGATTTTAGCTTCCCGGGAAAAAGTTTGAGTCTGGAGTTGAAAAGTAAAACCCTTTGACCCGGTTCAAATGTTCTTTCTATGATCTTACGATCATGCCAGTTCTTCACCTTCTCCTTGTACAGCTTCAAGTTTTCATATGCCCGTAATCGAAATTCGTCCAACTCATTGATTTGAAGTAGTCGTTTTTCCCCTGCAGCTGTTGAATTAAAGTTCAATTTACGAATTGCCCAATATGCCTTGTGCTCGAGCTCCATAGGAAGATGACAAGCTTTTCCATAAACAAGCTGAAATGGTGACATGCCCAACGGAGTTTTATAAGCAGTCCGATAGGCCCACACAGCATCATCCAGTTTCAAGGACCAATCCTTCCTCGTCGGATTCACAATTTTTTCGAGGATTCTTTTTACTTCTCGATTGGATACTTCAGCCTGTCCGTTCATCTGGGGGTGATAAACTGTAGCAATACGATGATTTACCCCATACTTGGCCAGCAACGCTGTGAACTGCCTGTTGCAGAAATGACTACCTTCATCGCTAATAATGGCCCTAGGAGTCCCAAATCTAGTGAAAATACTTCGATGCAAAAACTTTAGGACTACCTTGGCATCATTTGTCGGGAGTGTTGTCACTTCTACCCATTTAGACACATAGCCAACGGCTAACAAGATGTAGAGATTACCGCACGAAGACACGAAAGGGCCCATGAAATCAATCCCCCAAACGTCGAAAACTTCTACTTCAAGGATTGTATTCAAAGGCATTTCATTCCTCTTTGAAATATTACCTACTCTCTGACATCTATCACACCGCTGAACAAAATTGTATGCATCTTTAAAGATTATCGGCCAGTAAAATCCTGCTTGAAGTATTCTAGCCGCTGTTCTCTCTCCGCCATAATGTCCTCCATACACAGAAGAATGACAATCATGTAAAATCCCTTCGGTCTCACTATACGGGATACACCTTCTTATCATTTGATCAGCACACTGTTTAAACAAATACGGCTCATCCCATATATACCATTTAACATCATGCAGGAACTTTTTCTTTTGGTGTCCCACCAAGTCAGAAGGTATCATCTTACTCACCAAGTAATTTGCGTAATTCGCAAACCATGGCACTCCCCCTTGCACCACAAATAACTGCTCATCCGGAAAGGATTCATTAATTTCAACTTTGCTGTCTACCTCCCTTTCTGGCTGCTCTAGTCGAGACAAGTGGTCTGCCACTTGGTTTTCGGTACCCTTCCTATCCTTGATCTCCAAATCAAATTCTTGCAAAAGCAATATCCACCTGATCAACCTGGGCTTTGCATCCTTCTTCGCCACTAGGTGTCGAATTGCCGAGTGATCCGTATACACTATCACCTTTGTGCCTATCAGATATGACCTAAATTTATCAAAGGCGTACACCACTGCTAATAACTCTTTCTCTGTGGTGGTGTAGTTTAACTGTGCATCTGTAAGGGTCTTGTTGGCATAGTATATCACATGAAACATCTTTTCCTTCCTTTGCCCCAAAACAGCCCCTACTGCGTAATCACTGGCATCACACATAAGCTCAAACGACAACTCCCAATCTGGTGCTGTGATAACTGGTGTTGACGTTAACTTATTCTTTAAATGCTCAAATGCCTGCATGCAAGCCTCATCAAAATTAAACTGTGCATCCTTCTCCAATAAACTGCACAATGGTTTATTTATCTTGGAGAAGTCCTTGATGAATCTGCGGTAGAAGCCTGCATGTCCAAGAAAACCGCGGACACCTTTTACTGACGTAGGTGGAGGTAAATTTTCAATAGTTTCCAGCTTTGCCCTATCCACCTCAATCCCTTTCTTTGAAACTTTGTGTCCCAGTATGATTCCTTCTTGTACCATAAAATGGCACTTCTCCCAATTCAGTACTAAGTTTGTCTCAACACATCTCTTTAAAACCATTACCAAATTTTCAAGACATAGATCGAAAGAATCACCAAATACCGAGAAGTCGTCCATAAATACCTCAACATTCTGTTCGACCATGTCTGAAAAAATCGCTGTCATACATCTCTGAAAAGTGGCTGGAGCATTGCACAACCCGAAAGACATCCTTCTAAAGGCAAAAGTACCGTATGGACATGTAAAAGTAGTCTTTTCCTGGTCTTCTGGAGCTATCATAATCTGATTGTAGCCTGAATAATCCCCCGTGGATATGTGATAGATCTATCAGCTAGCTGTAGGGAAATATTTGTTGGCCTTGGTTCCGGTAATCCCAACTGACTGAATACTGACAACGGCATCAGGTTGATACTTGCCCCAAGATCACACAAACATTTATCGAAGCTCATCTTTCCGATCGTGCATGGAATTGTGAAACTGCCCGGATCTTTCAGCTTTGGAGGTAGTTTACGCTGAAGCACTGCACTGCATTCCTCCGTCAAGGCCACTGTTTCAAATTCATTTAATCTTCTCTTCCTTGACAATATACCCTTCATGAACTTTGCATAACTTGGCATTTGTTCCAATGCCTCCGCGAAAGGTATGTTGATCTGCAGTTTCTTAAAAACCTCCAAAAACTTTCTGAACTGATTATCATCCCTCTGCTTGTTCAATCTCTGAGGATATGGAACTTGAGGGTGAACTTGTGGTACTGTAGTCACGGGCTTCTTATCTGAACTCACTTTATCCTTCTCTATTTTCTGTGACTCGGACTCATCCTTCTTCTCTTCAATATCTGTCTCAGCTTCAACCCCAATGTCATCCCCTTGTGAATTAGGTACTGCTGTGCCCGGTGTAGTTCATGTATATTGCTTTCCAGATCTAAGTGTAATGGCCTGACACTGTTCTTTACCCTCTCTCCGTGGATTTGTCTCTGTATTACTTGGCAATGCACCCTGGGGTCTATTGTTAAGCATAGTCGCCATCTGCCCCATTTGAGTTTCCAAATTTTTAATAGCCACTGCTTGGCTTTTGATCATCACCTCTGTGTTTGCCATGTACTTCAACATCATCTCCTCCATTTCTGATTTCTTTTCCTGCGGAGGTGCATATGGAGTAGGATGTTGTTGTTGAGAATATCCCGGTGGAAAAGGTGGTTGTGGAGCAGACTGTTGCTGCGCTGGCTGAAACTGACTATTCTGCTGAAACTGCTGCTGCTGATTTCCTTGGTTGTTTGACCAACTAAAGTTTGGATGGTTGCGGTTGTTGATGTGGTATGTGTTCTGAAACTGACCTTGGTCTTTCCTATAAGTGTTCACATACTGCACCGACTCCGAGTTGATAGCACATTGATCTGTTGAATGCGACCCCGCACAAATCTCACATACGAAGGCAACTGACTTGGATTTGCTATCTGACAACGAATCTATTTTCTTCGCCATAGCCGCCATCTGTGCTGACAACTGAGTAATAGCATCCACTTCCAACAAACCTGTAACTCTGGGCTGTTGCATTCTGGCTGTAGGATTCTGAAAATCATTAGCTGCCATAGTTTCAATAAGATTGTAAGCTTCGTTATAGCTCTTCGCTCCCAACGCTCCTCCTGCATCTGCATCTACCATCTGCCTCGATTGCCATCCCAATCCACTGTAAAATGTATTGATCACCATCCAATCTAGCATCCCATGGTGCGGACACTTCCTTAGCAGCTCTTTGTACCTATCCCAAGCCTCGTATAAGGACTCACCCTGTTGTTGCTCAAACTGAGAATTTGCTGTCCTCATTTTTGCAGTTTTTGCCATGGGAAAAAACTTTGCTAAGAACTTCTGCGCTAGGTCCTCCCATGTAGTGATTGATCCTGGCGGCAAAGAATGAAGCCAACTTCTCGCTCTATCTTTCAATGAGAATGGAAACAGTCTAAGTCGAATGGCATCCTCCGTCACCCCATTGTACCTGAATGTATCGCATATTTCAATGAAGCTCAAGAGATGCTCATTAGGATCGTCTGTAGCAGCGCCACTAAACTGGACCGAATTCTGCACCATTTGAATGGTGCCCGATTTTATCTCAAAAGTATTTGCTGCTATCGCCGGTCTGACTATGCTAGACTGCAATCCAGTGATGTTTGGCATGGAATAATCCCTCAAAGCTTTATGTTCCTCTCTTTGCTCAACTCTCTGTTCTTCCGCCATATTTGGTGTAATAACTTCCAACTGTGCTTGCAAATTTCTACGCACTCTTGCTTTCCAACCTCTTCCGTTAATATTATCCTGAGCTGGTGTCAATTCTGAGTTGGATGATCGTGTGTGCATAAAAATTCTACAAGTACCTGAAACCAAAACAAAAATAAAAATAGAAATGAGATAAGAATAGATTTGTCTAAGTCAAACAATATAGCTTAAAACTGATGATAATACTAAAAATCTAACGCCTGTCCCCGGCAACGGCGCCAAAAACTTGTTGCCTCTTTTTAAGTCTTTAATAAAAGAGCTCTAACTCGTGCAAGTATACACGGTCAACAAGTAATACAGAGAAAGTAAAGTATCGTCCCACAGAGAAAGGTTCAAATCAAATCACTATGCATCAATCTTATCACTTTATTTATTTGCCTAAACTATTGACTAAATTCTGTTGATTAAATTATTTCTAAATTAATTAATAATTAAAGACGCAATTACTAACAAAATATATCAAACTTGGAATTAATGGGATCCTAACTTCATTTAATAGTTCATCTAATTTACAATCATCACGCTAGAAGAATCTCATATCACAGGAAAATAGCCAAGGGCACTAAAATAGACATAACCATTTGTCAATGCATTATGACCAATTCATATAATATCCATACTCGATAGACATCATGTAATCACCACTATAATCAAAATCACTATATTTCTATGTGAAATTGCAATTATATTGATTTTAAGCACAAACCCTTATTTTGACTCTTATGGTGAAACAGTATATTTCTATCTGATTCACAAAATACTAAGCTATCAAATTAAGCCTCATATTCATAAGCTATCATGATTACAATCCAAACTTATATGTTATTTTTCAATTCCATACAAGTACTACAATCGAATGGTGATCAAGCATTCACACATGCAAAACAATCATGATAGAAATTCCTTATGATAAATAAATCAATCTAGTAATCAGGACTGTAATTAAACTACATATTAAAATCCGTTAGAATCCCATAATGGAGATTAGTTCATGACTGAACCAAAAGCCATTATGGGATCAAAACTATCCATGGAAAATAAATAATTAATTGAATTAAGAAGAAGTAGATTGATCAAACCCAATTGTGAATAAATTCCAAAGTAAGCTTAACCCACATCAAAATCCTGAGCTTGAACAAAAGTAATCCATAAAATATCTCTAACTTCTCTCTAAAGAAAAGTAAAATAATAACAATAAATCCCCCTCTATTCTAATGTTGCCCTAATTACATAAGATAAGCATTAAGTCCTTTTCCGTATCCAATTCTGCTTCTAGTAGATAAACTGCCGCACCTAAACTGCCTTTGGCGCCCCGGCGCCATATCCAATTCATTTATAGCGCCCCGGCGCCATATTCCAAAATTACCAAAAATGCCCCTAGCTTCAAGTTTAGTTCCCAAACACCTGAATTGACCTTGTTACCCTTCCAATTCCCTCCTGCGCAACATAAACACAAAAACGAATAAAATGATAACAAAAATACTCAAAGATAACAACAAATTAAGCTCAAAAGCACTAAATTCGTAGGTATAAAACCTACTCATCAATGGTTCTAACTTGAGCTGTGATGACCAGGGCATCTTGATGCGGCATGACCATTCCCGAGGGGTAATCATCATCGGAGAAGGTTATGGGTTCGGTTGGGGTGGCCTTAGACTGTCCAGTCAATTGGTGAACTTCTCTACCGAAGGCTTTTCTTTTTATGTTAGACAAAGTCGATATCGGTCTACCAGAGATAACATCGACAACTCCCTTGGCAGGTCCCGAAGGTGGTGGTGGTGCTATCCAATCGAAAGGACTTGGTTTATACTGATCGGCAACATAACAGTCCAAATTACCATTCCGTACTTGCTTTTCCAAAAAATCCTTCAACTGATAGCACTCCTCAGTGTCATGCCCCTTGGCTTCATGGTAATTACAATACCTATCTCCGTTCTTCTGTCTGGCGAAGACTCGGATCTTCGGGGGCTTTTCATAGAAAGGCTGATTCTTGATTTCCTTGATGATGACAGCTCGGCTCAAGGTCAGAGGGGTGTAGTCTTTGTCATTATCCCGATTCCCTCTTTTCTTCGGGCCTCCATTCTTTCGTTGCCGATTATCATAGAAATCTTTCTTGCCATTCCCTTTGTTCTCGCTGTATTTTTTATCAGCGTCTTTACCTCGGGGATCTCTCTGGTGAAAATCACCTGTATTTTTTGAGGTTCCCCGAAGGTTAGCAAGCGCCTCTTCTAGTTCAACAAACTTATCTACCTTGTCATAGGCTTCGGGCAAAGATTCGGGTGCCTTAGAAATAATCTCTTCGATCAACCTACTAGATTTATCCACGTTTAATCCCATGGTTAAGAAGTGGATAACCTGCTTCGGATCTATGCCATTGACTTCGGATACGGCCTCTCGAAATCTTTTAATATATTGCAGAAGTGTCTCATTCGGCCTCTGCTTAACCTGCACGAGGGACGTGATCATCTTGGCACGCCTCTTATTACTGCCGAATCGGGTGTGGAACTGCTCTTGTAAATCGTCCCATGAGCGCACCGATGCAGGAGGAAGGGAGATGACCCATTCTCGAGCAGTTTTCTTCAGGGTGGACAGGAATAGATGGCACATGGCCGCTTCATTATGACCATGGAAGAGCATGGCCTGCTCAAAAGTGAAGGTGTAGTCATGGGGGTCTCCCGTTCCGTCGTACATCTCTAGGTTTGAGGGGACTTTATTCCTTCTATCGATCTTCGCGTTAGCCAGGTCTCGGGTGAAAGGAGAGGACCGAGGTTTCTTTGCTCCGGGAGGTTGATTTATAGCCCTTCGAGGAGATGATTCTCCTGTATGACTTCTTTCAGGGCTTCTTCGGAAACCTTCACAACGGTCCCTTCTTGATGGTCATCGGGCTCGTTTTCTTAGATCTCTGGTATAGATAGTGTCAGATTGGACCAGGCTGTCGTCTCGATGTCGCCTGCGAGACCGGTCATCTCTTCGTCGGTGGGGGATAGAACGGGAGGCCGAACCTCCCTCGCTCAATAGATTCTGTCCGGCTTCGTTCAATTCCATGTACTGTTTGTCAAGCTCTTCTTGCTGGAGATCGAGAGCTCTTTTCCGGTCAAGAATCTGTTGGAGACGTTGTTCCCTCTCTACCGCCGTCTCATGATGTGATCGAGACTGAGTTGGTCCATTATGATCATGGTGGCTTCGCTGTGAGCGTGAAGTTTCCATACGAGCTTGCTCTGGTTAGCCAAACAGATTACTACTAAAAGCGGCCCTCCTTCTAGCGCCAATGTTAACGCTTGATTCTGTCCGCGCGTCCAATCAACTCGCCGGACGTGTACCTGCACAAAAGTCCCGACGGCTTGGGCCGCCTTGGACTCCTCCGGTGTAAGAGTGAGGGTAAAATAGTATCGTACCTTGCCTTCATTGTTATTCCAGTATTTATAGGATTCACTTGGCTAATTACTGCTCCTATTAGGAGTGTTCTGCCCAGAATCCTTATTGGGCCCGGATTCAATTACCTTGATCCAACAGAAATATTATTTGGTAAGGACATAAGATACTGGCCCAAGCCTTTTCGGACTTTTGAGTCCTCTTATAATCCACTAAGCATTATGGGCCTTTGGGCCGAGCCCAATGTAAGGAGCCCGATCAAGCCAGATAGGATTTATATCCGAACAATATATATATTAAAATTGTTATCTGTTACAAAGATGAAAGAATTACAATAATAGAATTAAAATAGTAATTCTTTCAAACAAAATAACAAATAATCGGGAAAAATGGTCAATCTTAACAACAACGCTAGTGGACACCATACAAACTCCTGACATACAGTCACATTCGCAAAATAATAATAGAATACCCAGATCTGGACTGTTCTTCAACACGTACAACGAAAACAAGCCACCACAATAGCGCTAATTCTAAATTTGAACAATTTATCTTCAATAATTCATACACCGAAAAAAATCTCATGAACAGAAAAAAAAATATCCCAAACGGAAAAAACAAAATCACCCAAATGAAGAAAGTAAAATCTCCCAAAAGATGATAATGACATCCCCTCACAAAAAAAAGAAAAAAAAATTAATCATCTCATGAAAAAAATATGTCCCGCAAAAGGAAAAAACAAACTATATAAGAAGGAAGAATAATTTATTCGATCAAAATAAGAGAGATCTAGGAAGCCGAGTTGAGTAGGACACAATATATTATTAGTCGAGTTTAAGCAAATTTAGACGAGCTGAGTTTGAGTCGGATACAAAATAGTATAAGCCGAGTTAAGCAAGTTTAGACTATCCCAATTTAAACAAGTCAAACTTGAGTTTGACACAATATAGTACGAGCTGAATTTAAGCGAGTTTAAACGAGCTGAGTTTGAGTTGGGCACAAAATAGTATGAGCTGAGTTTATGAGCTCCAGTATTCCCATTTTTTAAGGTTAAAACAGAACCACATAGTGCAATTTTATTGATAAAAATATAGCAAATAATATTTTACAACTAACAAAAATGTCAAAATGTACACTCATATTAGTAACTGATGCGTAAATTAGATACCTAGAAGCTAGGGTTTTGGACAACCCTAGATTTGTTGATTGTGACTAGCCACGAGTTGACTTTGACCGCCGTTGACCGCCTTGAACCTATAAAAAGTCCACCGTAATTGGGATGCTTCGGAAGGACTTTCTGATACTTAATGTTGTTTTCCAGAGGCACTTAAAGATCTAGAAGGAGGTTGAATAGATCCTCTTTTTAAAATTTAACTTATTAAGGATATTACCAAATAATTAGTTAATCAGAATTGATTAAGCATAACAGAATATGTTTTTAGAAAACCCCCCTAAAGATTAAAAGAAATCTCAGTTCTAAATTTAGTTCATTTGGTTTTAAGTCACACAAACAATTTAAATAATATGACAGAAAATAAGTGCAGAAAAGTAAATGAGACAAGCGAGATTTTAAGTAGTTTGGAGACTGAATAACTCCTAGTCCACTCTTTTACTTCGACACGTAGGAAATCCACTAAGGATATAGATCACTCAGATCTTCAAAACTTGAACCACTAAGGTTCCTTCGAGTCACTTAGTCTCGGAATGGTCACTCAGACCAGGATACTTAGTCCTTTGAATCACTAAGATTCCTTCAAGTCAGTTAGTCTCAGAATAATAGTCATAAAGACCAGGACACTTAGTCCTCTATTAATTGATTGTTGTTAAGAGGTGTTTGCCTAAATCTATACCAGCAAAATACACAAGTATACGCAGTCCACAAGTAATATAATGATAAGAGAGTGTCGAACCCACAAAGAATTATTTAATAATAATTACCAAGTACTAACTTATAATCAAATTAATTTTATTTAAACAATTCTATTAAAGTTGTTGAATTTTAAAAATAAAGTACTAAACTAACTATTCGCTAACTACCAAGAATTGAATTCAGATAAAAAGGCTTAAGATTACAGTTTTTCTTAATGTTTCACTTGAATTAATACACTTCTTATTAAGTTATGTTAATTATTCCGGATTGTTAATCAAGAATTCATCAATATTTATAACCATCTCTCGATGTATCATAAACAAATTAACTTAAATTCACAGATGATAGAATTAAGGTGAACACCCTGGTTAACTAATTCACTATATCTCTATGTGAATTATAATTAAAGAGGATTTACAGCACAGGTTCCTTATTAGATTACATGCGGCGTATAGGTATATCTCTATTCTAGACATAAATTATGAGTTCCATCACCATGCAAAAAACACAATCACATGCTATTATGATCAGATCTAAATCTATAATACATCTCTCGAGTTTATATAGATTATCACGGTAATTGTTGATCAGACAATTAAGCAATTAATCACAAATCATAATAGACAATCTGATAATAATCAACAATAATTAATAAGGAAGCATATTAATAAAAGCTACGCAATAAGTTCCATTGTAATCTTAAAAAGAAATTAGTTCATGACTGAATTAAAATTCACAGTCCACAAGTAAACCATCATCCAAGAATTACAAAATAAAAAGATAAAAGGAAAAAGGAAAAACTCTTTTGAAGCAATCTTTGATATCCTCCTTAGCCTCCTATCTTGATCTTCCTTCGTGATAATCTTTTACTTCAAGCCTCCAATCCTTCTTCAATTCTAGGGTTAGCAAAAAGTAGCAAGATTCCTTTCTAATGGTCTAAAAACATCTATTTATAGCCTCTAGTTAAAATTCTAAACCAATTAGAAGTTACAAAACCAAGTTCCATTCGAATTGGACAAAAATCAAGCTTTTCAACATTCCGTCTTGGCGCTGCTGCGCCAGGTTTGGCCTAGAAAGCAGCGTTTCCGCGCCCAAATGGCAGAGACCTTTTTTTTTCTTCTGCACACCAGCGCGGTCGTGCCCAAAATATACTAGGAACTAGCGCGGCCGCACCCGTCCAAATTCTACTTCGACGTCTGTTGGTAAAATAACTACAACTTTTTCATCTGAACTCCGATTGAGACTATTCAAGATGTTCCGGAAAGCTAAGAAGTATATCTACAACTTTTATTCTTTGAGAATTGAGAGATTCGGGCTGGATCAAGGTCGAAATTGGGCTTCAAGTAGCTGCTATGTAAATGACAACTCCAAACTTTGATCTCTGTTGATATCAAGGCCATAACTTTCGATCCGTGAGGAGTTACGGGACGTACCAGCTATTAAATCGAAGCTCTCGATAAGCTCTACAATAAAATTTAAATCCCAAGCCATGAACATGCATCCAACTTGACATTGAAAACCCTTCAATCTTCCCTTATTGCATTTGCTTGCATATTTTACTCCAAAAGATGTCTGGATTGCGTTTCCTTGCTTATTCCTACAAAATAACATAAAAACACTATAAATACCTAATACTAACTTAAAATACTTAAGAACTCACAAATTATCCAGTCAAATGTACTCACTTCGTATGTATAAAACCCACTCATCAAGAGGTGTTGCTAAGTTGGCAATATGATCTTCTCCTCAGGTACTTAGCAACTTGAACTAGTTGTTCAAAATCGTAGAGTTAGTCTTTTAGACTTTGGCAGAGCTTAGACTTTTTGATCAGAGTTCGTCACTTTGAATTTGAATCTTTGTTGCCTTTTATAGTTTATCGAAAAATCTTCCCGTTGCTAGGTTTCCGTTGGCGCATTTAATGCTCAGATATTTTGGGATCCTTGATGTTGACATTTTAAGTTGCTAAGTCAGCTGCTTTTTGTCTTGAGTCTATCACATCAAGCTGCAAACTCACCTACCACATGTGAGTTGTCGCTTTCAGCAAACTAGCTAGTAGACACATCTTCCGATCTTCGATTTCAACCAAGGATGTTTGGTGAATGCATCAGAACCTTCAATCAGTAACGCTTCAATGTCGGTCTTATTGTTAGACCTGACTTTACTCTACGAAATTGACAAAACGTAGAGTTTGCTCTACGTTCTGCTCTTTTATGGGGTTTACTTTACGGAGAGTGTTGAATTCTACGAATGAACTCTACAATCAGCTCTACGAGGATTTTCTCTACGATCCTGGAGTTGACTTTACGACCTTACAAGCAAAGTTCAAAGAAGCATAGGTGCACGGGGAGCAAAGGTGCTTGGAGAGTATAAGTACTCAAAGTTTGTGGGAACTTATTTTTGTAAAGGGGATTAATTTTAAACAAAGTTATTAATAAACGAGTCTCCAATACTAGTTGGTATTGGACGTGGATTAGGCTACTAGAATAGAGGTTAGGGGCCGAACCACGTAAAAATTCCTTGTGTTCATGCATTTAATTATTTCTCTTTAATTGTTCATTACATACTTAATTTTGAATGGTAAAACATAATCTTAATACTTGAACACGTATATTTCATCAGAAAATTATTAATTTCAACTCAGGTCATTATTTGGTATAATTAAATTAATTTATAAAACTGTCAGTAAAAACTGTCTTTGTTAAATCTGATAAACTGGTCATCCAGCAAGCTGAATTCATAAATACAATACAACATATTGCATTTTTAAACAGAAAGTTTTTGACAGATTACTTAAATTGCAAAAATTTGATATCATTTGTTTCTACATTTATTCAACCACTTCAAAGTGTGTCTATCTGAATTTCAAAAAGTATATATAAATGAGACTCTTTGGATAAAATGTATAGAATAGAGTGGGATGCAACAAAGTGTAAACTCAATTTGATGTGAAGTCTTAACTTGTCAATGGGCTGCTGAGATTTAGTCTAAAGCTATTCTCCGGAGTCCGGGGTTAAGTCTTTATTTGTTCCATTCAAAGTTATGAAATACATCAAAATTCAAGAGATGTGTGCTAAGGAACTGAGCAGAAAAATTCAAAGCATTATAATTACCCAGATGACTAATTCCTTTATACCTATACAATAATCTCAACACAATATCTCAGATATAACCTTTTTTTATTTATTGGATCGGTCTATTTTGATCTCCATTATGTTTTTTTCTAGCAAAAAGTAAATTTTAGATTTCTAAGGCCTCTTACTTGATCTAATTAGATTAGATTCTAGAATCCTATTATGTATTGCGACAATTTTATGTCGAATTACAGTTGCAAGACATATTAATAGATGAGATTATAAGAGTGACGACCTTTTACATATCACTTTAAAAGGGTTACCAGTAATATTTATGACAACCAAAAAGTTGACACAAACATTTCGCAATATATATTATTTTTCTTAGATTTTAAACAACCGTTCCTTTTAAAATATCAAAAAATTGGGGAATTAATTTATCAGGCTCAAAATGATGTAATATTTAATAATAAAATAATGAAATGTTTGTAATGCCACTAATAAAAATAATAAAAATTATGACATAATTATATGACTTATCTCGAGAGGGGAATTAATTTATTAATGACACTATAACGAAATTTAATTATGACAAGTCATATATTCTCCTTCTCGAGATAATTTTTTAACTCATGTTTCCTTCAGTAATTTTAAAAAAAAAATCAAAACTTCTAATAATTCTTATATATTGCAAGTCACATATGTCAAACAAAAAGTGACTCCAAATAGGACTATATAATTTACTTTACTTTTGCAAGAGAGTCATTAAAAGAATATAAAAATTTATAAAACTTTATTTAATTTAATATAGTGGAACACAATTATCACATATCAATGTGTTGATGATAAGTTTATTTATGAGATATATTTGAAACTTAAAATGTGATAATTCTAACATTTTTTTAAAATTAAAATCATATAATTTATGTGTAGTCTTGTTATGAATTGTAAATTTTTTTTTGGTTAAATTACGATTTAACGTACATTAATTAATGATATTGAATAAGATTATAACACTAACCTACTATATTAAATATCTAATTAAAAGAATTATTCATAAAGGAGTAACTTACAAGGAAAATGTCGAAATATAAAATCATAAGATATGATTTTAATTATGTATTATTTTTGATGGTTAAGATTTATTTATTTCTTTACTTTCCACTCATTTTAAAATTTTGAAACACAACACAAGTGTTTTGTCCTCTTCTTCTCTTTTCCCCGCATTTTAAAACAGGGTACTTCTCCCACTTCATCAGTCCGTCCACGTCTCTTTAACATTTATAGCCGCCAATATGGAATATATTCAGTATAGCTCGTTTTTAACATTATTACATTATTTTATTTCCTCCCCTTACCAATTCCTTCACCTTTCCTTTCCCACTCCAAATGTAAACAAACTCCATTTCTTCTGCTTAATGTTTAGAGAGAAAAAGTAGTGAGAGAAACACAAAAAATGGCGATACCTGTAATAGAGAGATTTATATACTCGCCACAAGAATCTTTGATTCTTATTACGGCGGTTCTGATAAACGGCGTAGCGTTATACACGGCGGGATTTATGGAAACCAGAGGGACCCACATGCAGTATTCCAAATTCTGGAATCAAATGAAATCTAGTTCTGATAGTCAGACTCCGGCCAAAGTCTCCAGTAGGATTGGGATGCTTATTTTTTATACGCCGGCGTTTCTCGGCGGCGTTATTGGTTTGGTGCTCTTTCCCGATGAGAGTCTCAGATTTGTGCTGCTGGCGTCATGTCTGACCATTCATTTTCTCAAGAGGGACCTTGAGGTAATTTCACTCACCATTTGTTACTCATTTTGGAGAAGTGTTATTTTTAAAAGTAAAATTTTGGTACAAGACCCACGTACTGTACTCTGTTTGTGTATAGTTTGTATATACAGAGTTACTCATTTTCGTGTCGGTATTAGAGAACTCAAGAGTTTAAGTCACAATTGTTTATGTATAGTTTGTATGCATAGAGCTACTCATTTTCATGTCGGTATTAGAGAATTCTAAGAGTTTTAGTTGCATTGCAATTTTTTTTAAATTACAACTAAATTCTAAAATTTAAGATTAAAAGTTTGTTCAGTTACTAAAGTTTGGGACGGTAGTGTTTGAACGTTCAAACACGCACGCTGTACCATTTTTAGTGCGTTGACGTTTGCGTTTGTGTCTCAGATGTTGCGTTTTGAGTTAATAAGCTGTGTTCGCAATAAGGTACTTCTAGACTAACAAATTTTTTAAATGTGTTTAGACTTTAAAACAATGTTTTGAAACGTGGACCGGCCTGGCCGGTTCAACCGGTTGAACCGGGAACCAGTCCTATGTCCGGTTTGGTTTGGCCCGGTTGAACTAGTTTGGTCAAAACCTGGATTAAACCGGCTGACCACGGTCGAACCGGTGATTCAACTAGTAAAACCGGTTAAGTTGACCTAATGAATCAATTTTTAATTATTTTTTACTTTCTCCGTCCCTAAAAGGATGACTAACTGTACAAATATTTTTGTCTCCAAAAGAATGAGATAAAATACGTAACTAAGTTATTTAGTGAGGTTCATTAGTATAAAAAAAATAAAAGTACTCATCCCTGTATATAATAATGTACACTAAGGATAAATTTTAAACTTTTTTACTTTTTTTTTCTTTTTCTAATTTTAGTTTTCTTAATATGTATGCAAATTGTACTTTGCTCATTCATTTGAGGACGAAGGGAGTAATATTTTTTTGGTGCCAATGTTTTTTAATGTCAAAATTAACCACTTTTAGTACTATTGTAACACAAATTCATTATATTTTAGTTTATCGAAAATGAGATGTTTTAAAATTTTATTGATTATTATTAATAATATATATTTTTATATATTTATGACGTCATTAGTTCAATAACATCCATTCACCCGGTAACTTTTCTCGTTCGATGATCGAACCGAGTCTAATAACATTGTTTTTAAACACACTACACGTTCCAAACACCACGTAACCAAACATACAAAAAGAAAATCTAACCAGTCATACGGATAAATTCCTCTACCCAAATAAGCATTTACCCGCTTTCTTATTATATTGTTGTTTTTGTGAAAATAAATGGTACTAGAAAATTATGATTAAATGTAATGGTTAAAAACTTGTTTTAGTTGTCTAGTTTTTGTTTGTTTTTTGTTTTTTTTTGTTTTGTTTTTTTTTTCTTCCTTCTGCTGATTAGTTGATTAATTATGTGCTTGTTGATACTCGAGTATTAAATTTGACATCATAGGAGGGTAATGTAGCAAAAAGTAATAGAGGGGAGGCAGAGCTTGACCCCAAATGATAAAAGTATGCTATAGAAATAGATAAAGTATAATAAAAGTATTCTATAGAAATAGTCCGTTATACTAGTTATACTAAGTTACTGGTATAAATAGTCCATTATATATATTAACCAGTATAAATGCAGTGTTCTAAAAATCGTTAGAAAAACTTATGTGGTGGTGATAACAGTGGCGGGATGGGGGGATGGAGAGACACTTAGCGCCTAAGCTAAGCTGCCTAGACGGTGTCTATGCATTTTATTAGGCAATCACATTTACTTACTTTTATTATATATTATATATTCTTGTAATACTAGATATAATTTTTTTAAAATTTTACATGAAAAATTACAGAAAAGAAAAATACTTTCAAGACTTGACAAATTCATTTCAAGTAATATAGAACTTTAAAGTCTTTATTAAATCGATGCGGTAGAGGTTTGATTTCGCCTAGATGCTTAGCCAAATTTAGACGGTAGAGAACTTGCCTAGCGCCTAGGCGGTGATTAAGCGGACCTAGGTGGAAATTTTTAGAACATTGTATAAATAATTCAGTTCCATTCATAATTGATCAGCAGTTATTGATCAGCGGTTTTCTGATCAAAATCTAACATGATGAATTCTTGAATAGGTGTTATTCATTCACAAATACAGCGGCAGCACTGCAGTTGATCATTCAATTGTTATCTCTTTCCTTTATTTCATCACCACGACAGGCATGATCTACGCTCAATACCTAAGCAGAGAATTACCTGAACCATCGGTTGATCTAAAGTATGCTGGAGTTACCCTGTTCCTCATAGGAATTACTGGTAATTTCTACCACCATTACATCCTGTCGCAACTAAGAAAGGCGGGTGAAAAAGCCTACAAGATTCCCCGAGGCGGTCTATTCAGTCTAGTGATTTGTCCACATTATTTGTTCGAAATTCTGGGGTTTTTAGGGATCTGCTTCATTTCTCAAACGATTTACGCGTTCTTTTTTTCCTTGGGAATGACTGTTTATTTGGTGGGGAGGAGCTATGCCACGAGGAAATGGTACGTGGAAAAGTTTGAAGATTTTTCGAAAGATGTAAGGGCTCTTATTCCGTATGTTTATTAGGTGATAAATTTTGTTTGGAAAGTACTGCACAACATCAAAAATAAAACTTTTTTTTTGTTATGGTTTTCCCCACCTATTTTGTTAATTTTGTAAGGTGATGCTCTCAAATTTTTGATTTCAAAAAGTGTTTCAAATGATATGTCACCATAACATTGGTTAGGTAGATCTCATGTGATTGGCTAGATAATAAATTATTATTACAATATATGTCATGTCATTTGAGACACATTTGCGACAAAAAATTTAAGACTTCTAGCATTACTCAATTTTGTATGTAGTTACTTCGTTGCCTAGCTAGAATTAATGTTGGCTAGGATCTAAAATTTCTATGTTAATGTTTAATACTCTGTTTTCATTACAAACTTATGGATATATTTTGATTTTTTAGAGTCAATTTGTGAAATATTTACATTCAAAATTAATAAGAAGTTATTTTGTTTAAATAGAAACAACTATATATAGCAATTGTAAACTTAATATAAAGTACAAGTTTGACCCCGTGCAAGGCACATGTTAGTTTATATAACTTTTTTCGCAAATGATAATTTTTTATTGACATATATTTATCATTTTTCATTGACATAATACAATATAATATTAAAGATAATTTGGATCATCATATTTTACCACAATTAAAGGAAATTTAATTACTTTTATTACTTGGTTATTAAAATTACAAATTAATTTTGAAGGAATTTTCCATATTTCTACCTCCACAATTTGAGATAAATTAATTACATTTATACGATTTTTAAAATTATATATCTTTTATTATTTCAAGAAGAAACTTTTCATATTCTTCTTTCATGATTCAAGAGAAATTAATTGCAATTATTAGTTATCGTATTAAATATAATATTGACCGGTCGAGTTAACTCATGACCACCCGAGTTAATTCATTCTAATTGATGAGTTAACTCGGGTGGTCATGAAGTATGCTTGTTGGTCAGATTTTTATATATAATGTATAAATTATTTTTTTTATTCTAAATTATAAGATCATTATTGACTTTTTAAAGTCAATTTAACATATTTTCAACCAAGACAGATGAAAGTGAATAAGTGCTTGCAATAAGCTTCTAAATAAGCAAATATTTTAAGTTTAAATTATGTCCAAACTTCCTCGAATTTTAAAAGTAGACGTATATGAAAATCAGTTGAGTTTGATACTCGTAATTTTTTTATGAGACTATAAAACTTTATATAAGTTTTATAAAAAATGGAGTTCGAATTTTAGGGAGAATTAACCTCAAAAGACTTTCTCAACACAAGTAAGAAATTTTATCAAGTGCAAATCACAGTGCAAAGAAGTAAATATATGAATTTTCAGTAATTTTCTCATAATATAGTTGGCCATTAATAGAAGAGTTTAAAGAGTCGTGCAATTGATGTTAATACATGAAATAAAAGAGAATTAAGTAAGGCCCTATACTAATTTATTCCATCTTATTACTTAGATCTTCATGTTAGTTGTAATTTAACTTCGTTGTGAGAGTTGTTGGATATTTCTCACAGTTTAAATGGTAAAAAGCATGTCCTAATAGTCGATGGCGAAGCCACATATGACGGGTTGTTTAAAAAAAAGAAGTAAAGTTTAACTTTTTTTAAAAAACATTAAACTAGTTGTACTATCAAATAAGTATCTTGTTACAAATGGAATTCAGACATGAATTTTTGAATTACACTTGTATGGCAATTATTTTGAAATGTTGGATAATAGTATTAAGAATGAGTTTGCTTCTAAAATCTTGCCAAGGAAAAATTAACATAAAATTATTAAACATATTTTGGAAAACAATACCGTAAACACCAAACTCTTACAAAGACGGCTCATATCGATCGACAAATACTAGAGAGTGATTACACCAATGATGAAAGAGAAAATTATTGCCATTACTCTTCTGCTTTCGTAATATATAGTGCAATCTGTTATAACTTAGTTGTTGTTGTTATTTGTTATTCCTAAATCACAAAGAGATCTATAAGGGGGAGTTGAATAGATCTTTTAAAACTTTTGGTTTAGAGATTTATTATCAATGTTAAATTAAAAAAGTTAATTTATTTATTATGCACAATAGAATGATGTTTTGAAAAATTCCTTCAAGATTAATAAAAAATCACAATTCTAAATTTAGTGTAAGAAAGTGTAGACAAGTCATAGGAATAAAACGAAGATAGATTTAAAAGTAAAACGTAAAGTGTAGAAAGTAAGTGCAGTAAATGAAATGACACAAAGATTTTTAAAAGGGCCGGAGCACAAAAGTCTCCTAATTCTCTCTTCTATTTTGTGAGTAAGGATATTCCACTAAGGAAGGGTAATCACTCAGATTACAGTTCACTAAGAACTGATTTATAACTGATTCACTAAGAATCCTTCAAATTACACAGACTTCGAATATACACAGATCACTAAGATTGAATCACAAAGAGATTGAATGATTTGAGGCGCTGCTAAATAACGTTAAGCTTCTTGATCACAAAACTTAGCAGCAGTTGAGATTTCTAAATCGTAGAGTGAGCAGACTATGAGCTTAAACATGTAGCACTTCGACTTGATCAATTTTTCTCTATGTCTTTGATTGTTTAAGGTTGCTCGCCTTTTATAGCTTCACCTTGGGATCTTCCCGTTGTGATTTGACTGTTGTTCCATTCTGACTTGGACACCTGTCGATTTTCAATTGTTTAACTTTGAAATGTTGTTGGCTAGGACCACTTCAGATCGCTTTCATCGTACTTTGTCAGGTGCAGATGTAGTCACGTATTTTTGTCCTTAGCAGATATAGTTGTTAGACACAACTTCAAAAATGCCTTATCCTTATCGACAACCTTTGGGAGGATCATCCTTGGGATCTTCAGTCCTAGGTGTACGACATTATCATAACCTGTCAGAAGAGATGAACTCTACGATTCTGCCTAATTGTAAAGTTATATATTTGATAGTAGAATGACTTGCCTGAAGGCTTGACTCTACGATCGGTCTCCATACTCTATGATTTGAATGCTCTACGATCTCAGAATACTTTTTGGTCTTCAACTCTATGAACAATCTTCAGACATAGCTTTTGAACAATACATTTTCATTAAGGAATGGATCAACCTAACAAATTTGATCCCTACACTAAGTCCTTTTTCATAAATTGTCTTTTTAAGGACTTTACAAAAGCTACTGATTTTACAAATATACATTAAATTCTCATTTCATCATCAATTCAACCATATGCATAAGTTAGATTACTAACAATCTCCCTCTATTTGATGATGACAAAACCAGTGATTTCAATCAATCATTAATTCTAAAAATGTAAAGTACTAAGAAATTTAAGCATGCTTTAGGTATATAGTAAGAGACTGTATCTTTTAAAGAAAAAAATAAATTTTATTTATAAAAGAATTGTTACAATTTTTTTTACAAATGAACTAAAAAAATTTTCTCTACCTTCTATCTTTTTTGCTTATAGGAGGATCTCTTCTCTCAGCTTCTCTTCTCTTGAAGTAATTCTCTCTCCCTTCATCAGATCTTCTTTGAATTTCTTCCATTGAGTCTTTGGGTCCAAGGTCTGGCATGTTGAAACCTTTCTTCTCTTTCTATATGAATCCCTTGAAGATTGCGATTCATGAAGGTTGGATCACTGGTTAGGAGTCGTGAGCCAGTAGGTGTTACTGCACTCGACGATCCTGACCTAAAAGAAGAGGATTGACCTGACTGTTCTTGACCCAGAGGGATGGCATGAGGCGCATAAATTCTAGGAAGAGGAGGAGGAGGAAGTGATGATTGTTGAGTTCTTGGCGGCAATCTCATCTCCCCCTTTTTGTTAGCACCCTTTCCTTTCTAAGAGCTACAACTTTCTCTGATAGTTGTTGAATGGTGGTAACCAATTTTCCAACTTAACTCCTAGTGAGAGTGATGTCGTTTCTAGTTTCTCTATATTTAGCTTCAGGTTCGTCCCTTTACTGATGAATCAGAGCCATAATAGTGTCAGTGCATTCCAGAGATTGGAAAACTACTTTTTTGAAGTCAATTAGAGATGAGTTCATTGAGAAGATTTTATCAGAGAGAAACTTGATAGACTCCTTATTTGTTGCTTACAGAAAGGTAACAACAACTTTATGATCAGTTATCTACTTGAAATATATTTCATCTCGTCTCTTGAGATTATTTAGAATGGTTTCTATCAGCTCATTTAGTTTGGCGCCAAATTCTTTAGACATTTGCTCTGGTACTTTCTTAGCAGTCTTAGCAAAGTGAAATAGACTTTTCTGAATGTCAGTTGTACTGACCTTAAAACCCGCATTGCATTCTTGAGTGATTTTGTTGAGCATCAAAGTAAGCTGAGTCTTAGAGGGAATTCCACTAATACTCTTTCGAAGATCTGAAAGTAGTATGCACACAAGCCAATCATATTTGATATGATGTAGCATATACTTTGTAATCTTATTCGGTTATTAAAGGCATTTTATATTATCTACATAGTGTTGTTATATTAAATGTGATAAACCCATAGTTTTGAGCAATGCTTTTAGAATCATGATGGTGATCATGTTAATGAGATCTAAATTCTAGATAGCTCACAAACTAAAATCGTTCCTAATCGTTGGATTACTAAAAAGGGGATTAGTGAATCCGGATAGATTAGTACATACGTTGCTTGCTCTTAAGAAGAGGATGACTGATCTCATAATCATTTGTGTGGAGACACTAAAGCAAGTATGTAGGTGCTTATTGGAGAATAAGTTCACTGAATGTGGCTCCCTAAGGAATACCTAATGGAGTTTTACTAGCCTGTCAATAGGAATTCCTCTAGTGATAGTAGTACAAGTGATCCTTGAACTTGAGATCATCATAATATCTTGTGTATGATGAGTTATACTTTGACATGTCCCTTAAGACCTTTAGGGTATAACAAAGGGTATGATTGGGTATAATAAGTTGTATATGGAAATAGGTGAATGATCAACAAAGAATCTACCACGTCTAGTAAAAGATGTGAATGTCCTATGTGATTCGATAAATGACAACTCAGTAGTCCTTGGCCAAGGCAGAATAAAATTAGAAAAGAGTTTCTAATTTGCATTATTTAGAGTTGTGCATTTGAGAATCGAAATACATATAATTAAATAAAATAAGACTTGACAGTAATTCCATGTCTTATATTTAATTGGGACATTGTATGGTAGAAGGATTGAATTGTACAGTAACTATGCACTGAAAGGTTCTTTTATGATTAATGTTGAAATCTATATTATCTGGAAAGTCGTTGATCGCTAAGGGGGCTTACCTTTATTGTAGAATAAATATTATTTATTTAAATGAATTAAATAGTTTAACTTATTTATTTAAATAAGATTAGAATTGTTCTAATTGATTTATTCACAACCGGTTTAATATGGAGAACCTAAAGGGTCACACCGCAAAAGGAAAATATTTATTTAAGAAGTAAATGACATAATTGTAATAATAAGTTAAGTGTATTTAATTTAGTCTATGGAGATAGAATAAATTAAATAGATTAATATTTATTATTTAATATTTTAGAAATATTAAATATAAATTAATAAGAGGAGTCTTATTATTATTATTACTATTACTATTATTTAATTCCTAATAGGGATTGAGAATTAATTAATAGAAGTACTCTCACATGAATTCCTAATTGGATTAGGAGTTTAATTTAATTAAAGGAGTTTAATTAGAATAGAAACCTTAATCCTAAATAGTTTAGGGAAGGGTTTTCCTACATCTATAAATAAGAGAAGTCTTATCATAGATTAGGGTTACACACTCTTGCATAAGAATTGTAGAGAGTACTTATAATTTTTATAGAGATAGAAACTAGGATTTTGCCAACACCCATCTTCTTGAACAAGTATTATTCCTTGGTGGATCACCTCTAGAGGCCAAACACTTGGGTGACTAACGTTGATCAAAGGGAGGAATTTAATCGGTGGAATTCAATAAGAACGCGAAGGAATTGGAGGTGAACTTGTACCTGAGGAAGCTAGAATTCTACAACGGTATAATTTTTATTCTCCATCTCTTTCGTTTAATTAATAATTGTGCATAAAGAAAGATTATGGTGATGGTTTGTATAAAATTTTAAAATCTGATTTTATCGCGCTTTCGCTTTATTTATGTAATTTGATTGTATGTTCGCGCTATACAAACCTAACAGTGGTATCAAGAGCCAAACTTTATGCGAATTATTAATTGTTTTGATTCTGTATATACATTGATATGTATTTAGAACAATTTAATTGGGCATAATTGTTTGTGTAAAATTATTTTTTTTATTTTTTTTTATTTTTGTAAATTAAAATAAAGAAGTTTATTTTGATTTGGAATTTGATTAAAAATAAAGGAGTTTATTTTTATTCAAAAATAAAAAAAATAAAAATTGGATAAATTAAAATAAAGAAGTTTATTTTGATTTGGGATTTGATTAAAAATAAAGGAGTTTATTTTATTCAAAATTGGATAAATTAAAATAAAAGAGTTTATTTTGATTTGGAATATGATTAAAATAAAGAAGTTTATTTTAATTAAAATTGGATTTCATGATAACTAATTAGAGTTGGAATTGGATTCCATGATAACTAATTAGAGTTGAAATTGGATTTTATACTAACTAATATTGCCCATTAAATGATATCAATGCATGTATGTAATGGTTTTATTATTCATGAGATGAATGTTATTTATTGATACATATAGAGATATGTATGATAATAAATAGGGATTGATTATGGACTATTGACCAATGTGTGATTGGATTTATTTTAGTGGATGCTTGAATGTATGAGTTTTTATAAATGGGGTCTGCGTACCTCGTCTTCTCTAATTTTTTTCTTAATGTAAATTCTATCTCCATCCTATGTACTTTCCCTTGACTGCTGATCAAGGTTTCTATTTATTGTAAATAGTTTTTATAATAGGAATAGTTAGAATTAATTTTGAAGAATTGGAGACAAAGGAGTAAGGAACGCTTGAAGACCCGTTTGTAATGGAGCCCAGGTTTAAATGTAATAGTTATATTTAAATTTAATTTTTGCACCCTAGGTTTGACCTTTTGGTTCACTTGGTGGCTCTAGTGAACCAAACTAGAATAAAAGTCCATAATCAATCCGGGTAGAATATAGTATTCTATATGTGCATGCTTACTATATATATATATATTATATATTATCCAACATGCTTCGCATGTAAAATAATATGACGCGTATTTTATATATATGTGCATGCGCGCTAAACAAGATGAGACTAATAATAATAAATCCCTCAAGAAATCATATTAAGTCCTAAGCGTTCAAAGATATTTGGAATATCAAACGTCGCCTTCTAGCATGGTAAAACAATAGAGTATTAAATATTTAATATGAGTTTGTTGTGTCACCACAAGGCAAGTATTAAATATTTAAGATGTTGTCTTACCACATTTGATGCTTATAAATAGACTGAACGATGCTGTTTTGTTGTGTCACCACAAGGACAATGTTTTTCTTTCGAATATATGGAAGTGCTAGGATGGACTTAACTTGGATAATTTTGATTCGGATGCGTCACCACTTGATCAAAATAATCTAAGAGGCAAAATACAAGGAATTACATAGAGATGTAATTGACAATAGTTGTCTACCTATTTATTTATATATCGTTTGTTGTGGCACCACAAGGCTATATACATTTGAAATGGGATCCTTATTCTCACTAGCAGACCTTTAATTAGATTTGCCGAACTATATATTGAGGGTAATATAGTTTGATGAAAATAGTGGGAGATACAAATTTAAAATAAATACCTAATTTATTTTGGTAATTAATTAAATGAATGTATGCTAAAATGTTGTTAAATTACAAATTCATTTTACAGAATTTTACAATGTCTGATTCACTATCACTGCGTAGCATATTAGATGCTAATTAATCGGACCAAATTACACGGACTGGTTAAGGAATCTAAGAATAGTTCTCAAGGCTGAAAAGCTATCTTATATCCTTAATATGCCTATCTCTGCAATAGTTACAGACAATGCCTCTGAGGAAGAGATTGCTACTTTTAGAAAGTGGCAAGATGATGCACAGTTGGCTCAATGCATCATGGTCGCATCCATGAGTAACGAGCTTCAACGTCAGCATGAAACTATAGATCCTCTTACTGTACTCCTGCACCTTCAAGGAGTTGAATGGTGAGAAAAGTAGGACTGCTAGATATTAGATATCTAAAGAGCTCTTCCAATCTAGAATAACCGATGGCACTACAGTATAGACAAATGTCCTAAAAATGATCAATCTGATTGAACAATTGGGACAACTGGGTTTTGTATTGGATGAAGAGTTGATCCAAGATTTGATCTTGCAATCATTCCCGGACTCTTTCTCACAATTTGTTGTGAATTTTCCACGTGAACAAGCTATATGTCAACCTGCATGAGTTGCTTAAACACGTTGAAAACTGTAAAGAGTCACTTTCCAACCAAGAAAGACCAAGTCTTACTAGTAGATGATTCTTCCAGGAAGCGGAAGAGGGCCAAAGGATCTTCTTAAAAGAAGAACAATTCCAAGAAGGTATAAGGAAAGGCAATAACTAAGGAGTCTAACAAAACTGATGCAGATAGCAAAGGAGTTTGCTTCCACTGCAATAAGCCTGGATATTGGAAAAGGAAACTGTAAGGAGCATCTTGCAGAGGCTAACCAGAAGAAGCTTAGTGAAGCTTCGGTTACAGATATAGGTTTGTTCATCATTGAAATAAATCTTTCTGTAAGTCAAGGTTCTACTTGGGTATTGGTTACCGGCTATAGTTCTCACGTATGCAATTCAATACAAAGATTAAGCAGAAGTAGAAAGCTAAACAAAGAGTAAGTAATCTTACGTGCAGAGAATGGAGTAATGGTTGCTACATTAGCCGTAGGAATTTATAGTTTAGCGTTGCCTACGGGCAAGTCTGTTAAGTTAATAATTTGTTATTATGTTCCAGTTCTCTTAAGAAACATTATTACTTCCGTTGTTGGACAAGGAAGGTTCTGGTATTATATTTAAGAACAATTATTGTTCTATTTATAATGATAATGTTTTGTTTGAAACTAGAAGATCATTTGATGGACTTTGTAAACTTGACTTACATGAAAAATAATTTTGCAAATTGAACAAACTAGTAAAAGAAAAGGAAATGATCATTCAAAGAGTTAAATATATGTATTTGATGAAATACAAGTCTGAATCATTTAAAAGGTTCAAAGAATTTAGAAGTGAAACAAATTGACAAAGTTTTAAGATTCTTTGATCAGATCGAGGAAGGAATACTTGTGCAATAAGTTTCTAGATCATCTCAAAATGGTATTTTTCTCATAATGGACGTTTCATGATACGCAATAATTGATTGGTGTATCTAAAAAGGAAAATTGTACCATGTAGAATATGGTGTGGTCCATAATGATTTTTACCGACATTCTAGTATCCTTCTGGGGTTATGCCCTAGAAACGGCTGCATATCTACAAAATAAGGTAACCTCAAAATTCGGCCCCAAGATTCCATAAAAGTTATGGATAGGGAGGATTCCTAATCTTAAGTATGTTAAGATAAGGGGTTGTCCAACTTATGTGAAAAGGTTTCAAAAGATAAGTTTGGGACAAAATCTAACAAGTGCAGAGTTGTGGGATATCCTAAAGAAAGTTTAGGGTATTATTACTATAATCCTACACGCTGCCTTCTTGGATCAAGGTGTTTATCATTGAAGGAACTAGTGGGAGGGTAATAGATCTTGAAAGAGTTCAAGAACCACAAAGCACTTTTAGTCAAACCGAGGGACCTGTAGATAGACCTATTGTACCACAACCGAATCGTAAATCTGGAAGAGCACCGAAGATACCTAGGAGGTATGGATTCATCACAGAGGATGATGATGAGGTACGCATCATAGAGGATGATGATCCAGTTATATACGATGAGGCTATGAGTAGAAGACACTCAGAGAAATGGCAAATGACCATAAAATCCGAAATGGACTCCATATATGAGAACCAAGTATAGACTCTGGTTACTCCACCGAAAGACATAGTGCTTAGAGGGTGTAAATGAGTCTTTAAGAGAAAGACTAGGGCAATTGGCAAGGTAGAGACCTATGAGACCAGACCTGTTTAAAAGGTTTCAAATAAAGTCAAGGAGTTAACTGTGATAAAACCTTATTACCAAGTAATGCTCAAGTCCATTTGGATTTTGCTTGTGATTGCAGCTTATTACGAAATCTGGTAAAATGGATGTGGAGACATCCTTCCTCAATGAAGACTTGAGAAGAATGTATGTATGATACAACCAGAGGAATTTGTTTCAAAGGTTGAAGCAAATCGTGTTTTAAGGTACGATGATCCATTTATGGATTGAAGCAAGCTTCTCAAAGATGGAACATTCGTTTTGATGAGACAATCAAAAGAGTTTGATTTTATCAAAAACGAGAATGAACCTAGTGTGTACAAAAGGGTCAGTAGGAGCACTGTAACATTCCTAGTATTATATGTTAATATATTACTGATAAGGAATGACACACCAATACTACAATCAGTAAAGATAAAATTGTCTAAACATTCCTCCATGAATAACTTGGGAGGAGCATCCTATAAATTGGGGATATAAATCTATATAGATAGATTTAAAAGGATGTTCGACTTGACCCAATGAACGTATATTCATTCAATGCTAAAGGCGTTTAGCATGGCAAACTCCAAGAGAGGTCTCATGATGATGAGCCATGGAGTGAATCTCTATAAAATTGTCTCCAATTTAAAGATAGATCGCATGAGTTACTATCATATATGCAATGAATATACAAGGCCTGATGTTGATCAGTCATATTCTGGAGAAGATCACTATAAGACAGTGATAAACATCTTAAGTACTTAACCGGTATTGAAGATGTGATCATGATTCATAGTAGGTATGAATTAAAACTAGAGGGCTAAACAAACTCAAGTTTTTCAGACTGACCAAGACGATAACAAATCCACTTTAGGGTAAATTGTTACCTTGAATGGTGGTGCAGTGAATTGGAAAGGTTCAAAAATAGCAAAGAGTTGCTGATTTAGTTACAAAGACAAAGTATATAGCTGTAAGTGAAGCTGCAAGTTTATTGTTTGGATAAAAGTTCATCACAGAACTAGGAATAGTTCCTAAGTCTCATCTTGGATTCAAACATGTGTTGCGGCACTTTCATTTGATTAGAGGAATCATTGAAAGAAGAAAAGTCACTATAGAGATAGTGAACTCTCAAGAACAACATTGCATATCTATTTATTGAAGTTTTATCCAAACGGCAGGATGATCGTCACTTAGAGAAGAAGGGTATTAGATACCATGACGATTGGCTTTAGTGCAAGTGGGAGATTGAAAGTAGTATGCACACAAGCCAATCATATTTGATATGATGTAGCATATACTTTGTAATCTTATTCGGTTATTAAAGACATTTTATATTATCTACATAGTGCTGTTATATTAAATTTGATAAACCCATAGTTTTGAGCAATGCTTTTAGAATCATGATGGTGATCATGCTAATGAGATTTAAATTCTAGATAGCTCACAAACTAAAATCGTTCCTAATCGTTGGATTACTAAAAAGGGGATTAGTGAATCCGGATAGATTAGTACATACGTTGCTTGTTCTTAAGAAGAGGATGACTGATCTCATAATCATTTGTGTGGAGACACTAAAGCAAGTATGTAGGTGCTTATTGGAGAATAAGTTCACTGAATGTGGCTCCCTAAGGAATACCTAATGGAGTTTTACTAGCCTGTCAATAGGAATTCCTCTAGTGATAGTAGTACAAGTGATCCTTGGACTTGAGATCATCATAGTATCTTGTGTATGATGAGTTATACTTTGACATGTCCCTTAAGACCTTTAGGGTATAACAAAGGGTATGATTGGGTATAATAAGTTGTACATGGAGATAGGTGAATGATCAACAAAGAATCTACCACGTCTAGTAAAAGATGTGAATGTCCTATGTGATTCGATAAATGACAACTCAGTAGTCCTTGGCCAAGACAGAATAAAATTAGAAAAGAGTTTCTAATTTGCATTATTTAGAGTTGTGCATTTGAGAATCGAAATACATATAATTAAATAAAATAAGACTTGACAGTAATTCCATGTCTTATATTTAATTGGGACATTGTATGGTAGAAGGATTGAATTGTGCAGTAACTATGCACTGAAAGGTTCTTTTATGATTAATGTTGAAATCTATATTATCTGGAAAGTCGTTGATCGCTAAGGGGGCTTACCCTTATTGTAGAATAAATATTATTTATTTAAATGAATTAAATAGTTTAACTTATTTATTTAAATAAGATTAGAATTGTTCTAATTGATTTATTCACAACCGGTTTAATATGGAGCCGCAAAAGGAAAATATTTATTTAAGAAGTAAATGACATAATTGTAATAATAAGTTAAGTGTATTTAATTTAGTCTATGGAGATAGAATAAATTAAATAGCTTAATATTTATTATTTAATATTTTAGAAATATTAAATATAAATTAATAAGAGTAGTCTTATTATTATTATTACTATTACTATTATTTAATTCCTAATAGGGATTGAGAATTAATTAATAGAAGTACTCTCACATGAATTCCTAATTGGATTAGGAGTTTAATTTAATTAAAGGAGTTTAATTAGAATAGAAACCCTAATCCTAAATAGTTTAAGGAAGGGTTTTCCTACATCTATAAATAAGAGAAGTCTTATCATAGATTAGGGTTACACACTCTTGCATAAGAATTGTAGAGAGTACTTACAATTTTTATAGAGATAGAAACTAGGGTTTTGCCAACACCCATCTTCTTGAACAAGTATTATTCCTTGGTGGATCACCTCTAGAGGCCAAACACTTGGGTGGCTAACGTTGATCAAAGGAAGGAATTTAATCGGTGGAATTAAAGAAGAACGCGAAGGAATTGGAGGTGAACTTGTACCTGAGGAAGCTAAAATTCTACAACGGTATAATTCTTATTCTCTATCTCTTTTGTTTAATTAATAATTGTGCATAAAGAAATATCATGGTGATGGTTTGTATAAAATTTTAAAATCTGATTTTATCGCGCTTTCGCTTTATTTATGTAATTTGATTGTATGTTCGCGCTATACAAACCTAACAAGATCTGCTCCAAAATAGCTTCAAACTTGGCCTTGTTTCCTAGATTAATGTATTCGAACATGGCATCTTTAAAGGCTGAGCTGGTAGAAGTATGATGAAAAAGTAGAATAAAACCTAAATCTATAGTATAGGATGTAGAAGGGTATATCTGTATAAGTATTATAAATTAAACGAATATCTGTATGAGTATGAGTATGTGTATGGTTAGAAATAGACTAGGGTTGTTCTACGATAAGAGGGTTAGGTGACTCTACGATCGGAGAGTTTTGAGGAGATAGAGTTAGTAGATGTTTTGGAGAAATAGGAGATGGAGATCTAATATATGTATGTTTAGGGGTAGTTGCTGGTGAGGATTGAGTATTATATACATGTGAGAGGGTTTGGGAAAGTGTTTGGACTTGGTTATTTTGGGTAACGATCGTAGGATTTTGAGACTCTACGATCGTAGGTTGAGTACTTTGGTTTGACGTACGCTCTGCATTCGTAGTGTTAGGCTCTACGAATGCTTTATAGCGTGAGAGTGTTTCAACATTATTTAAGAGAGAGAAATGGATAACCGTGATTTTGTTGAAAATGCCTGATTTAGCGGAAGAGCTTCCATCTGAGATGGTTCTTCTGGCAAACTTTAGAATTCTGGGGAAGTTCTGAAACAACACTTTTACACTTGAAAAGTTCTTGAAGGTCCAAGTGATGTAACTCAGATCTCCCACTAGAAAGCCTTCATCCAGGGTATAACGGGAAGGAAATGGAATAACAAGTCATTATTATTATTAAAGATAATAGTGGTTCTATCCAATTCTTCATCTTCTGTAAAGACCCTTTCTCCCAAAGCTTCTGGTTCATCAGACCTAGCTTCAACCTCCTCTACGTTTGGAATCTCTTCAATTAAAGCTTCATCTTTCTCCCTTTGAGATTGTGCATTTTTTGGCTTAGAAGCATGTTTGTTGGGGTCACTTCTGATGTCCTGTATAACTGAATCAATAATCCTTGTGAGCTCTAGGGAGTCATCAGAAGAGCTTGCAATCATCTTCTTCCCCTCAGATGTAGCCTTGATTGGTTTTGCAGGCTTAAGGGCCTTTTTAGCCATTTTCTTCTTCTTCTCAATCATCTTCTTCAATCTTCTCTTCTTTGGACATGGCTCAGGTTTAGACACCTTCCCAACCATCTATTATGTTATAGGCTTAGGCTCAGAAGCCTTCCCAGCCATCATTTTTTTAGCAGCTTCGTGCTCTACGATCAAAGAGCTGGGAGGCTCTACGATCGGCTCAACATTGATGGGATCCTCAACAGAGATGATCCTTTAAGCCTTTGCCATCTTAGCAATTTTAACTTTCCTGAACTACTTCCTATCCCATTCAACAAGGCTTAGACTTTCTTTGGTAGCAGTATCAGTGCCTCTTCTATTTATGTTTTCACAGAATTCTTCAGCTTGTTCTTGAGTGGATTTGGAAGGTGGCTTGACTGTGAACTTTCTGATTCTCTTTACCTTCTAACTCCTTTCTTTTGCAACCTGACTCAGAGAGACAGAGTCATCGACTTGAGCTTCATCCTTCTCCTTATTTGTATCCCTATTCTTATGAACAGTTGATTTGTCCTGAAAGTCCTTAGGACTATCCTTCTTTTCATCCTTATTTTTTTCTTCATCAGACCATACTGCTTGGTCTTGATATTACAAGAATCATTTTCATCTTCTTTTGAGGTGGCTTTTTAGTAGTGGAAGCTAGTGCCTTAGGTAATTCTAGAGTTATAGAGCCCCTAGAATTTTCTTCTTCAACCTCTGCTAACTTCCTTTTGGACTTCTCCTTGGTAGGCTTCTCTATTTCACTTACAGTCTTTTCGCTTCCTTCAAACCGTTTGGATCTTAAGATTTCAACCGGATTCTCTTCCAGTTCTCAAAGAGCTTTTTGGTTATCTTCTTATTGACATTTAAAGCATCTCTCTCCTTCTCTTCAAGGTGCCTTTTCAATCTCTTCTTCAATAGAATGCTGATTAACCTTCCATAGAACATCTTAGGAAGAAGCTTTCCTATAGCCTTCCTTTTCTCTGCATCCTTAAACCATTTGGAGATCAAGTCCATCCGAATTGCTCCAAAATTGATCTTCTTCTCCATAGTGATAGCTGACATGATCTTCAACTGAAGTTTACTAACAGAGTCGTGAGCAGAGTCTTTGGAGAGTATACATTTCCCTACTATATCAGCCAAAAATTCAAAATCATGGGGAAACTCTTTCTTCTTATACCCCTTCAGTTATGGGTTCTTCTTGTTATAACCTGTAATATCCTAGAATTTTCAAATAATGAAATAAGAATTATAAATGAGAGGTAAAGAGAATCGAGGTTTAAGGTAAATTGAAATGTCAATGAGAAATGTAAGCAATTCAAAAAGAAAAGAAAGGAAAATAAAATAGCGCATATAAATGTAAATAAAAGAACTATACAGTTCAAAACTCAAATTTAAGTTCGGGATGAAATTTTGGAAAACGGACTTCGCCGTTGAGTCCGGAATGTTAAAGATTATAGGTAAAGACTGTAAATACAATGGTACGTCGGGGTTGACTTTTTAGTCAAAAGTCAACAGTTTGACTTTTATGAAGAAAAAGTCAAAATTTGAGTTTAAAAGTGAATTTGACAAAATGGATGATACCATGATGTTCAGGACATCGATTTTAGTAGGAATCGATTATAATCATAAACGGGGTCGGAAAAAAAAGTTGACTTTTAGAAGCGAAAATGGTGAAATGGACAATTAAATAGATAAATGATTAAATAAAAATAGAAAATGGATTTTGAGGGGTGTGGGACCCCCCATGCACGGCTAAGGAGATGAGGAGAAAGCATTGTTGGCTTTATTTTTCATGTGACTTATTTTTGAGGTCAAAAAGGAAGGGGAGATGTGGCATTTTCAAAGCCACAAACAAAAAGGTGTGCAATAAATCAAAAAGGCAAAGCTAGATGGCACCAACACCACCACTACCACACCATAGTTAGCAACCTAAGAGTATAGAGAAGCCTTGATGGCCCCAATTAAGCATTTGGTCTAATTTGGTGCCTAAGAAGCAAGTGGAGATGTGCCCAATTTGTAAACCACCAACTCAAAAGGCAAAAGCAAACACGCTCCACACACTTGGGTGACAACTAGAAGGGCCAAATGGCTATTCTCCCTCACACACATTTATTTCACACATGGTGATTTGTTGGAGGAAGAAGAATGGAAACATTTGGCAAACATTAATTACTTGAGTTTTATAAAAGCAAACAAATTAGACCATATACTCCATCCTTAGTCTCTCGACAAAAACACACACAGAGAGAGAGAGAGAGAAAGCAGCCATGAGCATAGATAAGATAGAGTAAGCTAAGCCAACAAAGAAAGAAAAAGAAGCAACAAAAGGTAACCTTGAAATCCTAAGCTAATCTTTGTGATTTTCATGTATAGATAATAGATTTTGTAAGGTTATGGTAGAAAGACATGTGTGGGTATGTACGTGATGGATTAAACATGTATAAACATGAATTAAATGAAAGAAATCAAAAAATCAAACAAAGAATGAAAAACAAAATCTGCAGGAAACTAGTTCAAACTTTGTTTTTGTAAATTCGATATCTCCTCGTGTATAAGGAGTTAAGACTTGTTATTTACATCTAAAAATAGATTGGAATACCATCTATGCGTAGGAAGAAGAATCACTCAAAAATCCCTAGTAAATTATTTGTTATGATTTTTCAAAGAAGACTGGTTGGGATGAAAACTACAGAATCTGGACATATTCGACCATTTTTCTGTTCTGATTGGAGAAGAGACTGAAATCAGAGCCTATATGGTATTAAATTAGGATGAATAAGATTTCATTTGACGTAAGAATGAATGAAAACAGATAAGTAACGAAGGAGTTATGATTAAACAAAAAACAACGTTCGTTAACGATTAAAATAGTTAAAATGAGTTTTATAATTCGTTTTAAAACGAAACTTTGAGGATTGATAAATTGTGATGTATGATGATATATTTAGATGTATAATAACATATTTTGACATAAGAAAGAGATTGGTCAAGATTTTAAGAATTTTTAGATTTAATTCCGAATGATAGGAATTATTGAATAAATAAACGGGAATGTAAAATATAACTACGAGACGTAAATTAATGAAAGTTAATACTATTACAAGGAAATCAATTTGTTGATGGAATATATTCTATAGTGTTGTAGATGACTTAGCATTGAGCAGGGAAAAAAATATTGAATGTAAATGTTGTGAATGATGAACTACGGACCGAGGCAAGTTCCCTGACCTATCACAAGTCTTCTGATTGATTGCAAGTCCTTTGAATTGTTTAAATTTTAAGCTTATGTGCAAGTTTTCTAATTATTGCAAGTTCTCTAGCTTATGCTATTTTTTTAAATTGTGCAAGTTCCTCAATTTATGTGTATTGATGAATTGTTCTTTATTGAACTATAATTGATTCCTTGAAGATCATGATATTTATGAACTGCTTGAGTTATGAGTCTATGTCATTTCTTTCTGCTAAACTCAGTTGACGAGATTGTTGTATGAAATGAGTTATGCCATTTGTTCGCTAAACTCAGTTGACAAGATTATTGTATGTAATGCGTTATGTCATTTGTTCGGCTAGACTCAGTTGAAAAGATTATTGTATGTAATGAGTTATGCCATTTGTTCAGCTAGATTCAGTTGACAAGATTGCTGTATGTAATGAGTTATGCCATTTGTTTCGGCTAGACTCAGTTGACGAGATTGTTTTATGTAATGAGTTATGCCATTTGCTTCGGCTAGACTCAGTTGATGAGATTATTTAAGTTAATGAGTTTACGCTATTTGTTTCAACTATACTCAATTGATGTGATTTTATAATGTGATGATTTTGTATTATTGAATTGTTTAAATTTTTTTGAAATAGTTAATGTAATCTAAACCATATTGCTTTGGTACAGATTCTGAGCCTAAGACTGAGTATGAACAATCCTGATAAAGGGGATATGGATGTCGGGTAACCGACTGGACGCTTTAAGCGTAAAAGGATTGTTATGCATAACATGGGGTACGATAGAAGTACCAGTGGAGAGTTTTTCAGTCTGTGTGACTGTTAAACATTGTGGATAGTTTACAATTTTGATAACTGTTGAACTTGGTATTAGTTCATGGTCCTTACGATCACTCAGTTAGTTCTATAAAATATTAAGATTCCTGTGAATAATGATGTGATGAAATTTCATAGTCATTGAAGTCCAAAGTTGAATATTTAGTGATGTTAGGTTGTTAATTCTGAATATTTCAGAAATTCTAAGATTCTTTTTGAATCATCAGTTTTAATCTGTAATATCCATTCAGTGGTTGGGATGTATATTCGTGCTTATGATTCTAAAATTTCTTTTTAAACTTGTTGAGCAAATTTGTTGCTCACTCTTGCATTCTAATAAATTTTTCAGATTATGTAGGGGGATCAAAAGGATCCAGAAGGTAAAAATAAAGGAAGAGGGATGGTTATTAAGAAATAGATTATGATGCTATATTAATTTTTGTAGTAATGTAAGATACGTTACAATGTAATCAAGTATTAAGTTGTGTATAGAGCATGGTTGAAAAAAAAGCATGTAATCTTATTTACAGGAAATTTATTAAAAGTGAGTCTAGTTCATAGTACAGATAAGTGTTGTAAGTGTGAGGTTGAAGTCCTGGGGAAGAATGAATAGATGTTTCCATTATTTTGATGTAACATATGTAAAATAAATGAAGAATTTTATGCTTGAACATTAAGCAGGAAAATGACATTGTAACGATCGTGAATTCTGGATAGCCTTATAATTTGAGCTTATGAGTTTTATTGAATAAAATAGACTTTTATAAAATTTTATCTTTATTTATGTTATTATGTGTTATGTGTTTAAAGGTTGTGTGATAACCTGAATTATATGAATACATGAATTTTACGTGTTATAGTTGTGTATAAGTGAATAAATTAATTTCGCGGAATATTGCTAAATTACTATTCATGGACACTATTCACGCCATAATATTTTACGTATTTTTTTTTGATTTCTATTATTTTCGTTAAAGCATGTATGTGATAAGATAATTTTTTCAAGCGTTGGAATATTTATTTGAGCTCGCTAGCGATTTAATTTGTATCCGAATTATTTTATATGGGTGTTCCGAATGAATGGGCAAACCTCGTATTTATGGGATAACTCATTTTAATTTTAGGTAGGGTTATTTAGCAAATTTGGTACAAATAAGGAAGTATTCGGATATGGTAGACCAAATGGGTGTATTAGTTTGTGTGTTACTAATATGGGGAACCAACCTAACCCATCAACCAATCAAATGAGGGAGTAGAGAGAGTGGTCGGCAACATGCTTAATTTTGTAAGCTCAATGCCTTGAAATCCTTATTTTCACAACATCCTCCTTGGTTGCCTCATTTGCATTACCCGAAGCCTTCACTCTCCAAGACCATTTCCATTTCTCTCTTGAAATTCCATTTGCTCCTCATTCATTCCATTTCCTCCAAGTTGCTGTAGAGATTGAGAGAGAATATAGAGAGAGAAAGAGAAGAAATAAGGAAGAAGAAGAAGAAGTAGAGAGAGAAAGAGAGTTTCTAGAGAAAGAAAGAAGTGGGTTTGTTCGGGAGAAAGCCAAGAAGAAGAAGAAGAGAAAGCTTGAAGCTCTAATCAAGTCTTTTAGTATCAAGGAGCAAGAATCAAGAGGTAAACATCAATCATAACCCTTTTCTTTCAATATTTTAAGCTTTCATGGTTTTGAAGCTTATATGCTTGGTGGGTTTGATTTTTATTGTGTATGGTTGTTGTTAGTTGTGTGTAAGTTATTATGAAAGTTCTTAAGACCTTAAAAACCTTCCTAATAACATTAAAGTGGAACAATATAACGAGAAAATCCGAACCCATGCGTAAAGGATAAAGAACAATGAAGAACATGGACATTTTGGACAAACATGGACATTCAGACTGTTTTAAATCACTTATAGCTTTGATTCTGTGTTTGTTTACTTTGTTTGTTATTATGGTATTATAGTTCTATGGGTTATCTTCATAACCCCGTTGGAATGGAGTAAAAAGCTTTTAAAACGAATTTGTGGTGAAGATTTTAGTAAACCATGTCAAGAACACGATTAGTTAGTATGAAAAGTGACCTTACGATCAAATCTGGTATTGTTGTGTTAGTTGTAAAATTATGAGCTTCTGGAGTAGTATAGTACACTGAATTACGAAGCCGGGCTTTGGAATGAACGCATTTCGACCTCGGATGAGGGAGATATAACGATTTTAAGAAAATGTGTCAAAGCTGTCAAGAACACGAAAAATTGGTGCGACCAGGCTCCTTGGAGCCGCTGTTTCGATCTGTTAACGAATCTGAAAAGTGATGATTTTTGGATATGTTGTAGTCCAGGTTACAAGCTTTCCATAGCCTTAAGAACGGACAAATTCTGACTTAAAATGAAGAAGTTATGATGTTTGGTAGTAGGTGCTACGATTATGAAAATCGTGGAGTTAAAACCTGATAGTGGGGTAAAACTCTGATAGAGGGGTAAAACTCTGATAGTGGGGTAAAAATTCTGATAGTGGGGTAAACTCTGACCATTGTAGAGTCAAAATCGTGGGGTGGACTCTGAGGATCGTAGAGTAACTCTCGGAATCGTAGAGTGGCTCTCGAAATCTTAGACTAAAAAAAATCGTAGAGTCTGGGCTGTCTCAGCCTCACTTAGTAAAATGACCATAACTTTCTCATACGAACTCGGATTGATGCGATCCATGATGATTCAGAAAGAGAAAGAGTAGACCTACAACTTTCATTCTTTAAGCATCTTGATTTGAGGTCTGTAGAAATGCATAAATTGGCCATCTTTCGGACTATATGAACTTTGAAAATCGTAGAGACCAAAATCGTAGGGTCTGGGCAGCCTCAACCTCATTTAGTAAAATGGGCATAACTTTCTCATACGAACTTCGATTTGGGTGATTCAAGATGATTCGAAAAACTTAGAGATAGAGCTACAACTTTCACTATTAAGAATTAAGATTTGTTGCCTGGTTCAAATTCGAAATTGGGCAGTTTGGTGACGTTGTGCATGTCGTATAAGCGTTCGAGTAGTCAAGTTTGGCGTACGGACGTGCAAGCGTCGTAACGCCATAACAAGTGTGTTTAGCCTTGTTTTATATTTTATTTCTAATATGAGTGAAGTATTATAGAGTAGTATAAACCAATATTTGGGATCCCATATGTGACTAATTGATATGTGAATATGTACTACATTGTGTAGGATATTTGAAGAACAATTTACGTTAAGCCTAATCAACGAAAGAGGCAAGTTTCCTAACCCGTTCAACTCTTTTATATTGTGCGAGTTTATTATGAATATGCAAGTTTCTAACTTTACCAAGTTATTTTACGCAAGTTCCCTAACTTCATTCTTTCTATATATTGAATGCAAGTTTCTTACCCTACTCTATTTAATTATTGAGCAAGTTTTCTAAGTCTTATTTAATTTGGTATTGAACAAGTATTCTAGATTATTGCAAGTATTCCCATTTGATTCAAATATATTAATGTAGTTTTATTTCATGCAATGCTTATATATTATATGAATTCCAAATTTATACAAATAATTTGATAATCGTTCAAGATATCCAGTTATGCTATAACGCATGTTATTAAAGCTTTTTGAATCCAAATTTTGTATGGATGGTTTATGAAGAAAGTCGATGCCATTTGATTTGGCTAGACCAATGTCCATGATTTAGAAAGCGATCCAAACCAATTGCTTGGTGCAGACTCTTTATAGAGATGAACAACCCTCTTAGTAGGGGAAAATTATATTTTTGTCGGGGGACCGACATGCGCTCAAGTTGAACATTTGAGGGTTATGCATAACGCCGGGTATTTTAGGCTGATCACTTATTGTACCTGTTTTTGGGTTAATAGTGTAATACTGTCAATCCTATCAGAAAGGTAAGTGCCTGTTAGGTTTGTATATAGCGCGAACATGCAATCAAATTACATAAATAGTGCGGAAGCGCGATAAAATCGGATTTTAAAATTTTATACAAACCATCACCAAGATCAATCCTTGTGCTCAATTAACGATATAAACGAAAGATAAAGAGAATAAGAATTATACCCTCGTAGAACAAAGCTTCCTCGGGTACAAGTTCAACTCCTAGTCCTTCGTGTTCTCCTCGAATGCTACGGTGTGATTCCTTCCTTTGATCAACGTTAGCCACCCAAGTGTTTGGCCTCTAGAGGTGATCCACCAAGGAAAAACAAGTATTCAAGAAGTTGGGTATTTGGCAAAACCCTAGTTTCTATCTCTATAGAAATTGTAAGTACTCTCCACAATCTAATGCAAGAGTGTGTAACCCTAATCTATGATAAGACTCCTCTTATTTATAGATGTAGGAATAACCCTTCCCTAAACTATTTAGGATTAGGGTTTCTATTATAATTAAACTCCTTTAATTATTTATGCTCCTAATCCAATTAGGATTTCATGGAAGAGTACTTCTATTAATTAATTCTCAATCCCTATTAGGAATTAAATAATAGTAAAAGTAATAATAATAATAAGACTCCTCTTATTAATTTAAATTTAATATTTCCAAAATATTAAATAATAAATATTAAGCTATTTAATTTATTCTATCTCCATAGACTAAATTAAATACACTTAACTTATTATTACAATTATGCCATTTACTTCTTAAATAAATATTTTTCTTTTGCGGTGTGACCCTTTAGGTTCTCCATATTAAACCGGTTGTGAATAAATCAATTAGAACAATTCTAATCTTATTTAAATAAATAAATTAAACTATTTAATTCATTTAAATAAATAATATTTATTCTACAATAAGGGTAACCCCCCTTAGCGATCAACGACTTTCCAGATAATATAGCTTTCAACATTAATCATAAAAGAACCTTTGAGTAAATAGTTACCGTACAATTCAATCCTTCTACCATACAATGTCCCAATTAAATATAAGACATGGATTTACTGTCAAGTCTTATTTTATTTAATTATATGTATTTCGATTCCCAAATGCACAACTCTGATTAATGCAAATTAGAAACTCCTTTCTAATTTCATTCTGCCTTGGCCAAGGACTACTGAGTTATCATTTATCGAATCACATAGGACATTCACATCTTTTACTAGACGAGGTAGATTCTTTGTTGATCATTCACCTATCTCCATGTACAACTAATTATACCCAATCATACCCTTTGATATACCCACAAGGTCTTAAGGGACATGTCAAAGTATAACTCATCATACACAAGATACTATGATGATCTCAAGTCCAAGGATCACTTGTACAACTATCACTATAGGAATTCCTATTGACAGGCGAGTAAAACTCCATTAGGTATTCCTTAGCGAGCCACGTTCAGTGAACTTATTCTCCAATAAGCACCTACATACTTGCTTTAGTGTCTCCACACAAATGATTATGAGATTAATCATCCTCTTCCTAAGAGCAAGTAACGTATGTACTAATCTATCCGGATTCACTAATCCCCAATTTAGTAATCCAACGATTAGGAACAATTTTAGTTTGTGAGCTATCTTGAATTTAGATCTCATTAGCATGATCACCATCATGATTCTAAAAGCATTACTCAAAACTATGGGTTTATCATATTTAATATAACAGCACTATGTAGATAATGTAAAATGCCTTTTAAGAAAATCAATTCTTTTATTAATAAATGAATAAGATTACAAAGTATATGCTACATCATATCAAATATGATTGGCTTGTGTGCATACTACTTTCAATCTCCCACTTGCACTAAAGCCAATCGCCATGGTATCTAATACCATCTTCTCTAAGTGACGATCAAACTGCTGTTGAGTTAAAGCTTTAGTAAATGGATCTGCAATGTTGTCTTGAGAGTCCACACGCTCCAGGGTGACATCTCCTCTTTCAATGATCTCTCTAATCAAATGAAACCGCCGCAACACGTGTTTGGATTTCTGATGAGACCTGGGTTCCTTAGCTTGCGCAACGGCTCCATTGTTGTCACAGAATAAAGGTACTGCTCCTCTAATGCTAGGAACCACTCCAAGTTCAGTTATGAACTTTTTCATCCAAACAGCTTCCTTTGCAGCTTCACTTGCAGCTATGTACTCTACCTCTGTCACCGAATCAGCAACTGTTTGCTGCTTGGAACTTTTCCAACTCACTGCGCCACCGTTTAAGGTAAACACGTACCCTGAAACGGATTTACTGTCATCTTGGTCCGTTTGAAAACTTGAGTCTGTATAGCCCTCTAGTTTCAATTCAGACCCACCGTAGACAAGAAATACATCCTTAGTTCTTTTCAAGTACTTTAGGATGTTTTTCACTGCCTTCTAGTGCTCTTCTCCTGGATTCGACTGATATCTGCTTGTTACACTAAGTGCATGAGCGACATCTGGTCTAGTACATATCATACCGTACATGATAGATCCTATTGCGGAAGCATAAGGAATCTTACTAATCCGGTCTCTCTCCTCAGGTGTCTTTGGGGCCTGTTTCTTGGAGAGATGTATTCCATGGCTCATCGGCATGAGACCTCTTTTGGAATCTTCCATGCTAAACTTCTTTAGCATCGAGTCAATGTACTTTCCTTGGGTCAAGCCCAGCATCCTTTTAGATCTATCTCTATAGATCTTTATCCCCAAAATATAGGATGCTTCACCCAAGTCCTTCATGGAGAAGTGTTTAGATAACCAAATTTTGATCGACTGTAGCATAGGCACATCATTCCCTATCAGTAATATGTCATCAACATATAATACAAGGAATGAAACAGCGCTCCCACTAACCTTCTTGTACACACATGGTTCATCCTCGTTTTTGATAAAATCAAACCTTTTGATTATCTCATCAAAACGGATGTTCCACCTTCGAGAAGCTTGCTTCAATCCATAAATGGATCGTTGTAGCTTACAGACTTGATTTGTTCCAACCATTGAAACAAAACCCTCTGGCTGTATCATATATACATTCTCCTCAAGCTCTCTATTGAGGAAGGCCGTTTTCACTTCCATTTGCCAGATCTCGTAGTCATAATAAGCTGCAATTGCAAGCAAAATCCGAATGGACTTGAGCATAGCTACTGGTGAGAAGGTTTCATCATAGTCAACTCCTTGTCTTTGTTTGAAACCTTTTGTAACCAGTCGGGCCTTATAGGTCTCTACCTTGCCATCTGCTCCAGTCTTTCTCTTAAAGACCCATTTACACCCAATAGGCTTAATGCCCTCAGGTGGTGAAACCAAAGTCCATACTTAGTTTTCATACATGGAGTCCATCTCGGATTTCATGGCTTCTAGCCATTTCTCTGAGTCTTCACTACTTATAGCCTCTTCGTAAGTCAATGGATCATCATCATCTATGATGCGTACCTCATCATCATCCTCTATGATGAATCCATACCTCTCAGGTATCTTCGGTACTCTTCCAGATTTACGAATAGGTAGTGGTACAGTAGGTTCTTCTACTTGGTCAGGTACCTGACTTTGATCCGTAGTATTTTGTGGTTCTTGAACTTCTTCAAGATATATCTTACTCCCACTGACCCCTTCGAGGATAAACTCCTTTTCTAAGAAGGCAGCGTGTTTCGCTACAAACACCTTTTGATCAGTTGGATGATAGAAATAATATCCTAAACTTTCTTTAGGATATCCCACAAATCTACACTTATCGGATCTATTCTTCAGCTTATCGTGCTCAAACCTTTTGACATAAGCTGGACAACCCCAAGTCTTAACATGCTTAAGACTAGGTTTCCTCCCTGTCCATATCTCATATGGGGTCTTTGGGACGGATTTGGTAGGTATCTTGTTAAGTAGGTATGCAGCCGATTCTAGGGCATAACCCCAGAAGGATACTGGAAGGTCGGTAAAACTCATCATGGAACGAACCATGTCCAACAATGTTCGATTTCTCCTTTCAGATACACCATTCAACTGTGGCGTCCCTGGTGGAGTCCATTGTGAGATTATACCATTTTCTTTGAGACAATTGAGAAACTCATTGGTTAAGTATTCTCCTCCTTGATCCGATCAAAGAATCTTAATACTCTTACCAGTTTGTTTCTCTACTTCACTTCTGAATTCTTTGAACTTTTCAAACGATTCAGATTTGTATTTCATTAAATACACATATCCAAATCTAGAATGATCATCAGTGAAAGTAATAAAATAAGAATACCCTCCTCGTGCATTCGTTGTCATAGGTCCTCATACGTCTGTGTATACCAACGCTAATAACTCTGTAACTCTTTCTCCTTTTCCACTAAAAGGAGATTTAGTCATCTTACCCATGAGACAAGATTCACAAGTTGGATATGATTCGTAATCAGATAGCTCTAAAAGCCCATCTTTATGCAACTTGGATAATCTTGTTTCATTGATATGACCGAGTCTACAGTGCCACATAAAGGTATAATTAACATCTCTTTTTCTTTTCTTAGTTTGTTCAATTTGAAGTATATTTTCATGTAAGTCAAGTATGTAAAGTCCATTCAGTAAATTTCCAACACCATATAAAACATTTTTATTATAAATAGAACAACTGTTGTTCTTTATTATAATATCAAAACCATCCATATCCAATACAGAAATTGAAATAATGTTTCTAATGAGTGTTGGAACACAATAACAATTATTTAAACTAATGAACTTGCCCGAAGGCAGTGCTAAACGATAAGTCCCTACAGCTAATGCAACAACCTTTGCTCCATTTCCCACTCGTAGGACGACTTCATCCTTGTTCAGCTTTCTACTTCTGCTTAGTCCCTGCATATTATTACATATGTGAGAACTACAGCCGGTATCCAATACCTAAGTAGAATTTTGACTTTCAGAAAAATTAATTTCAATCATGAACAAACGTAGATCGGAAGTCGAAGCTTCTCCAAGCTTCTTTTGACCCGCAAGATACTCCTTGCAGTTCCTCTTCCAGTGTCCCGGCTTATTGCAATGGTAGCAAATTCCTTTGCTATCTGGATCAGGTTTCTTATTATCCTTTCTCTTCGCCTTGCCCTTAGCCTTCTTGTTTTTCTTCTTTTCCGAAGATACCTTGGGCCTCTTCCTTTTTTTGGAAGAATCATCTACTAGTAAGACTTTGTTCTTGTTGGATGAGAAGTGACCTTCAGCAGTTTTCAGCATGTTAAGTAACTTAGGCAAGCTGACGTCCAACTTATTCATGTGAAAATTCACAACAAATTGTGAGAAGGTGTCCGGGAGTGATTGCAAGATCAAATCTTGGCTTAACTCCCCATCCATCACGAACCCTAGCTGTCCAAGTTGTTCAATCAAATTGATCATCTTAAGGACATGAGTCTCAACAGCAGTGCCCTCGGTCATACGAGATCGGAAGAGCTCCTTAGATATCTGATATCTTGCAGTCCTACTTTGCTCACCATACAACTCTTTGAGATGCAGCAATATAGTAGGAGCATCCATAGTTTCATGCTGACGCTGAAGCTCGTTACTCATGGATGCGAGCATGATGCATTGAGCCAAGATTGCATCATCTTGCCACTTTCTAAAAGTAGCAATCTCTTCCTCAGAGGCTGTTTCTGCAACACTTGCAGGGACTGGCGAATTTAGGACATAAGAAATCTTTTCAGCAGTGAGAACAATTCTCAGATTCCTTAACCAGTCCATGTAATTCGGTCCGGTCAATTTGTTAGCATCAAGTATGCTACGCAGTGATAGTGAGTTTGACATTTTTAAATTCTGCATGTGAAATAGGCAACATTTTAGCATTCATTCATTTAATTAATTACCAAAATAAATTAGGTCTTTATTTAAATTGGTATCTCCCACTATTTTCATCAAACTATATTATCCTCATTATATAGTTTGGCAAATCTAATTAAAGATTTGCTAGTGAGATTAAGGATCCCATTTCAAATGTATATAGCCTTGTGTGTGCACAACAAACTATATATAAATAAATAGGTAGACAACTATTGTCAATTACATCACTATGTAACTCCTTGTATTTTGCCTCTTAGATTATAATGGTCAAGTGTGTGCACATCCGAACTAAAATAATCTAAGTTAAGTCCATCCTAGCACTTCCATATATTCGAAAGAAAAACACTGTCCTTGTAGTGACACAACAAAACAACATCGTTCAGTCTATTTATAAGCATCAAATGTGATAAAACAACATCTTAAATATTTAATACTCGCCTTGTGTGTGCACAACAAACTCATATTAAATATTTAATACTCTATTGTTTTACCATGCTAGAAGGCGACGTTCGATATTCCAAATATCTTTGAACGCTTAGGACTTAATATGATTTCTATGAGGGGTTTGTTATTATTAGTCTCATCTTGTTTAGCGCGCATGCACATATATATATAAAATACGCGTCATATTATTTTACATGCGAAGCATGTTTGATAATATATAATATATATATAGTAAGCATGCACATATAGAATACTATATTCTACCCGGATTGATTATGGATTTTTATTCTAGTTTGGTTCACTAGAGCCACCAAGTGAACCAAAAGGTCAAACCTAGGGTGCAAGAATAAAATTTAAATATAACTATTACATTTAAACCCGGGCTCCATTATAAATGGGTCTTCAAGCGCTCCTTTGTCTCCAATTCTTCAAAAAATTAATTCTAACTAGTCCTATTACAAAAACTATTTACAATAAATAGAAACCTTGATCAGCAGTCAAGGGGAAGTACATAGGAGGGAGATAGAATTTACATTAAGAAAAATTAGAGAAGACGAGGTATGCAGACCCCATTTATAAAAAACCCATACATTCAAGCATCCACTAAAATAAATTCAATCACACATTGGTCAATAATCCATAATCAATCCCTATTTATTATCAGACATATCTCTATATATATCAATAAATAACATTCATCCCATGAATAATAAAACCATTCTATATATGCATCGATATCAATTAATGGGCAAAAGTTTTGCTAATATTTAGTTTTGAAACAAAATAAACTCTTTTATTTTAATCAAAAACCAAATCCAAATTAAACTCCTTTAATTTTTAGCAATCTGAAATCCTATTCCAGATAAAATAAACTCTTTATTTTAAACTTATATCAATTAAATAAACCATTTATTTTAATTGAAGAAAAAATATTTTTCAGATTCTGCTTACCGGCGCAGCTGCGCCCAGAATGAACTGGGCAACGGCGCAGCTGCGCTGCTCCCCAGAAAAAACGATTCTGGGCGCTCCAGAATGAACTGGAGGCGGCGCAGCTGCGCCGTGTCGCTGATTCAGAAAAATTTTTATTCTGCCCAAAAATTTCGATCCAATCGCATATCAAGCATACATGGAATCATCAAAATCGATAATTAGCACAAGATTGTTAGGTTTGTATATAGCGCGAACATGCAATCAAATTACATAAATAGTGCGGAAGCGCGATAAAATCGGATTTTAAAATTTTATACAAACTATCACCAAGATCAATCCTTGTGCTCAATTAACGATATAAACGAAAGATAAAGAGAATAAGAATTATACCCTCGTAGAACAAAGCTTCCTCGGGTACAAGTTCAACTCCTAGTCCTTCGTGTTCTCCTCGAATGCTACGGTGTGATTTCTTCCTTTGATCAACGTTAGCCACCCAAGTGTTTGGCCTCTAGAGGTGATCCACCAAGGAAAAACAAGTATTCAAGAAGTTGGGTATTTGGCAAAACCCTAGTTTCTATCTTTATAGAAATTGTAAGTACTCTCCACAATCTAATGCAAGAGTGTGTAACCCTAATCTATGATAAGACTCCTCTTATTTATAAATGTAGGAATAACCCTTCCCTAAACTATTTAGGATTAGGGTTTCTATTATAATTAAACTCCTTTAATTATTTATGCTCCTAATCCAATTAGGATTTCATGGAAGAGTACTTCTATTAATTAATTCTCAATCCCTATTAGGAATTAAATAATAGTAAAAGTAATAATAATAATAAGACTCCTCTTATTAATTTAAATTTAATATTTCTAAAATATTAAATAATAAATATTAAGCTATTTAATTTATTCTATCTCCATAGACTAAATTAAATACACTTAACTTATTATTACAATTATGCCATTTACTTCTTAAATAAATATTTTTCTTTTGCGGTGTGACCCTTTAGGTTCTCCATATTAAACCGGTTGTGAATAAATCAATTAGAACAATTCTAATCTTATTTAAATAAATAAATTAAACTATTTAATTCATTTAAATAAATAATATTTATTCTACAATAAGGGTAATCCCCCTTAGCGATCAACGACTTTCCAGATAATATAGATTTTAACATTAATCACAAAAGAACCTTTGAGTAAATAGTTACCGTACAATTCAATCCTTCTACCATACAATGTCCCAATTAAATATAAGACATGGATTTACTGTCAAGTCTTATTTTATTTAATTATATGTATTTCGATTCCCAAATGCACAACTCTGATTAATGCAAATTAAAAACTCCTTTCTAATTTCATTCTGCCTTGGCCAAGGACTACTGAGTTATCATTTATCGAATCACATAGGACATTCACATCTTTTACTAGACGAGGTAGATTCTTTGTTGATCATTCACCTATCTCCATGTACAACTAATTATACCCAATCATACCCTTTGATATACCCACAAGGTCTTAAGGGACATGTCAAAGTATAACTCATCATACACAAGATACTATGATGATCTCAAGTCCAAGGATCACTTGTACAACTATCACTATAGGAATTCCTATTGACAGGCGAGTAAAACTCCATTAGGTATTCCTTAGCGAGCCACGTTCAGTGAACTTATTCTCCAATAAGCACCTACATACTTACTTTAGTGTCTCCACACAAATGATTATGAGATCAATCATCCTCTTCCTAAGAGCAAGCAACGTATGTACTAATCTATCCGGATTCACTAATCCCCAATTTAGTAATCCAACGATTAGGAGCAATTTTAGTTTGTGAGCTATCTTGCATTTAGATCTCATTAGCATGATCACCATCATGATTCTAAAAGCATTGCTCAAAACTATGGGTTTATCACATTTAATATAACAGCACTATGTAGATAATGTAAAATGCCTTTTAAGAAAATCAATTCTTTTATTAATAAATGAATAAGATTACAAAGTATATGCTACATCATATCAAATATGATTGGCTTGTGTGCATACTACTTTCAGTGCCATGGTGGCCACACAGTGATTCCTGCATTTAAAAATTTGAAATCATTGAATCCATTGGATAATCATCCAGTCTATAGTGACTCACCAGTGTTAGTGGAGAATTGAATTGAAACGTTTGAGACGTACCTTGTTTACAATCTATATGCTTACTTTTCAAGCTATCATCAATCGTTATAACCTTTGAGATTGTGAAACCTTACTCTTGATTATTCATTATCATTGTTGTTATACTTGTTGGGCAAATTTGTTGCTCACCCTTGCTTTTCCTTAAACATTACAGTTTCTATAGAACGTGGCGAGAGCTCGGGAAAGGATAAGGGCAAAGGCAAAGCTACAGAATAGCTTGTCCTATTATGTTGTTGTTCCTGTCTTGTGTTAAGGCTTGTTAAAATTATGTTCTAAGTTGTGTTATGTATTCATACTTATTAGTATTATGTATTAATCGTTGCGTACTAGTTACGTCATGTTTTAGTTATGGTTTTGAGACTTGGGACGAGAATATTTATATTAAATCAATGTAAATATTTTATTTTCCGCAATAAGTTATTGATAGAATGCTTTATGAGTTGCACAGTGATGCACCGAATTTGAGGTTAAGGCAACCCGGATTTGGGGGCATCACAGACGTTACAGGATGGTATGTGGATCGTGATACACCAAATCCGCTGTTGCGAGTACGGGGATTTAGGGGTGTCACAGGGTGGTATTAGAACTGTAGGTTATAATCCTTAGGTAGGAAGACCTTAGGACATAACCTGGTAGAGATTGATGTAGATGACGATATTTGAGTTCAAATAGAGCTCCTGAGAAATTTTAATGAGTGATAGACTTGGAAATCTATCATGTGTATGATCGGGTGGTTGTATATATGAGGTTATATGTTTAGTGATGGGGATTGAGTGGATTATGATTTTGATATGAAGAATGGTAAGTGATGATGGAAATTGAGAATCTTACTAATAGATTTGGAAGATATTTTTGAGGAAAGTTCTGAGGATGAAGAGTTGGAAGAGAATCCAAACGAGGATCAAGTAATTCCAGGTAATGGGTACAGATTGGATATAGAATTGAAGTAGAAGAGGTATAGATTTTGAGAAGGCTGAATATAAATAGTAGAAGAAAGATAAGTGGCGAGAAGAAACAACTTTTCCTTTCTAAGTACATCTAAAACAAATTTTAAATGTAACGCATGCTCACCCAAGCTTTTGCTATAAACCAAGATATCATCAAAATAAACTACAACAAATTTACCAATGAATGGACGCAGAATATGATTCATTAATCGCATGAAAGTACTAGGAGCATTAGTTAAACCGAAAGGTAACACTAACCACTCATATAAACCATATTTAGTTTTAAAAGCAGTTTTCCATTCATCGCCTTCTTTCATTATAATTTGATGATACCCACTTTTTAAATCAATTTTAGAAAACACACATGATCCATGTAATTCATCAAGCATATCATCTAAGCGAGAAATAGGATGCCGACATTTTACCGTAATATTGTTCACCGCACAACAATCAATGCGCATGCACCATTTTCCATTCTTCTTAGGCACCAAAATCACCGGAACTACACACAGACTCATTCTTTTGTTGGTTTGTAATATTCATGAAGATACAATCAAATTGCATACATATAGCGAAAGCATGGTAAAATCAGAATTTAAAGTTTTACAAACCATAACCAGGATCATACTTTATGTGTAATTATCAATTAACAAAAGAAGATAAAGAATTATACCCTTGTAGAATAAAGCTTCCTCAGGTACAAGTTCAACTCCAATTCCTTTGCTTTCTACTTGAATTCACCGGTTAGATTCCTTCCTTTGATCAACGTTAGCCACCTAAGTGTTTGGCCTCTAGAGGTGATCCACCAAGGAATAATATGTATTCAAGAAGTTGGGTATTGACAAAACCCTAGTTTCTATCTCTATAGAATTTGTAAGTACTCTCCCAAATCTTATGGAAGTGTATGTAACTCCAATCCATAATAAGAATCCTCTTATTTATAGATATAGGGAACCTTCCTAAACTATTTAGGAATAGAGTTTTATTTTAATTAAACTGTTTTAATTAATTAAACTCCTAATCCAATTAGGAATTTATCAGAGTACTTTTATTAATTAATTCTCAAACCCTACTGATAGGCATACCCTTTGATATACCCTAAAGGTCTTAAGGGACATATCAAAGCATAACTCATCATACACAAGATATTATGCTGATCTTAAGTCCAAGAATCACTTGTACTACTATCACTAGAGGAATTTCTATTAACATGCAAGTAAAACTCCATCAGGTATTCCTTTAGCGAGTCACGTTCAGTGAACTTATTCTCCAGCACCTACATACTTGCTTTAGTATCTCCACACAAATGATTATGAGATCAATCATCCTCTTCCTAAGAGCAAACAAAGTATGTACCAATCTATCCGGATTCACAAATCCCCATTTTAGTAATCGGACGATTAGGAACGATTTTAGTTTTAAGCTTTCTAAGAATTTAGATCTCATTAGCATGATCATCATCATGATTTTAAAAGCATTGCTTAAAACTATGAGTTTATCACATATAAAATAACAGCACCGTGTAGATAAAGTAAAATGCCTTTAACATATTAATTCTTTTATTAATAAATGAATAAGATTACAAAGTATATGCTACATCATATCAAATAAGATTGGCTTGTGTGCATACTACTTTCAATCTCCCACTTACACTAAAGCCAATCGCCATGGTATCTAATACCCATCTTCTCTAAGTGACGATCAAACTACTGTTGGGTTAAAACTTTAGTAAATGGATCTGCAATGTTGTCTTAAGAGTCCACACGCTCCAGTGTGACGTCTCTTCTTTCAATGATCTATCTAATCAAATGAAAGTGCTGCAACACATGTTTGGATCCCAGATGAAACTTAAGAACTATTCCTAATTTTATAATGAAATTTTCATCCAAACAATCAACTTTGCAACTTCATTTATACTTTGCCTTTGTCACTAAATCAACAACTTCTTTGCTATTTGGAACCTTTTCAACTCACTGCACCACCGTTCAAGGTAAACACATACCCGGAGTGGATTTGCTGTCGTCTTGGTCAGTCTGAAACTTGAGTCTTTATAACCCTCTAGTTTTGTATCAAACCCACCATTCATTAGATACACATCTTTAGTTCTTCTTAAGTACTTTAGGATATTCTTCACTGTCTTATAGTGATCTTCTCCAAGAATGGACTGATATGTGCTTGTCACTCTTAGTGTATAAATAACATCTGGTCTCGTACGTATCGTTGCATACATGATAGTTATTCATGCAATCTCTCTTTTCAGGTGTCTTTGGGGACAATTGTTAGAGAAAAACACTTCATGACTTATCAACACGAGACCTCTCTTGGAGTTTGCCATGCTAAACCCCTTTAGCATCAAATGAATATACGTTCCTTAGGTCAAGCCAAACATCCTTATATATCTATCTCTATAGATCTTAATCCCTAAAATATAGGATGCTTCAACCAAATCTTCCTTAGAGGAATGTTTAGATAACATTATCTTTACTGATTGTAGCATTAGTGTGTCATTCCCTATCACTAGTATATCAACATATAGTACTAGGAATGTCACTGTGCTCCCACTGACCTTCTGTACATATTTGGTTCATCCGCGTTTTTGATAAAATCAAACTCCTTTGATTGCCTCATCAAACCGGATATTCCATCTTCGAGAAGCTTGCTTCAATCCATAAATGGATCATTATAGCTTACATACTCAATTTGCTTCAACCTTTGAAACAAATCCCTCTGGCTGTATCATACATATATTCTCCATAAGTCTTCATTGAGGAAGGACATTTCCACACCCATTTGCCAGATTTTGTAATAATAAGTTGTAATCACAAGCAAAATCCGAATGAACTTGAGCATTGCTAATGGTGAGAAGATTTCATGATGGACAACTCCTTGCCATTATTTAAAATCTTTTGTCACCATTCTGGCCTTATAGGTCTACACCTTGCCATCTACTCCAGTCTTTCTCTTAAAGACCTATTACACTCTATAGGCATTATGCCTTTCGGTAGAGTAACTAGAGTCTATACTTGGTTCTCATACATGGAGTCCATTTCGAATTTCATGACCATCTGCCATTTCTCTGAGTGTCTACTACTCATAGCCTTATTGTATATGACTGGATCATCATCCTTTATGATGCGTAACTCATCATCATCCTCTATGATGAATTCATACCTCCCAGGTATCTTCGGTACTCTTCCAGATTTACGATTCAGTTATGGTACAATAGGTCTATCTACAGGTTTCTCGGTTCGACTTATAGTGCTTTGTAGTTCTTGAACTTTTTCAAGATCTATTTTCCTCCCACTAGCCCCCCTTCAAGGATAAATTCCAGTAGGATTATAGAAATAATACTCTAAACTTTCTTTAGGATATCCCACAAATTTACACTTGTCAGATCTTGTCCCAAACTTATCTTTTGAAACCTTTTTCACATAAGTTGGACAAACCCTAATCTTAACATGTTTAGAACTAGGTTTCCTCCCTGTCCATAACTCATATGGAGTCTTGGGGACGGATTTTGTGGATACCTTATCCCGTAGATATGCAGCCTTTTTTAGAGCAAAACCCAGAAGGATACTGAAATATCGGTAAAAATCATCATGGATTGCCCCATGTCCAACAAGGTACGATTTCTCCTCTCAGATACATCAGTCAAGTATTGCGTATCAGGATGTGTCCATTGTGAGAAAATACCATTATCTTTGAAATGATCTAGAAACTCTTCGCTTAAGAATTCCCTTCCTCGATCCGATAGAAGAATCTTAATACTTCGCGAATTTGTTTCAATTCTGAATTCTTTGAACTTTTCAAATGATTCAGACTTGTATTTCACCAAATACAAATATTCAACTTTTGAATAATCATCTCTTTTATATTACTCGTTTGTTTAATTTACAAAATAATTTTTTATATAAGTCAAGTATATAAAGTCTATCAAGTAATCTTCCAGTTACAAACAAAACATTGTCATTATAAATAGAACAATTATCGTTCTTTATTATAATATCAAAAACTTCCTTGTCTAACAACAGAACAGAAATAATGTTTCTAACGAAAACTAAAACATAATAACAACTTATTAACTTAATAGACTTTCCCGTAGGCAACGCTAAACTATAAGTTCGTACGGCTAATGCAGCAACCGTTGCTCCATTCCCCACACACAGGATTACTTCTTTGTTTAGCTTTCTACTTCTGTTTAGTCTCTGCATCTTGCATATATGAGAACTACAACTAATATCCAATACCCAAATAGAACCTTGACTTACAGAATGATTTATTTCAATCATGAACAAAACTATATCTGTAACCGAAGCTTCACTAAGCTTCTTCTGGTTAGCTTATGCAAGATACTCCTTGCAGTTTCTTTTCTAGTGTCCAGGTTTATTACAATGGAAGCAAACTCCTTTGCTATCCGCATCAGTTTTCATCTTATTGTCATTTGTATTTGCCTTTACTTTTGCCTTCTTTCAATTTTTCTTCTTTTCAGAAAATCCTTTGGTCCTCTTCCTTTTCTCGGAAGACTCATCTACTAGTACGACTTGGTCTTTCTTGGCTGAAAAGTGACTCTTTATAGTTTTCAACATGTTTAAGCAACTCAGGCAGGCTGACATCTAGCTTGTTCATATAGAAATTCACAACAAATTGTGAGAAAGAGTCCGGAAGTGATTACAAGATCAGATCTTGAATCAACTATTCATCCATTACAAAACTCAGTTGTCCCAATTGTTCAATCAGATTGATCAATTTGAGGACATGTGTCTGTACTGTAGTGCCATTGGTCCTTCTAGATCGGAAGAACTCCTTAGATATCTGATATCTACCAGTCCTACTTTCCTCACCATACAACTCCTTGAGGTGCAGGAGTATAGTAGGAGAATCCATAGTTTAATGCTGACGCTAAAGCTCGTTACTTATGGATGCGAGCATGATGCATTGAGCCACGGTTGCATCATCTTGCCACTTTCTAAAAGTAGCAATCTCTTTCTCAGATGTTGTTTCTACAACAGTTGCAGAGACAGGCGTATTAAGGACATAAGATAACTTTTTAGCCATGAGAACTATTTTTAAATTCCTTAACCAATCTTTATAGTTTGGTCCGGTTAACTTGTTAGCATTCAATATGCTTCCACAATAGTGAATTAGACATTTATAAAATTCTGTAAATGAAATATGTAATTTTATAACATTAGCATGCATTCATTTTATTAATCACCAGATTAATTTAGGTCTTTATTAAAATGATGTCTCCCACTATTTTCATCAAACTATATTACCCTCAATATATAGTTCGACAAATCTAATTAAAGATATGCTAGTGAGAATAAGAATCCCATTTTAAATGTATATAGCCTTGTGGTGACACAACAAACTATATATAAATAAATAGGTAGACAACTATTGTCAATTACATCACCATGTAACTCATTTTATTTTGCCTCTTAGATTATTTTGATCAAGTGGTGACATATCCGAATCAAAATTGTCCAAGTTAAGTCCAACCTAGCACTTCCATATAAGTAAAAAGAAAAACACCGTTCTTGTGGTGATACAACAAAACAACATCGTTCAATTCCTTTATAAGCATCAAATGTGATAAAACAACATCTCAAGAAATTAAAATAAGCCTTGTGGTGACACAACAAACTTATAATGACTAATTGATACTCTATTGTTTTATCATGCTAGAAGGCGACGTTCGATATTCCAAATATCTTTGAACATTACAACTTAATATGATTTCTTTGAGGGTTTTGTTATTATTTGTCTCATCTTGTTTAGCGCATGCACATATATATGTATAAAATACGCGTCATATTATTTAACATGCGAAACATGTTGTATAATATATATATATATAGTAAACAAGCACATATAGAATACTATATTCTACTCAGATTGATTATGGACTTTTATTCTAGTTTGGTTCACTAGAGCCACCAAGTGAACCAAAAGGTCAAACCTAGGGTGCAAGAACAGAATTTAAATATAACTATTACATTTAAACCCGAGCTCCATTACAAACGGGTTTTCACGCGCTCCTTGCTCCTTTGTCTCCAATTCTTCAAAATAATTCTAACTAATCCTATTACATAAACTATTTACAATAAATAGAAATTTTGATAAGCTGTCAAGGGAAAATATATAAGAGGAAGATATAATTACATTAAGAAAAATTAGAAAAGACGAGGTACGCTGACCCCATTTATAAAACTCATTCATTCATGCATTCTCATAGAATAAAATCCAATCATCCATTGGTCAATAGTCCATAATCAATCTCATTTATTATTATACATATCACCATGTGCATCAATAAATAACATTCATCTCATGAATGATAAAACCATTCCATATATGTATTAATATCATTTAATGGACAATATTAGTTAGTATGAAATCCAATACCGAATTAAATTAGTTTGCATGAAATCAAATTTCAACTCCAATTTATTTAGTATAAAATTTAATTTCAACTCCAATTAGTTAGTATAAAATCCAATTCCAACTCTAATTAGTTAGCATGAAATCCAATTCCAATTAAAATAAACATCTTTATTCTAATCCAATTCCAAATCAAAATAAACTTCTTTATTTTTAATTTAGAATTTCTGAAAAAACATGAAATCAAATTTCAATTAAAATAAACCTTTTATCTAAATTTGAAAGTAATGAAAATAAAAAAAAATTCAATATTCTGGGAGGCGGCACTACGAATAAACTAAGATCGGGTGTTGCGGCGCCGGAATAAATTTTTTAAAAAAATTGCGCCGCGGCACCGAGATTATACTATAATCCGCTGCTGCGACGCCGGTTCCCAAAATCAGTTTTTCAGATTTTTCAGATTCGCGAATTTCGAATTTTCACCCAAAAACAAGATTTTAGACCAACAATTATGCCCAATCAAATTGTTCTAAACATATATCATACATATGCAGAATCAAAATAATTAATAATTCGTATAATGTTTGGCTCTGATACCACTGTTGGTTTGTAATATTCATGAACAAACAATCAAATTGCATACATATAACGGAAGCATGGTAAAATTAGAATTTAAAATTTTACAAACCATAACCATGATCATACTTTATGCGCAATTATCAATTAACAAAGGAAGATAAAGAATTATACCCTTGTAGAACAAAGCTTTCTCAGGTACAAGTTCAACTCAAATTCCTTTGCTTTCTCCTTGAATTCACCGGTTAGATTCCTTCCTTTGATCAAAGTTAGCCATCCAAGTGTTTGGTGTCTAGAGGTGATCCACCAAGGAATAATATGTATTCAAGAAGTTGGGTGTTGGCAAAACCCTATTTTCTATCTCTATAGAATTTGTAAATACTCTCCCAAATCTTATGGAAGTGAATGTAACCCAAATCTATAATAAGACTCATCTTATTTATAGATATATAGGGAACCCTCCTAAACTATTTAGGAATATGGTTTTATTTTAATTAAACTCTTTTAATTAATTAAACTCCTAATCCAATTAGGAATTCATGAGAGTATTTTTATTAATTAATTCTTAAACCCTTTTAGGAATTAAATAATAATAATAGTAATAATAATAATAATAAGACTCCTCTTATTAATTTATATTTAATATTTCCAAAATATCAAATAATAAATATTAAGCTATTTAATTTATTCTATCACCATAGATTAAATTAAATATACTTAACTTATTATTACGATTATGCCATTTACTTCTTAAATAAATATTTTTCTTTTGCGGTGTGACTCTTTAGATCTCCATATTAAACTGGTTATGAATAAATCAATTAGAATAATTCTAACCTTATTTAAATAAATAAATTAAACTATTTAATTCATTTAAATAAATAATATTTATTCTACAATAAGGGTAAACCCCCCCCCCCCCCCCGTTAGCGATCAACGACTTTCTAGATAATATAGATTTCAACATTAATCACAAAAGAACTTTTCAGTGAATAGTTACTGTACAATTCAATCATTCTACCATGCAATGTCCCAATTAAATATAAGACATGGAATTATTATCAAGTCTTATTTTATTTAATTATATGTAATTCAATTCTCAAATGCACAGTTCTAAATAATGTAAATTAGAAACTACTTTCTAATTTCATTCTGCCTTGGACAATGACTACTGAGTTATCATTTATCGAATCACATAGGACATTTTCTTCTTTTACTAAAAGCGATAGATTCTTTATTGACCATTCACCTATATCCATATACAACTTATTATACCCAAGCATACCCTTTTGATATACACTCTAAAGGTCTTAAGTGACATGTCAAAGCATAACTCATCATACACAAGATACTATGATGATCTCAAGTTTAAGGATCACTTGTACTACTATCACTAGAGGAATTCCTATTTACGGGTAAGTAAAACTCCATTAGGTATTCCTTTAGCGAGTCACGTTCATGTTAGGTTTGTACATAGCGTGAATATGCAATCAAATTACATAAATAGTGCGGAAGCGCGATAAAATCGGATTTTAAAATTTTTCATACAAACCATCACCATGATCATCCATGTGCTCAATTATCAATTAAACGAAAGAGATAAAGTATGAGAATCATACCCTTGTAGAACCATGCTTCCACAGGTACGAGTTCACCTCCAAATCCTTCGCGTTCTCCTTGAATTCCACCGATTAAATTTTTCCTTTGATCAACGTTAGCCACCCAAGTGTTTGGCCTCTAGAGGTGATCCACTAAGGAATAATAGTTGTTCAAGAAGATGGGTGTTGACAAAACCCTAGTTTCTATCTCTATAGAAAATTACAAGTACTCTCCACCCTCTCCAATTCTTATGGAAGAGTGAGTAACTGTCTAACCCTAAATCATGATAAGACTCCTCTTATTTATAGATATAGGGAACCGTCCTAAACTATTTAGGATTAGGGTTTTTATTTTTAATTAAACTCCTTTAATTAATTGAACTCCTAATCCAATTAGGAATTCATGAGAGAGTACTTCTATTAATTAATTCCCAATCCCTATTAGGAATTAAATAATAGTAATTGTAATAATAATAATAAGACTCTTCTTATTAATTTATATTTAATATTTTCAAAATATTAAATAATAAATATTAAGCTATTTAATTTATTCTATCTCCATAGATTAAATTAAATACACTTAACTTATTATCATAATTATGCCATTTACTTCTTAAATAAATATTTTTCTTTTGCGGTGTGACCCTTTAGGTTCTCCATATTAAACCGGTTGTAAATAAATCAATTAGAACAATTCTAATCTTATTTAAATAAATAAATTAAACTATTTAATTCATTTAAATAAATAATATTTATTCTACAATAAGGGTAAGCCCCCTTAGCGATCAACGACTTTCCAGATAATATAGATTTCAACATTAATCATAAAAGAACCTTTTAGTGAATAGTTACCATACAATTCAATCCTTCTACCATACAATGTCCCAATTAAATATAAGACATGGAATTACTGTCAAGTCTTATTTTATTTAATTATATGTATTTCGATTCTGAAATGCACAACTCTAATTAATGCAAATTAGAAACTCCTTTCTAATTTCATTCTGCTTTGGCCAAAGACTTCTGAGTCGTCATTTATCGAATCACATAGGACATTCTCTCCTTTTACTAGAAGTGGTAGATTCTTTGTTGATCATTCACCTATCTCCATGTATAACTTATTATACCCAATCATACCCTTTGATATACCCTCAGGGTCTTAAGGGACATGTCAAAGTATAACTCATCATACACAAGATATTATGATGATCTCAAGTCCAAGGATCACTTGTACTACTATCACTAGAGGAATTCCTATTGACAGGTGAGTAAAACTCCATTAGGTATTCCTTAGTGAGCCACGTTCAGTGAACTTATTCTCTAATAAGCACCTACATACTTGCTTTAGTGTCTCCACACAAATGATTATGAGATCAATCATCCTCTTCATAAGAGCAAGCAACGTATGTACTAATCTATCCGGATTCACTAATTCCCTTTTTAGTAATCCAACGATTAGGAACAATTTTAGTTTGTGAGCTATCTAGAATTTAGATCTCATTAGCATGATCACCATCATGATTCTAAAAACATTGCTCAAAACTATGGGTTTATCACATTTAATATAACAACACCATGTAGATAAAGTAAAATGCCTTTAACAAACGAATAAGATTACAAAATATATGCTACATTATATCAAATATGATTGGCTTGTGTGCATACTACTTTCAATCTCCCACTTGCACTAAAGCCAATCGCCATGGTATCTAATACCCTTCTTATCTAAGTGACGATTATCCTGCAAACCCTTGTTGATTCAGCTAGTCCTTAGTTGATGAGCGTTTCAAAGACTTAGAATGTTTTCTATACTTGTTCCAAGCCAATTTCCTTTTTGGTATGGATTCAGACGATAAACTGAGATGAACAACCCTAATATAGGGGATTACTTACGCGACAACGTTAAAATGTTTGTGCACAATACATTGTACAAAGGGCTGATCCCCCTGAGTACGAGATGTTGGTCCATAGTCTATATGACTGTTAAAGGTTACAGTAGAAATACTTGTCAACCTAGGACATAGTTTGAGGTCTTGTGACCCTCAGATATAATTTCTAAATCTTGAATTCTATATTTTTGGTTGGATTCACACGATTAAAAACAAGAAAAAAATGGTTATCTCCTAACCAATAACCCTCCCATAATCAAATTCGATGACCATCCCTAACTCTATATCTCAAATACATTAATCAGAGCAGAGCCATGCTCGAAGCTAACAAAAATCTAGGGTAAAACGTTACCTTGAAAGGTGGTGCAGTGAATTGGAAAGGTTCCAAACAGCAAAGTGTTGTTAGTTTAGTGACAAAGACAAAGTATATAGCTGTAAATGAAGTTGCAAGTTGATTGTTTGGATGAAAAGTTCATCACAGAACTAGGAATAGTTCCTAAGTCTCATCTTGGATTCAAACATGTATTGCGGCACTTTCATTTGATTAGTGGAATCATTGAAAGAAGAAAAGTCACTATAGAGATAGTGGACTCTCGAGAACAGCATTGCATATCCATCTACTTCTAACCTATCAGCTCTGATACCAACTGTAACGACCCCAAAATTCATACAACTCCATCTCTCGACTTCGGTCGTTAACAATACATCTATATTCTAACTTTACATCATTAATCGATAATAAACTTAATAAAATGCGGAATAAATAAAAACTTTTCAGTTTTCCCTCTTTGCTTTCCCTGAATCATAACCTTTAATCAATTACATATTCTAGAATCATATTTGATTCGCTTCATCAAAGTTATAATAAAAAGTAAAACTTCTAGATTCAACACCCTTTATACATCGGATAATATTAAATTACAACTCAATACAAATTTAACAACTCTACATCTGCTACACTTATTACATCATCAAATACATTAATCAGAACCTTTAACATGGTTCAAAAATATTACTTAAGCTAAAACAACTAAACTTCATACTTAACATTTGAATCATGCCATTCAAGCAGCACTTAACTTTACCTTGTATCTCTAACCTGTAAAAATGGTTATTTGCAAGAATGAGCTCGACAACTCAGCAAAATCTAACAGCTTGCATGCATCACATAGCACATAGATAACATACTCATTATTCAAATCATAAACATTTGGCTTAACATATCATGCATAATGATCAATACGTAACAACTTGAGATTGAGTTCCATAACTCAATCGGCATTCTTTATTCAACGAACGTAATCATATTTTGACTTTGTCGTTTCATACTTGTAACATATATGAAATACATCACACTTTTACATCATATGATTGTAAACAGTTAATCATTTAGTTCACATAACAAGTAAGAACTGAAAGACTTGTCTGGTTTGTAGATTACCAATTACCATAACCAGCTTATATATATCTGCACTTCATGTATCATACACGATATATATAATCATGTACATCATTTATTAGCCACATATCAACACTTAGTATTCATTCTATTTAACAATCCATAATCCTTCATTTTATTTCGTTCTACTTTAATCGACACTTAACTCTTAGTTAGGTCTTAAACTTCTCTTTAAATTAAATGTATAATGTTTATAAATAAACTTTGTATAGGGTAACATAGCATGACCAAAAGAAAATAATTAAAAAAACAGGAAAAATGTCCATTTCTGCATTTCTCGCCGGGGCGAGAAAATTATAACACAAAACTCTCGCCGGGGCGAGAAAACTTAGTACAAAACTCTCGCCGGGGCGAGAAATTTGGCTTGCTGAGCTCGCCGGGGCGAGCCTCATGAATTCCAGATTCTGCAGTTCGCGATGAAAGTAGTATGCACACAAGCCAATCATATTTGATATGATGTAGCATATACTTTGTAATCTTATTCATTTATTAATAAAAGAATTGATTTTCTTAAAAGGCATTTTACATTATCTACATAGTGCTGTTATATTAAATGTGATAAACCCATAGTTTTGAGCAATGCTTTTAGAATCATGATGGTGATCATGCTAATGAGATCTAAATTCAAGATAGCTCACAAACTAAAATTGTTCCTAATCGTTGGATTACTAAATTGGGGATTAGTGAATCCGGATAGATTAGTACATACGTTGCTTGCTCTTAGGAAGAGGATAATTGATCTCATAATCATTTGTGTGGAGACACTAAAGAAAGTATGTAGGTGTTTATTGGAGAATAAGTTCACTGAACGTGGCTCGCTAAGGAATACCTAATGGAGTTTTACTCGCCTGTCAATAGGAATTCCTATAGTGATAGTTGTACAAGTGATCCTTGAACTTGAGATCATCATAGTATCTTGTGTATGATGAGTTATACTTTGACATGTCCCTTAAGACCTTGTGAGTATATCAAAGGGTATGATTGGGTATAATTAGTTGTACATGGAGATAGCTGAATGATCAACAAAGAATCTACCTCGTCTAGTAAAAGATGTGAATGTCCTATGTGATTCAATAAATGATAACTCAGTAGTCCTTGGCCAAGGCAGAATGAAATTAGAAAGGAGTTTCTAATTTACATTAATCAGAGTTGTGCATTTGGGAATCGAAATACATATAATTAAATAAAATAAGACTTGACAGTAAATCCATGTCTTATATTTAATTGGGACATTGTATGGTAGAAGGATTGAATTGTACGGTAACTATTTACTCAAAGGTTCTTTTGTGATTAATGTTGAAATCTATATTATCTGGAAAGTCGTTGATCGCTAAGGGGGCTTACCCTTATTGTAGAATAAATATTATTTATTTAAATGAATTAAATAGTTTAATTTATTTATTTAAATAAGATTAGAATTGTTCTAATTGATTTATTCACAACCGGTTTAATATGGAGAACCTAAAGGGTCACACCGCAAAAGAAAAATATTTATTTAAGAAGTAAATGACATAATTGTAATAATAAGTTAAGTGTATTTAATTTAGTCTATGGAGATAGAATAAATTAAATAGCTTAATATTTATTATTTAATACTTTGAAAATATTAAATTTAAATTAATAAGTGGAGTCTTATTATTATTATTACTTTTACTATTATTTAATTCCTAATAGGGATTGAGAATTAATTAATAGAAGTACTCTTCCATGAAATCCTAATTGGATTAGGAGCATAAATAATTAAAGGAGTTTAATTATAATAGAAACCCTAATCCTAAATAGTTTAGGGAAGGGTTATTTCTACATCTATAAATAAGAGTAGTCTTATCATAGATTAGGGTTACACACTCTTGCATTAGATTGTGGAGAGTACTTACAATTTCTATAGAGATAGAAACTAGGGTTTTGCCAAATACCCAACTTCTTGAATACTTGTTCTTCCTTAGTGGATCACCTCTAGAGGCTAAACACTAGGGTGGCTAACGTTGATCAAAGGAAGGAATCACACCGTAGCATTCGAGGAGAACACGAAGGACTAGGAGTTGAACTTGTACCCGAGGAAGCTTTGTTCTACGAGGGTATAATTTCTTATTCTCTTTCTCTTTCGTTTATATCGTTAATTGAGCACATAGATTGATCTTGGTGATGGTTTGTATAAAATTTTTAAAATCTGATTTTATCGCGCTTCCGCTCTATTTATGTAATTTGATTGCATCCTCGCGTTATATACAAACCTAACAGTGGTATCAGAGCCCAATCATGTGCTAATTATCGATCTTATGATTCCATGTATGAATTGATATGCGATACGATCGGATTTTGGGCTAAAGAAAATTTTTCTGAATCTGCGTCGCGGCGCGGCCGCGCCGCTTCCAGTTCATTCTGGAGTGCGGCCGCGCCCTAACCCAGAAAAACGTTTCCTGGGGTGCAGCGCGGCCGCGCCGCTCCTAGTTCAAAATGGAGCGCGGCCGCGCTGGTGTCCAAACTTTGAAATTTTTTTGTTTTTCTCAATTAAAATAAATGGTTTATTTAATTGATAAAAGTTTAAAATAAAAGAGTTTATTTTATCTGAAATAGGATTTCAGATTGCTAGAATTAAAGGAGTTTAATTTGGATTTGGTTTTTGATTAAAATAAAAGAGTTTATTTTGTTTCAAAACTAAATATTAGCAAAACTTTTGCCCATTAATTGATATCAATGCATATATGAAATGGTTTTATTATTCATGGGATGAATGTTATTTATTGATACATATAGAGATATGTATGATAATAAATAGGGATTGATTATGGACTGTTAACCAATGTGTGATTGGATTTATTTTAGTGGATGCTTGAATGTATGGGTTTTTATAAATGGGGTCTGCGTACCTCGTCTTCTCTAATTTTTCTTAATGTAAATTCTATCTCCCTCCTATGTACTTCCTCTTGACTGCTGATCAAGGTTTCTATTCATTATAAATAGTTTCTGTAATAGGAATAGTTAGAATTAATTTTGAAGAATTGGAGACAAAGGAGCAAGGAGCGCTTGAAGACCCGTTTGTATTGGAGCCCGGATTTAAATGTAATAGTTATATTTAAATTTAATTCTTGCACCCTAGGTTTGACCTTTTGGTTCACTTGGTGGCTCTAGTGAACCAAACTAGAATAAAAGTCCATAATCAATCCGGGTAGAATATAGTATTCTACATGTGCATGCTTACTATATATATATATTATATATTATCCAACATGCTTCGCATTTAAATAATATGACGCGTATTTTATATATATATGTGCATGCACGCTAAATAAGATGAGACTAATAATAACAAACCCCTCAAAGTAATATATTAAGTCCTAAGCGTTCAAAGATATTTGGAATATTGAACGTCGCCTTCTAGCATGGTAAAACAATAGAGTATTAAATATTTAATATGAGTTTGTTGTGTCACCACAAGGCAAGTATTAAATATTTAAGATGTTGCTTTATCACATTTGATGCTTATAAATAGACTGAACGATGCTGTTTTGTTGTGTCACCACAAGGACAGTGTTTTTCTTTCGAATATATGGAAGTGCTAGGTTGGACTTAACTTGGATAATTTGATTCGGATGTGTCACCACTTGATCAAAATAATCTAAGAGGCAAAATACAAGGAGTTACATAGTGATGTAATTGACAATAGTTGTCTACCTATTTATTTATATATTGCTTGTTGTGTCACCACAAGGCTATATACATTTGAAATGGGATCCTTAATCTCACTAGCAAATCTTTAATTAGAATTACCGAACTATATAATGATGGTAATATAGTTTGATGAAAATAGTGGAAGATACCAATTTAAAATAAAGACCTAATTTATTTTGGTAATTAATAAATTGAATGTATGCTAAAATGTTGTCTATTTCACATGCAGAATTTAAAAATGTCAAACTCACTATCACTGCGTAGCATACTTGATGCTAACAAACTGACCGGACCGAATTACACGGACTGGTTAAGGAATCTGAGAATTGTTCTCACTGCTGAAAAGATTTCTTATGTCCTAAATTCGCCAGTCCCTGCAAGTGTTGTAGAAACAGCCTCTGAGGAAGAGATTGCTACTTTCAGAAAGTGGCAAGATGATGCAATCCTGGCTCAATGCATCATGCTCGCATCCATGAGTAACGAGCTTCAGCGTCAGCATGAAACTATGGATGCTCCTACTATATTGCTGCATCTCAAAGAGTTGTATGGTGAGCAAAGTAGGACTGCTAGATATCAGATATCTAAGGAGCTCTTCCGATCTCGTATGACCGAGGGCACTGCTGTTGAGACTCATGTCCTTAAGATGATCAATATGATTGAACAGCTTGGACAGCTTGGGTTCGTGATGGATGGGGAGTTAAATCAAGATTTGATCTTGCAGTCACTCCCGGACACCTTCTCACAATTTGTTATGAATTTTCACATGAATAAGTTGGACGTCAGCTTGCCTGAGTTACTTAACATGTTGAAAACTGCTGAAGGTCACTTCTCATCCAACAAGAACCAAGTCTTACTAGTGGATGATTCTTCCAAGAAAAGGAAGAGGCCCAAGGTATCTTCTGAAAAGAAGAAAAACAAGAAGGCTAAGGGCAAGGCGAAGAAAAAGAAAAATAAGAAATCTAATCCAGATAGCAAAGGAATTTGCTACCATTGTAATAAGCCAGGACACTGGAAGAGGAACTGCAAGGAGTATCTTGCGGACCAAAAGAGGCTTGGAGAAGCTTCGACTTCCAATCTAGGTTTGTTCATGATTGAAATTAATTTTTCTGAAAGTCAAAATTCTACTTGGGTATTGGATACCGGCTGTAGTTCTCACATATGTAATAATATGCAGGGACTAAGTAGAAGTAGGAAGCTGAACAAGGATGAAGTCGTCCTACGAGTGGGAAATGGAGCAAAGGTTGCTGCATTGGCTGTAGGGACTTATTATTTAGCACTGCCTTCGGGCAAGTTCATTAGTTTAAATAATTGTTATTATGTTCCAACACTCATTAGAAACATTATTTCAATTTCTGTATTGGATATGAATGGTTTTGATATTATAATAAAGAACAACAGTTGTTCTATTTATAATAAAAATGTTTTATATGGTGTTGGCAATTTACTGAATGGATTTTACATACTTGACTTGCATGAAAATATACTTCAAATTGAACAAACTAAGAAAAGAAAAAGAGATGATGTTAATTATACCTTTATGTGGCACTGTAGACTCGGTCATATCAATGAAACAAGATTATCCAAGTTGCATAAAGATGGGCTTTTAGAGCTATCTGATTATGAATCATATCCAACTTGTGAATCTTGTCTCATGGGTAAGATGACTAAATCTCCTTTTAGTGGAAAAGGAGAAAGAGTTACAGAGTTGTTAGCGTTGGTACACACAGACGTTTGTGGACCTATGACAACGAATGCACGAGGAGGGTATTCTTATTTTATTACTTTCACTGATGATCATTCTAGATTTGGATATGTGTATTTAATGAAATACAAATTTGAATCGTTTGAAAAGTTCAAAGAATTCAGAAGTGAAGTAGAGAAACAAACTGGTAAGAGTATTAAGATTCTTCGATCGGATCGAGGAGGGGAATACTTGACCAATGAGTTTCTCAATTGTCTCAAAGAAAATGGTATAATCTCACAATGGACTCCACCAGGGACGCCACAGTTGAATGGTGTATCTGAAAGGAGAAATCGAACATTGTTGGACATGGTTCGTTCCATGACGACCTTCCAGTATCCTTTTGGGGTTATGCCCTAGAATCGGCTGCATACCTACTTAACAAGGTACCTACCAAATCCGTCCCAAAGACTCTATATAAGATATGGACAGGAAGGAAACCAAATCTTAAGCATGTTAAGACTTGGGGTTGTCCAGCTTATGTCAAAAGGTTTGAGCATGATAAGCTGAAGACTAGATCTGACAAATGTAGATTTGTGGGATACCCTAAAGAAACATCAGGGTATTATTTCTATCATCCTACTGATCAAACGGTGCTTGTTGCGAAACATGCTGCCTTCTTGGAAAAGGAGTTTATCCTTGAAGGGGTCAGTGGGAGTAAGATATATCTTGAAGAAGTTCAAGAACCACAAAATACTACGGATCAAAGTCAGGTACCTGACCAAGTAGAAGAACCTACTGTACCATTACCTATTCGTAAATCTGGAAGAGTACCGAAGATACCTGAGAGGTATGGATTCATCATAGAGGATGATGATGAGGTACGCATCATAGATGATGATGATCCATTGACTTACGAAGAGGCTATGAGTAGTAAAGACTCAGAGAAATGGCTAGAAGCCATGAAATCCGAGATGGACTCCATGTATGAAAACCAAGTATGGACTTTGGTTTCACCACCTGAGGGCATTAAGCCTATTGGGTGTAAATGGGTCTTTAAGAGAAAGACTGGAGCAGATGGCAAGGTAGAGACCTATAAGGCCCGACTGGTTGCAAAAGGTTTCAAATAAAGACAAGGAGTTGACTATGATGAAACCTTCTCACCAGTAGCTATGCTCAAGTCCATTCGGATTTTGCTTGCAATTGCAGCTTATTATGACTACGAGATCTGGCAAATGGACGTGAAAACGGCCTTCCTCAATGGAGAGCTTGAGGAGAATGTATATATGATACAGCCAGAGGGTTTTGTTTCAATGGTTGGAACAAACCAAGTCTGTAAGTTACAACGATCCATTTATGGATTGAAGCAAGCTTCTCGAAGGTAGAACATCCGTTTTGATGAGATAATCAAAAGGTTTGATTTTATCAAAAACGAGGATGAACCATGTGTGTACAAGAAGGTTAGTGGGAGCGCTGTTTCATTCCTTGTATTATATGTTGATGACATATTACTGATAGGGAATGATGTTCCTATGCTACAGTCGATCAAAATTTGGTTATCTAAACACTTCTCCATGAAGGACTTGGGTGAAGCATCCTATATTTTGGGGATAAAGATCTGTAGAGATAGATCTAAAAGGATGCTGGGCTTGACCCAAGGAAAGTACATTGACTCGATGCTAAAGAAGTTTAGCATGGAAGATTCCAAAAGAGGTCTCATGCCGATGAGCCATGGAATACATCTCTCCAAGAAACAGGCCCCAAAGACACCTGAGGAGAGAGACCGGATGAGTAAGATTCTTTATGCTTCCGCAATAGGATCTATCATGTACGGTATGATATGTACTAGACCAGATGTCGCTCATGCACTTAGTGTAACAAGCAGATATCAGTCGAATCCAGGACAAGAGCACTGGAAGGCAGTGAAAAACATCCTAAAGTACTTGAGAAGAACTAAGGATGTATTTCTTATCTACGGTGGGTCTGAATTGAAACTAGAGGGCTATACAGACTCAAGTTTTCAAACGGACCAAGATGACAGTAAATCCGTTTCAGGGTACGTGTTTACCTTAAACGGTGGCGCAGTGAGTTGGAAAAGTTCCAAACAGCAAACAGTTGCTGATTCGGTGACAGAGGCAGAGTACATAGCTGCAAGTGAAGCTGCAAAGGAAGCTGTTTGGATGAAGAAGTTCATAACTGAACTTGGAGTGGTTCCTAGCATTAGAGGAGCAGTACCTTTATTCTGTGACAACAATGGAGCCGTTACGCAAGCTAAGGAACCCATGTCTCATAAAAAATCCAAACACGTGTTGCGACGGTTTCATTTGATAAGAGAGATCATTGAAAGAGGAGATGTCACCTTGGAGCGTGTGGACTCTCAAGACAACATTGCAGATCCATTTACTAAAGCTTTAACTCAACAACAGTTTGATCGTCACTTAGAGAAGATGGGTATTAGATACCATGGCGATTGGCTTTAGTGCAAGTGGGAGATTGAAAGTAGTATGCACACAAGCCAATCATATTTGATATGATGTAGCATATACTTTGTAATCTTATTTATTTATTAATAAAAGAATTGATTTTCTTAAAAGGCATTTTACATTATCTACATAGTGCTGTTATATTAAATGTGATAAACCCATAGTTTTGAGCAATGCTTTTAGAATCATGATGGTGATCATGCTAATGAGATCTAAATTCAAGATAGCTCACAAACTAAAATTGTTCCTAATCGTTGGATTACTAAATTGGGGATTAGTGAATCCGGATAGATTAGTACATACGTTGCTTGCTCTTAGGAAGAGGATGATTGATCTCATAATCATTTGTGTGGAGACACTAAAGCAAGTATGTGGGTGTTTATTGGAGAATAAGTTCACTGAACGTGGCTCGCTAAGGAATACCTAATGGAGTTTTACTCGCCTGTCAATAGGAATTCCTATAGTGATAGTTGTACAAGTGATCCTTGGACTTGAGATCATCATAGTATCTTGTGTATGATGAGTTATACTTTGACATGTCCCTTAAGACCTTGTGGGTATATCAAAGGGTATGATTGGGTATAATTAGTTGTACATGGAGATAGGTGAATGATCAACAAAGAATCTACCTCGTCTAGTAAAAGATGTGAATGTCCTATGTGATTCGATAAATGATAACTCAGTAGTCCTTGGCCAAGGCAGAATGAAATTAGAAAGGAGTTTCTAATTTACATTAATTAGAGTTGTGCATTTGGGAATCGAAATACATATAATTAAATAAAATAAGACTTGACAGTAAATCCATGTCTTATATTTAATTGGGACATTGTATGGTAGAAGGATTGAATTGTACGGTAACTATTTACTCAAAGGTTCTTTTGTGATTAATGTTAAAATCTATATTATCTAGAAAGTCGTTGATCGCTAAGGGGGCTTACCCTTATTGTAGAATAAATATTATTTATTTAAATGAATTAAATAGTTTAATTTATTTATTTAAATAAGATATAATTGTTCTAATTGATTTATTCACAACCGGTTTAATATGGAGAACCTAAAGGGTCACACCGCAAAAGAAAAATATTTATTTAAGAAGTAAATGTCATAATTATAATAATAAGTTAAGTGTATTTAATTTAGTCTATGGAGATAGAATAAATTAAATAGCTTAATATTTATTATTTAATATTTTGGAAATATTAAATTTAAATTAATAAGAGGAGTTTTATTATTATTATTATTACTTTTACTATTATTTAATTCCTAATAGGGATTGGAAATTAATTAATAGAAGTACTCTTCCATGAAATCCTAATTGGATTAGGAGCATAAATAATTAAAGGAGTTTAATTATAATAGAAACCCTAATCCTAAATAGTTTAGGGAAGGGTTATTCCTACATCTATAAATAAGATGAGTCTTATCATAGATTAGGGTTACACACTCTTGCATTAGATTGTGGAGAGTACTTACAATTTCTATAGAGATAGAAACTAGGGTTTTGCCAAATACCCAACTTCTTGAATACTTGTTCTTCCTTGGTGGATCACCTCTAGAGGCCAAACACTTGGGTGGCTAACGTTGATCAAAGGAAGGAATCACACCGTAGCATTCGAGGAGAACACGAAGGACTAGGAGTTGAACTTGTACCCGAGGAAGCTTTGTTCTACGAGGGTATAATTTCTTATTCTCTTTCTCTTTCGTTTATATCGTTAATTGAGCACATAGATTGATCTTGGTGATGGTTTGTATAAAATTTTTAAAATCTGATTTTATCGCGCTTCCGCTCTATTTATGTAATTTGATTGCATCCTCGCGTTATATACAAACCTAACAGTGGTATCAGAGCCCAATCATGTGCTAATTATCGATCTTATGATTCCATGTATGAATTGATATGCGATACGAGTGGTATCAGAGCCCAATCATGTGCTAATTTTGACTTTGTCGTTTCATACTTGTAACATATATGAAATACATCACGCTTTTACATCATATGATTGTAAACAGTTAATCATTTAGTTCACATAACAAGTAAGAAATGAAAGACTTGTCTGGTTTGTAGATTTCTAATTACCATAACCAGCTTATATATATCTGCACTTCATGTATCCTACACGATATATATAATCATGTACATCATTTATTAGCCACATATCAACACTTAGTATTCATTCTATTTAACAATTCATAATCCTTCATTTTATTTCGTTCTACTTTAATCGACACTTAACTCTTACTTATGTCTTAAACTTCGCTTTACATTAAATGTATAATGTTTATAAATAAACCTTGTATAGGGTAACATAGCATGACCAAAAGAAAATAATTAAAAAAACAGGAAAAATGTCCTTTTCTGCATTTCTCGCCGGGGCGAGAAAATTATAACACAAAACTCTCGTCGGGGCGAGAAAACTTAGTACAAAACTCTCGCCGGGGCAAGCTCTCGCCAGGGCGAGAAATTTGGCTTGCTGAGCTCGCCGGGGCGAGCCTCATGAATTCCAGATTCTGCAGTTCGCGAACTGCAGAATTTTCAGACCAAAATTTCCCAATTTCTTCATTTTAACAACAATTTAGACATACCCAAATATTATAATCTCTACATAATCAATACCCAACATGTTAATAACAATTCTAACATCTTAAACATCTTAAACAACCAATTTAAAGGCTCAAATCTCAATATTCATGCTAGTTTTATAAATTTTATAAATTTAGCGCAATCACTCGCTACAGATTCGTTTCTGAACCAAATTGGTCCGTTCAACTTCCGTTGTTTTCGTTCTTTAACGCATAACAACAATCCATCATCAATTTACAGGTTATCACTCAAATTGCTAGCCAATTTTAGTCTCAAAATAGACCAAAACATACATATTACAACAAAACTCAAATTTCTTTTCTAACACATGTTTACATGGATTTGATACTCCTAAAATCATTTATAAACAACATATATTAAATTAAGCAAACTCAATAACACATGAACCCAATTTCCTCAACAATTTAACCCTATAAATTCAATTACAGAGAACTTAGAAAACAAACTAAGAATTAGAAACCTTTAAACTAAATTGCTTACCTTTAATTAGCTAGATAACCAAGGAAGCTTGATTAATCTTCTTCCTCTTCTTTGATTTCTCACAAATCTCCTCTCAATTTTTCACAGAGAATTTTCTTCTCCTAATTCTCTCTTCCTCCCTTCTTCTGAGTTTTGTTTTTTTTTAACGTAACTTCCCCTTTGCACAGTTAGACAAGGGAAATGTTTTCATCAGTTAAAAAATATGAAGACTCTCAAGGCCATGTTTGGCTAGACTCATTAAATCCCATTTCAACTTATTTAAATAATCTTCTTATTATATGATATTTTGTCACACCTATTAAATTAACCTTATTTTATTAATAAATCTAATTAAGCTTATTAATAATTCCCATTAAAACCTTATTGACAAAATTATAATCCAATTTAGTCAAATTATAATTTTATTAAATAAAACATTTTATTCAATAAAACATTAATCCTCTAATTTTAAATTAGAATATTACTATTCTATTAGCGTAACAAAAATACGCACCGACGATAAAATTGTTTATCATCAACTACTCAACATCATCATACGTACATAATTTTCATCAAATATTTATTCCATAAATATTCCAAATAAAATATTTATTCAAATCCATAAATATTTTAAACTATAAACAAAACTCACAATCTTATTACATTTACATATATATTAAACTCCAATTTATTAAAACAAGTATATTCACATTGATTCACTATTTTAATTAAGTGAATCGCTCACATAATTTGTGAAACTTAATTCACAATAACTACCATTGTCCACAATACATAACAAGCAAATTATATTATTTTTCAATATAATTTTAACTTAATTAAATTAACTAATATTACCCAACTAATTTCCTTCTCATGAAAATTTCATTTAATCTATTCAATGGTTTAATTAACTATTAAACCTCATTTCCCAAATACACGAATATATAACTCTCTTCACATCAAATCACATATTTCACAATATATATAACACATATATACATATACTTAAACTCAAAACGTCACCTAATAAGAATTTTACTTGCTAAATTCTTATTTAATAATTCTTTGAAAATCCGGGTTGTCACATCCTTCCTTCTTTATAAGGATTCCGTCCTCGGAATTAACGAAACCTCCCTTACTCGGTTTTCACTAAATATCTTTCACAATTATCGTTGAATAACTTCAACGCATTACCTTAGTGTAGGTTTTATTACATCACCTTCACTTAAACTTGGAATACTTCGAGTATTAGATATATTTTTTCACCCTTTAACGCATTCACTTCCTTTCTCTAAGGATCATTGCATAACATACTCATTGTAATCATGGAACATCCTGATTTAGCATCGTATAAATACTCAGGATATCACATTCACCCCTTCTTCAAAGAATTTCGTCCTTGAAATTTTGATTTACTAATATTCGTTCCTTCCATTTAACGAAATGGGCTTTACATTAATCTCTACTTATTCATTGGGTCCTACAACCAAGTTCTTTTTCTAAGGATCTTTCTAAGATCATTGCATTCTTCTCATCTTCTTTTTCTAAAAAAAATTTCTCATCATTAGCCATCATCAGCTAAATTTATCTCTTCCTCTTCTGGAATGTCATTCCGTTCTTGGATTTATTATAGTTGTTTAACTTACTAATCACCACATGTTGCATTCTACAATTTATACCTTCTTAAGGAATATTTTCTTTCCAGTACTTCCACCTTTCAAAAGAATAAGAATCTTCCACAATTGTTCAATAATTGGGAAGCAGTATGAATAACTCATGAATTTAAAGATACATTCAAAAACTTTCAATATCATGCTGAGTAGTCCTAAAGACTTGAACTGTGTCCTAGGTTAACAGATATTTCTACTGTAACCTTTAACAGTCAAAAGACTATGGACCATCTCATCTCGTACTCCAGGTGATCAGCCCTTCGTACTATGTATTGTGCACATACATATTAACGCTATTGCGTACCCCCATTACAGGGTTGGTTCGCCTCAGACTTAATACAAATTCCGCACCAGAATAAACTGGTTTGGCATAAAATCTCAAAGAACTCTTAAACTTCATAAATATCTTTCAACAGTCGTCTAGCCGAATCAATTAGCATAGACCTTGAACAACAATTCGAATATTAGTCAAAATATTTTTAGCCAGCTCAATTGGCATATCTTTTCATAACTTAATAGAAAAATAAAATTCTTTTATGACGTCATGATACCGTACCATTTTAATAGTACGTTGAGGATGCCGTCATTTTATGACTTTGTCATACTACATCATACCATAGTGGGCTGACGATCCTTCGATCACATCCAACACTAGGTTCGATTGCATTGATGACTCCATCGTTCAAAATACATTTTAATAATTTCAAATCATTTTTGTCTAGCTGAAACAATTAGCATAGGCATACGATAATAGCATCTTTTAAAACTTATTGGTTCAATCATTGACCCAATATATTTTCAAGAACAGAAAATTACGAATATCAGCACGATGTCAATAAATTTCGAAAATCTAGCATAGCTAGAAGATCTGGAATATCCATTTTCTCCATTAACTTCATTACTCAATCATTCTCTCATTCTTCAATATCATCAATGCTTTCTATACCATAACTTTTCTATACCCAATACAGTTCATCAAACTTACCACACTTTGGAAGTTCAGGAAATTACCACAATCATATGGGTTCAGGAACTTATCCTAGTCAGACCAAAATCGTCCATTCGCTGAGGGGTTCCACCATACGATTATGAGTCACGATCCCACCATAAGTATGAGTTTTAAGAACCGTACCTAATCTTAATATTCTCTAACTATCAAATATAAATATGAGAAAAGAATCACCTTCTCGTCATATGTATATCGATAGTGCGACACCAATATTTCAATGATTATCAATATAGGAAGCTAAGTGGTTGTCGAACCAACTCGACCACTAATCAATATAGGAAGCTGAGCGGTTGTTAAACCATGGACAAATCCCGTCCCATACCAGGACCTGTTCAACTCAACCACTATATTAATATAGGAAGCTAAGTAGTTTTCAAACCAAGCACAAATTCCCGTCCCATACCCGGAATCGTGCAACTCAGCCACTAACATGAGTCCTCAATTGAAATCCCACCTAATTTCATTTTACTCTTAACTTAACTCTTTGCTTGATACGAATTTCTCGTATTTCATCATCCATAACTCCTCGTGAGTTTACCTCGTACTATATCATAGTACCATCTCTTTATAGCATCATGCTACAACTATTCAATCATTTAAGATCTTCTAACATCTTATAACTTTAACAGATCACGTCGTGATCTTATTCAATCATCAACTTTTCTTACGATTCTTTCTTATTTCATGATCGTCTCATCCTACGATCTTCTTTATTCTTCTTTTTAATCACATTATCTTATGATTAATCAACTCAGGTGTTCCCTGTTCTTATAGCTCTTCAGGTTCTTCGTTGAACCTAATCATTTTATCATAATCTTGTCTCACATAAATTCTCTAAACTCTATTTGAGTTCATCCTTATCATTATATCATTCACATCTCATAGACATCGTCTATTTATTAACATCATCTTTATTACTGGAGTCAGGTACTCCTGGTTCTCATCTTTTATAATTCTTCAAGATTATTCTTTGAATCTCCTTCTTGTTTATATATCAATTCTTCCTTTAAGAATCTCTAACTTCCTTCATATTAATCAATATTTTATTCAAGTTCACTTCGCGTCATTTACATCTTCTTCTTGTAACGTTTCTAGGACTTAACTCATCTCATGCATCTACTTATATGAAAAGAATCACTTCTTAATCATACACGTCCATAATTCTATACTTGATACACCTCGAATCTCTAACAGTGTTCAGTATAACATCTGAGTGGTTTCCCACAAACAACCAACAAACTAGTTCCCGTCTCGCCTACACTGTCTTTCACAGCGAGTTAGATCGGTTGCTAGTTCGTATCAACCCCCGCTCTCTGAAGGAATTGTTTAGCCCAGATACCATACGTCAACTATTAAAGAATACGATTGCACCATAATTATACTTAACTTATTATTCTTTAAACTCTATCATCTTCACTTCTCTTCTCTAAGGTTATAGCCTAAGGTACTCTTACCTAAGGTTTCTAACCTATCAGCTCTGATACCAACTGTAACGACCCCAAAATTCATACAACTCCATCTCTCGACTTCGGTCGTTAACAATACATCTATATTCTAACTTTACATCATTAATCGATAATAAACTTAATAAAATGCGGAATAAATAAAAACTTTTCAGTTTTCTCTCTTTGTTTTCCCTGAATCATAACCTTTAATCAATTACATATTCTAGAATCATATTTGATTCGCTTCATCAAAGTTATAATAAAAAGTAAAACTTCTAGATTCAACACCCTTTATACATCGGATAATATTAAATTACAACTCAATACAAATTTAACAACTCTACATCTGCTACACTTATTACATCATCAAATACATTAATCAGAACCTTTAACATGGTTCAAAAATATAACTTAAGCTAAAACAATTAAACTTCATACTTAACATTTGAATCATGCCATTCAAGCAGCACTTAACTTTACCTTGTATCTCTAACCTGCAAAAATGGTTATTTGCAAGAATGAGCTCGACAGCTCAGCAAAATCTAACAGCTTGCATGCATCACATAGCACATAGATAACATACTCATTATTCAAATCATAAACATTTGGCTTAACATATCATGCATAATGATCAACACGTAACAACTAGAGATTGAGTTCCATAACTCAATCGGCATTCTTTATTCAACGAACGTAATCATATTTTGACTTTGTTGTTTCATACTTGTAACATATATGAAATACATCACGCTTTTACATCATATGATTGTAAACAGTTAATCATTTAGTTCACATAACAAGTAAGAAATGAAAGACTTGCCTGGTTTGTAGATTTCTAATTACCATAACCAGCTTATATATATCTGCACTTCATGTATCCTACACGATATATATAATCATGTACATCATTTATTAGCCACATATCAACACTTAGTATTCATTCTATTTAACAATTCATAATCCTTCATTTTATTTCGTTCTACTTTAATCGACACTTAACTCTTACTTATGTCTTAAACTTCGCTTTACATTAAATGTATAATGTTTATAAATAAACCTTGTATAGGGTAACATAGCATGACCAAAAGAAAATAATTAAAAAAACAGGAAAAATGTCCTTTTCTGCATTTCTCGCCGGGGCGAGAAAATTATAACACAAAACTCTCGTCGGGGCGAGAAAACTTAGTACAAAACTCTCGCCGGGGCAAGCTCTCGCCAGGGCGAGAAATTTGGCTTGCTGAGCTCGCCGGGGCGAGCCTCATGAATTCCAGATTCTGCAGTTCGCGAACTGCAGAATTTTCAGACCAAAATTTCCCAATTTCTTCATTTTAACAACAATTTAGACATACCCAAATATTATAATCTCTACATAATCAATACCCAACATGTTAATAACAATTCTAACATCTTAAACATCTTAAACAACCAATTTAAAGGCTCAAATCTCAATATTCATGCTAGTTTTATAAATTTTATAAATTTAGCGCAATCACTCGCTACAGATTCGTTTCTGAACCAAATTGGTCCGTTCAACTTCCGTTGTTTTCGTTCTTTAACGCATAACAACAATCCATCATCAATTTACAGGTTATCACTCAAATTGCTAGCCAATTTTAGTCTCAAAATAGACCAAAACATACATATTACAACAAAACTCAAATTTCTTTTCTAACACATGTTTACATGGATTTGATACTCCTAAAATCATTTATAAACAACATATATTAAATTAAGCAAACTCAATAACACATGAACCCAATTTCCTCAACAATTTAACCCTATAAATTCAATTACAGAGAACTTAGAAAACAAACTAAGAATTAGAAACCTTTAAACTAAATTGCTTACCTTTAATTAGCTAGATAACCAAGGAAGCTTGATTAATCTTCTTCCTCTTCTTTGATTTCTCACAAATCTCCTCTCAATTTTTCACAGAGAATTTTCTTCTCCTAATTCTCTCTTCCTCCCTTCTTCTGAGTTTTGTTTTTTTTAACGTAACTTCCCCTTTGCACAGTTAGACAAGGGAAATGTTTTCATCAGTTAAAAAATATGAAGACTCTCAAGGCCATGTTTGGCTAGACTCATTAAATCCCATTTCAACTTATTTAAATAATCTTCTTATTATATGATATTTTGTCACACCTATTAAATTAACCTTATTTTATTAATAAATCTAATTAAGCTTATTAATAATTCCCATTAAAACCTTATTGACAAAATTATAATCCAATTTAGTCAAATTATAATTTTATTAAATAAAACATTTTATTCAATAAAACATTAATCCTCTAATTTTAAATTAGAATATTACTATTCTATTAGCGTAACAAAAATACGCACCGACGATAAAATTGTTTATCATCAACTACTCAACATCATCATACGTACATAATTTTCATCAAATATTTATTCCATAAATATTCCAAATAAAATATTTATTCAAATCCATAAATATTTTAAACTATAAACAAAACTCACAATCTTATTACATTTACATATATATTAAACTCCAATTTATTAAAAACAACTATATTCACATTGATTCACTATTTTAATTAAGTGAATCGCTCACATAATTTGTGAAACTTAATTCACAATAACTACCATTGTCCACAATACATAACAAGCAAATTATATTATTTTCCAATATAATTTTAACTTAATTAAATTAACTAATATTACCCAACTAATTTCCTTCTCATGGAAATTTCATTTAATCTATTCAATGGTTTAATTAACTATTAAACCTTATTTCCCAAATACACGAATATATAACTCTCTTCACATCAAATCACATATTTCACAATATATATAACACATATATACACATACTCAAACTCAAAACGTCACCTAATAAGAATTTTATTTGCTAAATTCTTATTTAATAATTCTTTGAAAATCCAGGTTGTCACATCATCATCATCCTCTATGATGAATCCATACCTCCCAGGTATCTTCGATACTTTTCCAAATTTACGATTTGGTTGTGGTACAATAGGTCTATCTACAGGTTCCTCGGTTCGACTTAAAATGCTTTGTGGTTCTTGAACTGCTTCAAGATCTATTACCCTCCCACTAGCTCCTTCAATGATAAACACCTTTATCTAAGAAGGCAGCGTGTAGGATTATAGTAATAATAATACCTTAAACTTACTTTAGGATATCCCACAAGTCTGCACTTGTCAGATTTTGTCCCAAACTTATCTTTGAAACCTTTTCACATAAGTTGGACAATCCCTTATCTTAACATACTTAAGATTAGGAATCCTCCCTATCCATAACTTTTATGGAGTCTTGGGGCCGGATTTTGAGGTTACCTTATTTTGTAGATATGCAGCCGTTTCTAGGGTATAACCCCAGATGGATATTAGAATGTCGGTAAAAATCATTATGGACTGCACCATGTCCAACAAGGTACAATTTCTCCTTTTAGATACACCAATCAATTATTGCGTATCAGGAGGTGTCCATTATGAGAAAATACCATTTTGAGATGATCTAGAAACTCATTGCACAAGTATTCTTTCCTCGATCTGATCAAAGAATCTTAATACTTTGTCAATTTGTTTCACTTCTGAATTCTTTGAACCTTTCAAATGATTCAGACTTGTATTTCATCAAATACACACATTCAACTCTTTGAATGACCATCTCTTTTTTCTTTTATTAGTTTATTCAATTTGTAAAATATTTTTCATGTAAGTCAAGCATACAAAGTCTATCAAGTAATCTTCCAGTTTCAAACAAAATATTATCATTATAAATAGAATAACAATTGTTCTTAAATATAATACCAGAACCTTCCTTGTCCAACAACGAAAGTTTTAATATTTCTAATGAGAACTGAAACATAATAACAATTTATTAACTTAATAGACTTGCCCGTAGACAATGCTAAACTATAAGTTCCTACGGTTAATGCAGCAACCATTGCTTCATTCTCCACGCGTAAGATTACTTATTATTTGTTTAGCTTTATACTTCTGCTTAGTCTCTGCATTGGATTGCATACGTGAGAACTACAGCCGGTATCCAATACCCAAGTAGAACCTTGACTTATAGAAAAATTTATTTCAATCATGAACAAACCTGTATCTGTAACCGAAGCCTCACTAAGCTTCATCTGGTTACCCTCTGTAAGATTCTCCTTACAGTTTCCTTTCTAGTATCCAGGCTTATTGCAGTGAAAGCAAACTCCTTTGCTAACTGCATCAGTCTTGTTCTTATTGTCCTTTGTTTTTGCCTTTCTTTTTACCTTCTTTGAATTGTTCTTCTTTTAAAAAGATCCTTTGGCCCTCTTCTGCTTCCTAGAAGAATTATCTACCAGTAAGACTTTGTCTTTCTTGGTTAGAAAGTGACTCTTTACAGTTTTTCAACATGTTTAAGCAACTCAGGCAGGCTGACATATAGCTTGTTCATGTGGAAATTCACAACAATTTGTGAGAAAGAGTCCGGAAGTGATTGCAAGATTAAATCTTGGATCAACTCTCCATCCATTAAAACCCAGTTGTCCCAATTGTTCAATCAGATTGATCATTTTAGGACATTTGTCTGTACTCTAGTGCCATCGGTTATTCTAGATCGGAAGAGCTCCTTAGATATCTGATATCTAATAGTCCTACTTTCCTCACCCTTCAACTTCTTGAAGGTGCAGGAGTATAGTAGGAGCATCTATAGTTTCATGCTGACGCTGAAGCTCGTTACTTATGGATGCGAGCATGATGCATTGAGCCAACTGTGCATCATCTTGCCACTTTCTAAAAGTAGCAATCTCTTCCTCTGAGGCATTGTCTGCAACCATTGTAGGGATAGGCATATTAAGGACATAAGATAGTTTTTCAGCCTTAAGAACTATTCTCAAATTTCTTAATTAGTCCGTTTAATACGGTCCGATTAATTAGCATCTAATATGCTACGTAGTGATAGTGAATTAGACATTGTAAAATTCTGTAAAATGAATTTGTAATTTAACAACATTTTAGCATACATTCATTTAATTAATTACCAAAATAAATTAGGTCTTTATTTTAAATTGGTATCTCCCACTATTTTCATCAAACTATATTACCCTCATTATACAGTTTGGCAAATCTAATTAAAGATTTGCTAGTGAGAATAAGGATCCCATTTCAAATGTATATAGCCTTGTGTGACATAACAAACGATATATAAATAAATAGGTAGACAACTATTGTCAATTACATCACTATGTAACTCCTTTTAATTTGCCTCTTAGATTATTTTGATCAAGTGTGACACATCCGAATCAAAATTATCCAAGTTAAGTCCAACCTAGCACTTCCATATATTCGAAAGAAAAACACTGTCCTTGTGTGACACAACAAAACAACATCGTTCAGTCTATGTATAAGCATCAAATGTGATAAAGCAACATCTTAAATATTTAATACTTGCCTTGTGTGACACAACAAACTCATATTAAATATTTAATACTCTATCGCTTTACCATGCTAGAAGGAGACGTTCGATATTCCAAATATCTTTGAACGCTTAGGACTTAATATGATTTCTTTGAGGGGTTTGTTATTATTTGTCTCATCTTGTTTAGCGCGCATGCACATATATATATAAAATACGCGTCATATTATTTAACATGCGAAGCATGTTGGATAATATATAATATACATATATTAAGCATGCACATATAGAATACTATATTCTACCCGGATTGATTATGGACTTTTATTCTAGTTTGGTTCACTAGAGCCACCAAGTGAACCAAAAGGTCAAACCTAGGGTGCAAGAACAAAATTTAAATATAACTATTACATTTAAACCCGGGCTCCATTACAAACGGGTCTTCAAGCGCTCCTTGCTCCTTTGTCTCCAATTCTTCAAGTAATTCTAACTAAACATATTACATAAACTATTTACAATAAATAGAAACCTTGATCAACAGTCAAGGGGAGGTACATAGGAGGAAGATAGAATTTACATCAAGAAAAACTAGAGAAGACGAGGTACGCAGACCCAATTTATAAAAACCCATTCATTCAAGCATCCACTACAATAAATCCAATCACACATTGGTCAGTAGTCCATAATCAATCCCTATTTATTATCATACATATCTCCATATGTATTAATAAATAACATTCATCTCATGAATAATAAAACCATTCCATATATGCATTGATATCATTTAATGGGCAATTAAAAGTTTACTAGAAATTCAATTTTGAAACAAAATAAACTCCTTTATTTTAATCAAAATTTAAATCATAATAAACTTATTTATTTTATTTTATCCAATTTTGAATAAAAATAAACTCCTTTATTTTTAATCAAATTCCAAATCAAAATAAACTCTTTTATTTCAATTAACATTGAATCCAATTTCAAGTTCAAAACAAACTCTTTTATTTTAACTTAAAATTGTTGGAAAATAAAATATGTTGAATCCTATTCCTTATCAAAATAAACATATTTATTTTTTAAGGAAACATGGAATCCAATTCCATATGTGAATAAACTCCTTTATTCTAGGAAACATGGAATCCTATTCCATATGTGAATAAACTCCTTTATTCTAAATTTATATCAATTAAATAAATAATTTATTTTAATTGAAGGAAAATTCTATTTTTCGGATTCTGCTGGCCGGCGCAGCTGCCAGAGTGAACTGGAGCCGGCGCAGCTGCGCCGCGTCGCTGATCCAGAAAAATTGATTCTGCCCAAAATTTCGATCCAATCGCATATCATACACACATGGAATAAACATAATCGATAATTAGCACAAGGTTAGGCTCTGATACTACTGTTAGGTTTGTACATAGCGCGAATATGCAATCAAATTACATAAATAGTGCGGAAGCGCGATAAAATCGGATTTTAAAATTTTTCATACAAACCATCACCATGATCATCCATGTGCTCAATTATCAATTAAACGAAAGAGATAAAGTATGAGAATCATACCCTTGTAGAACCATGCTTCCACAGGTACGAGTTCACCTCCAAATCCTTCGCGTTCTCCTTGAATTCCACCAATTAAATTTCTTCCTTTGATCAACGTTAGCTACCCAAGTGTTTGGCCTCTAGAGGTGATCCACCAAGGAATAATAGTTGTTCAAGAAGATGGGTGTTGGCAAAACCCTAGTTTTTATCTATATAGAAAATTACAGGTACTCTCCACCCTCTCCAATTCTTATGGAAGAGTGAGTAACTGTCTAACCCTAAATCATGATAAGACTCCTCTTATTTATAGATATAGGGAACCGTCCTAAACTATTTAGGATTAGGGTTTTTATTTTTAATTAAACTCCTTTAATTAATTGAACTTCTAATCCAATTAGGAATTCATGAGAGAGTACTTCTATTAATTAATTCTCAATCCCTATTAGGAATTAAATAATAGTAATTGTAATAATAATAATAAGACTCTTCTTATTAATTTATATTTAATATTTCCAAAATATTAAATAATAAATATTAAGCTATTTAATTTTTTCTATCTCCATAGATTAAATTAAATACACTTAACTTATTATCACAATTATGCCATTTACTTCTTAAATAAATATTTTTCTTTTGCGGTGTGACCCTTTAGGTTCTCCATATTAAACCGGTTGTGAATAAATCAAGTAGAACAATTCTAATCTTATTTAAATAAATAAATTAAACTATTTAATTCATTTAAATAAATAATATTTATTCTACAATAAGGGTAAGCCCCCTTAGCGATCAACGACTTTCCAGATAATATAGATTTCAACATTAATCATAAAAGAACCTTTCAGTGAATAGTTACCGTACAATTCAATCCTTCTACCATACAATGTCCCAATTAAATATAAGACATGGAATTACTGTCAAGTCTTATTTTATTTAATTATATGTATTTCGATTCTGAAATGCACAACTCTAATTAATGTAAATTAGAAACTCCTTTCTAATTTCATTCTGCTTTGGCCAAAGACTTCTGAGTCGTCATTTATCGAATCACATAGGACATTCTCTCCTTTTACTAGAAGTGATAGATTCTTTGTTGATCATTCACCTATCTCCATGTATAACTTATTATACCCAATCATACCCTTTGATATACCCTCAGGGTCTTAAGGGATATGTCAAAGTATAACTCATCATACACAAGATACTATGATGATCTCAAGTCCAAGGATCACTTGTACTACTATCACTAGAGGAATTCCTATTGACAGGCGAGTAAAACTCCATTAGGTATTCCTTAGCGAGCCACGTTTAGTGAACTTATTCTCTAATAAGCACCTACATACTTGCTTTAGTGTCTCTACACAAATGATTATGAGATCAATCATCCTCTTCATAAGAGCAAGCAACGTATGTACTAATCTATCCGGATTCACTAATCTCCTTTTTAGTAATCCAACGATTAGGAACAATTTTAGTTTGTGAGCTATCTAGAATTTAGATCTCATTAGCATGATCACCATCATGATTCTAAAAACATTGCTCAAAACTATGGGTTTATCACATTTAATATAACAGCACCATGTAGATAAAGTAAAATGCCTTTAACAAACGAATAAGATTACAAAGTATATGCTACATCATATCAAATATGATTGGCTTGTGTGCATACTACTTTCAGTTCAGTGAACTTATTCTCTAATAAGCACCTGCATACTTGCTTTAGTGTCTCCACACAAATGATTATGAGATCAATCATCCTCTTTCTAAGAGCAAACAAAGTATGTACCAATCTATCCGGATTCACTAATCCCCTTTTTAGTAATCTAACGATTAGGAACGTTTTAGTTTTAAGCTTTCTAAGAATTTAGATTTCATTAACATGGTCATCATCATGATTCTAAAAGTATTGCTCAAAACTATGAGTTTATCACATATAAAATAATAGCACCATATAGATAAAGTAAAATGCCTTTAACATATTAATTCTTTATTAGTAAATGAATAAGATTACAAAGTATATGTTATATCATATCAAATATGATTGGCTTGTGTGCATACTACTTTCAACTTTCTCTCACGAACCCCATCTCCATTAATTCACTAACCTGCTTTTGCAACTCTCTTGTTTCCTCGGGATTGCTTCGATAAGGTGGATGGTTAGGAATGGTAGCACCGGGTACGATGTTAATTTGATGTTCTATTCCCCGAATAGGTGGTAAACCTTGTGGAAGCTTTTCGGGAAACACATCCGCATAATCCTGCAATAGAGACACAAAAACACTAGGCAACGAAGAGTTAAGCTGATTAGTATTTAAAAATGCCTTCTTATACCGAAGTATAATCATCGGCTGTTTAGAAAACAACGCTCACCTCACATCACTCTTTTTTGCATAAATGTTTATTTTTCTCTCTTCTTCTTTCTTTTTCTCTTTTTTTTCTCTCTTATTCCTCCCCTCATTTGTTTTCCTTTCCTCATTTGTGTACATGATCTTTTTGTAAATGCATTTTATCTTCATGCACTTGCTTCGGTGATATAGGACATAGAGTGACTTTTCGTTGGTTGTGCACAAATGAATATTTGTTCGTAAAGCTATCATACTTCACGCGCCTATCAAATTGCCATAGCCTCCCAAATAACAAATGACCTGCCTGGATCGGAACCACATCGCACAATACTTCATCAACATATCGACCAATAGTAAATGGAACCAATACCTATTTGGTCACCTTTATATCTCAACTATCGTTGAGTCATTGCAAACGATACGGCTAAGGATGCTTGGTTGTGGACAACCCTAATTTCTTCACCATGGTAGTACTTGCCACATTCGTACAACTACATCCATCAATCTCAACACAACAAATCTTTCCTTGAACAAGGCATCTAGTATGGAAAAGATTCTCTACTGCTCTGTACTTTCCTCCTTCACTTGTGTACTAAGAGCTATCCTCGTAACCAACACTGTACCATGTATAGTAACCTCCCTATCATCTACCTCCTCCAATGGCGGTATAAAATCGGTGTCACTTTCATCATCCTCGGTCTCCACCTCCCCATTGACAAGTAACAATATAGTCCGTTGATTGGGATATTAACTCGAAATATGACCCCTGCTTTGACATTTAAAGCATCTAATATCACGATTACGACCAAAAGAAGGTTCAGTTTTACCTTGCATTCTATGATTAGTCATTTCCGATTTTGGCACAATTTTGGGTTTGCTCATGACTGGTTTTTCCTCTCGCTTCACAACATTGGCACAATTTTGATATCCATATGCATCATATCCTCCAATACCACGTAATGTTGTTGCTCCACCAAATTCGTAATTATTTATCGATTTAGCAATCAATAAATACGTGCAAGTGTACACGATCAACAAGTAATAAAGTGATAAGAGAGTGTCGAACCCACAGAGAATTATTTAATAATAATTACCAAATACTAACTCATAATCAAATTAATTTTATTTAAACAATTCGATAAAAGATTTTGAATTTTGAAAATAAAGTACTAAACTAACTAATTACTAACTACCAAGAATTGAATTCAGATAAAAAGGCTTAAGATTACAATTTCTCTTAATGTTTCACTTGAATTAATACACTTCCTTTTAAGTTCTATTAATTATTCCGGATTGTTAATCAAGAACTCATCAATATTTATAACCATCTCTCGATGTATCATAAACGAATCAACTTAAATTCACAAAAGATAGAATTAAGATAAACACCCTAATTAACTAATTCACTATATCTCTATGTGAATTACAATTAAAAAGGATTTAAAGCTCAGGTTCTCTTTCAGATTACATGCGGCATATAGGTATATCTCTATCCTAAACACAAATTATGAATTCCATCATATGCAGAAAACACAATCACATGCTACTATGATTAGGTCTAAATCTATAATCCATCTCTCGAGTTCATATAGATTACCACGGTAATTGTTGATCAAACAATTAAGCAATTAATCACAAATCATTATAGACAATCCGATAATAATCAACAATAATTAACAAGGAATCATATCAATAAAAGCTACGCAATAAGTTCCATTGTAATCTTAAAAAAAAATTAGTTCATAATTGAATTAAAATCCATAATCCACAATTGATAAAGCATTCAAGAATACAAAATAAGAGGTAGAGAAGAGAATAGAATCTGTAGACGCAATCCTTGAGTCTCTCCTTCAGCTCCTTAATTGAGTCCTTTGTACTTTTGCAATTGCTTCAAGCCTCCATCTCTTTCTTCCAAACTAGAGTTAGCAAAAAGTAGCAAAATCTCTTCTATTCTATGTCTCACATCATGTATTTATAGGTTACAAGTCCAATTTCTAAGCTTAGAAGGAAAAATAATCCAATTTGGAGTCAAAAACATGTAAAAACGCGTCAAAACTAAGTCTGGCCGCGTCCGCTCTGGCGCGGCCGCGCTAGAAATGAACTAGGAATGGGCGCGGCCGAGCCCAACTGGCAGAGAACAATTTCTGCTGCGACATCCTTTGGTAAAATGGCCATAACTTTTGATCCAGGAGGATTTACGGGGCCTGCCACCTACCAAATCAAAGATAGCGACGAGATCTACAACTTTCCTTCTTTGAGCATTAAGAGATTCGGGCTGGAGAATGGTTGAAATTGGGCTTAAAGTGAGTGTTATGTAAATGACAACTCCAAACCTTGATCTCTGTTGATAAAAATGTCATAACTCTCGCATCCGAACTCCAATTGGGGTGATTCAAGATGTTACGGAAAGATAAGAAGTAAATCTACAATAAAATCTAAGTTCCAATCCAAGAACATGCATCCATTTAATGTTAAAAGCTCTGTAATCTTCCCTTCTCGCATTTGCTCGTATATTGTACTCCAAAAGATGTTCGAATTGTGTTTCCTTGCTCATTCCTACAAAATAACATAAAAACACTATAAATACCTAATACTAACTTAAAATACTTAAGAACTCACAAATTATCAAGCCAAACGTACTCAATTCATAGATGTAAAACCCACTCATCAGTAATCTCCCAATTTTGCCCTGCTGAAAATCTGGCCAATGTTGGCTCATGATCCTCCACTATATTAGCCCTGGCCATCAACACCTCAATCTCCTTGAAATAATCCTCTGCACTCTGACTACGTTACTTTAGATTCTGCAAACTTCGAAATAGATCTCGGTGGTAGTGGTCCAGCACGAACCGTTTTTTTATTACAACTTTCATCTCTTCCTAAGTTTCAATCGGGCGTTCCCCACATCTCCTCTGGCTAGTCATTAGCTGATCCCACCAAGTAACGACATAGTCAAAAAATTCTGTGGCTGCAAGCTTGACTTTCTGAAGCTCCGAGTAGTCGTGGTAGTCAAACACCCACTCTATTTTCTTCCCCTACTCTAGGTATGCCTCAGGATCACTCTTACCTTGGAAAGCTAGAATTTTTATTTTGATGCTATCCAAGTTGTTATCTTTTCTATTCTGACCGCCTCTATCCCTTGCTCCTCGCCTCTATAGATAAAGTCAGATTTACGGTCCTCTTCTTCGCTAACCCTTCCATCACAGTAATTTGTTTCCTCCGCCCTAGCTCCTCTTTGCTGAGCTCTTCCTTTTTGACGCGTCCCATGAAAGTTTTGAGATGATTCTCCTCAGGTAACGCTTATCTGGTTAAGACGCTTATTCACTTGCTCCATCGCCATATCCAATTTCCTGGTCCATTCCTTCACTATGGCTGCCATCATAAACTTCGTATCAAACTTTGATGGGGACTCTTCAAGAGCACCTTTATCCTTTGAGCTAGACATAATTTTGCTGCAAAACAAGGGTTAGTAACAAAAATATTTTCCTCACCACTTCCTTACATGTTTTTGCTCAATTAATGTATCGCTCGTGTATCACTCGCTGGCTTTTACCCTCGAATGATCTCACAACTCTTACATTTTACCACTCAATGTTCTCTTTTATAGGTTCTTTTAGAATTCACCAAACAATATCACAATTTACTAATCAATTCGAAAATAACTTATCAAGAACAAAATATAGAAGGTATGAACATGACTATCAAAAATCATAATTACGGAATTGATGACGAATTTACGGAACTGATCGCTGCTAAATTTAGGGTTAGCAATAATTGAAATAAAACTGAAATTTTTTTCTATACTCCTTTTTTTTGAACTACTCACACAAAAATTAAGGATAGATAACTCGCTAGAAGATTTAGCTCTGATACCAAATGATAGACTCCACGACACGTTTGTGTGAGGTGGTTATCACCCAAATCATTTCTAGTAAGTTATGAGGGTGGAACACTCACGACACCGTAACCCTTCACTTATATTGAAGCGAGAACCTTGGTACAATCACTTGCGCTAGGAAATTTGCGTTGAATAATGGTGAGTGAATTTTATACCTATTATTTGGGTACTTTTAAGCTTAATAATTTATGAATTTTTAAGTATTTTTTGTTGTCTAATAGTGTTTTTATTTATTTTATTGATTTATGGTTTTTATTTTATTTTGTAGGGAGAAAGCAGTTTTAATGGCAAATCGTAAATTTCTGGATCCTGGCGCGGCTACGCCAGGAATGGCCTAGACTTGGGCGCGAAAGCGCCGTTTGTCAGGAATCAAAGGTGCTTTTCTGCCATTTGAACGCCGCAGCGCCGTTTCCCTATATAAACTTGGCGCGGCTGCACCAGGTCGGTTTCAACAATTTGACTTTTTGTAATCTTTTTAGAGATTTTGATTGGGACTAGGATTGTAATTCTTTTAGGGTTAGGAAAATTAGGAGTCCTATAAATACATGTTAAAATGGCTACTAGGTTAATTAATTCTTTTATCGCGACGACTAGAATTCAGGTTTGGAGCTCTAGTGCAAAACACTCTATTAACACCAATGGAGGCAGGGAATTGAAGGATGTTTGGAGATGGAAGATGTCTTCATAAGAGTTTTTCTTCTCTAACTGATCTTTGATACTTGTATTATCCATGGATATTAATTAATATTTGGAAAATTTTAATTTATTTGTTATGAATTAAACTTCTATTTATTTAAATTAAATTGGCTTGGTATGAAATTGATGTTTGGAAAATAATAGATATAATTCCTCGTAGGTTCGACACTCTACTTACACTTTATTACTTGTTGACTGTGTATACTTGCACGTATTTATTAATTGCTAAATCGACCAACAAGTTTTTGGCACCGTTCTCGGAGAATTATTTTCTAATATTGTTTTCAATCAAGATGATCTTAATTTAAACTGTTATCTATTTATTTATTTTTAATTATTGCACGTGTTTACCGATTGCGATAAATAGGCTGACAAGACTGTAAGTAAATGCAGGTTTTGTACAAGATTTCACGTAAGCTGGGGCCTTACAGTTCTGTTTAGAGTTATCGATTGTGAATTGAATTGACAAGACTGTAAGTAAATGTAGCTCTTGTGCAAGACTTGGCGTAAGCTGGGGCCTTACATTTCGATTTCGCAAGACACACTGTATTGTTAAAATATATATATATATATATATATATATATATATATATGTATATATAATATATATACAAAAATAAGAAAATTATTATCATTTATTTATAATAATTGCATGTTAGCTTAATTATTTTATGTATCGCGTAGCGACTAACAAGCGAACCAACGTCGTGGGTGCAGCCATGAGCAAGAATGGATACAAATGTTTGGTTACCTCAGGGAAGTCTTTTTGTTTTAATGTTTTCTACTTATTCTGACATTGAGGACAATGTACAATTTAAGTTTGGGGACACTTGAGTTATTATTTGGTACTTGAGATATTAATTATGTTATTTGGTTAATTTTGCATATTAGTTAGAAATTTGAGAAAATTTGAAATTTTGAGCACTAATGTTAATTGAATTTGTTAAGGCCTATGATAAAAAATAATGAAATTGGGTTAAACTCGGGAAAAATTTTGAATCATGCGTTAATTTGGAATTTTAACTTAGAAGTTGGTTTTTTTTAGTAGTTGTGATCCTTGGTACTTAAAATCACGTATTTTCAGCTGTTAAGTTAGTTGTTTTTAGTGAGTTTATATGGCTAAATATTTATGAAATATGTTGTTGAGACCTTAAGAATTTCTTTAAGCATTGTCTCATGTGAGGTTGGGCATTCATATAAGTTTGGGGGAATATGGGCAAATATAAAAAGGAAAAAAAAATAAAGGTAATCATTCCTTGAATTAATTATATTGTGTGGTGAGTTGAGATGGACTGTAAAACGCACTCACTCATAAACACATGCAGTGAGATGGAGCGTAAAATGCACTCGTACAATGGGAAGTGAGAGGGAGCATAAAATGCACTCACTGCAAAAGAAGAAAAAAGAATTAAAAAATATATTTAGGAAGGAAAATAGATACAAAAAACCTTTATATCCCCTGGATTTTATGTGAGGTTTGCCTTTGATGAGATTAATGTTGTAAGTATGGTTCTAGGGTTAATATTATCTTTTGTTGAGTATTTGATTATATAATCTTATCTAATTTATGATTGACTTAAGCAGTTGGTGCGCACACACACGTTTTGAGGATCATGATTATTGTGAAATTAATGACTAGGTTGATTTTTCGAGCTATGCATGGTTTGGGATTTGCTAGGAGTTATGTTTATAAGAGATCTTTGAGGCCATCTTTCAAATTCGTTTTAATATATTGTTCAAGTTAGGTTAATTTGCATGTTAGATTAATTCTTCATAGTTTAGTTTTATTTTGCTTGAAAACAAGCAAATATTTAAGTTTGAGAGTATTTGATGAGTGTGTTTTATATCTACTATTTGGGTACTTTTAGGTTTAATAATTTGTGAGTTTTTAAGTATTTTCTGTTGTCTAATAATGCTTTTATTTATTTTATTGATTTTATGGTTTTTATTTTATTTTGTAGGGAGAAAGGAGTTTAAATGGCAACATTGTAATTTTTTTGATCATGGCGCGGCCGCGCCAGGAATGGCTTAGACTTGGGCGCGGCAGCGCTATTTCTGACACCCCCAAATCCGGGTACATCCTTTCCACGGGATTTGGTGTTCACTATCCAAATCAATCACATCACATCTAACTACCCATTCAATCATAATGAAAATTCTTAATTTAAAATAGAAATCACCCATTAAAGGGTTACAACATCATTAATAAATAAATCCCAGATCATCTAACCTTAATAAAACATCAAATGCGGAAACATAATCAAGTCTAATACATAAACATCATTAAAGCAAATACAACAAGTCTTCATCACTTGTTTGCTTTTCCTTTGCCCTTACTAGTGGATGGCTCGTCAACTCTTTCAACTTTAGCTGCAATATTATTATGCAAGAGTGAGCAATGATTGCCCAACAAGTACAACAACAACAATAATAATAACATGCGAAATAATCAACGAATATTGAATAATCGAAGATTCAGCTTTTGAGTCAAGAATATAAGACAAGATTCAAAAGAACATCTGAGGGCCTTAAGACCACGAACTATGTCCCAGGTTATCAAGTATTTCTACTTTAAACCTTTAACAGTCATAAGACTATATGAACCTTACTTCTCGTACTCAGGGGGATCAGCCCTTTGTACCATGTATGTGCACAACATCTTAACGCTAACGCGTAAATAAAATCCCCTGTATAAGGGTTGTTCATCTCAGTTTGACATCGGAGTCCGCACCAAAGGAAGTTTGGTTTTGGATTTACTTCAATAACGTTTCTAGGAACGCTCATTAACTATGGACTGGTCGAATTAATAAGGGTTCGGTAGTCAATCAAGGTTTAATAAAAATGTAATTGATTTTCGAGAATCAAAGACTGAATCTCACAAAAGATACAATTGAATGGACTAGAATTAAGAACTTGCTTAAGTAAGTAATAGCATTATAAAGCATGCATGATAAAAGAATGAAGTTCAGGAACTTGCGTAGAAATAATTAATTAAGGCTAAGATACTTGCTTTCAACGAAATTAAAAGATTAGGAGTAGTAAACTTGCTTTCGATGAAATAAAAGATTAAGGATAAAAAACTTGCATTATGCGTAGATTACAAATTAAAATTCACGTTCTTTAATCAACCTATACATTCTGTTTATAAAACAGTAACAATAATTAGTTATAGTATTATAAACACTTCAGGAATCATCCTCATCCAATATTCATTTTAATATCTCAATTGTTTTCTGGTTATCAGTCTCATTTCAGGAGTTGTAAGCCTAATTATCGCAATATCATACTTAAGAATCCCTATAACTCAACGCTAAGTTAGGGTTCATCGATCTTTATATTTATAATCATCAAGTATATGCTTAGCATCCAACTCAACATATTGGTATTCATTCAATACTTTAATCTAAGTTTTAAACATGTATAGGGTGACATAGCATAACTACAAAGAAAGAAAAATTTTAACACTTCCTGTACTGAGCTCGTCGGGGTGAGAATTCCTTCACAAAATTTCTCGCTGGGGCGAGAAAACTCAGTTCAATGAGCTCGCCGGGGCGAGAAACTCGAAATCCAGATTCTACAGTTCGCGAAGAACGCAGAAAAATGTCAAATTTGGCCAAAGTTTTTTCATAATTCATCGATTAAATCACTACCCAATTATCATATATGATATGAAATCAAAACCCATTCCATACACAGTGATTTTAACATCACAGACAACCTAAACAACCCAATTAAAGGCTAAAATTTAACTGTTCATACTGTATTATGAAGTTTTGATACAGTTAACAAAATTAATCACTGTAATTCGTTTCTTGACCAATTCAATCCGTTTAACTCTTGTTTTCTTCGTTTTTACATGCATAAACATAATTAGTCATCAATTTAACCAATAATCATGCGAAACAAGCATCAATTTCATACATATGGTTCATATTCATACATAACTACTTTGTAAGTTTCTGAACTCTCATATAACCGTAATTTCATGGATTCAATTACTCTAATTCACATATAAATCATATAAAACACATTTATGCATGCTTATAAATATCTAACATCAATTTATTAAAGATTTAGCCATAGAATTTACTTTATAGAAAACACAGTGTACGTTCATGGAATAAAACTTGAAAGAACATGAATCAAAGTTGAATTTAAGGAATTTACCTTGATTAGTGGTCTAGATTAAGCAACAAACGAACTAATTTCTTCTTCCCTTCTCTAATTCTCTCAAATCTCTCTTTTTCTCTCTGTGCCAACTCTTAGAAACTGATGAACAATGATCGGTACGTGAAAATTAAATGGCAGAACATGGTGTCGGTTAATAACTGGCACCAACTCCCACTAAGGCTATGTTTGGTTACCCAATTATTCCTCATTTCTAATTTATTTTAATAAATAGCTTATAATATAGTTCATGTCACATATTTAAATTAATTAAATAATCTCATTTAAATCAATTAAATAAAATAGAATAATTCTACATTAAATCACATAGTCACATAAATAAAAATTCTCCTTTATTAGTAATGACAAATTATTAAATCTCTAATTAATATTAAATTAATTAGAAATAACATTATACTTATTTAAATAATGCATTTAATCAAATAAACTTAATTAAACACATACTTTGAATATAAAAATTCTCCACATCAATTTAACTAATGTAACACATATAATTAAATTAATCTACCACAAATTCATCAATTAATTATTTAATTAAACAATTAAATCATCGAAAAAATATTTATTTAATTTAATAAATATTTAAATTAAATTACAAAATTCTCGTTCGTCACATCTTTCCCCCTTAAAAGGATTCTGTCCCCAGAATCACGACTCAATTAATTCGTCCCGTTACATTCTCCCCCCTTACAAAGATTCTGTCCCCAGAATCGCTACACATAGACTAAGCAAATAACTGAGGATAATTTCTCATCATCTGATCTTCGAGTTCCCACGTTGCTTCTTCAGCATTGTGGTTCCTCCAGATCACCTTGACAGAAGGTATAATTTTATTTCGTAGCACTTGCTCTTTCCTGTCAACTATCTGAACAGGCTCTTCTTCGTAAGACAAATCTTTTTCAACTTGTAGGGGTTCATACTCTATGACATGCTTGTAGTCGGGTTTGTATGGTCGTAATACCGAGACATGGAAGACATTGTGGATGTGTTCAAGTGCTGGAGGTAAAGCTACCTCATACGCGACCTTACCAATTCTTCTTAACACCTCGAAGGGTCCAATGAACCTCGGGCTCAGTTTTCCCTTCTTACCAAAACGAATCTTTCCTTTTCAGGGAGACACTTTCAAGAAAACTTAGCTACCAGACTCAAACTCTCGATTCTTACGATGTTGATTGGCATATTTCTTCTGTCTATCTTGAGCTGCTATCAATCTTGTCCTGATCATTTTGACGATTTCTGCGATCTATTGTACCAGTTCTGGTCCTAGCAATTGACGTTCGCCAACTTCATCTGTAATGTCCAGGAAATTTTAAATATTGTATTAATTTATTTTAACATATGAAATTCGTTTTATTTAATTTTACGAATTTAATTGGATCCATGTGGGTATTATTATTTAATTATATAAATACGTGGTCCAATAATTTTTTGTGCATTAAAGGGACTCACTGATAGTTTAAGTAAATTAGTGAGTTAACCCTAAGAATTTATTTGCAAGAAAATTAGGAAATTAATAAATAATTTTATCATTATCGGATTAAATAATTCGAATAAAGAATTATGGTTAAAATAAATATTTTAAATAAATAATTAATTGGTTTAGTTATTTAATTTAAAATATTAGAAATGCAATGTGGTTAAATTAAATTGGGTCATTTTTCTTTTAATTGGACTGGCCCAATTTCCATCTTGTTAAGCTGAGCCCATATTTATTTTTAATTTCTTTTGGGCCGCCTCTTTAATTAATTCAACCGGGCCAACCCTATTGGGTTGAGCCCATTTCCTTTCTTTCCAACCGGGTAGCCCAGTCGGTTAAACCATTTCCATTCGGGTCGATCCATCCCTTATTATTTTGGGGAAAAACCGGTAAAGCCAATATTGGGGAAAGAAAAAAAATTCGATCGGCAAGATTAGTTGGGGAAGAACCGAACGAAAGAAAACAAACCCCCAAACCCAATTAATCGATCAAATCAAACCCTAACCCTTCAATCAGCCAAGTCGAGCAACAGAGATAGGGGTCTCAATCGGATCGAAAGGGGCGAGATGAGAGACGGCAGGTTGGCGTCGGCATGATGGGTGAAGGACCGGCGGCATGATGGGGAACGACCGACCGACCGAGCGACTTCAATCGGACCAAGGGTCCCTAAAATTCGGCGACGCGACCGATGATGGGTACGACGCTCGAGGATTTGCCGGCGAAGTTCACAAGCGGCATGATGGGATCGGTCGGACAGCTCACCTCTTTCCTACCGCTGGTCATGGACTCGATCGAACAGGGTATTACCCAATAATTGGGTAAACATTCTTCTATAAATTAAATCCCCCAAACCCTAACCCAAAGCTGCCGATTCCCTTTGTTTATTTTGGTGAGTTCCAAATTAGGAAAAATTATATAGAGATTGAGAGTGAAGTATATAAAAAAAAAAAAGAAGAAAGAGAAATTGCAGAGCTGTTAATGTCCAATTGGGTTGAATATTGTGGAAGAAGAAGAAGAGTAGCAGCTCGATCAAACCCAAGGTATCGAAATGGGTTGTTAAACCACTGTGATAGTTTCCAGTTAGGTTCTGTATAAATTTTCTTGCCAATTGTGTTGTGTTAGTTTGTAGTATGCACTGTGTTGGTTTGTTCTGTAATAAATTGCTGGGTTTGAAAACTCGGATATTGTATAATATTGTTTGGGTTTGAGAAATTTGGGTATTGTATTGGTTGCACTGCATTGTGTTATTTTTGGTTGGAAACCTGGTATTGCACTGTGTTGGTTCATTACGATTAAGAAAATCTGGTATTATTATTGGGTTAAAATCTGGGAATGGTTATAGATTTCTGCTATAATCTGTTTAGGTTGTTGCCTACAGTGTTGGGTAAAATTCTTGGAAATAATTTGCAGGAATTGGTTTTGATATGGGGTACTATGGCTACTGAATTGGCATACCTATAGAGGAATAAAACAGGATTACCTTTAATAATGCTATGCACTAATTGAACAAATTTTCTAATAAAGTTGTGCGATTCAATGAAGTTAACTGTGATTCGTACGTACTATCATTGGCTGGACAATTGGTTATTAATTTGAGCTAATGATACACTTGTAACTAATTAATAAATGATATTAATAACGTAGTTATTTATTATTTTATTATTTTCAATAATAATAATATAATAAATATTTAATTATTATTTGATTAATATTAAATAATAATTAAATATGAACGAATTAGTAAATTAATTTTTTATATATGAAGATAGTTAGTTATTACTCGATAATAAATGAAGTTAATAATTATTTATCATGTGATGATAAATAAAGATAATAAATATTTAATTATTATTATTAATAATAATTAAATATGAATAAAGTTAATAAATTAATTATTTATTATTTATTAATAAAAGATAATAAATATTTAATCATTATTTAATTAATAATTAAGTATGAATAAAATTAATGAATTAATTATTTATTTCTTATCAATAAGCAATAAATAAAGATAATAAATATCTAATTATTATCTAAATTATATTAATAATAATTAGGTATGAATAAAGCTAATAAGGATAACAATTACTTAATCATTAATGGAATAATGATTAAGTATGAGGAAGATCAATAAGTTAATTACTTATTTTGGCCTTAAATAAATAAAGATAATAAACACTTAACGATTATTAATATTGAATAATAATTAAGTGTGTGTGAATTAATACATTGAGTATTTAATTAATATTGAATAAGGAACAAGTATAATAATTAATAAATTACCCTTAAGGTGAATAGTAATTAAGTAAATAAAAGATTAAGTAAGAAATCAACTATAATTTAGTTGTTATCAAATCATGTTAAATTTATTATTTATTTTATAACTAATAAATAAGAAATTTTAACCCACATTTAGAAGGGTACTCAAATGATAGGTAACCATGATTAACTATTATTTATTTTTAAATAATAGCTAGAGGCCATTAAATTAATTTCTGTTTAGCTGATGACTAGGTAGTAACTAAATGTATATGGTGAACTGTCTACCTGCTAAATAAATGGCATAAAAGAGTGTATTGATATACAATTATGCAATGTTAATGGATAAACCAACTTTATCAACTGATAGGTTATCCAAGATCAAATAATTAAAGCTAAAATTTATCTGTAGCTGAGCAAACAGGCAAGTTCTATCTTACTCAACTTTTACATTGAGCAAGTTTCTAAACCTTATGCATTATTTTTAATTTGTGCAAAAAGGTATATATTGCAAGTTATTCTTTAAGCTTGAATCTTATCTCCAAGCATGCTTTAAGTGGTCTAATTACTTTTAAAATTATTCCACATCTTTGTATTTATTGACATTCGTACTCGTGCATTTGAATTCGTATATTTATTTAAGTTCAGAAATTTGTGAACTATTCATGGTTAAGTCTGAACCCTTGTTCGGTCAGGCAAGTATGTGAGAATTTATAAAAGCTATCTGAACCAATCGATGGTAAGGATTCTTAGACTAAATAGACACCCCTTTTATTATAGGGGAGTACCCCAGGTACCGTATATAAGGTACAAATAGTAGAGTTAAATGTTATGCATACATATAGCGTACGCGAGGCTGATCCCCTCAAGTACTTATTCTGTAGCCAGTAACCAGTGGGTCAACTAGCTATTGACTCCTTTGGAAGTTATTGTTCAAAGTCTAGTTGACTATCAATTGTTCTAAAAGCATTTATTGTTATTGCTTCTGATAATTCTATTGTTGAAATCTCTTTTTATATCCCTTTCATCATGATATATCCTTATTGTTGTACTTCAAACTTGCTGAGCAAACTCGTTGCTCATCCTTGCTATATCATGACTTCATTGCAGCTAAACCCGAGACGTTAGGGAAGAACAAAGGGAAGGAAAAATGAAGTAATAGACTTCATGTAGCAGATTTTAAACTTATGTGTAGCTAATTACTGTTAATGTAATTTAAACCCTGACATTCATTTAGGGCATGAATTTGTGTAAGTGTTTAAGGTTATTGTATTCTGGGACTAGTAACACCTTTGAAATGAACAACGTATGTTTATTATATTCCGCATTTTAGTTACCATATGTTGTTAGAGGTGAATGTTTGTGTTGGATCGTGATGACCGGATCCGGGTATTTGGAGACCCGAATTTGGGGGCGTCACAGGTTGGTATCAGAGCCGTAGGTTATAAACTTTAGGATCGCGAAACCTAGGTTATAACCTTCATAGTAAACTCGTATTGAGTGTTAGGAGATAAATCGAGGAGATTTATTATATGTGGTTTTGATGAATTGGGGAATTCATCGAGTCGAGTAGTACCCAATGAAATATAATTTCATTTCTTCAATGAATATATTTTATTGTTGTACTAATGTTGATTTTCGGTGTGATTGTAGGATGACTGACATAGGAGGGACTAGTGGTACCCAGGAGGAGGAGACATTCATAGACATACCAGTAGTTGCCGAGCAGTTAGTGGGGTATGCTCCTATTGCCCCCGGAGTACCGCTGGAGGAGTCCGAGCCAGAGGAGGACTATCCGGAGGATCGGGTAGAGCCGGTGGTAGGCCGAGTCATGAGGTCCGGCAGTCAGGACCCGGATGCTGAGGAGGAGGACCCTGAGACCGAGGGAGAGGAGCCACCTGCTGATGTTGATGGCATGGGGTCCACTGCCGACGATATCATTGAGGGACTAACCAGCAGGAACGAGGAGCTGGAGGATCGGATAGCTCATCTGGAGGAGCAGAATCAGACCCACTAGTTCAGGGAGGACCAGTATATAGATCTGGCATTCCAGCTCGAGCATGACCTAGGAGTAGCAAAGATACAGCTGCAGGGATACGAGTCCTCAGCGCAGCAGATCGGACCACTGCTACATCAGCTAGTGGCCCGAAACGCTGAGTTGAGAGAGAGGCTGGAGCAGAAGGATCTGTAGATCGCCCACCTGAAGGTCAAGCAGGAGGCCATGAAGTTCGAGGTTGGGCTGGAGGTGTCTAAGAGGATGCATGTCAGAGAGGCCTGGGTCAGGGAAGCTAGAAGGGAGGATCAGTTAGAGGACCAGTTGGAGGCCAGAGTAGTGAGGATAGAGACCCTAGGATATGCTTTAGATGCAGCCTACAGGAGGCCCCGGACTGAGGTAGGGGAGTCTAGCCGCTCTATTCGTCGCAGGGTCGGGGGTGGAGCATTCTCTTCTGGTCAGCAGGCACGGATTCATCACGACGTGCAGTGACGTGATATGATGGTTGCTTTGTCTTTAGTACAGTCAGTCCCACTTTTTGTTATATTAGGGACATATTCATGGTTGTCTTGTGAAACTTTATATTTGTATTTATGCTTGGGGTAGCAGTTAAACCCCAACTTTTGTGGTCTTGAGGGATGAAAGGTTAGGATTCCCCACTTTTGTCTCAGGGGGAATGATTGATAGGGCACACAGTGGCGCATTTATAGAAGTATGCCACAGGTTTCGTCTTTGTAACAAAATAGTGGTATATGAATATAAATGCAGATGTTTCACTTAAATCAAATATGTTGATAGATATTTTACCCTTGATTGCTGATTTTAATGACATATTGTGTAAAATATAAAACTATAGGTAAAAGTCAGCGGTTTTTCCTTATCAAATCATGCCAAGAGGACGACCACGTAACCGACAGGTTGAAGAGTCAGAAAGTGAGGTTGGGAATCAATCCAATCCAATGAGAATGTTCGCAGAAATGCTGGCAGAAGCCATGCAATCAAGACCGCCACCTGGAGGGACCCAAGCAGCAGCCGAGCCAGCGCATCATCTGGCAAATTTTAAAGACTTCAAATTGGTTGGACCACCCGAGTTCAAGGGAACTCTTAACCCGATAGAAGCACAGACCTGGGTTGAGGAGATAGAGAAGGTCTTCGAGGTCGCACGGGTGGCCGAGGAACAAAAGACAGGATTTGCCACGTTCATGCTGAAGGGCGAGGCGAACTACTGGTGGAAGGCCAATAAGGGTCGAGCAGGTGAAGGAGTCATTCCATGGGAAAGATTTAAAGAATTGTTCTTTGAAAATTACTTTCCAGAGAATACACAGCAGGACATGGAAGTGAAGTTCCTTGAACTGAAACAAGGGAATATGACTGTCGCCGAGTACGCGGCAAAATTCAATGAGTTGGCCCGATTTGCCCCACATCAGTTGGACACCGAGGCCAGGAAGGCGAGAAGGTTTGAATTGGGACTAAAACCCTATGTGCAGAAGTCAGTTACAATATTGAAAATTAAGAACTTTGTTGAACTGCTGGAAAGGGCTATCATTGCGGAAGGGGGCAATGATTAGCCCGATTTAATCAAGACAGAAAGAAGAACTAGGAGGCTGCCAGGGCAGGGAGCAGCGGGGGCAGCAACCCCAATAAGCGCAAATGGAATGAAAGCCAATCGTTCGGGAGCAATAAATCAGGAGGAAACCAATCTGGCGGGGAGGTGAAGAAAACTGGCAGGTGTAGCAATTGTGGGAAAAACCACACTGGGAATGCATGAAAGGGAAAAGTGTTTGTTACCGGTGTGGACAGCCGGGGCACATGGCTTCTCAATGTCCGAACAAACAGAAAGTAGGGTGTTTCTCTTGTGGATCACCCGACCACCAGATTAAGGACTGCCCGAAGAGGAAGGGTGACGTCGGAAGTGGCAACAGGAGCAACAACAACAGCGGGAATAACAACCGACAGAGCTATGGGGCACCAGCCAGTCAAGCCAACAGGCCAACAGCCCGCACGTTCAACATGACTGTTCAGGATGCCATGGAATCCAAAGACGTGGTGTCAGGTATCATCCCAATCAATGATATAAATGCATATGTGTTATTCGATTCGGGTGCTACCTGCTCTTTTATTTCTGAAGAATTTGCTAGTTAGTTAAATTTACCTCGTGAAAAGTTAGAACACCCTATGAACGTAGAAGTAGCAAACAAGGAAATTATCCCCGTAGAATGCATTCATAGGAATTGTAGTGCTGAATTGCGAGGATTTAAGCTCAATGTGGATTTGATACCAATTCGGCTGGGAGAGTTTGATGTAATCTTGGGAATGGATTGGCTATCAATTCACGGAGCAGTTATTGACTGTAAGAAGAAATGTGTACACCTGAAGACTCCTAATAAGTCGAAGGTGGTATTTTACGGTAGTAAGTCACCAAGACAATCTTGTTGTCTGACTATGATGCAAACCAAGAAACTGCTTAAGAAAGGTTGCGTGTGTTATTTGGCACATGTAATTGATACTCGTCAGGTCAGGGACGAGATGAGTCAAATACCAATCGTGAGGGATTCCGCTGATGTTTTCCCCGATGAACTCCCGGGACTGCCACCGGACAGGGAAACCGAGTTCGTTATCGATTTGGCACCGGGAACCGCACCAATATCGAAGTCGCCGTATCGAATGGCACCTGTAGAGATGAAAGAGTTGATGGTGCAACTGCAGGAACTTTTAGATAAAGGTTATATCAGACCAAGCGTGTCCCCATGGGGAGCGCCAGTTCTGTTTGTAAAGAAGAAAGATGGTTCGATGCGACTTTGTATCGACTACCGGGAGTTGAACAAAGTTACGATTAAGAATAGGTATCCGCTTCCTAGGATTGACGATCTGTTTGATCAACTTAAGGGAGCGAAGTACTTTTCAAAAATAGACTTAAGAACAGGCTATCATCAGCTGAAGGTGAGGCAGGAAGATATCCCGAAGACTGCATTCAGGACTCGTTATGGGCACTTCGAGTTTCTGGTAATGTCATTTGGATTAACGAATGCACCAGCAGCATTCATGGATATGATGAACAGAGTGTTCAAGCAGTACTTGGACAAGTTTGTAGTCGTATTCATCGATGACATCTTAGTGTATTCGGAGACAGAGGAAGAACATGCTGAACATTTAAGGATTGTATTAGAAGCTCTCAGGAGGGAGAAGTTGTACGCGAAGTTTTCTAAGTGTGAATTTTGGTTGCAGAGGGTACAGTTTCTGGGTCACGTCATTGACAAAAATAGTGTTTCGGTGGACCCAACAAAAGAAGAAGCGGTTATCAATTGGGAGCAACCGAAGATGCCAACAGAGATCCGGAGTTTCTTGGGATTAGCGGGATACTATCGGAGATTCATCCAGGATTTTTCAAAGATAGCATCGCCATTGACCAATCTCACCAGAAAAATAGTTAAGTTCGTTTGGTCGGAGAAGTGTGAGGAAAGTTTCATGGAGTTGAAGAAGAGACTTAGCCAAGCACCGGTGTTGACCTTATCAGACAACACTGGGGGTTTCGTAGTGTATAGCGATGCGTCACACAAAGGTCTTGGCTGTGTGCTGATGCAGCACGGCAAGGTCGTGGCGTACGCATCCCGTCAACTGAAAGACTATGAGAAGGGTTACCCGACTCATGACTTGGAGTTAGCAGCGATAGTTTTTGCCTTGAAGATTTGGAGGCACTACCTGTACGGGGAGAAGTGCGAGCTATATACAGATCACAAAAGTCTGAAATATATCTTCACTCAAAAGGAGCTGAACATGAGGCAGCGCCGATGGTTAGAATTGATCAAGGACTACGACTGTGAAATTCTGTACCATCCGGGCAAAACGAATGTAGTGGCTGATGCCTTGAGTAGAAAAGGCAAGGTGAAATTGATGCAGCTGACAGTTCAGGAGGAATTGATACGGGACTTTGAACGCCTGGAACTGGAGGTTAAGTATCCGATGGAGACGGACGAAAAATTGTGTACCGTAACAGCAGGTCCGACTCTACTAGATAAGATAAAGGAGGCTCAAGAATTTGATGAAGAATGCATTGACATTAAGAAGCAACTATCGGAGGGAAAAATATTGAAGTACAAGGTTGACAGCACGGGATTGCTGAGATTCGAGGGAAGGATCTGGATACCCTATATACCAGACTTAAGGGAAGAAATTTTGCAGGAGGCCCATAATACGAGATTCTCGGTACATCCGGGTAGCACCAAGATGTATCAAGATCTTCGTCAGCATTATTGGTGGCCGCATCTGAAGGGGGAAGTTGCAGAATTCGTCAGCCGGTGTTTAACTTGTCAGAGGATCAAGGCAGAGCATCAACGGCCAAGCGGATTGTTGCAACCTTTAGAGATTCCCGAGTGGAAGTGGGAACACATCACAATGGATTTTGTGGTAGGACTTCCGACGACACAGAAGGGTCTAGACGCTATCTGGGTAATCGTAGATCGTTTGACCAAGTCTGCCCATTTTCTACCAATTAAGATCAGGTACAAATTGGAGCAATTGGCGAAACTTTACGTGAAGGAGATAGTATCACGACATGGAGTGCCGGTGTCTATTGTATCTGACAGAGATCCGCGCTTCACGTCAAATTTTTGGAGAAGTCTACAGGAGAGACTGGGAACACAGCTGAGAATGAGTACGGCATATCACCCTCAGACTGATGGTCAGAGTGAGCGAATAATTCAGACTCTAGAGGATATGCTCCAGGCAGTTGTGATGGACTTAAGTGGCAGCTGGGACGATCACTTGCCAATAGTAGAGTTCGCCTACGACAATAGTTACCATGCTAGCATTGGTATGCCACCGTACGAAGCGTTGTATGGAAGGAAGTGTCGAACACCATTGTGTTGGGATGAAGTTGGTGAACGGAGATTGTTGGGACCAGAAATGGTACAACAAACCGTGGAAATCATTAGAGTAATAAGACAGCGGTTAGTAGCAGCCCAGGATCGTCAGAAGAAATATGCCGACTTACATCGTCAGAAACGAGACTTTGAAGTTGGTAGCTTTGTGTTTCTGAAGGTATCTCCCTGGAAAGGGAAGATCCGTTTTGGGAAGAATGGCAAATTGAGCCCTAGGTTCATAGGACCGTTCGAGATTTTGAGGAGGATAGGCGAAGTGGCGTACGAGGTAGCATTACCTCCTGAACTTGAGCACATTCACAACGTGTTCCATGTATAAGTGTTACGTCCATATAAGCCAGATTACAAATATGTTATTTCCTATGAGCCAATTCAAGTCGAGAAGGACTTATCGTACGAGGAGATTCCTATCCAAATACTTGATAGGAAGGAACAGCAGCTAAGAAATAAAATCATTCATTCGGTTAAAGTACTCTGGAGGAATCACGCGGTGTAAGAAGCCACGTGGGAACTCGAAGAGAAGATGAGAGCAAATTACCCCCAGTTATTTGAGTAACCTTAGGTTGAAATTCCGAGGACGAAAGTTTTATAAGGGGGGAAGGATGTAATGTCCAGAAAATTTTAAATATTGTATTAATTTATTTTAACATATGAAATTCGTTTTATTTAATTTTACGAATTTAATTGGATCCATATGGGTATTATTATTTAATTATATAAATACGTGGTCCAATAATTTTCTGTGCATTAAAGAGACTCACTGATAGTTTAAATAAATTAGTGAGTTAACCCTAAGAATTTATTTGCAAGAAAATTGGGAAATTAATAAATAATTTCATCATTATCGGATTAAATAATTCGAATAAAGAATTATGGTTAAAATAAATATTTTAAATAAATAATTAATTGGTTTAGTTATTTAATTTAAAATATTAGAAATGCAATGTGGTTAAATTAAATTAGGTCATTTTTCTTTTAATTGGACTGGCCCAATTTCCATCTTGTTAAGCTGAGCCCATATTTATTTTTAATTTCTTTTGGGCCGCCTCTTTAATTAATTCAACCGGGCCAACCCTATTGGGTTGAGCACATTTCCTTTCTTTCCAGCCGGGTAGCCCAGTCGGTTAAACCATTTCCATTCGGGTCGATCCATCCCTTATTATTTTGGGGAAAAACCGGTAAAGCCAATATTGGGGAAAGAAAAAAAATTCGATCGGCGAGATTAGTTGGGGAAGAACCGAACGAAAGAAAACAAACCCCCAAACCCAATTAATCGATCAAATCAAACCCTAACCCTTCAATCAGCCAAGTCGAGCAACAGAGATAGGGGTCTCAATCGGATCGAAAGGGGCGAGATGAGAGACGGCAGGTTGGCGTCGGCATGATGGGTGAAGGACCGGCGGCATGATGGGGAACGACCGACCGACCGAGCAACTTCAATCGGACCAAGGGTCCCTAAAATTCGGCGACGCGACCGATGATGGGTACGACGCTCGAGGATTTGCCGGCGAAGTTCACAAGCGGCATGATGGGATCGGTCGGACAGCTCACCTCCTTCCTACCGCTGGTCATGGACTCAATCGAACAGGGTATTACCCAATAATTGGGTAAACATTCTTCTATAAATTAAATCCCCCAAACCCTAACCCAAAGCTGTCGATTCCCTTTGTTTATTTTGGTGAGTTCTAAATTAGGAAAAATTATATAGAGATTGAGAGTGAAGTATATAAAAAAAAAAGAAGAAAGAGAAATTACAGAGCTGTTAATGTCCGATTGGGTTGAATATTGTGGAAGAAGAAGAAGAGTAGCAGCTCGATCAAACCCAAGGTATCGAAATGGGTTGTTAAACCACTGTGATAGTTTCCAGTTAGGTTCTGTATAAATTTTCTTGCCAATTGTGCTGTGTTAGTTTGTAGTATGCACTGTGTTGGTTTGTTCTGTAATAAATTGTTGGGTTTGAAAACTCGGATATTGTATAATATTGTTTGGGTTTGAGAAATTTGGGTATTGTATTGGTTGCACTGCATTGTGTTATTTTTGGTTGGTAACCTGGTATTGCACTATGTTGGTTCATTACGATTAAGAAAATCTGGTATTATTATTGGGTTAAAATCTGGGAATGGTTATAGATTTCTGCTATAATCTGTTTAGGTTGTTGCCTATAGTGTTGGGTAAAATTCTTGGAAATAATTTGCAGGAATTGGTTTTGATATGGGGTACTATGGCTACTGAATTGGCATACCTATAGAGGAATAAAACAGGATTACCTTTAATAATGCTATGCACTAATTGAACAAATTTTCTAATAAAGTTGTGCGATTCAATGAAGTTAACTGTGATTCGTACGTACTATCATTGGCTGGACAATTGGTTATTAATTTGAGCTAATGATACACTTGTAACTAATTAATAAATGATATTAATAACGTAGTTATTTATTATTTTATTATTTTCAATAATAATAAATAAATATAATAAATATTTAATTATTATTTGATTAATATTAAATAATAATTAAATATGAACGAATTAGTAAATTAATTATTTATAAATGAAGATAGTTAGTTATTACTCGATAATAAATGAAGTTAATAATTATTTATCATGTGATGATAAATAAAGATAATAAATATTTAATTATTATTATTAATAATAATTAAATATGAATAAAGTTAATAAATTAATTATTTATTATTTATTAATAAAAGATAATAAATATTTAATCATAATTTAATTAATAATTAAGTATTAATAAAATTAATGAATTAATTATTTATTTATTATAAATAAGCAATAAATAAAGATAATAAATATCTAATTATTATCTAAATTATATTAATAATAATTAGGTATGAATAAAGCTAATAAGGATAACAATTACTTAATCATTAATGGAATAATGATTAAGTATGAGGAAGATCAATAAGTTAATTACTTATTTTGGCCTTAAATAAATAAAGATAATAAACACTTAACGATTATTAATATTGAATAATAATTAAGTGTGTGTGAATTAATACATTGAGTATTTAATTAATGTTGAATAAGGAACAAGTATAATAATTACTAAATTACCCTTAAGGTGAATAGTAATTAAGTAAATAAAAGATTAAGTAAGAGATCAACTATTATTTAGTTGTTATCAAATCATGTTAAATTTATTATTTATTTTATAACTAATAAATAAGAAATTTTAACCCACATTTAGAAGGGTACTCAAATGATAGGTAACCATGATTAACTATTATTTATTTTTAAATAATAGCTAGAGGCCATTAAATTAATTTCTGTTTAGCTGATGACTAGGTAGTAACTAAATGTATATGGTGAACTGTCTACCTGCTAAATAAATGGCATAAGAGGGTGTATTGATATACAATTATGCAATGCTAATGGATAAACTAACTTTATCAACTGATAGGTTATCCAAGATCAAATAATTAAAGCTAAAATTTATCTGTAGCTGAGCAAATAGGCAAGTTCTATCTTACTCAACTTTTACATTGAGCAAGTTTCTAAACCTTATGCATTATTTTTAATTTGTGCAAAAAGGTATATATTGTAAGTTATTCTTTAAGCTTGAATCTTATCTCCAAGCATGCTTTAAGTGGTCTAATTATTTTTAAAATTATTCCACATCTTTGTATTTATTGACATTCGTACTCGTGCATTTGAATTCGTATATTTATTTAAGTTCAGAAATTTGTGAACTATTCATGGTTAAGTCTGAACCCTTGTTCAGTCAGGCAAGTATGTGAGAATTTATAAAAGCTATCCGAACCAATCGATGGTAAGGATTCTTAGACTAAATGGACACCCCTTTTATTATAGGGGAGTACCCCAGGTACCGTATATAAGGTACAAATAGTAGAGTTAAATGTTATGCATACACATAGCGTACGCGAGGCTGATCCCCTCAAGTACTTATTCTGTAGCCAGTAACCAGTGGGTCAACTAGCTATTGACTCCTTTGGAAGTTATTGTTCAAAGTCTAGTTGACTATCAATTGTTCTAAAAGCATTTATTGTTATTGCTTCTGATAATTCTATTGTTGAAATCTCTTTCTATATCCCTTTCATCATGATATATCCTTATTGTTGTACTTCAAACTTGCTGAGCAAACTCGTTGCTCATCCTTGCTATATCATGACTTCATTGCAGCTAAACCCGAGACGTCAGGGAAGAACAAAGGGAAGGAAAAGATGAAGTAATAGACTTCATGTAGCAGATTTTAAACTTATGTGTAGCTAATTACTGTTAATGTAATTTAAACCCTGACATTCATTTAGGGCATGAATTTGTGTAAGTGTTTAAGGTTATTATATTCTGGGACTAGTAACACCTTTGAAATGAACAACGTATGTTTATTATATTCCGCATTTTAGTTACCATATGTTGTTAGAGGTGAATGTTTGTATTGGATCGTGATGACCGGATCCGGGTATTTGGAGACCCGAATTTGGGGGCGTCACATCATCCCAGCATAATGGAGTTTTGCACTTTCTGCCGTACAACGCTTCGTAAGGCGACATGCCAATACTTGCGTGGTAACTGTTGTTGTAAGCAAATTCCACTAATGGTAGATGATCATCTCAATTTCCTTTGAAGTCCATAATGCAAGCTCGTAACATATTTTCCAATGTTTGAATCATTCTTTCGCTCTGTCCGTCGGTCTCTGGATGATATGCCGTACTCATACGTAACTGCATTTGCATGCATTCCTGTAGTCATTTCCAGAAGTTCGATGTGAAGCGCGGATCCCTATTTGAGACAATAGATATTGGAACACCGTGCCTCGAAACAATCTCTTTCACGTATAACTTTGCCAGCTGATCTAAGTTGAATCTGATCTTGATTGGTAAGAAATGTGCTGATTTTGTCAGTCGGTCCACGATGACCCATACTGCGTCGAAACCTTTCTGAGTCATCAGAAGACCTACTACGAAATCCATTGTGATGTGTTCCCATTTCCATTCTGGGATTTCTAACGGTTGTAATAGTCCACTTGGTCTCTGATGTTCGGCTTTAACTTTCTGACATGTCAAACATTTGGCTACACAATCGGCAACATCCCTCTTCATATTAGGCCACCAAAAATACTGTCGGAGATCTTGGTACATCTTCGTACTACCCGAATGAATCGAATATCTAGAATTATGAGCCTCGCTCAAAATTTCCTCCTTAATCTCTTGTACTAGCGGAACCCAAATTCTTTCCTCGAATCTTAATACTCCCTCGTTATCCATTTTGAATTTCGCTTCATCACCTTCAGATATTCTTTTCCTGATTCTATCACATTCTTCGTCCTGAATTTGTGCTTCCTTAACCTTATCCACCAAAGTTGAACCGATTCTCAATTGAAATAATTTTTCGTCACTTTCCTCCGGAAATTTTACCTCCAACTCTAGTTTCGCCATTGCTGCAATTAGCTCCTCTTGAGCGGTAATCATAAACAATTTCTCCCGTCCCTTCCTGCTTAAGGCGTCGGCCACAACGTTCGCTTTACCCGGATGGTATAAAATTTCGCAGTCATAATCTTGTATCAATTCCAACCATCTCCTCTGTTGCATATTCAGATCCTTCTGTGTAAAAATATATTTCAGAATTTTGTGGTCTGTATATATTTCACACTTCTCCCTATAAAGATAGTGCCTCTATATCTTCAAAGCAAACACTACCGCGACCAATTCTAAATCATGGGTAGGATACCCCTTCTCATAGTCTTTTAATTGTCGTGACGCATACACAATGACCTTACCGTTCTGCATAAGCACACATCCTAGTCCTATATGCGACGCATCACTATACACTACAAAACTACCTGTGCTATTTGGTAGAGACAACACAGGCGCCGTACTCAACCTCTTCTTTAATTCTTGAAAATTTTCCTCACACTTCTCCGTCCAAACGAACTTCACCGTCTTCCTAGTAAACTTCGTTAACGGAGTCGCAATTTTGGAAAAATCCTGAATGAATCTCCTGTAGTAACCTGCCAATCCGAGGAAACTCCTAACTTCCGATGGTGTTTTCGGCTGATCCCAGTTAAGCAGTGCTTCAACCTTTGATGGATCCACCGAAATCCCATCCTTGTCAATCACATATCCAAGAAATTGCACTCGCTTTATCCATAATTCACATTTTGAAAATTTAGCGTACAACTTCTCTCTTCTTAATGCTTCTAATGTCGCCTTCAAATGTTCTACATGCTCTTCTTTGGTTTTGGAGTAAATTAGAATATCGTCAATGAATATTACTACAAACTTGTCCAAAACGGCTTAAACACCCTGTTCATTAAGTCCATGAATGCTGTAGGAGCATTCGTTAGACCAAATAACATCATCAGAAACTCGTAGTGACCATAACGAGTCCTAAACGCTGTCTTCGGTATATCTTCTTTCTTGACATTCAATTGATGATACCCACTCCTCAAATCTATCTTCGAGAAATATCTAGCTCCTTTCAATTGATCAAACAAGTCATCGATTCTTGGCAACGAGTATTTATTCTTAATCGTGACCTTGTTCAACTCTCTGTAATCAATGCAAAGTCACATCGATCTGTCTTTCTTTTTAACAAATAATACTGGCGCTCCCCACGGCGATACGCTCGGCTGAATATACTTCTTATCTAAAAGTTCTTGTAGCTGCACCATCAATTCTTTCATCTCTACTGGGGCCATACGGTACGGAGCTTTCGATATCGGGGCAGTTCCTGGCGCCAAATCGATTACGAATTCAACTTCTCTATCTGGCGGAAGTCCTGGCAAATCGTCTGGAAAGACGTCTACAAAGTCCCTTACGACATGTATCTCTTCTAATTTTGGACTCTCTTTTCGAGTATCAACTATGTAAGCTAAGTATCCCACATAGCCTTGTCTTAACAACTTCTTGGCCTGTATCATCGTCAGACAACTCGCTTGTCTAGGCGATTTACTGCCGTAAAATACTACCTTTGACGGAGTCATAAGGTCAATACATTTCTTTTGGCAATCAATTATCGCTCCATAATTGAATAGCCAATCCATACCCAAAATAACGTCAAATTCCCTAAGTTTGATTGGGATAAGATCTACTGTCATCACGTTTCCCTTAATATTCACTCTACATTTCTTGTGTACGTACCTAACAGGAATTACCTCCCTATTCGCAATTTCTATGTTTAAAGGGTAATCTAATTTCTCCTTAGGAAAATCTAAGTTCTTAGCAAAGTCATAATATATAAATGAACAAGTAGCACCCGAATCAAATAATACATAAGCATCTATATTATTGATCGGAATGATACCTGACACCACATCGCGAGACTGCACGGCATCTTGCACGGTCATGTTGAAAGTCCTGGCGGTAAGTCGGTTTGTAATAACCCAAGATTTTCGATATATTAAAATAAGAAATTTTGCGTATGAATTTTTTTTTATATATAATAAAATTATTTTTATTATATATTAAAGCAAGTATGGGAACGTGTGCAAGGAAAGGAATGTGAATATGTAATATGTGTACATATATATTTATTTCATATATGGTTTCAAGTAAATTTCTTATTAAAAAATAGTTAATAATAAATTATATTCTGTTAGTAAGTTAATTCTTATATTAAAGATATATGATTATTTACAAAAATATAATTACTACAATAAGGAAAGGAAGAATAAGGTCAAGGTTGAAGGAAGCAGCGGAAGTGGAAAAAGGAAATGGAACAATGTTGGAAATTCTAGTAATAAGCAAGAAGGAATAAAGAAGCAAGTTAAGAAATGTGAAAATTGTGGAAAGAATCACTCGGGTGAGTGTTTGAAAGGAAAAGGTGCATGTTATAAGTATGGGCAGGAGGGGCACATCGCTTCAAATTGTCCAAATTTAAGGAAGAACAATGGGTGTTTTATTTATGGATCAACTGATCACATGGCAAGGGATTGCCCAAAAAGAAAGATCAATGGGGAAAGTGCGAACACAAGGAAAAGCGGCGGAAAGCTGGCGATTACTTATCTAACTCCGACCAACAAACCAACCGCAAGGACCTTCAACATGACGGTCCAAGATACGGTAGCAGCCGGAGATGGAGTTTCAGGTATAATTCGAATAATAATTTATTCTTAAATATACCATGGGGTACGTTTACTTTTGAAAACATCGAAACTATAGGAAAAGGACCTAGATCAATAAATAAATAATACATAAGTTAATAATAAATCATTTTATTAACGTATTTTTAAGGAGGAATTTGAGTTCTATTGGAAATCAAATTCCGTATAATCAGAAAGACAAGCTTTACGCTGAAAAGTTAAAGATCGATTCGATCGGATCAGATCGGGATCTACTTATGATATAAATGTGTATAATATTTACCTTCGTGGGTGTAAGTGTTGAACGGTGATTCCGGGGACGGAATCCTTATAAGGGAGGGTGAATGTAATAACCCAAGATTTTCGATATATTAAAATAAGAAATTTTGCGTATGAATTTTTTTTTTATATATAATAAAATTATTTTTATTATATATTAAAGCAAGTATGGGAACGTGTGCAAAGAAAGGAATGTGAATATGTAATATGTGTACATATATATTTATTTCATATATGGTTTCAAGTAAATTTCTTATTAAAAAATAGTTAATAATAAATTATATTCTGTTAGTAAGTTAATTCTTATATTAAAGATATATGATTATTTACAAAAATATAATTACTATATTATTTAAAGGATAAATGTATATTTTAAGAAATGATTATTAATATTATTATTATTACTATGATTACTTTATGATAAGAATTTGCAAGATTAGTCAATTTATTTTAAATTGACTAAGTATGGTAAATGAGAAAAGATAAAGGGATGATCAAAACCTAATTTGATCTATGATTATTAATACAATTATTGTTATAATTGTATTTAAATGGATGTATGTGTGTATTATGAATAATAAGAATTTATTTTCTTGAGGAAATTTGAATACTAAATATAAGTATTGATTATAATAGAATGTATGTATATGTGATTCAATGTGTATGATAATTATTTATCAACGATGGTAAATATGTTATTACTTATGTGGATAATGTATGTGACTAATTGTTAGTTAAAATAGAGCCCACTAATAATTATTTAAATTAGTGGACTAACATAACAATATTAATATTAAACAATTGACAAGATAGTTAGTTAATTAAATATTTAATAAAGTGAATATAGTAAGTGAATAATTTTTGTACATTAATTAATATGGGTATTAATTAATGAAGATTATGTGTTGTATGCATAACTTATTTTAATAGTCCAATTAGTAAGGAAAACTAGTGGACTAGCTTAATTAATTTAGTAACCAAGCTCACTCATTTATTTAATTGTGGACTTGGATAATTAATGTGTGGACTAATTAAATTAGCCCAACACTTATTTTATTAGTAACCAAACATGGATTAAAAATATTTAGAAAACTAGTAGCCAAACTTATTAAAAAATAAGCCCAAAGTGGTTTAAAACAAAGCCCAAATGTTAGCCCACTTGGAAGATAATTGGACCAACTTAATTAATATATTAAAGCAATAAAATGAGACAAAGAAAATGGGACAATAATGCAAGGAGGCTGCCGGCAATAGGAGGAAAAAAAAAGAAGGGTAGTGTATGTAATGATTACCTCACTTTAGTGAATGACCAACTCTAGTCATGTGTCACTCTCTTATTTGACCCTCATATTCTTATCCAAGATTTTACAAGATAAGAAGAGATAAGATAGAGAGAGAATATTTGTTAAGAGATTTTGTTAGATATACAAATTATATGTATACACTTTCACCAATACATTTCATCTACTTACTTCATTTCTCTCTCATCTAATACTTCACATTTTCATTTGCTTCCAAGCTTTCTAAAAAGCTAGAAAGAGAAATAGAAAGGAAAGAGAGAGAGAGATGATCCGTGGGATATAGGAGAGGAAGGGAGAGAGAGCTTTGTAAAGATCCATAGCCATAGCTTGGTGATTAAAGGAAAAAGAAGAAGAGAAAATCAAGAGGAAGAAAACCCTAAAAGGTATAAAAACCCTAACTATTCCTTTTGTTTTGATTTAATTTTGATGGTAGAAATTTATGATCTTGTGGTCTAAAACCCTTGATCTATATGTGAATAAGTGTATTATGTGTAGATCTTGCATGTTGGGTGTTGATTTGTTCAAAAGAATAGAAAAGAAAACTTGTTTGTTTTATAAAGGGTTAGAAAACCCTAACTTTCTAGCACTTTCTAAGTTTATAACTTGAGATCCGTAAACTCTTTTTACAATCCGTCAAATAGTGGTACTAGATATATAAGTTAACTACAAAACTCAAGTGGTAGAACTCAAAAATAATATGTATAAAATTTATGGGGACTGTTTTGGTAAAAACAGTCCAGGTTTTTCAAAAGGAAAAATGGCCTGCTACAGGGCAGTCCCATCCAGGGGTATTTTCGTCCAATTTTTATGCTCTAAAAATTTCATACAAATTTGGAGTGATAATATGATAAGTTATATGAGTCGTGTAAAAATGTGAGAATTTTTGGCCTTATAGAATGAAAGTTATGGATTTTATGGCGAAGGATCTCAAATCGAGAAAACGGACCAAACCCGTTGTCATTTACTTTGTGTGCACTGTTTTGGCCACTTAACAAGTTCAATAAATTCAGGGCTTTTTACCACTGAAAATATAGGAAGTTATGTAGCTCCTGGCCAAAAATCGCCGCATTCCGACTTGTAACGAAGAATCTACGGCTAAAATAAAAACGTAGAGTTTTTCAACAAAAACGGCTAAAATTGGAGTTCTATAACTCCGATGGCCACGAAATTTTAACTGGAACCTCGTGTTAATATGTATAAGATCCTATCAACAATTTGGAGTCATCCGAGTTGTGCAAGATAGTGATCATTTTTCTTAGTTTTGAAAGTTAAAACGGACGTTTGAAAAATGTTAAAGAAAATTGAAAACTTTCATAAGGAAAGTATTTTTGTGTATGGAATATATGTACATATGTGTGGCAAGATTTGAAGAAAATAAAAATCGATTTTTAAAGAGGTTAAGTCATTTTAAGAATGCAGCTTCTAATACGGTTTGCTGAATTGATGAAAACAGTTTGCTGAATTAATGAATATAGTTTGCTGAATTGATGAAAACAGTTTGCTGAATTAATGAATATAGTTTGCTGAATTGGTGAATATAGTTTGCTGAATTGAATAAAATGAATCTAGTTTGCTGTATTATAGGATAGTTTGGATCCAGGTTGCTGGATTGCAAAAATAGTTGACTAAATTGAATAGTTTGAATCCAGTATGTTGGATTGTAATCCAGGTTAGAATCCAGTTTACTGGATTGGATACTTAACCTACAGGACCATAAAGAAAGACTTATATAATGATAAACTTAGTGTTAATTTATAACGTAGTGGTACAGTCGTACTCTTTAATAGTCGATGTATAGTATCTGGGCTAAACAATTCCTTCAGGGAACGGAGGTATATACGAACTGGCAACCGATCTAACTCACTGTGAAAACAGTGTAGACGAGACGGAAACTAGTTTGTTGGTTGTTTGTAGGAAACCACTCAGCATACTATATTGAACACTGTTAAAGACTCGATGAGTGCTAACTTTAGAATTGAATGCGTATGGTGTTAATGTGTTATATAATATTTGATTATGTGGTTGAATGTTAGATAATTTACTTGTAAAGAAGTGATATTTTAAAGTATAATATGATTTGCTGATTGAGAGATCGATCTTATAAATGATAGGTCTTTCAAAAGAAGTTAACTTAAATTGCGTAGCAGTAGTCAACGACCAAGGCAAGTATCTTACCTTTTCATTTACTTTATGAATTGGATCTGTGTAAGCAAGTTCCTTAACTCAATCTTTTATTGTGCAAGTTTCTAACTTACACAACTTCTTTTATTGTGCAAGTATCTAAACCTTACGCACTACTTTTATTTTGTGCAAATAGGTATATGTTATGCTAGTTCCTAACTCAACATGAGTTATCAATTTCAAAGCATGCTCGTGAATAATTATTGTTAATTATTCATATCCATAATGATCTTTGTTACTCGTTTATGCAATTATCGTAACCCTTGCATTTACTTTATGCAATGGATCCATGTTATGCAAGTATTCTTAAACTTTATTCAAGCTATCCATTGATTTTAAATATCTCGATATTGTCTCATGTGATGCATTTATAATCAAAATTATTCTGTTCTTTGTGCAAGTGTCCTCACTTGTACAAATTGTTAAGATTATTATAAATTCAAAATTTCTTCGATTCGTTCATTGTTAAAAGTATCTTATTACTGAATTGCTATGACTCATATTGAAAATTTGTATTCTAAGTGGTTATGCAAGTGTCCCCACTTGTATGAACTATTGCACATTATCAATTACCCTTGAATTCGAAATTCGTTGATAAGTTCTGATACATACTATTAAATTTCAGTATGTATACCTAGTTTAAAGATTGTCTAAGCTATTTGTCCTAGCTAGACATGATTTGAAAAGTATTTGTCGAATGTTATTGGTTATGATAAAGTCGTCCAACTTAATTGTTTTAGTTAGGACTCCAGACTGAGTATGAACAACCCTAAATGAGAAATTTTATGCGCCAATGGCGGTGATGTATTATATAGTGTTGATCAATATAGGGCACAACGGGACTGATCATCCTCCGTGTCCGTAAGACCAGACGGTTTACAGATGAATTTCTGTTTAAACCTTTTCAAAAATGAAAAATAACAGTTCATGGTCTTTTGACCACTCAGTATTCAAAAGTCACTCAGTTATTTCAAAAATCTTAAAATAATTTGATATGTTGTTAAGAATGGTTCCAAATGACTTCACCACTATTGATTCGTGGTAGAAGTAGTCCTCAAAGAAAATATTTACTTCTTCAGCGCATTATTATAATTGTTATTACTTGCTGAGCAATTGAATGCTCATTCTTGCTTTGACTTAAATGTTTTCAGCTAAGTGTGATCGACCAGAAGGCTCTGGCAAAGACAAGGGCAAAGGAAAGCTCAAGGATTAGGTTTCAAGGTGTTATCTGTAATGATTAGTCTTTTGTATTGTGATCATATATATTATGTAACATGTAAAGAATGTAATTAAAGGTTGCCATACCTGGGGAATAGACAACTCTGGTATAAATATTAAGTTTGTAATATATTAAACAGCTCAAAGAAATGGTATCGTGATGCACTAAGTACGGGTTTCAAGTACCTGGATTTGGGGGCGCCACAGGTTGGTATCAGAGCTATAGGTTAGAAACCTTAGGTGGAGGATTACCTTAGGCTATAACCTTAAGCTAGATAGAAGCGTTGAAAAATAAATAACTTAAATAGAGTTTAAAGGAGATGAATTAAGGAAATTCATCGTAACACGAAACGAAATAAAAACTAACTTATATAAACTATTGTTTGTTATGTGTATATATTATGTACTAATCAAAACAATTTGTGTATAAATGTCAGGTAAGAAAGGATTAGGAGACTCTCATGTCGTGAATAAGGAGCAAATCACTCCGTCTGAGCCAATAACTGAAATGGAGGCTCACCTTGAAAGCAACCTTGATGAAGTGGTCATCTTGGAAAACATAGAACCAGAACCAGAAACGGTGGTGCTGACAGATAGTGATTCGGACACTGAAGTTGGAGCTGACCAAGCATCAACAGAAGTGCAAAATCTAAGGGATAGGGTGTTATGTCTGGAAAAGTTATTGGAAATGGAAAGGGTGTTAAATAGTCAAATGCGAAAGGCGTTCATGGAAATAATAGAAGAACAAGATAAGCTGAAAAACCAAATTGATGTAATGGGAGCTAAATACAGTAAATCGTCTGCAACTCCAAGCAAGAAGGGAAAAAGAAAGATGAATGACTGTGACGTCGAAAATTCTGACCAAGGAAACTTTAAGAAAGTATTAAGATATGCAAATTGCAACAAGAAACATGAAGGTGTATGCATGAAAGGACAGAATGTGTGTTATAATTGTGGACGTGAAGGACATGTTTCTTCTCATTGTCCCGAACCGAAGCAATGCGTATGTTTTGTATGTGGAATAGTAGGTCATCAGGCAAAGGCAAAGGTTTGCCCAAGATCTAAGAACGGTGCAGGGAATAAATAGGATAAGTGCTTTAAGATTATGCATGATATGATGTGTGTGTAATGTACTAATCCCGACTTTTGTTGTCATTAAGGGATAGTAAATGGTTATAACAACATTTTGTGTAATGAAAAGTATATTTTACTGTTTGAACAAATATGAATATTATGAAATGGTATGGTTATATGTTTGATTAAGATAGTATGTTGTTTAATTGATAAACTTGTAATTCGGCAAGCTGCATTTGGGTAATTCAGCAAGCTGAATTCATGAATCCAGCCAGCTGAAATGGACAATCCAGCAAGCTGGATTGGGTAATCCGGCAAGCTGAATTGGTCTAAGTTTTAAATTTTGTTTTCGGAATATTATGATATGGTATGGTATAAAGGAATATGAAGGATAAGATAATAATTTAAGGTTTTGGTATAACCAGATAATGCCGCCAAGACGTCAAACTCGAAACCAAAGGGTAGAAGAATCTGTTAATAATGCAGAAGGTCAGGCAGACCCAATGCAGAATTTTGCGAATATGTTGGCACAAGTAATGCGGAATCAAGCACCAGCAGCAAGAAATCAGCCAAATAACCAGTTGGCAAACTTCAAAGACTTCAAGGTAGTAGGACCGCCTGAATTTAAAGGAACGACTGACCCGATAGAAGCCCAAACTTGGGTAAGGGAAATAGAAAAAGCGTTTGTGATTGCTAGGGTAGCAGAGGAGCAAAAGACTGCATTTCCTACATATATGATGAAAGGGGAAGCGAACTTCTGGTGGGAGGCTAATCAAACAAGAGCGGGAACAGAAGTCGTCACATGGACAAGGTTCAAAGAACTGTTCAACGAGAATTACTTCTCGACTGGGATGCAAGCTAGGATGGAGATTAAATTTTTGGAATTAAAACAAGAAAATATGACCGTCTCTGAATACGCGGCAAAGTTTAACGAATTGGCTAGGTTCGCTCCACACCAAGTGGATACTGAAGCAAGGAAAGCACGAAGGTTTGAACAAGGTTTGAAACCATGGATCTATAATAAGGTTGGAGTGTTACAGATTAGTACGTTTGGATCGCTCTTGGAAAAAGGCTATCATAGCCGAAGAAGGAAGTGAGGCCATGAGCCTCTACAATAAGGAAAGGAAGAATAAGGTCAAGGTTGAAGGAAGCAGCGGAAGTGGAAAAAGGAAATGGAACAATGTTGGAAATTCTAGTAATAAGCAAGAAGGAATAAAGAAGCAAGTTAAGAAATTGTCGACGCCGGGTTTTCTCGCTTAACGCGGGGGTTGTAACCCTTTCCAATTTTTAGCCTTTTGATTTAATGATTTTTTGGAAAAGATCGGCATTGGTGTCGACGGGGTTTTGAAATATCGTTTTTTATGATGAGCCAATTAACCAGAGTCGCCAGTTGGTATATTTGAAATGGATGTACCAACTCATCCGAATTTTTTATAAATCGCTGGCTCATATGTGACTCCGAATTAATTGGTCTGCGAATCGAGATTCATAGAGTTCGGGGGCTTGTTTAAGTGAGGGGAAGGTGTTAGGCACCCCTCGACTTCCGTGAAACACGGTTACCGCAATCTTGATACTTTCCTATCCTTTAATTCATGAATATGTGTATGTAAGTGCGTGTGTGTGTGTGTGTGTACCTATGTGAATGTTGTGGTGAATTTGTATGAAAGAATCATTTGGATTTTAGGGAAAATTGTGTTTTAAATTGAGAACGCTTCGGAATGTCTTTTCGGTATACACGAGAAAGCTTTATGGGAAAGGTTTGATTTTAATTGTCAAAACTATGAGATTTTCGTTAGGTGTCGTTTTGGCAAAACAAGAGTTTTAAACCTTTGCCAAAATAGGAATCGAGATCTATACGTTGCTTTCATAAAATGATGGGCAATTTCTAGGATCTCTTTCACCCTATGCACAAAGATTTAATAAAACGTCAATTATTTATAAAATCATTTCGTGTGTTGTTTTGGAAAACGATTTTTCTTTAGCTTTCTCGTTAGATATGAATCGACATTTCATTAACGTTTCTCAAATTTTAACCTCGTGATTCTAATATCCTACTTTGATTGATTTTATGAAAATCTTATCATTTAGCTTTGAAATCAATTTCGTGTCATAATTCAAATCGAGCATAAACACGCGTCGGGCTATTCATGGGCATGTAAGCCATCAAAATATCCCCGAACGCCAACAATCACAAATTTCACTATTTCGGGGCCTTAAGCACGATTCTCGCCTTAGCGTCGTTTTAAGGCCCAACGATTACATATTTACAATGAGAACTACATCATCTCTACTTCTTACATCAAGATATGTCCATCATCGGATCGGGACCCCGGGGTCGCTTTCCTAGGCTCACAACCAAGTATCCACAAACAATCGGATATTACAAGAAAATAAACCAACCCGGATAATCTAACAATACCAAGACATCCTAGATAGCAAATTAAAGGAACCACAACCAATACATCTCTTATACAACAAGCAAGAAATCAAAACGTGAATATCATCGGGTTATTAAGAAGAATTTTGTTCCAATGGAAACCCTCACAAATAATCCCTAATTCATTGTTTCACAATAAATTACATGAAGACTACATTAATTTTAGCCAAATGATATGATAGAAGTTGCAAAAATAATGAGATTTTCACCTTGCAAATGATACCAAAATTGTGTAGAAACTTGTGTATTGAGGGAAATATGAGATATATATGATATAATCTAAAAACAAAGGAAAATTCTCTCTTTTTCTCTCAATTGTTGCAAGAACTTTTTGCTATGTCTCTCTATTTTCGAGCTAAAACTGCTGCTGATTTCTCCTTCTTCCGCAAACTGCCCAACCTCCTGTATGCTGCCTGCTGCCGAGCTTAAATAGGCTGGCCAGAGCCAGCCGCAGATCTATCTGCGGCTGGCCGCAGATAGATCTGCGGCTGGCCAGCTGGCACGCCTCCCATCGCACTCAGCTGCTGAGTGCTGATTTCCCGGTTTTCGTGCTGGCGCACCCACTTGGCCGCAGATCTATCCGCGGCTGGCGGGCTTGACTTTCTCGATTTTCGTGCCACGCTTCGATTTTCGTACCGCAACGTCGGTTTTCGCTGACAGGCTCGTATTTCGCAGTCCGGGAACTTCCGGGAGACGTGCCACCTCATTCGGAAATGCCTGCCTCGGACGATCATGCTGTCACGTAAACTTGGGTTGCCCAAAGCATTTCGGCGGGGCCGGGCGCTCGCCCTTGTTCCCGCTCCTTTGCTCCCGCAAGCTGGTTCAATTGACGATTTCGCCCTCCTGTCACGGTTAGTAGAAGGAAACGCAAAATTTGGGTGTCTACAGCTGCCCCTCTTTATCATGTTTATGAAATGATAAATGAAATGAACAGGATAAAGAATAGACACTCGATGCATGAATGACAGTTCGTAAGAATGACAGTACATACATGATGCCACACATATAGCTTATGACGCAACACAAGATGTAATGCATGCAAGACATTCGTAAGAGTGTCAATGTATCAACCCCCTGACCGTGTTTGTTAGTCTTTGGGTTCACTCTTTCAATCTATCGTCTCGTTCGGGGCCGGGTATCGTCGCCGGTCACCCATCGCGTAACCCCCGGTTATCGTCGCCGGTTGGTTACCTTGTTGGAGCCGGTTATCGTCGCCGGTCATCCATCTCGTGATCGCCGGTTATCGTCGCCGGTCGATCGTCTCGTCGGGGCCGGGTATCGTCGCCGGTCACCCATCTCGTAACCTCCGGTTATCGTCGCCGGTCGGTTATCTTGTCGGAGCCGGTTATCGTCGCCGGTCATCCATCTCGTGATCGCCGGTTATCGTCGCCGGTCGATCGTCATGTCGGGGCCGGGTATCGTCGCCGGTCACCCATCTCGTAACCTCCGGTTATCGTCGCCGGTCGGTTATCTTGTCGGAGCCGGTTATCGTCGCCGGTCATCCATCTCGTGATCGCCGGTTATCGTCGCCGGTCGATCGTCTCGTCGGGGCCGGGTATCGTCGCCGGTCACCCATCGCGTAACCCCCGGTTATCGTCGCCGGTTGGTTATCTGTCGGAGCCGGTTATCGTCGCCGGTCATCCATCTCGTGATCGCCGGTTATCGTCGCCGGTCGATCGTCATGTCGGGGCCGGGTATCGTCGCCGGTCACCCATCTCGTAACCCCCGGTTATCGTCGCCGGTTGGTTATCTGTCGGAGCCGGTTATCGTCGCCGGTCATCCATCTCGTGATCGCCGGTTATCGTCGCCGGTCGATCGTCTCGTCGGGGCCGGGTATCGTCGCCGGTCACCCATCGCGTAACCCCCGGTTATCGTCGCCGGTTGGTTATCTGTCGGAGCCGGTTATCGTCGCCGGTCATCCATCTCGTGATCGCCGGTTATCGTCGCCGGTCGATCGTCATGTCGGGGCCGGGTATCGTCGCCGGTCACCCATCTCGTAAACTTTTCACTTCAACACGTCAAATGGTTGCAAGGGAGCAAGGTGGGACCCACCAGGGCCAGCCGCAGATGGATCTGCGGCCATGATCGGGCCTTAAATCCAACGCGGCTCCTCCAGATCTGTCACTCTCAACTTGTAATTCAAAGAGATTCTCTCGATTTTTCTTGTTCGCAAGGGCTTTTTGTCGATTTTTTCAACTTTCCTGCAAAAACTGTTCCGGTAGGATTGATCCACACGCTACAGGTAACACTTTGACCGGTCACTTTTCAATTTCGTCAATGTTTTGCTATACATTTGACTATTTGCATGTTTAGAGATAAAATGTATGCTTTACAATGCTATGTAATGTACCATCATATATACATGCTATGTATCACCTATGTGAGTCCTATTTTATGTTCATGAGGCGGTCCCACATATTGTTATTCCTTTTCTGCAATAAAATCATGCATTACATGCTGTAATTACATATATGAATGCAATTTAAATCTGTTTGAGGCTTTGATTGATGGAAAACATGTTTGGCTTATGCCTGGGATGTTCAATTTACAAACGGAACTCTGCCGTTTTTTTTTTTTTTTTTTTTTTTTTTTTTTTTTTTTTTAACATGCATCATGTTGCATTAATCATATGATGAGGCTAGAAATTTAGAATGTTCATTACACAATTTTAAAAGGAAACTTACCTTCTTTTTCGCCCGTTCTATTCCAGCTATGGATCGTGATGCGCCCAGTAGCTCCTCCGCCTCTCGGACTTCGGGTGTTCGCCGTCGTAGGGCTGCACCCACTCCTGTTCCTCCTCGGACCCGTCAGGGCCCGTCGTTTGACGGAGGCTGTTATTCGTCCTGGTCATCCGGACGTTGAGGAGGCTGTCCCTCCGGAGGTCGCGGCAGAGGGGCCATCCTCCAGCACACCGGCTCCATCTACTCATCAGGCTCCTTCTGGCGCCTCTGTGCAGATACCCGATCTTTTGGGTCGGGATCTCAGTCGTCACCCCTCGGCATCTCTCGTGGCTAACGAGGTATATTTCAGCTCTATTCTGATTTCATTCTCAATTTCTCCATTCTCCTTTTATCCGGATTGACCCCTTGGTGATTGCCCCAGGTACCCGAGTTTACCCAGCCGAGGGGTAACTGGTTCAACATCTATTCCCTTTACGCGGCCCTGCACAGTGATTATCGGGCGATGGTGGACTCTTGGGGCTTCCGACATTTCTTCACTATCATCCCCCGCCAGTGCCCCTGGGGTTACATGAGGGCTTTATCCGAGCGATGGTTCCACCAGACGCAGTCTCTTCATCTCCTCGACTGCGAGGTCGTGTTGACCCCATGGGACTGGAGGTACATTACTGGCATTGAGTTTTACCGGGTCCCGCGTCCCCTTGGATCTTGATATCACTCCTGTGGAGGTTCGAGCTTTGCTGGGTTTTCGCTGCTGAGGACCGGGTCTTTAAGGCCCGCAGTATCCGATCTGGTGCCTTGGCAGTCGATGCAGTCGGGGGTCTCTATGCGCTGCCTATTCCAGCAGATCAGGGCACCAGGGACATTCTGCTACGACGCCTGTTTCCTGACCATCATGAGGGGTTGTTTTCTGGGGAACAACTCCTCCACCATTCATTTCAGCGTCGTAGGAGCGGTCAGAGATGTGGACCGCATCGGTGATTATGACTGGGGGTCATTCACCTTTGCCTATTTCCTCCACGGCATGCGTCTACGCTCAGAGGGACAGACTGATGCCTGGCTCGGCTTCTACCATTTTCTGTTGGTGAGTCCCCTCCTCCTCTCTCTCACTGTATTTCTTTTCCTTTCATCTCTTTTCTGTATTTGATAGTGACTCATGCCCTGTCTTGTTTCTATTCGCAGTTTTGGGCTTACGAGCGGCTGCCATGTCTGAGGCCTATCACTACTCTGGGCCCGGACACTTATCCTCGGGGTCGGCGATGGCATCACAGTACTCTGGAGGAGGTCCCCGTGTCGGGCAGCTTTGCACATTGTCGTATTCAGCTGGAGTTGATCACGGCTGCCGACGTCGTCTGGATTCCCTACCTCTCTGAGCATCTGACTGTGGGGTTTGCTGACGGGCATCCTTCCGGCCCGGAGTTCGAGCTTTCTACCCGTCGCCTCACTTTGCAGAGTGTTGGAGGCTGGGTGATGTATCTGGGAGAGCGCGCATTCAGATGCGTCACCGGGGAGATCCGCATCCCGCACTCCCTTTCTTTCACTACTTTCTGGCCGTTGGATTCTCAGCCCTCGGAGATCATGCTTGCCGGGGAGGATGGTCGGATGCTTTCCACAGGTCCCACTACGAGTGATGCATTCCGTACATGGTGGGTGCCCCGTACCATCGGTCCTCAGACTCGGGCCACTTTCTTCCTTGGAGACATGGTTTCCAGGCTCGGTGACGATGACCGATTGGGCTGCCTGTGTTCGGACCCCTACCCACGCTGAGCAGATCGCCTCATTGACTCGTCAGGTAGATCAGTTGTCGCTGTTTATTCGGGGGTTGGGCCGGGCCCCGGAGGAGGCTTACACCTACGATCCTGACGGTGCAGGTTATGATGCAGGCCCGAGTTCATCTGATGCCACAGCGCATCCCTACATCCCTGATATGAATTTTGGTCCTCCGAGCTCGGCGACTCCAGGGGATCAGTTCGAGGATCCTGCTTTCATAGATGATACTGATTTTATTTAGACCAGGATAGGATAGGGTCTTTTGTATCAGCACCTGCTTAGATTTCTTTTTTTCATTTATGCACTATGTACAGGAACTCATTTATTTATTTATGCACAGTTTTCTTTTTCATTTTTATGGGATTCACCTGGTTTATTATTAACTGTATGATGCATGCTCTTTTATTTATGGATAGAGAATGACCCCTGTACAGTCTTTTTGATACTATTTTTTCACAGATGTCGTCCTCGGATGCCGTGGTTCGTTTGGATTCCATTCCTCCCACAGGGTTGATTGGCAGCCTCTTCCGCTGGTTGGACAGTTTACTGCCGGCAGACAGGATTATCGCAGATGGTCTTTTGGGACATTCTTGGTCCTTACTGACCTTTCAGGTGCCAGCGGGTTTTGTGGATGGTCTTCTGAGCCATTGGGCCCCTGCCCGTCAGGTGTTTTAGGTTTGGGACAGTAGAGCTGACCCCCACCCTTGAGGAGTATGCTCGCTTCACCGGCCTGCCGTTGGATGGTCCCTGTGCTAGGGTTACTGTTGGTTCCATGCGCCGTCAATTCTTGACTTTTACCGGTTTGCGGAGGGCTGTCCTATTACCGGTAATCACATCAGACCATATGGTTCCTCTTCAGTTCTTGATTGACCGATTTGGCTCACCTGACAGTTTCCGTCTTTTCCTCGGTGATTTTTTCCGTGTCCGAGGAGCGCTGGGATGCCTTGAGAGTGGGCGTTCTGATGGCCTGTGTCATCTCAGTTTTGTATTTGCCTGCAGGATCCGATCACTTGGACATGCGGATTGTTGCGGCCATTAGGGCCCTTCAGGAGGATCACACCATTCTCCCCATGATATTGGCGGATACCTATATGTCGGCCACATATTGCCAGTCCTTCCGAGGAAGATTCTTCAGAGGGAGCTCGACTTTGCTGTATGTGTGGTTCATGAGTCATCTTAGTCCCATCGGCCACTTCCGCCGCCAAGGGTTTTGCTTCAGTCACAACATAGCCGCTCAGTTTTCGTTTCGTCCCGTGAGTTGTACTGATGTGGCCTCCTGGACATCATTTTTGTCTATCATTGAGGACCCCTTTCATCTATTGGTTTATTCGGGCTATTGCTCCTTCCTGAGCTTCTTGACTCATGTGCCTGGCATGGATTTCATTCCCATTGCTGGGTTAAGGGGCGTGACGACCTATCATCCCCTGGCGGTTATGGGGCAGTTTGATCAGACACAGGATTTACACCCCTTCGCGGGTACAGCCGCATACCGATTCCTTATATCATTCTGTACAGAGAGGGATCTATTGCAGGTATACGAGCTTTGGAATCACAGGATCTTTGCCGAATATAGTGCGAGCTGTCACATCCAGACATTTGCCTACGCACAGTGGTTGCGTGGAGACCTGGATTCGGCTAGTTTGAGTCGGACTGGGGCCTTTGATGACTCTGGAGTGATTTTCACAGAAGATACCACAGACCACTCCATTTCAGCCGATTATGCCCCGAGTCGGGTCGCTGATGATTCCCGACTCCGCCTGGCGCTGATTACTACTGAAGCCGAGAGGGATGCCGCCCTTGCCGAGAGAGATGAGGCCATTCGGGCTAGAGATGCTGCCATTGCCGATAGAGAGGCCATTGTATTTCAGACCAGGGCAGTGGTAGATGCTCATTTTGGGACTGTCAACCGAGCTACTGCTTTACTGGATCGTATTGATATGATGGGGCAGCAGATTGCAGGAGATGCTGATGCTTCAGATCTATCCACCACCCTGTCCATCCTGCTTCGGTTAGTTTCAGATTGGTAGATTATTTTATTTCCTGCATAGACTATGTTGGTTTCATCAGTTATTGAAAGAGAAATCTTGTAATAAAACGACTTATATATATAGACATGCATTTAAATTTAGTCATTTTCCCCCTTTTGTCGCATCATTGCCATCCATTGGATCATCATTTTATCCATCTGACCATGATCTTGACATTTCGCCTTCTTTCTTTCCTCAAGACTTGATGGAGATTTTGACAGATATTGCCGCACACCTTCTGATTTCGTCGGATTGAATCTCAGATTTTGGATAACTGTTTGGGTTGGATCAGGGTATGTATTCTGGGATGAAACTGGTTAGGCAGTTAGTTTCGGGAAGGTTTTGAGGGTGTAGGAAGGTTTTATCTGGCTATCGAAAATTGGTTTTGGTTAAGGAAAGGATTATTATTTTTTTTTTTTAAAGGATCGGACCGCGCCATGATGGCTGCCTACGTACCCCCACAAGTTGGGAGATCAGGTCCTACGTAGTTCGCTCTCAAAGGAAAAAAGAACTGATAATTTAAGCGTAGAACCGCTTCACCGAGTCAGCATTGAGGGGTTGTGGAAATACCTCACCATCCATTTCTTGCAATATGAGGGCTCCTCCGGACAGCACTTTCTTAATCACGAATGGTCCTTCCCAATTCGGGGCAAACTTCCCCCTGGCTTCGTCCTGACAAGACATGATTCTCTTTAGCACCAGGTCATTCTTCTTGAATATCCGAGGTCTGATCCTTTTGTCATATGATCGGGAGATCCTCTGTTGATATAGCTGGCCGTGCCAGACAGCAGCCACCCTCCTTTCATCAATTAGGGCCAATTGGTCGTATCGACTTTGCATCCAATCCTCCTCGCTTATCTGAGCATCGATCACTATTCTGAGGGACGCCATCTCAACTTCAACTGGCAGGACAGCCTCCATTCCATATACCAAGGCGTAAGGGGTTGCTCCCGTAGAAGTACGCGTGGATGTTCGGTATGCCAGCAGGGTGAGGGGTAACAGATCCGGCCATCCCCGATGATTAGCAGACATTTTCGCCATGATCTTCTTGATGTTCTTATTGGCCGCCTCCACTGCCCCATTCATTTTGGGACGGTAAATGACGGAATTGAGGTGCTTAATCTTGAACTGGTCACACAGTCCCTTCATGAGGGCATTGTTTAAATTCTTGGCATTGTCAGAGACCACAACCTCAGGTTGCCCATATCGGCAAATGACATTATTCCTGATGAAGCTGACGATGACCTCCTGAGTTACTTTAGGGAAAGACGCTGCCTCTACCCATTTGGTGAAATAATCGATCATGACGAAAATGAACCGGTGCCCGTTGCTTGCTTTGGGCTCTATTGGTCCGATTACATCCATTCCCCACATCGAAAATGGCCACGGGGAGGTCATACAGTGCAGTTCATGGGGAGGCGTATGTATCACATTACCGTGCGCCTGACATTGATAACACCGTTTGACATGATCTTCGCAATCGGCCCTCAGCGTCAACCAATAATGCCCTGTCCTCAAAATCTTTTTGGCAAGCATCGGTCCACTCATATGGGGCCCACACACTCCACCATGTATTTCATTCATAATCTTTCGGGCCTGTGTTTCATCTACGCACTGCAACAGTCCCAACCCGGCATCCCTTTTGTAGAGTGAATCGCCACTCAGGTAAAACTTCATCGCCATCTTTTGAATTCTCATCCTTTCAGTCCGATTTGCCTGATCGGGAAGGGATCTGTCTCTCAGATATTCCCTTATGTCGTGATACCAGGGCTGCCTCGTCAACACCACCTCATTTGATAACACTGCCACATTTTCCTCATATGCCGGGGCATTCTGTACGGTGATCTCAATCTGTGGACTGTCCCTACTCTTGATCACGTGGATTAAGGAAGCCAAAGTCGCCAACGCATCGGCAAAATCATTTCGTCCCCGAGGAATATGGCGGAAGGCGATATCTTCGAACTCTTGCATAAGCTGGGTGACACAACGATGGTATGGAAGTAACCGAAGCTCCTTAGTGTTGTATACCCCAATTGCTTGTCTGATTACCAATTCTGAATCCCCGAACACCGCTAGTCTTTTTACTCCCATGTCACGGGCCAATCGGAGTCCCAAGATACACCCCTCGTATTCAGCGGTGTTGCTCGAATTGCTGAAACGAAGCTTGGTGGCCACGGGATATTGTTCTCCGGTAATAGAGACTAGGACCGCTCCGGCTCCTGCCCCCTCGACATTCATGGCACCATCAAAATACAGCTTCCAGAATTGTCCCTCGTCATCACATTTTTCGTGCGATACCCAAAATATATCCTCGCCCGGAAGAGGAGTTTCTAACGGCTCCGTCCCTCCTGCCGGGGCTTCTGCCAACTGATCTGCAATTCCCTGCCCTTTCATGGCCTTCTGGGTCACGTACACCATGTCAAACTGTTGTAAAATTAACTGCCATCTTGATAGTCGACAATTCAGCATGGGCCTTTCGAAAATATATTTCAGGGGATCCATTCTTGATATCAGGTACGTTGTATGCCCATGGAGGTAGTGCTGTAATCTCCCTGCCGCCCAGGCCAGAGCACAACAAGTCTTCTCGATGGGAGTGTAATTCTGCTCACATTGGCTAAATCTTTTGCTGAGGTAATAGATGGCCTGCTCTTTACCCGCCTCATTTTTCTGTCCCAACATACATCCCATCGCGATGGTGTTGACGGATATATACATAAATAAAGGGATCCCATCCTTCGGGGGTACCAGCACTGGTGCCTCCGTCAGTTGTTTCTTAATGATCTGAAAAGCCTTCTGACACTGCTCATTCCATTCTTGGGAAGCACCCTTTCTTAACAATTTAAAAATCGGCTCACATGTAGTCGTCAAGTGAGATATAAAACGGCTGATGAAGTTTATTCTCCCCAGGAATCCTCTTATCTCCTTCTCTGTGCGAGGTGCTGGCATATCCACAATGGCCTTAATCTTTGCTGGATCCAACTCAATGCCCCGATCACTAACCAGGAAACCCAAGAGCTTGCCCGACTGTACTCCGAAAGCGCACTTGGCTGGATTGAGTTTCAAATTATACTTTCTGAGCCGATCGAATAGCTTTTTGAGATGGGTTATATGATCAGATTCTTCCTTCGATTTCACAATAATGTCATCCACGTAGACTTCTATCTCCTTGTGCATCATATCGTGGAACAAGGCCATCATGGCTCTCTGATAAGTAGCCCCTGCATTTGTGAGACCGAAAGCCAGTCGTCTGTAGCAGAAAGTGCCCCAGGGGGTGATGAATGCGGTCTTTTCCCGATCTTCCTCCGCCACCATTATCTGATGATATCCCGCGAAGCAATCCACAAAAGAATACATTTCGTACTGGGCTGTGTTATCTACCAGGATGTGTATGAAAGGCACCGGGAAGTTATCCTTGAGACTGGCCTTGTTTAGATCTCTGTAGTCTACGCATACCCTCACCTTTCCTCCAGGTTTAGCCACTGGGACCACATTGGATAGCCATTCCGGGTAAGTGGACACCATAATGATTCCCGCCCTGAACTGTTTGATGATCTCCTCCTTCACTTTTAAGCTCCACTCAGGTTTCAACTTTCTTAGTTTCTGCTTGACAGGCCTGAAACCCTCCTTGATGGGCAACCGGTGCACCACAATGTCGGTGGATAATCCGATCATATCCTCGTGCGACCAGGCAAAGACATCCTCATATTGGCTTAGTAACTCAATTATTTCTGCTTTTTGGCTGGGGTTAAGGTCTGTCCCTATCTTGAGTTCTTTTGGATTGTCAGGGGTTCCAATATCAACGGTGATGGTTTGGTCCAAGTTGGGTTTGGGTTTATCCTCGACCCATCCTTTGATCTCGTCAGGTGCGTCGTCGTAATCTGTCTCGTCTTGTTCAATGCCCATTAAATCGAAATCCAGCTCAATGTCAAAATCATAATCATCATTCAAATTTGAAGGACCATCTGTTAGGCAAGGATTACTCAAATGGGTACACCTGACATGAAACAAAATACTTGTCATATATAAATCATTTTTTCACGACGATCGCAATTTCAAATAACACGAAGAAACGACACAATTATGCAGAAATAAAACAACAACAAAATAAAACTTCTTCATTCCCCCTCATCTGGGGTCAACCACCCTGCCGTCGAGCTTTACCCCTGTTTGGATATCACTGGTTTCTGGGTCCAATTGTCGATGGTCAGGTCAGCTGAAATGCGCTGGATGACAGAGGTCCTCACATCGGACACCTCCCCGATGATTACGGATACGTCGCCTGAGTTCTCCTCCATACCCTCTCCAGGAATAATCAGTCCTGCCCAATCGATGACAGGCACAACTTGTTGGGCTCCCGGTGGTATGACAATATTCGTCCCCTCCTTACATGCTTGTTGATTGTCCGGGGATGTAGCATTTGGTTTCAAACTCTTTTGCGACCTCCTGCAGGAAACTTTCCCTCCGGGCCGACTCATTACGTGTGGGGGTTAACTCTTCATTCCCTGCCCCAATCATAGGTCCGCTGATCCCCTGCTCATTGTCGGCTTTGGTCGCTGGACTGCCAACTAGTCGAATCGGAGTCGCACCCTGACGGTGTCCCCGTACTGCGCCCACATGGTATCCCAATCCTGCTTTGCCTATCTGCTGTGGTAGGTGGATGGGCTTGGTGATTCCCTGACTGCTTTTCCCTAGTCCCTGTCCAGGTTGGAAGTTCATTTTAATCATTTCCCTTGCCACAAAGGTGAGTTCCGGAGAGACCCTTGGTTTCACAGCTGGAGCTCCCAGGCATCTATAATGGGGAGTGCTAATCTCTAGTGCTTGAAAGCTGGCAGGCGCCGCTGACTCATCCACATTGATTACTGGTAGGCCACTCCTGGGAGGAGAAGGGTCATCACATTCGGCCGAGATTGTTACCAGATTCCCATCGATGATCAACTTGATTTGTTGGTGGAGCGTGGAAGGAACTGCCCCGGCCATGTGTATCCACGGCCTCCCTAACAGCAGGTTGTAGCTTGCCGTAATATCTAGGACTTGGAAGGATATATCAAAAGTACAGGGCCCTATCTCCACTGGCAATTCTATCTCTCCGATGGTATCCCTCCGGGATCCGTCAAAAGCCCGAACCACCACATGACTGGCTCGCAGGCGCTTGAGACTGATGTTCATTTTCTTCAGCGTGCTGAGAGGACATATATTCAATGCCGATCCCCCGTCGATCAGCACCCCATTCATGACATATCCTGAGGAGATTACCGCGATGTGTAGCGGTTTTCGGTGCCCCCTTCCCTCTTTGGGAATGTCCTCATCCGTAAAGGATATTGCATCGGTTTCCAATAAGTGGCCTATCAGCTGGCCGAAACCCTCCTCACTAATTTCTTTGGACACAAATGCCTCCTCTAGAACCTTCATCAGGGTTTTGCAATGCTCACTGGATGACAACACCAAGTCCATGACTGATGTTAGGGTTGATTCCTCATTTAAAATCTGGATCCCCCTCATTTCTGGGTGATCCATCCTTTTCAAAAACTCTATGGCCCTTTCCTCGGAAACCTCTTCATTTTTTCTCTTTTGGCTCTCAAGGACTTGCCCGGGAAGATATAAGGGGTTCCCCCTGGTCGTCACGGAAGCACAACTGGCCGCTTCCTCGGGTATTCCCCCGTAATTCCAGGGTACAGTCTTCAGACTACTGATAGGGAGTTGTGGCCTTGCAGCAAAAATGATGGGCCTCGGAGCTGTCAACTTGATAGGTCCCTCTATGTTATTCGTACTTACCCCTATCAACCTGATGGGCGTTATCCTCGCACTCCCATGGTCATGTATCACATTTATCATCTCCTCAATTTTCTGCACATAGTTCAACCTTGGCGGCCCCCCAGCCTCACTTGCCTCCGTCGCATTGACTCCCCCCCCATCATGTCTTGGCAGGGGATTTGCCTTAACATTCGGGGAATCCGGCTGTTCCACCACAATCTCTCCACTGTCAATCAGGTTTTGGATTCGATGCTTTAACGTCCAGCAATCCTGTGTATCATGGCCAGGGGAACTGGAGTGGTATGCACACCGCTTGCTCGGGTCAAACCTTCTACCCTTTGGGTCACTCGGGGGTGCCAAACCAACAATCTTCTTTTGGGCTACTAATACCGCTAATACTCGTTCAAGCGGCTCCCCGAGCGGGGTGAATACTCGGTTTTGCGATGCCTCATATCTTCTTCGCCCCTCTGCTCTTTGATCTGAGAAATTGGGCTGTCGGGGTGGCCCTCCCCTCTGTGCCTGTACCGGAAGATGGTTTTCTGCTTTACTGGACGACCCTTGTAGGATGAGGGAGACATCCTCTTCCTTCCTCTTTTGGACTCTCCGGGAAGTGCTACCATAGTTTCCATTCTGTATTTGCTCGGCGGCAGTTTCTAAAGCAGTAAGATCCCGGATTTTACCCGATTTCAACCCCATGTCAACCATCTCTCCATGTTTAATCATTTCCGCAAAAGGTCTTCCAATCCCTGAGATGACCCTCTCATAATACGGTGCCTCCTGAATGTCTACAAAGGTCATTACCATCTCTGATTCGCTCATCGGGGGAGTTACCTGGGCAGCCATGCCCCTCCATCTTTGCGCATATTCCCTAAAGGATTCCCTAGGCTGCTTTTTAACCTTTGTCATTTGGTACCTGTCAAGAGCCATCTGGGCCTGAAAGCTGTATTGGGTTAAGAAGGTATGGGCCAATTCCTCCCAGTTATGGATTCGGGCGTTGTCGAGGCGGGCATACCATATTCTTGCCTCCCCTGTTAAGCTTTTCTGAAATAGCTGCATTCTTAACCCCTCGTCTTCGGCATACGACCCGAGTTCTCCAATGTAGATTTTCAAGTGTGTATAGGGGTCTCCCTTTCCATTGTATTTTTCAAACTCGGGAACTTTAAACTTTTCTGGATATCTGGCCCCGGGGAAAACACACAGATCTGAGTAATTAACCCTGCCCAGGGAGCCTATGCCCTTTAGAGATTGGATGGTTTCCTCCATGTATTTCATTTTTCTCCGAAGGTCGTCATGGTCCCCCTCCTCTGGGATAGTAATCACTGTCCTGCTAGGTATGGGAACGGCCTTTGGGATGACTGGCTCGTCCTTGAGTCGGGGTTGGTCCTCTTTAAGCAAGTTTGTACCATTTTTAGGAGGATTCTGATCATCCCCTGGTGGTGGAGTATTATGCGATCCCTGATTTACCGGATCCTGTCTGATCAAGAACTGTTCCTTTAACATTGTGGCCATTTCCATCATCTGTCTCTTAAAATCATCAAACTCCTCCCGAGATATGGAATTATGGTTAGGAAGATCAGCCATTTCAGATGTAGAGACCTGGGCTTTCTTAGACTGCGAACGGGTTTGAGGAGCAATCCTACAGAGACAAATGGTTCGAAGTTTAGTTCTGGGGAACTGAAAACATGGATGCATGCTAAAGCTATAAATTTTTTGTGTGTTGGGGTTCTTTAATCTTTCCCTGCAAAAGAGAAAGTTAGTAGTCCTTTAGTGCCATAACCAATGCTAAACATGCTTTATTATGCTCCCCCAACTATTCCCTGCAATTCACAGCGGTTAGTAATCTCTTTCGACATAGAAAAGGGATGTATGAATATTGAATGAGATCATGACATTTAGACATATAAACGTAAAAAGGTATGAAGAGACTTTTCCTGCGTTGGGTTATTCTGAGGATGACCTATCCTAGGGTTACTCTCACGGGCTTTTCGGCATGAAGGTTCCCAAATCTTCGCAATCTACTCGTTTGAGCCCTTTCGATTGGAGCGGATTTGAGTGGTGCGTTTCCTGAGCCATCTCCGGGGAGCAGCCCCATCGAGTCCAGTAATAAGCAACCGACGGGTTCGCCTCAGGAGGAGGTACAATCTCAACATACATTCACATTCATCGTCCTCACCGTATGCAAATGATTTCTTTAAAGTAAAGCCATTCCATTCAATCATTCATTCATTTGGACAAAACACGCATTCACACAACAAAAACACAAAAGATCAAAATATCGCATGCACACACATATTCATGAATTTTTTAAAGGATAGAATAGCATCAAGATTTTAATGCGGCTTGAGCCCTCTAATATTCCCCAGCAGAGTCGCCAGCTGTCGACGCCGGGTTTTCTCGCTTAACGCGGGGGTTGTAACCCTTTCCAATTTTTTGCCTTTTGATTTAATGATTTTTTGGAAAAGATCGGCATTGGTGTCGACGGGGTTTTGAAATATCGTTTTTTATGATGAGCCAATTAACCAGAGTCGCCAGTTGGTATATTTGAAATGGATGTACCAACTCATCCGAATTTTTTTATAAATCGCTGGCTCATATGTGACTCCGAATTAATTGGTCTGCGAATCGAGATTCATAGAGTTCGGGGGCTTGTTTAAGTGAGGGGAAGGTGTTAGGCACCCCTCGACTTCCGTGAAACACGGTTACCGCAATCTTGATACTTTCCTATCCTTTAATTCATGAATATGTGTATGTAAGTGCGTGTGTGTGTGTGTGTACCTATGTGAATGTTGTGGTGAATTTGTATGAAAGAATCATTTGGATTTTAGGGAAAATTGTGTTTTAAATTGAGAACGCTTCGGAATGTCTTTTCGGTATACACGAGAAAGCTTTATGGGAAAGGTTTGATTTTAATTGTCAAAACTATGAGATTTTCGTTAGGTGTCGTTTTGGCAAAACAAGAGTTTTAAACCTTTGCCAAAATAGGAATCGAGATCTATACGTTGCTTTCATAAAATGATGGGCAATTTCTAGGATCTCTTTCACCCTATGCACAAAGATTTAATAAAACGTCAATTATTTATAAAATCATTTCGTGTGTTGTTTTGGAAAACGATTTTTCTTTAGCTTTCTCGTTAGATATGAATCGACATTTCATTAACGTTTCTCAAATTTTAACCTCGTGATTCTAATATCCTACTTTGATTGATTTTATGAAAATCTTATCATTTAGCTTTGAAATCAATTTCGTGTCATAATTCAAATCGAGCATAAACACGCGTCGGGCTATTCATGGGCATGTAAGCCATCAAAATATCCCCGAACGCCAACAATCACAAATTTCACTATTTCGGGGCCTTAAGCACGATTCTCGCCTTAGCGTCGTTTTAAGGCCCAACGATTACATATTTACAATGAGAACTACATCATCTCTACTTCTTACATCAAGATATGTCCATCATCGGATCGGGACCCCGGGGTCGCTTTCCTAGGCTCACAACCAAGTATCCACAAACAATCGGATATTACAAGAAAATAAACCAACCCGGATAATCTAACAATACCAAGACATCCTAGATAGCAAATTAAAGGAACCACAACCAATACATCTCTTATACAACAAGCAAGAAATCAAAACGTGAATATCATCGGGTTATTAAGAAGAATTTTGTTCCAATGGAAACCTCACAAATAATCCCTAATTCATTGTTTCACAATAAATTACATGAAGACTACATTAATTTTAGCCAAATGATATGATAGAAGTTGCAAAAATAATGAGATTTTCACCTTGCAAATGATACCAAAATTGTGTAGAAACTTGTGTATTGAGGGAAATATGAGATATATATGATATAATCTAAAAACAAAGGAAAATTCTCTCTTTTTCTCTCAATTGTTGCAAGAACTTTTGCTATTTCTCTCTATTTCCGAGCTAAAACTGCTGCTGATTTCTCCTTCTTCCGCAAACTGCCCAACCTCCTGTATGCTGCCTGCTGCCGAGCTTAAATAGGCTGGCCAGAGCCAGCCGCAGATCTATCTGCGGCTGGCCGCAGATAGATCTGCGGCTGGCCAGCTGGCACGCCTCCCATCGCACTCAGCTGCTGAGTGCTGATTTCCCGGTTTTCGTGCTGGCGCACCCACTTGGCCGCAGATCTATCCGCGGCTGGCGGGCTTGACTTTCTCGATTTTCGTGCCACGCTTCGATTTTCGTACCGCAACGTCGGTTTTCGCTGACAGGCTCGTATTTCGCAGTCCGGGAACTTCCGGGAGACGTGCCACCTCATTCGGAAATGCCTGCCTCGGACGATCATGCTGTCACGTAAACTTGGGTTGCCCAAAGCATTTCGGCGGGGCCGGGCGCTCGCCCTTGTTCCCGCTCCTTTGCTCCCGCAAGCTGGTTCAATTGACGATTTCGCCCTCCTGTCACGGTTAGTAGAAGGAAACGCAAAATTTGGGTGTCTACAGAAATGTGAAAATTGTGGAAAGAATCACTCGGGTGAGTGTTTGAAAGGAAAAGGTGCATGTTATAAGTATGGGCAGGAGGGGCACATCGCTTCAAATTGTCCAAATTTAAGGAAGAACAATGGGTGTTTTATTTATGGATCAACTGATCACATGGCAAGGGATTGCCCAAAAAGAAAGATCAATGGGGAAAGTGCGAACACAAGGAAAAGCGGCGGAAAGCTGGCGATTACTTATCTAACTCCGACCAACAAACCAACCGCAAGGACCTTCAACATGACGGTCCAAGATACGGTAGCAGCCGGAGATGGAGTTTCAGGTATAATTCGAATAATAATTTATTCTTAAATATACCATGGGGTACGTTTACTTTTGAAAACATCGAAACTATAGGAAAAGGACCTAGATCAATAAATAAATAATACATAAGTTAATAATAAATCATTTTATTAACGTATTTTTAAGGAGGAATTTGAGTTCTATTGGAAATCAAATTCCGTATAATCAGAAAGACAAGCTTTACGCTGAATAGTTAAAGATCGATTCGATCGGATCAGATCAGGATCTACTTATGATATAAATGTGTATAATATTTACCTTCGTGGGTATAAGTGTTGAACGGTGATTCCGGGGACGGAATCCTTATAAGGGAGGGTGAATGTAATAACCCAAGATTTTCGATATATTAAAATAAGAAATTTTGCGTATGAATTTTCTTTTATATATAATAAAATTATTTTTATTATATATTAAAGCAAGTATGGGAACGTGTGCAAGGAAAGGAATGTGAATATGTAATATGTGTACATATATATTTATTTCATATATGGTTTCAAGTAAATTTCTTATTAAAAAATAGTTAATAATAAATTATATTCTGTTAGTAAGTTAATTCTTATATTAAAGATATATGATTATTTACAAAAATATAATTACTATATTATTTAAAGGATAAATGTATATTTTAAGAAATGATTATTAATATTATTATTATTACTATGATTACTTTATGATAAGAATTTGCAAGATTAGTCAATTTATTTTAAATTGACTAAGTATGGTAAATGAGAAAAGATAAAGGGATGATCAAAACCTAATTTGATCTATGATTATTAATACAATTATTGTTATAATTGTATTTAAATGGATGTATGTGTGTATTATGAATAATAAGAATTTATTTTCTTAAGAAAATTTGAATACTAAATATAAGTATTGATTATAATAGAATGTATGTATATGTGATTCAATGTGTATGATAATTATTTATCAACGATGGTAAATATGTTATTACTTATGTGGATAATGTATGTGACTAATTGTTAGTTAAAATAGAGCCCACTAATAATTATTTAAATTAGTGGACTAACATAACAATATTAATATTAAACAATTGACAAGATAGTTAGTTAATTAAATATTTAATAAAGTGAATATAGTAAGTGAATAATTTTTGTACATTAATTAATATGGGTATTAATTAATGAAGATTATGTGTTGTATGCATAACTTATTTTAATAGTCCAATTAGTAAGGAAAACTAGTGGACTAGCTTAATTAATTTAGTAACCAAGCTCACTCATTTATTTAATTGTGGACTTGGATAATTAATGTGTGGACTAATTAAATTAGCCCAACACTTATTTTATTAGTAACCAAACATGGATTAAAAATATTTAGAAAACTAGTAGCCAAACTTATTAAAAAATAAGCCCAAAGTGGTTTAAAACAAAGCCCAAATGTTAGCCCACTTGGAAGATAATTGGACCAACTTAATTAATATATTAAAGCAATAAAATGAGACAAAGAAAATGGGACAATAATGCAAGGAGGCTGCCGGCAATAGGAGGAAAAAAAAAAGAAGGGTAGTGTATGTAATGATTACCTCACTTTAGTGAATGACCAACTCTAGCCATGTGTCACTCTCTTATTTGACCCTCATATTCTTATCCAAGATTTTACAAGATAAGAAGAGACAAGATAGAGAGAGAAGATTTGTTAAGAGATTTTGTTAGATATACAAATTATATGTATACACTTTCACCAATACATTTCATCTACTTACTTCATTTCTCTCTCATCTAATACTTCATATTTTCATTTGCTTCCAAGCTTTCTAAAAAGCTAGAAAGAGAAATAGAAAGGAGAGAGAGAGAGAGATGATCCGTGGGATATAGGAGAGGAAGGGAGAGAGAGCTTTGTAAAGATCCATAGCCATAGCTTGGTGATTAAAGGAAAAAGAAGAAGAGAAAATCAAGAGGAAGAAAACCCTAAAAGGTATAAAAACCCTAACTATTCCTTTTGTTTTGATTTAATTTTGATGGTAGAAATTTATGATCTTGTGGTCTAAAACCCTTGATCTATATGTGAATAAGTGTATTATGTGTAGATCTTGCATGTTGGGTGTTGATTTGTTCAAAAGAATAGAAAAGAAAACTTGTTTGTTTTATAAAGGGTTAGAAAACCCTAACTTTCTAGCACTTTCTAAGTTTATAACTTGAGATCCGTAAACTCTTTTTACGATCCGTCAAATAGTGGTACTAGATATATAATTAACTACAAAACTCAAGTGGTAGAACTCAAAAATAATATGTATAAAATTTATGGGGACTATTTTGGTAAAAACAGTCCAGGTTTTTCAAAAGGAAAAATGGGCTGCTACAGGGCAGTCCCATCCAGGGGTATTTTCGTCCAATTTTTATGCTCTAAAAATTTCATACAAATTTAGAGTGATAATATGATAAGTTATATGAGTCGTGTAAAAATGTGAGAATTTTTGGCCTTATAGAATGAAAGTTATGGATTTTATGGCGAAGGATCTCAAATCGAGAAAACGGACCAAACCCGCTGTCCTTTACTTTGTGTGCACTGTTTTGGCCACTTAACAAGTTCAATAAATTCAGGGCTTTTTACCACTGAAAATATAGGAAGTTATGTAGCTCCTGGCCAAAAATCGCCGCATTCCGACTTGTAACGAAGAATCTACGGCTAAAATAAAAACGTAAAGTTTTTCAACAAAAACGGCTAAAATTGGAGTTCTATAACTCCGATGGCCACGAAATTTTAACTGGAACCTCGTGTTAATATGTATAAGATCCTATCAAAAATTTGGAGTCATCCGAGTTGTGCAAGATAGTGATCATTTTTCTTAGTTTTGAAAGTTAAAACGGACGTTTGAAAAATGTTAAAGAAAATTGAAAACTTTCATAAGGAAAGTATTTTTGTGTATGGAATATATGTACATATGTGTGGCAAGATTTGAAGAAAATAAAAATCGATTTTTAAAGAGGTTAAGTCATTTTAAGAATGCAGCTTCTAATACGGTTTGCTGAATTGATGAAAACAGTTTGCTGAATTAATGAATATAGTTTGCTGAATTGATGAAAACAGTTTGCTGAATTAATGAATATAGTTTGCTGAATTGGTGAATATAGTTTGCTGAATTGAATAAAATGAATCTAGTTTGTTGTATTATAGGATAGTTTGGATCCAGATTGCTGGATTGCAAAAATAGTTGACTAAATTGAATAGTTTGAATCCAGTATGTTGGATTGTAATCCAAGTTAGAATCCAGTTTACTGGATTGGGTACTTAACCTACAGGACCATAAAGAAAGACTTATATAATGATAAACTTAGTGTTAATTTATAAAGTAGTGGTACAGTCGTACTCTTTAATAGTCGATGTATAGTATCTGGGCTAAATAATTCCTTCAGGGAGCGGAGGTATATACGAACTGGCAACCGATCTAACTCACTGTGAAAACAGTGTAGACGAGACGAAAACTAGTTTGTTGGTTGTTTGTGGGAAACCACTCAGCATACTATATTGAACACTGTTAAAGACTCGATGAGTGCTAACTTTAGAATTGAATGCGTATGGTGTTAATGTGTTATATAATATTTGATTATGTGGTTGAATGTTAGATAATTTACTTGTAAAGAAGTGATATTTTAAAGTATAATATGATTTGCTGATTGAGAGATCGATCTTATAAATGATAGGTCTTTCAAAAGAAGTTAACTTAAATTGCGTAGCAGTAGTCAACGACCAAGGCAAGTATCTTACCTTTTCATTTACTTTATAAATTGGATCTGTGTAAGCAAGTTCCTTAACTCAATCTTTTATTGTGCAAGTTTCTAACTTACACAACTTCTTTTATTGTGCAAGTATCTAAACCTTACGCACTACTTTTATTTTGTGCAAATAGGTATATGTTATGCTAGTTCCTAACTCAACATAAGTTATCAATTTCAAAGCATGCTCGTGAATAATTATTGTTAATTATTCATATCCATAATGATCTTTGTTACTCGTTTATGCAATTATCGTAACCCTTGCATTTACTTTATGCAATGGATCCATGTTATGCAAGTATTCTTAAACTTTATTCAAGCTATCCATTGATTTTAAATATCTCGATATTGTCTCATGTGATGCATTTATAATCAAAATTATTCTGTTCTTTGTGCAAGTGTCCTCACTTGTACAAATTGTTAAGATTATTATAAATTCGAAATTTCTTCGATTCGTTCATTGTTAAAATTATCTTATTACTGAATTGCTATGACTCATATTGAAAATTTGTATTCTAAGTGGTTATGCAAGTGTCCCCACTTGTATGAACTATTGCACATTATCAATTACCCTTGAATTCGAAATTCGTTGATAAGTTCTGATACATACTATTAAATTTCAGTATGTATACCTAGTTTAAAGATTGTCTAAGCTATTTGTCCTATCTAGACATGATTTGAAAAGTATTTGTCGAATGTTATTGGTTATGATAAAGTCGTCCAACTTAATTGTTTTAGTTAGGACTCCAGACTGAGTATGAACAACCCTAAATGGGAAATTTTATGCGCTAAAAGCGGTGATGAAAATTTTATGCACCAATGGCGGTGATGTATTATATAGTGTTGATCAATACAGAGCACAACGGGACTGATCATCCTCCGTGTCCGTAAGACCAGACGGTTTACAGATGAATTTCTGTTTAAACCTTTTCAAAAATGAAAAATAACAGTTCATGGTCTTTTGACCACTCAGTATTCAAAAGTCACTCAGTTATTTCAAAAATCTTAAAATAATTTGATATGTTGTTAAGAATGGTTCCAAATGACTTCACCACTATTGATTCGTGGTAGAAGTAGTCCTCAAAGAAACCATTTACTTCTTCAGCGCATTATTATAATTGTTATTACTTGCTGAGCAATTGAATGCTCATTCTTGCTTTGACTTAAATGTTTTCAGCTAAGTGTGATCGACCAAAAGGCTCTGGCAAAGACAAGGGCAAAGGAAAGCTCAAGGATTAGGTTTCAAGGTGTTATCTGTAATGATTAGTCTTTTGTATTGTGATCATATATATTATGTAACATGTAAAGAATGTAATTAAAGGTTGCCATACCTGGGGAATAGACAACTATGGTATAAATATTAAGTTTGTAATATATTAAACAGCTCAAAGAAATGGTATCGTGATGCACTAAGTACGGGTTTCAAGTACCTGGATTTGGGGGCGCCACAGGTTTGTTGGTGCAGATCCGGTTATAGTCAACGTGCTACCACCACGGTTTCCCTTATTTCCTCCTGTTCCTGCTCCTCCTGCTGTCTTCTTGGGACAATCCCTAGCCAGATGATCCTTTGATCCGCATGTGAAACAAGCACCCTTCTTTGGATTCAGACAATTCAGCGTTATGTGGCCCTCCTGGTTGCAATTGTAGCAAACTCTCTTCCCCTTCAGGCAAATCCCCACGTGATTCTTCCCACATGTAACACACGCTTCTACCTTCTTCTTCTGACCTCCTTGCTGATTTCCAGTAGATCCATTATCATTCCACTTCCTCTTCTGGTTGTGACCACCACTGCTACCACTAGCCTTGTTATTCTCATTCTCATTATCATTCTTCTTCTTCTGCTCCTGGTTATACTTAGTTAGAACATCACTCCCACCTTCGGCGATAATCGCCTTTTCCAAAACTCCGGCAAAATTGTTCAATTGGAACATTGACACCTTGCTGTACAACCACGGCTTCAACCCTTGTTCAAATCTCCTCGCCTTCCTCTCATCCGTATTCACTTGGTAAGTTACGAACCTAGCCAACTCATTAAACTTCGCAGCGTATTCCGGTACAGTCATGGTACCCTGTTTCAGCTCTAAAAATTGAATCTCCATCTGGTTACGCGAGCTCGTCGGAAAGTACATCTCAAAGAACATCTCCTTAAACCTATCCCATGCGATTACACCCTGACCTCCTTGAACCTTATTCACTTTCCACCAATAGCTGGCTTCTGACTTAAGCATGAACGTTGCAAAGGCAGTCTTTTGGTCCTTACTAACCCTAGCAACGTCAAATACTTTCTCCATTTCCATCACCCAAGTTTGGGCTTCGATCGGGTTCAGGGAACCCCTAAATTCTGGCGGTCCTACCGCTTTGAAATCTTTAAATGACGTCACTGGTGGAGCTTGCGGCTAATTCGCAAGTGCTCCAGCCAAAAGGTTCACCAACTGCTGTAAAGGATTAACATTGGCGTCGTTGTTGTTATTGGTAGAGCTCTCCTGAGCTTGTTGACGTGGTTGGCGTCTCGACGGCATTTTTTGTTCAAGAATATGCGCTTATTAGATTAACACTCAATTTCTTAAGTGTTCGACATTTAACTCAAACAATTCAGGTTAAACATTTAACACATAACATCTTCAAATAAAACTGATATTTTATTAATTCAAAAGTCTTAAACATAGAAAGATAGCATCACTGCTATTTACATCAATTATCCCAAGATCAAACAATCTTTAGGATTAAATAGTCATATTCCATTGTGTATAATCATGCTGGAATTTACATCATAAACTATCATAAATATTTACACATAATTCAGAACGTCTCCTATTACGGCCTACTAAGGTGTCGAACCGCCTTTCTACGTTCTTCCTCCATGATACGAAGCATCGTCCTGCGATCCAACATGTACTATGGCAAGTCCTCAAACTGAACTAGATAGTGGAAAACTCGATCCTGGGCCCCATCAATCGCTGTCTGAAAAGTATAGTCTATCTCCTCAATCTTAGCCTTCTTTGCCCGTTCACCTTCTTCGGAAATCTCTGCACGTCGAGCGGTGTTCATCCAAGCATCCTCTGCTATAGCACGTTCCGCTGACTGCTCACTCAGATCATCCTTCAGTTTCTGAATCTCAAGTTTCATCTTCTCATTCTTAGCTAAAAGGTCTTCCTTTTGACTTTCTGTTTGAACTAACTTCCACTCCACGTCTCCAAGACATATATCAAGATCCTCAATTTTCTCGTTCTTCTGGTCTATAAGAGTCTGGCGTTTATTTGCCTGACCCTCCAATTCTCCGACTCTATCCTGCAACTCTATGGTACGATCATACAAGGCCTCGTACATCTCAACATCGACAGAGGTAAGGGGTATCTCCTCGGGATCCTCATCATCCTCCTCAGCCTCTGTCTCAACATCCTCAGAGTCCTCCTCTGAATCAACCTCAGGCTCATGCTCCTGACCCACAACTGTGATCAATGGAGATGGCTCTCTGTGTATCAACTGCTCCCGGATAACATGGATATCACGGGGCTCCTCCTCTCCAGCCACTTGGGGCTCAATCTCTCTAGCCTGACTGAATCCTCCAATATCCAACATTCTGACAACAAAGTTTAAGTTTTAATTAATACTCGATACTACGCGCAGCACATAGGTTGTAAACACATAAGCACATAGCACATAAAGTCTTTTATTATCTTTAATGAATTCCATAATTCATTCCTTAGAACTCGATAAGAGTTTATCACCACTATATTTTCTGACTCTTAAAAGGCTACTACCCTAAGGTTTTTCCCACCTAAGGTTCATAACCTACAGCTCTGATACCAACCTGTGACACCCCCAAATTTGGGTACATCCTTTCCACGGGATTTGGTGTTCACTATCCAAATCAATCACATCACATCTAACTACCCATTCAATCATAATGAAAATTCTTAATTTAAAATAGAAATCACCCATTAAAGGGTTACAACATCATTAATAAATAAATCCCAGATCATCTAACCTTAATAAAACATCAAATGCGGAAACATAATCAAGTCTAATACATAAACATCATTAAAGCAAATACAACAAGTCTTCATCACTTGTTTGTTTTTCCTTTGCCCTTACTAGTGGATGGCTTGTCAACTCTTTCAACTTTAGCTGCAATGTTATTATGCAAGAGTGAGCAATGATTGCCCAACAAGTACAACAACAACAATAATAATAACATACGAAATAATCAACGAATATTGAATAATCAAAGATTCAGCTTTTGAGTCAAGAATATAAGACAAGATTCAAAAGAACATCTGAGGGCCTTAAGACCACGAACTATGTCCCAGGTTATCAAGTATTTCTACTTTAAATCTTTAACAGTCGTAAGACTATATGAACCTTACTTCTCGTACTCAGGGGGATCAGCCCTTTGTACCATGTATGTGCACAACATCTTAACGCTAACGCGTAAATAAAATCCCCTGTATAAGGGTTGTTCATCTCAGTTTGACATCGGAGTCCGCACCAAAGGAAGTTTGGTTTTGGATTTACTTCAATAACGTTTCTAGAATTTAGAACGCTCATCAACTATGGACTGGTCGAATTAATAAGGGTTCGCTAGTCAATCAAGGTTTAATAAAAATGTAATTGATTTTCGAGAATCAAAGACTGAATCTCACAAAAGATACAATTGAATGGACTAGAATTAAGAACTTGCTCAAGTAAGTAATAGCATTATAAAGCTTGCATGATAAAAGAATGAGGTTTAGGAACTTGCGTAGAAATAATTAATTAAGGATAAGATACTTGCTTTCAACGAAATTAAAAGATTAGGAGTAGTAAACTTGCTTTCGATGAAATAAAAGATTAAGGATAGAAAACTTGCATTGTGCGTAGATTACAAATTAAAATTCACGTTCTTTAATCAACCTATATATTCTGTTTATAAAACAGTAACAATAATTAGTTATAGTATTATAAACACTTCAGGAATCATCCTCATCCAATATTCATTTTAATATCTCAATTGTTTTCTGGTTATCAGTCTCATTTCAAGAGTTGTAAGCCTAATTATCGCAATATCATACTTAAGAATCCCTATAACTCAACGCTAAGTTAGGGTTCATCGATCTTTATATTTATAATCATCAAGTATATGCTTAGCATCCAACTCAACATCTTGGTATTCATTCAACACTTTAATCTAAGTTTTAAACATGCATAGGGTGACATAGCATAACTACAACGAAAGAAAAAATTTAACACTTCCTGCACTGAGCTTGCCGGGGCGAGAAATTCCTTTACAGTTTTCTCACCGGGGCGAGACTTCGCTGGGGCGAGAAAACTCAGTTTAATGAGCTCGTCGGGGCGAGAAAATGCAGTTCATTGAGCTCGTCGGGGCGAGAAACTCGAAATCCAGATTCTGCAGTTCGCGAAGAACGCAGAAAAATGCCAATTTTGGCAAAAAATTTTCATAATTCACCGATTAAATCACTACCTAATTATCATATATAGTATGAAATCAAAACCCATTCCATACACAGTGATTTTAACATCACAGATAACTTAAACAACCCAAATAAAGGCTAAAATTTAATTGTTCATACTGTATTATCAAGTTTTGATACAGTTAACAAAATTAATCACTGTAAATTCGTTTCTTGACCAATTCAATCCGTTTAACTCTTGTTTTCTTCGTTTTTACATGCATAAACATAATTAGTCATCAATTTAACCAATAATCATGCGAAACAAGCATCAATTTCATACATATGGCTCATATTCATACATAACTACTCTTTAAGTTTCTGAACTCTCATATAACCGTAATTTCATGGATTTAATTACTCTAATTCACATATAAATCATATAAAACACATTTATGCATGCTTATAAATATCTAACATCAATTTATTAAAGATTTAGCCATAGAATTTACTTTACAGAAAACACAGTGTACGTTCATGGAATAAAACTTGAAAGAACATGAATCAAAGTTGAATTTAAGGAATTTACCTTGATTAATGGTCTAGATTAAGCAACAAACGAACTAATTTCTTCTTCCCTTCTCTAATTCTCTCAAATCTCTCTTTTTCTCTCTGTGCCAACTCTTAGAAACTGATGAACAATGATCGGTACGTGAAAATTAAATGGCAGAACATGGTGTCAGTTAATAACTGGCACCAACTCTCACTAAGGCCATGTTTGGTTACCCAATTATTCCTCATTTCTAATTTATTTTAATAAATAGCTTATAATATAGTTCATGTCACATATTTAAATTAATTAAATAATCTCATTTAAATAAATCAAATAAAATAGAATAATTCTATATTAAATCACATAGTCACATAAATAAAAATTCTCCTTTATTAGTAATGACAAATTATTAAATCTCTAATTAATATTAAATTAATTAGAAATAACATTATACTTATTTAAATAATGCATTTAGTCAAATAAACTTAATTAAACACATACTTTGAATATAAAAATTCTCCACATCAATTTAACTAATGTAACACATATAATTAAATTAATCTACCACAAATTCATCAATTAATTATTTAATTCAACAATTAAATCATCGAAAAAATATTTATTTAATTCAATAAATATTTAAATTAAATTACAAAATTCTCGTTCGTCACACTGTTCGTTAGGAATCAAAGGAGCCTTTCTGCCACTTGAGCGTCGTTGCGTCGTTTCCCTATATAAACCTGGCGCGGCCGCGCCAGGTCGGTTGCAGCAATTTGACTTTTTGTAATCTTTTTAGAGATTTTGATTGGGACTAGGATTATAATTCTTTTAGGGTTAGGAAAATTAGGAGTCCTATAAATACATGTTAAATGGCTACTAGGTTAATTAAATTTTTTTTATCGCGGTGGCTAGAATTCAGGTTTGGAGCTCTAGTGCAAAACATTCTTTTAACACCAATGGAGGCAGGGAATTGAAGGATACTTAGAGATGGAAGATGTCTTCATAAGAGTTTTTTTCTCTAACTTATCTTTGATACTTGTATTATCCATGGATGTTAATTAATATTTGAAAATGTTTAATTTATTTGTTATGAATTAAACTTCTATCTGTTTAAATTAAATTGGCTTGGTATGAAATTGATGTTTGGAAAATAGTAGATATAATTTCTCGTGGGTTCGACACTCTACTTACACTTTATTACTTATTGATCGTGTATACTTGCACGTATTTATTGATTGCTAAATCGACCAGCAAATGGACACCAACGACACGTTGACCCAATGCTTATATGTAATCAAGGACCTTTGTACAATCGACAATTGATACGATAGAAGACACCACACACAACTATGAATTGTTGTATGATAAGTCAAATTGAATCTCAAAGAAAACTAAGAATGAGCTTAGAAATTCTTAAAGAACCTAAAGATGAGAAAATCTCACAAATAATTGTATTGATAAAAATTGAATTGTAATTAGAATACATCATTCATGCCAATTTATAATAGTTCAAGAAACCCTATAATCCTATAAGGAATCAACCACTAATTTGTAACCAATTTATAATCAAATCCTATCTAACAAACATCCTACTTAAATTAGAATTGTAACAGATCTTAAAAATCCCTAAAAACAAGGAAGAAATATGATAAAATGCGCAAAAATATGTTGCCTCGAAATGCGTGCATGCGTCTTGGCGCGGCAGCGCCAGTTTTTGGCTTAACAATGGTATGGCAGCCCTTTCATCTTCACAAAATCCAGCGCGGCAGCGCCGTTTATCCAGATTGCTTCCTCCGCTTCTTTTTGACTCTTGGCTAGGGGTAATCACTTGTACCAAATTTATGAGTTTTAAATCATCTTCCATAGCACATGTCTTTGATCCATTCTCTGTCTGCACCTCTTAAATTAGTCCGTTAAGTCCTTCCTTGAAACGTTTAGCTCGTGCTCTCGTCACGTGACCAATAGGAACTTGCACCGGATCTGCACCATGTTTTCCATCCTTGTCCAAGCTAAGCGTGTCCTCATCAGCTTGGACTGTTCTACGATTTCTTCCTGCATAGTTAGTAACTCCCAAGGCACAATACTAAGGATGCAAATTTAATATTCATCTAAGGGTTTTGTGAACACATCAGCAAGTTGATTTTCAGTTATAATAAAATATAATGATATATTTCCATTTTGCACATGATTTCTAATAAAATGGTATCTGATGTCTATATGTTTAGTCTTAGAATGCATGGCAGGATTATGGGTTATAGATATAACACCGGGATTATCACAGAATATGGGAATAGATTTAAACTCAAACCCATAGTCAGCCAGCTGATTCTTCATCCATAGAATTTGAACAGCAGCCACCAGCAACAATGTACTTAGCTTCTACAGTAGAAGATACTAAATTCTGCTTCTTGCTGAACCATGAGACAAGCCTATTCCCTAGCAGTTGGCATGTACCACTAGTGCTTTTCCTGTCAATCTTGCATCCTACAAAATCTGCATTTGAATGCCCTATTAGATCAAAGGGAGACTCCTTGGGATACCACAGTCCCAAATATGGAGTACCCTTGAGATACCTGAAAATTCTTTTTATAGCAACTAAATGAAATTCCTTAGGGTTATCCTGAAATATAGCACATATACAAGTAGAGAACAAAATATATGGCCAACTAGCAGTTAAGTATAGGAGAGATCCTATCATACCTCTATATTAAGTTATATCAATACTTTTACTAGATTAATCCTTATCAAGTTTGGTTACAGAGGCCATTGGAGACTTCATGGGAGTGGCTAATTCCATGCCATACTTCTTGAGTGAATCTTTGATGTACTTGGCTTGGTTGATGAAGATCCCTTCATCCGTCTGCTTAACTTGTAACCCAAGGAAGAAGTTAATCTCACCCATCATGCCCATCTCAAACTTGCTCTGCATTAACTTGACAAATCTCTCACATAATTTTTCATCAGTAAAGCCAAAAATAATATCATCTACATATATTTGAACTAATAGAATTTTATCCTTGTGCTTCCTAAGGAACATTGTTGTGTCTATTATACCTCTAGTGAATCTATTTTTAATCAAAAAATTAGTAAGTGTTTTATACCATGCCCTAAGTGCTTGCTTTAGACCATAAAGTGCTTTATCTAATCTATAGACATAATTTGAAAGGGTTGGATTGAAAAAACCTGGAGGTTGTTCTATATAAACCTTTTCTTGAAGTTCTCCATTCAGAAATGCACTCTTGACATCCATTTGGAAGACTTAGAACTTCATGTGGGCTGCATAGGCTAGGAATATTTTGATGGCTTCTAATTTGGCAACAAGAGCAAAGGTCTCATTATAGTCGATCCCTTCTTCCTGCGAATAACCTTTAGCCACCAAACTTGCTTTGTTCCTTGTAATCATACCATCTTCATCCATCTTATTTCTGAATACCCATTTAATGTCAACGACTAGATGATCTTTTGGTCTTAGGACTAGCCTCTAAACTTTGCTTCTTTTAATCTGGTTTACCTCCTCTTGTATAGCTTCAATCCAGCTTAAATCTTCCATAGCTTTTTCGATCTTCTTGGGCTCCATCTGAAAGAGAAAACTTAGGAAGAAGCATTCATTCTGAGTAGCCGACTTTGTCCTGATCCTTGCATTGGGATCACCAATGATCAGTGTTGTTTCCTAGAGGCACAAAGAGATCTAGAAGGGGGGTTGAATAGATCTTTTTTAAAACTTTTCAATTTAACAAAGAATAATTAACAAATAATTAATTAGATCAATTAATTTAGCATAACGGAATATGAATATAAAGTCGCCCTTAAAGATTTAATGAAATCTCAGTTCTAACTTTAATGCATTTGAAGATTTGTCACTCACAAATATAACAGTTAATAGCAGTTAATGACATAATGTAAATGCTTAATGTAAATAACACAAGATATTTTAAGTGGTTCTGAGTATCAACACTCCTAGTCCACTCTTCTACTTCAATAAGTAGGATATCCATTAAAGATGGGTCACTAAGACCAGGTCAGTAAGATCTATTACAACTAAATCACTGAGATTCCTTCGAGTCACTTAGTCTCGGTAATTCGGTCACTTAGACCAGGGCACTTAGACCTCTTTAAGTTTCTTCAACTTGGCAAAGTGGACACACAGTCCAGGTCACTTAGACCTCTTAAAGTTTCTTCAACTTGGCAAAGTGGACACATAGTCCAGGTCACTTAGACCTCTTCAAGTGTCTTCAACTTGGTATAATGGTCACTAAGACCAAGTGAATCACAACTGAATGTTAATTGCGTTTGAGGTGCTGTTAAGCTTTGTAATGATACTTAACTTCTTCTGGTACTTAGCAACTTTGAACTTGAACTGAGTTGTAGAGTAGACCTTTATAAATTTGGCAGAGGTTCAACTTTTTGTTCTTAGTTATTTATACTTGAATTTGAATCCTCGTACGCCTTTTATAGACCTTCTGAAATTATCTCGTTGGAGAGTTCCCATTGGTGCATTTAATACTTTGCTCCAAGATATTCTCTAACAACTACTCTGATGGTAGGTAGACATATAGCTTTCGGCTCTGCAACAAGTCCCATCAGACTGCAGACTCTTCTACCACATTTTAGAGATGTCACATATTTATTCTAGCCTTTCAGACATAGCTTCATTTTGATCCTCTTTCTGAATTTGAAGATGGTGAGAACATTCTTGAAATCTTGCTCTATGATGATCTGCAATGCTCTGTCCTTGTCAGACTTATAACCGTTCTGACATGTTCTTCAACCTTGACTTGATCGTTAAGTTTGTTGAAGAATGTAGAGTCTTGACTAGCTTTACTCGACGTTCTGTTCTACGATGACTAAGGCAGCTCTACAATCTGCTCTACGATGGACGGGGCAGCTCTACCATCTGCTCTACAATCTCAAGAGGTACTTAGACTATCTGCTCTATGATTATCTCTTTATAATGCTGGAGCAGACATTGCGAACTTCTCTTTCTTTATTGCGATCCCATCTTTCACTTTACGATTTCGAAGGCAGCTCTACAATCTTTGTAGGCTCTGTGATTCCGACTTCAACTCTGAGATAACTTTACAGTTTCAGCAATATTTCTTCTAATACTCAACGAACACATAGAGTACTCTACTAACATCTTTCATATTACAAACAGACAAGGTTACTCTACGATCTGCTTTAAGATTGCATAAGCAGCTTCATGATCAGCTCGACGATTGCACAGACAACTCTATTATCTGCTCGATGATTCTGACTTGAACTTCATTCTTGCTCTATGATCATCTGATTACTGAACTACAAACTCAAGATTTACTCTGCGAACTTAATTTACTTTACAAATAGGCAGAGTAACTCTAATACTATACGATCGATTTGATCCTATCAGCTATACATCAGATTCAACTCAAGGATCAACCTAACAAGTTTGATCTTCTAAGTCCTTGTATAATATTTCTCATTTTAAGGACTTTACAAAACTTACCTGAACAAATATAATTAATCACTTTTGCATCATCAAATCATACAACATAGATTCTAACAATCAAGTCTTGGGTATGATCTCTTGCCCATTTGCTTCCAGTTGAAACATCTGTCCTTGTGCCTTCTTGTTTGAATCTTTTAAGATCTGGTTCATGATCAACAGCTTCATCAATTCATAGAGTTCCTATCTTTGGAACTAGAGACTCTACAATCTCCTTGTCTAGCACTACGATCGTTGGGTCTGGCTCTAAGGCTTCAACTTCTCCGATCGTAGAGTTCTCCTGCTCTACGATCTCATTAAATTGTACAGCTCTACATGGTTCTCCTAAGTCAAATTTTTCGAATGTAACATGGATATAAACTTCAACACTCAATGATTTCTTATTGAACACTCTATAGGCTTTGCTTCTATAGAGTATCCAAGAAATATTCTTTCGTCTGACTTGGGCTGGAACTTGGTCAGATACCTCTTGTCGTTGTTAAAGATGTAACATGCACAACCAAATACATGAAAGTAACTGATGTTTGGTTTTCTTCCCTTCCACAATTCGTAGGGCATCTTCTTGAGCGTAGAGTGAATTAGGGATCTATTCTGAGTGTAGCAATCAGTGTTGACAGCTTCAGCCCAGAAGTATTCAAGGAGACGGTCCGCTACTAGAAGTGTGCTTCCTGGTTCTATCAAGGTTTTGTTCTTCCTATCAGCCACTCCATTTTGTTGCGGAGTTCTTGGAGCTGAGAAATTGTTATGGATGTCATTGTCTTTGCAGAACTGATCTACCTCAGAGAAATCGAACTCCCTTCCATGATCACTCCCTATTGCTTTGATTTTCTCGCCCTTCTTATTCATAACCAGCTTCAAGAATTTGATTAGTTGAGAGCTAGTTTCATCCCTAGAGCTTAGAAGAATACCCATGTAAATCTGGTGTAGTTATCTACTATCACCAGTGAGTATCTTTTACCTCCAAGGCTAGCAGTTGGGATAAGCCCAAAGAGATCCATATACAGCAACTGCAGGGGCCTATCATTGGAGTTGACTGCTTCTGTCTTGCTTTTGAATGAGCTCTTTGTTTGTTTTCTAAGCTGACAGGCCTTGCACGGTCTTTCTTTGACAAAACTAAGCTTTGACAAGCCTGAGACTTGGTCTTTGGAGGCAAGCTTTGACATACTCTTAAAGTTTAGTTTGATAATCTCCTATGCCACAGCTAGCTTACATCTTCTGAGGCTTTAGCGAAGAAGCAAACTGTCTCTAAAGAACTGAGCTCTACGAGATTAACCACATACACATTGCCTTCCCTAGTTCCAGTCAACTTCAATGAGTTGGATTCCAGGTCTCGAACTTGACACTGGTTATTGAGGAAGATGATTTGATGTCCTTTGTTATACAGTTGACTTATGCTCAGAAGGTTGTGCTTCAAACCATCAACATAGCTACCTTGTTGAATGAAATAGCATCATTTCCAATCGAACCATATCCTCTGGTCTTCCCAGAGTTGTTGTCTCCAAAGACAATTGCAGGACCATCTTTCTCTTTGAAGTTTGACAGGAGAGCCTTATTGCCAGTCATATGCCTTGAGTATCCATTATCGAGATACCAAATGGAGTTAGTAGAGCTATGTACCTGCATTAACAATCATTGTTTATTTTGGTACCCAAACTTGTTTGGGTCCTGCCTTGTTAATGCCCTTGGGGACCCATATCTGCTTGATCTTGGGTCTATAATATGCTTGAGGATAATCATTATAATAACACATGGCAGCTACACAACCATACTCATCACAGGTATATCATTTTATATGATATATGTGTGAGTGCATATGTGTGTGGATATCTTCTCATCGGGGACATGTGTGGATGATAGCTATTTCCAGCCTTTCTTCTTTGTTGGAACTCTCTCTACTTCCATACCGTTCTATGATTTTGTGGTCTCATAAAGTTGATGCCAACTCTACGTTTCAGACCTGGTTGGTTCGTAGAGTTAGTTTTACCTGACTCTATGATCCTTCGAGGCACGATCGTAGACTTTGGCCTACTTTGTGATTTTATAAATCCCAGACCAGTATATGAACTATTGTTCTTAGGAACAATAATCTGGTCCGTAGAGATTGAGCAACTATGAATAATCGGCTCAGCAACCTCTTTGGATTTCATAAATACAATGCCTCTATGGGAAGAAAAAATATTGTTATTGTTAATTTTCATTGATTTTTCCACACGTGGATCTCTGTTAAAATCCCCAAATCTCAATCCTGATCGATCAGAGATAGCTCTCTGACTTGTGATCAGGGAGTCCATTGATGAAAAGGAACGATTTCACATTGAGATTGTCTTTTTCAACTCCTCTATCTTAGAGGTTAGGATTGACTCTCTCTCTATGCGCTACGTTCAGTTATCTGTCTCAAACTTGCATCCTCAGCCTCAAGGTTGGAGAGAGAGGCAACACTTTGTAGATCTGTTTACAACTCTATTTAAACTTTCTCTTTCTCCTCTTGAAGAAAAGAATGGTCCTTTGATAAAACCCTGAACCATTTCATGTATTGATGCAGATCAGAAGTTATATCATGCAGTGCAATTCTAAGATCATTTGTGTCTGCATCAATAGAGTTAAAGTCAAATACCTCACTGATGTCAATTTCTTGACAATCAGTGGTTTTGCCAGTATCAGCTTTTATGGCCATCAGACATAGGTTGCCATATAAGGTCCTTTATTTTCGCTGGACTCGGAACTTGAATCATTCGCTAAGTCACTCCATGACCCCTCAACTACTAGACCTCTTTCCTTCTTGTGGAACTTCTTGTAGCCCTTGAATTATTTTTTCTTTGGGGCTGACTTCTTCTTGTCTCTTTTCAACTCTTCTCGCAAGAGCTTGGTGCACCTGCGATATAATGACCTGGCTTCTTGCAGTTGTAGCACAAGTCTTTCTCTTGGTCTCTGCTGCTGCTGCTACTGCTCTTGTTGTTGTTGAAGTACTTTTTAGTCTACTGTTGTTGCCCTTGCGCATGAACTTTCTCAACCTTCTGGCCAGCAATGCTATATCTTCATCATCATCATCATCATCTGACACTGTTGTAATAGGGACTTTAGATGCTGCTTCTGAAGCCTTGAGAACAACACCTCTTTCTTTCTTCTTGCCTTTAGAAATTGTCTATGCCCGCTGGTTAAGTTCTAGCTCATAGGTAAGGAGATTAACGTAGAGCTTCTGCACAGTTATCTCGTGCAGATTCTTTGATTCTCTGATGGCAATGGTTTTGGCATCCTACTTGCTAAACAGTACTCTCATAAAGTTGATGTTGAGGTCCTTAGTTAGATATATAGACCTTTCTATAAGCTCTTAGAGAATTAAGCAGCACGTTGAATCTTTCGTAAGTGGCGGTGATGTTCTCTCCAGGCACATGGGAAAACATTTCATATTGTTGAGTCAGAAGAGACTGCATATTCTCTCTGACTTCTTCAGTTCCTTCATGCATTGCCACCAGGGCTTCCCAGATTTCTTTGGCTATTGTGCAGTTGACCACATTTTTGAATAACTCATCTTCTAGAACCATGAACAGGATGTTCTTGGCCCTTTTGTCCAGCTACACCAACTTCTTCTCATTGTCTATCCATTCTAGTATTTGTTTGATAGCCATCTTATAGGATCATCAGTTATTGATGCGAGCTTTGTTGGAATGTATAGACCACTAATGACAGCATCGAATAGATCTTTATCTATCGCATCTACGTATGCCTGCATTCGAAATTTTCAGTTAGCAAATTTTTCTCTGTTGCATACAGGTGGCTTATTTCCACCACCAAGCTCAGAACTGGTTTTGTTGTGTGCCATTAATTAACTCAAGCAATTAAGCTTATGTTCAAGAGAACTTGCTCTGATACCACTTGTTGTTTCCTAAAGGCACAATGAGATCTAGAAGAGGGGTTGAATAGATCCTTTAAAAACTTTTGGTTTATTAAGAACGTATTATCAGATAATTAATTAAATCAATTTAATTAAGCACGATGAAAGATTAGTTTGAAATCCCCTTAAAAATATAATGAAATCTCAGCTCTAAATTTAGTTCTTGTGAAGTTAAGTCACAAATAAATATGGCAGTTAATTTGTAGAATATGTTAGAGTTTATGCCCTAGAGGCTAATTATTTAATGTAATTGCTTAACATTTCTCTTGATATTTGATTGAATAAATGAATTATTTTATTATGGTTTCATTTACTGTGTTATATAAATGTTAACATAATAAAAGTCCTTAGAATAATGATACAAATTATATAGCTTCAAGTATGTGACTTGAACATGAGATTATATAATTACAATAAGTATCATTACTCTTAAATGTCCCTAGTTGAGTATCATTGAGAATGGGACAACAATGATACATTGAGACTAGTATGTGGATTGACTGATGGCCAAATCTCATTGGTCATTAATATATGAGATATTAAGTCAATGCATAGGTACATGTTAGAGAACAATGTACTGGACAGACCCATCATGAGAATTCTACGTGGAGCATTATGCAAAGTGTCATAAGTAATTCTCATAGTGACAATGATGTAATGGTCTTCCGACCTGAAATCACTATATTACTATACGAGAATTTATGTACTTTGATATCATCAAAGGTCACCTTTAATAGGGTGGACAATAAAGGTGATTATTGGGTACGTCATGAATCGTGTGAGGAATATGAGTGATCTAGATGGAATTTAACCCTCCTATATATTAGGGGTGATATCCATAGGCCTCTTGATTGAGTAAGACTATGAAATGCATGGCCATGTTCAAATAGTGATTTGTTTCATATAGTCTACTCATTGATCAAGAAAACTCAGATTAAATTATGAAGAGTATGACACATTCCATGGCTCGAGTTTAATCTAGGATGTCAAGGTTAAAAGGATTAAATTACATTGAAACATTGGTCACGAAAAGGTTGCATCGAGTCACCGATCTTATTATTATTTGGGTAGCAATGATGCATTACTAGATGCCACTCACTGTTTATAATTTTATAATATGATTTTAAAATTATTGCCAATATAATAATAACCTATAGGGTCACACACTTAGAACGTAATTAAAAGAGAATTAATTTAAATTGTAAGGATTTAAATATATCAATATGATTGATAGTATTTAAATTACGAATTTAAATTAACAAGATAATTTGTACATATATGTATATTAATTAAGACTTAATTAAAATATAATATATATATAAATTCGGATTTTACTTTTCTAATAGGATTAGGGTTTTGCTTAACCTTTTGGACTCTATATATATCAGATATATCAGCAGTCTTGTTTACGTGAAACTAAATAGAAAAACCCTAGCCGTTTTAGAAAAGAGAGTTGAGAACAACACTTGAGAAAATTCAGATCTTGGCGGCTAGTACCGGAGTTCTCTTTGCTGCAGATCGTGTGACGATTTGTGGGACGTTCGTGTGGATACCGTAGAGACGCAGTTCCGTTGGATTGCGTTGGAGATTCGAAGCCGTTCAGAATTTCATCGTTCCATTCAAGCTCGGATAATCGGTAAAACAAATCTAAACCTCTGAATTAATTTGTTCTTTTCGCATGGATCCTGTTTTAGGGTTTCGAAAAATTGTTTTAAAATTTTAAATTCCGCTGCGTTTATGTGTCCAAAACCCTACAGAATATAAATGCAGAAAGATAAACGACACAAGATGTTTTAAGTGATTTGGAGTATAAACGACTCTTAATCCACACTTCTACTCTACGAGTAGGAAATCTACTAAGGATGTTGGGGTCACTTAGACCAGATCACTAAGATATGTTACAAATGAATCACTAAGATTACTTCAAGTCATTTAGATTTAGTAGATGACACTAAGTCAAGGGTCACTAAGACCAGATCACTCAGATATCTTCAAGTCACTTAAACTTGGAACTTTGGTCACTTAGACCAACGAATCACAGATGCTTGAATGTTTGTTGAGGTGCTACTAAGTTGTGATTAAGCTCAGCAACTGACTACTTAGTAGCAGAACAAGTTCATGAATCGTAGAGTTGAGCTCTTGTAACTTTAGTAGAGATTTAGCTTGATGATTGGTGATTCGTATTGTTGGTTTGAATCTACTTGCCCTTTTATAGTTCTTCTTAAGAGCTTCCCGTTACAAAGTTTTAGCTTAGCATTTAATACTCCGATACTTGAAGATCTTTGATGTTGACTTTCAGGAGGGTTGTGTCAGCTTGCTTTCGGCTCTGACCTGTCACATTAGTCTACTGCTCCACCAACCACGTGAGTGTTGTCACTTCACCAAACTAGCTGTTAGACACAACATACTCTGATCTTCGATTTCAACTAAGGATGTTTGGCAATTTATCTTGTCTTGGGTTCTTCAATTTGTAACGCTCCTTATTGTCAGTCTTTTGTCAGTCCTGACATGCTCTACGATTTTGAATGATCATAGAACTTCATAAAGACCGTAGAGTATTGAGCTTGATTCACTCAACGATCTGAACTCTACGTTCTGCTCTACGAGCAAAGAGTCATTCTATGATTTGCTCTTTATAATTTGCTCTTCTACGATCCTTGAGTCACTCTGCAATCCTTACTTCACTTTATGACCTTAGGTGAACTCTACGATTTGATTGCAGGCTCTGCGATCTTGTCTTAACTCTGCAAACTTCTGGCAGGCTCTGCGACTTTCCACTGAATGCTCTATGATAGGAAGGCTAACTCTGCGAACTTCAATACATTTTACGATTTACTAGAGTATGATCTTTACGATCGTCCAACTTGACTAAACGATCGATTTTATCCTATCATTTATACATCAATTCAGCTCATAAGATCAACCTAACAAAATTGATCTTTTTACTCTAAGTCCTTGTACATCATACTCTTATTAAAAACTTTACAAAAACTATTGATATAAATATACATTAATCATATCATCATCAAATTAAACATGCAATTTCTAACAAATTTAACTAGAACTAAAACTCTCTTTATGATCCTACAAACTTTAATATTAACTTATTATTCTACAATAATTTTATTTTTTATTAGTGTCATTTAGTTATTTAGTCATATAATAAATTTTAACTTAAAAAGCATATTTAGAATTTTAGCTTAAGTTTCTACTCAACTTTAGTCTCTAAATGACTACATATTCATTATTTAATTTCAACAACAATTATATTCCTAAATAAATCTATATTAAAAATATAAGAAAATATTATGAGTAAATAATAATATAGTAACAATTTTATTTTTTATACAATTTATGTAGTTAATTAATTATATAATAAAGTCTGACTTAAACATTACGTTTAGGCTTTTAGGTTTTCACTCAACTTTAAACTCTAAAAATGCATAAATAAATATGAAGGATTGAATATAAAAACTAAATATTAAATTTAAAAATTATATAAAAATTTAATATTAAATTAAAAATAATAAAAGAATCACATTAGTAACACTTAATTATGAGTTTCGACATTATATGTGATTTATAGTCATTCATTTTTTAATAAAAATTTGTAGTCATTCTAATAATAATATATTTGTAGAAATTCAAAAAATATATTCTAATATTTGTAGAAATTAAAAAATATATATTTTATAAATATTATATAAAATAAATTAAAAATTAAAAATACTTTTATTTTAAAAAAAAACAACCCGTGCTTTTGCACACGTCACTTAGCTAGCTGAATTTAAATGAAAAAATTATCACTTTTCGTCCACACCTTGTTGTAGTCGTACCTCGTTGCAAACGTACAGTACAACTTGGCAAATGGCAGAACTTCTGCACAGTCAACTACAATATTCCTTACTATATAGAGTTACAAATGAACTGAGACTACCCACATGTCTGGCCTAGTTCAACTCGATTAAGTCTGACTCAAATTTGATTTGATCTCGAATAAGTTCTTTTGTTCATTTAATTAAATGATCCGAGCTCGAACAATGGGGAACTTAACTCGTTCAGACCCGACTTGAAGAAGCCTAGTACGTTTAGCATTTAATTAATTATTTTTTTTTATAATGAAAAAATTAAACGAGTCGGACTTGATTCGACTCACTTAAGTCTAACTCAAGGTCGAACTTGACTTGTTTACTTAAGCAAGGTAGGTGTAAATTCGTGCATCAAATTTCAAACTTTGTTTTGAAACATGGGTTAACTCACTTGAGATCATGGCTCAACCCAGCCCCCAAGACTCCACCAACAACCATATGATACACAAACATCTCAATAATTTGAGATTTTTTTAACATAAAGGAAAAGTACATAACAAGAATTGAATTTACATTCTAATGTTTACAGGGTATCCGTTATAACCATCAAGCTAAGACATGATTGACTTGCTGCTCTTAATTAGCTTGGTAGTGAACTGTTGTAACCTAAAAAGATTCTATTTTTGTATTTTTGTATGCTTATTACTTTTTTATGTGAGATTTAATTTATTATTGTAATTTTTTATGATGTTGGGGTGTGATTAATTGGGCCCAAATGTTATGGTGGGCTACGATCCACGTAAAGGAAGTCACCTCGCCCAATTGTTATGGTGGACCACGACCCACGTGAAGGGAGCCTCCCCACGTGGGGGTCCGTTGTAGCAGTTGGAGTTGTTCCCAAAGATAGGTGTCAAAATATAATTCCGCGCCCTTTTTTTAAGGAGATTCAGTCAAATCCCATTAAGAAACCTGACATAATGAGAAAACCTACCTACTACTCGGGGATAGCCATGACGTTGGCAGGGTGTGATCATTATAAATACAAGGCTAAAACTCTATTTCAAAAGTAATCATCTTTTTAAAACACTAGAGTATTAAAACTTCTATTGTTAAAACCTTATTCAGTCTGTATTTATTCTCACACTGGAGCTATCCCCCGGCGGCCCAAACCGCTAGGCTCTTGAGTGTGGTTTCGTTTCTGTGCAGGATTGGTCGCGCTATTGATGATTGAGGCGCGTGGACGAATCTTGGCGTTAACAATGGTCAACATAAGCTTTGTACTATAATTGTATACTTAATTATAAGAATTGATTGTATTTTATTTTGCATCCCTGAATAATAACTTAAAAAAAATGGTGACCATATATTTATTTGAACGATTGTCCACTTGAAGCAAAATTCATAATTATGTAATTTCTCTTTCAAATCTAGGTGTTTGAAGTTCGAAGTTGTGAGATATAGTCTAAATATAATGAATCCTCATAATTAAGTACACAACCACAATTTGTTTTTTTTTTTTCAAAAAAGAAAAAAGAAAAGAAAAGAAAAAAAGTACACGATCACAATTAGAATCAGTGTTGGTAAACTAATTGTGTCAAATCTCACAAGTCGAAGAAAATAAACCTCAAATAACGAAAGAGCAAATTCACATGAAAGAAAAAATAAATTCTTTCATAAATTGACATGAAAGTGAAAATATAGGTATTTGTTGCGTGATTTATGTTAATAGACACATACAAGCGTAAATAGAAAAAAGTTAAGAATATAACTCTTATCTGTTCCAGAACCTCAAATTTTTTGTTTCACAAAATAAAAATAAAAAATCCTCCTTTTAATTATGGTATAAAATGGCAAATTTTCCTCAAGTTAGCCTTTGTTATTTCATTGTTATGCCAGCCACCACTACTATACTATGAACTTGTCATTTTCAAAGGTAAACATTATATAAAGATATTTTTCAAGATTTATAAATTTTACAAATAGGACTACTTTTGTAAAATGGAAGAGTTGTATTTTTTTTCCCCCATGTTTCATAGTGTGTTTCTGTCAAGGGGGGTAGTTGTGAATTATGTAACCAAAAAAGCTAGTATATATATTACCAGGCCATCACCTTTGCTGGACGGACTCAAAATATTGATTGGTTTGATCTTTGGTTTTGAGAAGGTGAAAAACTTCACAAGGCTATATTAGTTTCTTAGTTTAAGATTAGAATTATGTCTCATGTCTGTATACACAAGTGAGGAATAATAAATGGTTCCAAAGGTTAAAAATATGGAAAAAGTTAATTTATCATGCTGAATTTCTAAATGCACTCCCAGAAAGAATTGAAATAGTAGCGTTATACTAATCAAGATTAATATCTAAATAATTTTTGCACCAGCACTTTGAATACATGAATTATGTAAACAAAGTAAACTTAAGTACCGCTCAATTTATTTCACTTATTTAACCACAATTCCTTAGAATAAAAGTTCCAACCATTCTATCTACATCTTTGCACCAAATATGCTTACTTGAAGCTGTCCCAGAACTCTGTTCTGCAATTCTGGAAAAAAGAATTAACAGAAAGGAAGATCAGTGCTACCCAGTAAAGATAGATATATCATCTATCACAGTTCACAGATAGATAGTATATGGTCATTTATGCACTCGATACTAATATAATCTGACACAAAAGGAATATGCCCCAAGTCCGACACTCACGTGGGGATGGGGGATGGGGGTTGGGGGGGGGGGGGGGGTGGAGGAAGGGGTGGGGTGCAATTAGGGTGGTATTACCTATGTGTGATCCAGACTGTCCTTTGACAGTGTGTTTGATTATAAAATATAAAAAAAAAAGAAATAAAAAAAAGATGTAATGGAAATTAAGGGTGGTAAATACCATAAAGATGAATTATTAAATAGAAATAAAATATATATATATATATATATATATATATAAACATTAATTTTTCACCTTAATCAAATACCCTCAGGCCTCAATTGGTGTATCGGGCTGCTTTTCTGGCATAGCATCCTGAAAAGCAGGTAGCTCTTCATATGCCGCATACAACCTTGATAGAAGAGGATACTCCGTCTGCATAAACCATTTAGCATATTAACAACATTAATAGAAACCTCTGCTTGTTGAGAGAAACTGTATAAGAAAATTACAACCACTAAACTACAACCGACAAAGTACCACAATTATGGTGTGTATATTATGTAAACAAGAGCAAAATTCATAATATATATAAATAAATAAATAAATCTATTTTTATTTTTAAAGCATTAGCACAAGAAATAATTTTGAAATGCAACTTTGCAGAATTAGGAAGATAGTTGATAATACATTTTTGTTATTACTTGCATGTTATGCAATAATAAGATTACTGCTTTCCATTAAAGACAAAAAAGACTAACGAGTACCACATCTATTATCTTTACAACTACTACAGAAAATTGATACAAACAGCATAAGTTCATTTGATAAGATTGATAGCTTAGACAGTAATAAATTTCAAGCACTGAAATTAACATCAAACACCTACCCAGAAATAGGAAATTCTAGAACAAAGGCAATAAATTATGGACAACAATTTGAAATGAACAGATACATTCACAGAGATGCAAAGCTTCATGAATGCGCAGGACCTACCATGTCAACGTTGAACCTTTTGATTGCGCCATGGAGCTGGGGTGCCAGAAACAGATCAGCCTGCAAGTTAAGGAACAAGTTGGGATAATTCGCTTTTTATGCCATTGATGAAGTTAGGCAACTGATAACATGATAAGAAATGTTGTCTTTGGCTAAGTTCTATCCAGTCAAATAACATCAAATATTCATTATCTGCTTTCGTAAGGAAAACACTGTAATAATAACAATTACTGAAGAACTACATATCGACATAAGTCGGAAAGTCTAACTTTATAATCTCCATCCAAAAATGAGAGTTTCTATCTGGCTTCTTGACTTTCTATTACACATTAAGGTTTGCCTTGACACACTTATATATAAAATGCTCCACGTTACATGTTTTAGTCTTATAATTTAATACTGGAAAGAAATCATTTCGGCAAAAATATACTTTACCCCATTCAAGTTGGCACGTTTTGTGAAATAGCCCATTGAAGTAAAAAAAACTACAATTAGGAAACTGGACTATTAAAAACACTACAATTGTCCCATTCTGTCAAATTAATCAAACGACCATCCAAATTAAATTATATTTTCCTACGTGGCCAACTAGAATAAAATGAAAAATGACATGGAAAAAAATAAGTAGCCAAGTCAATTGACTCACATGACCCAACAAGAAAGTTCACGTGAATGAACTAAAAAAAACCATCATCGATCCCAGAAGGCAAATCTAACCCATCATAGATCAATCATCGATCTTCTTCCTAAATGTTCCAGATCTGAAATTTATGGTTCTCAAAACACAAACCCATCTTTTATATCTTCTTCCTCTTTAGAATTATAACGAATCTGGTCATGGAAAGATGAGATGGCTCCAAGTAAGTAGAGAGAACCTCCTCCTCTCTAGGACACTCCCTCCCCCCCAACCCCCGACTTCTCTTCCACCTTTTCCGGCCGCCTCTCTTGCTTTTCTCCATTAACCTCACAATCGACCCTCCCTCTTCCTACCATTCTCCTCGATCTGTTTGGGGTCGTTGATTTCTGTTCGGGGTCCCTCCGGCAACCTCCAAGCGTGACTAAACTTGAAAATTTCTTTTCAATCTGTTATAGCATAGACCAGTGGCTTTACAGGTTGTGATGCTCCATGTTATTTGTGAGTAAAGGAGTTTATTAAAGTTTGTCGAATGGGCTGCTGGTGTTGGGGTTTTTGGATCTGTTTTGAGGTTTTTTGGTGGGTCTTCAGGAGCATGGCTGCTCTTTTGTGGTTGATGGGTCTGGGCCTGGTCCTTCTCTTTTTCTCTTATCAGCTTAATCTCTTTGATTTGGGTGTTGGGATGATTTACCCATGGCCACCAGTGCTGTTTGGCGGTTCATGTTGGTTGATTTACTGCACAGAAATTTAACAATTAAAGTATATAAACCCTAGTTAATGGTATCTTCGTCTTCTCCGGCAACGGTCTCTTCGTCTTCTCCGGTGACAGTCTCTTCCTCTTCTCTATGCTAAGCATTGTTGCTCACCATTGTGTGTGGTTATGTTCTGGATGGGCGGCATGGGCCACGTAATTAGTGAGTCATTTTTCTTTCTTTTTTTTTTTTTTTTAAAGTCACGCAGGAAATTACTGTACCCTATTTGACGGACGTTTAAAAAATTTGTCAAAATGGGACAATTGCAATGTTTTTAAAAGTTCAGTTTCCTAATTGCAGTTTTGTTTAGTTCGGTGTGCTATTGCACAAAACGTGCCAACTTGAATGCGGTAAGTATTTTTTTCCAAATCATTTCTAAATAACTACATCTTACTGTATCATAGGCAAACATTTATATGTGTATAAAATAAGTCAAAAAGGACTCATGTTTGGATGGACATAGTTTTTTTACTTATGGGATAATTATAGCACTTAAGGTTATTATAGATTATCAGTGTCATTATATGTTATCTTAATCGTGATTTCCATTAATATGGATATTTTTGAGTTTCAAGTGAAAGCAATTTTGAAGATGATTCTTTTAGATTTGTTTCAACTCATACTACTATTATGCTTGGACTCTGTTAGAAAGTGAGAGTCTAAGAGTGTTCATGTAATAGAACAAATAAGTATAAGGAATAGGAATAATTCCATTATCTAATATTACTCTCATTCATTGTAATTTATTCATTGATGGTAGCTACATTTATATACAGAAGTTGAGCTAGTGGAGGAGGAAAACATGGATCATGTTTTCCTCAGTGCTAACAACACTCAAGTAACATACACAGCACACACATACACTTAGCTTCTAACACTCCCCCTCAAATGCAACTTTACATAGAAGGGACAAACTAAAGTGCATTTGACAAAAAATATGAAGAAAAAATTACAACAACATAAAGGAGCCATCATGACTAGCAAGCAGCTGAAGAACATGAGGAAAGCGCCATGGAAAGTGAGCTGGAATCACCAAGAAGTAGCCAACACCAAGAACCAATGTTGCACCCATGTGAGACCCAAGTTGCACAAGCCAACAAAGGACAAACCGAAGCGAAAAACCATAAGGGCTACAAATGAGCATGACTTAGCATGAACAACCCCTCATGTAACCTAGACCATATCATATCTCATACCTCATATCTCATATATCTCCCCCTCAAATGCAGCTTTATATAAAAAGGACAAAATAAAGTGCATTTGACAAAAAAAAAAGGAGGACAAAAAGAAGAAAAAAAAAATCAGAAAGATACAAACAACATAGTTGCAGATTCTAACCAATTCAGACCCAGGACCATGTTGGAAAAGACATCAACAATGGATACCTTGTTGGAGTACACATCAACAATGGGTAACATATGGGAAGAAAGCATAGCAAATATGGTGCATCAAAGAAGAGAGCTGAAAATCAACAGCACAAACCCACCAAGTCTAATGGGGAAAAACATCCCAAAAGAAACAAAAGGTAGGTGATACCAATATATGAGATTTATGAGATATATGCTAATTCATGGAGAAAATTTTCAGCAATTGCTCCATGAATTAGCAGCCCAGCAAAGATCATTAGAAAATCAGATTTTTTTTTTTTTTTTTTTTTTTGAATTAGCAGCACAGCCCCATGAATTAGTGAAACATGGGCAGCCCCCACTATATGAAAAACCAATAACAGCCCATGTGGGGCTCACCACTCAAAATCAGCATTTTCCCAAAATTCGTGGGTGGAAAGCAACCAAACTTGCCCTACCACACAATGATGAAACAAAGCAACTATTCCATCAAATGGGACCACCGAGCATATCATTGAAACATTAGAAATGAGAGCATTAGAAATTTGAAATGAGAAAGTCGTGGGCCCCAAATAAGCAAACACACTGCCCCAAACCAGCAAAGTGAGTGGGAAACAGCCGTGGGTCCCACAAATTTTTATTTTTTTTTAATTAGCATGAACAGCCCCATGAATTAGTGGGAATACAGCAGCCCAAATCAATAACAAACAGTCCACGTGAGATGATACAATCCTAATCAGGCTCACATCAAACCTTAATAACTCAACTCAAGTCCCAGGAATTTATCAAGCGATTTTAAATATTTGGGCTGAAGTTTATCCAAAGATGCTTAAAATGGAGTTCAATTCAAGGCCAATTTTAATCAATTTATATGGCAAATTATATTCTAGCAAATTCGCATGTGGGCAACGGACATTCCAATTCTAATCAGCCAATCACACGAGTTTCCTAGAATATTCAGGACTTAACATTTTCATATGAAGGACTTAACATATTAGCTTCCTATATCATGTGGGCCACGCGATTTCCAAGTAGACAACTAGCTGATTTTGTTCTCCACGGATTAATGGGTTCCTAACAATTAATGGATTTCTAATTCCAAATGGAGGAAGGATTCAGATTTCTAATTCAAATTTGGACGCGGATTTCCTTAATTATTAGGGTATTTTCACCATGTTTTAGATTCCTAATGTAATTAGAATGTTTGATAAGTAAGATTTAATTTCCTTATTGTTTATTAGTTAGGATTTGGTTTCCAAATTAATTTGTTAAGCTAGGATTGTGTTTCTAGTTAATTTTATAATTCCTATTAGGATTAGAATTACTTTTGAGTAGTATAAATAGGGGACATAGATGATGTACTTGATACACTTCAATTAGATTTATTCAATACAATTATTTGTGAGATTATTCTCTACTTTTGGTTCTTTGAAGAATTCCTAGGTTATTTCTAGTTTTTCTTTGAGATTCAAATTTTGACTTATCATACAACAATACATAGTTGTGTGTGGCGTCTTCTATCGCACTAATCGTCGATTGTACCGAGATTACCGCTTACATATAAGCGAGGGGTCAAGGTGTCGTTGGTGTCCATTCAACGCAGATTTCCAAGGCGAGCAATTGTACCAAGATTACCGTCTACATATAGGCGAGGGGTTAAGGTGTTGCAAGCTATCCACCGTTCAACTTTGCTAGAAACGATCTGGGCGACGACCACCTCACGCAAGCGTGCCGTGGAGTCCATCATTTGGTATCAAAGCTAAGTTCCTAGCGAGTTACTTATCCTTTATTTTTCGTGTTTGAATATATATTGAAAAAAAAAGTTCAAAAAAAAAAAGAAAAAAAAAATTGTGATTCGTGAAAAAAAAAAAAGGATTGGTGAGAAAAAAAAAATCGCGAGTAAAAAAAAAAAAGATTATTATTATTATTATTTGTTTCAATTGATTGGGTTCAAAAGTTTCGTGAGTATTGAAGAATTCATTCGAGAAGGGCATAATTTGGCGATTGTGAATTTTATATTGGTTATCATATGTCACACTTGCTATATTTGTTTTGTGATAAGTTCTTGTTGAATTGATAGATAAACTGTGATATTGTTTGGTGAATTCAAAAAGAACCTATTAGAGGGAATTTGAGTGGTAAAAGGCAAGAATGGTGAGCATAATTAAGGGTAAAAGCCTAATTGTGTGATACACGAGTGTTTTCATAATTGTGTGATACATTGTTTGAGCGAAACACGTAAGGGAGTGTGTGAGAAAAATTTCTTTATCTACTAACCTTTATTTTGCAGTAATCATGTATGGATATAATTGTGAAAATAATTATGAGTGGCAAAAGAGATCTTTTCAAGGTAGAGCGGATCCAGAAGCTTATTTGAGTTGGGAGGAAAGGAAGGAACGAGAGTTTGGCTATCATAATTATTCTGAGCACACGAAGTTCAAACTTGCAGTTCAAGATTTTTCGGGTCATGCAGCTACATGGTGGGCTCAATTTGAACGTGAAAGGAGAAGATGCGGAGAGCATACGATCGATACATGGAAAGAGTTGAAAACCGTGATGAGAAAGCGGTATGCCCCAGTACAGCCTAGCAGGAGGAAAGAATATGCCACTCCAAGATATGACAATCAACCTTTAAGGTGTTCAAATTGGGATGATGAAAGGAAGGATCATAGGCATGGAGATTTGCATCGGAGACAATCACAAGATACTTCTAAGGTGTATAGGGAACCAGTATTTTCCAAAGAAAAAAAAGAAGTCATGGGATCATTTAAAGAGATAGCGAAGCAACTACAAAACGCCCGACAGGCGCGCGCAAAAGGAGCAAGATCAATCGAGGCAGGTGGAAGAAGAGATAATAGAATATGCAGTCCAAGGAGAGTTGTTAGATTCTAATGTTCAAGATGAAGTCCATGGTCTTGCGGAAGAAAATACCAGTAAAATTGAACGACAAAAAGAAAGTGAAAAAGAAATTGAAAAAAAGATTGAGTGTGAAAAAGAAAAGTGTGAAAAAGAGAATGAAAAGGAACGAGAGAATGAAAAGAATGAGAGTGAAAATAAACGAGAGAAAGAAAACAGTGGAGAGTAAGAGTGAAAAAAGAGAGGAGAGTGAGTTGGAAAGTGAGTTGTATTTTGAAAAGCCAATGACTGTACATTCGTACAAGACGGCGTTTTTGAATACTAACCAGATTAACTCTTCTTTGTCTAGTTCTGTTGTTTCTCTTATACAGGTGATTGAGGATATACCCCGAGCTATCATTCCATATCAGCGAGCTTGTAGTATTCCCGAGGAGACGACGGAGTTACCAAGGCGAGTTGGAGAGTTGATGGAGTCCAACTTCATCAAAGGGGGTATTGTGGGAGAAAGCATTAGTTCGTGTGCTATTCATGAGATCATAGTACCTAAGGAGGATAAGACGTTTAGCTTGTGCATCGATTTTGAATTGGTAAACAAGTATCGTTTTATTTTCTTTACTTAGATAATATGCTTGATAAATTGCATAGTGCTTGTGTTTTATCTACGTTGGAAAATGACCATGTGATGTTTATGCCTAATCAAATTAGCATGAGATATTGTGATAAATGGAAAAATTGTGTTAACATGTGAATTGTATAGGTGGATTGTTATTTCTGTTAGATTAACTAATGCATCTAGTATTTTCATGAGTTATTTAAAACATGTTTTGCATGCTTCCATGGATAAATTTGTGTTTGGCTATTTTGAGGGTAAAATCGTCTTTATCATAAACTATGGAGGATATTTGATATTTGTCGAGTTAGTTTATGAGCATGCGTTATATTCTCATTGTCAATATTTCTACTATCATTTGGTAAATTCTCATTGTCAAAGTGCATATCTTCGTAGAATTTATTCTAGTGATTATTGTGGGTATTCTCGTTTTCAACGTTTGAACTTGCATGAAATTCATTCTAGGGTTTTTCATTCACATGTTGAATTAGGTTTTGATGCTAATCAATCTTTACATGGCATGTCGTTAATTGATAATGGTAATGATCATGAATTTTCAATAGAGAAATCTTCATTGCATGATTTGTTATCATTTGGTAATGTCTTTCCAATAGAGTTGTTATCATTGCATCATTTTGAGAATGTTGTCTTGAAAGGGAAAGAGTTACTGTCATTTGGTATTGAGTTGAAAAGTGTTTATCATCAAATTGAAGTGAGATATGGTTTATATGCATGTTTAGTTAAGTCTTTTGGATTAGCTACTGCGTTAAATGTTTTCATATTGAATCATGTTTTATATTCTTTCATGGAAAAATTTGCTAATATCTATGTTGATGATACTTCGACTTTTGTCAACACTTGGAAAAATTCTTTGGCATATGTTAAGTTTGATTGTGAGTATCATAATTATGCTAGTGAGTTTTTATCTTGTGGTTTTGGTTTTGATCTTTTTATTCCATTGATGATGTTACGTGATTTTAAATTTGTTAATGTCAATGGAAAGAGAAAGGTTAATTTTGTTTTGCAGATTCGAGATGAATTCTTACTCATCGAGGATAAGAGCATTTATTGTGCAAAACAATTCGAGCAATGCATTGAGAGTTTACAGGGAAGTGTTTTGAATATTGTTCTAGTAGACTATGCATGTGAATTTGAATTATTTGATTTCTTTGTGATTAGACAAAAGGAACATGTTGATTTGTTTTGTTTTGTGTTTAATCCAAGAATTCAAGTATGTTTGCAATTGCGCCATGGAAAGTTTCAAATATTGTTATTTGATCCAGGTGCATTGGAATGGAAGTTAGTACAAATGATCGAGATCATAAGGTTCACGTTTGATCCGGAAATTTGTCAAGGGGTTTATCTACGAATGGTCAAGATCATCAGGCTGGTTTTTGATCCGGGAATTCGTGGATGGAAGATTATACTACATGAAGAGTTCTACGTGTTGATATTCGATCCAAGAGGATATAGGACTTTTCATAGTTTTATTTGCTTTAATTTTACTATATATGCATTTGATTTCTTAGGTAGAAATTTTGATTGCGTGTTAGTTTTAGTTGCTTATTTAGTTTGTTTTGATGTAGTTAGTAATTTGGAAGTATTTGGCTTACGTGTGGTAAAGAGCATCGTGTTGGTGTGGACAAGTTCTTGAGTAAAAGAGATAGAAAGATTAAGTTTCCAAGTTGTGTTACGAGGAGTTTGCAGGGTGTTATGCTGATTCGATCACTGCTTGGAAAGAGATGTTTACAAGTTGTTCATGTCGATACGTCGGAGTTGCCAGATGTTGCTATGTTCTTTGCAGGAGTTGGAGTTTTTGATGATTATTTTCATTACTTTACTTGCATTGTTGATATTGCGTATATATTTCGTTTGCAAGATGAGTTTTGGGATTATGATTTGTTTGATGCTACTAACTTAATTTGTTTTCATGTAGGATCAGATTTGTGGGTAAATCCTTTTCAAGAGGAGGGGATGTCAGATTTGAGGACAAATCCTTTTCAAGAGGAGGGGAATGATACAATCCTAATCAGGCTCACATCAAACCTTAATAACTCAACTCAAGTCCCAGGAATTTATCAAGCGATTTTAAATATTTTGGGCTGAAGTTTATCCAAAAGATGCTTAAAATGGAGTTCAATTCAAGGCCAATTTTAATCAATTTATATGGCAAATTATATTCTAGCAAATTCGCATGTGGGCAACGGACATTCCAATTCTAATCAGCCAATCACACGAGTTTCCTAGAATATTCAGGACTTAACATTTTCATATGAAGGACTTAACATATTAGCTTCCTATATCATGTGGGCCACGCGATTTCCAAGTAGACAACTAGCTGATTTTGTTCTCCACGGATTAATGGGTTCCTAACAATTAATGGATTTCTAATTCCAAATGGAGGAAGGATTCAGATTTCTAATTCAAATTTGGACGCGGATTTCCTTAATTATTAGGGTATTTTCACCATGTTTTAGATTCCTAATGTAATTAGAATGTTTGATAAGTAAGATTTAATTTCCTTATTGTTTATTAGTTAGGATTTGGTTTCCAAATTAATTTGTTAAGCTAGGATTGTGTTTCTAGTTAATTTTATAATTCCTATTAGGATTAGAATTACTTTTGAGTAGTATAAATAGGGGACATAGATGATGTACTTGATACACTTCAATTAGATTTATTCAATACAATTATTTGTGAGATTATTCTCTACTTTTGGTTCTTTGAAGAATTCCTAGGTTATTTCTAGTTTTTCTTTGAGATTCAAATTTTGACTTATCATACAACAATACATAGTTGTGTGTGGCGTCTTCTATCGCACTAATCGTCGATTGTACCGAGATTACCGCTTACATATAAGCGAGGGGTCAAGGTGTCGTTGGTGTCCATTCAACGCAGATTTCCAAGGCGAGCAATTGTACCAAGATTACCGTCTACATATAGGCGAGGGGTTAAGGTGTTGCAAGCTATCCACCGTTCAACTTTGCTAGAAACGATCTGGGCGACGACCACCTCACGCAAGCGTGCCGTGGAGTCCATCATGAGAGGACAGCAACAATGAAGCTGGGATTTCCAGCAATTCAAAGTGGGACCTCCACTTCATAGCATTGAAAAAGAAGACCATGATCAGTAGCCCATGAACCAGCCACGTGAGCTGCATAGTACATCTAAAGTACATGAGGGCTAAGAAGTCCATACCGTGATAATCCACTAGCTGTTGCATCACATATGCTGCCCCATATCAGCAGATAAGCCACCGGCAAGAACTCCCGGCGAAACCAACGGAGCAGCACCAAATAACACAGCGATCCGAAAGCAATCAAGCTAAGGAAATCAGTTCAACCAAATTCATTCCAAATCAAATAAACGAACTGAAGGAGCAACGAAAATCGCAACCAATCAAAACCAGCAGATGAGGAGAAGCACAATCAGCCACCCCAAACCGCGCAAACAAACATAACAGTCGGCCATATGCACCGAACTGAAAAACACAGAGCTAAAAACTGGTTCTTTCTACAAGGCCAGTATGGATGGATAGAAGAGAGAGAGGCGACTGCTGCCGCAGAAATCTCGCCGGAAAAATCTCGCCGGAAAGTGGCTCACGCGCCGGCACGTGGAGTCGGCGGTCGGGCGCGTGGGGGCGCGTGCGGTGGTCGGTGGGTCGCCGGAAAGGTCAGCCTTGGTCGCCTGGCTATGGGTAATCCGATTATGACATCAATTTCAGGGTATGTATTTGTTCAAGCTATTTGCCAAGGAATAATAGCTAACAGTGGCTAGCGGAAGGGAAAAGAAAAGGAAAAAAAAATTTCTGGTGAAGGGATCAAGCTCTGATACCATGTTAGAAAGTGAGAGTCTAAGAGTGTTCATGTAATAGAACAAATAAGTATAAGGAATAGGAATAATTCCATTATCTAATATTACTCTCATTCATTGTAATTTATTCATTGATGGTAGCTACATTTATATACAGAAGTTGAGCTAGTGGAGGAGGAAAACATGGATCATGTTTTCCTCAGTGCTAACAACACTCAAGTAACATACACAGCACACACATACACTTAGCTTCTAACAGACTCTAATCTAGAAATGATCAGCCTCACACAGAACCTAACACCTTTAAAGTATCTTCAGTTAATTGTTACATTGTCAGCTTACATACAGCCCAGAAACATGTATAAGAGAAGAACAAACCAGGAAAACTTCATCTCCTGTGGCATACTTTCCAGCATAGTTGTTTAATAGCTTCTCAAGAGCTGTAACAGTTTGCAGAAACTCAGACAAGTCCAATATGCTTGAATTGAAAAAAATCGAATCATATATGTCAGGTAAGAATGAGATCATTATTTACCGAGTAAGATTAAAGTATAAGGTCATGTAAATCTCATATTATTCAAGCTTTACTATGATAAAAGGACAGAGAGTCATAGTTGGACCTTTTACTCTTGTTTCTTAAGTTGCTTGGAGCTTATAGTTTTTTTTTTTTTTTTGGATAAAAGAAAAAATTTTATTAATAGAAAAGAAAGGATACAATACAAGAAATTTTTCTTAAGTTGCTTGAAGCTTATAGTTGAGAGAAGGTGGAAAACTTGTAAGTTGCAGCTCTTTTAAGACAAACTGCTAGATTCCATAATGAATGAAATGTTGGAATTTAAGATTGATTATAGGTCATTTTTCTGTCACCTCTGTTATTTCTTCTTTTGGGATTATTTTTTCTGATGAAATTTGAGAAGTTGGCAGGGAAGTCAGGTGAAAACTTACCTACAAAGCCTTTTCTGATATGAGATTGAACCCAAGGAATCTTCTCATCAGGACTAACTTTTTCACCAATATACTTCTGCAAAAAGAATTCACAAAGTGTGTAAAGCTCAGACAATGACATCATCTGAATAAGCAATGCAAGAAGAATTTGGCACTCACCAGTACAGTTAAGTTATGAAGAGGGTGTATACTTGAGGACACTATATTAGCAGCCTACAAAGTTAATAATAAACATATAGCAGAGTGAGTTCAAGGAATAAAAGCAGGAAATAGAGGAAGGTGGACTTAAAACAAAAAAATAAATAAAGATAAAAAACTATTTCTCTAAGTCTCTGAGTGTGCGTCTATGTGTGTAACTGTGTGTCTGTCTGTGTTCATATACCTCAAAGAGATCTGACAACTGGGGGGAAAAATAATAATAATCACTATATCATTTGATAATATCGGCACTGCTTGAAAACAACTACTGGAAGGTTCTCAGATCAACTGATAACCATGTATAAGCACAATCATGTCATTATCTCAGCATTTAAACCCATGCTACATGGACTCTTCACTTTGCAATTAAACCCATGTCCAACACTCGACACTCGGACAAGGGTATGGGCAAAAAATTGGCAAAATTAAGGAGTACCCGTGTCGGAATCTTCAAAGTACCGTGTCCGACCTGACACTCGTCCGAGTCCATGTAACTTACAACACAATGGGCACAATGGCAACGAGGTATCACGTATAATTCATGAGGCATTTGATTCTACTGCACCACTCATTCTAGAAACAAAGTGATGTAAACATCCAATTATCAGGCTTTTATGGCACGTTATCATAATTTCTGACATACGGACTAATGTCCAATGATGGAAAATTTATAACTGGGAATTTTAGATGTTATTTGCAGGCAATAAAGTTTTATAATATTTCTTATGGAAAATCGGTTTTCAAACAATATGGCGTTGTCTTTATCATCTCTGAACTCATTAGCTTGTTACATACAATTGCAATTCTCTTTCTGGAACACATGTTGTATCCTAACAAGAATTAAGCACAATATGAAACCAAATGCATTTACCTGGTAATTTACTGCCCTTTTTACAAGATCCTTAGGCAAGAATGGATGGTGAGGATACTTCTCGTCTAGATACTATACATCACAAAGCATTCATTGGAATTTGGAAACAATATGGAAAAGCCAATAGTAAAGTAACAGTTATCTTTGTAATTCAGAGGTTGAAGAGGGAGAATTATGCATGACGCACCATTATGATGGCAAAAGAGTCTGCAAGTGTTATGTCACCATCCACCAGTGCCGGCACAAAACCCATAGGATTGATCTTTAAGTACTCTACACTTTAAAAATACAATAAATTTCGAGAAGATATATCAAAAGCAAATATTAACAGATCTTATGGCCATCAAATCTGGCGCCACCCAAAAGGTTCTTCTAGTGTCCATGTGGTTCAAGATTCTATCTCATAACCGAAACTGGAATTTAAGAAAACTAAAACCAATGTGCAATAACTAGCTTCATAAATTCCATGCAAATATTTTATAAGAAACAAATTAAATATACCCTGCAGAACCAATAATATTACCCAAATACATGATCAGGATACATGTGCAAGAAGGACTGAAACCAGGGAACCTGAACAAAAAATTTAGTGAGGTGAATTATTGCAATTGTGGTATTAACAAAGCCATGTGTTAGAAGTTTGCTAAGTAAAAAGGAAAACCTGGCTGAGGCATTACAAGAAACCCAATGTTCATAGTCAACTGCACTAACTGACACAATTACCAACACCTATTTATATACTCTCTTCATGCCAAAATGAGAGAATGCCAATTTAAAAGTGCTAAAAGAACTCAAATTTCAAAAAATTATAAATATCAAAAATAACCTACCCTACTTGCTGAATTTATAATTTAAAAAAAAAACATATTAAATGAAAACTAGTTTAAACTAACTTTTAATTAAGGGAACTATTTTGATCTGATTTTAAGTCTATTCCTAAAAGGTGGGCTCACTTTTGGGGATAAACAAAAATGGAAGGTGGGCTCACTTTTGGGGATAAACAAAAATGGAATGAGTATCTCCCATTATATGTCATGGATAAAGTATATATACAGAAACTTTATCTATTATAAAGAAATTCTAAACTTGCATTTGGGAAAAAAATCCAAAAAAAAAAATATAAATAACCAGAATCATATTATATGAACCCAATAATGTATCTACACATATTATTGACGGAGGGAAAGATGTAAACCAAATCTTACCAGGACTGAGCTGCTCCCCTTTGAGTAAATTAACTGCTCTGTACTCATAATCAATCCCTATTTCCAGTACAGAGTATTCAAAATACTTTACTGGATTAATTTCGGTTAATTTCAACAAAATCAAAGCGACCCAAATCAATCAATCAAGTAAATTCACAAAAACATACAAACCTTTCAAATTGAGAGCAATTCGGACGCGACAAGAAGAAGAACTCCGAAAGTAAGAATAGAGAATTAGCTTCTTCGATTCCTCATCACCACTACTTGCCTGAAATCAATTAAAAAAACAGTTAATTAGGTTTTCAATTGAAATGATTGTGATTCTTTTCGAGAACTTCCATTCCAGAGATAGAGGGGCACCATATTTTCACACTGGAATGGCGATGAAATTGAAAAACTGGGAATTGGATAATTGGACTCTTTTCCAGCGTCGCCGTGTGGGTGTGTGACACTTGGGGATAATTTAGTGGTTTTATGAAGAAGATCTCCGATAGTAAGAAATTATGAATAGACAATAGAGGGTTTTTTTCGTTTTTCTGTTAAACATATCGCGTGGATACGGCTAATGGCATGGGTATCAAATTTTGGGTCTGAAATATGTTTTATAAGAGTTTTATTCGATTAATATTACAATAACACGTTATTTAAGATATTTTTTGAAATAAAAAATTTGAAATTCTTAATATTATTTTAAATATATTATTATTTTTTCAATAGTTTAATAATTTATAGTTATATTTTAAAAAAATAATATTGAGAATGTTTTTTCTTTGAATGTATATCAGAATGTTGTTAGTAATTATTTAATTTTTTTTAAAGAATATTAATGATTTTTTTTAAAGATTAATAATTTTATGACATTAGTTAAAATTAGAAGTAGAATAGAAAGAGAGGACAACTTGGTTTGAGGATAGTTGGTCAAAGGAAAGGGAAGGTATTGATTTCGAATCGTATGACGCGAGAGTCTCAACTACAGTTCCTTTAAGAAGGGTTTTGGTACTTAATTATGAAGATGAATTAAGAGTATATGTATTTAAAATAAAATCGAGGTGTATTAAATAGGTCATGTGACTGGAAAATGACGAAATTACGAAATTATTTATTAAAAAGGTAAAAAGTTTGAGATAAAAATTAAGGGTTCATTTAATAAATATTTCTACTTTCATATTTTTAATTTTATATGTTTCTGCTTTCCTTTATTTTTACAAGTGTATATATAAATTAGGAAATTTTGTTTGGTAATTATGTTCAAACATGCGATTCTATCTTATGTTATATAGAAATGAAGTTCTAAATTTTGTTGTTCATAAAATTTGATTTTTGGACTTAAATAAAGTTAGTATGGCTCTATATATCGTCAAAATTGAAGACGAAAATTTTAGGTGTAATTATGTTGACAGAGCAAATATATATTTAATGACGCATTTGTAGTTGTTCTAGTGACACTTGACACTTTAAATGATAGTTATTGATCTGACAAAATCATTTTTAGGGGAGAGCGCGGTACGGTGTAGTGCGGTTATAAGCATCAACCGCAACCATAATATGTGGTTACTAATATTAACAACCACAACTATGTGGTTACTTGCGGTTACGGTGCGGTGGTGGTGCGGTTGCGGTTGCATAACCACTTTCATATATATATATATATATATATAACAAAATTATAATATATAATTTTTATACTACTAATTCACATCATGAAAATTATTTTCATTTCAACACATACCTATTTAAATTTTTTATGTATAACACAAATAATAAAAAGTTTAATTTACAAATTGCATCTATACATGAATAATATGTAAGGAACTACTATTACATATGTTAAACTAAAAATAAACAAAGTTGTGGACTTTATTATAGAACTAAAGAAATAACAAAGTTCTTAAGATGGAAGTATTAGGAATTTCTCCTTTTTGGTGTGTTTTCTTTCATTTGATAAGTTACCTTTTATAGGCAAAGAAGTGGAACACAAATCCAACAAAGATTATCAAATCATGGATTAGACCAATGGTCTAGTTTATAGCCATTGACTTGAGATGTTTAGGAAATCATATAATATTATAACATTCTCCCTTGATTTCCTAAGATAGAAGATTATGTCCATTAAAAACCTTGCTAAGAAAACTCAATGAGAAAAAAACTTAGCGAAGGAAAAAAGAGTACATATCTCCCCCTCAAAAGGAATTCATTACTCCTTGATGAAGTGTTGTGATAAGTCTTTCAGTCGACGCATTCCGATCTTATTCCGAAATTTTGCAAACGTTGTATTTTGGTAGTGACTTGGTGAATAAGTCGGCTAGATTATCATATGATCAAATTTGATGCACATCTATATCACTCTTCTTTTGCAACTCATGTGTATAGAATAATTTATGTAAAATGTGTTTTGTTCTATCTCCCTTAATGTATCTTACTCTAAGTTGAGCAATGCATGCATCGTTATCCTCATACATAATTGTAGGAATATCTTTGATTGATGGTAATCTGCATGACTCTTGGATATGCTAAATAACTGACCTCAACCAAACACACTCTCTACTTGCTTCATGTATTACGAGAATCTCTGAGTGATTTGTAGATGTAGTTGTCATGGTTTGCTTTGTGGATTTCCAGGATATAGTCGTGTCACAATATGTAAATACATAACTTGTTTGTGATCTCCCATTGTGTGAATCTGATAAATATCCTGCATCAGCATATCCAACTAATCGTGACGTTAAATCTCTTGGATAAAATAATCCAAGATCTATACTTCCACAGAGGTATCTCAAAATGTGTTTGATCTCATCCCAATGCCTCTTAGTCGGAGAAGAACTGTATCTTGCCAATAAGTTAACAGCAAAAGTAATATCGGATCGTGAACAGTTTGCAAGATACAAAAGAGCACCTATTGCACTTAGGTATGGAACTTCAGGTCTAAGAACTTCTTCCCCACTTTCTAGAGGTTCAAATAGATCTTTATCAACTTCTAGAGATCGAACAACTATCGGGGTAGTCAAAGGGTGAGCTTTATCCATGTAAAAATGATTGAGAATCTTTTCAGTATATACGGATTGATGAACAAAAATTCCAGATGCTAAATGCTCCACTTGTATTCCCAAATAGAATTTTGTCTTTTCAAGATCTTTCATTTCAAATTCATCTTTTAAATAAGTAGCAGTTCTTGTAAGTTCTTTAGTAGTACCTACAAAATTCAAATCATCCACATATACAGCAATGATGGTAAATCCACTTTGAGTTTTCTTAATAAAAACACATGGGTATACTTGATTATTTGTATACATGTCTTTTATTAAATAATCTCTAAGTCGATTATATCACATACGACCAGATTGTTTTAACCCATATAATGAGTGTTTCGACTTGATTGAATATATGTGATAGGGCTTTTGTGATTCAACCATTTTTAATCCTTCAGGAATTTCATGTAGATCTCACTGTCAAGTGAGTCATATAGGTATGATGTTACAACATCCATCAGAAGTGTTTCCAAACCTTCCATGGTTGCCATACCTAGTAGAAAGCGAAAAGTGACTCCATCCATTACTAGAGAGTATGTATCCTGATAATCAATACTAGGTCTTTGCGAAAAACGTTGAGTTACAAGTCGAGCTTTGTATCTCACAATTTTATTTTTCTCATTTCGCTTTCGTACAAATACCCAATTGTTTCCAACCGGGATTACGCCCAGTGGTGTTTGGACTACTGGTCCAAATACTTCTCTTTTCAATAATAATTGTAGCTCAGTTTGAATAACATATTTCCATTTTGGTCAATCTTTTCTTTTTCGACATTCTTTCACATTTTGTGGTTCAGGATCCATGTCAGGAATCATAGTAATATCTGATGCAATAGAGAAAGCAAATATAATATATCATCAATCATGACTTTGCTTCGATCCCATATTTTCTCATCATGTACATAATTTATTGAGATCTCTTGGTATTCATCTCTTATCCCTTCGGTGAGATTTTGTACCTCTTCTAGAGGTATTCCTACTTTTGGAATAAGTATTACTTCTGGAGTGGGTATTACCTCTAGGACTCCCTTATTTCCTTTTTGTTTTCTTGGTGCAGTGTCTTTTGCACCAACTGGTCTTCCACGCTTCTGGCGTGGTTTAGATTCTTTTGTTGCCTTATTTGTCAATTCTTTAGGAATTGATATTTCGATAGGTATTTCTATCTTTGTTGGAGTATTCACTGTAGGTGTATGTGACTTTATCACTTTTCTAGCATCATTAAATGCATCTGGCATTTGATTTACAATATTTTGTAAATAAATAATTCTTTGAACTTCAATTTCACATTTTCCTGTGTGAGGATCAAGTGAATTTAATTTTGATGCATTCCATGATATTTCAGAGGGTTTCTTATTTAAAACTTTTCCTCCTCCTAACGGTGGAAATATTAATTCATCAAAATGACAATTTGCATAATGTGCAGTAAAAACATCTCCAGTTAAAGACTCAAGATATCTAATAATAGAAGAAGAATCAAAACTGATGAGGACATGCCTAGCTTGGACAAGGATGAGAGCTATGGAGCGGATCCGGTGCAAATTCCAGTTGGGCTCGTGACGAGGACTCGAGCTAAACGCTTTAAGTAGGAAATTAACGGACTTATTCAAGAAGCTTGGAATGGAAAAGGAGCTAGTTTCAAGACATTAGAGATGGAGTCCAAGTTTTTGAACATGATACAAGTGGTTATGCCAAGCCAAGAAGGAAGAGTTAACCCAAGAAGTTCACCTGACACGCCCCACGTCTGAATTGGCCTAGACACGGCGCGCCCCGCGTCGGACCTGCAGAGTTGTTGGCGCCCCAATGCGCCCTGCGCCAGTCTTTATTTTCCTGGCGCGCCCCGCGCCCGTCCCGCAACACGGAATTCGAGGAATGCATTTTTGAAGATATTATCAGATTTCTTTCCTTATTTTTAGGGATTTATCATATCTATTATAATTCTAAGTTAACTAGGATGTTTGTTAGATGGAAATTACTTTCTCATTAGTTATTTACTAGTATTTCAATTCCTTTAAGAGTTAGGTTTTATGCTACTAGTATAAATAGTTTACATTGAAGATGTAATTGGATGATCAACAATTATTTTGAGTTTTATATAATTGAGAGCTATTCTCTACTTTTGGTTCTTTGAAGGATTTCTAAGTTACTGTTATTAGTTTTTCTTTGAGATTCCTAATTAACTTATCATACAACAAACCATTGTTGTGTGTGGCGTTATTCTACCGCATCATACAATCGTACGAAGATTATCGTTTGTTCATCAACGAGGGTCAAAGTGTTGTTGGTGTTCCATACTACGCGAAATCAATTGTTTGATCGAAATTATCAAGATTCTCGTCTTAAAAATAGACTTTGGGTTAAGGTATCGAGAGAGTTCCATCAAAGTTGCTTACTAGAAACGATCCGGACGATGACCACCACACGCAAGCATGTCGTGGAGTCTATCATTTGGTATCAAAGCTGCGTTTTCTAGATAAGTATTTATCTTTATTTTATTGTTGAATTTGTGGGTTAAAAAAAGTATAGAAAATTTTATTTCAGTTATTTCAGTTTATTCGTAGAATTCATCTTCAATTCCGTACTCGTGGTTGTTGAAAATTCGTATCCACACATATTATATTGTTCGAGATAAGTTGTTTGAGAATTGATTAGTAAAACCGAGAACTTTGCTAGGTAAATTCGAAAAGAACATATTAGAAAGAATATTTAGAGGTAAAAGGCTTAGTTGTGAGATCATTCGAGGGAAAAGCCTACTGAGTAATACACGAGTGAAACATTAATCGAGCGAAACACGTAAGAGAGTGGTGAGAAAAATATTTTGCTACTAACCTCTATTTTGCAGGAAAAATATCTGGTATGAAGGATAAGGGTTTGTTTGGAGAGGGATCTTCAACAAAAGGACAAAGGGAAGGATCTAGTGTGGACTTGGATGTTCTACTACAACAAGTAATTTGGAAGTTAGATCTCTTTGATGATAGATTTGAGAGGATAAAAAGTATTCAACGGGAGCAGTCACAAGTGATCATAGGTTCTCAAAAGAAGGAGAAGGTGCAGAAAAATGAGAATAGGGATAACGAGGAGGATTCCTACGAAGGGAGTTTGACCCAGATATTGGAAGGCGGTTTGAGGCCAGGAATAGGAGACACAGGGATGATAGAGACGATCGGAGGAATCGGGTGGATGATAACTTGGGAAGTATCAAATTGAAGATTCCGTCTTTCCAAGGAAGGAATGACCCTGAGGCTTATCTTGATTGGGAGAAGAAGATAGAATGGGTCTTTGAAGTTCAAAACTACTCCGAGCGCAAGAAAGTACAGTTGGCAGCTACATAATTTACAGATTACCCCGTCACTTGGTGGGATCAATTGAAGACTAGTAGGAAGCGATGTGGACAACAGCCGATTAAGACTTGGACTGAGATGAAAGCAGTTATGAAGAAAATATTTGTACAAGCCACTATCATCGAGATTTGTTCCGGAGTTTACAAACTTTGAAGCAAGGGAGTAGGAGCGTGGAAGACTACTACAAGGAAATGGAGATGCTAATGGCTAGGGCTAATATTGATGAGGATAACGAGGCGACAATGGCTCGATTTTCAACAGGCTTGAATTGGGACATAGCTGATTTGGTGGAGTGTCAACATTACGTGGCCTTGGGGGATATGGTACACATGGCTACCAAGATTAATAAGCAACTTAAGAGGAGAGGTGGCCAACGGTCAATGCCTAACTCCGGTTCGTCATGGAAATCCAATGTTGCTAAGCGAGAGGAAAAGCCAGTTATGAACAAGTCGAAAGTGGAGCTTAAACAGGATGTGACTAATCGGGGAAAACAAGGTAAAAATGAGCAACCTTCTTTTAGTCGTAATCGGGATATTGTTTGTTTTAAATGTCAAGGTAAAGGTCATATTGCAAGTCAGTATCCAAATCAACGGACAATGATATTACATGATAATGGGGAAATGAAAACTGAAGAGGAAGAAAGTGATACTAATTCGATGCCACTGTTAGAGGAAGCAAAAGATAGGGAAGTTGCCATATTTGGGGAAGTCTTGGTTACTCGAAGGGTGCTTAATGCGCAGGTGAAGGAAGAAAGCAGCGAGCAGCGGGAAAATTTATTTCACACTAGGTGCCTTGTGAATGAGAAGATTTACTGTGTCGTGATTGGCGGAGGTAGTTGCACGAATGTGGGAAGTAGGGCTATGGTGGAGAAATTGGGGCTTTCCACAACCAATCATCCTCAATCATATCGATTGCAGTGGCTTAATGACAGTAATGAGATTAAGGTGACTAAACAGGTGATGGTGCCATTTACTATTGGGAGATATGTTGATGAGATTTTGTGCAACGTGGTTCCAATGCAAGCGGGTCACATATTGTTTGGTTGACCGTGGCAATTTGATAGGCGTGTGAAGCATGATGGCTTCACAAATGAATATTCTTTTGTTCACAATAAAAGGAAGGTTACTTTATGTCTTATGTCACCACAACAGGTGCATGAAGATCAAATTGACTTGCAAAAAGATCATGAAAAAAGAAAAGAAAGTGAAGAAAAGAAAAATAATGAGGGAAAAAACAATGAGAGGAAAAATAAGAGAGAAAAAAAAGAGAGAAAAGAAAAGATGAGGCGCGAAAAACAAATATCTACGCAAAAAAGAACGATGCGAGGCGAGCTTTAGATTTGTGGCACCCCCAAATCCAGGTTTCCAAACCTCGAATTCGGTGCTCACGATAATTCGACGACAAACATACTATCTAACTAAATGCGGAATAATAAACATACATTGTTTATCGAATGGAAATAAAGTCTTACAATTCTGGTCCCAAGGTTCTTTAACCTTAACATAAAACGTACTCTTAATACAAATAAGGGTTCACTTAATCAAACCACATTCGGAAATAGCTAGTGCATAGGCACTAACGGGCATCTACTCTTGCACCTTCCCTTTTCCTTTGTCTCCCCTAGACGTTTCTGCCTTAGCTGAAATAAAGATCATGATATAGCAAGGGTAAGCAACTAATTTGCTTAGCAAGTATATACACAAAGAGATATATCATGATAGAAGGAAATTTCGCTTTCAATGTTCAACAACAGTATAAGAGCGTGGAGGAGCATTGAATTAATAAACAACAGTTGAATATTCGAATAATTGAATGACAATTACTGAGAGGTTTGAAATAACCAAGGACGTTTTCCAAGGTTCTCAGCATTTAAACTGGACCTCTTAAAAGTTTTGGTAATCGAGGGGATCAACCTCTCATACCCCGTGATTTATGCATAAACACTTAATAACCAGCATTGATATCATGCCTTAAACAAGTTTATCCTTTTCTCAGCCAAGAGTTCTTACCACAACAATTTAATAAGAACAGCTTTTAAAATACCATTGTCTTAACCAATTTAGACATGCTGGATCTAGCTGATACAAATAGCATAGATCGATCTCATAAACAATTCATACTTGAAAGAACTTTAATTAAATTTACAGTTCAATCATAATAGGATAGGAATTCAATTGCACAATGTGCGAATCTCAATAAATAGTATAGATGTGAATAATCGACAAAAATTATTCACTAACATGCTTCGAAAATAATAACTCGAGTTTGAGTTAGGGAACTTGCAATAATGTAAGAAGTTTAGGGTTAGGAACTTGCCTGTCTGCTCCGCTACAACAATTCTAGCTTTAACTAATTGGCCTTGAAGAACCTAACATTGATAATGTTGATCTATGATCAATTAGTACTGCGTAGTTGTATATCGTTACGCTTACTTATGCTACTTATTCAATCAATTAAACAAATCACATAGCACACATAAGTTAATAAACTATAGTAACTCCTATAAGACACTTAATTGATCTTTAGGTTGATGGTTTAATTAATTAACAATGTTTTCCCTTAAGTGATAAACACTTATTAAACCCTTAAACAATTAATAATAATTGTTCAATTAATTAACATTACCTTTTCCCAAGTGATATTCATTTATTAAACCCTTTAACAATTAATTATAACCGGGTAATTAATGAGTTATTTAAACTCTCTCTATTTTATTAATTCTATCTTTATTTAATTACTATTAAATAGTAATTAATTAATTATCTTTAGTTATTAATAATAGTAATTAATAACTAATTATATTCACTTATTATTTTATTTATTAATTAAATAATAGTAGAATTATAAATTTTAATTGTATTTAATTATTATTTAAGATTAAATAATAATTAATTAGGTTTGTTTATTATTTAAAGTTAATCAAATAATAAATAATTAATTTACAATTTTTTTTTTAATTATCCTTAATCATTATTTAATAATAATTAAACAATAATTAATTTAGTATATATGGAAAATATAATAGCACATCCCAGAAATTAAATTTTATATGACTATTATTTTATTATTATTATTTTATAAAAATAATAATAATAGTAAGGGTTTTTAAGTATTTAATATTTATAAAAACAAGTCTCGATGGCAATTTGGTAAATAAGACGAAATTCGGACGGAGGGGCACAACCGTAATTTCCCCCGCCTGATCGCCCGCCCGCGCATTGCGCGTGAGCCTTCCCTGCCTGGCCAAAACGGCGCCGTTTGGCTGCCGCTGGTTGAAGGAATACGCTGGCGCGCCATGCGCGGCCAGCCCCCTTTTCTAAGACGCGCGCCATGCGCGGCCTGTCTTAGCCCTTATCAAGCAGCAGCCTTCCAGGGGGTTGTTTTTACATTCAATTAATTCTAATACCATCAAGAAAGTTTTAAATCTCCATTATAAATTCTAAAAAAAATCCCCATGGCTAAGAAAAATATTTCTAATATTACAACAAAATATTTATGACTTAAATCAATATTTTTCGTCAATAAGTTTTGTACTCCAATAAATCATTGTATACATGTTTTAGCCCATCAAACCACCTAAACTTGCTACAAATATTTTTAAACTTCAACATATTATTAATAAAACATACTAAACCATTATTTATCATCACCTAGGTTTTAAGATCATGAGTTAAGCATTCTTTTAGAAAAAAAAATATAGATCTAACAAAATAAAACGTAGATCTAGTAAAATAAAACATAGATCTAGCAAAATAAAACATAGATCTAGCAAAATAAAACCTAGATCTATAAATATTTCATTTCTTCCACAACCTCCAACCAATAAGCCATAGAAACCCCAACACAAATAAATGACTACCACTAATAAATGTTAGCCATTTAATATCAACAAGAAAACTAGGGTTTGAGAGAATGAAGATGTATACCTAGAGTTAGTGGCTATTCTCCTCTTCCTTCCAAGTATGATCCGAAAAAGGATATGAACTAGCTAGGTCTCCTTCACTCCTTGGTGACTCAATATATTTTCTTTTGCTCTCAAATGCTTTCCAATGCTCTCAATGCTCTCAACTCTCTTAGGAGATGAATAATAAGGGAGCCAACCCCTATTATCTTTGGTGAGGGCCCTATTTATAGGAAAAATAAAGACCATGGGCAACATAGTCATTAACCATGACTAGGCAAGGGCAATTCGGTCAATTCGTCAATAATAGGAAGTTTCCTAGCAACTTCCTCAAGGGTAATTTAGTCATTTTCCAACCTCCTTCAAGGTTAAAATAGTCTTTTCTCAAAATCTTAATTATCCATTAGTTATTAGCCATTTTCCATTGGTTATTAAACATTGGTTATTATCTTGCCATCATTACATTGGTTAAACACAATGGTTATTATCCCGCCATCATTTCATTGGTTATTAACCACTGGGATATACAGTGGTTATTGCCCCTTCATGATTACCTTGGTTATTAACCACTCTTGGCCATTTTAGTCATTACACACAATTTCCTACACTTGACTCACCTATGGTTATTTCTTAACCATAATTATATCATACCTGCCAACACAAGTATAGACACATCTTATACATCTCCCACCAATTAACCCAAGTTGGTTTAAATAGAACACAACATTAACTCATTAAATTAAATTAGATTTAATTAATAAGGACGTTCAAAATTCACGGGCATTACATCCCTCTCCCCTTATAAAAATTCCGTCCTCGGAATTGCAAAAATAGGGTTACTCAAATAAGAACGGATAATTCGCCTTCATTTTCTCTTCGAGTTCCCACGTAGCTTCTTCGACTGCGTGATTCCTCCAGAGAACTTTGACGGAATGTATGGTCTTGTTTCTCAGCTTCTGTTCCTTCCTATCGAGAATCTGGACAGGAACCTCCTCGTACGATAAGTCCTTCTCGACTTGAATTGGCTCATAGGAAATAACATGCTTGTAGTCTGGCTTATATGGACGTAACACCGATACATGAAACACGTTATGAATGTGCTCAAGCTCAGGGGGTAATGCTACCTCGTACGCCACTTCGCCTATTCTCCTCAATATTTCGAAAGGTCCTATGAACCTAGGGCTCAGCTTGCCCTTCTTCCCAAAGCGGATCTTCCCTTTCCAGGGAGATACCTTCAAAAATACATAGCTGCCAACTTCAAAGTCTCGCTTCTGACGATGTAAGTCGGCATACTTCTTCTGACGATCCTGGGCCGCTACTAACCGCTGCCTTATTACTTTAATGATTTCCACGGTTTGTTGTACCAATTCTGGTCCCAACAATCTCCGTTCACCAACTTCATCCCAACACAACGGCGTTCGACACTTCCTTCCATATAACGCTTCGTACGGTGGCATACCGATGCTAGCATGATAACTATTGTTGTAAGCGAACTCTACCAGGGGCAAGTGATCGTCCCAGCTGCCACCTAAGTCCATCACAACTGCCCGGAGCATATCCTCTAAGGTTTGAATTGTTCGCTCACTCTGACCATCAGTCTGAGGATGATACGCCGTACTCATTCTCAACTGTGTTCCCATTCTTTCCTGCAGACTTCTCCAAAAATTTGACGTGAAGCGCGGATCTCTGTCAGACACAATAGATACTGGCACCCCATGTCGCGATACTATCTCCTTCACATAAAGTTTCGCCAACTGTTCCAATTTGTACCTGATCTTGATCGGTAGAAAGTGGGCAGACTTGGTCAAACGATCTAAGATCACCCAGATGGCGTCTAGACCCTTTTGTGTTGTCGGGAGTCCTACCACAAAATCCATAGTGATGTGCTCCCACTTCCATTCAGGAATCTCTAAGGGTTGCAACAATCCGCTCGGCCGTTGGTGCTCTGCCTTGACCCTCTGACAAGTTAAACACCGGCTGACGAATTCCGCAACTTCCCCTTTCAAATGCGGCCACCAATAATGTTGACGAAGATCTTGATACATCTTGGTACTACCCGGATGTACCGAAAATCTCGTATTATGGGCCTCCTGCAATATTTCTTCCCTTAAGTCTGGTACATAGGGTATCCAGATCCTTCTCTCGAACCTCAGCAGACCTGTGCTGTCAACCTTGAACTTCAACGTTTTTCCTTCCGACAGTTGCTTTTTAATGCCAATGCATTCTTCATCAAATTCTTGGGCCTCCTTTATCTTATCCAGTAGAGTCGGACCCACTGTCACGGTGAACAATTTTTCGTCCGTCTCCATTGGATACTTAACCTCCAGTTCCAGGCGTCCAAAGTCCTTTATCAGCTCTGCCTGAGTTGTAAGCCTCATCAACTTCTCTCTGCCTTTCCTACTCAGGGCATCTGCCACTACATTTGCTTTGCCCGGATGGTACAGAATCTCACAATCGTAATCCTTGATTAATTCTAACCATCGGCGCTGCCTCATATTCAGCTCCTTCTGAGTGAAGATATATTTCAGACTTTTGTGATCTGTATATATCTCGCACTTCTCTCCATATAGGTAGTGCCTCCAAATCTTCAAGGCGAACACTACTGCTGCTAATTCCAGATCATGAGTCGGGTATCCCTTCTCATAGTCCTTCAGCTGGCGTGAAGCGTACGCAATGACCCTGCCGTGCTGCATTAGTACACAACCAAGGCCCTTGTGTGAAGCATCACTGTATACTACAAAACCTCCAGTGTCGTCTGGTAATGCCAACACTGGTGCTTGGCTAAGTCTCTTCTTCAACTCCAAGAAACTCTCCTCGCACTTCTCTGTCCAGACGAACTTTACCGTCTTTCTAGTCAGATTGGTCAACGGTGATGCTATCTTCGAAAAATCTTGGATGAATCTTCGATAGTATCCTGCTAACCCTAGGAAACTTCTGATCTCCGTTGGTGTCTTCGGCTGCTCCCAGTTGATAATGGCTTCCACCTTTGCTGGGTCTACCGAAACACCACTACTGTCAATGACGTGTCCAAGAAACTGCACCCTCTGCAACCAAAATTCACACTTCGAAAACTTTGCGTACAGTTTCTCCCTTCTTAATGCCTCCAGGGCAATCCTTAGATGTTTAGCATGTTCTTCCTCTGACACTGAATACACCAAGATATCATCGATGAATACTACCACGAACTTGTCCAGATACTGCTTGAACACTCTGTTCATCATATCCATGAATGCCACTGGTGCATTTGTCAGGCCAAATGACATAACCAGAAACTCGAAATGTCCATAACGAGTCCTGAATGCCGTCTTCGGGATATCCTCCCGTCTCACCCTTAGTTGATGATAGCCCGTCCTTAAATCGATCTTTGAAAAGTATTTCGCTCCCTTGAGTTGATCAAACAGATCGTCTATTCTGGGTAGCGGATACCTATTCTTAATCGTAACTTTGTTCAACTCACGGTAGTCGATACAAAGCCTCATTGAGCCATCCTTCTTCTTTACGAACAGAACTGGCGCTCCCCATGGTGACACGCTTGGCCTGATATAACCCCTGTCTAACAGTTCCTGCAGTTGAACCATCAGTTCTTTCATCTCTACTGGTGCCATTCGGTAAGGCGCCTTAGATATCGGTGCCGTCCCGGGTACCAAGTCGATTGCAAATTCTATCTCCCTATCCGGTGGCAGTCCCGGAAGTTCATCTGGGAAGACATCAGCGAATTCCCTTACAACGGGTATCTGACTCAGTTCACCCTCGACCCGTCGAGTATTTACCACGTGAGCCAAATAACCTATACAACCCTTCTTAAGCAATCTCTTCGCTTGCATCATCGTCAGACAACAAGATTGCCTCGGCGATTTACTACCGTAGAACACCACCTTCGACTTACCTGGAGTCTGTAGGTGTATGCACTTTTTCTTACAGTCAATGACCGCCCCGTGGCTCGCTAACCAATCCATCCCCAGGATTACATCGAATTCTCCAAGACGAATCGGCAACAAGTCCACGTTAAGCTTAAACCCTCTCACATCAGCACAACAATTCTTATAAATGTAGTTTACGGGGATAATCTCTTTGTTCGCTACTTCTACATTCATCGGGTGTTCTAACAGTTCACTAGGCAAATTAAATCTTTGAGCAAATTCATCAGAAACAAAAGAACATGAAGCACCCGAATCAAATAGCACATAGGCATCTATGTTGTTGATTGGAATAATACCTGACACCACCTCCCTGGATGCCATGGCATCTTGCACTGTCATGTTGAAGGTCCTTGCTGTTGGCTTATTTGGCTGGGCTGGTCCTCCACTGGTTGCTCTCGAATTGTTGCCCCTATTGCCATTTCCGCCATCCATGTTTCTCTTTCGGGGACATTCCTTGCTCCGATGTCCTATCTCTCCGCAATTGAAGCAACCTCCCTTCTTCGCCTTAGGACAATTGGGCGAGATATGCCCTTCTTGTCCACAGGTATAACAGACCATCTTCCCCTTCATACACTCTCCCGAGTGACCCTTTCCGCAATTCCCACATACCGGCCTTTTCTGTTGTATGCTCCCTTGCTGGATTTCAGAATTGCTACCCCCACTGCTCCATTGACGCTTCCTACTGTTGCTGCCACCACCGCTAACATTTACATTTCCTCCTTCTACCTTCTTTTTGTTCCTTTCCCGAGTATATTTCGAAACCGCTTCACTCCCACCTTCAGCAATGAGAGCTTTCTCCAACAAGGTTGAGAATGATGTAATTTGCAAAACCGCTACCTTGCTGTAGATCCACGGTTTTAATCCATTCTCGAACCTCCTGGCCTTCCTCACCTCAGTGTCCACCTGATGTGGGGCGAATCTAGCCAATTCATTGAATTTTGCAGCGTACTCCGACACTGACAAATTTTCTTGCTTCAATTCTAGAAACTTGATCTCCATTTTTGCCTGCGTACTCTCAGGGAAGTAATTCTCGAAAAACAACGTCTTGAAAGCTTCCCACGCCACGACTCCAGTTCCAGCTTTGTTCTGATTAGCTTCCCACCAGAAGTTACCCTCACCTTTCATTAAGTAAGTAGCAAAAACTGTCTTCTGCTCCTCAGCGACTCTAGCGATGACAAAGGCCTTTTCAATCTCCTTTATCCATGACTGGGCCTCTATCGGGTTCGCTGTTCCTCTAAACTCCGGAGGCCCTACTGCCTTGAAGTCTTTAAAATTGGCTAAGTGGTTGCCCGTCTGGTTTCCTGCGGTAGTCGTTTGATTCCGCAGAGCTTCTGCCATCATGTTCACAAAATCTTGCATTGGGTTTGGTGGAGTTTCCTCTACATTGTTAACTGACTCTTCGATCCCATGATTTCGTAGGATTCGTCTGGGCGGCATTATCTATTTAAGCAAACCCTAACACGTTACTCGGGCTTCCTTAAAACATAAATATTTAGCATGTATATAATAATCACATGACTCTTGTGTGGGAGTTTTAGATTACCCAACCTCGGAAATTCTGCTTTCCCGATTAGTGATTTAAGTTACTAAGATACCGATTCAGTCTCACTGAATTAACATAATCATTGCATAAATGGTATATCAAGTAAAATTCTCAAGCACATACCATAATAATGCATCTATATTCATATACCGACTTAAGCGTCTTACACGTTTATCACAGGCATATTGTCATAATTGCTACCATCCCATTTAATATAACAAAAGGTGGGATTCACTTAAACCATTCTTTCCTACCTACATAATTGGGAAGTACATCCTACATACGAACTACCTCGCACCTTGCTGAGGTTAATACAACTCTAGTAAACCAAATGGTAGTACCAATAACACTGATCAAGGCATAACCACCCACTTCCAACTATCCTCTAGGGGACACAAGGTGAATGCAACTCACGCTTGCTCTCGCTACTGGAGGGCAGATTCATCCATCTAGCGTCGAACTGCATCCAGACAATGTTTAAGGCTCGCTCCAATTCAACTATCTTCGCATCCTTAGCCTTTACCTCATCCTTCAATTGTCCTAACTGCAGCTCCCTTAGCAGCAGCCTCCCTCGCAACTCGGCTAACTCAGCCTGGGCCTGGTAAGCAGCGTCCTGGTACTGCTGTTCAGAAATCTGGTGGATGTGGTTTTGCGCCTCTAATTGTTTAGCCTTTACCTCTAGCTCGGCGTTCCTTGCCAGCAGGTTTCCTATCACCTTAGGCTCTATGGGCTCCTGGTTAACTGAAAGGCTATCTTGACACTCGTCCGACATCCTACAAACACCACACAAATAAATCAACATCAGTACCACAATAAAATATATTCATTGATGAAATGAAATGATATTTTATTCGGTACGACTAGAACTCTATGAATCTACCCGACCCATCACCTTCATACTCTATGTGAGTTTTCGACTAAGGTTATATCCTAGGTTTCTTGTTCCTAACGTTCATAACCTACAGCTCTGATACCAACCTGTGGCACCCCCAAATCCAGGTTTCCAAACCTCGAATTCGGTGCTCACGATAATTCGACGACAAACATACTATCTAACTAAATGCGGAATAATAAACATACATTGTTTATCGAATGGAAATAAAGTCTTACAATTCTGGTCCCAAGGTTCTTTAACCTTAACATAAAACGTACTCTTAATACAAATAAGGGTTCACTTAATCAAACCACATTCGGAAATAGCTAGTGCATAGGCACTAACGGGCATCTACTCTTGCACCTTCCCTTTTCCTTTGTCTCCCCTAGACGTTTCTGCCTTAGCTGAAATAAAGATCATGATATAGCAAGGGTAAGCAACTAATTTGCTTAGCAAGTATATACACAAAGAGATATATCATGATAGAAGGAAATTTCGCTTTCAATGTTCAACAACAGTATAAGAGCGTGGAGGAGCATTGAATTAATAAACAACAGTTGAATATTCGAATAATTGAATGACAATTACTGAGAGGTTTGAAATAACCAAGGACGTTTTCCAAGGTTCTCAGCATTTAAACTGGACCTCTTAAAAGTTTTGGTAATCGAGGGGATCAACCTCTCATACCCCGTGATTTATGCATAAACACTTAATAACCAGCATTGATATCATGCCTTAAACAAGTTTATCCTTTTCTCAGCCAAGAGTTCTTACCACAACAATTTAATAAGAACAGCTTTTAAAATACCATTGTCTTAACCAATTTAGACATGCTGGATCTAGCTGATACAAATAGCATAGATCGATCTCATAAACAATTCATACTTGAAAGAACTTTAATTAAATTTACAGTTCAATCATAATAGGATAGGAATTCAATTGCACAATGTGCGAATCTCAATAAATAGTATAGATGTGAATAATCGACAAAAATTATTCACTAACATGCTTCGAAAATAATAACTCGAGTTTGAGTTAGGGAACTTGCAATAATGTAAGAAGTTTAGGGTTAGGAACTTGCCTGTCTGCTCCGCTACAACAATTCTAGCTTTAACTAATTGGCCTTGAAGAACCTAACATTGATAATGTTGATCTATGATCAATTAGTACTCTGCGTAGTTGTATATCGTTACGCTTACTTATGCTACTTATTCAATCAATTAAACAAATCACATAGCACACATAAGTTAATAAACTATAGTAACTCCTATAAGACACTTAATTGATCTTTAGGTTGATGGTTTAATTAATTAACAATGTTTTCCCTTAAGTGATAAACACTTATTAAACCCTTAAACAATTAATAATAATTGTTCAATTAATTAACATTACCTTTTCCCAAGTGATATTCATTTATTAAACCCTTTAACAATTAATTATAACCGGGTAATTAATGAGTTATTTAAACTCTCTCTATTTTATTAATTCTATCTTTATTTAATTACTATTAAATAGTAATTAATTAATTATCTTTAGTTATTAATAATAGTAATTAATAACTAATTATATTCACTTATTATTTAATTTATTAATTAAATAATAGTCGAATTATAAATTTTAATTGTCTTTAATTATTATTTAAGATTAAATAATAATTAATTAGGTTTGTTTATTATTTAAAGTTAATCAAATAATAAATAATTAATTTACAATTTTTTTTAATTATCCTTAATCATTATTTAATAATAATTAAACAATAATTAATTTAGTATATATGGAAAATATAATAGCACATCCCAGAAATTAAATTTTATATGACTATTATTTTATTATTATTATTTTATAAAAATAATAATAATAGTAAGGGTTTTAAGTATTTAATATTTATAAAAACAAGTCTCGATGGCAATTTGGTAAATAAGACGAAATTCGGACGGAGGGGCACAACCGTAATTTCCCCCGCCTGATCGCCCGCCCGCGCATTGCGCGTGAGCCTTCCCTGCCTGGCCAAAACGGCGCCGTTTGGCTGCCGCTGGTTGAAGGAATACGCTGGCGCGCCATGCGCGGCCAGCCCCCTTTTCTAAGACGCGCGCCATGCGCGGCCTGTCTTAGCCCTTATCAAGCAGCAGCCTTCCAGGGGGTTGTTTTTACATTCAATTAATTCTAATACCATCAAGAAAGTTTTAAATCTCCATTATAAATTCTAAAAAAAATCCCCATGGCTAAGAAAAATATTTCTAATATTACAACAAAATATTTATGACTTAAATCAATATTTTTCGTCAATAAGTTTTGTACTCTAATAAATCATTGTATACATGTTTTAGCCCATCAAACCACCTAAACTTGCTACAAATATTTTTAAACTTCAACATATTATTAATAAAACATACTAAACCATTATTTATCATCACCTAGGTTTTAAGATCATGAGTTAAGCATTCTTTTAGAAAAAAAAATATATATCTAACAAAATAAAACGTAGATCTAGTAAAATAAAACATAGATCTAGCAAAATAAAACATAGATCTAGCAAAATAAAACATAGATCTAGCAAAATAAAACATAGATCTAGCAAAATAAAACCTAGATCTATAAATATTTCATTTCTTCCACAACCTCCAACCAATAAGCCATAGAAACCCCAACACAAATAAATGACTACCACTAATAAATGTTAGCCATTTAATATCAACAAGAAAACTAGGGTTTGAGAGAATGAAGATGTATACCTAGAGTTAGTGGCTATTCTCCTCTTCCTTCCAAGTATGATCCGAAAAAGGATATGAACTAGCTAGGTCTCCTTCACTCCTTGGTGACTCAATATATTTTCTTTTGCTCTCAAATGCTTTCCAATGCTCTCAATGCTCTCAACTCTCTTAGGAGATGAATAATAAGGGAGCCAACCCCTATTATCTTTGGTGAGGGCCCTATTTATAGGAAAAATAAAGACCATGGGCAACATAGTCATTAACCATGACTAGGCAAGGGCAATTCGGTCAATTCGTCAATAATAGGAAGTTTCCTAGCAACTTCCTCAAGGGTAATTTAGTCATTTTTCAACCTCCTTCAAGGTTAAAATAGTCTTTTCTCAAAATCTTAATTATCCATTAGTTATTAGCCATTTTCCATTGGTTATTAAACATTGGTTATTATCTTGCCATCATTACATTGGTTAAACACAATGGTTATTATCCCGCCATCATTTCATTGGTTATTAACCACTGGGATATACAGTGGTTATTGCCCCTTCATGATTACCTTGGTTATTAACCACTCTTGGCCATTTTAGTCATTACACACAATTTCCTACACTTGACTCACCTATGGTTATTTCTTAACCATAATTATATCATACCTGCCAACACAAGTATAGACACATCTTATACATCTCCCACCAATTAACCCAAGTTGGTTTAAATAGAACACAACATTAACTCATTAAATTAAATTAGATTTAATTAATAAGGACGTTCAAAATTCACGGGCATTACAGCTAAACAGTCGATGATTATACTTCGGTATAAAGAAGCACTTTTGAATACTAATGCTAATGATTCTTCTTTGCCTAGTGTTGTTTCATCTCTTTTACAGGATTACGCGGATGTCTTTCCCGATGAGCTTCCATAAGGATTACCACCTATTCGGGGAATAGAGCATCAGATTGATTTCGTACCCGGTGCTACCATTCCAAACCGTCCAGCCTATCGGAGTAATCCCGAGGAGACAAAAGAGTTACAACGACAAGTGGATGAGCTAATGGAGAAAGGGTTCGTGAGGGAAAGCATGAGTCCGTGTGCAGTTTCAGTGATTTTAGTGCCAAAGAAGGATGGGAAATGGCGGATGTGTATCGATTGTCGAGTGGTAAATAATATTACGGTAAAGTATCGGCATCCCATTCCTCATTTAGATGACATGTTAGATGAATTGCATGGGTCATGTATATTTTCTAAAATTGATTTAAAAAGTGGGTATCATCAAATTAGAATGCATGAGGGTGATGAATGGAAAACTGCGTTCAAAACAAAATATGGTTTATATGAGTAGTTAGTGTTACCTTTTCGTTTAACTAATGCACCTAGTACTTTTATGAGATTGATGAATCATGTTTTGCGTTCATTCATTGGTAAATTTATTGTTGTGTATTTTGATGATATCTTGATATATAGCAAAAACTTGGGACAACATGCATTGCATTTAAAATCTGTTTTAGATGTTCTTAGGAAAGAAAAGTTGTTTGCTAACATGGATAAGTGCACATTTTGTACGGATAGAGTTGTGTTCCTTGGCTTTGTTGTTAGTTCACAGGGAGTACAGGTTGATGAGGAAAAGATACGTGCAATCCGTGAATGGCCGAGTCCGACAAATGTGAGTCTCAAGTTCGTAGTTTTCATGGACTCGCGAGTTTCTACCGACGTTTTGTATGGAATTTTAGCGATGACACCGCACCATTGACGGAAGTGATCAAGAAGAGTGTAGGTTTTAAGTGGGGTGATGAACAGGTAAAGACATTTAACTTAATTAAAGAAAAATTGACTAATGCTCCTTTGCTTGTTTTACCTAACTTTGCTAAAACTTTTGAAATTGAGTATGATGCTTCAGGTTTGGGGATTAGAGCTGTGTTGATGCAGGAAGAAAAACCAATGGCTTATTTTAGCGATAAGTTGAGTGGGGCAGCATTGAACTATCCTACCTACGACAAAGAGTTGTATACATTGGTTCGAGCATTGGAAACATGGCAACATTACCTATGGCATAAGGAGTTCGTGATTCACACCGATCATGAATCATTGAAGTACTTGAAGGGTCAACACAAATTGAACAAGAGACATGCGCGATGGATGGAGTTCATCGAGACATTTCCGCACGTCATCCGATACAAACAAGGTAAGGAAAATGTTGTTGCTGATGCTCTTTCGAGAAGGTACGTGTTGTTAAATACTCTTGATACAAAATTGCTTGGTTTTGAATGAATTAAAGAGTTGTATGTTAATGACCTTGATTTTTGTGAAGAGTTTAAATCATGTGAAAAGAATATTGTTGGTAAATACTTTAAAGTTGATGGTTTTCTGTTTCGAGAAAATAAGTTATGTATACCTGCATGTTCTTTACGTGAGTTGTTGATTAGGGAGTCACATAGGGGAGGTCTAATGAGTCATTTTGGTGTTGAAAAAACTTTATCTGTTTTAAAAGAACATTTTTATTGGCCTCATGTGAAACGAGATGTGAAAAGAATTTGTGATAAATGCATTACTTGTAAAGAGTCTAAGTCTCGTGTTCAACCTCATGGATTGTATATACCATTGCCTATACCTAATGAACCTTGGGTTGATATATCTATGGATTTTGTGTTGGGTTTACCTAGGTTTAAGCATGGTCATGATTCGATATTTGTGGTCGTGGATAGATTTTCAAAAATGACACATTTTATTCCATGTCACAAAACTAATGACGCTTCCCATATAGCTGATTTGTTCTTTAGGAAAATTGTTAGATTACATGGTATGCCTAGAACAATTGTTTCTGATAGAGATACTAAGTTCTTGAGTTATTTTTGGAAGACCTTGTGGTGTAAGTTAGGTACTAAATTGTTATTTTCTACTACTTGTCACCCATAAACTGATGGTCAAAAAGAAGTAGTTAATAGAACTTTATCTGCATTGTTAAGGCTATTATAAAAAAGAATATTAAAGTTTGGGAAGAGTGTCTACCGCATGTTAAGTTTGCATATAGTCGATCTATTCATTCTGCTACACAATTTTCACTATTTGAAATTGTTTATGGTTTTAATCCTTTGACACCGTTGGGTTTATTGCCATTACCTATTTTTGAGTTTACTAACATGAATGGGAAGAAAAAGGCTGAATTTGTTAAGCAGATACATGAAAAAGCAAGGCTTAATATCGAGAGGAGGATGGGACAATATGTTAAACAAGCCAACAAGGGCCGACGTTTGTTCTTGTGAGTCCCATATTTGGAGCAAAATATTATACAGAGTCAGGGTTCGAAATTAGAGGGGGAAACAGGGGAATTAACCGGCGAATGTCCAGCTGGGTTGCATACTTCGGAAGGAGAAGGAAGGCAGCCAACCGCACAAAATCAAGGTATTAAGCGACTGTGATGAATTGTTAAATTTCTGTAATAGTTGGTTTGAAAATCAGACAGTGTATTATAGCTTTTGGATTTAAAACCCTGGTTTGTTTAGAGCGGGATATGGTTTGTGTAGTCGCCAATTGTGTTACTGTATGTAGATTTTTGGTTGTTCTGTGTTGGGCCAATTGATTCAGAATCTGGTGTTTAATTGTGTGAACGCATTGGGTATTTTATTCTGGGTATTGTATTGAATATGTCTTTGTATTGGGATTTAATTTGGGATATTGCTTTGGTTTGAAAACTCAGAACATTGTATTATAGATTTTGGGTCTAAAATCTGGTAATGAGTTGTTAATCTCCTTGTTTGGTTTGATTTGGAAACCTGGTAATGTGATTAGTTCATTTTCTTTCTCCTTTGAATGGGATTGTGCTGTTCCCCTGTTTTGGGACTGTACTATTGTGAGATTTATACATGTAGTAGCATTTCATTGTGTTGGTTCCCTCAGTTAAGAGACTGGTATTAGATTACCTTGTCTGGGTTAGTTTTAATGTGGGAAATCAGTATTGTGTTGTTCTTGTTGGGCTGCAATGAGCTTGAAAGGTTATTGCAGGAACTGTGATGTTCAGTGGTGTTAGGCAATAAGTTAGTCATTTTCCAAATTGGTTGTAATTCATTGGATTATTCAAGCAAAAATAATTAACAAATGAAGTCTAATTGTTGCCTAAATTGTTAAATTAACTATGCTAGTAATAGCTAAATTATTAGTTAACTAGTTTAAGTTAAAATGCTCTTGTAATTATCTAGCTATTAAAACCAATAAATAAAATTTATTACTAGTTATCAAGAAATACAAAGTACTAAATATTTGATTATTATTTAATAATAATGATTAAATATGAATAAAGTTAATAAAATAATTATTTATTATTTATTAATAAATAATAAATAATAAATAAATATAAATAAAGTTAATAATTTAATCATTTATTATTTATCCTTAAATAATAAATAAAGCTAATAAATATTTGATTATTGTTTAACTACTATTAAATAATAACCGAGTATGGATAAAATCAATAGATTAATTACTTATTATTTATCCTTAAATAATAAATGAATAGTTGATTTTTTTTGCTTAAATAATAATCAACTATGAATTAAGTTAATAATTTGATTATTTGTCAATAAGTGATAAATAAAGATAACAAATATTCAATGAAATAAATTATTTATTATTTATCAACAAATAATAAATAAAGGTAATAAATATTTAATTATTATTTAATCTTAAATAATAATTAAGTATAAGTAAAGTTAATAGATAATTACTTATTATTTATCAATAAATAATAAATAAAGATAATAAATATTTAATTGTTATTCAATTAATATTTGATAATAATTAAGTATGACTAAAGGTAATGAAATAATTATTATCGTAATAAATAAGGATTGTTAAACCATGTTCAGGGACAGATAAGGGTAATAAATCCGGGAAACCAAAGAATAAGTAATCATGATTAGCTACCATCAATTTAATAGCTAAAGATTTTTAATTTCTGTTTAGCTAATGTTAAATAGTAATTAAATATAGATGGTGAATTTTACCTGTTGAGTAAAAGGTATAGTGAGAGGTGCCAATATACAACTGTTAATTGATAAATCGACTTTACCCAATGATAGGTCACTCGAGATCAATTAATTAAAGCTAAGTTTATCTGTAGCTGAGCAAACAGGCAAGTTCCCTAACTTCATTCTTTCAGTATATTGAATGAAAGTTCTTCCTTACTCAACTTTTACATTGAGCACTATTTCTAAACCTTATGCATTATTTTTAATTCGTGCAAAAGGTATATATTATTGCAAGTTATTCTTTAAGCTTGAATCTTATCTCCAAGCCTGCTTTAAGTGGTCTAATTACTGTTAAAATTATTCCACATCTTTGTATTTATTGACATTCGCACTTGTGCATTTGAACTTGTATAATTATCTTAAGTTCTGAAATTCACGAACTATTCATGATTAAGTCTGAACCCTTGTCTCGGTCAGGCACGTATATAAGAATTTATAAAAGCTATCTGAACCAATCAATGGTAAGGATTCTTAGACTGAATGAACACCCCTTTTATTATAGGGGAGTACCCCAGGTACCGTATATAAGGTACCAATAGCAGAGTTAAATGTTATGCATACACATAGCGTACGCGAGGCTAATCCCCTCAAGTACTTATTCTGTAGCCAGTAACCAGAGGGTCAACCAGCTATTGACTCCTTTGGAAGTTATTGTTTAAAGTCTACTTGACTATCAATTGTTTTAAAAGCATTTATTGTCCTTGCTTCTGATAATTGTTGAATTCTCTTTCTATATTCCATTCATCATGATATATCCTTATTGTTGTACTTTAAACTTGCTGAGCAAACTCGTTGCTCATTCTTGCTATATCATGACTTTATTGCAGCTAAACCCGAGACGTCAGGGAAGAACAAAGGAAAAGAAAAGATGAAGTAATAGACTTCACGTAGCAGATTTTAAATTTACGTATAGTAATTGCTGTTAATGTAATTTAAACCCTAACTTTTATTTAGGGTATGGATTTGTGTACGTGTTTAAGGTTTTTGTATTCTGGGACTAGTAACACCTTTGTAATGAACAACGTATGTTTATTATATTCCGCATTTTAGTTACTATATGTTGTTAGAGGTGAATGTTGTATTGGATCGTGATGACCGGATCCGGGTATTTAGAGACCCGAATTTGGGGGCGTCACAGAATCTCCATTGAGCATTTTGTTCCTTATGTACATACACAAAATGGCTTAGCTGGATCTTTAATAAAAGACTACAACTAATTGCACGTCCATTAATATTAAGGGTTAACTTACCTACCTTAGTTATGTCCCAATTCAAGCCTGCTGAAAATCGAGCCATTGTCGCCTCGCTATCCTCATCAATATTAGCCCTAGCCATTAGCATCTCCATTTCCTTGTAGTAGTCCTCCACGCTCCTACTCCCTTGCTTCAAAGTCTGTAAACTCTGGAATAAATCACGATGATAGTGGCTTGGTACAAATCTTTTCTTTATAACTGCTTTCATCTCAGTCCAAGTCTCAATCGGCCGCTCTCCACATCGCCTCCTACTAGTCTTTAATTGATCCCACCAAGTGACGGCGTAATCTATAAATTCTGTAGCTGCCAACTGTACTTTCTTGCGCTCAGAGTAGTTTTGAACTTCAAAGACCCATTCTATCTTCTTCTCCCAATCAAGATAAACCTCAGGATCACTCCTTCCTTGGAAAGACGGAATCTTCAATTTGATACTTCCCAAGTTATCATCCTCCCGATTCCTCCGATCGTCTTTATCATCCCTGTGTCTCCTATTCCTGGCCTCAAACCGCCTTCCAATATCCTCCTCGTTATCCTTATTCTCATTTTTCTGCACCTTCTCGTTCTTTTGAGAATCTATGATCACTTGTGACTGCTCCCTTTGAATACTATCTATCCTCTCAAATCTATCATCAAAGAGATCTAACTTCCGAATTACTTGTTGTAGTAGAACATCCAAGTCCACACTAGATCCTTCCCTTTGTCCTTTTGTTGAAGATCCCTCTCTAAACAAACCCTTATCCTTCATACCAGACATTTTTTCTACAAAACAGAGGTTAGTAGCAAAATGTTTTCCTCACCACTCCCTTATGTATTTCGCTCGATTAATGTTTTGCTCGTGTATTACTCAGTAGGCTTTTCCCTCGAATGATCTCACAACTAAGCCTTTTACCTCTAAATATTCTCTCTAATAGGTTCTTTTCGAATTTACCTAGCAAAGTTCTCGATTTTACTAATCAATTCTCAAATAACTTATCTCGAACAATATAATATGTGTGGATACGAATTTTTCACAATCACGAGTACGAAATTGAAGATGAATTCTACGAACAAATTGAAATAACTGAAATAAAAGTTTCTATACTTTTTTTAACCCACAAATTCAACAATAAAATAAAGATAAACACTTAGCTAGAAAAGGCAGCTTTGATACCAAATAATAGACTCCACGACACGCTTGCGTGAGGTGCTCGTCACCCGGATCGTTTCTAGTAAGCAACTTTGATGGAACTCTCTCGATACCTTAACCCAACGTCTATTTTTGAGACGAAAATCTTGATAATTTCGATCAAGCAATTGATTTCGCGTAGTATGGAACACCAACAACACTTGGACCCTCGTTAATGAACAAATGATAATCTTCGTACGATTGTATGATGCAGTAGAATAACGCCACACATAACTATGGTTTGTTGTATGATAAGTTAATTAGGAATCTCAAAGAAAAACTAAGAAAAATAACTTAGAAATCCTTCAAAGAACCAAAAGTAGAGAATAGCTCTCAATTGTATAAAACTCAGAATAATTGTTGATCATCCAATTATATCTTCAATGTAAACTATTTATACTAGTAGCATAAAACCTAACTCTTAAAGGAATTAAAATACTAGTAAATAACTAATTAGAAAGTAATTTCCATCTAACAAACATCCTAGTCAACTTAGAATTATGATAGATATAATAAATCCCTAAAAATAAGGAAAGAAATCTAATAAAATCTTCAAAAATGCGTTCCTCGAATTCCGTGCCGCAGGACGGGCGCGGGGCACGCTGGGGTGCCAGCAACTCTGCAGGTCCAGCGCGGGGCGCGCCGTGTCTAAGCCAATTCAGGCGCGGGGCGCGCTGGGTGAACTTCTTGGGCTAACTCTTCCTTCTTAGCTTAGCATAACCACTTGTATCATGTTCAAAAACTTGGACTCCAACTCTAATATCTTCAAACTCGCTCCTTTACCATTCCAAGCTTCTTGAATAAGTTTGTTAAGTCCCTCTTTAAAGCGTTTAGCTCGAGCCCTCATCACGGGCCCAACTGGAACTTGCACCGGATCCGCTCCATAGCTCTCATCCTTGTCCAAGCTAGGCATATCCTCATCAATCCTCTCCTCTTGAAAAGGATTTGTCCTCAAATCATCACCTACATCAAACGGACTTAGATCAGTAACGTTAAATGTGGCACTAACATTATACTCACCCGGTAAATCCAATTTATAAGCATTGTCGTTAATCCGTTCAAGGACTTGAAATGGACCATCTCCTCTTAAAAGAGAATTGACAGCTTTGGGGGATTTAGGGCTTCAATTTATAGAGGGATTTTTACACTACTTATTTGGACAATACCCTTAATGGCTGGTCAATGACCGACGGTAAGGAGAGGGGTGGCCGCCGATTGTACCTATCAAGTCTGCTGTCGACGTTGGGAGCCCTCGAGCCATGCACGCTGTCACTGGTCGCGTCGCCGGATTTCTGGGACCGTTGGTCCTTGCCGCTTGTTGCTCGGTCGCTCGTGGCTCTCTTCCTTTCCCCGCTGGTTGACCCAGGGTGTCGCCGGCGCCTTCTTCTTCCCGTCTCTTGTTCGCCTGACTGATTGATTAAGGAATTGGGGTTGCTAGGTTCGGCTGACTGAGATTCTAGGGCTGATAGGTCTGATTTCTCTTCTCTCTCGCTCCGTTGTTTCCCCCCAATTTTCTCCCGTCTCTGTTGCTATCTGGTTTAGGCTGGAATCCCCAATTGAAATGCCAGCCAATTTGTTTCCCCCAAATTACTTGGATTTAACCCAATTGCAATTGGGTACGACCCGACTGGTAAAGAAAACAAGGAATGGGCTTGACTTGGGCCGGTTGAAACAAATGGAGAATCAGCCCAATTAGGAAAATAAAAGGGTATTGGGCTCAGCTTAACAAGGTGGAAATTGGGCCAGTCCAATTTAATTTATCCACATTGCATTTCTAATATTTTAAATTTAACAGCTAAACCCATTAATTATTCATTTAACATATTTAATATAACCATAATTCTTTATTTGAATTATTTAAATCCGATAATGATAAATTTATTTATTAATTTCCCAATTTCTTGTAAATAAATTCTTAGGGTTAACTCACTAATTATTTAACCCATCAGTGAGTCCCTTTAATGCACATAAAAATTATTTGGACCATATAGTTATCTAATTAAATAAAGATTCTTACATGGATCCAATTTAAATTCACAATTTATATATAAAATGAATTTATTTATTAAAATAAATTTGATACAATGTTTAAAATTTTCTGGTCCTTACATCCTCTCCCCCTTATAAAAATTCCGTCCTCGGAATTTCGATCTAAGGTTAGTCGAATAACTGAGGGTAACTTGCTCTCATCTTCTCTTCGAGCTCCCACGTGGCTTCTTCCACCGCGTGATTTCTCCAGAGAACCTTCACCGAGTGAATGATTTTATTCCTCAGCTTCTGCTCTTTCCTATCCAGTATTTGAACAGGAATCTCCTCGTACGATAAATCCCTTTCGACTTGAATTGGTTCATAGGAGATGCCATGTTTGTAGTCTGGCTTATACGGACGCAACACTGATACGTGAAACACGTTGTGAATGTGCTCAAGTTCAGGAGGTAATGCTACCTCATATGCCACTTCGCCGATCCGCCTCAAAATTTCGAACGGTCCTATGAACCTAGGGCTCAATTTGCCCTTCTTCCCAAAACGGATCTTCCCTTTCTAGGGGGATACTTTCAGAAACACAAAATTTCCGACCTCAAAGTCTCGTTTCTGACGATGTAAGTCAGCATACTTCTTTTGGCGATCCTGGGCTGCCACTAACCGTTGTCTTATTACTTTAATGATCTCCACAGTTTGTTGTACCAATTCTGGTCCCAACAATCTCCGTTCACCAACTTCATCCTAGCACAACGGTGTTCGACACTTTCTTCCGTATAATGCTTCGTACGGTGGCATTCCGATACTAGCATGGTAACTATTGTTGTAGGCAAACTCTACCAGGAGCAAGTGATCGTCCCAGCTGCCACCTAGGTCCATCACAACTGCCCGGAGCATATCCTCCAGGGTCTGAATTGTTCGCTCACTCTGACCATCAGTCTGAGGATGATACGCTGTACTCATTCTCAACTGTGTTCCTAGTCTCTCCTGTAGACTTCTCCAAAAATTTGACGTGAAGCGCGGATCTCTGTCAGACACAATAGAAACCGGCACCCCATGTCGCGATACTATCTCCTTTACGTAGAGTTTCGCCAATTGCTCCAATTTGTACCTGATCTTGATCGGTAGAAAATGGGCAGACTTGGTCAAACGATCTACGATCACCCAGATGGCGTCTAGGCCCTTTTGTGTAGTTGGAAGTCCTACCACAAAATCCATTGTGATGTGCTCCCACTTCCATTCTGAAATTTCTAAGGGTTGCAACAATCCGCTCGGTCGCTGGTGCTCTACCTTAATCCTCTGGCAAGTTAAACACCGGCTGACGAATTCTGCAACTTCCCCTTTCAAATGCGGCCACCAATAATGTTGACGAAGATCTTGATACATCTTGGTGCTACCCGGATGTACCGAAAATCTTGTATTATGGGCCTCCTGCAAAATCTCTTCCCTTAAGTCTGGTACGTAGGGTATCCAGATTCTCCCCTCAAATCTCAGCAATCCTGTGCTGTCAACCTTGAACTTTGACGTTTTTCCCTCCGACAGTTGTTTCTTAATAACAAGGCACTCTTCATCAAATTCTTGAGCCTCCTGTATCTTATCCAGTAGATTCGGACCTACCGTCACGACGAACACTTTTTCGTCCACCTCCATCGGGTACTTAACTTCCAGCTCCAGACGTTCAAGGTCCCTTACCAACTCCTCTTGAACTGTCAGCTGCATCAGTTTCACCTTGCCCTTTCTACTTAAAGCATCAGCCACTACATTCGATTTGCCTGGATGGTACAAAATTTCACAGTCATAGGCCTTGATCAATTCTAACCATCGGTGCTGCCTCATGTTCAGCTCCTTTTAAGTGAAGATATATTTCAGACTTTTGTGATCTGTATATATCTCGCACTTTTCCCCGTATAGGTAGTGCCTCCAAATCTTCAAGGCAAAAACTACCGCTGCTAATTCCAGGTCATGAGTCGGGTAACCCTTCTCATAATCCTTCAGCTGACGTGATGCGTACGCAACAACCTTGCCATGCTGCATTAACACACAACCAAGACCCTTGTGTGATGCATCGCTATATACTACGAAACCCCCAGTGTTGTCCGGTAAGGTTAACACTGGTGCTTGGCTGAGTCTCTTTTTCAACTCCATGAAACTTTCCTCACATTTCTCCGACCAAACAAACTTAACTGTTTTCCTGGTGAGGTTAGTCAATGGTGATGCTATCTTTGAAAAATCTTGTATGAATCTTCGATAGTATCCCACTAATCCCAAGAAACTCCGGATTTCTGTGGGTGTCTTCGGTTGCTCCCAGTTGATAACGGCTTCTACTTTCGCTGGGTCCACCAAAACACCATTCTTGTCGATGACATGACCTAGAAACTGTACCCTCTGCAACCAAAACTCACACTTAGAAAACTTTGCATACAATTTCTCCTTCCTGAGAGCTTCCAATACAATCTTCAAATGTTCAGCATGTTCCTCCTCCGTCCCTGAATACACCAGAATGTCATCGATGAACACGACTACGAACTTGTCCAAGTACTGTTTGAATACTCTCTTCATCATATCCATAAATGCTGCTGGTGTATTCGTCAATCCAAAAGACATTACCAGAAACTCGAAGTGCCCATAACGAGTCCTGAATGCAGTCTTTGGAATATCTTCATGCCTCACCTTCAGCTGATGATAGCCTGTTCTTAGGTCGATTTTTGAAAAGTACTTTGCTCCCTTAAGCTGATCAAATAAATCGTGAATCCTAGGAAGCGGATACCTATTCTTAATCGTAACTTTGTTCAACTCCCGGTAGTCGATACATAGTCTCATCGAACCATCTTTCTTCTTTACAAACAGAACTGGTGCTCCCCATGGGGACACACTCGATCTGATGTAACCCTTGTCTAACAGTTCCTGCAGTTGAATCATCAACTCTTTCATTTCTACAGGTGCCATCCGATACGACGGCTTCGATATTGGTGCGGTTCCCGGTACCAAATCGATTACGAACTCAATCTCCCTGTCCGGCGGCAGTCCCGGAAGTTCTTCGGGAAAGACATCGGTGAAATCTTTCACGACTGGTATTTGACTCATCTCATCCCCTACTTGACGGGTATCAACCACATGGGCCAAATAACATACACAACCCTTCTTAAGTAACTTCTTGGTTTGCATCATAGTCAAACAACACGATTGTCTTGGTGACTTACTGCCGTAAAAGATCACCTTCGACTTATTAGGAGTCTTCAGGTGTACACACTTTTCCTTACAATCAATAACTGCTCCGTGGGTTGATAGCCAATCCATTCCCAGGATTACATCAAACTCTCCCAGCCGAATGGGTATCAAATACACATTGAGCTTAAACCCTCGCAATTCAGCACAACAATTCCTATGAATGTATTCTACGGGGACAATTTCTTTGTTTGCTACTTCTACATTCATAGGATGTTCTAATTTTTCACGAGGTAAATTCAACTGACTAGCAAATTCTTCGGAAACAAAAGAGCAAGTAGCACCCGAATCAAATAACACATAGGCATTTATATCATTGATTGGAATGATACCTGACACCACGTCCTTGGATTCCATTGCATCCTGGACGGTCATGTTGAACGTGCGGGCTGTCGGCCTGTTGGCTTGACTGGCCGGTGGCCCATAGCTCAGCCGATTACTGTTCCCGCTGTTGCTGTTGTTCCTGTTGCCACTCCCGGCGTCACCCTTCTTCTTCGGACAATCCTTGATTTGGTGGTCGGGTGCTCCACATGAAAAACACCCTCCCTTTGGCTTATTCTGACATTGGGGTGCCATGTGCCCCGGTTGCCCACACCGGTAACAAACACTCCTTCCCTTCATGCATTCTCCCTTGTGGTTCTTGCCACAATTACTGCACCTACCTGGCTTCTTCACCTCCCCTCCAGATTTGGTTCCCCCGGAGGATTGACTCTCGACCTATTTCCGTTTGTTGGGGTTACTGCCCCCGCTGCTTCCTGCCTTTTGGCCCTCGTGACCCTTCTTCTTTTCCTGATTGTACTTAGCCAGGGCCTCACTGCCACCCTCTGCAATGATTGCCCGTTCTAACAGTTCTGTAAATGTTTTGATTTTCAATACCGCAACAGCACGGTATAACCATGGTTTTAACCCTTGCTCAAACCTACGAGCTTTCCTTTCCTCGGTGCTGACCTGGTGAGTTGCAAACCGTGCCAACTCATTAAACTTAGCCGCGTACTCAGCCACAGACATGTTTCCTTGTTTTAGCTCCAGGAACTTGATCTCCATCTCTTGCTTCATGCTCTCTGGAAAGTAATTTTCCAAGAACATTTCCTTAAAGCGTTCCCATGCGACAATGCCTCCTTCCACTCGGCCCCTATTGGCCTTCCACCAGTAGTTTGCCTCGCCCTTTAACATGAAGGTAGCAAAACTTGTTTTCTGTTCCTCTGCCACCCGTGCTACCTCGAAGACCTTTTCTATCTCCTCAATCCAGGTCTGCGCTTCGATTGGGTTAAGAGTTCCCTTGAATTCGGGTGGTCCAACCAATTTGAAATCTTTAAAATTTGCCAGATGATGCGCTGGCTCGGCTACTGCTTGGGTCCCTCCAGGTGGCGGTCTTGATTGTATGGCTTCCGCCAGCATCTCCGCGAACATCCTCATTGGATTGGTTTGGTTTCCAACCTCACTTTCTGATTCTTCAACCTGTCTGTTACGTGGTCGTCCTCTTGGCGGCATGATTGGATAAGGAAAATCCGCTGACTTTTACCTATAGTTTTATATTTACACAATATGTCATAAAAATTAGCAATCAAGGGTAGAAACATCTATCAAACACATTTGATTTAAATGAAACATCTACATTTATATTGATATACCACTGTTTGTTACAAAGACTAAACTTGTGGCATACTTCTATAAATGCGCCACTACATGCCCTACCCATCATTCCCCCTGAGACAAAAGTGGGGAATCCTAACCCTTCATCCCTCAAGACTACAAAAGTTGGGGTTTAACTGCTACCCCAAACCTAAATACAAATTTAAAGTTTCACAAGACAAACATGTCTATAATCTAGCAAAAGTGGGACCTATGGTACCCAAGACAAGACAACCATCCATATCATATCACTGCATGTCGTGCCGGATCCGAGCCTGCTGACCAGAGAATGCTCCATCCCCTAACCTGCGACGAACTGAGCGGCTAGACTCGCCTGCCTCAGTCCGGGACCTCCTGTAGGCTGCGTCTAGGGCATATCCTAGGGTCTCAATCCTCACCGCCCCAGCCTCTAACCGGTCCTCCAATAGGTCAACTCTACTTGCTGCTCTGACCCAGGCGTCCCTCACTCGGATATTCTCAGCAACCTCTAGCCCAATCTCGAACCTCATGGCCTCCTGCTTGGCCTTCAGGTGGGCGATCTGCAGATCCTTCTGCTCCAGCCTCTCTCTCAACTCAGCGTTCCGGGCCACCAACTGATGTAGCAGTGGTCCGATTTACTGTGCTGAGGACTCGTAGCCCTGTAGCTGTGCCTTTGCCACTCCCAAGTCATGCTCAAGCTGATAGGCCAGGTCTCTATACTGGTCCTCTCTGATCTGGTGGGTCTGGTTCTGCTCTTCCAGATGAGCTACCTGGCCCTCCAGTTCCTCATTTCTGCTGGTCAGTCCTTCTATAATATCGTCGGCAGTGGAACCCATGCCATCCACGTAAGCAGGTGGCTCCTCTCCCTCGGCCTCGGGGTCCTCCTCCTCATCATCTGGGTCCTGACTGCTAGACCTCATAACTCTACCTACCACTGGCTCTGGTAGCTCCCTCTGGTAGTCCTCCTCTGGCTCGGACTCCTCTAGCGGTACCCCTGGGGCAATAGGAGCATACCCCACCAGCTGCTCAGCAACCACTGGGATATCCAGGAATGTCTCCTCCTCCTCCTGGGTCCCACTAGTCCCTCCTATGTCAGTCATCCTACAACCACAGACAGAGATAACAAATATCAGTATCATAATAAAATACATTCATTGATAAAATGAAAAGATATTTTATCATGTACAACTCGGCTTGGTAGATTTCCACAATCCACCCCCAAATCAGGCTATTATTCGAATTTCCCTGATTCGAATCCTAACGTACTCAATTCGAGTTTAAAAATACTAAGGTCATATCCTAGGTTTCGCGATCCTAAAGTTTATAACCTACAGCTCTGATACCAACCTGTGACGCCCCCAAATTCGGGTCTCCAAATACCCGGATCCGGTCATCACGATCCAATACAACATTCACCTCTAACAACATATAGTAACTAAAATGCGGAATATAATAAACATACGTTGTTCATTACAAAGGTGTTACTAGTCCCAGAATACAAAAACCTTAAACACGTACACAAATCCATACCCTAAATAAAAGTTAGGGTTTAAATTACATTAACAGCAATTACTATACGTAAATTTAAAATCTGCTACGTGAAGTCTATTACTTCATCTTTTCTTTTCCTTTGTTCTTCCCTGACGTCTCGGGTTTAGCTGCAATAAAGTCATGATATAGCAAGAATGAGCAACGAGTTTGCTCAGCAAGTTTAAAGTACAACAATAAGGATATATCATGATGAATGGAATATAGAAAGAGAATTCAACAATTATCAGAAGCAAGGACAATAAATGCTTTTAGAACAATTGATAGTCAAGTAGACTTTGAACAATAACTTCTAAAGGAGTCAATAGCTGGTTGACCCTCTGGTTACTGGCTACAGAATAAGTACTTGAGGGGATCAGCCTCGCGTACACTATGTGTATGCATAACATTTAACTCTGCTATTGGTATCTTATATACGGTACCTGGGGTACTCCCCTATAATAAAAGGGGTGTTCATTCAGTCTAAGAATCCTTACCATTGATTGGTTCGGATAGCTTTTATAAATTCTTATATACGTGCCTGACCGAGACAAGGGTTCAGACTTAATCATGAATAGTTCGTGAATTTCAGAACTTAAGATAATTATACAAGTTCAAATGCACAAGTGCGAATGTCAATAAATACAAAGATGTGGAATAATTTTAACAGTAATTAGACCACTTAAAGCAGGCTTGGAGATAAGATTCAAGCTTAAAGAATAACTTGCAATAATATATACCTTTTGCACGAATTAAAAAAAATGCATAAGGTTTAGAAATAGTGCTCAATGTAAAAGTTGAGTAAGGAAGAACTTTCATTCAATATACCGAAAGAATGAAGTTAGGGAACTTGCCTGTTTGCTCAGCTACAGATAAACTTAGCTTTAATTAATTGATCTCGAGTGACCTATCATTGGGTAAAGTCGATTTATCAATTAACAGTTGTATATTGGCACCTCTCACTATACCTTTTACTCAACAGGTAAAATTCACCATCTATATTTAATTACTATTTAACATTAGCTAAACAGAAATTAAAAATCTTTAGCTATTAAATTGATGGTAGCTAATCATGATTACTTATTCTTTGGTTTCCCGGATTTATTATCCTTATCTGTCCCTGAACATGGTTTAACAATCCTTATTTATTACGATAATAATTATTTCATTACCTTTAGTCATACTTAATTATTATCAAATATTAATTGAATAACAATTAAATATTTATTATCGTTATTTATTATTTATTGATAAATAATAAGTAATTATCTATTAACTTTACTTATACTTAATTATTATTTAAGATTAAATAATAATTAAATATTTATTACCTTTATTTATTATTTGTTGATAAATAATAAATAATTTATTTCATTGAATATTTGTTATCTTTATTTATCACTTATTGACAAATAATCAAATTATTAACTTAATTCATAGTTGATTATTATTTAAGCAAAAAAAATCAACTATTCATTTATTATTTAAGGATAAATAATAAGTAATTAATCTATTGATTTTATCCATACTCGGTTATTATTTAATAGTAGTTAAACAATAATCAAATATTTATTAGCTTTATTTATTATTTAAGGATAAATAATAAATGATTAAATTATTAACTTTATTTATATTTATTTATTATTTATTATTTATTAATAAATAATAAACAATTATTTTATTAACTTTATTCATATTTAATCATTATTATTATTAAATAATAATCAAATATTTAGTACTTTGTATTTCTTGATAACTAGTAATAAATTTTATTTATTGGTTTTAATAGCTAGATAATTACAAGAGCATTTTAACTTAAACTAGTTAACCAATAATTTAGCCATTACTAGCATAGTTAATTTAACAATTTAGGCAACAATTAGACTTCATTTGTTAATTATTTTTGCTTGAATAATCCAATGAATTACAACCAATTTGGAAAATGACTAACTTATTGCCTAACACCACTGAACATCACAGTTCCTGCAATAACCTTTCAAGCTCATTGCAGCCCAACAAGAACAACACAGTACTGATTTCCCACATTAAAACCAACCCAGACAAGGTAATCCAATACCAGTCTCTTAACTGAGGGAACCAACACAATGAAATGCTACTATATGTATAAATCTCACAATAGTACAGTCCCAAAACAGGGGAACAGCACAATCCCATTCAAAGGAGAAAGAAAATGAACTAATCACATTACCAGGTTTCCAAATCAAACCAAACAAGGAGATTAACAACTCATTACCAGATTTTAGACCCAAAATCTATAATACAATGTTCTGAGTTTTCAAACCAAATCAATATCCCAAATTAAATCCCAATACAGAGACATATTCAATACAATACCCAAAATAAAATACCCAATGCGTTCACACAATTAAACACCAGATTCTGAATCAATTGGCCCAACACAGAACAACCAAAAATCTACATACAGTAACACAATTGGCGACTACACAAACCATATCTCGCTCTAAACAAACCAGGGTTTTAAATCCAAAAGCTATAATACACTGTCTGATTTTCAAGCCAACTATTACAGAAATTTAACAATTCATCACAGTCGCTTAATACCTTGATTTTGTGCGGTTGGCTACCTTCCTTCTCCTTCCGAAGTATGCAACCCAGCTGGACATTCGCCGGTTAATTCCCCTATTTCCCCCTCTAATTTTGAACCCTGACTCTGTATAATATTTTGCTCCAAATATGGGACTCACAAGAACAAAAGAGAATTGACAGCTTTAGGGGATTTAGGGCTTCAATTTATAGAGGGATTTTTACACTACTTATTTGGACAATACCCTTAATGGCTGGTCAATGACCGACGGTAAGGAGAGGGGTGGCCGCCGATTGTACCTATCAAGTCTGCTGTCGACGTTGGGAGCCCTCGAGCCATGCGCGCTGTCACTGGTCGCGTCGCCGGATTTCTGGGACCGTTGGTCCTTGCCGCTTGTTACTCGGTCGCTCGTGGCTCTCTTCCTTTCCCCGCTGGTTGACCCAGGGTGTCGCCGGCGCCTTCTTCTTCCCGTCTCTTGTTCGCCTGACTGATTGATTAAGGAATTGGGGTTGCTAGGTTCGGCTGACTGAGATTCTAGGGCTGATAGGTCTGATTTCTCTTCTCTCTCGCTCCGTTGTTTCCCCCCAATTTTCTCCCGTCTCTGTTGCTATCTGGTTTAGGCTGGAATCCCCAATTGAAATGCCAGCCAATTTGTTTCCCCCAAATTACTTGGATTTAACCCAATTGCAATTGGGTATGACCCGACTGGTAAAGAAAACAAGGAATGGGCTTGACTTGGGCCGGTTGAAACAAATGGAGAATCAACCCAATTAGGAAAATAAAAGGGTATTGGGCTCAGCTTAACAAGGTGGAAATTGGGCCAGTCCAATTTAATTTATCCACATTGCATTTCTAATATTTTAAATTTAACAGCTAAACCCATTAATTATTCATTTAACATATTTAATATAACCATAATTCTTTATTTGAATTATTTAAATCTGATAATGATAAATTTATTTATTAATTTCCCAATTTCTTGTAAATAAATTCTTAGGGTTAACTCACTAATTATTTAACCCATCAGTGAGTCCCTTTAATGCACATAAAAATTATTTGGACAATATAGTTATCTAATTAAATAAAGATTCTTACATGGATCCAATTTAAATTCACAATTTATATATAAAATGAATTTATTTATTAAAATAAATTTGATACAATGTTTAAAATTTTCTGGTCCTTACAGATTCCAATAGTCATACAAAAGTCATTAAATGTCTTTGCTGAAAATTCAGCTGCATTATCAAGTCAAATTGACTTAATTGCATGATCTGGGAACTGAGCCCGTAACTTGATTATTTGAGTAAGAAGTTTGAGAAGGCAAAATTGAGAGAAGAGAGGAGACAAACATAAGACCATCTAGTTGAAGCATCTATTAAAACCATGAAATATCGAAATAGGTTAGACAATGGATAAATGGGTCCACAAATGTCTCCTTGGATTCTCTCTAGGAATTTTGGGGTTTTATTATAAACTTTTGCTGATGATGGTCGAACAATTAATTTCCCTTCAGACCATGTAGCGCAAGGAAAAATACTGCTAGAAAAAACCTTCTAATTCTTGAGATGATGATCGGTAGAATTTTCAATAATGCGACTAATCATAGACTTGCCTGGATAACCGAGCCTTTCATGCCAAAACATAAATGATTTGGGATCTATGAATTTTGGAATCACAACAATATGAGACTCATTGCTCTAATCTTCATAGTATATAACCCTAAAGAAATTGAATGAAATTTTTCTAGAATATTCTTCTTTCCAAAAATAGTAGAAGTGATGAGAAAATATTCATTATCATTTTTATTTATTGTTTTAATGTGAAAACTATTTAGTTGAATATCTTTAAAACTAATCAAATTTCTTCTTAATTTACTAGAATATAGAGCATTTTCGATAAAGAATTGTATCTCATTTGATAATATAAAACTAGCTTTTCCAAATTCCTCGATTAAATTTGATATACCAGAGATAGTTCCCACGCTTCCCTTAGCTCTGGTTAGTTGTGAATAATATTTCTCACTTTGAAGGATTGTATGAGTTGTTGTACTGTCTGTTAAATATATATCTTCCATATCCATTAAAGTTTGTCTGACACATAAAAATATATTAAAAAAATATACATTTTATTCATAATATTATTCATGAGAAACACATAATATTATACATGCAGGGTAAAAAATGAAAACTAATAATATTATACATGCAGGGTGCTTAATTAAAACAAGAAATTAATCGATATCCCAAAAGGGGCTTTCAGAAGGTCCAATAATGTCGCAAAACGTTTCCTCATTGTTGTTCATTGTTGGAGCATCAACAATATTCAATTGATGGTTAACAAAATTTGTTTTTGCCACCCTTTCTTTGTTCTTTTGAGGCTCTTGGTATAAATTAACCAGATGCCTTGGCGTATGACAGGTATGCGACCAATGCCCTTTCATCCCACACCTAAAACAAACATCTAGTTTGTTTTTTGTCTGTGCTGCATTTTCTTTATTTTTACCCAGCCCAAACTCTTGCCACTTCTGGTGCCCTGAATTGTTGCGATTGTGGAATTTGTTGTTATGATGGCCTTGTTTATTTTTCTGTCTCCGAAACTTCTTATTATTTTGCCATCCATTATCACGTTTATTCTGTTGGAATGACGTGCTGTTAATGTCTGGCAATGGGGTAGAACCCATTGGCCGTACTTGATGATTTTTCAACAATAATTCATTATTCTTTTTCGCTACAAGGAGGATAGACAATAAGTCACTAAATTTTGTGAACTTACTTTGTCTATATTGTTATGACAGAATCATGTTGGTGGGATGAAAAGTTGAAAGCATTTTTTCTAACATTTGGGTTTCAGAAACTAGATCCCCACACAAGGCCAAAGAGGAGGTTATTCTATTGACATTGGAACTATACTCCGTAATTAATTTATAATCTTGTAGCCTTAAATTAAGCCACTCAAATTGAAAGTAGTATGCACACAAGCCAATCATATTTGATATGATGTAGCATATACTTTGTAATCTTATTTATTTATTAATAAAAGAATTGATTTTCTTAAAGGCATTTTACTTTATCTACATTGTGCTGTTATATTAAATGTGATAAACCCATAGTTTTGAGCAATGCTTTTAGAATTATGATGGTGATCATGCTAATGAGATCTAAATTCTAGATAGCTCACAAACTAAAATTGTTCCTAATCATTGGATTACTAAAAAAGGGATTAGTGAATCCGGATAAATTAGTACATACGTTGCTTGCTCTTAAGAAGAGGATGATTGATCTCACAATTATTTGTGTGGAGACACTAAAGCAAGTATGTAGGTGCTTATTGGAGAATAAGTTCACTGAACGTGGCTCGCTAAGGAATACCTAATAGAGTTTTACTCGCCTGCCAATAGGAATTCCTCTAGTGATAGTAGTACAAGTGATCCTTGGACTTGAGATCATCATAGTATCTTGTGTATGATGAGTTATACTTTGACATGTCCCTTAAGACCTTTAGGATATATCAAAGGGTATGATTGGGTATGATAAGTTGTGCATGGAGATAGGTGAATGATCAATAAAGAATTTACCACGTCTAGTAAAAGATGTGAATGTCCTATGTGATTCGATAAATGACAACTCAGTAGTCCTTGGCCAAGGCAGAATGAAATTAGAAAAGAGTTATTAATTTGCATTATTTAGAGTTGTGCATTTGGGAATCAAAATACATATAATTAAATAAAATAAGACTTGACAGTAAATCCATGTCTTATATTTAATTGGGACATTGTATGGTAGAAGGATTGAATTGTACGGTAACTATGTACTGAAAGGTTCTTTTGTGATTAATGTTGAAATCTATATTATCTGGAAAGTTGTTGATCGCTAAGGGGGCTTACCCTTATTGTAGAATAAATATTATTTATTTAAATGAATTAAATAGTTTAATTTATTTATTTAAATAAGATTAGAATTGTTCTAATTGATTTATTCACAATCAGTTTAATATGGAGAGCCTAAAGGGTCACACAACAAAAGAAAAATATTTATTTAAGAACTAAATGACATAATTGTAATAATAACTTAAGTGTATTTAATTTAATCTATGGAGATAGAATAAATTAAATAGCTTAATATTTATTATTTAATATTTTAGAAATATTAAATATAAATTAATAAGAGGAGTCTTATTATTAGTATTGCTATTACTATTATTTAATTCCTAATAGGGATTGAGAATTAATTAATAGAAGTACTCTCTCATGAATTCCTAATTGGATTAGGAGCATAATTAATTAAAGGAGTTTAATTATAATAGAAACCCTAATCCTAAATAGTTTAGGGAAGGGTTATTCCTACATCTATAAATAAGAGGAGTTTTATCATAGATTAGGGTTACACACTCTTGCATTAGATTGTGGAAAGTACTTACAATTTCTATAGAGATAGAAACTAGGGTTTTGCCAACACCCATCTTCTTGAATAACTATTCTTCCTTGGTGGATCACCTCTAGAGGGCAAACACTTAGGTGGCTAACGTTGATCAAGCAAAGGAATTTAGTCGGTGGAATTCAAGGAGAACACGAAGGAATTGGAGGAGAACTTGTACCCGAGGAAGCGCGGTTCTACGAGGGTATAATTTTTATCTCTATCTCTTTCGTTTATATCGTTAATTGAGCACATAAATTGATCATGGTGATGGTTTATATAAAATTTTAAAATTCGATTTTATCGCGCTTCCGCTTTATTTATGTAATTTGATTACATGTTCGCGTCATATACAAACCTAACACAAATTTGGCATTAAGGAGAACAATCAATTTTTGGTGGTCAAATCTTTCCTTTAGTTGTGTCCATAAGGTCAAAGGATCTTTGACCGTTAAATACTCAGTTTTTAATCTTTCATCAACGTGATGACGAAGAAAAATTATGGCTTGTGCATTTTGTGCCGTAGTTACTGTGTTTCCTGATTCAATGGTCTTTTATAACCCAATTGCCCTAAGGTGTAATTTTGCATCAAGTGTCCAAGCCAAATAGTTGTCTCCAAAGATTTTCAAAATTGAAAAATCTATTTTTGCCAGGTTTGCCATCTATTCTGGGTTAAAACATAATAATTTCCATTATTTATTAACACATGTAATAAATAATTGCATACATGATAGGGAGGAGATAAATGCATGAGAACCTATAAAAACTTTTGGAGGCCTCAGTGGTGTCTTCATCGACACAACTCAGCTTATCCCCGAATAAATTCAAAGCGTGAGACCACTTAAGCATAGAGGGGTTTACTAGGACTTGAACCCACGTTTGTAGGGATTTATGTTTGGCTTCCCACCACTAAGCCACCACCTCAAGCGATGATAAAATACAACAACATAAATATATAAACGTTTATATTATTAGCATATCCTTTTTGTAAGAAAGTATGCAATCACTAATGTATATATAAGTATTACTGTACACATAATAAAAAAATACATGTACAAAACTGCAAATGGATCTTCACTAGGCATGCAGTAGTACGCGTAGATAGATTATTTCCATAAAATGCTAATAAGGAATGAATATGAAGGGATATTCACCAAGCATGCGGTAGTCCGCGTAGCCAGGTTATTCCCATAAGTTAATAAATGATAAAAAGGTTCCCAGCAAATCTTGTAAGATCAACAAGGATAGATGGTACCATTGTAAATAACAAAATTTAAAAATGGACAACAAAACATGAATATAAATTGACAGTTAAAGAATATAATCGTCGGCAAAGCCAAGCCAGTAGTATAATACTTAATTGCAAGAATTTAAAGTTTACCATCTCAATTGGTTGGAGCTTCGTGCTGCTAACATGTTATAGAACTAAAGAAATAACAAAGTTTGCAAGATGGAAGTATTAGGAATTTCTCCTTTTTGGTGTGTTTTCTTTCATTTGATAAGTTACCTTTTATAGGCAAAGAAGTGGAACACAAATCCAACAAAGATCATCAAATCATGGACTAGACCAACGGTCTAGTTTATAACCATTGACTTGAGATGTTTAGGAAATCATATAATATTATAACAGACTTAATTATATTAATTAACTATAGAGAACTTACCACAAATAAAATTCTAACACGTTATTTATATTTCTTGTACTAATAATGATTATCATGGATTGTATTTCTTTCATATTAATTTGCATAAAGTTGAAGGAAACTAATAAATTTTAAGGAAGATGATACACTAAATGTAATATTACACGAACAATTAACTAAAACTCATAAGAAACAAATTTAATTATATTATTCATTTACAACTTTATATCATATATAGTTTATTATAAAGTGTAGTGCAGTGCGGTGCGTACAGTTTGTGATGCAGTGTTAAGGATGTATCTGCAACCTAATGTAGATGAATTAGCAGAATTATATATGGAACAGTTGGATCGCCAAAAGTCAGGTCACAACAAGTCAAAATAGTCAACAATTTTAAACTTCGAATTAAGCTTGAAACTAATGTTTTTCGCATAGAAATAGCATTTTGAAAAGAATGGGTATAACCTGGTTTGTCATTTATAAGTAAAATTCGCACTCCTTCTATAAGATTTTCGTAGTTTAATGTTTCGGTTTTATTATTTTTGGGCTTTTTTTATTAAGATTTTAATATTAGTTATTTATTTGGCCCAATATGGCTTAAGGTTTGTAGATTAGTTTTTTTTAATTATTATTTAAACAATTGTAGCTCTTTGAGCACGACAGCTTTTAATTAATTATTCAATAAAGTTTCGTTTTATTATTATCTTCTTGTGGATTCAAGAACCCTCGTAGATTTGAGGTTATTTGTTAACCTAGAACGTTATCTAGGCCTACTACGGGTATTCGGTTCTGCATCAAATGGTATCAGAGCGTTTAACATTCTGGTAATTTATCCTCGATGGCAAAAAATGATCTTGAGGGTGGTGATCGCCAACAACCACTTCTCAGGGGCGAATTTTTAGATTTTATAAAAGATTTTAGAACGTCTATTATGGAGGCTGTCCCACAATCAATTCAACGATTGTATATAGATGATATAAATTATGATTGCGGTCATTATCATAACAGACGTGAGGGAAAATGTGAGCATGGTCATGCGAATCACGATCGTAGATGTGCTCATGAAAATTCAGTTTATTCTTCCTCCTCAAAAGACGAGGAATTTTATGGGCGTGATGATTTAATAGCGGAACGTCATGATGATTACGAGCGTGCGAAAAATCAATACGAATGTTAAGATGAATTCAAGATTAAAGCTAATATTCCTTACTTATCTGGAAGCATTGACATCGAGGGATATTATGATTGGGAATATGAAGTTGAAAAATTCTTTAACATGATGAATATTGCAGAGGATATGCAGGTTAAGTTTGTGGCATATCAATTGCAAAGTGGCACTGCAGCATGGTGGGAACAAATTCAGAGTTCTTGTAGGTGTCAAGGAAAATGCCCAGTTCATACTTGGAATCAAATGAAGCAACTTACTGATAAGTGCATAATATTCTATAATTTTGATCCCTTTATATTTAGTTTTATTACATATTTTATGTGTATATGAGCTTATTAAGATATTTATTGATTTCAGGAGGAATTAGAGCTAAAAAGAGAAAAAGAGGAAAAATGGATCAAAATAGGCGCGAAAGGAGAAAAAAGAGAAAATGGACAAAACATTGTGAGCCGCGGCGCTAGTAGCTTGGGCCACGACGCTCAATAGGCAAGCCGCGGCGTTGAGGCTTTGCGCGAGCGCATGAGTGGGCGCGTGGCTAATCGACAAAGCGAGATTTTTTTCCAACTTTTATAATCTTTGAGGAATTTGAATGTAATTTGGACTATTATTTTCTTAGAGTTTTAAGATTTATTTCTAGGAGTAGAAATACAATGTATTAGTCAGATTTTAGAGAATACTACCTTCTATCACACATTTGCAAAAACCCTAGTTTTAGAGATTGAAGATTGAAGGCATGTCAGACTAAGTTTTCTTATTTCAGTTCTAAGGGATGTTGAACCTTATTTATAATTAATGGTTTAATTGAGTATTCATTATTTAATCCTTCTTATATGAAATTCATTTTTGATAATCTAATTTAATTGTTGAATGTTATTTGGCTTAATTGATTTGATTTCTACAGAATTGAATTAGTTAACTAATATCATATGCTAGATTAAGGAATAGTATTACGTGTAATTGATATTGTTCTTAATTACAAGTAGTAATTAATAATATATGATTGTGGACAAACTTTTGAGTATTGCTATGATTATCGGAAGACAAGTTAAACAATTCGAGCTTATATAATTGTTGTTTGGAATAATCTAATTCCCTAATTCTTAATGTTGCTGTCATATTAAATTTAGAGAGCTTGTTCTAGGTTGTATGATAATTAGAATCTTGTGAAGAGCTTGTTTCATTGAGTAATAATCTAAGAGGAATTTCGGTTAACAAAGCTTATTGTTAGTTAGTACTATTAGTTTCATTGAAGGGTAAATAATGGTACACTTGATTATCCATTGTTGTGAAAAGTGATACTGAACTAAAGAACTGGAGTTTTAATTCATTGATTATTCATATCATTTTAAATATTATTTTCATTAATTAGTTAATTGAACTCAAAACCCCCCTTAAAACATTAGGATAAATATAGGACAACATCACTCTCTGCGGGATCGACCTTTACTTGTCGCTATACTGATTTTTGTGTTAGTAGAGTAGGAGTAAGGATTTAATTTTGGAGTGTTAACGATAACTCCCAAATTTTGACGCCGTTGCCGGGGAGTGTTATTTGTTTTTATTTATTCTTTATTTTTGTTTATTTATTCTTTATTTTCTTTTATTTTTATTTTTAGTTTAGGATTCGATCCTCTCACTCTCTTGAATTGAAATCTGATCCAGAGTTAGAGCAAGTTACACGAAGAGATGACTGCTCTTAACAACAACAGGACTTTGAAAGAATTAGCTTCTCCTAATCTTAGTCAACCATCATTGTATATTGAATATCCTACTTTAGATGCTAGTTTTGAATTGCAATCAGGATTAATACACCTTTTGCCTATTTTTCGTGGTCTTGAAGGTGAAAATCTATACAAGCATCTAAAGGAGTTTCATGTGGTGTGTTCCACCATGAAGCCATAAGGAATAACGGAGGAGCAGATAAAGCGTAGGGTTTTTCCATTCTCATTAGTAGATTTGGCTAAGGATTGGTTGTATTATCTTCCCTCCGGATCAATACAGTCATAGAACAACATGAAGAGGCTGTTCTTGGAGAAATACTTTTTTGCTTTAAGGGTTACTACTATAAGGAAGGAGATATGTGGCATTCGACAGTTAAATGGTGAAAATCTCTATGAGTACTGGGAAAGATTTAAGAAGCTATGTTCCAGCTGTCCACCTCACCAAATTGATGATCAACACTTGATTTAATACTTCTGTGAGGGACTATTGCCAATGGATAGGAGTATGATTGATGCTGCTAGTGGAGGAGCATTAGTTGACAAGACTTTAGAGGCTGCAAAGAACTTGATTGCAAACATGGCCGCCAACTCACATCAGTATGGAACAAGGAATGATTATACACCAAAAAGGGTAAATGGGGTAAGCACAAGTAATATTGAGCAACAGATTTCTGATTTAACTACTATGGTTCGACAAATGGTTGTAGGGAATATGCAAGTAGCAAAGGTCTGTGAAATTTGTTCAATGTCAGGGCATACTTCTGATGCTCGTCCAATATTGCAAGAAGATGAAGTTGTTCAATAAGTCAATGCTGTAGGGACATTCTTAGGCCAACATCAACATCAATATGATCCTTGTTTTGAAACATACTATCCAGGATGGAGAGATCAATCCAACTTGAGCTTTGGAGATACTAGGCCACCAATGCATAATATTTTCAAATCAATCAGCAAGGTTTTCAACAGACTCAACAGTAGTACCCTCCTAGACAAGTAACACCTGTCAGTCCTAGAACATCTCTTGAGGATATGTTTAAAGCTTTCATGACCCAGACACAACAGTTCCAATAAGAGACAAGAACTTTCATCCATAACTTGGAGAACCAGATGAGTCAGCTTGCTACCACAATTGGAAGATTAGATTCTTAAGGCTCAAGGGAGTTACCTTCTCAAACTGTTGTTCATTCAAGAGAGAATGTGAGTGTACTTACCTTGAGAAATAGTAAAGAGGTATGTCAACAAGGAAAGTCAGTGTTATCATTCCAAAGCAAGTCAGGCAATGGTGAAATAGGCAGTAGTGCTGAATTTAAAGAGGAGAAGGCCAAGGAGGAGACAGAATCATCCAAGGTAATTATTAATTTTATGATTCAGGTTAATACTTCATCGCCCGACATTAGACCCATCCTGAAAAAGTAGCTCTAATCGAGGAGCTTCATAATTGTTGTTCAAGATCCTATACGGCTGTACGTGAGCTTGGTGCAAGCGGCAGCGGTGGGAATGATCTTTCAAGCTGGGGGCTTTTGGGATCAACCGGGCTTTAACCAAAGGTTCGAAATTGCTCTGAAGATACAGCTTTGAACAACATAGGTGGGAAGGCCGTATCAGGGGCGGCCATCCTAAAGTGGCGAAAGATAACATGGAAAACGAATATTACATGAAATATTATTTCAGCGGATGTAGCCGTTCGCTCCCTTGTCCGGTGGCTCACGAAAGAGAGTATGAACTACGAAAGTAGCATAACTCCTAAGGTGGGGATTCCGAGTGGTCCTTTACCTTGTCTATCCAAGTATCCAAAATCTAAGAAGGAGGAGCATTAGGAAGAAATACTGCCAACATCTAAGGTTGTAGTGAATGAGCTAAAAATGCCTGTGAATGTTCTTTTAAGGATGTCATTCTCGAAAACTGTCAAAACTCTGATTGATAAACACAATGATACCTTGACCATGAAGTTTGATGATAAGGCCATAAGGTATTCTAGTGATGTTAATTTTGTTTTTGCTACTGATGTTCTTGACCCTAAAGTGCAGGTATTACACTATTTGCCAAAGATTGCAGCTACTTTAGAACTGAGACCATTACCAGTTCACTTGAAGTATGAATATCCAATTACGCAGATTGAGAGGATTGGAGTCGAGCAAATGACGTAAAACAAATGCGTTGTTTGAGAGGCAACCTAAGATTTCAGATTTGTTTTTCTATCCTTTTTTATTTTGTAGTTGCATTTTAATTAGTTACTTCGTCTTTGCATGATTGTCTTACATTGAGGACAATGTAAGGTTTGAGTGTGGGGGAGAGGTTTAGGGTAGTTTAGGATAATTTATGCTTAAGTTCTGATGTGTCTTAAAAAAAATTGCCTTAAAAAGTTTTCTCTACGATTTTATTTGGTTAAGTTTTTAAAGGTTACGCTCATAGAATGAAAATTGATGCTAATTGGTAGAATTTGTTTGATGCCTAATTAATTAATGAATAATGATGATTGAGTTAGGACCCATAGTTGACTGATTTGGATTGAATTTGTGTTACATGAGTTCTTGAATATGGGATACATGTTTACTTGGCTAAGTTATATGTGGGATTTGACTATGTGCATTGATTTCATGATTTAGAACTGTTAAACTGCTTATTTTGTTTACAGGACCATGTGTAAAGAAAAAAAAGAGAAAAAGAAAAAGAGAAGAAAAAAAACTGAAGAAAGAGTGAATGAGAAAAAAAATGCAAAAATTTATGTAGTGGGTTGAGATGGAACGTAAAACGCACTCACCCACAAACACATGCAGCGAGAAGGAGCGTAAAATGCACTCGTTGGTGTGCAGATGAGTGAGATAGAGCATCAAATACACTCACTTAAGAAAGAATAAGAAAGGTGAAATGGAGCATAAAATGCATTCACCTAGAAAAATGCATTCACTTGGAAAAGAAAGTGAATTTGATGGTTCCGGTGAAAAAGAAAAAAATGAACCGCAGAGAAAATATGTTCTGAGTTTTGAGTTAGTGTGCACGGCTGTTGTTCCATGATAAGTATCATAGGAAAGATACTTATATGGATACAGTTTGATTTAGAGAAGTTCAATGGTGAAGGATAAAGTTGTTGTGATACATTGATTGATGAGTGTTAACCAAATTTATGTTAATTAGTATTGATATTCATGGATTGGAATTGAGTTGAAACCTTTTGAAAGTTTAGCTAGATGAATCTCAGATGAAGTTAATATCACCTTTATTTTGGTTTACACGAGGACGTGTAAAGACTAAGTGTGGGAGAATTTGATAAGTGCATAATATTCTATGATTTTGATCCCTTTACATTTAGTTTTATTACATGTTTTATGTGTATATGAGCTTATTAAGATATTTATTGATTTCAGGAGGAATTGGAGCTAAAAAGAAAAAAAATGGAACAAATTGGGCGCGAAAGGAAACAAAAGAGAAAACGGGAAGAACATTGTGAGCAGCGGCGCTCTTGAAGTTGGGCCGCGACGCTAGCAGCTTGGGTCGAAGAGCTCAATAGGCAAGCCGCGACGCTGAGGCTTTGCGCGGGCACGTGGCTATTCGGCAGAGCGAGATTTTTTCCAACTTTTGTAATCTTTGAGGAATTCTAATGTAACTTGGACTATTATTTTCTTAGAGTTTTAGGATTTTATTCTAGGAGTATAAATACAATGTATTAGTCAGATTTTAGGGACTACTACTTTCTATCACACATTTGCAAAAACCCCTAGTTTTGGAGATTGAAGATTGAAGGCATGTCAGGCTAGGTTTTCTTATTTCAGTTCTAAGGGATATTGAACCTTATTTATAATTAATGGTTTAATTGAGTATTCATTATTTAATCCTTCTTATATGAAATTCATTTTTGATAGTCTAATTTAATTGTTGAATGTTATTTGGCTTAATTGATTTGAATTCTGCATAATTGAATTGGTTAACTAATATCATATGCTAGATTAATGAATAGTATTATGTGTAATTGATATTGTTCTTAATCACTAGTAGTAATTAGTAATACATGATTGTGGACAAACTTTTGAGTATTGCTATGATTATCGGAAGATAAGTTAAACAATTCGAGCTTATGTGATTGTTGTTTGGAATAGTCTAATTCCCTAATTCTTAATGTTGTTGTCATATTAAATCTAGAGAGCTTATTCTAGGTTGTATGATAGTTAGAATATTGTAAAGAGCTTGTTTCATTGAGTGATAATCTAAGGGGAATTTCAGTTAGCAGAGCTTATTTTTAGTTAGGACTATTAGTTTCATTGAAGGATAAATAATGGTACACTTGATTATCCATTTTTGTGAAAAGGTGATACTGAACTAAAAAACTAGAGTTTTAATTGATTATTCACATCATTTTAAATACTGTTTTCATTAGTTATTTAATTGAACTCAAAACCCCCTTGAAATATTAGGATAAATATTGGACAACATCACTTTTTGTGGGATCGTCCCTTACTTGTCGCTCTAATAATTTTTGTGTTAGTAGAGTAGGAGTAAGGATTTAATTTTGGAGTGTTAACGACAGCTCCCACTTATGAAGGAGATATTTTTGCCTCCAGAGCATGTAAATTTATTTTTTTAGCAATTTTAGAATTGCACACAAGGTACTAGATTTGTAGTGGAGTATACTAATGAGTTCATGAGACTTCAAGCACGTTACAATTTGAATGAAACAAAGGAACAACAAGCTGCCCGTTATGTGAATGGGTTGAAGTTTAGTATTCAAGAGTATATGGGGTTGCAGGATGTTTGAAGTGTCAGTGAATGATGGGGACATGCCTAGCTTGGACGGGAATGGAGGTTATGGAGCGGATCCGATGTGGGTTCCAGTCGGACCAGTAACGAGAGCTAGAGCTAAGCATTTCAAGGAGGGATTACATGGTCTTATTCAAGAAGCTTGGAATAACAATGGTGCGGGCTCGAAGATTTTGAATGTAGAGTCCAAGTTCATTAATATGGTCTAAGTGAAGATATCAAGTCAAGACATGCATGCTAAGTCAAAGGATCGAGATTCGTCGCAGCCAGACAAGCGCGGTCGCACTGCTTCACAGCCAATTCTGGCGCTGCCGTGCCTACATGCAGGAGCTTCGCTGGAGGACTAGCGCGGCCGCGCTGCTCTGCAGACACAAAAATGTTCTCGCTGGACTTTGAGCGCGACCGCACCCAAAGTCCGTTCATTTCAAGCGCGATCGCGCCGCAGGGGAAATTTTGTTGACAGGTTTTTCAAGATTCTGACGCGGGATTTCCTTATTATTTTGCTATTTTTAGTATCTTTTCAGATTTCTATTATAATTAGGATACTTTTGGATTGGAGTTGGATTCCAAATCAATTGCTATTACCTTCTATGCATTATAGAATTTCTTGGCTACTACAAATAAGTTTTATGGATATAATTCATAAACACTTCAATAATATTCAGATTTTATCATACTTGTGAGATTATTATCTACTTTTGATTTTTTGAAGAATTCCTAAGTTATTTTCTTAGTTTTTCTTTGAGATTCAATTTGACTTATTATACAACAATTCATAGTTATGTGTGACGTCTTCTACCGCATCAATCGTTGATTGTACCAAGATTACCGCTTACATTTAAGTGAGGGGTCAAGGTGTCGTTGGTGTCCATTCAACGCATATTTCCGAACGTGAGCAATTGTACCATGATTACCATCTACATATAGGCGAGGGGTTAAGGTGTTGCGAGTAATTCACCATTCAACTTTGCTAGAAACGATTCGAGCGAGGACCACCTCACGCAAGTGTGCCGTGGAGTCTATCATTTGGTATCAAAGTTAAGCCTTCTAGCGAGTTACTTATCGTTATTTTTCGTGTTTGATTTGTTGAGAAAAAAAAGAGTATAGAAAATTATTTTTTTTAGTTTTATTCCAGTTGTTACTAATTTTATATTTAAAGGCTTATAAGAGGAGAACAAGGCGATTAATCCGTAATAATTGGGTATTCTTAAATTACACACTTTATAATTGTTTCGTGATAAGTTATTTTTGAATTAATTTGAAAATTGTAATTTTTGCTTGGTGAATTCAAAAAGAACCTATAAGAATGAATTATGAGTGGTAAAAGGCAAGAGTAGTGAGAATATTAGAGGGTAAAAGCCTAGTTGAGTGCATACACGAGAGATTCATCATTGTTGAGCGAAACACGTAAGAGAGTGTTAATGAAAATTATTATTTTTCTACTAACCTTTGTTTTGCAGCTAATTATGTTTGGTATGAAGGATAAGGGGTTGTTTGGAGAGGGATTTTTTACAAAAGGTAGAATCAGATGTGGACTTGGACGTTCTACTACAACAAGTAATTCGGAAGTTAGATCTCTTTGATGATAGATTTGAGAGGTTGGAAAGTATTCAAAGAGAGCAGTCACAGGTGATTATGGGCTCTCAAAAGAAGGAAAAGGTGCAAAAAAATGAGAATAGGGATAACGAGGAGGATTCCTACAAAGAGGAGTTTGGCCCAGGTATTAGAAGACGATTTGAGGCCAGGGATATGAGATATAGGGATGATAGAGGCGATAAGAGGGCTAGAGAAGATGATAACTTAGATAACATTAAGATGAAAATGCCATCTTTCCAAGGTAGGAGTGATCCTGAGGCATACTTAGAATGGGAGAAGAAGATGGAGAGGATTTTTGATTGTCATAATTACTCGAAACGTAAAAAGTCAAACTTGCCGCTATAGAATTTTCAGGTTATGCAGTTACTTAGTGGGATCAGTTGACAACCAGCAGGATAAGATGCGGGCAACTTCCAATTGACACGTGGATGGAGATGAAGGCTATAATGAAGAAAAGATTTATGCCGGACTACTACCACCAGGAGTTAGTTCGCAATTTGCAGAGTCTGAAATAAGGCAATCGAAACGTAGAGGACTACTACAAGGAGATGGAGATGCTAATAGTTAGGGCTGATTTAGTCAAGGATAAAGAGGCGGTGATGGCTAGGTTTTCAGCAGGTTTGAATTGGGAGATTTTAGATTTGGTCGAACGACAACATTATATAGAGTTGGAAGAGATGGTGCACATGGCTATCAAGATTGAGAAGCAGCTCAAGAGGAGAGGTGGCCAACGAGTGAATTCTACTACAGGCTCATCATGGAAAACTAATGTTGCAAAGCGAGAGGAGAAGCCAGTTGTGAACAAGCCGAAAGTAGAGCTTAAACCTGATGTGACTAATCGAGGAAAGCAAGGTAAAAATGAACAACCTTCTTTTAGTCGAAATCGAGACATTATATATTTTAAATGTCAATGCAAGGGACATATTTCGAGTCAATGTCCGAATCAAAGGACTATGTTATTACTTGACAATGGGGAGCTAGAGACCGAGGAAGAAGGAAGTGACACTGATTCTATGCCACCATTGGAGGAGATAGATGAGGATGCTATATATGGTGAAATCTTAGTCACGAGAAGAGCACTTAGCACGCAGGTGAAGGATGAAAGTAATGAACAACGGGAAAACCTTTTCTATACTAGGTGTCTTGTAAATGGAAAGATCTGTTGTGTAGTCATTGATGGAGGAAATTGTACAAATATGGCAAGTACGACCATGGTGGAGAAATTGGGGTTGTCTACAATCAAGCATCCACAGCCGTATCGATTACAATGGCTCAATGACAATGCATATATTAAGGTGACCAAATAGGTGTTAGTTCCATTTACTATTGGTCAATATGTTGATGAGATATTATGCGATGTGGTCCCGATATAGGCAGGTCATTTGTTGTTTGGTAGGCCATGGCAGTTTGATAGGAGAGTAAAGCATGACGGGTTTACTAATGAGTATTCATTTGTTTACTAAAAAAGGAAGATTACTTTACGTCCTATGTCACCACAACAAGTTCATGAGGATCAAATTCACTTGCAAAAAGATCATGTTCAAAAAAAAGATAGTGAATAAAAGAAAAATCAAGAGGAAAAAAATGAGAGGAAAAATAAGAGAGAAAAAAAAAAAGAGAAAAAAAGAGATGATGAGAGAAAAACAAATATCTATGCAAAAAAGAGTGATGTGAGGAGAGCATTGGTTTCTAAACAACCGATGATTATACTTCCGCATAAGGAGACATTTTTGAATACTAACGCTAACAATTCTTCTTTGCCTAGTGTTGTTTCATCTATTTTGCAGGATTATGCGGATGTGTTTCCCGAGGAGCTTCCACAAGGATTACCACCTATTCGAGGAATTGAGCATCAGATTGATTTCGTACCTGGTGCTACCATTCCAAACCGTCCAGACTATCAGAGTAATCCTGAGGAGACGAATGAGTTACAAAGACAAGTTGGCGAACTAATAGAGAAAGGGTTCATGAGGGAGAGCATGAGTCCGTGTGCAGTTCCAGTGATCTTAGTGCCAAAGAAGGATGGGAAATGGTGGATGTGTATCGATTATCGTGCGGTAAATAATATTACAGTAAAATATTGACATCCTATTTCTCGTTTAGATGACATGTTAGATGAATTGCATGGTTCTTGTGTATTTTCAAAATTTGATTTAAAAAGTGGATATCATCAAATTCGCATGCATAAGGGTGATGAATGGAAAACAACTTTCAAAATAAAATATGGGTTGTATGAGTGGTTAGTGTTACCTTTTAGATTAACTAATGCTCCTAGTACTTTCATGAGGTTAATGAATCATGTTTTGTGTCCGTTCATTGGAAAATTTGTAGTTGTTTATTTTGATGATATTTTGATTTACAGCAAAAACTTGGGTGAACATACTTTACATTTAAAATCTGTTTTAGATGTACTTCGACAAGAAAAGTTATTTGCTAATATGGATAAATGCACGTTTTGTACGAATAGAGTAGTGTTCCTTGGCTTTGTTGTTAGTTCGCAAGGAGTATAGGTTGATAAAGAAAAGATATGTGCAATTCATGAATAGCCGAGTCCGACGAATGTGAGTCAAGTTCGTAGTTTTCATGGATTGGCTAGTTTTTACCGACGTTCGTGAAGAACTTTAGTGACATCACAACACCATTAACGGAAGTGATCAAGAAGAGTGTAGGTTTGAAATGGGGTGATGAACAGGAAAAGGCATTTAAATTGATTAAAGATAAATTGACCAATGCATTTTTACTTGTTTTGCCTAATTTTGGTAAAACCTTTAAAATTGAGTGTGATGCTTCAGGTTTAGGAATTGGAGCTGTTTTGATGCAAGAAGAAAAGCCGGTGGCGTAGTTCAGCGAAAAGTTAAGTGGGGCAGCTTTAAACTATCCTACTTATGACAAGGAGATGTACGCATTAGTGTGGGCAATGGAGACGTGGTAGCACTACCGGTGGCCTAAAGAGTTCGTGATTCACACCAACTATGAATCATTGAAGTACTTGAAAGGTCAGCATAAGTTGAACAAAAGGCTCGCACGATGGATGGAATTTATCGAGACATTTCCATATGTCATTTGGTATAAACAAGGTAAAGAAAATGTCGTTGCAGATGCTTTATCTCGTAGGTATGTGTTGTTAAATACTCTTGATACGAAATTACTTGGTTTTGAACGAATCAAAGACTTATATATTGATGGCCATAATTTCTGTGAAGAGTTTAAAACTTGTGAAAAAAATGTTGTAGGTAAATACTTCAAAGTTGATGGGTTTCTTTTTTGTGAAAATAAATTGTGTATACCTGCATGTTCTTTACGTGAGTTGTTGGTTAAAGAATCGTATGGGGGTGGTTTGATGGGTCATTTTGGTGTTGACAAAACTTTATCTATTTTAAAAGAACATTTTATTGGCCTCATATGAAACGAGATGTGGAAAGAATTTGTGATAGATGTATTACTTGTCGTCAAGCTAAATCTCGTGTTCAACCCCATGGATTGCATACACCATTGCCTATTCCTAATGAACCTTGGATTGATTTGTCTGTGGATTTTGTGTTGGGTTTGCCTAGGTCTAAGCGTGGTCATGATTCTATGTTTGTGGTCGTGGATAGGTTTTCGAAAATGGCACATTTTGTCACAAAATAGATGATGCGTCCCATGTTACTGATTTATTCTTTAAGGAAATTGTGTATTTGCATGGCATGCCTAGAACAATTATTTCGGATAGAGATTCTAAATTTTTGAGCTATTTTTGGAAGATATTATGGTGTAAATTGGGTACTAAACTATTATTTTCAACTAATTGTCATCCGCAAACTGATGGTCAAACCGAGGTAGTTAATAGAACTTTGTCTGCTTTGTTGAGGGCAATCATTAAAAAGAATATTAAACATTGGGAAGAGTGTTTGCCATGTTGAGTTTGATTATAATAGGTCTGTTCATTCTGCTACTCATTTTTCGCCATTTAAAATTGTATATGGTTTTAATCCTTTAACACCATTAGATTTATCACCATTACATGCTTCTGAGTTTACTACACATGGATGAAAAGAAAAAGGTTGAATTTGTTAAGCAAATACATGAAAAGGCAAGACTTAATATTGAAAGGAGGACGGAGCAATATGCAAAACAGGCCAACAAGGGTCGACGTCAAATTATCTTTGAACCAGGAGATTGGGTGCGGTTACATACACGAAAGAAGAGGTTTTCAGCTCAAAGATGATCAAAATTGCTTCCAAGAGGAGATGGACCATATCAAGTTCTAAAGCGCATTAATGACAATGCCTACAAATTGGATTTACCGGGTGAGTATAATGTTAGTGCATCATTAATGCTTCTGACCTTAGTCCGTTTGATGTAGGTGATGATTTGAGGAAAAATCCTTCTCAAGAGGAGAGGAATGATGGGGACATGCCTAGCTTGGATGGGAATGGAGGTTATGGAGTGGATCCGGTGCGGGTTCCAGTCAGACCAGTAACGAGAGCTAGAGCTAAGCGTTTCAAGGAGGGATTATATGGTCTTATTCAAGAAGCTTGGAATAACAATGGTGTAGGCTTAAAGACTTTGAATGTAGAGTCCAAGTTCATTAATATAGTCCAAATGAAGATATCAAGTTAAGTGGATCAAGTCAAGACATGCATGCTAAGTCAAAGGATCGAGATTCGTCGCAACCAGACCAGCGCGGCCGCGCTGCTTCACAGGCCAATTCTGGCGCTGCCGTGCCTACATGCAGAAGCTTCGCTGGAGGACCAACGCGGCCATGCCGTGACGCAGTACAAAACCTGCTCGGCCGCGCTGCTCTGCAGACACAAAAATGTTCTCGCTGGACTTCGAGTGCGGTCGCACCTAAAGTCCGTTCATTTCTAGCGCGGTCGCGCTGCAGGGTAAATTTTGTTGACGCATTTTTCAAGATTCTGATGCGGGATTTCCTTATTATTTTGTTATTTTCAGTATCTTTTTAGATTTCTATTATAATTAGGATACTTTTGGATTGGAGTTGGATTCCATGTCAATTGTTATTACCTTTTATGCATTCTAGGGTTTCTTGGCTATTATTAATTAGTTTTATGAATGTAATTCATAAACACTTCAATAATATTCAAATTTTATCATACTTGTGAGATTATTCTCTACTTTTGGTTCTTTGAAGAATTCCTAAGTTATTTTCTTAGTTTTTCTTTGAGATTCAATTTGACTTATCATACAATAATTTATAGTTGTGTGTGGCATTTTCTACCACATCAATCGTCGATTGTACCAAGATTACCGCTTACATTTAAGCGAGGGGTCAGGGTATCGTTGGTGTCCATTCAATACATATTTCCGAATGTGAGCAATTGTACCAAGATTACCGTCTACATATAGGCAAGGGGTTAAGGTGTTGCGAGCAATTCACCATTCAACTTTGCTAGAAACGATCCGGGCGACGACTACCTCACGCAAGCGTGCCATAGAGTCTATCAGTGAAGCTCGGAACATGGCACTGAAGGTGGAGCATTTATCTACCTAACATAGCATTAATTGTGTTTTTCCATGGCAGAATCGGTCAAAGTCTAGCATTAAAAAAGCCAAAATAACGGTCTCAACCTAACAACAACATTTTGCTCCATCCAATCAGAGAAGTGGTGGTAATAGCTCGGGAGTTCAAGGTCAGGCAACATTAAAATCTTCAATAGGTCCAAGCACGAATGATCCTCTTCTAAACCCTTACGCCAAACCATTTGGAGAAAAGTGCTACCAATGTCTTAAGCTTGGGTATAGATTTAATAATTTCCCTAAATGAAAATCAATTAATTTGGCAGACCATGAAGATGGTTCTTTACAACAGTTTGTTGAAGGTGAGGAGGATGAGCTACTTGATGTTGAAGTAGTAGATGAAGAGGGTGATCTAGTTAATTGTGTAGTGCATAGGTTGTTGTTTCCCCTAAATAGGAAAATGAATCATAGCGTCACCAAATCTTTCACTTTAAGTGCCCAGTTAAATAGAAAGTTTGTAACCTGATTATTAATAGTGGGAGTTATGAGACATTGTGTCTTAAGCACTTATTAATCACTTACAGTTGAAGACCGAGCCTCATCCGTCTCCGTACCAAATTGGCTAGATTATGAAAGGACCATCTATTAAGGTGACCGAAGTTTGTCATGTTCCTATTTCCACTAGTAAGTCATATAGTGCTAATGTTATTTGTGATGTGCTAGATATGGATGCATGCTATGTTTTATTAGGAAGACCTTGGCAATTTGACACCGATGCTACCCATCTACGTAGAAAGAATGTGTATCTATTCACTTGGTTGGACAAGAAGATAGCTATTATACCCTCTTAGGGAGTAAATTCCATAGTAGAGGGAAAACACTCATATTAATGGCTGAGTCAAAGACTTAATTTTGCAATAAGGCTAAGGAATCTGGAATAATGTATGCAGTAGTTGTTAAGGGTGAATTGAATTGGGTACAAGATGTTCCAAAAGTTGTGCAACCTTTATTGGAGGAATTTAAGGAAGTTATTCCTAAAAAACTACCTAATGAGTTACCTCCTATGCAAGATATCCAACACTGTATTAATTTGGTGCCTAGAGCTAGTCTACCAAATTTGCCTCACTATCGCATGAGTCCAAAGGAGGGTGAGGAGATGAATAGGCAAGTTGAAGAGTTACTACAATAGAGTCGTATTCGTAAAAGCATGAGCCCATGTGTTGTCCCTACATTATTAACACCGAAGAAAGATGGTAGTTAACGGATGTGCGTGGAGCAAAGAAATTAATAGATTCACAATTAAATATAGGTTTCCTATTCCAAGATTAGACGATATGCTGGATTAGTTAGAGGCTCAAAACTATTCTTCAGGATTGATTTGCATAGCGGCTATCATCAGATTCGTATCCGGCCCGTTGATGAATGGAAAACAGCATTTAAGATGAAGGAGGGTCTGTATGAATGGTTGGTAATGTTATTCGGATTGTCTAATGCCCCTAGCACCTTCATGAGATTAATGAATCAGGTACTCAAACCATTTTTAGGCAGCTTTATAGTGGTGTATTTTGATGACATTTTGATATATAGCCAGAACATTGAAGATCATATGGGTCATCTTCATAGTGTTTTGACAGTTTTGCTGGAGAATAAGTTGGTTATCAACTTGAAGAAATGTAGTTTTGTAGAGTTGCTATTTTTGGGCTTCATAATTAGTGGAGATGGTATTCAGGTTAATGATAGCAAGGTTCGCACGATTAGAGATTGGCCTTCACTAAAGAATGTTAGTGAGGTAAAAAGTTTTCATGGCTTAGCTTCATTTTATCGGCGATTTGTGCGCAATTTCAGTAGTATTGTTGCTCCAATCACAAATTGTTTGAAGAAAGGAAAATTTTCATGGGATAATAATTATGATAAGAGTTTTACGGAGATTAAAGAGAAGTTGACAACTGCACTGGTATTGGCTCTGCCTAGTTTTGAAAATGTTTTCGAGATTAAGTGTGATGCTTGTGGTTTTGGCATTGGTGGAGTTTTATCACAAAAGGGTAGGCTAGTAGCTTTTTGCAGTGAAAAGTTGAGTGAAATACGTCAGAAGTGGAGTACATATGAATAAGAGTTATATGTTGTGTTGCAGGCATTGCAGAATTGGGAGCATTATTTGGTCCAATGGGAATTTATAATTTATTCTGATCATCAGGCTCTTAAGTATTTTAGAAGTCAGAAACATCTTAATAAGATGCATGCTCGATGGGCTTCTTGTTTGGAGAAATTTCCTTATTCCATCTAACATAAATCTAGTGCTAAAAATAGAGTTGCGGATGCTTTGAGCTGAAGAGCAACGACTATGAATAACGAAGTCGTGGGATTCGAGTGTCTCCAAGAGCTATATGAAGATGATGAAGACTTTAGGAAAATATAGGAAAAGTGTTCAAAGAGGCTGCCCGCCGGTGATTTTCATATCCCAGATGGGTATATATTTAAGGGAAATCATTTGTGCATTCCTCAAACTTTTTTGAGGGAAAAGCTAATGCTTGACTTGCATGGAAGGGGTCTTAGCAGTCATTTGGGTCATGATAAGTCCATTGCAAGTGTTGAGCAGAGATATTGTAGACACCCAAAATTTTTCACTTGTTATCTAACCTTGGTAGGAGGGCAAAATGTTATTTAACCCTAACATCAAGACGATCAAAAAGAGGTTACGAGGCTTAAAGCAAGCATGCGAAGCTATCACAATGATGGCCGAGTGACAAACTACGCAAGGCATGGCGATTGACTAGTTGGCATCTACAGGAAGATGATTATCTACTTTTTTCTCTATCTTCCCAGATTTGAAATTGCCCAAACTTTATGTCATTGCGTAGCTCTCGGAAAGAGCTTTTCGAAATGGTATGGCACGTCTGCCAACTCTTCCCGGATTGAAAGTTACGAACGTTTCAGCGCACAACACGAAAATTGACATCGCAACACGAAAACCGAAGTAGGTGGGCCCCACCTGGGCCAGCAGCATGTACACCTGCGGCTAGGCCCGGAGCCTATATAAGGAGCCTATATAAGGTAGTTTTCAGCCATTTTTGAGAAGAAAGAAGAATTTTGGAAGAAAAAGTAAGAATTTTGGAGAGGAAAGTGAGAATCTTAGAAAGAGAAATACTAGATCTAATCTAGATCTAGCACCTTGGAAAGCTTGATTTGCTTGCCTTGGAACTAGATCTGGTGAAATAATGTTTATTATCGGTGAAACTCTTCCTGTAGTTCTCCCACTTCGAGTTGTGGGCATACCCTTCACGAATTCTATACTTCCCCAATAGAGTCGCCAAAGAAATGTGGGCAAGGAAATCGTACCTTGTTAGGGTTAGAGTTTCATGTTGGTTTAGGAGAAGAGAAATCCACAAAGAGTACGGTATTGATTGATGAATTGAAGAGGGGAGAAGAACATGTAGGTAATTACTCTAGTAACATGTGGTAGAACTCCTAGGATCCAAGAGCCTTTTAGAGTATCTAGGATTCAGATAGCCTTAATGTGTGCTTAGGGTTGATAGAGAATCTGTCAATCTAAGATTTTTGTAAAAGTCCCCTCTTCAATGGAATGGAAGGAGTATTTATAGAGTTTCTGGTGTGGACACCTATTAATCAAGATTCATTCACTCCAAAGGTTAATTTAATTTGGATATCTTGGAAGATACATTCACTCCACAAAGGTTCATTTAATTTTGGTATTTTAGAGAATACGTTGTATAGTTAAGTATTCTAGAGTCTCCATTGCATCTAGTCTTTAATATTCTAGTCTAATTAATGATTCTAATTAATAGTTATTCATGTATCTATGGCTGGTAGAATGTTCCAAACCTCTATATAAATAGTGAATTTGTAAAGCAAAGAGGGCAGAGTATTTTGAAAAGTAATCAAAGAAGAGTATTATTCTCTTGTGTGCCTTTCTCTTTTTGTGAGATTGTTTTGTTGAGTTTCTTAGTTCTCTACAACTTGTAGAGTGGTGCTAAGAGACTAACCACTTGGGTTTTTAGGTCACTCCAAGCATAAGGAGTTAGTAGACCCTCCTATCTTTCTTATTTTCTTTACCTACCCATTCTCCCACCAGCGCGCTGCATTAGTTGGCATCAGAGCACTGGTTACTTTCCTAAACCATAAAAAAATGGCCAAACGAAGAACTACTCCTATTCAAACTGTTATTGAGCGCGACAATATAGCCCAAATAAAAAAAGCCATAACATGACATGAAACTCAATTCGGTGAACTAATGTGCATGATGGAAGAATTGTGACGCCCCCAAATTCTAACGTCACTGTCTCGAATCTGGTTTGTCACGATCTAACTCAAATAACAACATAAACTAATACAGCGGAAATGATAGAATAAATTACATTGTTTTAATATAATTATTCTCGTCCCAAGGTCTCGCAACCGTTACTGCAACGCTCTCCAAGAGTCTTGATTCAAACTAAACATAGTACAAATACACAATCCATGCCTAAGCTTATTACATAACCGAATTAGAAAACTTAAAGCAACATAGTAAATAATCTTCTTCTTAAGGAAGAACAAAGCTACTCCATAGTTTTGCCCTTTCCCTTATCCTTGCCTGAAGGTTCACCTCGCTCTGCCTTAACTGAAAGGTTTAAAGAAAGCAAGAATGAGCAACAAATTTGCTTAGCAAGTATATACAATGGGGGTGAACAATATAAAGTTCAAATTATAAGGGTATGACGGTAAAGGATAGTTCAAGGATAATAAGAAGAATCAATTGTTATACATAAGAGTCACTATGGACCGAAGAATATCAATAATTTTCATGCATCTAATCATTTCAAAGTCCAAGAATATGAACACTGAGTAGTCACTAAAGGACTAAGAACTCCTGCTAGAATTAACAGTTATTATACTGAAAATCCAATAAAAACAAGTATACAGGTGATCAGCCTATAGTACTCCAGGTTATGCATAACTTTCACATGCTTATAAGTGCGCACGTCGGTTCTCCGATAATATAATTTCCCCTTTAATGAGGGTTGTTCATCTCAGTAGATAAGAGTTCGCACCAAGATAATTGGTTTGGGTAGCTTTTTAAACACATGCATATAGGTCCAGCCGAAACAATGGCATAGACAACTTTATCAACATACACAAGGATATATTAAATTCAACATTTGCAATAAGGTTCAAGGGATATTAATCTCAAACCGTCTTCATAATATGAATGACAATTTATAAAGCATAAAAGTCATTCTCACCAGCATATACTTGTACGATAAATGAATGTACAAGTTTAAGAACTTGCTCAATAAAAAGAGAGGGTTCGAGTACTTGCTCAATGTAAATCTGCGTAAGGTTAGGGAACTTGCCTTTAGCGTAGTCTACGAATTTAAAGCTTAATGACACATTGCAATCCTATTGTATAATAGTTATATATGAGAATTCATTAGTCATACAAGTTCATAATTCAAATAATTCCACATTATGACTCTACACATATACACACAAGTATAACACATTTTCAGTCCCATCTTAGACGCTAATCCTGACCATAGACCAACACATCACGTTGTTGGAAATTTGTTATCGATCTCGCTTTGAAACTCATTTAGAAAACTTGTAAACACTTTTAAATCTTGGTTCCATATAGTCTTAACATGGTCATATAATAGAAGTCTCAGTTTAATCATGTAGTAAAGCTTAATGCACACACACACACACACTTCATTTTCAGTTTAGCAACAAAATAGTCAGAATGTATTGCAGGACTACGCGGCTGCGCTGGAACATAACTAGGAAGTGGCGTGGCCGCGCTGCTCCCTGTTAGCTCCAGTGCAGGCTTGTCTCCTGTATGATATTAACTTAACCTTTATTATACCATGTTACTGATACTTAACACACATACACATCAGAAGGTATAAACTTTAAGTTGAATATCTAGCATGCTTGTCCTAAGCCATTTTAAAACATTTCATTCCATTTGAACTTCGTAAAGTAACATGCTTAACAAGTGTATTTCATAAGGCGAGTCATGATGGCTAATATACCACTTGATATTGTTAGGTTTGTATATAGCGCGAACATGCAATCCAATTACATAAATAGTGCAGAAGCGCGATAAAACGGATTTTAAAATTTTTCTTACAAACCATCACCATGATCATCTATGTGCTCAATTATCAATTAAACGAAAGAGATAAAGTATGAGAATCATACCCTCGTAGAACCATGCTTCCACAGGTACGAGTTCACCTCCAAATCCTTCGCGTTCTCCTTGAATTCCACTGATTAAATTCCTTCCTTTGATCAACGTTAGCCACCCAAGTGTTTGGCCTCTAGAGGTGATCCACCAAGGAATAATAGTTGTTCAAGAATATGGGTATTGGACCCTAGTTTCTATCTCTATAGAAATTGCAAGTACTCTCTCTTCAATTCTTATGGAAGAGTGTGTAACTGTCTAACCTTAAATCATGATAAGACTTCTCTTATTTATAGATATAGTGAACCCTCCTAAACTATTTAGGATTAGGGTTTTTATTTTAATTAAACTCCTTTAATTAATTGAACTCCTAATCCAATTAGGAATTCATGAGAGAGTACTTCTATTAATTAATTTCCAATCCCTATTAGGAATTAAATTATAGTCATAGTAATAATAATAATAAGACTCCTCTTATTAATTTATATTTAATATTTCCAAAATATTAAATAATAAATATTAAACTATTTAATTTATTCTATCTCCATAGATTAAATTAAATACACTTAACTTATTATTACGATTATGCCATTTACTTCTTAAATAAATATTTTCCTTTTGTGGTGTGACCCTTTAGGTTCTCCATATTAAACCGGTTGTGAATAAATCAATTAGAACAATTCTAATTTTATTTAAATAAATAAATTAAACTATTTAATTCATTTAAATAAGTAATATTTATTCTACAATAAGGATTGTGACACCCCCAAATCTCTACACTCCCCTGTAGCAGATATGGTGCTCACGTGAAACTATACAACTATAAATATTCAATAAAATATGACTTCTATCTATCCAAGGTTCACAGTATCCCGTAACAGGTACTAGTTCCGGCCAGAACGTTGTCTGTGTTTGGATACCCTCACTTGGATGTATAGATTCATATCTAATGAATACCTCTTTCATACTTATATTCCCTATCTATCTGACATTCACAGTATTAATGATAAGATTGTCCATAGAACTGAGGGGCGCATTCCAGTAAAGATGGCACCTTACCGGCGCTCATTAAGTGTAACCCCAGAGCTTATAGGACTTTCAACATCATTTAAATACCCTCATTCAAATGTATAGTTCGTATAGATACTGTATCTAACTTAGTACAACTATGTTAAATGAAATAAAGATCAGAGTATAACGCAATCGATGAAATAAAGGATCATAATATATTACATATCATTTGGTTCGATTACATTGTTCTCAGTACTAAGTTATTACAACAAAAGCCTTTAAAAGACTTAGATTATTCAAAAGCAGTTAATAAAACTAGTAAACGTGTCCTTTCCCTTTATCTGTCCCGGAAGTACCAGGGATATTATTTAAAGCTGCAAAAGAAGATATGCGCAAGAATGAGCTACAAATGCTCAGCAAGTTCATTTGAAAATGTAAACACAGTGTGTTTGATTTGAAAGATGTCAGGTGATGTACAATTGATACTGAGGGTTCTATACCAGAACCATATATTTCAATTTGTTCTGTTAGTCTTCAATGACTTAGAACCTTTTGAGTTCGGATATCTGGTAGGTGATCAGCCTCACCAATATCCTAGGAGTATGCATATCATCCTACCACATTTTTGGTCAATTTAAGTTAATTGCCAATTTTGGTCAATTCATTTAATTGCCAAATTAAACCTTATTTGAAGGTTTGTCGGACCACCTTCCATCCACGGTATCCCTTTTACTCAGTATAGATGTCGTACCAAAACAATTTGGTTTGACACAACAAATGTAAGCTCAAACAGTCAATAAATGATTCATTTCTTAAGTTATGCTGAACAAATAACAATAACTTCATAACAATTGATAGCAAGACTTAAAAGAATTTCTTAAAGGTAACAAGGTTCGGAGACTTGCCTTAGCGTAGTTTCGTTAAAATTTAAGACAGTTGGTCAACGTACGTAGTCTACGTATACCAATAATAAGCGTTAACACGTATATAAACATGTATTACGCTATTCTAGGCAAGTTTTATTAAGGTTCGACGTCGATTCGGTATCTCGATCGCGTCCTTAATCAATTAAACACATAGGTTGTTCGAAAAAACTTCATTTGGAAGCTTAATTATTAGTATAAATAATTTATTTATTATTTATAACATTTTTAGAAGCTTGGTATTATTTTAAAATAATTTTCAGAAGCTTGAAAGTATTTTTAAATAATTTTACAAGCGTAGGAATATTTTTAAATAATTTAATTATCATTTATAATATTTTTAAAACATTTAATATGTTATTTAAATAATTTATTTGTCATTTAGAATATTTTTAGATGCCTAAAATATTATTTAAATGATTTATTTATCATTTATAAAATTTTTAGAAAGATAAAATATTATTTAAATGATTTATTTTATCATTAATAATATTTTTAGAATATATTTTATTATTATAATAATTTAATTATTACTTATAATAATTTTCAAAACTTAATTTAATATTTAAATGATTTAATTATCATTTAAAGTAATTTTTAAATACTTAATATATTATTTAAATGATTTATTTATCATTAATAATATTTAATATTTTATTTAATTATTATATATAATAATTTTACTTACCTTAATATCATTTTTAAATAATTAATATAATTATTAAATGATTTAATATCATTTTTAAATAATTAATGTAATTATTAAATGATTTATTATAATTATTATTATTATTTAATTAAATTAAATAATAATTCAGAAATATATAAAAATATTAAAAATAAATTTTTATAATTAAAAATGAATTTTCGAATATAATTATTAATTATTTATAATTATTTAATATTTATTTATTATTTTATAATTTATTTAATTAATTTTTATTTATTTTTATTAAAAATCCGTCGCTAAAGGGCTTTAGCGACGGTCTGCATACGTTTAAAGGTTTCTGGGTTTGGCTATGCATTTCGTCGCTAAAGGTATTCTTCATGAAGAACACTTGGTCATGGTCGAACAGGGACCTTTGACCTCAAATTAAATCCAGTTGGTTTATTGTTTGTTCTTGATTTTTGTTTGTTGTTATAGCCAACATGGCAGTGTATAACGACATGTTAAATTACATCTCAAATTATTTCATATCATGCTCTAAAAATAATGGTCAAACTACCGGGTTCAAACTGTTCTTGAGTTTCTGGGTTACCCAGAAACTCAGTCAGTCATGGTCAGTCAACGTGGTTTGACTGCTTATAACTTTGATTCTGTGTTTGCTAAATGTGTTTTGGTGCTTCAAGATTGTAGTTCACATACCAAATAACATGTTTAAAACAAGAAACAACATATTAAATATCATCTAGGCATGTTCTGGGTTGATCAAAGTCTTGTCAGAACACTGTCAGAGTGTTTGTGACACCCCCAAATTCAGGAACAATACCTCGAATTTGGTGCTCACGATAAAATGCATCCATACACCTCTAAACAACATAAATCAACTAATGCAGAATAAAATAAACATATGTTGTTCATTACAAAAGGTTTACTACGGTCCCAAGGTCTATAACCTTAAATAAATACATCGCAGAATACATTAATAATACAAAACTATTCCACGATTACATAACGGGATAGTACATATAACTATTCCTTAAGCTTTCCTTTGCCTTTGTCCGCTTTGGAACTCCCCGGCTTAACTACAATAGGTTCATGATATAGCAAGGGTGAGCAACTACTTTGCTCAGCAAGTTTAAAAGCAAGAATGAAGATATATCATGGATGAATAAGAATAATAGCTACATAGATCAACAATTTATGAACATTGATGAAATAGCTGAAATGACATAATCAAAGTTCAAATGAAACAATGAATAATGATTATTTACTGCTGAGTGGTCCAACCGACCATGAACTTTTGGCCAAAGAGTCAATCATTCGACTAACTCTTTTAAAACCTGGCCCCGTCAGTTGTACTCGAGGGGATCAGTGTAACGACCGGGAATTCTGGAATTTGCCTTGTAATTCGAATTTCTGAATATTTATTATTTTATTAATATTATTTTGTGTTGCATGTTTAAAGGTTGTGTGACAATCTGGATTATGTGAATGCATGAAATTTTTCGTGTTATAGTTGTGTTTAAGTGAATATTTAATTTCGCGTAGCATCGTTAAATCTCTATTCAGAGTTAGTATTCACGTTGGGAATATTCATCTAGAGACGTCTTCTCGGATAACTTCGATTTTCCTAATTATTGTCAACCCATTTAGGCAATGAGATATTAATCCAAGTGTAGGATTTATGGGAGCCCAATGGGAATTAAATTAGAAGCCCAAGTGGTTTTAAGGGCGACCCAAACCCATGACCCAAACCCATGACCCAACCCATGACCCAAGACTTGACCCATGTGGGATATGGGCACAAAAATCAGCATTTTGGTGTTCTAATGAGGGAGTATGCGGGTAACATGGTGAGGGAGAGGCCAAATGAGTAGAATTTGCATGTTGAATAAGTGGGAACAAATAAACAATTGTTAGCCAATAGAAAATTGGCCACCTTTCCCATTTTTCTTCCATTTCCCCCTAATTTACTCCACTTCTCCTAAATAATGCAACCATTCCATTTCTATCTTGCATTCCACATTCCTCCCATTTCCCATCAGCTGATAGAGAGAGAGAAAGAGAGTGAGAGCTGCCAAGAAGGAAGAGAAAGAGGTCGCCGGAAGTTCGCCGGAAAAAGGAAGGAGGAAGAAGAAGGCACGGGAGGAACGAGGAGAGGAACCAAGCAAGGAGAACCTTTAAAATCAATCCTAGCCAAGCTTCTTAATCATCTAGGAAGGATTTACAGAGGTAAACACCAACCAAATCCTTTCCATTCGATTTCTTGTTGAGTTTTTCAAGTTTTTCTTAGTTTTGAGCTCTTAAGCTTGTGGGTCGGATTTGTGGCGATTCTTGGTGTTTTTGTTTGTTGTGATTATTTGTCAATGTTGTCAAGAGGTTATGTAAGCTATTAATAATCTTAAAGTGGAACAAAAACGCAAGAAATCCTTACCTTGGCTTAATGGAGCAAGAACAATGGACAAAACATGGACTTTGGACTGTTGGACGATTTAGAGGACCTTGTAGCTATGATTTCGTGTTTGTTTAATGCGTTTGTTGTTATGATATTGTACTTCCATGGGTTATGAGTTTAACCCAGTTGGAATGGAGTAAAAAGGGATTAAAACAAAGATTTGGTGATGATTTTTGTAAAGAACACGAAGAACACGAAAATAAAACATGATTTGATACTTTGGTCATGGATTTCAACATGTTAATGTTAATGAATAGCTCTAAATTTTTGATATGTTGTAGCTCTATGTCTTAGGAGTCCATAGAGTCCGGAACGGACCAATTTGAAGGTCTAGAGAAGAAGTTATGAGGATTGGAGTGAAGGAGGGTCAAAACCGCGATGTCTGACATGGGCCACCAGGCCAGCCGCGCGCCCGCACCAAGGTCCCGCGCGCCCGCACCAAGGTCCCGCGCGCCCCCGCGCGCGCGCTGCCGCACGCCGTGTGCCTGGTGCCGCCCGCCCGCGTGTGCGCTGCCCGACTCAGCTTCGACGTCCGTTGGGAAAATGGCCATAACTTTCTCATACGGACTCGGATTTAGGCGATTCAAGATGATCCGGAAAGCTTAGAGATAGACCTACAATATCCATTAATTAGAATTGAAATTTATTACCTGGAACAATTTTGAAATTAACCGTTTTTAGGGCTATTGCGCAAACGGTAGGTGTCGGGCATGCACGTAAGCACATGTAATGCTCCCGACAATGTAAAGTGATGTTCTAACTTTCATGATGTGGTTTTTATGATTTATAATGATACTTAGCATTAACCAATGAGTATTAGATGAATCGAATGGGCGTGTTAGGTGTACACAATTACGTGTCGCTTGGGCATTCGAATAGGCAAGTTGGGCGTATAGACGTGCAAGCGTCGTAACGCCGTAACTAGTGGGTATAACCTTGTTTAATATTTTGTTTCTTATTTGAATGGGACATTATAGAGTTGTGTAAGCAAATATTTGGTATTCCGTATGTGACTAATTGTATGTGAATATGTACCTAATTGTGTAGGATATTAAGGAGCGTGTGTTGTAATATTGTAGCAGCGCTTCAGGCAAGTTTCCTAACGCTCGTCTAACCCTTGTGTTGGGCAAGTTCCCTAACTTCATTCTTTTTATATATTGAATGCAAGCTTCCTTATCCTAGCTCAAATTAACATTCGGGCAGGTTTCATATTTTATACAGGTGTTGTATATTGTTACAAGTTTCATGACTCAAATAGAGTTATTACTTTTGAATCATATTAGTGGATTAATTATTGTCAATTACTCCACCTCCAAGATAATTATTGATATTCGCAGCTTATGCATTTGAATTCATTATTTGTTGTTGGATTGTGAAACGTTTAAGTTCTTCATTCATGAACTGTTTAGGGAAATAGTCTATGCCATTCGTTTCGGCTAGACATGTACATGTTATTATTTTAAAAGCTATCCAAACCGATTGTCGGTGCGGATTCTTGGACTGAGAGAGCAACCCTTATTAGGGGACTATAATGTGTCGGTTATTCGATGCAGTCAGAGTTAAATGTTGTGCATATACATGGTGTACGAGAGGCTGATCCCCTCGAGTACAACTGACGGGGCCAGGTTTTAAAAGAGTTAGTCGAATGATTGACTCTTTGGCCAAAAGTTCATGGTCGGTTGGACCACTCAGCAGTAAATAATCATTATTCATTGATTCATTTGGACTTTGATTATGTCATTTCAGCTATTTCATTAATGTTCATAAATTGTTGATCGATGCAGCTATTATTCTTATTCATTCATGATATATCTTCATTCTTGCTTTTAAACTTGCTGAGCAAAGTAGTTGCTCACCCTTGCTATATCATGAACCTATTGCAGTTAAGCCGGGGAGTTCCAAAGCGGACAAAGGCAAAGGAAAGCTTAAGGAATAGTTATATATACTATCCCGTTGTGTAATCGTGGAATAGTTTTGTATTATTAATGTATTCTGCGATGTATTTATTTAAGGTTGTAGACCTTGGGACCGTAGTGAACCTTTTGTAATGAACAACATATGTTTATTTTATTCCGCATTAGTTGATTTATGTTGTTTGGAGGTGTATGAATGCATTTTATCGTGAGCACCAAATTCGAGGTATTGGTACCTGAATTTGGGGGTGTCACAATCAGCCTCTTGTACACCATGTATATGCATAACATTTAACTCTGGCTGCATCGAATAACCGACACATTATAATCCCCTAATAAGGGTTGCTCTCTCAGTCCAAGAATCCGTACCAACTACTGGTTTGGATAGCTTTTGAAATAATAACCTGTATGTGTCTAGCCGAAACAAATGGCGTAGACTATCTCCTTAGACAGTTCATGAATGACAAACTTAAACATTTCTCAGTCCAACAACAGATAATGAATTCAAATGTATAAGCTGCGAATATCAATAATTTATCCTTGATGTGGGGTAATTGAAAATAATTAATCTACTAATATAATTTGAAATTAATAACTCCAATTGAGTCACAAAACTTGCAATAATATAGAATGATTGCTCAATCAATAAATAACTCGCACAATAAACAAAAGTTGTACGGTTGAGAAATTCTGCCCAATATTAAATTGAGCTAGAGTAAGGAAACTTGCATTCAATATATAGAAAGAATGAAGTTAGGGAACTTGCCCAACACAAGGGTTAGACAAGCGTTAGGAAACTTGCCTGCAGCGCTGCTACAATATTACAACACACACTCCTTAATATCCTACACAATTAGGTACATATTCACATACAATTAGTCACATACGGAATATCAAATATTTGTTTACACAACTCTATAATGTCCCATTCAAATAAGAAACAAAATATTAAACAAGGTTATGCCCACTAGTTACGGCGTTACGACGCTTGCACGTCTATACGCCCAACTTGCCTATTCGAATGCCCAAGCGACACGCAATTGCGTACGTCTAACACGCCCGTTCGATTTATCTAATACTTATTGGTTAATGCTAAGTATCATTATAAATCATAATAATCATGTTATGAAGGTTAGAACATCACTTTACAAGGTCGGGGGCATCACGTGTGCAAATGCGCATGCCCGACGCCCTCCGATTGACCCCAATTACACATCAGTCCTATAAATGGCTAATTTAGGCCATGATACAGGCCTACAATCGAAAAACTTAAAGAACGAAAGTTGTAGGGCTACTCGTTCTCTTTCCGAATCATCTTGAATCATCTCAATCCGAGTTCGTATGCAAAAGTTATGGTCATTTTACTACAGGAGGTCAAAGCAGTCCACTCGGGCACGTCTGCGCCTGACACGTGTCCGGCGCAGCTGCGCCCCTTTTGGCCTTATGAACAGCGCAGCTGCGCCATGCATACAGGCCACAATCTGCAGAAAGCTCCAGACGTGAATTTTCGACCTCTTTCCACTCCGATCTCCATAACTTCTTCCATACACGTTCAAATTGGTTCATTTCGGACTCTATGGACTCCTAACTCATGGGGCTACAACATATCAAAAATTTAGAAGTACCCATAAACATTAACATGGCCAAATCTTAAGCCAAAGTACTAGGTTCATACTCTGTTTTAGGTGTTCTAAGTGTTCTTCACTAAAATCAACACCAAATCTTCGTTTTTACATCTTTTTACTCGATTCCAGCTGGGTTAGCTTCGTAACCCATGGAGCTACAATACCATATCAACAAATAAAATTAACAAACACGAAATCATAGCTTTATAGTCCTCTAAAAAGTCCGAATGTCCAAAGAGTCCATTGTTCTTCATGTTCTTCATCCTCCTTACGCATAGGTACGAATTTCTTCTATTTTTGTTCCACTTTGATGTTATTAATGACTTCTATAGTCTCTTAACAACATTTACAAACATCCTAAACAAATAACAACAACAAGAATCGCAAGAAAATCGAATCACAAGCTCAAGAGCTCAAAAACCTTTAAAACTCGAAAATCTTTACAAAAATCAAATGGAAACGATTTTGGTTGCTTGTTTACCTCTGTAAATCCTTCCTAGATGATTAAGAAGCTTGTTAGGCTTGCTTGGCTTGAGTTTTCCTTGCTTGGATTCTCCTTTTCCTCACCCGTGCCTTCTTCTTCTTCCTCCTTTCTTTTCCGGCGACTTCTTCCTCCTTCTCCTTTTTCCGACGAGCTCTCTCTCTCTCTCTCTCTGCAGAATTTGGAATGAGTTTGAATGAGGAGCTGATGGCTTGCAAGAGAGAAATGAATTGGTTGATTGATTTGGGAGAAGTGGAGGAAATTAGGGAGAAGTGGGAGAAATGGGTTCATGGCTCAAGGTGGCCAATATTTCAAAGGCTTTGCCGGCAAGCTCATTTCTCTCTCCTCATTTCCTAACAATTTGATTGGTTGAAAGTGGTTTGGTGGTTCCCACTTGGAGCAATAAGCCAAATTAGATACCCAAAAATACCAAAAATATATCTGAAAACTCCCACTTTTGTACCAAAACTGGTAAATAACTCTACCCAAAATTAAAATGGGTACTCCCATAATTATTGGGACGTATAAAAATAATTATTATGGGATTTGTCCAAATATTCGGAACACCCATTTACTACATTTCGGATACGGATAAAATCACGTATCAGCTCAAATAAAATTTCTGACACTTGGAAAAATTATTCGTATGCATACACGTATTTATGAAATTTATTAACATCGAAAAAGAACAAAAATATCTGGCATGAATAGTATCTCGGGAAACGTGCCCCGTGAATAGTGATTTAGCGACGCTACGCAAAATCAATTATTCACTTAAACAAAACTATAACACGTAAAATTTCATGCATCCACATAATCCAGGTTGTCACGCAACCTTTAAACACGTAACACAATATAATATTAATAAAATATAAAATATTCATTAATATTCAAAAATTCGAATTACAAGGAAATTTCAGAATTCCCGGTCGTTACAGTGTTCTTCATGTTTCTGGGTTACCCAGAAACAGTCTATCATGGTCGGTCAACGGGTTTTGACCAGCCATATCTTTCTACTGTGAGATAATTTTGGACTTCTACCAATTGGAGATTAAAGCTAACATGGCATACTGCTGATTCATGCTTTAAAACACATCAAACAAACATTTTAAGCCGATCAAAAGCTCTGACAAAATAGCTTGTCAGACTGTTCTTGACTGCCAAGAATAGTTTGCTATTTTGGCTTAATTTTCATATCTAGATGTATGTAAACGTGTTTTAACCGCCCAGATCACTTAATTACATGTTAATAAGTATTTCTAAACACTAAAACATAACATCAAATTCAAACTTAAAGATCTAGCAATAAATTAGGGTTTATGCACTTTTTTCTTCAAATTTTTGATTCTAGCTTTTGATTCTGAGTTTGTGATTGCAGAGGCTTGTTTAGGCTGGTAATATAAGTGTTTAGGTTTCAAAATTTCGTAGGTTAAATGATCAGAACCTCTTTCTATTTATAGCAACTTGAATTAGGATTTTCTAAGCTTTATTTTCCATTTTTGCGCTCAAAATATCTTGGCTTGTGAACTTGTGCTGCTCCAATCTGATCTAGGTTGCCATGCTTGTGCTGGAGTGTGTCAAGCACAAGCTTGCACACTCCTAGCTTAATTTTCATTAGCTAGGATTTTATTTTTCCTTTATTTACTTACTAATTAAAATTAGATTTTTACTAATCATGTTTATGATGTTAATTTAAGTTTAGTAATACCTTAATTAGGGTTATATATCATAATTAAGGTTTATCAATTCATAATTTAGGGTTTAGATAACCTAATTAGAATTAGGATTTCATAATTAGGTTTTAGGGTTTCTAATTTCACAATTAGGGTTTTAATCTTTCGTTTAGGGTTTAGTTCAATCTTAATAATTCATAATTAATATTATGATTCATTATTTAGAATTTAATTATATCAATTAAGATTCTTATACGATAATTAGGGTTTCGATTAGACAATTCAGATAAATATTATCAATTAGGGTTTTCAAATTTAGGGTTTCTGTTTCAGTTTATTGTTCTAACCCTAATTAACTTATTTTAGATTTTTATCAGTTAATATAATATTATATTAACTCCGAAGCACGACAAAGCACTTCGTCATTTCCAAGTACGACATAGCAGCTTACAAAAATAATTTGCCGAGACGCTTCTCGGTGAATTCGCCGGAAGCACGACAAATCATTTTGTCTGATTAAGCACGACACAGCTGCTTGGCGAAAAATTTTTATTTGACCTAATTGTTTAATAAAATACACAATCACATAATACAAAGTCAGATCATGAAATTTCATTTATTAAACACATAATTTACATATACAGATCTTATTAGGGTTCAGAATATTACATTCACCCCACTAATAAGAATTTTGTCCTCGAAATTACAGTACAGGTTATACAAATAAGTGTGGGTAACTATCTCGCATTTTACTCTCAAGCTCCCACGTAGCTTCCTCTATATTTTGATTCCTCCAAATCACTTTGACTAAAGGGATCACTTTATTTCGCAAATGTTGTTCTTTTCTATCTATGATTTCGATAGGAATTTCTTCATAAGATAAATCTTTCTCGATCTGGATGGGTTCGTAGTCGATAACGTGTTTATAATCGGGTTTGTACGGTCGTAACACGGACACATGAAATACATTATGAATATGTTCTAGCTCGGGAGGTAGGGCTACCTCATAGGCTACCTCACCTATCCTTCTCAGTATCTGAAACGGTCCAATGAATCTTGGACTTAATTTCCCTTTCTTCCCAAATCGAATTTTGCCTTTCCACGGAGATACTTTTAAGAATACGTGACTACCGACTTTGAAATCTTGTAACTTTCTGTGTTGATCAACATATTTCTTTTGTCGATCCTGTGATGCTTGTAATCTTCCTCGTATAATTCGGATTACCTCCGCGGTTTGTTGCACTATTTCAGGTCCTAACATTTGTCGCTCTCCGACCTCATCCCAACATAAAGGTGTTCTATATTTTCTTCCATATAGGGCTTCAAATGGTGGCATTCCTATGCTGGCATGGTGACTATTGTTGTAACCAAATTCTACCAAAGGTAATTGATCTTCCCAACTTCCCTTGAAATCCATGATGTAAGAGCGCAACATGTCTTCCAATGTCTGGATGGTTCTCTCACTCTGACCGTCAGTTTGTGGATGGTATGCTGTGCTTAGTTTCAGCTGAGTTCCTAAATTTTTCTGGAGACTTGTCCAAAAATTCGAAGTAAATCGTGGATCTCGGTCTGATACTATAGAAACAGGGACTCCATGTCTAGAAATAATTTCATTGATGTAAAGTTTGGCCAATTGGTCAAGACTGAAGCTAACTTTTATGGGTAGAAAATGAGTTGATTTGGTAAGACGATCTACAATTACCCAAATGACATTGTGACCTTTCTGTGTATTAGGGAGACCAACTACGAAATCCATGGTAATATGCTCCCATTTCTGCTCAGGAATTTCTAAGGGTTGTAATAATCCACTCGGCTTTTGATGTTCAGCTTTAACCCTTTGACATGTTAAACATTTACTTACCCACTCTGCTATCTCTCTTTTCATGTTAGACCACCAAAAATGTTGGCTCAAGTCTTTATACATTTTTGTACTCCCTGGATGTACAGCGAATTTAGAACTGTGGGCTTCATTCAGTATTTCGTCTTTTAGTTCTTGTACTAAAGGTACCCAAATTCTATTTTCGTATCTCAGTACTCCATCCTTATCCATTCTAAATTTAACATTCTTTTTATGAGTCGTTTCTGCCTTATACTTCTGACATTCTGCATCAGTCTCCTGTAGTTCTTTGATTTTATCCAATAAAGTCAAATTACCCTCCATGACGAATAACTTCTCGGTAGAGTTAACTGAAACTCCCACCTTGATCTCAAGTTTGTCAAACTCTTTTATCAATATTTCGTTATTGGTCATGACATTTAACTTCTCTTGGTTCTTCTGACTCAATGCGTCTGCTACGACGTTGGCTTTTCCGAGATGATATAAAATTTCACAATCGAAATCTTTTATCAACTCTAGCCATCTCCTCTGCCTCATGTTTAACTCTTTCTGTGTGAAAATATATTTCAGACTCTTGTGATCTGTATATATTTCACATTTCTCCCCGTACAAATAATACCTCCACATTTTCAAGGCAAATACTACCGCGGCTAACTCAAGATCATGCGTAGGATACCTCTTCTCATAATCTTTGAGTTGTCTTGATGCATATGCAATCACCTTCCCATGTTGCATTAATACACATCCTAATCCCTTGTGTGACGCATCACTATAAACTACAAGGCCTCCTGTATCATCTGGTAAAGATAATACTGGTGCCATGCTTAACCGCTTCTTCAACTCTTGGAAGCTTTCTTCACATTTGTCTGTCCAGACGTACTTTACCGTCTTTCGAGTCAAATTGGTTAGCGGGGTTGCTATCTTTGAAAAATCTTGTATAAATCGTCTGTAATACCCTGCTAAACCGAGAAAACTTCTTACTTCTGTTGGAGTTGTTGGTTGTTCCCAATTCACAACCGCTTCTATCTTTGCTGGATCTACCGCTATTCCATTCTTGTCAATCACATGACCCAAGAATTGGACTTGTTCCAACCAGAATTCACATTTGGAAAACTTTGCGTAAAGTTGTTCCTTGCGTAATATCTCTAATACGCTCCTTAAGTGTTCAGCATGCTCCTCTTTTGTTCTCGAGTATACTAAAATATCATCGATGAACACTACGACAAATTTGTCTAAGCATGGTTTAAACATTCGGTTCATTAAGTCCATGAATGCTTCCGGTGCATTTGTTAATCCAAAAGACATTACAAGAAACTCATAATGTCCATAGCGTGTCCTAAACGCTGTCTTCGGCACATCTTCTTTTCTAACCTTTAATTGATGATAACCCGATCGTAGGTCGATCTTCAAAAAGTGTTCGGCCCCTTTCAACTGGTCAAACAAATCATCAATTCGTGGTAAAGGATATTTGTTCTTTATAGTTAACTTATTTAATTCTCTATAGTTGATGCATAACCTTAACGTTCCATCCTTCTTCTTTACAAACAACACCGGTACTCCCCAAGGTGAAACACTGGGTTGTATGTACTTTTTGTCTAAGAGTTCTTGTAGCTGTACAGGTAACTCTTTCAACTCGACAGGTGCCATTCTGTATGGTGCTTTGGAAACTGGCACCGTACCCGGCGCTAGATCAATAACAAATTTGATCTCTCTATCTGGAGGTAGACCTAGTAAATCATCTGGAAACACATCTGGAAATTCTCTAACTACAGGTATTTGATCTAGCTTTACTCCTTCTTTTCGAGTATCTACTATGTATGCCAAATAACCTGTGCAACCCTTCCTAAGCAATCTCTTTGCTTGCATTACTGTCAGATAGTGAGATCATTTAGGTGAACAACCACCATTGAACACTACTTTTGACTCTAAAGCAGTCACTAGATTTACCCGCTTCCGCTGGCAGTCAATTATTGCATTATAATTTACCAACCAATCCATTCCTAAGATTATATCAAATTCCCCTAGTTGTATCATGACATCATAAAAGAATTTTATTTTTTCTGTTAAATTATGAAAAGATATGCCAATTGAGTTGGCTAAAAATATTTTGACTTATGTCCGAATTGTTGTTCAAGGTCTATGCTAATTGATTCGGCTAGATAACTGTTGAAAGGTGTTTATGAAGTTCAAGAATTCTTTGAGAATTTATGCCTAACCAGATTGTTCTGGTGCGGAATTTGTATTAAGTCTGAGGTGAACCAACCCTATAATGGGGGCTATGCAATAGCGTTAATATGTATGTGCACAATACATAGTACGAAGGGCTGATCATCTGGAGTACGAGAAGAGATAGTCCATAGTCTTTTGACTGTTAAAGGTTACAGTAGAAATATCTGTTAACCTAGGACAAGGTTCAAGTCTTTACGACTCCTCAGCAGGATATTGAAAGTTTTTGAATGAATCTTTAAATTCTTGAGTTATTCATATTGCTTCCCAATTATTGAATAATTGTGGAAGATTCTTATTCTCTTGAAAGGTGGAAATGAAAAGAAAATATTCCTTAAGAAGGGGTAAGTTATAGAATGCAACATGTGGTGATGAGTAAGTTAAACAAACTATAATAAATCCAAGAAAAGGAATAAGATTTTAGAAGGGAAAGAGATAAATTTAGCTGGTGATGAGTAATGATGAGAAATTTTTTTATTTTTTTAGAAGAGAAAGATGTGGAGAATGCAATGATCTTAGAAAGATCTTTAGAGAAAAAAACTTGGTTGTAGAACCCAATGAATAAGTAGAGATTAGCGTAACGTCCATTTTGATAGTTAGAAGGAACGAATGTTAGTAAATTAAAATTTCGAGGACGAAATTCTTAGAAGAAGGGGTGAATGTGATATCCTGAATATTTATGCGATGCTAAATCAGGATATTAAATGATTACAACGGGTATGATATGCATTGAATGCGTTAAAGGGTTAAAGAATATATAATACTCGAAGTATCCCAAGTTTAAGTGAAGGTGATGAAATAAAACCTACACTAAGGTAATGCGTTAAGTTATTCAGCGATATTGTCGAAGAAATTTTTGTGAAAACTGAGTAAGAGACTTTTCGTTGATTCCGAGGACGGAATCCTTGTAAGGAGGGAAGGATGTGACAACCCAAATTCTCAGTAATTATTAAATGAGAATTTAATAAATAAATTCTTATTATGCAAGGTATTAGATTTGAATAAATAAATATATGTGTTATATATTTTTTTAAAATATATGATTCGATGTGAAGTGGTTAAGTGTGGATATAAAAGAGAAATATATATTTGTGTATTGGAAAATGAAGTTTAATAAATAATGATAGTAATTCACTTAATTAAAATAGTGAATTAATGTAAATATATATTTATTTTGATAAAACGAGAAAACAATATGTTACATATTAATGTATTACGATTGTGAATTTCGTAAATAGACAAAATATTTATTGAGTAGAATAAATATTTTAATTGAGATGTTTATTTAATAAAATAAATATTTGATGAGAATATTGTGTGATAATTTATTTGTATGAGAATATTAAGTAAAGTGATGATAAATATTTTTATACTTGATGCGTATTTTATTATGCATGGATGTTGATAAGATGTTTATAATTTATTAAATGAGAGGATGAATAATTTTATTAAATAAAATTATTTATTAAGTGAAAGATGATTTTATTAAACAAAATTATTTATTAAATAAAAATTATATTTTTGTGTGACTAAATTAATTGTTATAATTTTATTAGTATGGAATAATTGAATTATTATTAAGAATGGGTTATACTAATCTAGCCAAATAAAGTCTTGTGACCTTATGTTTTCTTGTAACTGCTAAGGGGACTTATACGTTAAAAGTTATCAGGAGAAAATAAAGAGAGGAAGAGAGAAATTGAAATTGAGAGAATTTTGTGAAAATGGAAGAAGAGAAATTTTTTGAAGAACAAGAAAGGAAGATGAAGGATAATCATCTAATCATCTAACTTAGTCTAAATTTAGAAGAATCAAAGGTAAATTTTAAAGTTTCTAGTTCTTATTTTGCTAGAACTAGTTTTCTGTAATTGGGTTTGATGACTAGTTAGTGGAAGAATCTATTATATATGTTCATGGGTTTATATAATCTATTCTATGATATTTATAATTGAGTTTCCGGAAATCAAATTCATGAAAACATGTGTTAGAAGAGAAAAATTGAGTTTTGTAGTAATATATATATATATATATTTTGGTCTATTTTGAGACTAAAATTGGTTATGAATTTGGGTAAAGAATCCGAAATTGATGGTGGATATTGTTAATACTTTGATAAACGAAAACAAAGCAAGTTGAATCAACTAATTTGGTTAAAAAACGAATTCATAGTGTTTGATTTCGTTAATATGTCAAAAATATGAAAAAAGAGCATAAACATGAAATTTGAATCCTGTTTGAACATTCTAAGATGGTGAAATAGTATTGGTACATGTTTAGTTTGGTGTTTATTAAGTTTATAGCATCTGACATTGGCTAAATGGGTCCTTAAGTGTTAGATGTGTTGGATTTTTGGTTAGAGCAGAGTTTGCTGCAAATTACAGGTTCTGTGTCTGCGCTTGGGCGCAGCTGCGCCGGAACCTAAGCCAAAATGGGCGCAGCTGCGCTAGGCTCAATGCAGGCATGGACTGGTTTGACCTCCTGTAGTAAAATAGTCATAACTGTTTCATATGAACTCGGAATTGGATGATTCAAGATGATTCGGAAAGCTAAGAGATAGACCTACAATTGCATTTTAATAAGTTTTCGGATTTGAGGTCTGTAACAAGGTCAAAAATAGTCATTTTTAAGACTGATGTGCAATTGACAGCAAACAGAGGTTGTCGGACATACGCATAAGCACGCGTAATGCTCCCAACAATGTAAAATGATGTTCTAAGTTTTAAAACATGATCATTATGAATTATAATGATACTTAGCATTAATCAATGATGAATTAGATAAGTGTATGAGTATGCTAAGCATGTACGAAGGAGGCAAGTTAGGGGTATGACGTTTAAACGTCGAAGCGCCGCGTAAATTGTTAATGCACTTAAATAGTGTTTTGAATCTATTGAAATGAATATTATAAGATATAGAATGAGGTTTTTATAAACCAACGAGGATGGATGATGATGAAGGTCTTAATGTTATTAAACTACGAAACGACGAGAAATGTTTTAGAGTTAATCGCGTAAATCATCTATAAGGCGCGAACAATATGGATTACAAATTATTCTTAGTGTAAACCATTATGTGAAACCTTACTAGTGTCTAATGAATGATGTAAATGATTATATATTGTGTATGATACATGAGGTGCAGATAAGTATAAGCTGTTTATGGTAATTGGTAATCTACGAGCCAGGCAAGTCTTTCAGTTCCTATTTGTTATGTGAACTCGATGATTAACTGCTTTAAATTTATACAGTAAAGAGCATGACGTGTTACATATATTGTGAGTACGAAATGTTAAAGTCAATATATGACTTCCTTGATTGAGTAAAGATTGTTGATTGAATTATGAAATTCAATCTCTACTTGATATGTGACGTACAACATGTAAGTTATGTTTACCCAGATGCTTACGTTATATAAGATGAGCATGATAATTATGTGCTAGGTGATGTATAAAAACTGTTAGATTTTGCTGGACTGTCGAGCTCATTCTTGCAAATAACCATTTTTGTAGGTTAAGGATTCAAGGGAAAGTTATGTGCTACCTAAATGATGTGGATTAAAATGATGCATGAAGATTAGATGTTCTAGTTGAAGTTAATACTTGAGCTATGTTAATATTTTTGTTAAATGTATTTATGTTGAGTTGCAAAGTGTATATTGAAATGTAATCTTATATAGTAAGTTCGACAAAGCGAATCATAATATTGTCACGATTCTAAGATATTTAGACGTAAAGGTTGAAAGTTTTGGGAACGAGGACAATTTATAATAGAATAGTTTTAAGTTATTCCGCATATTAATGATTGTGTCATCTAATAATGACAAATTTTAACAGAAGATTGATGTATTGTGAACGACCGATGTTGAAAGTTAGATTGTTAAAATTTTGGGGTCGTTACTGTACCAAAACCAGCGACCTCTAGAAGCTTCAGAACCCTAATCACTTCAAATATCCATCCTTAGTCAAGTATCCTTCTCTCCAAAAACCCTCATTATGGAAAACTGTTAAGTTGTGTTAGGTATTCAACTTGGGTTCGACAAATTTGGAGAATCAGATGAGAAATTCAAGGAGATTCTAGAAAGTGTAAAGCAGGCAGGATTCTCAGAATGCTTAGGATCAAACACCAAGATTTTCTCTGATCTTATCAAGGAATTCTACCAGAATGCAGTAATCGATGTTGATATTCTGACTACTAAAGTTCATGGAATCAAACTGAAGATAAATGCTGCAGAAATCAATCAATGTTTTGGATTTACCAACCAGGGTCTGTCATCCCTAGAAGGAATCGATTCTGATGAAGGCAAGAAATTGATGGGCTATGTGAAGAATCCTCATATGAAAGGAATGAAGAAAAAGGAATTTCCTGAGAAGTTCAAATTCCTAGCTGAGATTGTGGGCAAGTGTATTCTATGCAAAGATACTGCCCATGACACGGTGAGTGATCTGCAACTAAAGATCATGACTGCCATTGTCATGAAGAGGAAGATGACCTTTGGAGCTATGTTGTCTGAGTGGTTGGTCAAAGAAGCCAGAAAAGTGAAGACATCAGATAAACAAGTCCTAAAGATTTACTATAGAAGGTTCTTAAGCATTATACTGAAGAAAAGGTTGAAAGGAAAGATTGGGGATGATGAAGGAGAAACCCTAAATGTCCACAAAGTCATGTCACCCAAATTGTTTGAAAATTGGAAGAAGAACCCCATGAAAAACAAGAAGTTGAGAACATTTGGTAGCAGCAGTAAAGGAACTTCAAAGGCTAGCAAAGGGAAGAGGAAAGCTAATACACTTAAGGAAGAAGCATCTTAATCTGAAAACTCTTCATCACCTGAGCCCATTCCCTCAAAATCACTCAAGAAGAAGATGAAAGTTAAGGCAGCCCCAGAGAAAAGTTCCTCTTCCTCCCAAGAAGAATCTAAGGAAGAGAAAGAAGCATCCGAAGCATCAATGGTCAAACCCTCAAGGAGACAGAGTGTAAGACTGAGGCTGATGATGAAACACCTAGGCCATAAGAGTAAAGAAGAAATTACACTAGTAACAGTTGATCTTGAAGATGATGATAAGAGTGAGAAAGTTGAGGATGTAGAGATAAGTAAATATGTGACATCTAGCAATGAATCTGCTGAAGAAGATGTAACCACACATATGTTTAAATCAGAAAGTAAGGATGTAGCCATGTCTGTTGAAAACAGTCCCATTAAATCAACAAAAGATGATGATGACATGGAAGTAAGTTATGAAGAAAAGCCAACTGATGAGTCAGTTGAAGAATCAAAGGAAGTATCTGTGGAGGAAACAAGTTCGAAGGAAAAGAGTACCAGAGACACTGGGAAAGAAAAGAGAGAAGTAGATAGTGATGAAGTACCACAGGATTCTGATTTTGAGAACAGTGTATCAGAAAGCCACTTCAAGCCAGCAACCACAAGAATGCGAAGGAGGATTGTATTGGAAGCATGTGACAAACCAGGAGCTGTGTTGCCAACAAGATGAATAGATTATGGCGACAGTCAAATGAAAGTGGTATCAATGACCATAGAGGATCTCCTTAACAATTTTAAAGACATTGAGTTTGATCGCACTACAGTTCTATATGATCCTGATAATGAACAACTGACATGGTTTTACCCATGGATGCCCTGGTTGAAGGCCATTGAATTTGGAGATACAAGCTTCATCAGCTGGTGTTATTCACAGTTTCCAAATCTGAAGCTGATCTCTCGGAACTTACCAAGAGTTCAATCTTATCCAAAGTTGTTGATCAAGGACACTCAACATTTCAAAGTCTACCTCCATGCTGAAGGTATATACATTCCATATTATATGTTGGAAAACAGTGATAAAGGCAAACCAGCAAAATAGTGCGTAGAGTCAGTGATTGAGGAACCCCCCAACTCTACGACTGCAGCCTTCCAAACTCAGCCAAGTATCAAACAACCTATTATCGCCACTGACATACCTTCTGATATCCCTTCCTCATCAAACAAAGAGCCATTTAATATCGTCACTGCTCTTGAGAACATCTACAAGAGTGAGAAGTCCAAGTCAACTACCCCAATCCTTGAAGATTTCTCGATTGACCAAGAGCTATTGAAGAATTCAGAAGAATTGCTTGGGAATATTTCCTCAGTTACTAAAGCAGCAAAGAAGGTGACTGGAGGCGAAGACAATGAATTCTACAGGAAGCTGCAAGGCTCATTTACAGATATGTCCATAAAGCTTCACCAACGAGATTAGATTTATCTCAAGTCAATAGAGTAGCAGAAAGCTAAAGCTTTGAAACTCCAATAACAGAACAAACGCTCTATTCAGACTCTGTCAGCTAAAGTAGAGAACCTTAGCCAGTCCCTCACTCAGCAAATGGAGCTTGGCCAGCAGGAGGTGAAAATGGAAGTTAGTAATACCTCTTACTTAGTTGAACAACTCATTACGCATGTTCAGTATCTCTCCCAACTGATTGATGACAAAAAGGGGGAGAAAAAGATGAAGCACATGATGAAGCACAAAAAGATGAAGAACAAAAAGAGGACAAGTGCCAGTATGACAAGAAAGGAGCTGAAAAGGAACGAACATGAAGCACCAATAACTGAGGGGGAGCCAGGAGAATAAGAAGAACCAGCAGGAAGTGAGCCATGAGAAGAAGAAGAACCAGCAAGAAGTGAAGGGGAGCATGTGCTAGAGAAGAACTAAGAAGAAGAAGAAGAAAGCAGCAGTCACAACGCATCAACAAGGAAGAGGAGGTACATCTCTAACAAACAAGGAGGAATTAACTATCTTAGGCTAAGTATCTAGGATCTCCCTGTTAGATTACTATAGCTTGTGAATTGCATATGTTTAAATTTCTTGATATGATGTAAATGACTATCTTGAATGCACATCACTTCATTTTATCTAGCAATACAGTGACTTACTGTATCTTAAGTCACATCAGCACTCATTCATCTGCATGTATTGCTTGAATTGAATGTTATGCCATAAGTGTTTTTGTCATCATCAAATAGGGGGAGATTGTTGGGAATCTGCATGCGATCATCTAGCCCATTATCATAGGGGGAGAACGTTATAAGATCTGCATGTGATTACCTTTATTCATTATATGTAATTTGATTAATGACAAAATGATAAGAAAAACATTCATACTGTTAAAGCCTTGTAAAGTCCTTAATGAAATATATGTACAAGGACTTAGAAGATCAAATATGTTAGGCTGATCTAAGCTGAATGAATATCTATCTGATCAAAGCATGCTTGTAATATTAGGCTTTGTAAAGTCCTTAAAATGAATATGATGTACAAAGACTTAGAATAGAATAGAAGAAGATCAAACTTGTTAGGTTGATCTTATGTACTGTAATATGTACAAACAAGGGCCAGACTGTTCGTAGAAAATTGTACTAACTAAGTGAAGAATCGTAGAGCAGTTAGTCTACATCGCAGAGCCAATTGCATCATCACAGGGTCTGCCAAGAAAATGTAAAGTAAGCCTCGGCAGGACGTAGAGTTGCCTCTACAGGACGTAGAGTTGCCTCGACAGGACGTAGAGTCGCCTCGGCAGGACGAAGAGTTGCCTCGACATTGCAATGTTAAATCTAAGATCGTAGAGTCTGCCAGGCAAGCACAGTAACAGGATCGGCAGATCGTAGAGCTCACTCGACAACATTCACAGGACATCGTAGAGCTGCGCATGCCAACGCAAACTGTGTAAGGCAATCGTAGAGCATGGCTCGGCAGAACAAAGAACGGTGTGCTAATATGGGTTCGTAGAGTCAATCTAAGGTCAGCCACTCTACGACTCCCATGATCAATCTGCAATCAAGCAACAACGTAGAGCAGTCACTACTGAAGCACTTAAAGATGACGTGGCAATCTTCAAGACTACTAAGCAAGCTGAGCATGAGCTATCATACATAGCAAGATCTCTGAGCACAACCAAAGCATCAAGCCATAACAGAGATCAAAGGACTTGTCAAGTAATCACTCTACGATCCATCAAGTCACTAGACCTACATTAAAGACAAAGGTCGTAGAGCGGGAAAGTTCAGCAAGATCAAGTGATCGTAGAGCTGAGACTAAGATAATAGAAGCACTCAAGCAGTCTCAGCGAAACAAAGCTAAAAAGATCATAGAACATCACTCTATGACAAAAGGAAGAATGTCTGAAGATTAAGTAGAGCAGTCCCTTACATCAAAGGTGCCACAACAAACAAGAAGATCATAGAGCAGTCCTCTATGACACAACAGCAGAGTCAACACCTAAAGAACAATAGAGCAATCCTCTATGATAAGAACACTATAGCAATAGCTCAACAAAGATCCTAAATGCTATTCTCTGGAACGAAAAGCTGAATGGAGATCACAGAGCATAAGGAAGGACGGACTGCAGTATAGTGAGAAGCACATCAAAGCGCAATGCAAGTACAGTCAGCCGCTCTACGAACTACAAGAAAGCACAAAGCCACAACTAAAGTTAAAAGTTAACTCTACGGTCCAAGACAAACAACCTTTAGTCTGAAGCAAACAAGTTAACTCTACGAACAGAAGCAAAAGGCTGTACCCCAGACAGTTGTAGAGTAAAAGAAGTCAGTGCCAGCTGGATTAAAGATATTAAGCACTCAGGGTTGCTATCCCAAGATGAGCGGTTAAGTAAATAAAGGAGTATAATATGTAACCAATTTGAGTGGAGCTCAAACAGTCATATCTGCAGCAGTCAACAAACAGCGCATGTGACTCCACTATCTTGGTACCAGCTAATGGATGCTGACTCAGCCATCACTAGCTGACTTAGGGAATTAAAATACTCAGTGATACAATAAACAAGTCTACAGAAAGTTAGTCTCCAACGGAAAGAAGTGCAACGGGAAGATATCAACAAGCTTCTAAGGGGAAGAAAATAGAGAACTACAAAAGAGAAAACAACACTCGAATGTGAGGGTATGTTGGTATGCAGTAAGCAAGAGAGAAAGAACACTAACTGCACAATCAGCTAGAAGCTTCACTACAACAAAGAGGTATGCCAAAGGGCTGGCATATGAGCTAAGAGTCGAATGACCAAGAAGCCAAGATCTAGAGTAACCAAATCCAGAATGGACAACTCTATGATCAAGCAAGGAACACTATGTGCTGAATAGATAAAGAAGTGACTTGGACAAGTCAACTAGTGTTCAATAGAAGTGATCATCTGCATCTGCTATGTACCAGAAGAAGGAAGGGCTTAAACGACCATCATCAGCAGCATCCAGAAGAAGATCACCATCAGCTGTCAAGTACTAGAAGATGAAGGAGATCAAAGTTCATCTTGGCAGCACAACCCAACAAACTATCAACACACCAAAGAGGGCGGGGCATCCTTGTCTTAAGTGACTAAACAAAGTCAAGTCTGCTGGACTTGTTGAGTACCGAAGGGTACAAGAGATTCTAAGTCTGCTGGGCTTAGTCTACAGGTTCCAAGGCTGCTGGCCTTAAAGAGTTCTTTATGAACTAGGTTTTTAAGTCTGCTGGACTTGAAGAGGGTTATAAGATCTTTGTCCGAGGGACTAAAAATAACTCAAGTCTGCGGGACTCAAGAGGGGTCAGAGGATCCATGTTTGTGGGGCTTGAGGAGGGCCATAGGATCCTTGCCTTTGTGGCTAAAAACAACTCTTGTCTGCTGGACTTGAGGAGGGCGTAGAGTCCTTGTCTTTGTGACTAAAACAATTAGTGGATTTCTACTTGTTGAAGTAGAAGACTAGAGTAGGAGTTATTCAGTCTCCGAACCACTTAAAATCTCCCGTGTCATTTACTTTCTGTCATTTACCTTATGCTCAATAAATTGCTATATCTGTTATCAACCATACTATAAACTTGTAACTTGAACTAAGATTATGTTTGAATCTATGAAAGGGTTATTAATGATTATTCCGCTGTGCATGAATTGATTCTATATTTCATAACTGTTATACTTTCATTAATAAATAGAAAAAGTTTCAAAGGATCTATTTAACCTCCCCTTCTAGATCCACATTGTGCCCCCTGGAACCAACAATAACCTTTTTGTTGATTTCTTTTTTTTTTCTTCTTCTTTCTCTCCAGTTTTCTTCTTCTTCTCTCTCTCTCTCTCTTCTAATTTCAGCCGTGTATGGGAAGTGAGGAATGAGAGTGAATGAAGGAAATATTGATATCCTTAATTATTTTGCCTTTTTGGTTTTCTTTCTCTTTTATTTTTTTTCTTTCTTTTTCTTACTTTCTTCCCTTATTCCCTCATCTTGTCCCTTCTTTGTCCCCTTAATCATAAGTCTCTCTCCCTTTTTTCCAACAGCTAGCCGCCCCATGGGGCCCACCTCATCAGATTCTATTTCTCATATCTTTTAATTACTCATTTGTCCATTTAATTGTCCATTTGAACATTTCGGATACTAAAAATCAATTTTTTTTCAACTTACAGTCGACTTCTACTAATTTCGATGTTCTCAACATTATGGGAATATCTGTTTCTTCAAATTCATCTCCGAATTCCGAGTTTGACTTTTTACCGAAAAGTCAACTGTTAACTTTTTGACCAAAAAGTCAACCCCGACACATTTTGTGTTTTTAGTCTATTCTTGCCATTTTCGATGTTCCGGACTCAACCGTCCATTCCGCGTCTCCAAATTCCACTCCGAACTCAAATTCGAATTTTCTACCACTATTCTTGTATTATATGCAATTATTCGCTTCCTTAGTTAGTTCATACTAATTAAATTAATTAGTTTTGACCAACTATTAATTCACATCCTTTTGGCATAATATTAAGTATTATACCATTATTCATATTACATTTAATTATTATAATATAAATACAACTATCATCATTAACTAAATAAGTTTATTTATTCAATTAATTAAAACAAATATTTTAACCCGCTAATTTTCAAATAGTGAATTAATTAACTCGTATATGAAATTTAGTTCATAATAATTCTGTCATCGTCCAAGGCTCAATATTCAAATTATATTATTTCATAATATAATTTTAATTTAATCTCAATTAATTAATATTATTTAATTAATTTCATCTATTTTCTTTAATGATTTAATTAACTATTAAATCTTATTTTTTCAATATATGTATATATTTCACATCTATATATACATATTTAGTCCATTACACAAAATCACATACTTCACATTATACGAAACACATATATACATATATGTTTAAATCTACTTTATCTCTTAATAAGAATTTTATTTATTAAATTCTTATTTTAAATTTCTGAAATATCTGGGATATTACACTTCCCGAACCGTATATTCCCTTTCCAGGAAAATACCTTCAAAAATGCATAACTATCGACTTTAAAATCTCGCTTTTGGCGATGCTGAGTCTTGCTCTTATCACTTTCACGATCTCTGCCGTTTGTTGTATCATTTCTGGTCCCAATAAGCGACGTTCCCCCACCTCATCCCAACATAGAGGCGTTCTACACTTTTTTTCGTATAACGCTTCGTAAAGCGACATGCCTATACTCGCGTAGTAGCTATTGTTATAAGCAAATTCTATTAGAGGTAGGTGGTCGTCTCAATTCCCTTTAAAATCCATGACACAGGCTCTCAACATATCTTCTAAGGCATGTATCGTTCTTTCGCTCTGCCCGTCCGTTTGAGGATGGTATGCCGTACTCAACCTCAACTGCAGTCCCATTCGCTCTTGCAAACTTTTCCAGAAATTCGATGTGAACCACGGATCCTTATCCGGCATAATCGAAACTGGTACTCCATGTCTGGAAACTATTTCCTTGACATAAAGTTTAGCTAATTAATCTAGGTTAAACCTTATTTAATTGGCAAGAAATGTGTCGACTTCGTCAAACGATCTACTATAACCCATATAGCGTCGTACCCTCTCTGAGTATTTGGAAGTCCTACCACAAAATCTATTGTGATATGCTCCCACTTCCACTCCGGAATTTCTAATGGTTGTAACAACCCACTTGGTCTCTGATGCTCGGCCTTGACTTTTTGACAAGTCAGGCACCTACTAACGCATTCCTCGACTTCCATTTTCATGTTCGGCCACCAAAAGTGTAGTCAGAGGTCTTGATACATCTTTGTACTACCCAGATGAATCGAGAACCTCGAACTATGGGCCTCTTGTAAAATTTCCTCCTTTAGCTCCGGTTCTGACGGAACTTAAATTCTTCCTTCAAATCTTAACACTCCTTCATTATCTAATTTAAACTTAAGCTCTCCTCCGTCTGTTATCCTCTTTCATATATTCTCACACTCCTCATCTCTGAGTTGTGCCTCCTTTATTTAGTCCAAAATGGTTGGACGAATCTCCATTGTATATAACTTCCCTTTTGATTCTTTCAGAAACTTCACCTCCAACTCCATTTTAGCCATCACTGTTATTAGCTCTTCTTGAGCTGTTAACATTGATAGCTTTTCCCGACCCTTTCTGCTTAAGGCGTCGGCCACCACATTTGCCTTTCCTGGGTGATACAAAATCTCACAGTCATAATCTTTTATTAATTCCAACCACCTTCTCTGTCTCATATTCAACTCCTTCTGCGTGAATATATGTTTTAGACTTTTATGGTCCGTATATATCTAACACTTCTCTCTATACAAATAGTGCCTCCATATCTTTAAGGCAAACACAACTGTTACTAATTCCAGATCATGAGTATGGTATCCCTTCTCATAATTCTTTAATTGTCGTGATGCATACGTAATGACCTTCCCGTGCTGCATAAGCACGCATCCCAATCCTCTATGCGATGCATCACTATACACTACAAAATCCCTTGTATCATCTGGCAAAGATTATACGGTTGCTTCACTCAATCTTTTCTTCAATTCCCTAAAACTGTCCTCACGACAATTAAGTATGCATCACGACAATTAAAGAATTATGAGAAGGGATACCTTATTATTTTTTGAAGGTGAGAGCCGAGGATGTTCTGAAAACGGCATTACGGCCATTACGAGTTTCTGGTAGTGTCGTTCGGATTTACAAATACGCCAGCCGTATTTATGGATTTAATGAATAGAGTGTTCAAACCGTATTTCGACAAATTCGTAGTGGTGTTCATAGATGATATTCTGGTCTATTCAAAGATGCAGGAGGATCATGTTGAACATCTTAGGGCAGTGTTGGAGACGTTAAGGAAGGAGAAGTTGTGCGCGAAGTTTTCAAAGTGTGAATTTTGGCTAGAGAGAGTCCAGTTTTTGGGGCAAGTTATCGATAAGGATGGAATATCAGTAGATCCAGGAAAGGTGGAGGCAGTGATTAATTGGGAACAACCGAAGACGCCAACTGAGGTGCAGAGTTTCTTAGGGTTAGCGGGCTACTATCGAAGATTTATCCAAGATTGTTTTTCATAAATAACACCGGTGCTCCCCATGGAGACACACTCGGTTGAATATACTTCTTATCTAGTAACTTTTATAGTTGTATCATCAATTCCTTCATTTCTACGGGGGCCATCCTATATGGGCCCTCGAAACTGGTGTCATTCTAGGCACAACATCTATCACGAATTCTATCTCCCTATCTGGTGAAAGACCTGGCAATTCGTCCGGAAATACATCAACAAATTCTTGCACGATCGGTAACTGACCCAATTCTGCTCCCACTCGCTGAGTATCTATAACATGGCAGAGATAACCTACACACCCCTTTCGTAACAATTTCCTTGCTTGCATCATCATCACACAACGAGAATGTCTTGGCGATTTACTACCATAAAATATTACGTTAGATTGTTTTGATATCTGAAGGTTTATAATTTTCTTTTGGCAATTTATCATTGCCCCATGGTTATACAACCAATCCATTCCCGGAATTACGTCGAATTCCCCCAATTTAATCAGAATTAAATCTACCGACATCTTGTGTCCCCTTATATCTACGCAATAATTCCTATGAATGTGTTCAACGGGAATTATTTCCTTATTCGCAACTTCTATGTTCAAGGGAGTTTCTAGCTTTTCTAGAGGTAAACTTAACCGCCTAGCAAAATCACAAGATATAAAAGAACAGGTCACACCCGAATCAAACAATACATACGCATTTATATTATTGATCGGGATGATACCTGAGACAATGTCTCCAGATGCCACTGCATCTTGGACCATCATGTTGAAAGTCCGGGCGGTCGGTCTACCTAGTGGAGCTGGACCGGTTATAGTCAGTTTGCCACTGCTATTTCCTTTGTTTCCTCCGTCTGCTCCCTTCCTTGGGCAATTTCTTGCCATGTGGTCTGGCACACCGCAATTGAAGCACACTCCTTTCTTCGGGTTAAGGCAGTTAGGAGAGATGAGTCCCTCTTGCCCGCATTTGTAGCATACCGATTTTCCCTTTAAACACACCCCTAGGTGATTCTTCCCACAATTTTTTCAAGCCTCGACCTTTTTCTTTTGGTCTCCCTGCTTATTCCCGGTATTCCCGAAATTATTCCACTTTCTTTTCTTTCCTCCATTTCCTCCGCTTCTGTAACGACCTTAAAATTTATACAATTCAACTCTCAACATCGGTCGTTATCAATACATCGCCGTTCTAACTTTACAACAATATCCAATATTAAACTTAATAAAATGCGGAATAATTTAAACTTTTTAGTTTTTTTTTCTTTCTTTGCTTTCCCTGAATCATAACCTTAAATCATTTACATATTCTAGAATCATAATTACTTTATGATTCGCTTCATCAGAATTATAATAAAAAAAACTACTTCTAGATTTAATAACCTTTTATACCTTGAATAAAATTAAATTACAAATCAATACGAATTTTACAACTCAACGTTTGTTACATTTAATACATCATTAAATACATTATCCAGAACCTTAATCATAGTTCAAAAACGTTAATTTAAGCTACAACACTTAATTTGCATGCATTACATCTGATTCATGCTATTCAAGCAGCACATAACTTTACCTTGGATCTTTCACCTGCAAAAGTGGTTATTTGCAAGAATGAGCTCGACAGCTCAGCGAAATCTAACATTTTGCATACGTCACATAACACATATATAACATGCTCATCATATACATCATAAACATCTGACTAACATATCATACATACTATACATCAATTACCAAGTAATAATTGAGTTCCATAACTCAATCAACATTCTAACATTCATAAACTGACTTTGTCGTTTCATACAAACAACACATAGAATACATCATGCTTTTGCATTATAGATCGATTTAGAATAATTAATCACTTAGTTCACATAAAAAATAGGAACTGAAAGACTTGTCTGGTTCGTAGATTACCAATTACCATAATCAGCTTATACTTATCTGCACTTCATGTGTCCTACACGATATATATAATCATGCACAACATTTATTAGTCACATAGCAACACTTAGTATTAATTCTACTTTACATTTCATAATCCTTCATTTTATTCTCTATACAATTCTCAACTTAGAAATTAAGTTCTCCTTGTAAACCTTCATTTTGTTACGTTCCACTTTAATCGACACTTAACATTTAGTTAAGTCCTAAACTTTTCCTTTACATTAGATGTATAATGTTTATAAGTAAATCTTTGGCTTGTTATATTTTTTATTTTTTTTTGCATCTCTCGCCGGGGCGGGAGTTTTCTTCATAAAAGGCCGCTAGGGCGAGGCTACCACCGGGGCGATAAATGTAGTACAATTAGACCGCCGGGGCGAGGACACCGCCGGGGCGGGGAGACCGCCGAGGTGACAAACCCAATGTAATTTCACTACCGGAGCGGTGAACCTGAAACCCAACTTCTGCAGTTCGTGAACTGCAGAATACTCAAGCCCAAAAACACGAATTTTAAGCATTAAATACCAATTCCAAGTATACCCAATTATCATAAATTTTGTTAAAATAATTCTAAACATGTATTTAACCATCCTAAATACATAACTCACATTAATCCACCAATTTAGAGCCTCAAATCTCATGTTCATACTAATTTTTACAAACTTTGACAAATTTAGCGTAATCAATCACTACAGATTCGTTATTCAACCAAATTGATTGATTCAGCTTGCAATGTTTTCGTTTCTCAGAATACTAATATAATTCATCATCAATTTACAGATTATTACTCAAATTGAACATCAATTTTGACTCCAAAGTAAGCCAAAACATACATATACCAACCAAAACTCAAATTCTTCTTGTTTAGCATGTTTACATGGATTTGATTACTCAAAATCGCTCATGTACAACATATAATCAGATTATTACAACCCAACAACATATATAACCAATTTCTCAACAAATTAATCATCAAAACCATCAACAGAGAATTAAATTAGAAAACTAATTAAAAACTTTTACAATTTGTTTACCTTCAATTCTTCTTTAGACTTAGATGTTTAGGATAGTTTGATTACCCTTCTTCTTCCTTCTTTGATTCTCAAGGTTTCTTCTTCTTCTATTTTCACAAAGAACTTTCAATTTCTCTCTTCCTCTCTACTCTGAGTTTTCTCTTCTTTTCTCCAAACTTAGCAAAATAACTGATAGTTTCACGTAAATTCCCACTTGGTTAGTTACTAAAGCGAAGGTCTCAGCAGTTAGGAAAATCAAAGGTTTAGGCCATGTTTGGCCAAACCCATTTAAAACTCCATTCTAATTTATTTTAATAGTCTTCTTATTATAAAAATACACTTGTCACACTTATACTAATTAAACTTATTACTTTAATAAGTCCAATTAAACCTTACTAATAAAAGTATAGCTTCTAATTAATAAAGTATTTTATTTAATAAACCATTAATCCTCTAATTTAATTATTTAATCAAAATATAATATTCTCATGACATTAGCGTACTAAAATACGTACCAACACTTCACACACAAATATATTCACATCAATTCACTATTTTAATTAAGTGAATCTGTGACACCCCCAAATACGGGTACTTAATTTCCACAAATTTGGTGTTCACTATCTCATTCATTCACATCTAACTACCCATAATTAAGAACAATTAAATAAACTTAAAGAAACATCTTCCCAAAATGGGTTACATCACCAAACTGTTAAACAATCAAATCCCAGGTTATCTTAACCTTAATACATCAATGCGGAATAAAACATAACTTTAAATAAGTCTTTGATACAAATAAACATCAAGTAGACAACAAGTCTTAAGCTACTTCTGCAACTTGCCCTTTCCTTTACTCGTGGACGGCTCGTCCTGCTTTTCTGGCTTAGCTGCAATGATTAGTGCAAGAGTGAGCAAACAATTGCTCACAAGTACGATAACAATAATATTTAAATGAAATAGATCTCAACTGAGGAATAATAGTTTTCTGAATCTCAGTCAATAAATGATCAAAGTCTAAAAGCTCGTTAGAATGCTTGATTCAAGGAAAAATAGATTTCAAGATTTAGAAATTATTTCTGAGGGTCACAAGACCTCGAACTATGTCCTAGGTTAACAAGTATTTCTACTGTAACCTTTAACAGTCATATAGACTATGGACCATCATCTCGTACTCAGGGGGATCAGCCCTTTGTACAATGTATTGTGCACAAACATTTTAACACTGTCGCGTAAGTAATCCCCTATATTAGGGTTGTTCATCTCAGTTTATCGTCTGAATCCGTACCAAAAGGAACTTGGCTTGGAACAAGTATAGAAAATATTCTAAGTCTTTGAAATCGCTCATCAACTAAGGACTAGCTGAATCAATAAGGGTTTGCTAGTCTAATTCATCAATAAAGTCAAACAACCAAGTGTATATTCGGAATTTAAATGACAATCAATGATCGAATATATAATAACTGAAAAAAATATAAGTACTCAACATGGTATCAACCTTGCTTGAATAACAATAAGCAAAGGTTAATTAACTTGCTCAAGGAAATAAACTTGTTGAAATAAAAGTAACAAGTTTAAGGAAGAAACATCTTGCTATAAATAATTTTCAAGTTTAAGGGAGGAAAACTTGCCTCAAGCGTAGATTACAAATTTAAGTAATTCACGATCCTTAAACAACCTATACATTTAATTATAAAATGGTAACATAATTAGTCACAAGATTAAAAGCATTTTAGGCTTGCTCTTTATCTCATTTTATTATAATATCTCATTTAGCATACCACAAACAACAAATACTAGTTTAACAACCATCTTGGCAATTCAGTAGTCACTTAATTAAGTTTTAAACTTGTTTATAGCATCATAGCAGTATCAGAAAGAAAATAAAAATTTAAAATTCTGGTTACTGTTCCCTCGCTGGGGCGAGAATTTTCTTAACAAAAATCTCGCCGGGGCGAAGATTTCCTTTACAATTTTCTCGCTGGGGCGAGGATTTACAGCTCATTTCTCTCGCCGGGGCGAAAGACTCGGCAGTCGTCTCCTACAGTCGCGAACCAGTGAAAACTTAGGCCAAATTTGGCCAAATTTTCCGAATTCTACCATCCAATACACAAATTAAATATACCCAGACATCATATACGATACAAAACATTTACCCAACATGTTTTCTAAATATTTTAATCATTCTAACACATAAACAACCAATTTAAACCCAAGAATTTCAGTGTTAAACAATTTATTCAAGTTTTGGCCATTTTCATGAAATTAAGCTCTGTAAATTCATTTTTCAACCAATTAAAACCATTCTTCTTGCATTATTCTTATTTTTCATATAATCATAAACAATTATCAATTAACCAATTGATAACTAAATTAAACATCAATTCTATATATATATAACTTACATGAAATAAAACTATGTGAAAACTAAAACTCAATTCTAAACATACATTCATAAATTAACACCTTTAATTTAACTTATAATCATCACATAATCATCATATAATCATCTAAAACATATTTACTACCAAGAAATTCTTATTTTAAACCAATAGATTTTATACAGAGAACTAAAATACAGTGAAAAGTTATACCTTCTATTACTAAAGAAAACTTGGTTAATACTCCTTTGGTTTTGGAATTCTCCTCTCCAATCTCCAAGTTCTTCTCCTCAACTTCTCTCTTTTCTCTCAACTCTCAAAACTCTGCTCTCTCTTTTCTAATTCACAGAGCTCTCAACAATACTCTGTTCTTCTTCTTCTTTTTTTTAACTGATAAAGCTTTAACAAACAAATAAAAACTGATAACTTAAAAATAATAACGTATTCCTTATTAACTCATCAGTTGCAAAATTCAAAAAGCCATAAGGCTTGTTTGGCAAATACTAATTAAAATAATCTATTATTCTAACTAAAGGTCTTAAGGCCTTGTTTGGTAAAACAAAATTAAAATAACCCATTATTTCCAAACAAAGGTCATAGGGCTTTGTTTGGTAAAACTGGATTAAACACTTTCTCATTTATTTTAATAAATCATTATAACATATAGTTTTAAATGTCACACTTCTAATTTAATTGAACTTATTATTAAATAAATTCAATTAAACCTTACTAACTTAAATAACAAATTTATTTAACCAATAACAATAACACCAAATGAATTATATTATTCAAATAAATCATTTATTCAAATAAACCTTTTCATCATCTAATTTAATTATTAAATTAAATTAGAATAAACATAACAAATCACATTCAAATAACATTTAACATTATTAAACTTAACATAAACCCATTCCACAAAAACTTAATAAATTATTTATTTAGCTCAATAAATTAATAAAAATATTTATATAATTCAATAAATATTTTTATTAAATCACAAAAATTGCATTCGTTACATCTTTCCCTCCTTAAAAGGATTCTGTCCCCAGAATCACAACGCAATTAAATTGTCCGTTACATTCTCCCCTCCTTACAAAGATTTTGTCCCCAGAATCGCAATATAAAGATTAAACAAATAATTGAGGAAAATTTTGCATCATTTTCTCTTCGAGTTCTCACGTAGCTTCTTCAGCATTGTGGTTCCTCCAAATTACCTTAACTGAAGGTATCACTTTATTTCTGAGAACCTGCTCTTTCTTATCCACTATCTGTACATGTATCTCGTCATAGGATAAATCTTTCTCAAACTGTATTGGTTCATATTCGATTACATGTTTATAATCAGACTTATACGGTCGTAGCACCGATATATGAAAGACATTGTGAATGTGGTCTAACTCGGGAGGTAAAGCTACCTCATAAGCCACCTCGCCTACTCGTTTGAGCACTTCAAAGGGTCCAATAAATCGTGGACTGAGTTTACCCTTTTTACCAAATCTGATTTTGCCTTTCCAGGGGGATACTTTGAGAAACACAAAACTCCCAACTTCAAATTCGCGATTTTGACGATGCTGATCCGCATATTTCTTCTGCCTGTCTTGAGCAGCTAACAATCTGGCTCTTATCACCTTGGCAATTTCAGCAGTTTGTTGTACCAGCTCGGGTCCCAATAGGCGACGTTCACCAACCTCGTCCCAACATAATGGAGTTCTGCACTTCTTTCCATACAACGCTTCATATGGCGGCATTCCAATACTCGCGTGATGACTATTGTTATAGGCAAACTCGACCAGAGGTAAATGATCCTCCCAGTTGCCTTTAAAATCCATAACACACGCCCGAAACATATCCTCCAACGTTTGAATTGTTCTTTCGCTCTGGCCATCGGTTTGAGGACGATAGGCTGTACTCATTCTTAACTGTGTCCCCAAACAAGCTTGTAGACTCCTCCAAAACTTTGATGTGAAATGTGGATCTCTATCCGACACAATTGACACTGGAACACCGTGCCTCGAAATAATTTCCTTGACGTGTAATTTGGCCAGTTGATCCAGGGTGAACCTGATTTTAATAGGCAAGAAATACGCTGATTTCGTTAATCTGTCAACTATGACCCATATTGCGTCATATCCTTTCTGAGTAGTTGGAAGCCCTACCACAAAAGCCATTGTGATATGCTCCCACTTCCATTCTGGTATCTCCAAGGGCTGTAACAAACCACTTGGTCGTTGATGCTCCGCTTTAACTCTCTGACAAGTAAGACACTTCGCAACACACTCAACAACCTCTCTTTTCATGTTTGGCCACCAAAAATGTTGTCGAAGATCCTGGTACATTTTTGTACTCCCCGGGTGTATTAAAAATCTTGAACTATGAGCTTCGTTCAAAATCTCTTCTCTGATTGCCAATACTGACGGTACCCAGATTCTGCCTTCAAATCTCAGCAATCCTTCGGTATCGATGTTATATTTAAGCTCTTCACCTTCAAGCACTCTTTTGCGTATATTAATACACTCCTCATCCTTGAGTTGCGCTTCCTTGACTTTGTCCACCAGAGTTGGTTGAGTTTCCATCTGGAACAATTTTTCATTAGGCTCTGCCAAACCCTTCACCTCTAACTCCAATTTAGCCATTTCTGCTACGAGTTTCTCCTGAGCAGTTAATAAAAATAATTTCTCTCGACCTTTTCTACTCAAAGCGTCGGCAACCACATTAGCCTTTCCCGGATGGTATAGAATTTCACAATCATAATCTTTGATCAATTCTATCCATCTTCTCTATCGCATATTCAAATCCTTCTGTGTAAAAATATACTTCAGACTTTTATGGTCTGTATATATTTCACACTTCTCCCTATAGAGATAGTGCCTCCAGATTTTCAAAGCAAACACCACGGCTGCTAACTCCAAATCATGGGTCGGATACCCTTTTTCATAATTTTGTAGTTGGCGCGATGCATATGCAATAACCTTACCATTCTGCATCAACACACAACCAAGTCCTTTATGCGATGCGTCGCTATACACCACAAAATTTCCTGTATCATCTGGCAAAGACAACACAGGTGCCGAACTTAGTCTCTTCTTTAGTTCTTGGAAACTCTCTTCGCACTTCTCCGTCCAAACAAACTTCACTGATTTTCTTGTTAAATTTGTTAACGGAGTGGCGATCCTGGAGAAATCTTGAATAAAACGCCTGTAGTATCCTGCCAAACCTAGGAAACTCCTCACTTCTGACGGTGTTTTCGGCTGATCCCAGTTCATTACAGCTTCAACTTTAGCTGGATCCACCGAAATCCCGTCTTTATCAATCACATGTCCAAGAAATTGAACACGCTCTAACTAAAATTCGCACTTCGAAAATTTTGCATACAATTTCTCCTTCCTTAACGCTTCCAATGTCACCTTCAAATGCTCCACATGTTCTTCTTGAGTTTTGGAGTAGACCAGAATGTCATCTATGAATACCACTACAAATTTATCCAGAAATGATTTGAACACCGTATTCATTAAGTCCATGAATGCTGCGGGCGCATTCGTTAAACCAAATGACATAACCAAAAACTCATAATGACTATATCTGGTTCGAAACGCCGTCTTTGGTATGTCCTCTTTTCTCACCTTCAATTGATGGTACCCACTACGTAGGCCTATCTTTGAAAAGTACCTTGCTCCCTTCAATTGATCAAACAAGTCATCGATTCTTGGCAACGGATACTTGGTTTTAATCGTGACCTTGTTCAACTCCCTATAATCAATGCAAAGATGCATTGATCCGTCATTCTTCTTGACGAACAACACCGGCGCTCCCCATGGCGAAACGCTCGGTTGAATATACTTTTTATCCAGCAACTCCTGTAATTGCACCATGAACTCCTTCATTTCTACCGAAGCCATTCTATATGGGGCTTTTGATATAAGGGTTGTACCCGGTGCTAAATCAATTACAAACTCAATTTCTCTGTCTGGCGGTAACCCTGGTAAATCGTCAGGAAACACGTCTGCGAAATCCCTAACTACCGGTATCTCTTCCAGCTTTGCACCCACCTTTCGTGTATCAACTATGTAGGTTAAATACCCTACACATCCTTGTCTTAACATCTTCCTAGCCTGCATCATCGTCAGACAACTCACTTGTCTAGGCGGTTTGCTACCATAAAACACTACCCTTGATGGAGTCTTAAGATTCACACACTTCTTTTGACAGTCAATAACTGCCCTATGGTTGAACAACCAATCCATTCCCAGAATGACATCAAACTCCCCAAGACGAATTGGGATCAAGTTTACTGTCATCACATGACCTTTAATATCTACCCTACAGTTCTTGTGAACAAACCTAACATGAATCACTTCCCTATTCGTAATTTCTATATTCATGGGATAATCTAATTCTTCCTGAGGTAACTCTAATTTCTTAGCAAAATCATCGGATATAAATGAGCAAGTAGCACCCGAGTCAAACAATACATAAGCATTAACATTATTGACTGGAATGATACCTGACACTACATCCTTTGCCTGCACAACATCCTGCACCGTCATGTTCAATGTTCGAGCGGTAGGTCGATTGGGCTGTGTCGGTCCTGTGATAGTCAGATTGCCTCCACCGCTGTTTCCTTTTCCTGCACTGGCTCCACCTGTAGTTGCTTTCTTAGGGCAGTCTCGGGCAAAGTGATCCTTCGACCCACAGATGAAACATGCTCCTTTCTTCGGATTAGGGCAATTTGGTGAAATATGACCCTCCTGTCCACAGTTGAAGCATGCCCTCTTACCCTTCAAACAAGCACCCATATGGCTCTTTCCACAGTTGTTGCACACCTCCATCTTCTTCTTCTGATTACCCTGCTGACTTTCCCGTAGAGTTACTATCACTCCACTTCTTCTTCTGACCGCTGCCCCCATGGCTACCACTTGCCTTGTTTTCACTTTCATTCTTCTTCTTTCTCTGCTCCTGGTTATACTTGGACAGAGCATCACTACCTCCTTCAGCGATAATTTCCTATTCCAGAACTGCCGCAAATGAGTTTAGTTGGAACATTGAAACTCGGCTATACAGCCAGGGCTTCAGTCCCTGCTCAAACCTCCTAGCCTTTCGCTCATCCGTGTTGACTTGGTATGGTGCAAACCTCGCCAACTCGTTGAATTTTGCAGCATATTTAGGCACCGTCATTGTACCTTGCTTCAATTCCAGAAATTGCACCTCCATTTGATTTTGCGCGCTTGCCGGAAAGTAGGTCTCGAAAAACATCTCCTTAAATCGCTCCCATGGAATAATCCTTTGGCCACCTCGAGTCTTATTTGCTTGCCACCAGTAACTTGCTTCTGACTTGAGCATGAATGTTGCAAATGCCGTCTTCTGGTCCTCGTTGACCCTAGAGACATCAAACACTTTCTCCATCTCCATGACCCAGGTTTGTGCCTCGATCGGATTCATAGACCCTTGAAATTCTGGGGGTCCAACAGCCTTGAAATCTTTAAAAGTCGTGGCCTGAGCTTGGGGTTGATTGGCAAATGCTCCCGTTAGCAGGTTTACCAGCTGCTGCATTGGATTAGCGTTGACTTCCTCGTTGTTATTGGTGGATCCCTCAGGGGTCTGTTAACGGGTTTGTCTTCTTGGCGGCATCTTACTGTTAAGAATTCGCGCTATTAGATTATTATTCAATTACTTAAACATTTAAGTCTTAACTTAAACATTTATAAACAACACTTAACACATAGCACATCTGATAAACTTTCGCATTTTATTCATTTACTGCTTTAAAACATAACAAAAATAACATCATAGTTATTTACATCATCTATCCTGAAATCACAAAGTTCCAGGATTACATCATTATTCTATCCCATTATATAAAACTGGGATTTACAACTTATTAACTTCATAACTTTCATACTAGCATATCTAATCATTCTCTACGATGACATTCCACGACGCACAGCTTCCTGGCATTGCTGCTCCATAATACGAGTCACCATCCTTTGACCCATTATATCCGAATGATGATGAACTCGATCCTGAGCTCTATCTACCGTGGTATGAAAAATATACTCCATCTCATCAATCTTGGCCTTCTTTGACCGCACCTCACATTCAACACGATCTGCGCGGTTAGTCTCCCTCAACCAAGCAGTTTCAGCTCTCGCCCGCTCAGCTGACTCCTTTTTCAACTCATCTCATACAATTTCATTCCTGGCTATCAGCTGTCCTCGTCGATACTCACTCTGCTAGCCTCTGCTCAGCCTCTGCAAGACGTGATGAAAGGTCTTGGATCTCAGCATCCTTCTGCTCTAAAGTGGCTTGACGTTCCGCAACCTGTTCTTCTAACTCCTCCTTTTCACTCTCTACATGAACCAGTTTCCACTCCACGTCTCCAAGACGTATATCTAGCTCCTCTATCTCACTGTTCTTCTGCTCCAAGGCAGTCTGTCACTCGGCCAGCTGCCTCTCTAACTCCTCCACCCTATCTTGCAACTCAATGTTGCGATCATACACCTGCTCATACATCTGAACACCTAAGGAGGTTAGTGATATCTCCTCAGGGTCCTCCTCCTCCTCCGGATCCTCCTCAGGATCAGTCTCAGGCTCGTACTCGGTACCTACAACTGTAACCAATGGGGATGGCTCCCTCTGCACAGGCTGCTCATGAACTACGTGAATATCTCGGGGCTCCTCCTCCCTAGCCTGGCTGGGCTCTCCTCTATCAGTCATCCTGACAACAAAATTTTAAGTTTTAATTACTAATCGATAATACTCGCGAGCACATAAGTTTGTTATTAAGTAAGCACATATCACATAATCAGTTTATTATCTTTCATGAATTTCCGTAATTCATTCCTTAGAACTCGATAAGAGTTTATCACCACTATATTCTCTATCCTCTAAAAGGCTACTACCCTAAGGTTTTCCCCACCTAAAGGTTCATAACCTATCAGCTCTGATACCAACCTGAGATACCCCCAAATCCGGGTACTTAATTTCCATAGATTTGGTGTTCACTATCTCATTCATTCACATCTAACTACCCATAATTAAGAACAATTAAATAAACTTAAAGAAACATCTTCCCAAAATGGGTTACATCACCAAACTGTTAAACAATCAAATCCCAGGTTATCTTAACCTTAATACATCAATGCGGAATAAAACATAACTTTAAATAAGTCTTTGATACAAATAAACATCAAGTAGACAACAAGTCTTAAGCTACTTCTGCAACTTGCCCTTTCCTTTACTCGTGGACGGCTCGTCCTGCTTTTCTGGCTTAGCTGCAATGATTAGTGCAAGAGTGAGCAAACAATTGCTCACAAGTACGATAACAATAATATTTAAATGAAATAGATCTCAACTGAGGAATAATAGTTTTCTGAATCTCAGTCAATAAATGATCAAAGTCTAAAAGCTCGTTAGAATGCTTGATTCAAGGAAAAATAGATTTCAAGATTTAGAAATTATTTCTGAGGGTCACAAGACCTCGAACTATGTCCTAGGTTAACAAGTATTTCTACTGTAACCTTTAACAGTCATATAGACTATGGACCATCATATCGTACTCAGGGGGATCAACCCTTTGTACAATGTATTGTGCACAAATATTTTAACACTGTCGCGTAAGTAATCCCCTATATTAGGGTTGGTCATCTCAGTTTATCGTCTGAATCCGTACCAAAAGGAACTTGGCTTGGAACAAGTATAGAAAATATTCTAAGTCTTTGAAATCGCTCATCAACTAAGGACTAGCTGAATCAATAAGGGTTTGCTAGTCTAATTCATCAATAAAGTCAAACAACCAAGCGTATATTCGGAATTTAAATGACAATCAATGATCGAATATATAATAACTGAAAAAAAATATAAGTACTCAACATGGTATCAACCTTGCTTGAATAACAATAAGCAAAGGTTAATTAACTTGCTCAAGGAAATAAACTTGCTGAAATAAAAGTAACAAGTTTAAGGAAGAAACATCTTGCTATAAATAATTTTCAAGTTTAAGGGAGGAAAACTTGCCTCAAGCGTAGATTACAAATTTAAGTAATTCACGATCCTTAAACAACCTATACATTTAATTATAAAATGGTAACATAATTAGTCACAAGATTAAAAGCATTTTAGGCTTGCTCTTTATCTCATTTTATTATAATATCTCATTTAGCATACCACAAACAACAAATACTAGTTTAACAACCATCTTGGCAATTCAGTAGTCACTTAATTAAGTTTTAAACTTGTTTATAGCATCATAGCAGTATCAGAAAGAAAATAAAAATTTAAAATTCTGGTTACTGTTCCCTCGCTGGGGCGAGAATTTTCTTAACAAAAATCTCGCCGGGGCGAGACTTCGCCGGGGCGAAGATTTCCTTTACAATTTTCTCGCTGGGGCGAGGATTTACAGCTCATTTCTCTCGCCGGGGCGAAAGACTCGGCAGTCGTCTCCTACAGTCGCGAACCAGTGAAAACTTAGGCCAAATTTGGCCAAATTTTCTGAATTCTACCATCCAATACACAAATTAAATATACCCAGACATCATATACGATACAAAACATTTACCCAACATGTTTTCTAAATATTTTAATCATTCTAACACATAAACAACCAATTTAAACCCAAGAATTTCACTGTTAAACAATTTATTCAAGTTTTGGCCATTTTCATGAAATTAAGCTCTGTAAATTCATTTTTCAACCAATTAAAACCATTCTTCTTGCATTATTCTTATTTTTCATATAATCATAAACAATTATCAATTAACCAATTGATAACTAAATTAAACATCAATTCTATATATATATAACTTACATGAAATAAAACTATGTGAAAACTAAAACTCAATTCTAAACATACATTCATAAATTAACACCTTTAATTTAACTTATAATCATCACATAATCATCATATAATCATCTAAAACATATTTACTACCAAGAAATTCATATTTTAAACCAATAGATTTTATACAGAGAACTAAAATACAGTGAAAAGTTATACCTTCTATTACTAAAGAAAACTTGGTTAATACTCCTTTGGTTTTGGAATTCTCCTCTCCAATCTCCAAGTTCTTCTCCTCAACTTCTCTCTTTTCTCTCAACTCTCAAAACTCTGCTCTCTCTTTTCTAATTCACAGAGCTCTCAACAATACTCTGTTCTTCTTCTTCTTTTTTTTAACTGATAAAGCTTTAACAAACAAATAAAAACTGATAACTTAAAAATAATAACGTATTCCTTATTAACTCATCAGTTGCAAAATTCAAAAAGCCATAAGGCTTGTTTGGCAAATACTAATTAAAATAATCTATTATTCTAACTAAAGGTCTTAAGGCCTTGTTTGGTAAAACAAAATTAAAATAACCCATTATTTCCAAACAAAGGTCATAGGGCTTTGTTTGGTAAAACTGGATTAAACACTTTCTCATTTATTTTAATAAATCATTATAACATATAGTTTTAAATGTCACACTTCTAATTTAATTGAACTTATTATTAAATAAATTCAATTAAACCTTACTAACCTAAATAATAAATTTATTTAACCAATAACAATAACACCAAATGAATTATATTATTCAAATAAATCATTTATTCAAATAAACCTTTTCATCATCTAATTTAATTATTAAATTAAATTAGAATAAACATAACAAATCACATTCAAATAACATTTAACATTATTAAACTTAACATAAACTCATTCCACAAAAACTTAATAAATTATTTATTTAGCTCAATAAATTAATAAAAGTATTTATATTATTCAATAAATATTTTTATTCAATCACAAAAATTGCATTCATTACATCTTTCCCTCCTTAAAAGGATTCTGTCCCCAGAATCACAACGCAATTAAATCGTCCGTTACAGAATCACTCACATTATTTATGAAATTTAATTCACAATAATTTCCATTGTCCATAAGACATAACAACCAAATTATATTATTTCCCAATAAAATTTTAACTTAATTAAATTAACTAATATTATTCAACTAATTTCCTTTTCATGACAATTTCATTTAATCTTTTCAGTGGTTTAATTAATTATTAAACCATTTCTTTCCAATTACATGAATATATAATTTCCTTCACATCAAACCACATATTTCATAATATGAAATATATATATACACATACACATTCTCAAACTCAAAACGTCTCATAATAAGAATTTTATTTATTAAATTCTTATTTAATAATTTCTGAAAATCTTGGTTATCACATCTTTCCCTCCTTATAAGGATTCCGTCCTCGGAATCAACGAAACCTCTCTTACTCGATTTTCACTAAATCTCTTTCACAATTATCGTTGAATAACTTAAGGCATTACCTTAGTGCAGGTTTTATTATTTCATAACCTTTGCTTAGACTTAATCATAGTTAAGTATTACACATTCTTTAACCCATTCATTACCTTCCTAAAAATCATTATCATATACTCAGCTTATAAACACTCGGGATATTATATTCACCCCTTCTTCTAAGAATTTCGTCCTCAAAATTTTGACTTGCTAATAATCGTTCCTTTCATCTATCAAAATGGACTTTACGTTAATCTCTACTTATTCATTGGGTTCTACAACCGAGTTCTTTCTCTAAGGATCTTTCTAAGATCATCGCATTCTTCACATCTTTCTCTTCTAAAAATTTCTAATCATTACTCATCATCAGCTAAATTTATCTCTTCCCTTTCTGTAATTTCATTTCTTTGTTGGATTTATCATAGTTTGTTTAACTTACTCATCACCACATGTCGCATTCTATAACCTACCCCTTTCTAAGGAATATTCTCCTTTCCACTTCCAACTTTCAAAATAAGAAGAATCTTCCACAATTGTTCAATAATTGGGAAGCAATATGAGTAGCTCAGGAATTTAAAAGATTCATTCAAAAACTTTCAATATCATGCTGAGGAGTCATAAAAACTTGAACCTTGTCTTAGGTTAACAGATATTTCTACTATAACATTTAACAGTCAAAAGACTATGGACCATCTCTTCTCGTACTCTAGGTGATCAGCCCTTCGTACTATGTATTGTGCACATACATATTAACGCTATTACGTATCCCCCATTACAGGATTGGTTCACCTTAGACTTAATATAAATTCCACACCAGAACAATCTGGTTTGGCATAAACTCTCAAAGAACTCTTGAACTTCATAAACACCTTTCAACAGTCGTCCAGCTAAATCAATTAGCTTAGACCTTGAACAATAATTCGGACATAAGTTAAAACATTTTTAGCCAACTCAATTGGCATATCTTTTCATAGCTTAACAGAAAAACCAAAATTCTTTTATGACGTCATGATACCGTACCGTCTTAATAGTACGTTGAGGATGCCGTCATTTTAGGACTTTGTCATACTACATCATACTATAGTGGGCTGACAATCCTTCGATCACATCCAACACTAGGTTCAATTGCATTGATGACTCCATCATTCAAAATACATTTTGATAATTTCAAATCATTTTTGTCTAGCTGAAACAATTAGCATAGACATACGAATAATAGGACTTTTTTTTAAAACTTATTGGTTCAAACATTGACCCAATATATTTTTGAGAACACAAAATTGCGAATGTCAGCACGATGTCAATAAATTTCGAAAGTCTAATATAGCTAGAAGATTTAGAATATCCATTTTCTCCATCAACTTTAATCTTTACTCCATTGGTTCATTACTTAATCATTTTATCAATCTTCAATATCATCAATGCTCTCTACACCATAACTTTTCTATACCCAATATAGTTCATCAAACTTACCACACTCTGGAAGTTCAGGAACTTATCACAATCTTATGGGTTTAGGAACTTATCCTAGTCAGACCAAAATCGTCCATTCACTGAGGGGTTCCACCATACGATTATGAGTCATAAACTTACCATAAATATGAGTTTTAAGAACCGTACCTAATCTTAACATTCTATAACTATCAAATATAAATATGAGAAAAGAATCACCTTCTCGTCATACATATAGTGATAGCGCGATATCAACATTGCAATGAATTGTCAATATAGGAAGCTAAGCGGTTGTTACACCAAGCACAAATTCCCCGACCATACAAGGAATTGTACAACTCAGCCACTAACATGAGTCCTCCATTGAAATCCCACCTAATTCCATCTAGCTCTTAACTTACTCTTTGCTTGATACAAATTCCTTGTATTACATCATCCATAACTCCTCGTGAGTTTACCTCGTACTATTTCATAGTACCATCTCTTTATAGCATCATGCTACAACTATTCAATCATTTAAGATCCTCTGACATTTTACAACTTTAGCAGATCACATTGTGATCTCGTTTTATCATCAACTCTTCTTACGATTCTTTCTTACCTTATGATCGTCTCATCCTACGATCTTCTTTATTCTTCTCTTTAATCACGTTATCTTATGATTAATCAAGTCAGGTGTTCCCTGTTCTTTTAGCTCTTCAGGTTCTTCTTTGAACCTAAACATTTTATCATAATCTTTTCTCACATGAATTCTCTAATCTCTATTTGAGTTCATCCTTATCATTTATTTCATTCTCATCTTATAGGCATCGTCTATTTATTAACACCATCTTTATTACTGGAGTCAGGTAACTCCTGGTTCTCATCTTTTATAACTCTTCAAGATTTTTCTTTGAATCTTCTTATTTATATATATCAATTCTTCCTTTAAGAATCTCTAACTTCATTCATATTATTCAATATTTTATTCGAGTTCACTTCGTGTCATTCGCATCTTCTTCTTGTAACGTTTCTAGGACTTAACTCATCTCATGCATCTACCTATATAAAAAGAATCACTTCTTAATCATACGCATCCATAATTCTATACTTGATACACATCGAGTCTCTAACAGTGTTCAGTACAGCACCTGAGTGGTTTCCCATAAACAACCAACAAACTAGTCCCCGTCTCGTTTACACTGTCTTGTATAACAGTTAGATTAGTTGTTAGTTCGTATCAACCTCCGCTCTCTGAAGGAATTGTTTAGCCCAGATACCATACATCAACCATTAAAGAATACGATTGCACCATAATTATACTTAACTTATTATTCTCGTATTATATCGCTTACTCTATTCGAGTTCATTCCTCGTCATCCCTATCGTCTTTCCTACGGTTATAGCCTAAGGTACTCCTACCTAAGGTGTATAACCTATCAGCTCTAATACCAACTGTAACGACCCCAAAATTCATACAATTCAACTCTTAACATCGGTAGTTATCAATACATCGTCGTTCTAACTTTACAACAATATCCAATATTAAACTTAATAAAATGCGGAATAATTTAAACTTTTTAGTTTTTTTTCTTTCTTTGCTTTCCCTGAATCATAACCTTAAATCATTTACATATTCTAGAATCATAATTACTTTATGATTCGCTTCATCAAAATTATAATTCAAAAAACTACTTCTAGATTCAATAACCTTTTATACCTTGAATAAAATTAAATTACAAATCAATACAAATTTTACAACTCAACGTTTGTTACATTTAATACATCATTAAATAAATTATCCATAACCTTAATCATGGTTCAAAAACATTAATTTAAGCTACAACACTTAATCTGCATGCATTACATCTGATTCATGCTATTCAAGCAGCACATAACTTTACCTTGTATCTTTAACCTGCAAAAGTGGTTATTTGCAAGAATGAGCTCGATAGCTCAGTGAAATCTAACAGTTTGCATACATCACATAACACATGTATAACATGCTCATCATATACATCATAAACATCTGACTAAAATATCATACATACTGTACATCAATTACCAAGTAATAATTGAGTTCCATAACTCAATCAACATTCTAACTCAACGAACGTAGTCATAAACTGACTTTGTCGTTTCATACAAACAACACATAGAATAGATCATGCTTTTACATTATAGATTTAGAACAATTAATCACTTAGTTCACATAACAAATAGGAACTGAAAGACTTGTCTGGTTCGTAGATTACCAATTACCATAATCAGCTTATACTTATCTGCACTTCATGTATCCGATATATATAATCATGCACAACATTTATTAGTCACATAGAAACATTTAGTATTAATTCTACTTTACATTTCATAATCCTTCATTTTATTCTCTATACAATTCTCAACTTAGAAATTAAGTTCTTCTCGTAAACCTTCATTTTGTTGCGTTCCACTTTAATCGACACTTAACATTTAGTTGAGTCTTAAACTTTTCCTTTACATTAGATGTATAATGTTTATAAGTAAATCTTTGGATTGTTATATATATATATATTTTTTTTTTTTGCAACTCCCGTCGGGGCGGGAGTTTTCTTCACAAAAGGCCGTCGGGGCGGTAAATGTAGTACAATTAGACCACCGAGGCGAGGACATCGCCGGGGAGACCAATTCAGTGCAATTATACCGTCTGGGTGACAAAACCAGTGTAATTTCACCGCCGGGGCGGTGAACCTGAAACCCAACTTCTGCAGTTCGTGAACTGCAGAATACTCAGGCCCAAAAATACGAATTTTAAGCATCAAACAACAATTCCAAGCATACCCAATTATCATAAATTTTGTTAAACAATTCTAAACATGTATTTAACCATCCTAAATACATAACTCACATTAATCCACCAATTTAGAGCCTCAAATCTCTTGTTCATACTAATTTTTACAAACTTTGACAAATTTAGCGTAATCAATTACTACAGATTCGTTATTCAACCAAATTGATTGATTCAACTTGCAATGTTTTCGTTTCTCAGAATACTAATATAATTCATCATCAATTTACAGATTATTACTCAAATTGAACATCAATTTTGACTCCAAAGTAAGCTAAAACATACATATACCAACCAAAACTCAATTTCTTCTTATTTAGCATGTTTACATGGATTTGATTACTCAAAATCACTCATGTACAACATATAATCAGATTATTACAACCCAACAACATATATAACCAATTTCTCAACAAATTAATCATCAAAACCATCAACAGAGAATTAAATTAGAAAACTAATTAAAAACTTTTAAAAACAATTTGTTTACCTTCAATTCTTCTTTAGATTTAGATGTTTAGGATAGTTTGATTACCCTTCTTCTTCCTTCTTTGATTCTCAAGGTTTCTTCTTTTTCTATTTTCACAAAGAACTCTCAATTTCTCTCTTCCTTTCTACTCTGAGTTTTCTCTTCTTTTCTCCAAACTTAGCAAAATAACTGATAGTTTTACGTAAATTCCCACTTGGTTAGTTACCAAAGCGAAGGTCTCAGCAGTTAGAAAAATCAAAGGTTTAGGCCATGCTTGGCCAAACCCATTTAAAACTCCATTCTAATTTATTTTAATATTCTTCTTATTATAAAAATACACTTGTCACACTTATACTAATTAAACTTATTACTTTAATAAGTCCAATTAAAGCTTACTAATAAAAGTATAGCTTCTAATTAATAAAGTATTTTATTTAATAAACCATTAATCCTCTAATTTAATTAAATAAATATAATATTCTCATCACATTAGCGTACTAAAATACGTACCAACACTTCACACACAAATATATTCACATCAATTCACTATTTTAATTAAGTGAATCACTCACATTATTTATGAAATTTAATTCACAATAATTTCCATTGTCCACAAGACATAACAACCAAATTATATTATTTCCCAATAAAATTTTAACTTAATTAAATTAACTAATATTATTCAACTAATTTCCTTTTAATGACAATTTCATTTAATCTTTTCAGTGGTTTAATTAATTCTTAAACCATTTCTTCCCAAATACATGAATATATAATTTCCTTCACATCAAACCACATATTTCATAATATGAAACATATATATACACATACTCAAACTCAAAACGTCTCATAATAAGAATTTTATTTATTAAATTCTTATTTAATAATTTTTGAAAATCTGGGTTATCACAACTTCCCTCAGCTTTGTCTCCACCTTCTGTTTTCTTCTTATTCCTCTTCTCCTGGTTAAACTTAGTCAATGCCTCACTCCCTCCTTTGGCTATAATAGTCTTTTCCAAGATTGATCCAAAGAAACCAATCTGTAACAAACAACTTTATTGTAGAGCCTGGGTTTCAGGCCATGCTCAAAACTCTTTGTTTTCCTTTCTTCAGTGTCCACTTGGTGTGGAGTAAACCTAGCCAGTTCATTAAACTTGGCAGCGTATTGGGGAACCGTCATATCCGCCTACTTTAATTCTAGGAACCGTACCTCCATACGACTTTGAATACTTTGAGGGAAATAATTCTCGAAGTATAACTCCTTGAATCTTTCCCATGCAACTACTCCCTCTCCGACCCTATTCTGGTTGGCCTCCCACCAGAAATTGGCCTCCCCTTTCAATATGTAGGTAGCAAAAGTGGTCTTTTGCTCCTCTCCAACTCGAGCGATGATAAACTCCTTCTCAATCTCTTTTATCCAGGATTGAACCTCTATAGGATCAGTGGTCCCCCTAAACTCGAGTCTACCCACGCTTTTGAAATCCTTAAAGCTGGTGACTGGCACAGTTGGAGGATTTTGGGGTATTCCAGTAGGGTTCCTATTAAATGCCCCTACCAATAAATCTATGAATTGTTGCATAGGGTTTACTGGTTCCCTATTCTCAAGTTCCCTATTCTCGGGTTCCCTATTCTCGTTTACAATTCTCAATTTTCTCGGTCTTCCTCTTCCTCTCCATCTTGATGGCATATTTTTGTTAATAAAAATATTTAATATTATTATTATTATTATTATTATTAATGCATTTTCATTTAAATGCTAACACATTCACATTACAAGCATATTTAATAAAACTTTATATTAATATGCTTTTTTTATTCGTTTCATTACATATATATAGTTATCCGCTATATTTACATTACACAGCACTTCCAGCTATAAAATTCTACATCCCTCTATTAAACACAAAAAGTTGGGATTTTTTTCCCTATTCTAATCCATAACTTATACAAGAGTTAGGATTTACAAAACTTATCTCGCTATGTATATAAAAATCTTGGATTCACATCATTCAGACATATACTTACATATATATATATATATATATATATCTTTACATGTCTAATATACTGATCTATGCTAGACCCCTAGCAATGACGCTCATGCGCTCTTCCCGTGCTATGGCCACCACCCTCGGCCGAGTGATGGTATGAAAGGTCTGTCTCACCTCTGCCAAGAAAAAGATCACCCTGTCTATGATACGATCAACTAAGGTCGTGTACGCATATTCCATCCTATTAGCCTTCTGCTTATGCACTCTCACCTCTTGCTCTAGATCCTGGGCCTGATCCTGAGCCCTCTATCGATCAACTATCTCCTCATCCCAGAGATTATTAATATCATCTCTCTCTACTTGGAGGTTATGTACTACAGCCTCTAATACCTGATTCTGGGCCCTTAATACTTGATTTTGGTTATTAGCAGTATGCAGTGCTATATTCAGCTTTGCATTTCGTTCCACTAAGTTATACACTAAGGCCCCTAATTCGGTAAAGGCCTCTTGGATCTTGGGGTTCACCTCCTCTTCCTCCTCCTCAGAATCCTCGGATAACACTGTTACGGCCGGTACTCCATGAGCTTCTGGTCCTCCCAACAACCTTGCTGCTGCCCTTCCCCTTAGACTAGCCCGTATGCCAGCTGGCAATCTGGTATTCTCCGCCGGCTCTTCCTCGTGTTTGGACGGATCCTCATCAGGATCAGTCTCCATATCTGGGTCACTCTCGATTAACACTACCGGTACTGGTTCAGGTACTGTCAGGGGTGGAGCGATCAACTCCTCGCTAACAATGTGAACATCTCTAACATCCTCACTTCCTGACATCTACAATCAAACTTAATCTTGATTAGCACATAATAACACAATATATTTACATAACAAATAACAGTTGAATCTATGTTATTTTTTACTTCTTTAGACTTTTACAGATGAATTTCCTCAATTCATCTCATGCAACTCGATTTGAGTTTCTTTAATTTCTAACTTCTCTATGTTATAGCCTAAGGTGCCCTAGCTAAGGTTTTTAACCTATAACTTTGATACCAACCTGTGACGCTCCCAAATCTGGGTACCTTTAAATCCCGACTATGGTGCATCATGGTACTACCCATTAGACATAATCTTAAAGACATAAATATAATAACTACATTATTACAAAACATCTTACTTAACTTCCCCAGGTTCTAAGATCTTACATGTTTGAAACATTATAATATAATAAATATTACATCATTCTACTTAATAAATCATTTGTAGCATAATCTCATTACATGTAGTCCGTTATTCGATAAGTTTTTATTTTCCCTTATCCTAGCTTCTTTCCTGAACTCTCAGCCCGCTTGGGCTTGGCTGAAAACATTTATCATAAAGCAAGAATGAGCTAATGAGCTCAGCAAGTATAAATAGTTGAAATAACAACAAAATCAAGAATCATGTTTTCATTTCAACAACTGAACAATAGTTGCGAAAAACATTTGAATAAACAGGAATAATAACAATAAACTCCTTTATTTAACAACTTCCTCAAAATAATATACCGAGTGGTCATACGACCTTGAACTTTTCTTTTCATAAAAGGTTTAACAGATATTTCACTGTAAACCGATATTTTCCAAGTACGTTAGGGGATTAGCCTATTGTACTCATGTTGTGCACAACATATTTCTTTTAAACGCTTATATGCGTTTGTTTTACACCGCGAAGACCAATCGGAAGTCCGACCAAATTACCCCTAATAATAGGGTTGTTCATCTCAGACTTAAATCAGAGTTTGCACCAATTTAATTTGGTTTGAAAAATATTTAAGAATTTATCAATTTCAAATCGTGTCTTAACATGTGTCAAGCCGAAACAAAAGGCATTGGCATATTTTAAATAGTTCATGAAATATCAAACTTTAATTCTTTAATAATATGCAAAAGCATAGCTGAAGAACTTAAACAATTAACAAATTAATTGCATAAGTTTTAGAGTTCATACAATACATAAATATTGCGAGAATTATGTATTTAATATCATTATTTGAGATAAAACAGAAAACTGGCACAATAAAATAATCTGTGGCAGTTAAACATGTATGAAAAGTTTAAGAATACTTGCCTGATGCGTTCTTTAAATAATACTTTTAAATTGCCTTCAAATGTCCTGCACATTTAATTTAATAATAATATACCAATCAATCACAAAAGACTTTAAATATTGGTTTTCTTACATTATTATTCATTTCATGTTGTTTGCATTTTTATAAATTAATTAGTGCGACAAAATGTTTTTATAACATCGCGGCGTTTGAGAACGCCATGACCCACTTAATGACTCATTATAAAGGTCTATATCAATTAGTAAACATTTTCTAATATTTATTATTTATTATAAATTTATTATTATTATTATGAAAATAATAATTTTTGGAACATTTGGAACTATGTAAAAAATGTTGCACGACGTCGCGAAATGACTCGGCGAAACTCCTGTGGCACGCCTTGACAGCCAACCAGGCAGCTAGCAACAGCTCCCAGCGCGCCCAAAACGCGCGCGCACCAGCGCGCCCGCGCGCGCCCAGGCCTGCCTACCTGCCCAGGCAGGCTTTTTCCTAACTAGTTTGGTTAGTCAAACCAAAATATTTTCTTACGAATTTTTTTTATTAGAGATTATATCTCACATTCCCAAATAAACGCTATGCGGTAATCCGAAAATTCGAAAACACGAAAAATCGTTTTTTAGTGTGAATAGTGTTTTTACGTCTTTTCTTGATAAAATAATTTTATTGGAGATTTCATCTCCCATTAATAAATAATTAATATGACATCGCTCGAAAAGTCAAAAAATGAAATAACGAGTCCGTCATACGATGAATAGTGTTTTTATTTTATAGTTATTTAGCGATTTCTCGAAATTTTTTTATTTCACCTATGAAACCGTGGCACATGTTAAAAACCAGATATCACATTTATTAGGTCAAAATCAACCTTCACACATATAACACATAAGCATTTCTGTCAAATATTCACTTTATTTAATAAATATGAAAATCCTATTTACAAGGATTGTCTGAATTCTCGATCGTTACAAATACGTACGGTGTAATATATGTATATATGTGATAAAGTGAATATAATATTATATATTTACTGTGAGTAAATAAATTGCTAGTACATATACAAAATTTATTGTATACATTAAATAAGGTATATTAAAATAAATTATAGAATTAAATTATTTTAATATAGAGAAATTATTACATTAAATATTTTATTTTTTATTTTTATTTAATGTATAATTTCCATTTATATGGAAAAGGATTTTGAATATATAGTACATTATAAAAAGTACTGTATGTGTATTATATTATGTATATTATTTATGTAATATATGAATTGGTAGTTTATTATTGCAATAAAAGGGGTAGTGTGCAGATATGTATTATGAAGTATAAGCTAGTTGGGTAACCTTCAAGTAACTGAGTCAGTAAGGGAAATAAGTTAGCATGAGTTGTGGCAGGGACATGAGAAAATAAAGGAAGTTGGAGCTGGCAATCAAGTAAAATTTTTAGGGAGCAAGTATAATCCGTGGGAAGCAAGAATAGTTGTTCTATAAATCAAACCAAGCCATTCTTGCCTTCCTCTTCCCTGCCCATTCCATCCAAAGCTCCCCCTGCCCAATTCCCTGCTCCACCCGACACCCTTCCCTCTTAATTCCAATCCCACCCATTCGGCTAAAAAAAAGGAATTGAAGCTTCAGGAACTAAGAATTTGCTATAGTACGATTAAAGGGAGCTTTAGCAAACAAAAGGTAATATAATTCATTCTTGTTATGTTTTTGTTAAGGAATACAAGGTTTGTATAAAGTCAGTTAGTTAGTATATGAAGTTAGTTAGTTAAATAGATAATTTACATGTGAATTGGTTGTGTAATTGGTTGGTATTGATTAAATTAGAAACAAGGAACATAGTTGTTGTGTGGAGTAATACGGATGGCGAATTCGGGATAAAACGTAAACGAATACTTAAGAAATTAATTCGTTTAATCAACGCACATATCATGTTTGATAAAAGTTCTAATAGGACTGTTTCGTCTTAAAAATAGAAATTTAGCGGAACTAAGAATAAGGTTATGTATACGTATAATATACATCGCTAATTGAAGGTTTGGTATGGATTGAACCAAGTGGAAAAATCGTTTTTTTAAAAAAGAACCTATTGAAAACAGTTGCGACAGGGCACTTTTGAGGCCTGATTTGGACTGTCAAAAAGGTCCAGTATGGGTGGTTTATATTTTTTAAAAATAGTCTACTATGGTGTCTATAACATATTCGAAATTGGTTACAATCGGATACGGGCTAAAAACTAGAAAATCACAAAATGGCTGGTTTGATATGGCTGCAAGGCAGGCCACTACAGGCAGCAGCAGTCGGTGCCCAACGCTGCACTGCAGCAGGCCTGGTCGGGCCAGTTTAGCATCGCATTCGGTTCGTTTAAATTGTTCAAATGATATAATTTGTATTTTTTTAAAAATAGGTGAGTATACCATCTATAACATATCCAAAAATTTAATGGAATCAGATTAATGATTTGGGAATTAGAAAATCAAAAAATGGGCGTCATAGGCATGAGGGGGGGTGGGCTGGGCAGCCTAGCAGCCAGGCAAGGCCAGGTCGAGCCAGGTAGGGCCAGGCAGTGCCCAGCCAGTCAACTGTTTTAGCTTCGCGATGTTTTCTTGATGGTTTTTGATAGTTTAGCTCATGGAAATGGATTAAAATGAATGTATGGAATTGTATAGTATCTATATAAATTATAAATTCATTCAATACGTAAAAGGAACTACGAATACACAATGTAAACTCAATCTTACGTATAAAGATATAAGTTGCCCGTGTAATAGGTTATAAATGGTTTATAAATCAAAAACATAACGTATTGATATTCTAAGGCCATATCGAAGCCTTTTTGAGCGTAAAATTATTATAACGAATAGAAGACTAAAGGATTCTAAATAAACCCGAAAGGTTTTCAAGACGAGAACAAAGGTTATTAGTTAATGTAAAATAAAGAATGTGGCATATGTGTACATGTTATGTGATATAAATATGTACATTAAATGCATAGCTAATATGTGCGTATGTGTGAACGTAACTATGTAGGACTTGTGAAGAAAGGTTAAGCTAAAAACTATAATTGTAATCGTCAAACAAGGCAAGTATCCAAACCTATGCATTTACATTATGCAATAGGATTGTTTAAGCAAGTATCTTGAACTTGTTTACCTTTAAGCAAATATCATGAATATCAAAATCTTTGATATAACATGATATGATGCATACTATTTAAATTTTGGTATGCATGCAAAGTTTAAAAGCAGTCTAGGCCATTTGATTAAGCTAGACACAGTTTAAATATTTCATTTCTTTTTACATCAAGTCTTAAAATATTATTGAATAAGATAGAGTTGTCCAACTAAATTGTTTTGGTTCGAACTCCAGACTGAGAATGAACATCCCTGAATTCGAAAATTTTATACTGCGCCAAAAAGGCGGTGACAATGAACCCGAATGTCGTTCTCATAGAAAGTATTGATCAATACAGGGCATAACGGGCTGATCACCAACCGTGCCCGTAAGTTAGACGGTTCACAGATGAATTTTTGGCAGAACCTTTTCAGAAAACGAAACATAAAAGTTCATGGTCTTGTGACCACTCAGCATTCAAAAGTTAGTATGTTGGTTCAATAATTCAGATAAGTCATGTTTCAGTTGCTTTACAATCTTGTTCTACTGTCACAACATGTTACAAAGAAAACGTTTATTTCTTGCATACGTTATTCATTAACTGTTATCACTTACTGAGCAATTAAATGCTCATTCTTGCTTTGGATATAAATGTTTTCAGCTAAGCAGGATCGTATAAAAGGATCTGGAAAAGATAAAGGCAAGGGCAAAATTACCGAGTAACGGAAGTTTAAATATTGTAATATATAGACTTTTGAAATGTAAATACAATAACTATCATGTAATGAACCAACTAAAGGTCTTTGTACCTTGGATAGATAACTCTGATATAATAGTTCTAGTTTTTTTTAAATATTAATATGTTGATTGGTTAGTACCGTGTAGCACTAAATACGGGTTTGAAGATACCTGAATTTGGGGGCATCACAGTGGTCGTCGCCCAGATTGTTCTAACAATGGTTATAGGTGGAACATCAATGACACCTTAACCCCTCGCTTATATTGAAGTGGTAACCTTGGTACAATCAACGATTGATGTATGGTAGAGGACGCCACAAATACCCATGGATTGATGTCTGATAAGTTAGATTGATCGCCACAAACACACCGATAAGATCAAGAGTTCTTGAAAAGAACAAAGATAGAATACTCTCAAGTAATCTATAAAAAAACGAAGAATTATTAAATTCATCCGTGTCCAAAACCCTTGGCCTTAAGGCCTATTTATACTAGTACAAGGACTTAATTATGGTAATAAAAAGCCTAAAAGTGTTACCCTAATTTTATCCTAGTATAAGTCTCTAGAATTACAATCAAAATAAATTATAACCCCCCTGGAATCATGCTAAATTGCCTAAAACAAAACGAAACAAAATACAATATAATCTGCCTAATATTTTAGGAAACAAAATCTTCTCTAATTCCTGAATTGGGCTTGTATCAAATTGATCCAAACTTGTGTCTCATGCTCTTTAGCCTCCTCCTTGGGTCTCCTTGAGTTAGCTTCAGCCCAAACATCTTGGATCAATCCATTGAGGTCTTGCTTGAACCTTTTAGTTCTAGCCTTTCTAATTAGTCCAACTGGCACTTGAATTGGATTTTCCCACGCTCCTTTAGTCTTGTTTGAATCAGCCCATATCATGTCCTCATCATTCCACTCCTTTTGAGAAATCGTCACCTATATCAAACGAACTTAGGTCAGTAACATTTAAAGTCGAATTAACACCATACTCACTTGGTAAATCCAATTTGTAGGCATTATTGTTGATGCGCTCAAGGACTTGAAAAATAACCATCCCCTCGTGGAAGCAACTTGGAACGCCTTTGGGTTGGAAATCGTTCTTTCTTCATATGCATCCATACCCAATCTCCTGGTTTAAAAGTTACTGGACGACGTCCCTTATTGGCTTGCTTGGCATATTACTCTGTCCTCCTTTCTATGTTGAGTCTCCTCTCATGTATCTGCTTCACAAAATCAGCCTTCTTTTTCCCATCTAAGTTAGTATATTCAGAAACAGGTAATGGCGTTAGATCCAATGGAGTTAAAGGATTAAAACCATATACAACTTCAAATGGAGAAAAATTAGCAGCAGAATGAACAGATCTATTATATACAAACTCAATATGTGTAAACACTCTTCCCAAGTTTTGATATTCTTTTGAATTATTAACCTTAATAATGTAGATAAAGTTAAAGTTATATTCACTACTTCTGTTTGACCATCGGTTTGGGGGTGACAAGTAGTAGAAAAGAACAATTTAGTTCCTAACTTACACCACAAATTTTTTTAGAAGTAACTCAAGAATTTAGCATCTCTATCCGATACAATTGTCCTAGGCATGCCATGTAATCTAACAATTTCTTTAAAGAACAAATCTGCAACATGGGAAGCATCATCAGTTTTGTGGCATAGAATAAAATGTGTAATCTTTGAAAATCTATCCACAACCACAAAAATAGAATCACTACCATGCTTAGACCTAGGTAAACCCAATACAAAATCCATAGATAGGTCAATCCATGGCTCACTAAGAAAAGGCAGTAGTGTATACAAACCATGGGGTTTCACTCGGGATTTAACTTGACAACATACGATACATTTATCACACAACTTTTCTACATCCCATTTCATGTGTGGCCAATAAAAATGTTCTTGTAATATAGCCAAAGTTTTGTCCACCCCAAAGTGTCCCCTTAACCCCCCACCATGAGACTCTTTAAGTAATAACTCACGCAATGAACAAGCAAGTATGCATAATTTGTTTTCGCGAAATAAAAATCCATCATACCTAAAATACTTACCCACTGCATTCTTTTCACATGATCTAAACTCTTAACCAAAATTATGGTCTACAATATATAACTCTTTAATTTACTCAAAACCAAGCAATTTTGCATCAAGAGTTGAGATTAACACATTCCTTCTTGATAGAGCATCTGCAATGATGTTTTCTTTACCTTGTTTATATTTGATTACGTAGGGAAATGTCTCTATGAATTCCATCCACCGTGCATGACTCTTATTCAATTTTCGCTGGCCCTTCAAGTATTTAAAGGACTCGTGACCAGTGTGTATCACAAACTCCTTGGGCCAAAGGTAGTGTTGCCAGGTTTCTAGCACATGAACCAAAGCGTACAACTCCTTGTCATATGTAAGGTAATTCAGAACGGTCCCACTCAACGTTTCACTAAAGTAAGCCATTGGTTTTCCTTCTTGCATCAAGATAGCTTCAACACCTACACCTGATGTATCACATTCAAGTTCAAAAGTTTTAGAAAAATTGGATAAAACAAGCACATAAGCATTAGTTAATTTATGTTTTTCTCCTGTTCATTCCCCATTTGAATCCAACACTCTTCTTTATGACTTCAGTAAGTGGCGCGGTGATGCTGCTAAAGTCTCTCACAAATCATCTATAAAAACTCGCGAGTCCATGGAACTTCGAACTTAGCTCACATTGGTAGGACTTGGCCACTCCTGAATTACACGTATCTTCTCTTGGTCCACCTATATTCCATGTGAAGTAACAACAAAACCAAGGAACACGACTTTAGATGTGCGAAACGCGCATTTTTCCATGTTAGCAAATAATTTTTCTTTCCTAAGCACATCTAAAATAGATTTTAAATGTACTGCATGTTCGTCTAAATTTTTGCTATAAACAAGAATATCATCAAAGTAGACAACTACAAATTTTTTAATAAAAGCACATAAAATATGGTTCATCAATCTCATAAAAGTGTTAGGTGCATTAATTCACCCAAACGGTAAAACTAACTACTCATACAAACCATATTTTGTCTTAAATGTAGTTTTCCACTCATCTCCCTCTTTTAAGCGAATTTAATGATATCCACTTTTTAAATCAATTTTTGAAAATATACATGAACCATGCAGTTCATCTAACATGTCATCTAATCGAGGAATAGGATGTCGATATTTTACCGTTATGTTATTTACTGCACGACAATCGATACACATGCACCATTTTCCATCCTTCTTAGGTACTAGAATTACCAGAACTTCATACAGACTCATGTTTTCTCGTACAAACCCTTTCTCCATTAGCTCTCCCACCTGCCTTTGTAACTCCTTTGTTTCCTCCGGATTGCTCCTATAAGTTGGTCGATTTGGAATGGTTGCATCGGGAACAAAATCAATTTGATGCTCAATCCCTCGAATTGGTGGTAATCCTTATGGTAGTTCCTCAGGGAACACATCAGTATACTCCTACAAAAGAGACATAACAACACTAGGCAAAGAAGAGTTATCTGGGTTAGTATAATTTAAAAATGTCTCCTTATACATAAGTATAATCATTGGCTGTTTGAAAATCAATACTCTTTTCACATCACTCTTTTTTGCATATTTGTTTATTTTTCTCTCTTCTTTTCTCACTTTCTTTTTTTTCTCAACTATTTCTTTTTTCTCTCTCTCAGTTGTTTTCTCTTGTTCACTCTCTTTTCTTTCACTACAAAAAATGGCTTTTTGTGATAGCTCAAATACATCATATAAATTTAAAAAATCATCACAAAAAGTTTTTGTGATGACGTTAGCCGTCACGAAGGCCATCTTGTATACCCCCATCATGAAAGCCTTTTTTGTGATGGTTTTGACAATCACACAACCGCTTAGTGCTTTTGTGATGATTAATACAATCACATTAACAACATGTAATCTATTGTGATTGTCAAAGCCATCACAAAAAAAAAAACACATGACTTTAGGGATCAAAGATAAGAATGTGAATCTCTTTTTACGGATAATTTATTTCACTATATTAACTGTATCAAATGATACTTGTAGTATTCGAACGCTCCCCCCATTTGCAAACTAAATAACAAGTATTACCACTACACCAAAGCCCAAATCATGATTATAATTTTAAAACAAAATATAAAAGGAAACATATGTGAGTTGTCTTACTAAACAAAATTAATCCCACATAAGATTTGGTGATTGCAATAGCAGTCACAAATAATCTATAATGATGGTAAAATTAGTCATCACTGATAGCCATCATATATTTTATTATTTTGTGATGGCTTGAAAATTCCATCACAAAATACCTTCTTTTTGTACTTATAAATAAAAGTTATCACAAAAATCTATCTTTTTTAATGATTGTTATGACCGTCATAAAATATTATTTTGATTATTTTTTTATTAAAATATTGGTGATAGCTTAAATGCAATCACGAAAAGAGTATATCCATGAGCGATGGTTTAGTGCGACATAAAAAAAAATTATTTTGTGTGAAAAATTTGGTGATTGACATCACAATTATAATACATTGATGGCAAAATTTGCCATGACTAAGATTCATCATATATACTACTATTTTGTGATTGCTCAAAAAGTCCATCACAAATTATTATCTTTTGTGATTGTTTTTAAAAACTGTCACAAAGTTCCATCACGTATTCTTATTTTTCTAGTAGTGTTTGACTACTATCTTTTTGTAAATGTAACTGGTCATCATGAACCTGTTTTGGCGTCATAGGACAAAGAGTGATTGATCTATTATTATGTACAAATGAGTATTGATTTGTAAAGTCATCATGTTTTACTCGTCTATCAAACTGCCAGGGCCTCCCAAGTAATAAGTGACCTGCCTGAATCGGAACCACGCCGTATAGTACCTCGTCTGTGTATCTTCCAATACTAAAATGTACCAACACTTGCTTTGTCACCTTGATCTCTCTACTGTCATTGAGCCACTGCAATCGGTATGGATGAAGATGTTTGGTTATAGGGAGGCTCAGCTTCTCGAACATCGTAGTACCTGCCACGTTAGTACAACTCCCACCATCTATTACTACACAATAAATCTTGTTGTTGACAAGACACCTTGTATGGAATAGGTTCTCCTGTTGTGCAATATCATCTTCATTCAATTGTGCACTAAGGACTCTTCTTATTACTAAGGTTGATGTAACGCCCCCGAACCTCGGTCTACCTTCCAACCTGGGTCCGGTGCGTACGTGGGAGCTGTCGTTTACACCCCAAAATTAAATCCTTACTTCTACACTACTAATACAGAAATCAGTATAGTGACAAGCAAAGGTCGATCCCACAAAGAGTGAATTGTTTTATATTTATTCTTTTATTTTCCTAAATCTAATTAAACGATAAAAATAAAGATTAGGGGGTTTTGAGTTTGATTAACTAATTAACAAAAGTAAATTAATAAAAAAAATAACCAATGACTTGAAAGTTCCAGTTCATAAGTTCAGTATCACCTTTTTACAATGACAGATTAATCAAGTGTAACATTATTTATCCTTCAATGAAATTAATAGTCCTAGATAACCGCAATCGCTAATTATCCGAAATTCTCCTGATATTTTAAATCTAATGTGACAATCGCCCCACTAGACCCTAACTATCATACAACCCAGAACTATCAGTCTAGATCTAATATAACAGCAGCATTAAGGATTAGAGAATTAGACTATTCCAAGCAACAATCACACTATCAGGGATTATTTAACTTGCCTTCTATAATCATAATAACACCCAAAAGCTTGTCCATAATCAAGTATTATTGATTGCTACTTATGATCAGATACAATATCGTTTGCTTAATACTATATCTTAATCTAGCAGATAATATTAGTTAACCAATTTAATCCTGCAGAAACCAAATCAGTCAATCTAATGGCATATAAGCAATTCAATCAGATTATCAGAATAAATCTCATATATGAAGAAATAAATAATGAATACTTAATTAAATCATTAACTGTAAATAAGGTTCAACATCCCTTAGAACTGAAAATAAAACTTAGCTTGACATGACTCCAATCTTCTCCAATTAGTGTTATAATTGTAGTTGTCAAGAACTCTCAAATAATAAACTAAAAACATCTATTTATAATCCTAAGATAATATCTTAAGTCTCTAAGAATTAAGAATCCAATTTGAAATAGAAATCCTCAAAAATTACAAAAAGTCAAAGCTGGTCAAACTGGTCAACACCGGCCTTTCTCGCCGGGGCGAGGATTTTGTTCTTTAGTAACTCGCCGGGGCAAGAAACTCCAAAGAGGTATGTGCCGGGGCGAACTCTAGATCGGCTGGGGTGAAAATGACCAGAGGCTACCTCGCCGGGGCGAGGAATCCTAGCATAAAAATCTCGCCGGGGCGAGAAACTCAAATTTTCCAACTTTTCAACTTTTTCTCGTTTTAGCTCCGATTTTCCATCTTTTCCACTTTTGACTCTGAATCCTCCTGAAATCAATAAACAATTTAATAAGTCCATATAAACATAAAACATGTAATAAAACCAAACATAAAGGAATCAAAAATATAGAATATTATGCACTTATCAAATTCCCCCACACTTAGTCTTTACACGTCCTCGTGTAAACTAAAACAAAAGTGATATCAACTTCATCAAAGATTCATTTATCCAAACTTTCAAAAGATTTAAATTAATTCCAATCCATGAATATCAACACTAACCACAGAAATTTGGTCAACATTTCATCAATCAATGTTCAATAATAACCTCGACATTCCCTGCCGCACATCTCTAAATCAAACTATGTCTACATAAGTATCCTTCCTATAATCTACACACATACTCAACTCAGTTATCATGGAATAACAATTGTGCACACTGACTCAAAACTCAAAACATATTTCCTCTGCTATTTTTTTCTTTTTCTCTAGAACCATCAACTTCATTTTTTTTCCAGGTGAATGCATTTTATGCTCCGTTTTACCTCTTTTTTTCTAAGTGAGTGTATTTTATGCTCCATCTCACTTGTCTTCTCACCAACGAGTGCGTTTTACCCTCCATCTCGCTGCATGTGTTTATAGGTGAGTGCGTTTTACGCTCCATCTCAACCCACCACATGTTTCTCCTTTTGAGACAATGTTTTTTTTTCAGTTTTTTTTTCTCTCAATTTTTTTTCAAATTTCCAATTTTGTCTTCACATGGTCCTGGAAACAAGATAAGCAGTTACACAATTCTAAATCATGAAATTAGCGCACAAAGTCAACTCTACAACTAACTCAGTCAAGTAAACATGTATCTTATACTCAAGTACTCATGCAATACCAACTCAATTCAAATCTGTTACTATGGATCATGACTTAGTTACCATCATTCATCAACCAATTTCACATCAATCAAATTCTATCAATTAGCATCCATGTAGAAATTTTTTAGAGCCAAGAATGTTTTCCACAAAACTACTCAGAATAAACCTAAATATAACCTAAACCCCTCCCCCACACTCAAACCTTACATTATCCCCAATGTAAGACAATCATGCAAAGATGAAGTAACTACTATCTAATATGCAACTAATAAACTAAAAAGTAAAGGGATAGAAAAATCAAATCTGAGATCTTGGGTTGCCTCCCAAACAGCTGCCTTGTTTATTGTCATTGGCTCAACATCGTTCCTCTCAATCTATGTAATCGGACTTGTATACTACAAATGAACTGGTAGTGGTCTCAAATCTAAGTTGGGGCCATATTTTAGGTCTTGACTCAATTCCTTTCCTGCACTTTTCTCTAGCTCCCATCCATTGGTAATTGCAAGTGTCAAATTCTCCTGCACTATAGGGTCAATAATATCAAACTCACAAACAGAATTGACATCACCAAAATACCTTATGGCCTCATGCGCAGGAAGTTTTAGCTTATCCACTTCAACCTTGTGACATATTGCTGGTTTCTCTTCTGTATACTCCTCCTTCTTAGACTTTGGATACCTGGATGGACAAGGTAAGGGATTAGTATCAACCTGAATCACAGAATTAATAATTACCTTGGATGGTTCTGTCTCCTCCTTAAATTCAGCACTACTGCCTGTTTCACCATTTCTTGACTTACTTTGAACTGGAAGAACTAACTTTTCTTGTTGCCACACCTTCTCACCACTTCTCAAGGTAATTGCACCCACATTCTCTCTTTGATTGACAACTATCTGAGAGGGTACTTGTCATGATCCTTGAGATTCCAATCTGCTTACTGTGGTGGCAAGCTGACCCATCTGATTCTCCAAATCGCGTATGGAAGTCCTTGTTTCTTGTTGGAACTGTTGTGCTTGATTCATGAAAGCTTTGAACATATCCTCAAGAGATGGTCCAGAATTGGTAGGAATTGCTTGTTCATGTGTTTGATGTTGCTGCTGAATCCGTTCAAAATAAGGATCATAGCGATGTGGATTTTGTCTTGAGAATGTCCCCACAGCATTGACTTGATGAATAATTACATCCTCTTGCAACATCGGACAATCATTTGTATCATGCCCTAATTTGGAACAAATTCCACATACCTTTTCAATTTGCATCCTCCCTGCAGCCATTTGTTGAACCAAAACAGTTAAGTCAGAAATTTGTTGCTCAAGATTACATGTGCTTGCCCCATTCACTCTTGTAGGTGTATGATCAATCCTAGTTCCATACTGTTGTGAGTTTGCTGCCATGTTTGCAATTAAGTTTTTCGCAACCTCTGAAGTTTTATCAACTAGTGCTCCAAGACTCGCTGCATCAATCATACTCCTGTCCATGGGCAATAGTCCTTCATAGAAGTACTGGATCAGGTGTTGATCATCGATTTGATGCGGTGGACAGCTAGAGCACAGCTTCTTGAACCTTTCCCAATACTCATAAAGAGTCTCTCCATTGAACTGCTGGATGCCACATATCTCCTTCCTTATGGTAGCAACTCTTGAAGTTGGAAAGTACTTCTCCAAGAACAGCTTTTGCATTTCGTATTGACCCTGAAGGTAGATAGTAACCAATCCCTTGCCAAATCTGCTAGGGAAAACGGAAAAATTCTAAGCTTGATTTGTTCCTCTGTTACTCCTTGTGGTTTCATGGTGGAACACACCACATGAAACTCCTTTAGATGCTTGTATGGATCTTCACCTATAACACCACGAAAAGTAGGTGTAGACACCCAAATTTTGCACTTCGTATACTAACCCTGACAGGAGGGCAAATTCGGCAAATGAACCGGCCTGCGAGAGCGAAGGATGGACAAGGGCGAACGCTCAACACCACCGTGATGATTGGCGACCAAAGCTGACGAGACGGTAAGGCCATCCGAAACGGGCATTCCCGAATAAGGTGGCACGTCTCCCAGAAATTCCTGGACTGCAGAATACAAGCCTGTCAGCGAAAATCGACGTTACGGCACGAAAGTCGAGGCATGGCACGACAATCGAGAAAGTTAAGCCAGCCAGCCGCGGATTGATCTGCGGCCAATGAGTGCGCCTTTTGAAAACACGGAACTCGAAACACGGAACTCGAAACCAGGCTGAGTGCCTGGTGGGCCAGCCAGCCGCAGATCAATCTGCGGCTGCCCTAGGCCAGCCTATTTCAGCTCAGTTTCTTGATTTCATCCAGGAGGTTGGCAGCAGCGGAAGAAGAGGGAAAAACAGCAACAGCAGCAGCGAATTAGGGAGAGAAAAGAGAGAAAATAGTGAGGAATTATATCTCTTTTGTGAGGTTGTATCACATATATTCTCTACTCTAATTAATATACGAGTTTATACGCATCGTGGTGTCATTTGCAAGGTGAAAAAGAATTCTTTTTATAGCAGTTTTGTTATATCATTTTGTTAAATGTTTATCATTTTGGATTATACTAAATGTAGTTTTCTTGTATATTATTGAGAATACATGGATTAAGGATTATTAGTGAGGGTTCCAATGGAACAAAATTTTTCCTAATGACCCGATGATATCCATTTGGTGAATTTTAGCTTGTTAATTTTTGTAATATCCATTTTAGGGGTGTGTAAGAATTATGTATGTGAGCCTAGGAGCGCGACCCCGTGGTCCAAATCCGATGATGGACAATTTTTGTGTATGTAATAGGATCGATTATCCTTGATTGTAAACATGTAATCGTCGGGCCTTAAAACGATACCAAGTTGAAAATCGGGTTTAAGGCCCCGTAATAGTGAAATATGTGATTGTTGGCGTTCGGGGTATTTTGATGGCTTACATGCCCGTGAATAGCCCCCTACGCGTTTTGATGCTCAATTTGATTTGTAACACCAAACAAAGGATCTTCAAAGCCAAAACAATAAAGATTTTTCTAAAATCAATCAAAGTAGGATATTAGCAGCACGAGGCTAAAAATTGGAAATGCTAATGAAAGTCGATTCCTATTCTATGAGAAAGCTAAAGAGAAGTTGTTTTCAAATGCCACAAAAATGGTTTTTATAAAAAGAAATAAATGTTTTACTAAACCTTGATATATAGGGCGAAAGAGATCCTAGAAATTGCCCATCATTTATGAAAGCAACGTATAAATCTCGATTCCTATTTTGGCTAAGTTTTACTAAATTTATGTTTTGCCAAAACAACACTTAATGAAAAATCTCATAGCTTTGACAATCAAAATCAAAATTTTCTCATAAAGAAATAAAGCTTTCTCGTGTATGCCGAAAAGACATTCCGAAGCGTTCTCAAATTAAAGCACGACTTTCCCTAAAAATCCAAATGATTCTTTCATACAAACTCACCACAACATTCATATAGGCACACACACACACGCGCACATACACACACACATTCAAGAATTAAAGGATAGGAAAAGCATCAAGATTGCGGTAACCGTGTTTCACGGAAGTCGGGGGGTGCTTAACACCTTCCCCTCACTTAAACAAGCCCCCGAACTCTATGAATCTCGGTTCGCAGACCAATTAATTCGGAGTCACACATGAGCCAGTGATTTACGAAAAAATGAAACTCGGATGAGTTGGTACATCCATTTCAAATATACCAACTGGCGACTCTGGTTAATTGGCTCATCATAAAAAACGATCTTTCAAAACCCCATCGACATCAATGCCGACCTTTTCCAAGAATCATTCAATCAAAGGCTAAAATCGGAAAAGGACAAAGAGAGGAGAAACCCGGCGTCGACAGCTGGCGACTCTGCTGGGGACATTAGAGGGCTTAAGCCGCGTTCAAATCTTGATGCTATCCTATCCTTTTAAAATTCATAAAATGTGTGTGTGTGCGATATTTTGATTTTTTAACTTTTGTTGTGTGAATGTGTGTTTTTTCCCAATAAGTGAATGATTAAATGGAATTGCTTTACTTTTAAGTAATCATTTGCATACGGTGAGGACGATGAATGTAAATGTATGTTGAGAGAGTACCTCCTCCTGAGGCGAACCTGTCGGTTGCTTATTACTGGACTCGAAGGGGCTGCTCCCCGGAGATGGCTCAGGAAACGCACCACCCAAATCCGCTCTAATCGAAAGGGCTCAAACGAGTAGATTGCGAAGATTTGGGGACCTTCATGCCGAGAAGCCCGTGAGAGTAACCCTAGGATAGGTCAGCCTCAGATTAACCAGCGCAGGGAAAGTCTCTTCATACCTTTTTTACATTCACGCGTAAATGTCATGATCTCATTCATATATGCCTCCCTTTTTGTCAAGAGAAATTACTAACCTCTATGTTTTACAGGGAACAGCTGGGGAGCTTAATAAAATCATGTTTAGCATTTGTTAAAGGACTACTAACTTTCTGTTTTACAGGGAAAGATTAAAAAACCCCAAAGCACAAAAGTTACAGCTTTAGCATGCATCCGCATTTTTCATTCCCCAGGACTAAACTTCGAACCATTGTCTCTGTAGGATTGCTCCTCAAACCCATTCGCAGTCTAAAAAAACCCAGGTCTCTACCTCTGAAATGGCTGATCTTCCCAATCATAGTTCCATATCTCGGGAAGAGTTTGATGATTTTAAGAAGCAGATGATGGAAATGGCCACAATGCTAAAAGAACAGTTCCTAATCAGACAGGATCCGCCAAACCAAGGACCGCACAATATTCCACCACCAGGGGGTGACCAGAATCCTCCTAAAAATGTTGCAAACTTGTTTAAGGATGACCAACCCCAACTCAAGGACGAGCCAGTCATCCCAAGGGTCGTTCTCATACCTAACAGAACAGTGATTACTATCCCAGAGGAAGGGGACACTGACGACCTTCAGAAAAAAAATGAAATATATGGAGGAGACCATCCAATCTCTAAGAGGTATAGGCTCCCTGGGTAGGGTTAATTATGCAGATCTGTGTGTCTTCCCCGGAACCAGATATCCAGAGAAGTTCAAAGTCCCCGAGTTTGAGAAATACAATGGAAAGGGAGACCCCTACACACACTTGAAAATATACATTAGAGAACTCGGATCTTATGTCGAGGACGAAGGGTTGAGGATGCAGCTGTTTCAGAAAAGCTTAACGGGGGAGGCAAGAATCTGGTATGCCCGCCTTGACAACGCCCGAATCCACAACTGGGAGGAATTGGCCCATACCTTCTTAACCCAATACAGCTTTCAGGCCCAGATGGCCCCTGACAGGTACCAAGTGACAAAAGTTAAGAAGCAACCCAGGGAATCCTTCAGGGATTATGCACAACGATGGAGGGGTATGGCCGCACAGGTGAATCCCCCGATGAGCGAGTCGGAGATGGTGATGACCTTTGTAGACATTCAAGAGGCACCATATTATGAGCGGGTCATCTCGGGGATTGGAAGACCCTTTGCTGAAATGATTAAACATGGAGAAATGGTGGATATGGGGTTAAAGTCTGGTAAAATTTGGGATTTCATGGCCTTGGAAACAGCTGCAGAGCAAATCCAAAGTGGAAACTATGGCAGCATTTCCCGTAGGGTCCAAAAGAAAGGGGAAGAAGATGTTTCCCTCATCCTGCAGGGATCATCCAGAAAGGCAGAAAACAATCCTCCAGTACGGGCGCAGAGAGGGGGGCCATCCCGACAGCCTAACTTCACTGATCAGAGGGCGGATGGGCGAAGGAGATTTGAGACCTCGAAAACTCGAGTATTTACCCCACTCGGGGATCCTCTGGAGCGGATTTTGGCGGTATTAATAGCCTAGAAGAAAATAGTCGACTTGGCACCCCCAAGTGACCCGAATGGAAGAAGGTTTGACCCAAGCAAGCGATGCGCATACCACTCAGGTTCCCCTGGTCATGTTACGCAGGAATGTTGGACGCTGAAGCACAAAATTCAGGACTTGATTGATAGTGGGGAAATCATGGTGGGACAGCCAGGGTCACCCAAATGTTAAAGTCTATCCTCTACATAAGCATGATGGGGAAGGGGTAAATCCATGAGTATGGCAGTGAATCCCGGCCAGTAGAGGATCAATGGGTTTTAAAATTTTGAGTTTTATTTCAAATCCCTGCACGCTCATGTCGTTTTGTCATGTTATCCAAAAAGAAGATCATGTGTTGAAATGTTTTATATATATGACAAGCATTTATTATTTTATGGCAGTACCCCGATTTGAGGCATTCTAGCCTGACAAGCAATAGGCCAAATTTGAAGAAGGATCACGATTTTGGTATAAAGCTAGATTTTCGACCTGATGGCGATTGAGCAGGATGAGACAGATATCGACAATACGCCTGACGAGATCAAAGGATGGGTCGAAGGTAAACCCAAAACCGACGTAGACCAAACCTTCGCCATCAAACATCAGAACCCCTAACGGTCACAAAGAACCCGGAGTAGGAGAAGAGAAAAAAAAACACATAAAAATAAAAATAAATAAAGAATAAAAAAAAAATCTCAAAAATCAAAAATCCCCCAAACATTTCAACAAGTCAAAGGACCGGATCTTTTGTCAGCCTAGCGAGATACCGATGCGACCGGTAAGGGGGAGATCACAAGAAAAGCAACGTAACACTAGGGCATTTGTCACTACCCGAGAAATGATGACGTGCAAATTGGCCCCCATGCGACAATCCCATCAACATGCACCATCATCATCAAATGGCACCTCATGTCTTCAATCTTCAACGGTACAATCATCTGGCATTTGTCAAGCATAGTTTTCCCGGGATACGATGATCCGCGTGAAGGGGGGATTTTATTTGGCCTGATAGGAATCGGATTAATCCTGACAAGCAACCGTGGAGCACGATTGTGAGTATGATTAGACGAAGAAGGCTATTCAACCTTTTGATCGGGTACAAGGCCTTAATTCAAAGCAGTGTTTGCGACAGAATCGACCTCATATGACAGCCTTCACTTTGCATTTGCACAAGCTTTCAGTTGTGGGGTATAAAACTATGACAATGTTGATGGCAATTAACACGTAGTCAGACAGTCAATAATCATCAAGCTAATATCAAGAAGTCAGACGATAAATGATTATCAAGCTAATGTCTCGAATCGTGGCCTGGGTTATTCGAGTAATTAAGCCCGAGGGGTGTCTCTACACCTGGTGCCCTAAAGCCATCTGGTTTGGGAGTCGCTGGCCCAACACTCGTTACATGGGTAACTCAGAGCCTAAGAAAATGAGCATTACAGTAGAGGAGGCCCGAGCAGATTCGAATCGTGGCATGGGCTACTCGAGTAATTAAGCCTAAGGGGTGTCTCTGCATCTGGTGCCCTAAAGCCGTCTGGTTTGGGAGTCACCGGCCTAACACTCGCTACATGGGTAAATCAAGCCTAAGAAAACGAATCTTGCGCAAAGTCAAGCACAGAATGAATGGTGCAGACCACCAGCTTGTCTCGAACCGTGGCCTTTGTTACTCAAGTAAATAAATCCGAAGGGGTGTCTGTACACCTAATGCCCCAAAACCATCTGGTTTAGGAGTCATTGGTCCAAAACTCGTTAAATGGGTAACTTTGAATAGCCTAAGAAAACGAGACAAGTGAAGTGGGCAAGGAGAAAAGATAATACGAAAAAACTCCCGGCCTTAAACAAGAAGTCATGGAGGAAAAACCCCTACTGAATGCTACATCGCATAGTGCATTTGTCATATGATGTCAATCCTGCTAAGAACGTTGTCGAGAATGGAGACAGGATACCTTTGACGAGGGAGGGTAGTTCTTTTGAATTCGACCGTACTCACGTACAATGACCATGAATGCTTGAAGGTATTCTTACGATTTCATAACTCGTTAAATAGAAAACCATCAACTTACGAGGGAGTGAAAATAACTTCCAATCTGGTACATTCACGGTTCACAACTTGCTAGATTGTGCGATCAACAGATATTCAATTTCATGTGCTTTAACTGCATTTACTCTTTTGTCGAGATTATAATATCTTTGTGTTGAACTAACACTAACGGCCCGAGCCTTCAAGTTTGGCATTTGTTAGTCATCTGATATGCAGGATCTTGCAGGGCTATGGATAACTCAGCACGATCAACATCGCGAGTTCTCGATAGAAATTCTTGGTAGCGACACGCACCAAGGCAGGGGCAGTTACGAATCGTGAAATGGAAGGAAGCTGAGGCTGCACAGAACTTCTCGTCATTGGGCCTCTCCCCAATCCTGACTATCACTGCCTCGACATCCAAATGATCCACGTGCATGAGCATATACAAGGAGGATATAATGCGGGACAACAGCATATCGACCAACAGAAATGATCAAAAGGCTAAGGAGCCCAACATAGCTGTCGATCATTACAGAGAGCGAAACAGACTGCCTCAACTCGATGAAATGAGGACGACCAAGAACAGGCAGAGTACCAAACCAATGTTGAAGTCTAGAAACTACATGTCACGACGAGGAGGGATCCAATCAAATATTGGCAAGCAATGACGACGGTCGAATCGTATCATTTGACTGAACAGGGGTCATTTCTATCTAAACATATGTGTGCACATGCATTTGTCCATAACATACCTTCCAGATCATGCATAACATCTGTTGCATGCATACATGTACGATCAAAATGAAAATCTTCAGGGAAAAGACAAGCACGTCGCTTTCAACCTCACAAATGATCAGACCGTGATGGCTTTTGCGGCATGATACATGGACGATGTTGGTGGGAGATCCAGGACATGAAGCCGATCACACATCCCATTTCAAAAAAATAATAAAAAAATCACTCAAATCCAATCAATGACCCCTGGGAAGGGCTGGTATCCAACTAATCAATGACCCCTGGGAAGGGCTGGTATCCAAACAATCAGTGACCCCTGGGAAGGGCTGGTATCCGAACAAGAGGTGAACCTGGGAAGGCATCCAAGCAAACCACGACAAGGTGGTGAGTGAACCTGGGAAGGCATCCAAGCAAACCACGACAAGGTGGTGAGTGAACCTGGGAAGGCATCCAAGCAAACCACGACAAGGTGGTGAGTGAACCTGGGAAGGCATCCAAGCAAGCCACAACAAGGTGGTGAGCAAACCTAGGAAGGTATCCAAGCAAACCACAACAAGATGGTGAACACCCTAGGAAGGGCTGAGATCCAAACACTAACACCCTGGGAAGGGCTGAGATCCAAACAACTAACACCCTGGGAAGGGCTGATATCCAAACAACCAACACCCTGGGAAGGGCTGATATCCAAACACTAACACCCTGGGAAGGGCTGATATCCAAACAACTAACACCCTGGGAAGGGCTGGTATCCAAACAACTAACACACTGGGAAGGGCTGATATCCAAACAACCAACACCCTGGGAAGGGCTGATATCCAAACAACTAACACCCTGGGAAGGTCTGGTATCCAAACAACTAACACCCTGGGAAGGGCTGAGATCCAAACACTAACACCTTGGGAAGGGCTGATATCCAAACAACTAACACCCTGGGAAGGGCTGAGATCCAAACACTAACACCTTGGGAAGGGCTGATATCCAAACAACTAACACCCTGGGAAAGGCTGGTATCCAAAAATTCGACGACCCCTGGGAAGGGCTGGTATCCAAAAAATTCGACAACCCCTGGGAAGGGTTGGTATCCAAAAAATTCGACGACCCCTGGGAAGGGCTGGTATCCAAAAAATCAACGACCCCTGGGAAGGGCTGGTATCCAAAAAATCAACGATTCCCTGGGAAGGGCTGGTATCCAAAAAATTCGACGACCCCTGGGAAGGGCTGGTATCCAAAAAATCAACGACCCCTGGGAAGGGCTGGTATCCAAAAAATCAACGAATCCCTGGGAAGGGCTGGTATCCAAAAATTCGACGACCCCTGGGAAGGGCTGGTATCCAAAAAAATCAACGACCCCTGGGAAGGGCTGGTATCCAAAAAATCAACGAATCCTTGGGAAGGGCTGGTATCCAAAAATTCGACGATCCTTGGGAAGGGCTGGTATCCAAAAATTCGACGACCCCTGGGAAGGGCTGGTATCCAAAAAAAAAAAAAATTCGACGACCCCTGGGAAGGGCTGGTATCCAAAAAAATCAACGACCCTTGGGAAGGGCTGGTATCCAAAAATCAACGAACCCCTGGGAAGGGCTGGTATCCAAACAATCAATGAACCCTGGGAAGGGCTGAGATCCAAGCAAACCCCGACAAATGGTGACACCTGTAGAACAGTATCAAAAGACTGTACAGGGGTCATTTTTCATCAAATCTACATTTTAAGTTGTGTCACATGCATTGAATAGATGATAACTCTGTACGTGATCCATGCAGGTTAAGTGTCAAGGTCCTAACCTATCTGAGTCAAAGGTAATGGCTGCCAAGGACGATGTACGAGGATGAACTCCAAGGATGCCTTTCAAGCTAGTTAGGAGAATAACTTCCTTTGATGACAATGCGATTGAATAAGGCGATTACGAGATGGGTGACCGGATACGAGAGCCGGCCCCGACAAGACAATCGACCGGAGACGAGACCCGGCGGTTACGAGACGATCGATTGGAGGACAAAACCCGACGACTAACAGTGCGGTTGGGGATTGAGGCATTGACACCTTTACGAATGTTTTGCATGCCTTACATCTTGTGTTGCATCATAAGTTGCATGTGTTGCATCATGTATGTATTGTCATTCTTGTGAACTGTCATTCATGCATCGGGTGTCTATTTCTTTATCCTGTTCATTTCATTTAACATTTCATAAACATGATAAAGAGGGGCAGCTGTAGACACCCAAATTTTGCACTTCGTATACTAACCCTGACAGGAGGGCAAATTCGGCAAATGAACCGGCCTGCGAGAGCGAAGGATGGACAAGGGCGAACGCTCAACACCACCGCAATGATTGGCGACCAAACCTGACGTGACGGTAAGGCCATCCGAAACGGGCATTCCCGAATAAGGTGGCACGTCTCCCGGAAATTCTCGGACTGCAGAATACAAGCCTGTCAGCGAAAACCGACGTTACGGCACGAAAGTCGAGGCATGGCACGACAATCGAGAAAGTCAAGCCAGCCAGCCGCGGATTGATCTGCGGCCAATGAGTGCGCCTTTTGAAAACACGGAACTCGAAACACGGAACTCAAAACCAGGCTGAGTGGATGGTGGGCCAGCCAGCCGCAGATCAATCTGCGGCCAAGCCGCAGATCAATCTGCGGCTGCCCTAGGCCAACCTATTTCAGCTCAGTTTCTTCATTTCATCCAGGAGGTTGGCAGCAGCGGAAGAAGAGGGAAAAATAGCAACAACAGCAGCGAATTAGGGAGAGAAAAGAGAGAAAATAGTGAGGAATTATATCTCTTTTGTGAGGTTGTATCACATATATTCTCTACTCTAATTAATATACGAGTTTATACGCATCGTGGTGTCATTTGCAAGGTGAAAAAGAATTCTTTTTATAGCAGTTTTGTTATATCATTTTGTTAAATGTTTATCATTTTGGATTATACTAAATGTAGTTTTCTTGTATATTATTGAGAATACATGGATTAAGGATTATTAGTGAGGGTTCCAATGGAACAAAATTCTTCCTAATGACCCGATGATATCCATTTGGTGAATTTTAGCTTGTTAATTTTTGTAATATCCATTTTAGGGGTGTGTAAGAATTATGTATGTGAGCCTAGGAGCGCGACCCCGTGGTCCAAATCCGATGATGGACAATTTTGGTGTATGTAATAGGATCGATTATCCTTGATTGTAAACATGTAATCGTCGGGCCTTAAAACGATACCAAGTTGAAAATCGGGTTTAAGGCCCCGTAATAGTGAAATATGTGATTGTTGGCGTTCGGGGTATTTTGATGGCTTACATGCCCGTGAATAGCCCCCTACGCGTTTTGATGCTCAATTTGATTTGTAACACCAAACAAAGGATCTTCAAAGCCAAAACAATAAAGATTTTTCTAAAATCAATCAAAGTAGGATATTAGCATCACGAGGCTAAAAATTGGAAATGCTAATGAAAGTCGATTCCTATTCTACGAGAAAGCTAAAGAGAAGTTGTTTTCAAATGCCACAAAAATGGTTTTTATAAAAAGAAATAAATGTTTTACTAAACCTTGATATATAGGGCGAAAGAGATCCTAGAAATTGCCCATCATTTATGAAAGCAACGTATAAATCTCGATTCCTATTTTGGCTAAGTTTTACTAAATTTATGTTTTGCCAAAACAACACTTAATGAGAAATCTCATAGCTTTGACAATCAAAATCAAAATTTTCTCATAAAGAAATAAAGCTTTCTCGTGTATGCCGAAAAGACATTCCGAAGCGTTCTCAAATTAAAGCACGACTTTCCCTAAAAACCCAAATGATTCTTTCATACAAACTCACCACAACATTCATATAGGCACACACACACACACACACGCGCACATACACACACACATTCAAGAATTAAAGGATAGGAAAAGCATCAAGATTGCGGTAACCGTGTTTCACGGAAGTCGGGGGGTGCCTAACACCTTCCCCTCGCTTAAACAAGCCCCCGAACTCTATGAATCTCGGTTCGCAGACCAATTAATTCGGAGTCACACATGAGCCAACGATTTACGAAAAAATGAAACTCGGATGAGTTGGTACATCCATTTCAAATATACCAACTGGCGACTCTGGTTAATTGGCTCATCATAAAAAATGATCTTTCAAAACCCCGTCGACATCAATGCCGACCTTTTCTAAGAATCATTCAATCAAAGGCTAAAATCGGAAAAGGACAAAGAGAGGAGAAACCCGGCGTCGACAGTAGGCAAAAGGTGGATTAGTCCTGATTATAATTCAAAAGTAGCATCTAAAGTAGGATATTCAATACACAATGATGATTGATCAAGATTAGGCGAAGCTAATTCTTTCAAAGTCCTGTTGTTATTGACAGCCATCCCTTTGTGCAATTTTCTCTAACTCTGGATCAAAATTCAATTCACGAAAGTGAGAGAATCGATCCAAAAATAAAAATAAAAATAAAATAAAATAAAAATAAATAAACGAAAACAAAGAATAAATAAAAACAAGTAACACTCCCTGGCAACGGCGCCAAAATTTGGGAGCTGTCGTTTACACCCCAAAATTAAATCCTTACTTTTACTCTACTAATACAAAAATCAGTATAGTGACAAGCAAAGGTCGATCTCACAGAGAGTGAATTGTTTTATATTTATTCTTTTATTTTCCTAAATCTAATTAAACGATGAAAATAAAGATTGGGGGGGGGTTTGAGTTTGATTAACTAATTAACAAAAGTAAATAAATAAAAAAAATAACCAATGACTTGAAAGTTCCAGTTCATAAGTTCAGTATCACCTTTTTACAATGACAAATTAATCAAGTGTAACATTATTTATCCTTCAATGAAATTAATAGTCCTAGATAACCGCAATCGCTAATTATCCGAAATTCTCCTGATATTTTAAATCTAATGTGACAATCGCCCCACTAGACCCTAACTATCATACAACCCAGAACTATCAGTCTAGATTTAATATAACAGCAGCATTAAGGATTAGAGAATTAGACTATTCCAAGCAACAATCACACTATCAGGGATTATTTAACTTGCCTTCTATAATCATAATAACACCCAAAAGCTTGTCTATAATCAAGTATTATTGATTGCTACTTATGATCAGATACAATATCGTTTGCTTAATGCTATATCTTAATCTAGCAGATAATATTAGTTAACCAATTTAATCCTGCAGAAACCAAATCAGTCAATCCAATGACATATAAGCAATTCAATCAGATTATCAGAATAAATCTCATATAAGAAGAAATAAATAATGAATACTTAATTAAATTATTAACTGTAAATAAGGTTCAACATCCCTTAGAACTGAAAATAAAACTTAGCTTGACATGACTCCAATCTTCTCCAATTAGTGTTATAATTGTAGTTGTCAAGAACTCTTAAATAATAAACTAAAAACATCTATTTATAATCCTAAGATAATATCTTGAGTCTCTAAGAATTAAGAATCCAATTTGAAATAGAAATCCTCAAAAATTACAAAAAGTCAAAGCTGGTCAAACTGGTCTACACCGGCCTTTCTCGTCGGGGCGAGGATTTTGTTCTTTAGTTTCTCGCCAGGGAAAGAAACTCCAGAGAGGTATGTGCCGGGGCGAACTCTAGATCGGCTACCTCGCTGGGGCGAGGAATCCTAGCACAAAAATCTCGTCGGGGCGAGAAACTCAAATTTTCTAGCTTTTTAACTTTTTCTCGTTTTAGCTCCGATTTTCTATCTTTTTCACTTTTGACTCTGAATCCTCCTGAAATCAATAAACAATTTAATAAGTCCATATACACATAAAACATGTAATAAAACCAAACATAAAGGAATCAAAAATATAGAATATTATGCACTCATCAGTACGATACAATTCATCTTCTAAACATCTGATTATAACATAATGATGATCACATTATCCTTACAAAACTTCTGCAGAATTTTACATTCTACTCCCAGTTACAAAGACCTTAACTAATACATTGACTAATACTCATTACAATATACATCAAGTACTAATATTATAATTAATACAAACTGTTCTCTACTCATTAATTTTTCCTTGGCTTCGACTTTACCAGATTCTTCGGTCTGCTGATCTAGTCTTAGCTGCAATGATATATTTTAAGCAAGAGTGAGCATTTAATTGCTCAACAAGTAATAAACAGTTGAATAAACAACAATATCAAGAATAGAATAATATTCTTCTGAAATCTTCAACAATTGAACAATAATTGTGAAGCTACTCGGATAAACATGAAACAAATTAAATTCCTATCCTTAACATTTTTAGCTTTCTTACTAATAATCACTAGATTAAAAACATTCTCTTTAATACTTTTAGGGTCATTTGGACCATCTATCTCTCCGTATTTATTGATAGACCGTTAGGACCTTCAGTCATTTCCATATCTAATATTATTCAGAAGAATAGAATAATATTTTTCTGAAGTCTTTAACAATTGAACAATAATTATGAAGCTTGTTGAGCTAAATCTATACTAGCAAAATTACGTGTAAGTATACATGGTCAATCAAGTAATAAAGTGAAAGTAGGGTTGTCGATCCCACGAGCAGCGATTAATAACCTAATTAATCTAATTACCAACTATGCATCAATTAATTTAATTTAGAAAGATGTGATATCAAATGAATTTAATTAATTAAAATTAAGCAAGTAACAAATATGAATTCAATGAATAAAAAGGTTAAGGAATCAATTTCCCCCGATGAATTAATTACTTAATATTACTCTTCTTCTATTAAATTGATTAATTAGAATTGCCAACAGAAAATCACTAATAATTTATATAATCATCTTCCAAATAATTATATATTATACCTATTATTATTAATTTTACTTATATTCCTATGAGAAATAATAATGATAAATTCATTAAGTATCATTTTCAACACATTGCTTGCGGTATTTAGGTATATTCATATCCCGTTTACAAATTAGCATTCAACCATAAGAAGAATTACTAATCACAAGTTATTATACCCAGACCTTAACTTAGACTTCATCGTCAAAATCCATCTAAATTCGTCTAATAATTGTTGATCAGACAATTATCGCAATAAACGCAAGATATAATAAATAATTCAATTCATAATCAATTTAAATAAAAGGAAGAGTAAATATTAAATCAAATTATCATCGGGTTCCATTGAATCCTTAACTAAGAAATTTAGTTCATAACGGAAATTAAATACATTACAAGTTTATCAAAAGTCATTGTAGATTACAAAAATGAAGAAGTAAAGAGGAAGAATTAAACTCTTTCGAATCCGATCTTCACTCCTTAGGTCCAATTCTGCTTCCTGAATAAAGCTCTAATGAAACCCTTATTCTCTTTTCTGTTCTACGTACTACCTCTCTTACGTGATGAATAATAAATGAAATGAATATATTTATTAGTATACTACTAACTATCTGATAAACCTTCCCCCTACAAGATAAGTGTAAATAATAACCCAAATCTTAGCCTTAAGAGTTTGAAAACCTCCCACTTCAAATGTTACGCGTACAACAGATTAGGAATAATAATTAATTTAGGCCTATTTCCGCCGGGCATGTAGCCACACGCGCCAGACCCAATCCGCGCATAGCGTCGTGGCTTAAGTGAATAAACGTCATGACTTCCATCCTTCTATCTGTTTTTCTCCCTTTCCTTTGCACGCCAATTTTAATCATTCTTCCACATGAAGTCTAGCTCCATGCAATTTAATCCCATCAAGCTTTCAGCCAACGAACATTATTACCTGTAGCAAATATTAAGGCTAAACTTATAACAATTAACACCATTTACACAATTATAGGCTGAATTTACCTAAATGCAATAAAATGCTAAAATGCACTAAAAATAACTAAAAATGCCTTAAGAAAAAGCAAAATACTTAAGTTGAGATTATCAAATTCATAGACATAAACCCACTCATCAAATACCCTCAAACTTAAATCTTTGCTTGCCCTCAAGCAAACCAAAACAAAAAAAAATCAAACCTAAAAAAAATTCTAAAATGCAACCTACCAACGAAATAAGCAGGAATCAGTATATAGCCTCCAGGATCATACAAAAACAATTCATAACAATAATTAAACCATGCATAAGCTTGTCAATCAAATTAATCATCAATTCACAATAGCTATGATCCCACGGTGTGTGTGTGTATGTGTAACCTCCACCTCAACTAACCATACCTTAAACAAGATTATACAACGAACACTTAGTACAAGAGAATCATCAATCCCTAGGAACATATCACGGTAATAATCTCAGCCAAGGTAACATCATCCAAGTCAAAGGAAATACAATCTTTTATTATTAAGCAATTCTTCCTAGATGCATTTTCATTCTAATTTCTGTGGTGAGTGCGTTTTATGCTCCTTCTAACATTCATATGAACGAGTGTATTTTACGCTCCATTTCGTCAATAATATTCACTACAAAAAATGGTGATTTTGCAAGAAACAGTTTTCGTTGCTAAAGGTGCGAAATTTTATTGCCAAAGGACATTTGCAACGATTTTTCAGTCATTGGACCTTTCGTTGCGCAACGAGCGTTGCTAATTGTCTAGCAACGTAATTTTTTTTTTTCGTTGCTGAAAGTGAGATATTTCACAACGGAAGTTTGCTTTCGTGAAAAATCATAGATTATTTAGCAATGAAATGTTTCATAGCAAATTTATTAAGAAATTGTTACTAAAAACAACTTTTGTTGCAAAATTCGCCTAATTGGCAACAAAAAGAATCTTTTTTTTTTGCCAACGAAAATAAAATTCTTTGCATTTGATACAGCCGTTGCTGAACAGTATGAAAATTTTTGCTTTAATTGGTTTTCGTTGCTAATTGTATACTTTTTGGTAACGATATTCGTTCCTAAATGTACAAAATAAATCAGTCATGTATATTAATTTGCAACGAAACTTTTCGTTGTCGTTGGTTTTGTTATAGATAATTATGATCGATTAGCAACGATAATGTTCGATACTAATTATTTTTCAAGAGCAATGAAAGTTGTTGTCGATTAGCAACGAAATTATACATTGCCATTTGCTTTATATATGCAATGAAAGTTGTTATGATTTGCAACGATATAAATGTTGCATTTTTCTTTGTTATGTAACTAATGTCAAAATTATTTTACAAACAAAATAAATCATAGCTCAATAACCCCATAACAAATTATGGTCGAAATACAGAGAAAAAAAACTTAAATATTATTAACTAAATAAAATCATCCAATACATAATCATTCATCATCTTTATAATTAACTATTTAAATCTACCACAGTTCTTTAGTTACATAAAACATGAAATGATGTAGCATTTTCACTATGTTCTTGAAAGCATATAAAATAACAGTCTGTGTTACTGAAGAAACTGGATGAAAACCTTTAGACTTGTTAAGTCGAGCTTTACTAGCTTCAATATACCTAAAAGGAGCTTAATGGAACATGTTGAAAATATTATTAATAAACAAGTAAAGCACAAAGAAATTAGGAAACATACAATTTCTAGAGAAGCTCAGGTGGTCCCAGAGAACACCATGAGATAGACAACATAACTCCTAAATCCAACATTCAACACTAAAAATTTCTCGCAAAGTACCAATAATCATGAAAAGAGAAAGGGAAATAACTTGTCAAATTAATATATTTCTACCTTATGTTCAATCCTACTTTATTTATTTATCTAATTTCCTTTTGTTTGATTAGATTGTTATAAGTTACAAATTGAATTGTACCACACTTGGTTGAACAGTGAACATACTTCACGAATTATTAAAATTCACTCACATTTATAGATAATGATGACTATGTCTGTCCCTTGGACTATTTCTGGAGCTAAAGAGTCTACCATCCCACATATGATAAATGCTCTTTCTCCGAATAATTTCTTCCAAAACCTGAAGTCCAGTAGCTATAATGCAACAAGAATATAAATTATAATTATCCATAATATGTCTCTAATTGCATGTGTTCATTATTACAAGAGGTAAATATATGTCCGTACACATTAAAATAATTTATTCCAAATATCAACACACAAAGTTCCCACAATTAATAACATGACAACACCAACCTGCAAATGTCATGTCCGATCAAACATTAGAACATCTGGTGACACACCTCTGAAAAGAACTCTAATCTGAAAATTACACATAAGGAATAGACTGAATAGTTTGCAATCATTATATGTGCATCATAAGTATGGAATATAATAAGAATCCACCAAACCTTGTGTAAATCTTCCAAAGTAGTGACAAACTAGTAAAAAACAAGCAAGCATTACAGCTGCTGCTGTGACGCCCCCAAATTCGGGTCTACCTTCAGACCTGGATTCAGTGCTCCACGGTATAACTCATTCCATACATCTATCTATACATGAGTGTAAATACTCTATTATAACAACATATCTCATCTAATCCCAGGTTCTAAAGACCTTTACAACATCAATACATACTACTAATGAATAATACATCATTAAATAATACAAATGGAACACATTGTGTTCACATAAATAATTAAATTTTCATATCTAACGAAGCTCTTTCACTTAACATCATCTGGTTAATCGCATTCTTCCACTTTGGCTGCAAAAGTTTTAGAGTTTGCAAGAGTGAGCATTAAATTCCTCAGCAAGTCATAGCAATTGAATAAATAACATTCATGAATAGAGTAATCTTTCTAAAGAACTTAAACAATTCAACAATAATTGTGAAGCAACTCGAATAAATAGGAATTTATTTGATTCCTTTCATTTTACATCTTCTAGAATAAACATAATCGAAATCACATCAGTTCAAATTTAGAACTCTTCTTCTTTGGTTTAGCACATAAGTGCTGATATTGGTCTGACACGTTCTTGGACTTAATGTTAAACAATCACATCATTGCACGGGGTGCAACCTATATTGATAATTGCCCAATATGATTTGCATTGGCATGATCAACTATCACAATTTAAGAATTATTACAATTCATATCATTAACAATAAACATTTCCGACTGGAATAGCTCAACAATCGAGTTAAGCCGAATTAAATGTCTATAACTCTTTTTTCATAAATCATTTCACATAAAACAATAAACTTCATATAACAAGTAAAATTCAATAATTTAAACGCACGACATTGCACGGAGTGCACATATGAATAGAAGACTTGTACATAACAATAAACTTGCACAAGTTAAGAAACTCGCATCCAATACATAAGTTGAATGAAGTTAGGAAACTTTCCTGGAGCGCTACTTACTACTTACACCATAATACTCTTCAAATAGCCTGCACAATATCATTTATAAAAAAAACATACCGATTAGCCAAATATAGACTTCATATTGGTTTACATACTAAAATTATAACTCTCATTTCATGTTGTTCGCGTTTTATAATTAAAAATAACACGACCAATCTTCAAAAATGTCTCTCGGCGTTGCGGCGATCGGAAATGACACTTATGATATTTTACTTCAAAATATATCATTGCTCAAAATTCATTTCAATCCGAGTTATAAAACTCATTTTCGCAGTTTTTCTTTAACAAAACATTGTTCTTATTTTTATCGTAACTTCTTCATTAATCATCCGTTTTCGTTCATTCTTATGTTAAATTAAAGCTTATACAGTCTACTTTAACACCATACAGGCCCAAGTTTTGAGCCATTCTTCAATCAAAATAGGTTTTCACGTTTTACAACCATGGTCAGATCACTATAAAAATCTGGCCAGCTTTACCCTCTTCCGCTAAAACAGTCATAACTAATTCGTTTCAAAACCTTTTTCAGCGGTTCTTGTGCCCACGCGAAGCTAACGTTCGGGGCTACAACTTTCATTTTTACACCACTTTCAAATTCTGAACACACAAGACCAGAAAATTCGTACAAGAAGCATGTCAGAATCTGTCCATTTCTCCATTTCAGTTTTACTATATCTCACTAAAAAAGTCATAACTAATTTATTACAAAACCTTTTTGAGTGATTCTTTTTTTTGTATTTAGCTTACTCTCCGAGCTTTCTTTTGATATAAGGCTCCTCTCCTAACTCATTATTATACACAAAAAGTTAAGGACTTTACAAAAACATGGACAAAAACTCGTTTTCTGAAAATTTCTGATTTTGTAATTTTTTGCACCTATTTCGCACATTCATAACTTCTTCGTTTTAAGCATGTTTCAGTTCATTCCAACTGGGTTGTCTTCGTATCTCAGAGAAGTATAACATACAACCTTCAAACTAAATCTTTAAATGTAAAATCACAACCATAATAACCTCTAAAACAGTCCAAAATCAGTCCATTTCTTTCTCCTTTACGCATAGGATCGAATTTGTTTGCTTTTGGTTGCACTTGTATGTTGTTATCAGTTTGTTTAACACTTGAAACAACTTATAAGAACTCTTTAACAACTCATGCAACCAAAACAACAACTAACCATGAAAATCTAAAAAATGAAGGTTTAAAGCTTTAGAGTTGGTTTATTACCGCTTGGCTCTTCTTTTGCTTAGCTAGAGAGTGTAAAATACTTGCTTAAACTCCTCCTTGCTTCTCTTTGATCTTCTAGACAGTTTGGTTCAAGTTCTCTGAATACCCATTTCACTCTCTCTCTCTAAAAAGTTGAGTTTTAATGGAGGATTTGGAGATTAATGGTGGTTAAGGATGAAAAGGAGGATGAATTATGATATAGTTTTGCTAAATTGCTTCACTCTTCTTCTCTTCTTGCTATATTGGCTTCCTCCGATAGTTTTCTCCGGTGGCTTCCTCTCTCTCTACTGTTAGTGTTCTGACTAAGTTTTAGCCAACAATGAAATGCATAATGAGAGTAAGTGAGTTACACTTGGTTAACTGATCAGTTGTTGGGAGAGGAAAGGTCGGAGACGTTTGGGATTTGGAGAGCTCGGGGACGTTTCATTGCTCCAAGCAATTTACTCCCTACATGTTCCATTCTCTCTCTATTCTAATTGGTTAATAAATGTCATGCATGGTTTTAATTGGTGGACACATGTTTTCTTGTCTACTAAAATAATAACCTGATACTTAATACTCCCTCAATGCATAACATTAACAGATAAAAATAAATACCCACTTGCATTTCCGTAGTTCACATTTACCCCCAAATAATGAAATTTATAACCCATTTATTATCCATTAAGCCAACTTTGACATTCTAAATTAGATTTTAAACTGGGTTTATTAAAGAATTAAATCAAACATCTAATTCCCACATATACTAGGTCAACACAAAAGTCAACCCCGACACATTTTGTATTTACAGTCTATTCTTGCTAATTTCGACGTGCCAGATTCAAATCTGCAGTCCGTTTCTCTAAATTTCATTCCGAACTTAAACTCGAGTTTTAACTACTTAACTTGATTTTTATACAAGTGTTAGCTCCCTTAGTTAGTTCAAACAATTTGTTTAAACCAACTATTAATATTCATCTCATCACTTACTCGCGAATAAATATATATATTATTCCATTATAAATTAGTCCACATAATCCTTATTCATCAATTTTATACATTAAATCACATCTTCATCGAGTTTATTATATAACTTCCTTAGAGACTTTTGTACCAAAAATCCCTCTTTACAATTTTACACATATTAAACCATATAGGTTTTCTTAACACATATATTAAAATATTTAATCATTCTCTACACATCTCTTTTTCAATATATAGGTTTTGTTGCAAAAATAAATATTTAATCATATTTAATGCATATCATACCTCATTTATACTAAAATAATTATCCTTATCTAAGGATTATCATACAATATCATCACATTAATCATTTAAGATTATATTTCTAGCCGTACAAATATTCGGGATATCACAGCTGCCCCTATATGATTTCCACGGCGAAGAAAAAAAATTAGTAGTAGAAAACTACAAACTAGAGTGCCATTTCTGTGCAATCTGAATTCTGAGTATTTAATAATATCATGCAAATGTAGAATAAGCAAAAACATAAATACATAACACGGATTGCCTCATCTCTAGCAGATCAGTAACCATAATAAAAGTAATTTATTAGTGTTGTTTGAGAGACAAAAACCAACAACTAGATAAATTTCAAAGCAATAACAAGAATTTACACTTTCCAGCTCCATAAGCACAATCTTAATTGATGGATCCTTCAGTTGCTGTAAATAACAAATGCAATGTCATCAATATCATCCTCTAGTGAAAAATGTACCATGAAATATATAAAAATTTGCTCATCTTATTTTCCTTTCTTCACAAATCTATGAGCTTATTTGCTCAACAAAAGAAAAAAAAATTACCTTGACAGTAAGACCAGGATCAGAAGACCTATGACTGCCTACAAATGCAACACATAACCCTTCAACATCAGAAAGAGTTTTCACTTCAGGTATTGCCTATTGAGGTTTCATTCCAAGCTTAAGTACCACAAGCACACCTGGTAAAAGGAAAGAAACGAAAAACAAATGGCACAAATAATTAATCCTCGAGTAAATAACTTATATACAAGGATCAACATATTTTTTGTCCCTTTTTTCTAAACAAAATGAGCATGCTACATAAAAGCAGTAAATCCTTTTTCAAAACAGTTCAGACCGTGGAAATGGCCAAAAACCATATTTATTGTAGTCATGGTAAGACATATAAGTTTCCCAACTGATTTCTTTATGGTACTCAATTGCCAAACATCTACTGCATCAGCAAACAGTTGATTAGGACGAGCAAGACGCTATACTGATTCATGAATTTCCCTAACCATCCAAAGTTGAATGTAAGGAAATAATAAGATTATCACAAGTAAATTAGGTGCAGAGTTGTAGCAACTGGAACCTATCAATAATTGAAGAGAAACGAGCATTTTCATTGAATTCCTACATTGCATCTGATTGAGGTTTTTTTTCATAATATTTAAAGTAACATTGGAGTGGTTGTCTTTAATCCAACTATCTATCACTTCATCATCTTCAATTTTAACTTAAAAGAACCATTTTAGATTAGCATTAGCATCATCTTCAGTTTCAACTTATCAACAAAAATTAAAGCAGAGCCATAATAAACAAAAAACAATCATGATCCACAACTGAGAGCACTAGAAATGAAAGCCCAAAGGTTCCATTCTGTAATACTTGGAATCTTAAAATATTATACAAATTAATTAAAAAAAATACATACAATAGAATTTGAATAACAAGATTTTACAACATAATATCATATGCTTATAGCTAATCCAGCTCCATAAATTGCCACCAATTTATAAATAAAAAATAAAATAAATCAAGGAATTTAATATATGGAGTGCTTGGATCAAGTGGAGCTTTAAATGCACTCCTACATGAATTTGCTGATGAATAATGCTTCAAAGAAATATCCAGAGAATCTATGTCAATAGGCTCTTTAATAATATGCCAGAATTCTACAGATAACCATAAATTTTACTTTTTCCCTTATCCCAAATCAAGAATATGGAAAAATACATAGAGATCCCCATGCAGAGTAAATGTTGTGTACTCATAGTGAACTTAACAATTGGTAACTATGGAAGAACTAGCTTGGCTATGTGATGAATTATTAATAACTATCTTTTATGAGAATCATTAATTGTTGGGGAAAAGAATGATGGAGTATATACAAGCATACCAAGGGTATTAATCACATCTTACCACCAACTAAATATATACTTCAATAAAATATAAGAGCTTTCCATGTTTTGTATAATAGTAGAAATTTTATAAAACAGTATGATTTCACCAAAATAATACTCCTATAACTCTATTTAAAAGAAACGTAGCAAGTTTTGAATTTATGTGTTAGTGGTAAGTTACGATAGTTGACTCTTCAACAACTATTCTTTGTGAACTAAGTAATGCTAACATTAGATCATTTATGTGATGTCTGCTAATAACTTCAATCATGACCAGTAGCATAAGTGTAACTGTCATCAAAAATATAGTTACTCACACGCATGCAAATCAGTCCCTTGTGAAAAGGAATCAGTCTTTGTACGAGGATAACTGATGAAACCAGTTAGGCAAAGCTCTTCTGCCACCTGTTGGCAAACGATAAGATAGAAAAATAATAATACGAAAAACAAGACATCAGTTAATATACGATACCAACCTAAAGCAAAGTAATAAAGCAATGGGAATAGTGAAGATGATAAATAAATACTCCGGTCGATTTCAAATGTCAACCTTTCTTTTTTTAGTTGTACCAAAACAATGTCAACTTCGACAAAATCCGATAGAAGCATTCATATCATGTTTAAAAAAGTTGAGCCTGTTAAAAAGTTTTGATTCATGAAATTTATTCCACTTGAGCAGAAAAAAATTTCTCAAATATTTTAACATTATTATGCAAGAATGACCATCCTCTAAAACATAGAAGGAATGGCATTACAAATATGCATGATGGATATTCCTTCCAAATACCCCATCCCGACATTTTGCAGTCCTGCCGGATCTAAATGTGTGAATAAGTTTTCTCAAGAAAAGACTTGAATCAAGGAATTTAATATATGGACAATGAAACTACTATCAATTTGCCTAATGTAAAGGAAAAAATGATCCATATAAACAAATAAACTAAGGAGAGAGAAAAGAGGAATGAAAGGAAACCCAGAATAAGATCTTTAGGAGCACGAATAAGGTGAGCAAAGACAGAGTTGCCATTGGAGGTCGCCGAGGTTAGAGAAGCAGCGACAGTCGACTCTATGGTCGACGATGAGCCTTCAAGGTGACAAGCCAGAGCAGATAATCGACGATCAGCCAAGGAGAGTGAAGGGATTTGGTGTTGCTGAAGGATTAGGGATTTGATTAGAATTTTGAACCAACAGCCTCTCTTTGTTTTATCAGTAAGCGAAAAGCCCTAAATTGTGGAGAAGGGGATGAAAGGTATAGTGTACATAGCGGGAATGAAACAAAGAGATGGAGGACAAAAATTTGGGAAAATATTAAAGCTAGCGCTAAATTATAATTTTTGTGTTTATTCTTTTATTGCTAGTATTTTATTCACCAATATATTGGATTTTATTATTTTTATGAGATAATTGATTAATTCTCTTTGTGATAAAATTTTATTTATGAGATTTTATTTTTTCTATTCTAGACATTTTTTTCTTGGTTGGAATAACTTGTGCTGATTGTTGATAGATTTTTTATATTTGAGTGTGAGATAATAATCATAACACTTATTATTAAACTGTTTGTGTCGAATTTTTTTGTTTTGTTTTCTATATGGTTTGACTTCATTAAAAAAAATAACTCATTAATATCCTTTTTACAAGATACCTGAGGATCACATTAGACGATATACATGTTTACACTTATAAAATCATCATCTGCCAAACATTCATATTTAAAATAAGCAAAATACATAATTTTGAAAAGAGCTTTGCTATATGTATGATCTGTGCAATGATTTGTACAATGACCTTTGTAAAATTGTGGTGGGTCCCACCATTTTTTGTGAGGCCCACCACAATTTTACAAAGGTCATTGTACAAATCATTGCAAAACATCATTACGTATAGCAAAAGTGTTTTGAAAATATAACTGGAGGAAGATATACTAACTGAGATCACCTCCACACTCGGTTAATATATATATATATATACATATATATATATATGTATATACGGTATAATTAGTATTTCTTTTAATGAAGTTAAATCATAACTGACTACGGTCAAAATATATAAAATCACTCATGGCCAAATCGGTTATCATGTCATTGTTACTAAGTTAGACATGCAATATATTATTTAGTACAAGTAATAACCAAATAACTCATTAGTTATAACAAAAATTCTAAATATTAAAAGTGCAATTTCAATTACCTAGTTGTAAGGGTGTAAATGAGCTGAATAGAACTAGAGGGTTGCTCGGAGTTGATCGAAAAGTTAAATTCATACTCAAATTCGACTTGCATTCAAATTGCATTTAAAAACCTCTACTCAAATTCGACTCAACTTAAATATTCATTACTCGAATTCGATCCGATTCGGATCGAATTATATTCACACTACTCGTGAACTTCGAATTCAAGCTCAAATTCGAGTCTCTTCATAATAATTATTTTTATAATAGATATAATTATAAATTGAACTTATTATTTTACTTAGAAATTAAAAAATATATTTACTATTATACTTTATAAATATAAAATCACAAATAAAAATAAAAATAAAAATAAAAATAAAAATAAAATAATAATAATTAATTATTCTTTTATTTAACTTTGTATATATTATAAAAGAATGTATCGAGTACCTACTCGAATATATATCAATCGAATATGTATTGAATCACAATTGAGAGTTCGAGTAGTTTGAATCCTAAACGAGTCGAGTATAACATTACTCAGATTCTACTCATATTTTTATTCAAACTATTTTTTGTGCTCAAATTTGGATCATATTATTAACGAATCTGAGTCTCGCTCGCATTTTTCTGAGTCGAGTTCAGATCAAGTTCAAACTGTTTGGTTATTTGTAGAGCCATACTTAGGAGCAGAGAAACAACGAAACGGATTAAAAGAAAAAGAAAACTTCGAGACCTCACCATTCTCTCACAACCCTCTCCAGGACTGGGTAAAAAACGAATAAAACTAAATAACCGAACTGAATCGAATTTTTTTAAACAATTTTTTTTATTCGATTATTTTTTACAATTCAGTTATATTTGATTTAATATTTGATTTTTGGGTTCGGGTTTGATTTTTGAATTTGTTTATTCGGTTAACCGAGTAACCGAATCAGAAATTAAAAATAAATAAGCCTTAAAGTCACTCTCTGATCTCAGATCTCTAACTTTTTGATCTCTCATCTCTCGCTCTCTACCCTAACCCAAAACCTCAGTCCCCAAATCGTGAGTTGCGACTCCGCTCTGCCTCCGTCGTCTCCGCCTCCGTGGCCCCGCCCTAGTCTTTGGCTCTCTCACTCTCTGCCCTAACGTAACTGTTAGGTTTGTATATAACGCAAGCATGCAATCAAATTACACAAATAGGACGGAAGCGTGATAAAACGAATTTTAAAATTTTCATACAAACCATCACCATGATCTATCCTTGTGTTCAATTATCAATTAAACGAAAGAGAAAGAGAATAAACATTATGCCCTCGTAGATCAAAGCTTCCTCGGGTACAAGTTCAACTCCTAGTCCTTCGTGTTCTCCTCGAATTCCACCGATGAGATTCCTTCCTTTGATCAACGTTAGCCACCCAAGTGTTTGGCCTCTAGAGGTGATCCACCAAGGAAGAATAGGTATTCAAGAAGTTGGGTATAGGCAAAACCCTAGTTTCTATCTCCATAAAAATTGTAAGTACTCTCCACAATCTAATGCAAGAGTGTGTAACCCTAATCTATGATAAGACTCCTCTTATTTATAGATGTAAAAATAACCCTTCCCTAAACTATTTAGGATTAGAGTTTTTATTATAATTAAACTCCTTTAATTAATTATGTTCCTAATCCAATTAGGAATTCATGGGAGAGTACTTCTATTAATTAATTCCCAATCCCTATTAGGAATTAAATAATAGTAATAATAATAATAATAATAAGACTCCTCTTATTAATTTATATTTAATATTTTCAAAATATTAAATAATAAATATTAAGTTATTTAATTTATTCTATCTCCATAGATTAAATTAAATACACTTAACTTATTATTACAATTATGTCATTTACTTCTTAAATAAATATTTTTCTTTTGTGGTGTGACTCTTTAGGTTCTCCATATTAAATTAGTTGTGAATAAATCAATTAGAACAATTCTAATTTTATTTACATAAATAAATAAAACTATTTAATTTATTTAAATAAATAATATTTATTCTACAATAAGGGTAAGCCCCTTTAGCGATCGACGACTTTCCAGATAATATAGATTTCAACATTAATCACAAAAAAACCTTTTAGTGAATAGTTACCGTACAATTCAATCCTTCTACCATACAATGTCCCAATTAAATATAAGACATGGATTTACTGTCAAGTCTTATTTTCTTTAATTATATGTATTTCGATTCCCAAATGCACAACTCTAAATAATGCAAATTAGAAACTCTTTTCTAATTTCATTCTACTTTGGCTAAGGACTACTGAGTTGTCATTTATCGAATCACATAGGACATTCACATCTTTTACTAGACGAGGTAGATTCTTTGTTGATCATTCACCTATCTCCATGTACAACTTATTATACCCAATCATACCCTTTGATATACCCTAAAGGTCTTAAGGGACATGTCAAAGTATAACTCATCATACACAAAATACTATGATGATCTCAAGTTCAAGGAACACTTGTACTACTATCACTAAAGGAATTCCTATTGACAGGTGAGTAAAACTCCACTAGGTATTCCTTAGCGAGCCACGTTCAGTGACCTTATTCTCCAATAAGCACCTACATACTTGCTTTAGTGTCTCCACACAAATGATTATGAGATCAATCATTATCTTCTTAAGAGCAAGCAACATATGTACTAATCTATCCGAATTCACTAATCCCCTTTTTAGTAATCCAACGATTAGGAACAATTTTAGTTTATGAGCTATCTAGAATTTAGATCTCATTAGCATGATCACCATCATGATTCTAAAAGCATTACTCAAAACTATGGGTTTATCACATTTAATAAAGCAGCACTATGTAGATAATATAAAATATATTTTAAGAAAATCAATTCTTTTATTACTAAATGAATAAGATTACAAAGTATATGCTACGTCATATCAAATATGATTGGCTTGTGTGCATACTACTTTTAATCTCCCACTTGCACTAAAGCCAATCGCCTTGGTATCTAATACCCATCTTCTCTAAGTGACGATCAAACTGCTGTTGTGTTAAACCTTTAGTAAATGGATCTGCAATGTTGTCTTAAGAGTCCACACGCTCCAGGATGACATCTCTTCTTTCAATGATCTCTCTAATCAAATGAAACCGCCGCAATACGTGTTTGGATTTCTGATGAGACCTGGGTTCCTTAGCCTACGCAACAGCTCCGTTGTTGTCACAGAATAAAGGTACGGCTCCTCTAATGCTAGGAATCACTCCAAGTTCAGTTATGAACTTTTTCATCCAAACAGCTTCCTTTGCAGCTTCACTTGAAGCTATATACTCTGCCTCTGTCACTGAATCAACAACTGTTTGCTGCTTGGAACTCTTCCAGCTCACTGCACCACCGTTTAAGGTAAACACATACCCTGAAATGGATTTGCTGTCATCTTGGTCCGTTTGAAAACTTGAGTCTGTATAGCCCTCTAGTTTCAATTCAGACCCACCGTAGACAAGAAATACATCCTTAGTTCTTCTCAAGTACTTTAGGATGTTTTTCACTGCCTTCCAATGCTCTTCTCCTGGATTCGACTGATATTTGCTTGTTATACTAAGTGCATGAGCGACATCTGGTCTAGTACATATCATACCGTACATGATAGATCCTATTGCGGAAGCATAAGGAATCTTACTCATACTCTCTCTCTCCTCAGGTGTCTTTGGGGCCTGTTTCTTGGAGAGATGTATTCCATGGCTCATCGGCATGAGACCTTTCTTGGAATCTTCCATGCTAAACTTCTTTAGCATCGAGTCAATGTACTTTCCTTAGGTCAAACCTAGCATCCTTTTAGATCTATCTCTATAGATCTTTATCCCCAAAATATAGGATGCCTCACCCAAGTCCTTCATGGAGAAGTGTTTAGATAACCAAATTTTGATCGACTGTAGCATAGGAACATCATTCCCTATTAGTAATATATCATCAACATATAATACAAGGAATGAAACAGCGCTCCCACTAACCTTCTTGTACACACAAGGTTCATCCTCATTTTTGATAAAATCAAACCTTTTGATTATCTCATCAAAACGGATGTTCCATCTTCGAGAAGCTTGCTTCAATCCATAAATGGATCGTTGTAGCTTACAGACTTGGTTTGTTCCAACCGTTGAAACAAAACCCTCTAGCTGTATCATATATACATTCTCCTCAAGCTCTCCATTGAGGAAGGCCGTTTTCACGTCCATTTGCCAGATCTCATAGTCATAATAAGCTGCAATTACAAGCAAATCCGAATGGACTTGAGCATAGCTACTGGTAAGAAGGTTTCATCATAGTCAACTCCTTGTCTTTGTTTGAAACCTTTTGTAACCAGTCGGGTCTTATAGGTCTCTACCTTGCCATCTGCTCCAGTCTTTCTCTTAAAGACCCATTTACACCAATAGGCTTAATGCCCTCAGGTGGTGAAACCAAAGTCCATACTTGGTTTTCATACATAGAGTCCATCTGTGATTTCATGGCTTCTAGCCATTTCTCTGAGTCTTCATTACTTATAGCCTCTTCGTAAGTCAATGGATCATCATCATCCTCTATGATGAATCCATACCTTTCAGGTACCTGACTTTGATCCATAGTATTTTGTGGTTCTTGAACTTCTTCAAGATATATCTTACTCCCACTGACCCCTTCGAGGATAAACTCCTTTTCCAAGAAGGCAACATGTTTCGCTAAAAACACCTTTTGATCAGTAAGATGATATAAATAATATCCTAAACTTTCTTTAGGATATCCCAAAAATCTACACTTGTCGGATCTAGTCTTCAGCTTATCATGTTCAAACCTTTTGACATAAGCTGGACAACCCCAAGTCTTAACATGTTTAAGACTAGGTTTCCTCCCTGTCCATATCTCATATGGGGTCTTTGGGACGGATTTGGTAGGTACCTTGTTAAGTAGGTATACATTCGATTCTAGGGCATAATCCCAGAAGGATACTGGAAGGTCGGTAAACTCATCATGGACTAAACCATGTCCAACAATATTCGATTTCTCCTTTCAGATACACCGTTCAACTGTGGCGTCCCTGGTGGAGTCCATTGTGAGATTATACCATTTTCTTTGAGACAATTGAGAAACTCATTGGTCAAGTATTCCCCTCCTCGATCTGATCGAAGAATCTTAATACTCTTACCAGTTTGCTTCTCTACTTCATTTCTGAATTCTTTGAACTTTTCAAACGATTCAGATTTGTATTTCATTAAATACACATATCCAAATCTAGAATGATCATCAGTGAAAGTAATAAAATAAGAATACCCTCCTCGTGCATTCATTGTCATAGGTCCACATACGTCTGTGTGTACCAACACTAACAACTCTGTAACTCTTTCTCTTTTTCCTGTAAAAGGAGATTTAGTCATTTTACCCATGAGATAAGATTCACAAGTTGGATATAATTCGTAATCAGATAGCTCTAAAAGCTTATCTTTATGCAACTTGGATAATCTTGTTTCATTGATATGACCGAGTCTACAGTGCCACATAAAGGTATAATTAACATCATCTCTTTTTCTTTTCTTAGTTTGTTCAATTTGAAGTATATTTTCATGCAAGTCAAGTATGTAAAGTCCATTCAGTAGGTTCCCAACACCATATAAAATATTTTTATTATAAATAGAACAACTGTTGTTCTTTATTATAATATCAAAACCATCCATATCCAATACATAAATTGAAATAATGTTTCTAATGAGTGTCGAAACATAATAACAATTATTTAAACTAATGAACTTGCCCGAAGACAGTGCTAAACAATAAGTCCCTACAGCTAATGCAGCAACCTTTGCTCCATTTTTCACTCGTTGGACGACTTCATCCTTGTTCAGCTTTCTACTTCTGCTTAGTCCCTGCATATTATTACATATGTGAGAACTACAGCCGGTATCTAATACCCAAGTAGAATTTTGAGTTTCAAAAAAATTAATTTCAATAATGAACAAACCTAGATCGGAAGTTGAAGCTTCTCCAACCTTCTTTTGGTCCGCAAGATACTCCTTGTAGTTCCTTTTCTAGTGTCCCGACTTATTGCAATGGTAGCAAATTCCTTTGCTATCTGGATCAGGTTTCTTTTTATCCTTTCTCTTCGCCTTGCCCTTAGCCTTCTTGTTTTTCTTCTTTTCAGAAGATACCTTGGGCCTCTTCCTTTTCTTGGAAGAATCATCCACTAGTAAGACTTGGTTCTTGTTGGATGAGAAGTGACCTTCAGCAGTTTTCAGCATGTTAAGTAACTCAAGCAAGCTGACGTCCAACTTATTCATGTGAAAATTTACAACAAATTGTGAGAAGGTGTCCGGGAGTGACTGCAAGATCAAATCTTGACTTAACTCCCCATCCATCACGAACCCAAGCTGTCCAAGTTGTTCAATCAGATTGATCATCTTAAGGACATGAGTCTCAACAGCAGTGCCTTCGGTCATACGAGATCGGAAGAGCTCCTTAGATATCTGATATCTAGCAGTCCTACTTTGCTCTCCATACAACTCTTTGAGGTGCAGCAATATAGTAGGAGCATCCATAGTTTCATGCTGACGCTAAAGCTCGTTACTCATGGATGCGAGCATGATGCATTGAGCCAAGATTGTATCATCTTGCCACTTTCTCAAAGTAGCAATCTCTTCCTCAGAGGCTGTTTCTGCAACATCTGCAGGGACTGGCGAATTTATGACATAAGAAATCTTTTCAGCAGTGAGAACAATTCTTAGATTCCTTAACCAGTCCGTGTAATTCGGTCCGGTCAGTTTGTTAGCATCGAGTATGCTACGCAGTGATAGTGAGTTTGACATTTTTAAATTCTGCATGTGAAATAGACAACATTTTAGCATACATTCATTTAATTAATTACCAAAATAAATTAGGTCTTTATTTTAAATTGGTATATCCCACTATTTTCATCAAACTATATTACCCTCAATATATAGTTCGGTAAATCTAATTAAAGATTTGCTAGTGAGATTAAGGATCCCATTTCAAATGTATATAGCCTTGTGTGTGCACAACAAACTATATATAAATAAATAGGTAGACAACTATTGTCAATTACATCACTATGTAACTCCTTGTATTTTGCCTCTTAGATTATAATGGTCAAGTGTGTGCACATCCGAACTAAAATAATCTAAATTAAGTCCATCCTAGCACTTCCATATATTCGAAAGAAAAATATTGTCCTTGTGGTGACACAACAAAACAAGATCGTTCAGTCTATTTATAAACATCAAATATGATAAAACAACATCTTAAATGTTTAATACTCGCCTTGTGTGTGCACAACAAACTCATATTAAATATTTAATACTCTATTATTTTACCATGCTAGAAGGCGACGTTCGATATTCCAAATATCTTTGAATGCTTAGGACTTAATATGATTTCTTTGAGGGGTTTATTATTATTAGTCTCATCTTGTTTAGCGCGCATGCACATATATATATAAAATACGCGTCATATTATTTAACATGCGAAGCATGTTGGATAATATAATATATATATATATATAGTAAGCATGCACATATAGAATACTATATTCTACCCGAACTGATTATGGACTTTTATTCTAGTTTGTTCACTAGGGCCACCAAGTGAACCAAAAGGTCAAACCTAGGGTGCAAGAATAAAATTTTAAATATAACTATTACATTTAAACCCGGGCTCCATTACAAATGGGTCTTCATGCGCTCCTTGCTCATTTGTCTCCAATTCTTCAAAATTAATTCTAACTAGTCCTATTACAAAAACTATTTACAACAAATAGAAACCTTGATCAGCAGTCAAGGGGAAGTACATAGGACGGAGATAGAATTTACATTAAGAAAAATTAGAGAAGACGAGGTACGCAGACCCCATTTATAAAATCCCATACATTCAAGCATCCACTAAAATAAATTCAATCACACATTGGTCAATAGTCCATAATCAATCCCTATTTATTATCATACATATCTCTATATGTATCAATAAATAACATTCATCCCATGAATAATAAAACCATTCCATATATGCATTGATATCAATTAATGGGCAAAAGTTTTCCTAATATTTAGTTTTGAAACAAAAGAAACTCTTTTATTTTAATCAAAAACCAAATCCAAATTAAACTCCTTTAATTTTAGCAATCTAAAATCCTATTCCAGATAAAATAAACATCTTTATTTTAAACTTTTATTAATTAGATAAACCATTTATGTTAATTGAGAAAAACAAAAAAATTTCAAAGTCTGCACACCGGCGCGGCCGCGCTCCAAATTAAACTAGGAGCGGCGCGGCCGGGCTGCACCCCCAGAAACGTTTTCTGGGTTAGGGCGCGGCCGCGCTCCAGAATGAACTGGAAGCGGCGCGGCCGCGCCGCGACGCAGATTCAGAAAATTTTTTAACCCAAAAATCCGATCGTATCGCATATCAATTCATACATGGAATCATGAAAATCAATAATTAACACAAGGATTAGGCTCTGATACCACTGTTAGGTTTGTATATAACGCAACCAGCAATCAAATTACACAAATAGGGCGGAAGCGTGATAAAACGGATTTTAAAATTTTCATACAAACCATCACCATGATCTATCATTGTGTTCAATTATCAATTAAACGAAAGAGAAAGAGAATAAGAATTATACCCTCGTAGATCAAAGCTTCCTCGAGTACAAGTTCAACTCCTAGTCCTTCGTGTTCTCCTCGAATTCCACTGATGAGATTCCTTCCTTTGATCAACGTTAACCACCCAAGTGTTTGGCCTCTAGAGGTGATCCACCAAGGAAGAATATGTATTCAAGAAGTTGGGTATAGGCAAAACCCTAGTTTCTATCTCTATAGAAATTGCAAGTACTCTCCACAATCTAATGCAAGAGTGTGTAGCCCTAATCTATGATAAGACTCCTCTTATTTATAGATGTAGGAATAACCCTTCCCTAAACTATTTAGGATTAGGGTTTTTATTATAATTAAACTCCTTTAATTAATTATGCTCCTAATCCAATTAGGAATTCATGGGAGAGTACTTCTATTAATTAATTCTCAATCCCTATTAGTAATTAAATAATAGTAATAGTAATAATAATAAGACTCCTCTTATTAATTTATATTTAATATTTCCAAAATATTAAATAATAAATATTAAGTTATTTAATTTATTCTATCTCCATAGATTAAATTAAATACACTTAACTTATTATTACAATTATGCCATTTACTTCTTAAATAAATATTTTTCTTTTGTGGTGTGACCCTTTAGGTTCTCCATATTAAACCGGTTGTGAATAAATCAATTAGAACAATTCTAATTTTATTTAAATAAATAAATTAAACTATTTAATTTATTTAAATAAATAATATTTATTCTACAATAAGGGTAAGCCCCCTTAGTGATCGACGATTTTCCAGATAATATAGATTTTAACATTAATCACAAAAGAACCTTTTAGTGAATAGTTACCGTACAATTCAATCCTTCTACCATACAATGTCCCAATTAAATATAAGACATGGATTTACTGTCAAGTCTTATTTTCTTTAATTATATGTATTTCGATTCCCAAATGCACAACTCTAAATAATGCAAATTAGAAACTCATTTCTAATTTCATTCTGCATTGGCCAAGGACTACTGAGTTGTCATTTATCGAATCACATAGGACATTTCACATCTTTTACTAGATGAGGTAGATTCTTTGTTGATCATTCACCTATCTCCATGTACAACTTATTATACCCAATCATACCCTTTGATATACCCTAAAGGTCTTACGGGACATGTCAAAGTATAACTCATCATACACAAGATACTTTGATGATCTCAAGTCCAAGGATCACTTGTACTACTATCACTAGAGGAATTCCTATTGATAGGCGAGTAAAACTCCATTAGGTATTCCTTAGCGAGCCACGTTCAGTGAACTTATTCTCCAATAAGCACTTACATACTTGCTTTAGTGTCTTCACACAAATGATTATGAGATCAATCATCCTCTTCTTAAGAGCAAGCAACGTATGTACTAATCTATCCGGATTCACTAATCCCCTTTTTAGTAATCTAACGATTAGGAACAATTTTAGTTTGTGAGCTATCTAGAATTTAGATCTCATTAGCATGATCACCGTCATGATTCTAAAAGCATTACTCAAAAAACTATGGGTTTATCACATTTAATAAAACAACACTATGTAGATAATATAAAATGCCTTTTAAGAAAATCAATTCTTTTATTAATAAATGAATAAGATTACAAAGTATATGCTACATCATATTAAATATGATTGGCTTGTGTGCATACTACTTTCAGTAACTACAGAAGCTGCAAGTAGGTAATTCAAAATTGGACCTAAATCTCTCACTCTCTAGCTGTTTAGATGTGTAATTGGAGCTATTTTGTTATTGTGTTCATAATTTGGTGAGTGGGTTTTCCAAGAATTTGGTGAGCTTGTTCTTGGAGGAAGGTGGGATTTTGTCACCGGAAGCTGTGATGCTAAAAGCTATTTCTGGAATAGAATATCAGAAGCTTGAAGTTTTTGACTGATGTATTAATCTATGGCTATGTTTTAGTTATGCTAGTTTTAATCTTCTCATTTCTTAACTTTCGCCACTCCTTTATAATTTCAATTCATTTTTATACATATATTTATAAGATAAAGTTGTATAGTTATAATTTTTAAGCTGCAAATGGGTTGGATTTTGTTCTTCGTTTAATGATGTTGGCTTATGATTTCTCAAGAGACATGGAGGCTAATGAATTCGAACTCTATAATCATCAGTCCTCTTCAAACTCTCTTCAATTAAATGTTACAAATCTCTTCTTGAAATTTCTTTTACCTGTTGTTGTCAGTTTGCTGAAAATGACTAGAAATAGTGTGGAAAATAAATCAAAGTCTTTTCAATTTATATATTTTGATTTTATGCCTCAATTATTTAAAGTTTTCATTTTTCTGGCAACCCAATTTATATTTTGCAGTTTTCTAATTACGTGTGTTTTTGTGGCTTTAGGTTTGACATATACAGTGTTTAAAGAAATTGGGTTTCTTTGAGGTTATTTCAACCAAGGAGTGCACATGAAGCTTATTTATCACTCCACTAAATATTATAACTCTAGGAAGAATGCAACTAAGTTGTTTGTTTTTTGTAAATATTTCCCCAGACTTAAATGAATGACTACCCCTGCTTTAATTAAAACCAAAATACATTCCTAAACTCCTGATAACATATACACCAAGGTTTCAAACTATAATCTCCCTAAGATACACTTACTGTCAATGGGATATAAGTGCTCTAAATATAGGGATCATAACTACGCAAAATCAACAACTAACTAAATTTACCAAGCTAACGCATAACTCAAAAGTTCACTATCTTTCAAAATAAAGTCAATCATTTCTTATCATCGGCTATTCCCTAATTCACGATTTTTTTCATCTACCCTAAAAATGCAAAATATATGTGTGTATATATATATATATATATGATTAATAAATGTGCAAATCCTAACTACATGCAACTATATGCAATATACTTTTAACAAATTAAAAAAATAAAAAATAAATAAATAATTAAGCAATAATCAAATCCTAACAAACATGCAAATAACAATTAATTAAAAATAAAACATCCAAGCAAATTAAATTAGTTTTAACCCAAAACAAACCAAATTAAACAAATAGTCTCAATTAATCCCCCCAAACTTGAATATTACATTGCCCTCAATGTAATGACTCAAGGTATACTTCCCCACGAAAAATCAATCGTCCTCATCGGCAAGACTGTCGGATTCCTCCTCCGTCTCGAAGGCCGTATCGGGAAACACCGGTGATTGCGGAAAATGGATCGGATCTCGATTGTTCACATTGAACCAAGTTGCAAACCTTGTAATAACGCTTTTTGTGTACTCCACGTACGTGTCAACTCGATTTGCTATCTGATCCACTCGACGCGCTTGCTGACGATTCAAACTCAATAGGTTTTCCTGTCCTCATTCCAAATTAGTTGTTGTCCTCCGTAGTGCCCAAATTTCTATAAGAATTAGATCCAAAGTAGCATCCGACTGTCGAGAAGAAGAAGCCCCCATATGTCTAGATGAGTCAGATAGTTGGGATGATTGGGTTTGCCCCACAGTGCCTCCAGCAGCAGCAGTAGCAGCGGCCTCAGCCTCGGCCTCAACTCCAACAATAAAACCAGCACCTCTCAGATGAGGAATGCCTCCCTGCCATTCTTTAAATTTGCTGATAACCCTGCTGTCAATTACTAACTTAGGCTGCTTAAATATTTCATCTACAGCCCATACGACACCAGTGTTCCTAGACAACCCACATATCAGAGATAGGTGTGGAAGTCCGCTTGTCGAACTACCTTTCAATGCATGGAGAATCGACCCATAACTTAGCTTCCCTACATCAATACTTTTCCCAGTGACTATGGCATAGAGGAGAACCGCCCGGGATTTGATCACATTTGAAATGTGAGAAGATGGCATCAATTTTTCACAAATGAAGTAATACCAAGCCTTGCCGAGCTTGCTCAGCTCACTCCTCGAGAATGATACCGCTTCCTCACCCCGTAAAATCCATTCAGCACCGGGTCTGCATAAGCCCTTGATCACTTGATCATAATCCATTTCCTCTTGCCGATAGTATGTATACTCATCATCTTCTATCAGAGCCAATTGATAGTACTCATTAATGGCTACACTATCAAACGACACCGATTTCCCTCTCATGAATGCCACCTTATTCTGTGTTTCGACAGCATTAACATAGAACTCTTTTACTACTAACACCACGACAACCTCTGGTTGTGCTGTCAGGATTTGCCATCCACGCTCTGCTATGATTGCTGTGATCCCCCTCTCGCTATATTCATGCGGTACTAACCCCCTTTCTTGTATCAAATTTTTGTTGTCTAAGAAGGAGTTAAATCGTTTCGATGCGGCCTCGCTCACAAAACGAGCTCGGTCATAAGCGCTTGAAGCCCTAGAGGTTGACCCTTCATCACGATGTCTTTTAGGAGCCATTTAGATGCCAAACAATGCTTGAAAACCACAATAATTGATGAAAAATTTTCGTTGGGACAATCCACTAAACACCTTGTGTGCACCACAATTCTTGCCCAAATTCAAAGCTCTTTGAATACTTCCAATCCCTCCAATTGATATATCAAATATAAACAACAATCCCAACAATTGCAATTAATTCCCAAGTATGAAGAAGAAAGCTTTCATGTACCAATTACCTATGATTGCAGAAGATGAAAAGTTGGTGAAGTTGTTCAATCCTTCTCCAAATAGAAAACTCTTGATTCCTCCTTGCAATCCTCTAGTATGATAATGTTAGGTCTTGTGTTGCTGAATTTGAATGGAATTGAACTTCTATTGAGGTTGGAATTTAAATGGTTGGATGAATTTGGGTTGTGGGGAGGTTTTGGGGTTGGTTTGTGTGTATAGTGGGGGGTTTTGGCCGAGGGGAAAGTGGGGGGAATAGGGCGCGCAAGTACTGCTTTTGATATTTCTGATTCATGCTGTAGCACCGCGACCTATCCCTTGGAGTGCCGCGGCCCATATCTAGCGTCGCGGCTGTAGACACCCAAATTTTGCGTTTCCTTCTACTAACCATGACAGGAGGGCGAAATCGTCAATTGAACCAGCTTGCAGGAGCAGAAGAGCGGGAACAAGGGCGAGCGCCCGGCCCCGCCGAAATGCTTTGGGCAACCCAAGTTTACGTGACAGCATGATCGTCCGAGGCAGGCATTTCCGAATGAGGTGGCACGTCTCCCGGAAGTTCCCGGACTGCGAAATACGAGCCTGTCAGCGAAAACCGACGTTGCGGTACGAAAATCGAAGCGTGGCACGAAAATCGAGAAAGTCAAGCCCGCCAGCCGCGGATAGATCTGCGGCCAAGTGGGTGCGCCAGCACGAAAACCGGGAAATCAGCACTCAGCAGCTGAGTGCGATGGGAGGCGTGCCAGCTGGCCAGCCGCAGATCTATCTGCGGCCAGCCGCAGATAGATCTGCGGCTGGCTCTGGCCAGCCTATTTAAGCTCGGCAGCAGGCAGCATACAGGAGGTTGGGCAGTTTGCGGAAGAAGAAGAAATCAGCAGCAGTTTTAGCTCGGAAATAGAGAGAAATAGCAAAAGTTCTTGCAACAATTGAGAGAAAAAGAGAGAAATTTCCTTTGTTGTTAGATTATATCATATATATCTCATATTTCCCTCAATACACAAGTTTCTACACAATTTTGGTATCATTTGCAAGGTGAAAATCTCATTATTTTTGCAACTTCTATCATATCATTTGGCTAAAATTAATGTAGTCTTCATGTAATTTATTGTGAAACAATGAATTAGGGATTATTTGTGAGGTTTCCATTGGAACAAAATTCTTCTCAATAACCCGATGATATTCACGTTTTGATTTCTTGCTTGTTGTACAAGAGATGTATTGGTTGTGGTTCCTTTAATTTGCTATCTAGGATGTCGTGATATTGTTAGAATTTCCGCGTTGGTTATTTATTGTAATGTTTGATTTGTGAGTACGTAGTAATCGTGGTTGTGAGCCTAGGAAAGCGACCCCGGGGTTCCAATCCGATGATGGACATATCTTGATGTAAGAAGTAGAAATGACGTAGTTTTCATTGTAAATATGTAATCGTTGGGCCTTAAAACGACGCTAAGGCGAGAATCGTGCTTAAGGCCCCGAAATAGTGAAATTTGTGATTGTTGGCGTTCGGGGACATTTTGATGGCTTACATGCCCATGAATAGCCCCGACGCGTGTTTATGCTTGATTTGATTTATGACACGAAATTGATTTCAAAGCTAAATGATAAGAGGGGTGTATACGAGGGGTGTATCTTGGGACTCCGATTGGCCCGTGACATGGGAGTAAAAAGACTAGCGGTGTTCGGGGATTCAGAGTTGGTAATCAGACAAACAATCGGGGTATACAACACTAAGGAGCTTCGGTTACTTCCATACCATCGTTGTGTCACCCAGCTTATGCAAGAGTTCGAAGATATCGCCTTCCGCCATATTCCTCGGGGACGAAATGATTTTGCCGATGCATTGGCGACTTTGGCTTCCTTAATCCACGTGATCAAGAGTAGGGACAGTCCACAGATTGAGATCACCGTACAGAATGCCCCGGCATATGAGGAAAATGTGGCAGTGTTATCAAATGAGGTGGTGTTGACGAGGCAGCCCTGGTATCACGACATAAGGGAATATCTGAGAGACAGATCCCTTCCCGATCAGGCAAATCGGACTGAAAGGATGAGAATTCAAAAGATGGCGATGAAGTTTTATCTGAGTGGCGATTCACTTTACAAAAGGGATGCCGGGTTGGGACTGTTGCAGTGCGTAGATGAAACACAGGCCCGAAAGATTATGAATGAAGTGCACGGCGGAGTGTGTGGGCCCCATATGAGTGGACCGATGTTGGCCAAAAAGATCTTGAGGACAGGGTATTATTGGTTAACGCTGAGGGCTGATTGCGATGATCATGTCAAACGATGTTATCAATGTCAGGCGCACGGTAATGTGATCCATACGCCTCCCAATGAACTGCACTGTATGACCTCCCCGTGGCCATTTTCGATGTGGGGAATGGATGTAATCGGACCAATAGAGCCCAAAGCAAGCAACGGGCACCGGTTCATTTTCGTCATGATCGATTACTTCACCAAATGGGTAGAGGCAGCGTCTTTCCCTAAAGTAACTCAGGAGGTCATCGTCAGCTTCATCAGGAATAATGTCATTTGCCGATATGGGCAACCTGAGGTTGTGGTCTCTGACAATGCCAAGAATTTAAACAATGCCCTCATGAAGGGACTGTGTGACCAGTTCAAGATTAAGCACCTCAATTCCGTCATTTACCGTCCCAAAATGAATGGGGCAGTGGAGGCGGCCAATAAGAACATCAAGAAGATCATGGCGAAAATGTCTGCTAATCATCGGGGATGGCCGGATCTGTTACCCCTCACCCTGCTGGCATACCGAACATCCACGCGTACTTCTACGGGAGCCACCCCTTACGCCTTGGTATATGGAATGGAGGCTGTCCTGCCAGTTGAAGTTGAGATGGCGTCCCTCAGAATAGTGATCGACGCTCAGATAGACGAGGAGGATTGGATGCAAAGTCGATACGACCAATTGGCCCTAATTGATGAAAGGAGGGTGGCTGCTGTTTGGCACGGCCAGCTATATCAACAGAGGATCTCCCGATCATATGACAAAAGGATCAGACCTCGGAAATTCAAGGAGAATGACCTGGTGCTAAAGAGAATCATGTCTTGTCAGGACGAAGCCAGGGGGAAGTTTGCCCCGAATTGGGAAGGACCATTCGTGATTAAGAAAGTGCTGTCCGGAGGAGCCCTCATATTGCAAGAAATGGATGGTGAGGTATTTCCACAACCCCTCAATGCTGACTCGGTGAAGCGGTTCTACGCTTAAATTATCAGTTCTTTTTTCCTTTGAGAGCGAACTACGTAGGACCTGATCTCCCAACTTGTGGGGGTACGTAGGCAGCCATCATGGCGCGGTCCGATCCTTTAAAAAATAATCCTTTCCCCAACCAAAACCAATTTTCGATAGCCAGATAAAACCTTCCTACACCCTCAAAACCTTCCCGAAACCAACTGCCTAACCGGTTTCATCCCAGAATACATACCCTGATCCAACCCAAACAGTTATCCAAAATCTGAGATTTCAATCCGACGAAATCAAAAGGTGTGCGGCAATATCTGTCAAATCTCCATCAAGTCTTGAGGAAAGAAAGAAGGCGAAATGTCAAAATCATGGTCAGTTGGATAAAATGATGATCTGATGGAGGGCAATGATACGACAAAAGGGGAAAATGACTAAATTTAAATGCATGTCTATATATATATAAGTCGTTTTATTACAAGATTTATCTTTCAATAACTGATGAAGCCAACATAGTCTATGCAGGAAATAAAATAATCTACAAATCTGAAACTAGCCGAAGCAGGATGGACAGGGTGGTGGATAGATCTGAAGCATCAGCATCTCCTGCAATCTGCTGCCCCATCATATCAATACGATCCAGTAAAGCAGTAGCTCGGCTGACAGTCCCAAAATGAGCATCTACCACTGCCCTGGTCTGAAATACAATGGCCTCTCTATCAGCAATGGCAACATCTCTAGCCCGAATGGCCTCATCTCTCTCGGCAAGGGCGGCATCCCTCGCGGCTTCAGTAGTAATCAGGGCCAGGCGGAGTCGGGAATCCTCAGCGACCCGACTCGGGGCAGAATCGGCTGAAATGGAATGGTCTGCGGTATCTTCTGTGAAAATCACTCCAGAGTCATCAAAGGCCCCCGTCCGACTCAAACTAGCCGAATCCAGGTCTCCACGCAACCACTGTACGTAGGCAAATGTCTGGATGTGACAGCTCGCACTATATTCGGCAAAGATCCTGCGATCCCAAAGCTCGTATACCTGCGATAGATCCCTCTCTGTACAGGATGATATAAGGAATCGGTATGCGGCTGCACCCGCAAAGGAGTGTAAATCCTGTGTCTGATCGAACTGCCCCATAACCGCCAGGGGATGATAGGTCGTCACGCCCCTTAACCCAGCAATGGGAATGAAATCCATGCCAGGCACATGAGTCAAGAAGCTCATGAAGGAGCAATAGCCCGAGTAAACCAATAGATGAAAGGGGTCCTCAATGATAGACAAAAATAATGTCCAGGAGGCCACATCAGTACAACGCGCAGGACGAAGCGAAAACTGCGTGGTTATGTCATGGCTGAAGCAAAACCCTTGGCGACGGAAATGGCCGATGGGACTAAGATGACTCGTGAACCACATGTACAATAAGGTCGAACTCCCTCTGAAGAATCTCCCTCGGAAGAACTGGCAATATGTGGCCGACATATAGGTATCCGCCAATATCATGGGGAGAATGGTGTGATCCTCCTGAAGGGCCCGAACGGCCGCAACAATCCGCATGTCCAAATGATCGGATCCTGCAGGCAAATACAAAACTGAGATGACACAGGCCATCAGAACGCCCACTCTCAAGGCATCCCAGCGCTCCTCGGACACGGAAAAATCACCGAGGAAAAGACGGAAACTGTCAGGTGAGCCGAATCGGTCAATCAAGAATTGAAGAGGAACCATATGGTCTGATGTGGTTACCGGTAATAAGACAGCCCTCCGCAAACCGGTGAAAGTCAAGAATTGACGGCGCATGGAACCAACAGTAACCCTAGCACAGGGACCATCCAAGGGCAAGCCGGTGAAGCGAGCATACTCCTCAAGGGTGGGGGTCAGCTCTACTGTCCCAAACCTAAACACCTGACGGGCAGGGGCCCAATGGCTCAGAAGACCATCCACAAAGCCCGCTGGCACCTGGAAGGTTAATAAGGACCAAGAATGTCCCAAAAGACCATCTGCGATAATCCTGTCTGCCGGCAGTAAACTGTCCAACCAGCGGAAGAGGCTGCCGACCAACCCTGTGGGAGGAATGGAATCCAAACGAGTCACGACATCCGAGGACGACATCTGAAAAAAAATAGTATCAAAAAGACTGTACAGGGGTCATTCTCTATCCATAAATAAAAGCATGCATCATACAGTTAATAATGAAACAGGTGAATTCCATAGAGATGAAAAAGAACTGTGCGTAAATAAATAAATGAGTTCAGTACATAGTGCATGAATGAAAAAGAAATCTAAGCAGGTGCCGATACAAAAGGCCCTATCCTATCCTGGTCTAAATAAAATCAGTATCATCTATGAAAGCAGGATCCTCGAACTGATCCCCTGGAGTCGCCGAGCTCGGAGGACCAAAGTTCATATCAGGGATGTAGGGATGCGCTGTGGCATCAGATGAACTCGGGCCTGCATCATAACCGGCACCGTCAGGATCGTAGGTATAAGCCTCCTCCGGGGCCCGGCCCAATCCTCGAATAAACAGCGACAACTGATCTACCTGACGGGTCAATGAGGCGATCTGCTCAGCGTGGGTAGGGGTCCGAACACAGGCAGCCCAATCGGTCATCGTCACCGAGCCTGGAACCATGTCTCCAAGGAAGAAAGTGGCCCGAGTCTGAGGACCGATGGTACGGGGCACCCACCATGTACGGAATGCATCACTCGTAGTGGGACCTGTGGAAAGCATCCGACCATCCTCCCCGGCAAGCATGATCTCTGAAGGCTGAGAATCCAGCGGCCAGAAAGTAGTGAAAGAAAGGGAGTGCGGGATGCGGATCTCCCCAGTGACGCATCTGAATGCGCGCTCTCCCAGATACATCACCCAGCCTCCAACACTCTGCAAAGTGAGGCGACGGGTAGAAAGCTCGAACTCCGGGCCGGAAGGATGCCCGTCAGCAAACCCCACAGTCAAATGCTCGGAGAGGTAGGGAATCCAGACGACGTCGGCAGCCGTGATCAACTCCAGCTGAATACGACAATGTGCAAAGCTGCCCGACACGGGGACCTCCTCCAGAGTACTGTGATGCCATCGCCGACCCCGAGGATAAGTGTCCGGGCCCAGAGTAGTGATAGGCCTCAGACATGGCAGCCGCTCGTAAGCCCAGAAACTGTGAATAGAAATAGAAACAAGGCAAGGCATGAGTCACTATCAAATACAGAAAAGAGATGAAAGGAAAAGAAATACAGTAAGAGAGAGGAGGAGGGGACTCACCAACAGAAAATGGTAGAAGCCGAGCCAGGCATCAGTCTGTCCCTCTGAGCGTAGACGCATGCCATGGAGGAAATAGGCAAAGGTGAATGACCCCCAGTCATAGTCACCGATGCGGTCCACGTCTCTGACCGCTCCAACGACGCTGAAATGAATAGTGGAGGAGTTGTTCCCCAGAAAACAACCCCTCATGATGGTCAGGAACAGGCGTCGTAGCAGAATGTCCCTGGTGCCCTGATCTGCTGGAATAGGCAGCGCATAGAGACCCCCGACTGCATCGACTGCCAAGGCACCAGATCGAATGCTACGGGCCTTAAAGACCCGGTCCTCAGCAGCGAAGCCCAGCAAAGCTCGAACCTCCACAGGAGTGATATCCAGATCCAAGGGGACGCGGGACCCGGTAAACTCAATGCCAGTAATGTACCTCCAGTCCCATGGGGTCAGCACGACCTCGCAGTCGAGGAGATGAAGAGACTGCGTCTGGTGGAACCATCGCTCGGATAAAGCCCTCATGTAACCCCAGGGGCACTGGCGGGGGATGATAGTGAAGAAATGTCGGAAGCCCCAAGAGTCCACCATCGCCCGATAATCACTGTGCAGGGCCGCGTAAAGGGAATAGATGTTGAACCAGTTACCCCTCGGCTGGGTAAACTCGGGTACCTGGGGCAATCACCAAGGGGTCAATCCGGGTAAAAGGAGAATGGAGAAATTGAGAATGAAATCAGAATAGAGCTGAAATATACCTCGTTAGCCACGAGAGATGCCGAGGGGTGACGACTGAGATCCCGACCCAAAAGATCGGGTATCTGCACAGAGGCGCCAGAAGGAGCCTGATGAGTAGATGGAGCCGGAGTGCTGGAGGATGGCCCCTCTGCCGCGACCTCCGGATGAACAGCCTCCTCAGCGTCCGGAGGACCAGGACGAATAACAGCCTCCGTCAAACGACGAGCCTGACGGGTCCGAGGAGGAACAGGAGTGGGTGCAGCCCTACGACGGCGAACACCCGAAGTCCGAGAGGCGGAGGAGCTACTGGGCGCATCACGATCCATAGCTGGAATAGAACGGGCGAGAAAGAAGGTAAGTTTCCTTTTAAAATTATGTAATGAACATTTCTAAATTTCTAGCCTCATCATAATGATTAATGCAACATGATGCATGCTTAAAAAAAAAAAAAAAAAAAAAAAAAAAAAAAAAAAAAAAAAAAAAAAAAAAAAAAAAAAAAAAAAAAAAAAAAAAAAAAAAAAAAAAAAAAAAAAACAAAAAAAAAAAAATCGGCAGAGTTCCGTTTGTAAATTGAACATCCCAGGCATAAGCCAAGCGGGTTTTCCATCAATCAAAGCCTCAAACAGATTTAAATTGCATTCATATATGTAATTACAGCATGTAATGCGTGATTTTATTGCAGAAAAGGAATAACAATATGTGGGGACCGCCTCATGAACATAAAATAGGACTCACATAGTTGATACATAGCATGTATATATGATGGTACATTACATAGCATTGTAAAGCATACATTTTATCTCTAAACATGCAAATAGTCAAATGTATAGCAAAACATTGACGAAATTGAAAAGTGACCGGTCAAAGTGTTACCTGTAGCGTGTAGATCAATCCTACCGGAACAGTTTTTGCAGGAAAGTTGAAAAATCGACAAAAAGCCTTTGCGAACAAGCAAAAATCGCGAGGAATATGTGTGAGTTGGAAGTTGAAAGTGACAGATCTGGAAGCGGGACGCGGCTTATAAGCCCGATCTTGGCCGCAGATGTATCTGCGGCTGGCCGCAGATCCATCTGCGGCTGGCCTTGGTGGGCCCCACCTTGCTCCCTTGCAGCCATTTGACGTGTTGAAGTGAAAAGTTTACGAGATGGGTGGACCGGCGACGATACCCGGCGACCCCGAGATGACGATCGACCGGCGACGATAACCGGCGATCACGAGATGGATGACCGGCGACGATAACCGGCTCCGACAAGATAACCAACCGGCGACGATAACCGGGGGTTACGAGATGGGTGACCGGCGACGATACCCGGCCCCGACATGACGATCGACCGGCGACGATAACCGGCGATCACGAGATGGATGACCGGCGACGATAACCGGCTCCGACAAGATAACCAACCGGCGACGATAACCGGGGGTTACGAGATGGGTGACCGGCGACGATACCCGGCCCCGACATGACGATCGACCGGCGACGATAACCGGCGATCACGAGATGGATGACCGGCGACGATAACCGGCTCCGACAAGATAACCAACCGGCGACGATAACCGGGGGTTACGAGGATGGGTGACAGGAGACGATACCCGGCCACGACAAGACTATCTTCCGGCGACGATAACCGGCGATCACGAGATGGATGACCGGCGACGATAACCGGCTCCGACAAGATAACCGACCGGCGACGATAACCGGAGGTTACGAGATGGGTGACCGGCGACGATACCCGGCCCCGACATGACGATCGACCGGCGACGATAACCGGCGATCACGAGATGGATGACCGGCGACGATAACCGGCTCCGACAAGATAACCAACCGGCGACGATAACCGGGGGTTACGAGATGGGTGACCGGCGACGATACCCGGCCCCGACATGACGATCGACCGGCGACGATAACCGGCGATCACGAGATGGATGACCGGCGACGATAACCGGCTCCGACAAGATAACCAACCGGCGACGATAACCGGGGGTTACGAGATGGGCGACCGGCGACGATACCCGGCCCCGACATGACGATCGACCGGCGACGATAACCGGCGATCACGAGATGGATGTCCGGCGACGATAACCGGCTCCGATAGATAACCGACCGGCGACGATAACCGGGGGTTACGAGATGGGTGACCGGCGACGATACCCGGCCCCGACGAGACGATTCGACGGGCGACGATAACCGGCGATCATGAGATGGATGTCCGGCGACGATAACCGGCTCCGACAGATAACCAACCGGCGACGATAACCGGGGGTTATGAGATGGGTGACCGGCGACGATACCCGGCCCCGAACGAGACGATAGATTGAAAGAGTGAACCCAACGACTAACAAACACGGTCAAGGGGTTGATACATTGACACTCTTACGAATGTCTTGCATGCATTGCATCTTATGTTGCATCATAAGCTATAGGTGTTGCATCATGTATGTATTGTCAATTCTTATGCACTGTCATTCATGCATCGAGTGTCTATTCTTTATCCTGTTCATTTCATTTATCATTTCATAAACATGATAAAGAGGGGCAGCTGTAGACACCCAAATTTTGCGTTTCCTTCTACTAACCATGACAGGAGGGCGAAATCGTCAATTGAACCAGCTTGCAGGAGCAGAAGAGCGGGAACAAGGGCGAGCGCCCGGCCCCGCCGAAATGCTTTGGGCAACCCAAGTTTACGTGACAGCATGATCGTCCGAGGCAGGCATTTCCGAATGAGGTGGCACGTCTCCCGGAAGTTCCCGGACTGCGAAATACGAGCCTGTCAGCGGAAAAAACCGACGTTGCGGTACGAAAATCGAAGCGTGGCACGAAAATCGAGAAAGTCAAGCCCGCCAGCCGCGGATAGATCTGCGGCCAAGTGGGTGCGCCAGCACGAAAACCGGGGGAAATCAGCACTCAGCAGCTGAGTGCGATGGGAGGCGTGCCAGCTGGCCAGCCGCAGATCTATCTGCGGCCAGCCGCAGATAGATCTGCGGCTGGCTCTGGCCAGCCTATTTAAGCTCGGCAGCAGGCAGCATACAGGAGGTTGGGCAGTTTGCGGAAGAAGAAGAAATCAGCAGCAGTTTTAGCTCGGAAATAGAGAGAAATAGCAAAAGTTCTTGCAACAATTGAGAGAAAAAGAGAGAAATTTCCTTTGTTGTTAGATTATATCATATATATCTCATATTTCCCTCAATACACAAGTTTCTACACAATTTTGGTATCATTTGCAAGGTGAAAATCTCATTATTTTTGCAACTTCTATCATATCATTTGGCTAAAATTAATGTAGTCTTCATGTAATTTATTGTGAAACAATGAATTAGGGATTATTTGTGAGGTTTCCATTGGAACAAAAATTCTTCTCAATAACCCGATGATATTCACGTTTTGATTTCTTGCTTGTTGTACAAGAGATGTATTGGTTGTGGTTCCTTTAATTTGCTATCTAGGATGTCGTGATATTGTTAGAATTTCCGCGTTGGTTATTTATTGTAATGTTTGATTTGTGAGTACGTAGTAATCGTGGTTGTGAGCCTAGGAAAGCGACCCCGGGGTTCCAATCCGATGATGGACATATCTTGATGTAAGAAGTAGAAATGACGTAGTTTTCATTGTAAATATGTAATCGTTGGGCCTTAAAACGACGCTAAGGCGAGAATCGTGCTTAAGGCCCCGAAATAGTGAAATTTGTGATTGTTGGCGTTCGGGGACATTTTGATGGCTTACATGCCCATGAATAGCCCCGACGCGTGTTTATGCTTGATTTGATTTATGACACGAAATTGATTTCAAAGCTAAATGATAAGATTTTCATAAAAATCAAGCAAAAGTAGGATATTAGAATCACGAGGTTAAAATTTGAGAAATGTTAATGAATGTCGATTCCTATCTAACGAGAAAGCTAAAGAAAAATCGTTCTCAAACATCACAAAATCTGATTTTAGAAATAAGTAACGTTTTGTTAAATCTTTGTGCATAGGGTGAAAGAGATTCTAGAAATTGCCCCGATCATTTCACGAAAGCAACGTATAGATCTCGATTCCTATTTTGGCAAAGGTTTAAAACTCTTGTTTTGCCAAAACGACACCTAACGAAAATCTCATAGTTTTGACAATTAAAATCAAACCTTTCCCATAAAGCTTTCTCGTGTATACCGAAAAGACATTCCGAAGCGTTCTCAATTTAAAACACGATTTTCCCTAAATCCAAATGATTCTTTCATACAAACTCACCACAACATTCACATAGACACACACCCACACACAAGCGCGCATCACACACACACACATTTCATGAATTAAAGGATAGGAAAGCATCAAGATTGCGGTAACCGTGTTTCACGGAAGTCGAGGGGTGCCTAACACCTTCCCCTCACTTAAGCAAGCCCCCGAACTCTATGAATCTCGATTCGCAGACCAATTAATTCGGAGTCACATATGAGCCAGCGATTTATAAAACACGAAAATTCGGATGAGTTGGTACATCCATTTCAAATATACCAACTGGCGACTCTGGTTAATTGGCTCATCATAAAAAACGATATTTCAAAACCCCGTCGACATCAATGCCGACCTTTTCCAAAAAATCATTAAATCAAAAGGCTAAAAATTGGAAAGGGTTACAACCCCCGCGTTAAGCGAGAAAACCCGGCGTCGACAGCGGCCTAAGTGTTTGAGCGTCGCGGCTTTGAACATTCTGTCACTTTTTTCTGCAGCTGCACAAGCATAGGCCAAATCTCCCTTTTTCTTCCCTTTGTTCAGCCCCTTTCTTCCTTCTGTCATTATATTTTTTTAAACCATGCATTTAACCTTCCCCCAATTTATGTAACATATGTAGTTCCCTTGATTGTTGACTGCTACCATATATTACCTGAAATTCCAAAAAATTGCATTAATTTGCTATTATGATTAAATTAATTAACTGAAACCACTTGCATGCTTTCCAAGTCCTCTAAGTTGGGAGTGCAATCCAATTTTCTTAGTATTCGGTACCTGAAAGAAATTAACTAAAGAAATTAAAATGCAATTAAACAAAAGCAAAACAATAGACTTGGGTTGCCTCCCAAGAAGCGCTTGTTTTATAGTCTTTGGCCTAACTTTATTTAAAATAGGAATACAAGTTCAAATTAATATCAATTCAATTGAAATTAATATTGGAAAAACAATAGAAGAAAAATTCCCCAGAAATGGCGCCAAAAACTTGTTGGTCGATTTTGCAACCAAAAATTATGCGCAAGTATACGCGGTCAACAAGTAATACAATGATAAGAGAAAGTTGTCGAACCCACAAGGAATTATTTCTAATGTATGCCAAGTACTAGCTTCAAATCGTCTCGATCTTATTTAAACAATTTGATTTAAGAGATAAATAAAGGTTACATCTAAATTGCATGGAATATAAATAACAAAAATAGATAGATAAAGGTCTAAGATTACAATTTCCCCCATTCAAGCATTTTGTCAAACACTTGGCGTGCAATGCTTTGTTCAAATATCTTAACTCCCCTTTTAGATCAATTAACCATATAGAATTGACATCCGAGAAATCACAATTACATAAGAGCCTCTGTCGATGGTCAATTACGAATCTTCCTAATGCGGCATGTAGGTATATGTCTATCCTACACACTATCCAGAGACCAATTTCAAGAACAATTAACAAGACACATGTCACGAAAAATCTCGTTAACTACTCCTTCAATTACCAACTTTCGCATAAGAAATCATTAAGATTAGATTCTCAATTGGTTACATACGACATCTAGTTATATGTCTATCCTAAATACCAGCAAGTCATCTATTCTTGAAGGCAATAAATAAGACACACGTCACATAATCTTATTAGTTACCCACAAGAATCTCTAACTTTCACATGATATCATAACTAGGTCTCAACATTATAATCCATTTGTCAATTTCATATAGGTTCTCAAGGTAACTACGAGCCAAACAATTAATCCATAAGCATAGGTTATGATAACCAATTCATATGAATAACAATAATCAAAAGGAAGAGAAATCAATTCAAATTAAGGAATGGGTTCAATTACAATCTTAGATCAAAAACTAGTTACATAATGGAAAAAGAAATATAAAGGATGGCTTCCCCATTGTTGTTGGATGAAACTTCATTGAAACACCTCCATTGAAGCTTCTCTTCAAGCACCTTGAAGAGCCATGGCCATTGGCCATGGCCTCCTTTTGTTTGCCCAGCTGCACCCTCTCTCTTCCTCTCCCCAAATCTGATTTTAAGAGTCTAAGGTTATGATAAAATGGAGGCTACATGTTGTATTTATAGTGCCCAATGCAAAATCCTAGCTTAGCCCACGAAAATTGATCGAAAATCCATTGAAATCACTAAGTCAGCCAGATTTGGCACGCCAGCGCACTGGCTGGCATGCCCGCGCCCATGCGTTGCCTTCTAGCGCGCCCATGCTGCCTCGTTTGGCGCGACCGCGCCCATTTCTGCACGCCCGCGCCGGTTTTCTGCTGCCCAATTTAGTTTTGACATCTGTTGGTAAAATAGCCATAACTTTGTCATACGAACTCGAAATAAGGCGATTCAAGAGGCTACGAAAAGCTAAGAAGTAGCTCTACAACTTTGATAATTGGAGTTCGGAAAGATAATGGCTGTATCATGGTCCAAATCGGGCGAGAAGTAGCTGCTGTGTAAAATGCACGCCCAATCCGTTGGTAAAATAACCATAACTCTCTCATACGAACTCGTATTGGGATCATTCAATATGTTCGAAAAGCTGAAGAGAATATCTACAACTTTCGCCCTTTGAGTTTTGAGAGATACGAATTGGATCAAGGTTGAAATTGAGCCACAAGCAGTTGTTATGTCAATGTTAGGCTCAAAATGGCAAATAATGCACTGCAAACATTGATCCCAAATAGCTTTTGCTCTATTTTCTACAAAACTAAGTAAAAACACATAAAAACAATACAAAACACATAAAAGTAATATAAAACCAAATTATATAAAATTAAGATAAAAATATATAAAAATCACATAAAATACCTAAAGACTTACAAATTATCAAGGTCAAAAGTACCTAAATTGTGTGTATTAAGCACATTCATCACCTCTCATGGCCAAATGGTTTAGTCGGATAGATGAATACAGCTAACTCATCATCAGCATGAGATTGGGGACCAACGACCTCATTCCTACTTAAACGATTGTGCTTAGTTGAGACTACATCGTCAAAATACAAAGAGTAGAAGTTGACAAGCTCTTCCTCCGTATAACGTTTAGCAATTGAACCCTCTACACGAGCTTTGTTTTTCACTTTCTACTTTAATCGATGCATATACTTGAAATATGATTGAACAGAAATAAAACTTATAGTACGAGTTACAAATATCATTACAGTTTAAGTATATAGATGATATTACCTCTCAAAAGGATACATCCACCGATATGGCACCGGTCCTCCAAGTTTCATTTCATATGGTAAATGAATAGAGAAATGCTCCATCGAGTCAAAGAACCCTAGAGGTAAGATCATTTCGAGCTTGCACATTGTCAACACTATATTCTTCTCCATCTACTCCACATCACTGTACCTTATTACCGTTGAGCAAAGATCCCGAAAGAAATTTGATAGTTCGGTCAAGGCATCAACAAATTTCCTAGGTAAGATCTCACGAAATGCAATTAACATCAACTTCTGCATGAACACATGACAGTCATGACTTTTCAACCCAGTTATTTTCAACTGCTCAACCTTAGTACAACGAGAAATGTTAGAAGCATATCCATCCGGGAGCTGCAATGCACTTACCCACTTGCAAACGTCTTCAACCCGTTATTTGGTAAGACAAAATAGAGCTTTTGGTTTTGAGTTGTTAGGTTGGATCCACAATTCCTGCCTAATGTTTATTGCCTCCAAATCTTTACGTCATTTATCAGTATCTTTTGTTTTACCACTCGCATCTAACACGGTGTAAAACAAGTTCTCGAATACATTCTTTTGTGTATGCATGACATCTATACAATGACGGACTAATAATGTGACCTAGTATAACAACTCAAACCACATGGGCGAGTGTGTCCAATTATGAGTTATCCCGTACCCTATTACTCTCAACTTACCATGCTCTTTCCCTGGCGATGGAAATGTTAAATCATTTAGCCAGCCCGATATCTCGTTGCCCGACAAATATCCAACAACCCCCTTTTTCTCTGTCTTTCTATTAAACTGTGCAGACATCTTTTTGTAACTATGGTCAGCTGGCAAGAATCTTCGAGCAGTTCCAAAGAAACTAGCTTTCCGCCCATGACGTAGTTGTGTGCCTTGCACATCTCCCACACAGACTGGACATGACAGCTTCCCGTGAGTCGACCAACCACTGATCATCCCAAGTGCCGGAAAATCGGTGATAGTCTACAACAAAGCTGCCTTCATCACAAAATTTTTCATCTCCGATTTATCATAAGTCTGAACACCTGTCTCCCACAACATCTTAAGTTTTCGACTAACAGTCTTAGGTACACGTTTATGTCTTTTGTAAGACTCTTATCCCCCGGTATAAGTAAAGTCATGAATAGATACGGATCCCTCATATACATTAACGGTGGAAGATTGTAAGCTACCATGATAACTGGCCAAACAGAGTAGGGCTGACTAAAATTATTAAATGGACAAAAGCCATCCGTAGCCATGCCAAGCTTGACATTCCTAACTTCCTCAACAAATTCTGGAAAAAAATTTCATCAAACTTCTTCCATTCATCTCCATCTGTAGGGTGAGTCAGCTGACCAGGCACGACGTCCCTTATTCTATGCCAAGTCATATGCTGAGCCGTGTGGGACGACATGAATAGCCGTTGAAGCCTCGGCGCAAGAGAAAAGTACCGTAAGATCTTCTTGGACACATGTTTCTCCTTCCCCCCACGTTTTGTCACCTTATACCGAGGCAAGCTGTATATATCACACCGTCCCTTATCTCTATCTGCCCCATAGTATAACATGCAATCCTGCTCACAAGCATCGATCTTCTAATACCCCATATTCAACCCCTTGACCATCTTCACTTCATAATAATTCGCGGGCAAAGTATGATCCTTAGGTAAAAAGTCGTTGATATGAGCAAGCAAATCATTGAAACCTCTCTCACCGCAGTCATGCTCATTCTTGAAGTGTAAGAGTTTCGTCACTACAGATAGCCTGGTGTGCTTATCATTTCTAGGATACAACTTGACCCCCTATTCAAATAACAACTTGTAAAAGGCGGAAGCTGTATCACTTGGCTCTTTATGAGCACTGCTTGACGAAGACATCCTTTCAGCCCAGTCAATATTGGTAGGGCCATACGCATCGACCAACATCTCCATGACATCATAGTTATCGTCGTCTGAATCCCTGTGAACTAGTTGGTCTACATTGTCGGTCAGTTCCCTTAACTCAGCTGGTTCCCCGTGATGAATCCATACGGAATACCCATCCACAAAGCCACGTGAAAATAAGTTGAATCTAATCACTAGTGCCATTTGACACACGGATATCTTATCTTTTCGTTCAGATCATTAGCTTGTTCTACTGCTTTTTTCAAAAAATTGCCCACCCCTTTACGGTAAGCATCAACTAATCCCCTCCCATCAATCGGTATCCTACGGTACATCCAACTCCAGTCGGCTGACATCTTTAACTGACAAAAGAAACATTCAAAACAGGGATATATATTCATGTATGTGGTCCATACATGAATTATATTTTTCTAATATCTCCACTCTACAGGGGTTAGGCTTCTATCCCATTTCTGGATGCGCCTCCTCACTAGTGCCAACACGTTGAGCACGTTTCTTTCTGTTTTAAGAAAATTTCAGCAGCACCTCCCTATGGTCTCCAAGTACACGAAATAGACTAAGATAACTTAATCTAAGTATGCACTCGAAGAACATGTAGAGATAACAACCGAAAAATCCTCAAAATAAAAAAAACGTATCCAACCCATTGTCACCGGCCTAAGTGAGAGACATAACATCCAGTAACAGTCCCAAACTGGGGATTATTCGAGGGTTTCTAAGCTCCAAATTAACTATACCACATGCACAAGTATATATTCAGTTTATTGTAATTGTGGAAAACTAAGCAAATGCTACGTAGTTTATTTTTCCAATGATAAACTAAGTAAATACTACTCAGTTTATGAGAACTATTATCTATATGAATATATTATACAATTTTTACTTTACTTTATGTAACACTGGAACTAAGTAAATGCTACTTAGTTTATTATATTATGTTATAATACTTTATTTTTATTCTACTTAATTAAATCGTTGTCAATTTATTTTATTTTAATTTATTTATTTATTTTGTACTATATTATATTATTATTTATTATTTTATTTTATTTTATATTCTATTATATTATCTAATTTTTTATATTTATTTTATTTTATTTTATTAAATTTAATTTATTAAATTAAATTAAATTTGTATTACATTATATTACATTACATTATATTATTTATTTTATTATAATTTATGTTCATTAACTTGTTTTATTTTATTTTGTTTTGTTTTGTATTATATTATATTATCTAATTTTTTAAATTTATTTTATTTTATTCAATTTAATTTAATTTATTAAATTAAATTATATTTATTTTATAAGAATTTATTATTATTTATTATTTTATTTTATTTTGTATTATATTATATTATCTATTTTTTTAATTTTACTTTATTAAACTTAATTTATTAAATTAAATTAAATTAAATTTGTATTACATTATATTACATTATTTAATTTATTATAATTTATTTTCATTAAATTATTTTATTTTATTTTATTTTGTATTATATTATATTATATTATCTAATTTTTTAAATTTATTTTATTTTATTTTATTAAATTGAATTTATTAAATTAAAATTAAATTTGTATTAGACAAATTTTGCAATTGAATAATTCTGACAAAAATTCCTTCGGGAATTTCGTCAGAAATAGCAAATATACCAATCTCATACACAACATGAATCATCAGGCAGGATATTGCAAATATACCAACTACACAACACAACCATTATCCAAAAATTATGCAATATGTTCCCAAATCAAATTATAACAATATGTTCCCGAATCTGATTATGCAAAAATTATGCAATTGCTGGGCTAACAAAATATATTACACATAATCAGTACCCATATAAAATTAGCAGCAGTGAACAAATGGAAAAGAAGATAGAGCAACATAATGTTTGATTAAATTAAAGATTGACAGAAACACAAAATTTGGTAATTAAACTGCTAATTGATGGAAACTAGTAATTCAGTACCCACAATCTAACATGAAATTACCCACAACATCAACAACATCAAAAACATCAAAGTAAAACCTAATCATATCAGAGGTGTCGACGGGAGGAGGGCGTCGGCTGAAGGAGGAAGACGACGGAGGATGGGTGAGGAGAGAGATAGCAGGAGAGAGAAAACATTTGGGACAAATTATTTTGTGGCGGCACAGACTGAAAGTGAGAGGGTTTTATGCCTTATTTTCGACAGGTCTCACAATCAGATTTAATTATTATTCTATACTATGTTCTTTAACTATACAATTACAATATATTATATAAATGTTATCTAGCATAGCTAGAACTGTACAAACAACTTCAATCAGTACTTCTTCTTTTTTCCTTTGTCTATCTGAAAATAATTAGTTATAGCAAGGGTGAGTAACTACATTGCCCAGCAAGTTTAACATGTATCATATAACACATAGTTCACATTTTAAACACACTTTACATTTTTCATGCTCCATAATTTATACATTTTTCTCATACTTTACATTTATTCAGGCATTATAATGTTCATACTCAACAGTTATACCTGTTTCATGCATATCATATACCTCATATTACAAATATAGTGAGTGTTTATAACTCAATCAACTTCAATCATCAACTTGATTCAATAGATTTATATCACAGTATAGCACATAGTGCACATCTCAAACTATTCACAAGAAGTACATATAATACAGGAAATACTTGCACATAACAATTAACAAGTTTACACATAAAAACAAGTTCTGAAAAACTTGCTTGTACCAACGTTTTACCATTATGCTAACATGCCGTGTTCCTTTGCATGACCTACATGGTATGTGAGATTGATAATAAACACAATCAATACTTGATCTCATGGTTAACCTTACTTAATAATCTACTTTAACTTATATTTTCCTTGTACCATCCTTATATCTAATAATATAGACATTCAACTTTGTTATTTATATAACTCAGTTTATTTCCCTTTCATCACCACATGTGCCAGCTTATCGCACTTGTAGTTTACTATGTGTATCACACCATTACAACATACCATATTTGGTTAAACATTTCTCACTAGGTTCCTTAGACTTAGGATTATGCACATAACATTCGTTCATCATTTTGTAACTATACACACATAGTGTACATCACATACTTAGTTCCTATACATTCTCAAATATACTCATTTTGGTCCAAACATACCATGATACAGTTTCTTGGTCATTATACACTTCAAATATCATCTTAAGTCATGCTATAACACTTCCAAGAATCAAATCTCATTTTTCCATCATAGTTCAAAAACTGAAAATATGATTTTCTAGGGTACTTTGGGGATTTTTATGAATTTTTGTAATGAGCTTATGACTTCCAAGTTTAGGCCAACTTTTAGACCATACATGGTAGTATTTTATTCCATCTTTGGTCCATGGAAACAACTACAGGAAGCCTCTCAAAACAGCAAGTCAAAACAGGTGTTCTTCATCTTTAACTTTGCTGCAACTACAGCAGAGTTGAATTTTCTTACCTAGTTTGGTGATTTTTATAATTTTGTGTTAACCTTTTGGATTCCAAGTTTGTGCAAACATTTAGACCATACACCATAGTATTTTTCCATAGGTTTGGTTTCTGGAACTCAGTCCTATAGGTTGACCAAAACTGGGCCCAAACTACGGTATTTACCTACCTGCACTCTACTATCTTAATTCACTCTACTATTTTCACTCTACGATTTTCACTCTACTACCTAACTGCCCACTTTGATGATTTGTTTGAATTTTTGTGCTAGGATTTTTACTCTTAAATATAGACATGCACTAAGACCCTATACCAAGGTATTTTCCCCCAGGTTTGGTCTACTAAGCAAGAAAGTCAAGCCTTCTCGAAACAGGGCTCAAACAAGAGGGTTTCACAACTTTCACTCTACTACCAAACTGTAGCAGAAATGAATTTCATGCATAGTTTGGTGATTTTATAAATTTTTGTGTTAGGCTTTTGATCCCAACATCTGGTCCTGCATTTATACCATATACCAAAGTATTTTATTATTGGCTTAGGTTTCCTATTCACACAAGCTAAGCCCATTTTATTTAAGGCTCAAACTGGCCTGTTTAACACAGGACCAGTTTGAGTCTATTTCTAGCTTCCTTCTGATTTTGCAAGAGTTGGCCATTTAGACAGTCTAGGCAAGTGTAAAATGGTTATCTAAGGTCACTTTTATCATGACCTTACTTTGTCTAGTGGTCTAGCATAATTTGGCCTCTTAGAGGTCACTCTAAGCTTAACCAATACACATGAAACCTTACTTTTTGAAAATCTATGTGTTGGACATATACTTGTGAATCATTTCTAGCATGCATTTCTGACATTACATGAGCTCATTACTGCCTAGTACGGTCAGGTGTTATAGATTACCCAAAACAGTCCAAACTAGAGTTTTTAAGTATGATTTTAACATGTTTAGTCAAAAGAGTCCCAAGTTATACTTTATTTAACATCTAAGCATACTTGTAACCTGTAATTGCTAAACAATTTGTGAACATGGTTTAGAGTTCATTATTTCCTAGCTAGCATGCTATTGACACTTAACAGCCCCATGTTAGGTTTGTATATTACGAAAGCATGCAATCAAATTACACAAATAGAGCGAAAGCATGATAAAACGGATTTTAAAATTTAATACAAACCATCACCATGATCTATCCTTGTGTTCAATTATCAATTAAACGAAAGAGAAAGAGAATAAGAATTATACCCTCGTAGACCAAAGCTTCCCCAGGTACAAGTTCAACTCCTAGTCCTTCGTGTTCTCCTCGAATTCCACCGATGAGATTCCTTCCTTTGATCAACATTAGCCACCCAAGTGTTTGGCCTCTAGAGGTGATCCACCAAGGAAGAATAGGTATTCAAGAAGTTGGGTATTGGCAAAACCCTAGTTTCTATCTCTATAGAAATTGTAAGTACTCTCCACAATCTAATGCAAGAGTGTGTAACCTTACTCTATGATAAGACTTCTCTTATTTATAGATGTAGGAATAACCCTTCCCTAAACTATTAAAGATTAGGGTTTCTATTATAATTAAACTCCTTTAATTAACTATGTTCCTAATCCAATTAGGAATTCATGAGTACTTCTATTAATTAATTCTCAATCCCTATTAAGAATTAAATAATAGTAATAATAATAATAATAATAATAATAATAATAATAATAAGACTCCTCTTATTAATTTATATTTAATATTTCCAAAATATTAAATAATAAATATTAAGCTATTTAATTTATTCTATCTCCACAGATTAAATTAAATACACTTAACTTATTATTACAATTATGTCATTTACTTCTTAAATAAATATTTTCCTTTTGTGGTGTGACCCTTTAGGTTCTCCATATTAAACCGGTTGTGAATAAATCAATTAGAACAATTCTAATCTTATTTAAATAAATAAATTAAAATATTTAATTCACTTAAATAAATAATATTTATTCTACAATAAGGGTAAGCCCCCCTAGCGATCAACGACTTTCCAGATAATATAGATTTCAACATTAATCACAAAAGAACCTTTCAGTGAATAGTTACCGTATAATTCAATCCTTCTACCATACAATGTCCCAATTAAATATAAGACATGGATTTACTGTCAAGTCTTATTTTATTTAATTATATGTATTTCGATTCCCAAATGCACAACTCTAAATAATACAAATTAGAAACTCCTTTTTAATTTCATTCTGCATTGGCCAAGGACTACTGAGTTGTCATTTATCGAATCACATAGGACATTTCACATCTTTTACTAGACGTGGTAGATTATTTGTTGATCATTCACTTATCTCCATGCACAACTTATTATACCCAATCATACCCTTTGATATACCCTAAAGGTCTTTAGGGACATGTCAAAGTATAACTCATCATACACAAGATACTATGATGATCTCTCAAGTCCAAGGATCACTTGTACTACTATCACTAAAGGAATTCCTATTGAGAGACGAGTAAAACTCCATTAGGTATTCCTTAGCGAGCCACGTTCAGTGAACTTACTCTCCAATAAGCACCTACATACTTGCTTTAGTGTCTCCACACAAATAATTATGCGATCAATCATCCTCTTCTTAAGAGCAAGCAACGTATGTACTAATCTATCCAGATTCACTAATCCCCTTTTTAGTAATCCAACGATTAGGAACAATTTTAGTTTGTGAGCTATCTAGAATTTAGATCTCCTTAGCATGATCACCATCATGATTCTAAAAGCATTGCTCAAAACTATGGGTTTATCACATTTAATATAACAGCACCATATAGATAATATAAAATGCCTTTTAAGAAAATGAATTCTTTTATTAATAAATGAATAAGACCCCAAAGTTCGAGTGTTAGGCAAGAAGCTATCATAACAACTCAAAACAGTTCTAAACTAAGATAAACTTAACTCTTAAGCATGTTTGCATCATGTGAGTGCTAATCAACTGGTATGCATGGTTCAAGTCTTATTAATTCATGTCTAGCATATTATTGACACAAAACAGCCCCATTACTTGAGCTTTTAAGCATGTAATTTGTATAGCACTCAAAACAGTACTAAGCTATGTTAAAATTAACTTTTAAGCATACTTGCAACATGTGATTGATATTATAACACATTGTCATGGTGCTAGACTTGACTGTACTCATAAACATGATAGTTAACATAAACAGCCCTCTAGCAAGCATTTCATCAAACATCTTATGTGCAGTCCATATATGTACATGTTATATATATATATATATATACACACACACACACACGTACATACAACACATACTCCTTCATAAACATCTTCCTTATGGCTCCCGGACCCTACCTGGTCCCCAAATTCAACACCACAACATAACATTCCCAGCCAAAACATGCTTACACATTGTGAAACTAGTTCACAGTTGCTTACAAAATAGAATGGAAAAGAAAGTAACTTTGATTTACCTTGCTTAACTGTTATCTCCTAGTCTTTAATGACAATGGAATTGGTGGCTACTTTGTTGCTTTAATCCCCTCACTTCTCAGCCGTAGCACTCTTCTTCTTCTTCAATCTCTTACTGATTAACCTTTTAGCAAACTTATAATTATATCTCCGTCTCTTAGGGGTGGAAGAGCTAGCTATATGGCTGAGCTCTCCCCCTTCAGTCAGTTCTATGGCCCCTAATTGGCCCCTATAACCTTAGCAGACTCAACTGTCACTTAATTATTGTAGCCTACACAGCCCCTAAAGAACTGTCTTGTCTTAGCTTCCCTGCTCCCTACCTATGCTCTCTTAGCTCCTCAACTGAATTAGTAACTAACTAAGCTAACTGATTACTAATTCAGCTCATTTCTCTTCCCTTTTAGGCTGCCGAATGGGCTGCTAGACAAGGTGGTGCATAGTTTATGACTGGGCCTTGGTAATAGTCCGGACTTGCAAACATATCTGAACAGTTGGATTAATTACATAGACTGTTAATTTAATAAACAAGGTCCTGCAATTTCACCCGTGGTCAATAAGTTACAATGTAACATAATAACTTAGTTCCAAAATAACCATGGAACCTAGCTTAACGTTTTAATGAATTTGATAATCATTTAATGAATTATTGTCATCACATAACCCTCTATTAAAAGAAATGGAATTAACCAATTATAACATAACACCTTTAGTATAACGGATCACAAATTAAAATAATTAATATTTACTTCATTAATTAGCTAATTTAATTCATACAAATAATATTGTATAATTAAATTTAGTTTGTTCCTTCCTTCCATAAATTGTTTTCAAATAATTTATTCAAACATTAAATATATTTGTTTGAAATATACTTAACCATTATTCGATATCAATTTAATTCATTGGCTTGGTACCAATATATATATATATATATATATATATATATATATATATATATATATCCCTCAATATAATACAATGTACTCTCATTGATTTAATTTATTAAATCATCAAATCTCTATTACATATAATATATGCAATATATAAAAAATCATGAGTTTAATTAACTCACTGCCATTTACATCAAATACATTCATTACTCCGCTACTTTGCTTAAACGAATTATTTACCTCATTCATGAGATTAAATTCTTCATTTATGCGTTCATTGCCACACAAGGCTTAAAAATTCAAGTCATGTCAATAAAATACATTTATCTTAACCTCAATTAATTAATAAAGTTTAATTACTTTCTTTAGCCTCCATATTCCATTTTGTAGTTAACTCAAACTAACTAATTTAATATTTTAATTAACTATTAAATCTTGCTTTCAAATATATGTATATATTTCATACTATATACATATTAAATCCACCACATAAAAATTAGTTAATTCTACATATTACTATCTTTCCATTATAAATAAATAACTATTCATAATGTCTCATCACATTCTTAGTTAGAGTCTTTTATCTTAAAAGTCTCTCTTCACAATTATCATATATCCTATAGGTTCTTTATCGTACATAGATAAAAAAAAATTAATCATCTTTTTACGCATTTTCTTTAACAAACTAGCTGGCTTTCATATCTAACCCTTATTTACTCATTTAATATTTCCTTTAAAAAAAATATTGTTAGTATTCGGGATATCACCCCTGTTATCCCATTTCCAAATCTCAGCATACTTGCATTATGAATATAAATATATACATTATATGCATACTACATTACATATAATATATATTACCTTATATATATATATATATATATATATATATATATATATATATATATTCTAATTTCATCACCCTTGTACAAAAATTAATTTATATATTATCTTTACATGCATCTCAATAAAAAGTTAAATAGTTATACATTTATAAAATGTATAATAAAATTATTTCACTAATTATGAAATTAAATTTCATAAGCACTTGAATTGGAATGAATAAACTATATAATTAATATTTATTTCGATAATCATTTAAATAAATCGTATAGACTTTATAATTACATTTTCTTACTTTTTTCCATAAATTGTTCTTAAATAATTTATTGATATATATATATATATATATATATATATATATATATATATATATATATATATATATATACATACACACACACGGTCCGACTCTCCAGCGAACCAAAGAGAGCGGACCAAAAACGAACCGGCTATAGCAACGGTTTTGTCTGTCGCTATAGCATAGAAAACCGACGACCTATATGCTATAGCGACGGACAAAATTATCGCTATAACTGGTTCGTTGGTTTTCTATGCTATAGCGACAGACAAAACTGTCGCTATAACCGGTTCATTTTTGGTTCTCTCCCCTTAATTCGCTGGAGAGACGGACTCTCTCTCTCTCTCTCTCTCTCTCTCTATATATATATATATATATTCTTGCACAATAATCAAATAATTAACTTGATTTACATTTACTTGGCATATTTATATGTTTTGCCATTAGCAATATTTCATAATATAACTTGCTTCCTCATATAATTAAATAATTTCTTATTTAATCATTACATTAACAATTACCTTGTTTTAAAAAACTTAATATCTAAACTACTTTTAACATTTAATGATTAACTATTATAAGTTAATCACTTCCTCACTAAATTTTCATTTTTCAATTACTCTCATAGCAATAATAATTCTACATATCAAATATATAATTATCTTTAATCACAATTCATCCATAAAACATACTTCAAAATAAAATTTTATTTTATTTACTAAATATTCATAGTGCAATATCTTCGGATATTACAATATCATCATCTCCATCCTCTGTCTCCATCTCACCATTATCCAAGAGAATCATAACCCGCTGATTTAGACATTGGTTTGCAATATGACCCCTGCCTTGGCATTTAAAGCATTTTATATCTCGATTACGACAGAGGAAGGTTCAATTTTACCTTGAATATCTTGGTTGGACCACTCTTGTTTTGGTTCTGCCTTGGGCTTGGGTTGGCTCATGACTTGTTTCTCCTCCTTCTTTACAACATTTGGCTTCCATAATGAACTTGACGTGGAGCCTGGTCATTGGCTTCCCCTCCTCTTGAGTTGATTCTCAATTTTGATGGTCATGTAGACCATATCCTCCAATTCCACGTAATGTTGTATCTCCACTAAGTCTGCAATCTCCCAATTTAATCTAGCTGAGAATCTTGCCATGGTGGCCTCCCGATCTTCTTCTACGTTAGCTCTGGTCATCAAGATCTCTATTTCCTTGTAGTAATCCTCCACACTTTGAATTCCCTGTTTCAAAGTGTGCAATCTTTTGAATAGCTCCTAGTGGTAGTGTGATGGCACGAACCGCTTCTTCATCACGACTTTCATCTCTGTCCATGTCTTAATCGATCTCTCACCACACCTCATCCTATTAATCCCCAATTGGTCCTACCATACTACTATGCAGTCAAAGAAATCGATGGTCGCCAGTTTGACCTTCTTAACTCATAGTAATTGTGGCAATCAAACACTGAATCTATCTTTTTCTCCCAGTCCAAGAACGCACGAACCGCTTCTTCATCACGACTTTCATCTCTGTCCATGTCTCAATCGATCTCTCACCACACCTCATCCTATTGATCCCCAATTGGTCCTACCATACTACTATGCAGTCAAAGAAATCGATGGTCGCCAGTTTGACCTTCTTAACTCATAGTAATTGTGGCAATCAAACACCCAATCTATCTTTTTCTCCCAGTCCAAGAACGCCTCAGGATCATTCTTCCCCTTGAAAGTTGGAATCCTCATCTTAATGCTGCCCAAGCTATTATCTTCCTTATTCCTATCTCCTTTAATCCTTACTCCATATCTCCTTTGTTCATGTTCTTCCTCATCAGTCGTACCCCATCTTCCATATCTCTTGTGGCCCATGTCTAGATCATTTTCCTCCTCCTCACTGACCCTACCTCTATAGTACTCATCATCCTCCATCCTACCAAAAGTGTTTTGAGACTGTTCTCCTCGTGTAACGCTCATCTGATCAATGCATTCATGCATTTGTTCTATTGTCATGTCCAACTTCTTGGAAAACTCCTTCATCATAGCCTTCATTGAAATTTTGAATCACACGTTGATGGAGGTTCTTCAAAACTACCCTTATTCTTCGTGTTAGACATTTTTTGCTGCAAAACAAGAGTTAGTAAAATAAAAAGTCCTCACCATTCCCTCACATGTATCTCTCCAACGATGATTCACTCTACGCTCGTGTATACACTCTAATGGCTTTTTCCCTCTTTTGAGATCACCTCCCTTGTCTTTTCCCCCCTCAAGTATTCTTCTTTTATGTTCTTTTCTTGAACTAATTATTAATCAATGTAATCTATTACAACCAATCAAGAGCTTATCAAGAACAATCTAAATTGAAAGTATTTAGGTGACCTTGATGCACATGGTCTGGAACTCCTTTTCTCGGATAATTTGCTTCGGTTGGGTTTAGTTTATTGTTGATTTCAGACTGGCTTACTTCTTGTATGCCTTTAAATTTCTGGGAAAGCTTGTTAGGCTTGCGGAATTTTATTACTTTGCTTATTCGAAATTGATGATGATGTATTCGGATGTGAGGATGGTTAATAATTGCGGATTTGAAGCAATGATTGACGCTGCTAATTTGGGTTAGCACAAAACAATAATATGTTGATATTTTCTTTTCTTTTTTTATAATACGCAACAAGAACAATTAAAGGATAAGTAACCCACTAGAAACTTGACTCTTGATACCAAATGATAGATTCCACTGCACGTTTGCGTGAGGTGGTCGTTGCCCGGATCGTTTTGGCAATGGTTATGGGTGGAACATCAATGAAACTTTAACCCTCGCTTATATTGAAGCGGTAACCTTGGTACAATCAACGGTTAATGTATGGTAGAGGACGCCATAAGTACCTATGGATTAATGCTTGATAAGTCGGATTGATCGCCACGGACAGACTGATAAGATCAAAAGTTCTTGAAAAGAACAAAGATAGAATACTCTCAAGTAATCTAAAAAAAAAAGAAGTATTATTAAATTCATCTGTGTCCAAAACCCTTGGCCTTGAGGCCTATTTATACTAGTACAAGGACTTAATTATGGTAATAAAAACCCTAAAAGTGTTGCCCTAATTTTACCCTAGTAGAAGTCTCTAGAATTGCAATCAAAATAAATTATAACCCCCTAGAATCATGCTAAATTACCTAAAACAAAAGGAAATAAAATACAATATAATCTGCCTAATATTTTAGGAAACAAAATTTTCTCTAATTCCTGAATTAGGCTTGTATCAAATTGATCCAAACTTGTGTCTCATGCTCCTTAGCATCCTCCTTGGGTCTCCTTGAGTTAGCTTCAACCCAAACATCTTAGACTAATCCATTAAGGCCTTATCTGAACCTTTTAGTTCTAGCCTTTGTAATTGGTCCAACTGGCACTTGAGTTAGATTTCCTCACACTCCTTTAGTCTTGTTTGAATCAGCTCATGTCACTTCCTCATCACTTTCTATTTGAATTCTTCACCAATATCATAATCTTTCCTTTTCTTTTAACTAGAATTTCGTTGAATCCCCAAACGTGACTTCGCCTTGGACTGTCTTGTTCAATTCTATGAATAGCTCTTTTCTGCCATACTTGCGGTTGCTTGCACCGGTGTCGAGATACCAAATATTTTTTATTGTATCGTCTTCACCTTTATAAGTGAGGAATATGGTTGATTTATTCATCATCTTCTCTTCAGTTGCTGCAAATTATCTCTCTCTTTAACTTTAGGAACTTCTCTGCACTCATAACTAAAATGGCTAAATTTATTGCAATTGTAACACTATAAACCAGTGTTCTCAAACCCGGACCGGTCATCGAACCAGAAAGGGTACCGGGTGGGTGAGTCACTGGTCCAACCAGTGGTCGGACCGTTATTGAACCGGTGACGTCATTAATATATAAAAATTAATAAATAATTAAATATATTAATTATGATTATATATTATATATAATATTTAGTAAATATGTAAAATTAATCAATTTATCTATATAAAAAATTAAACCTATTTGTACAATATTTAGTTTATACAATTCAAATAAATATTAAATCTATATAAAAATAAAGGTATAAATCATGATCATAATTCAAAATTCAATAGTGATAAAATCAAATACAAATAAATATAAATATCTCTAGAATACATTCAATCAAATTCGGTATAAAAAAACTAAATCTATTTGTAAAATGTTTACTTTATACAATTCGAATAAATAATAAACTATATGAAAAGAAAGATATTAAATCATGATTGTAACTCAAAACTCAAATCAAGGATAGGATGCATTCAGTCAAATTCCAAGGTTTAAACTAGAAAGCAAAAAAAAAAAAAAAAAGTGATGTAGGGAACCGGTAAAACCAGTGACCCGGTTACTGGGTCACTGGGTCGACCGATCCAACCGCCGGGTCACCGGGTTTGACCGGGTTTTGACCAAAAACGGTTTTTTGCTTAAACCGGACCGAAGTACCAACCGGTTCCGGTTTTTACCACTCGGACCGGCGGTCCGGTCCGGGTTTAACAACCTTGCTATAAACGAGATTTATCACCTCGTTGAGATCTGCCTCCTCCTCGGGATGTGAACCTTCGGCCATGACCACGATTATACATTCCTCGATCACGACTATATGTTCCTGTTTCAGTCTCAAATCTTATATTAGTTTAACCATGTTCATCGCGTCCGTCACGTCCGTCATGACTACCTCGAGTATTGTAGCCACCTTTATATCCTTTCCTCTACCGCGTCTAGTGTTGTTGTTGGCTTGATTATCACCAAGAGATAATTTTCTTTGCAAAGCTTGCTCCAAATTACTAGAACTTTCATTCTAATTCATTCTCGTGAGCTGGAAGAGAACCCATAAGCTCGTCAAAGGAAATATTTGACAATTCTTTTTATTCTTCAATGGTTGTCATAACATAATCAAATTTTCGCGTCAAATATCGTAGTCACTCTGACCTCGTCCAGAGTTTCTCCATTTCTTTTCATCTCGTTGACCACCGTTCGCAAACAAGTGACGCAGTCAACCATATTTTTTGAAATTTGCATTTTTAATGTCTCAAATTCAGCTCTGAGTGTCTAAAGCCGTACTTTTTTGGCTTTCTCAACTCCTTGAAAGGATTTTTACAGAATCTCCCATGCATCTTTCGAAGCCTTCGTGTTTGATATTTTCTCAAAGGTTGATTCATCGACAACTTGAAAAATTAGGAAAAGATCCTTCTTGTCCTTTTTATGATGTAGGACAAATGGCGTTGAAGTTCGAAGAAGAGCTGGATAGAAAATTGGGAAAGCATGGCCCGAAGAAACGAACGTAGTTTTAGGGTTCAGGTCGTTCCGTTGTTCTGGGAATCGGATCTCTTCGGATATAGCGTCATGTCTTTGGGCGTTCGTACTTCTTTGGGATTGGCGTCATGGATTCGAGAGATCGAAAGATTAGTGTTGTCCGATTTCACAATCAACAATTATGTGCAAGTATATACAATCAACAAGTAATAAAATGATAAGATATAATGTCGAACCCACAGAAAATCTAAGTTTAATAATTCTCAACTACTAGTACTGTATCAATTCAATTTTATTTAAACAACCGTAATTTGAATAATGATTAAAACTAATTAAATTAAGACTAAGAATAATAACTAACACAAAGGTTAAAATTCAGATTTTTAAAGCTTAAGACTACAATATTCCCAATTATGCAATACAAACTAATTATCCCATTCATCTAATTATTAAATTCAATAGAGTTGTTAACAGGAATTTAACTTTATTTATAAGCCATTTTCCAAGTGATCAAATAAATTTATCTAACCCAATTAATTATGCGATATTCCTATGCAAAACTAAAGGATTAAATTCAATAAGCACCAATTCCCAATAGTTACATGCAGCGAAGAGATATCCCTATTCACTTCATAACCCTAATTATTTATCCCATGCAAATAATTAAGAATGCATGCTATCACATTCAGATCTAACCCTAGATTTCATCTTCCAAATTCATCTAAAGTATCCCGCTAATTGTTGATCAGACAATTACTTAACAAACACAAAATATGATAGACAACTCAATATGAAATAATAATTGGATTCAAATAGATAATTAATCCATAAACACAAAAGGTTTAATTGTAGCCTTAATTGCAAATTTAGTTCATACTGAAAATAGAAATCATGAATCTCAAATAATTCATCACAATTAAATTACAAATCTAAGATAGAGGATAAGGAAAAACTCAGTAAAAGTTCTTCAATCTTCCAATCTTTAATCTAAATTCCTTGCGAGGCTTTCTCTAGTCTCCAATCTCCAACGTTAGCTCTGTATCTCAATCCTTGTGTGAGTGTGTAACTATGAATGTATCATGTATGTGTGTGTATTCCTATTTCCATCTCTCCCTATCTCTTTTATAGTTTCTGAACCAAATCAGCAGAAAGAATCCAATTTCAACTCAACTTTCCAAAATAACTGAATTACAATAATTTTGCCTTTCCATGCATCTTCGCCCCGGCGAAGAAATTAAGCCTAAGAATCTCGCCCCGGCAAAACTTAGTCCCGACGAAGAATTATACCTTAAAAAGTTAGCCCCGGTGAAGACTCTAGTCCAGAATTTACAGAAATGCCATTAAGCTCTAATTTTCCTCTTTTAACCCTCTGAAGTCGTTTCCTACAAAACCAATGCATAAACAAGTAAAATAATATTAAAAATACTCAAAGATAGTAAAGAAATAATCCTAAGATATATCTAATTCACAGGTATAAAACCCACTCATCAAATACCCCCAAGAAAAATAAAAATAAACAAACCTATCTAAATGAATGCATATGCATGACTTTCTAAACTCAAGCAATCAACCAACATAAATTATAAATATCAGGCCTCAGAGATCAGTAACTAACAATTCAACAAGACTCTAAATTTATACACCATCAAGAAATCAACTTATCACCCATATCATCTTACTTTCAACCCCCTTTGTGTGTATGTGAATCCAAATGTATCAAACTAGCCAAAAAACACTCAAAGAAGCTCATGAAATCAAATGCATCATCAAAGATACCAAAAAGGTTGGTATAATAACAAGAACTCTATATGCTTATCTTCCACAACTCAAAGCGAATACAAAAAAACATAACTAGAGGATCACAAGGTTATTTAAAATATTTAAGCCCCTTTTAAAACCCTTCCCCAATAGTTATGAATGTGATGAATAGTGAGCACCAAATCTGTGGGATTGAGGTACCCGGATTTGGAGGCATCACAGGTTGGTATCAAAACTATAGGTTAAGAACCTTAGGTGGGAAAACCTTAGGAATTAGCCTTTCAGGAAAATCGAAAACATAGTGGCGATAAAACTCTTATTGAGTTTTATGGAATGAATTAAGGAAATTCATTGAAGATAAATAATAAAAGACTTTATGTGCTTATTTGTTAATAACTTATGTGTAACTTATGTGCTCGCAAGTAGTATCGAGTGGTAATTAAAATTTAAAATATTTTTGGTGACAGGATGACGGAGATATGAGTTTCTAGCCAGGATAGGGAGGATGAGCCCTGAGACATTCATACAATTTGGGAGCAGATAGCACCGAGGGAGCCATCCCCATTAATTACAGTTGTAGGCCTTGAGTACGAGCCTAAGTCAGATCCTGAGGAGGATCTTGAAGAGATTGATGATGAGGAAGAAGAAGGTCCTGAAGAGTTTTTACCGAACTCTATTAGTGCTGAGATGTATGATGAGTTATATGACCGTAACATAGAGTTACATGATAGCATTAGAGAATTGACGGAGCTGGCAGATACGCGTCAGACCACCATAGAGCAGAAGAATGGTGAAATTGAGGAGCTAGATGTACATCTTGGAGACATAGAGTGGAAGCTAGTTTAGGCGGAGAGCCAAAAGGAAGAGTTATCAGCTGAGGTGGAGAAACTAAAGAATGACCTGAGAGAAGAGTCTGCAAAGCGTGCTAGAGCCGAGGACGCGTGGTTGAGGGCTGCTGATCGTGCAGATCGTGTTGAGGATAAGGTTCAGTCAAAGAAGGCCAGAATGGATGAGATGGACAATGCATTCCACACAGCGATGGATAGGGCACATGATCGAGTTGTTCACTATCAAGTGCAATTCGAGGATTTACCAAGGTACATGATGGATCGCAGGACGATGATTCATATCATGGAGCAAGAGCGCAAAGAAGTTGTGCGACGTGGAATGTCCTTATATGTCACGAGTAGTAATATAATAAATAAACACTTATGAGTTATTAGTATAATGTAAATCCTAACTTTTGAAATAAATAGTGGGATATGATGACAAGGTAATCCTGAAGTTATAATTTGCAGGATAAATGATATAAATGACAATGATGTTATTTATGTTATGCTTCAAATCAGTGAATGAATAAAATGCAAGAATTTCTTGAAAATGTTATGTGTTATCTGAAATGCTTGAGTTAAATCTTAAATGTTTAAGTAACTGAATAATGATCTAATAATGCGAATTCTTAAACAGTAAGATGCTGCCAAGAAGAAGACAGTAACGTCAACAAACCCCTGAGGGGTCTACAAATAACAATAACGAAGCCAATGTTAATCTAGTTCAGCAATTGGTGAATCTGTTGACGGGAGCGTTTGCGAATCAACCCCAAGCTCAGGCCACGACATTTAAAGATTTTAAAGTGGTAGGACCCCTAGAGTTTCAAGGGTTTATGAAGCCGGTCGAAGCCCAAACCTGGATCATGGAAATGGAGAAGGTGTTTGATGTCGCTAGGGTTAGTGCAGATCAAAAGACTACTTTCGCGACGTTTATGCTAAAGTCGGATGCAAATTACTAGTGGCAGGCGAATAAAACCCGAGGTGGTCAAGGGGTAATTTCGTGGGATAGATTTAAGGAGATGTTCTTTGAGTCGTATTTTTCACCGAGCTCACAGAACCAAATGGAAGTGTAATTTCTGGAATTGAAGCAGGGAACGATAACGGTGCCTGAGTATTCTGCAAGGTTTAATGAATTGGCGAGGTTTACGTCATATCAAGTCAATACTGACGAGAGAAAGGCTAGGAGGTTTGAGCAGGGACTGAAGCCCTGGCTGTATAGTCGAGTCTCGATGTTTCAATTGAATTCATTTGCGACAGTGTTAGAAAAGGCGATTATCGTAGAAGGAGGGAGTGATGCCCTGACAAAGTATAACCAAGAGCAGAAGAAGAAGAAGAGTGAGAATGAGAACAAAGTAAGTGGTAGCCATAGTAGCAGTAATCAGAAGAAAAAGTGGAATGCCAATGTCTTTGTTGGCAGTCAGCAGGGAAATCCGAAGAAGAAGATCAAGGCTTGTGCTACATGTGAGAAGAATCACGTAGGTGTGTGCTTAAAAGGGAAAAGGGTATGTTTCAACTGCGGTTTGGAGGGCCACATTGCACCGAACTACCCTAGTCCGAAAAAGGGCGCATGTTTTACTTACGGGTCAAAGGAACACTTCGCCCCAGATTGTCCTAAGAAAGCATCAGGAGGAGCAAGTGGAGGTAGGAGAAACAGCAGTGGTGGCAATTTGACTATCACTGGACCATCGCCATCGAATCATCCAACCGCACGTAGTTTCAACATGACGGTGCAGGATGATGTGCAGTCGAAGGATGTGGTGTCAAGTATCATTCTGATCAATGATGTAAATGCTTATGTGTTATTTGATTCGGGTGCTACTTGTTCATTTATATCCGACGATTTTGCTAGGAAATTAGAATTTGTTCAAGAAGAGTTAGAATATCCTTTGAATATAGAAATTGCGAATAGAGGAGTGATTCCTGTTAGGTTTGTACATACGAAATGTTGTGTAGATATTAAGGGTCATGTGATAACGGTAGATTTAATCCCAATTGGACTTGGGGAATTTGATGTTATCTTGGAAATGGATTGGTTGTTTAACTATGGCGCAGTAATTGATTGCCAAAGAAAGTGTGTGAACCTAATGACTCCGGAGAAGTTAAAGGTAGTGTTTTATGGCAGCAAATCGCCTAGATAAGCGAGTTGTCTGACGATGATGCAGGCCAGGAAGTTGTTAAGACAGGGATGTGTGGGATATTTAGCCTACATAGTTGATACTCGAAAGAAGGGTGTAAAGCTGAAGGAGATACCGGTCATTAGAGACTTTGTGGATGTGTTTCCAGACGAATTGTCAGGACTTTCGCCTAATCGAGAAATTGAGTTTGTGATCGATTTAGCACCAGGAACTGCTCATATATCGAAAGCCCCTTGCCGTATAGCTCCAGTGGAGATGAAGGAGCTGATGGTGCAACTTCAAGAATTGTTGGATAAGAAGTATATTCAGCCGAGCGTACCACCGTGGGGAGCGCTAATATTGTTTGTTAAGAAGAAAGATGGGTCGATGCGGCTTTGCATTGACTATAGAGAATTGAACAAGGTCACGATTAAAAATAAGTATTTGTTGCCAAGGATCGATGACTTTTGTTTGACCAGTTGAAGGGGGCTAGGTATTTCTCGAAAATAGATTTGTGGAGTGGGTATCACCAGTTGAAGGTGAGAAGGGAAGATGTACCGAAGACAGCATTCAGAACTCGATATGGTCATTACGAGTTTCTGGTGATGTCATTTGGATTAACGAATGCACCTGCAGCATTTATGGACCTGATGAACAGGGTGTTTAAACCGGTTTTGGATAAGTTCGTAGTGGTCTTCATTAATGACATTTTGGTGTATTCCAAAACCAAGGAGGAGCACACTGAGCATTTGAAACTGACGTTAGAGTCATTAAGACGGGAAAAGTTATATGCGAATTTTCAAAATGTGAATTCTGGTTGGAGCGCGTGCAATTTCTTGGGCACGTGATTGATAAGGACGAGATTTTGGTGGATCCAGCAAAAGTGGAAGCTGTGATAAATTGGGATCAGCCGAAGACACCGTCGGAAGTGAGGAGTTTCTTAGGCTTGGCAGGTTATTATCGTCGGTTTATTCAAGATTTTTCCAAAATAGCCATTCCGTTAACAAATTTGACGAGAAAAGCAGTAAAGTTTATATGGTCAGAAAAATGCGAAGAAAGTTTCCAAGAATTGAAGAAAAGATTAAGTACGACACCTGTATTGTCTTTGCCAGATAATATAGGGAATTTTGTGGTGTATAGCGATGCATCGCATAAGGGCCTAGGCGGTGTGCTTACACAGAATGGCAAGGTCATTGCGTATGCATCGCGACAGCTAAAAGATTATGAAAAAGGGTATCCGACCCATGATTTGGAATTAGCCGTGGTGGTTTTTGCTTTGAAGATTTGGAGGCATTATTTTTATGGGGAGAAGTGTGAGATATATACAGACCATAAAAGTCTGAAATATATTTTCACACAGAAGGACCTGAATATGCGTCAGAGGAGGTGGTTGGAGCTTATTAAAGACTACGACTGCGAGATTCTTTATCATTCGGGTAAAGCGAATGTCGTTGCCGATGCATTAAGCAGGAAGGGTCGAGAGAAACTATTTACGTTAACTACCCAGGAGAAGCTCATATCTGAAATGGCGAAGTCAGAGTTAGAGGCAAAGTATCCGAATGAGAAGGATGAGAAATTATTCCAGATAGAGACTCATCCAACCTTAGTGGACAAAGTGAAAGAAGCACAACTTCAAGATAAAGAGTATGAGAAGATAAGAAAAAATGTGTCTGAAGGTGAAGAGGTGAAATTCAAAATCGATACTGAAGGGTTGTTGAGATTTGAAGGCAAAATATGGGTTCCGCCAGTACAAGAAGTCAGAGATGAAATTTTGAGCGAAGCTCATAACTCGAGATATTCGATTCACCAGGGAGTACGAAAATGTACCAGGATCTTCATCATCATTTATGTTGGCCGAATATGAAACGTGACGTTGCAGAGTGTGTTGCTAAGTGTTTAACGTGTCAGAAAGTCAAAGCAGAGCATCAAAGGCCGAGTGGTTTGTTGCAACCGTTGGAGATACCGGAATGGAAGTGGGAGCATATTACGATGGACTTCGTGGTAGGTCTTCTAACTACTCAGAAAGGCTATGACGTTATATTGGTTATCGTGGATCGACTAACGAAATTAGTTTTGCCCGATTTCTCAATCAACAATTACGTGCAAGTATACACGGTCAACAAATAATAAAGTGATAAGATAGAGTGTCGAACCCACAGGAATTACTATGTTTTATATCTCCAACTGTCAATTTAAATTATGGCTATTCTATTAAACAATCGCAATTTGAATATTGATTTAAATTAATTAAATTAACACTAATACTGACAATAATCACAAAGGTTGAAATTCAGATTTAAAAAGATTAAGACTACAATATCCCCAAATTATATCATAAATCAATCTATCTACGCATTCCAATTATTCACTTCAATAGAGTTGTTAACAGAAATTCAATTGTATGTATAAGCCCTTTTCCAAGTGATCAAATAAATCTATCTAATCTAATTAACTCTGCGATATTCCTATACAAAACCAAAGGATTAAATTCATTAAGCTTCAATTTCCAATTGTTACATGCAGCAAAGAGATATCCATATTCACTTCACAATCCTAATTATTTAACACATCTAAATAATTAAGAATACATGCTATCTCATCCAGTTCTAACCCTAGATTGCATCTCCCGAATTCACCTAGAATATTACGCTAAATTGTCAGCCAAACAATTAATCAATAAGCATAGAATAAGATAGACAACTCAAATTGATTGAAATACTGAAATCAAATAGATAGTTAAGTCATAAATATAACTGGTTCAATTATAGCCTTAATTAAAAGGTTTAGTTCATACTGACAATAAAAACTAGAATTCCAAAATAAGTCATCATAATTAATTACAAATTAGGGATAAAGGATTAAAAGAAAACTCAATATAATCTCTAGTCCTCCAATCTGAAATCCTCACGATGCTTGACTTGATCTTCAATCTCCTTGCTCAGCTCTGAAAATTCAATCTCCGTGTGTCGTCTTTATCTAATGTGTTATCTCTTATTTATATCCTCATAAGCCTCCTCTAGTCTCCTCATCAGAGTGGTAGATAGAATCCTTGTTAGCCTCATGTTAGGTTTGTATATAACGCGAACATTCAATCAAATTACATAAATAGAGCGGAAGCGCGATAAAATCGGATTTTAAAATTTTATACAAACCATCACCAAGATCAATCCTTGTTCTCAATTAACGATATAAACAAAAGAGAAAGAGAATAAGAATTTATACCCTCGTAGAACAAAACTTCCTCGGGTACAAGTTCAACTCCTAGTCCTTCGTGTTCTCCTCGAATGCTACGGTGTAATTCCTTCCTTTGATCAACGTTAGCCACCCAAGTGTTTGGCCTCTAGAGGTGATCCACCAAGGAAGAATAAGTATTCAAGAAGTTGGGTATTTGGCAAAACACTAGTTTCTATCTCTATAGAAATTGTAAGTACTCTCCATAATCTAATGCAAGAGTGTGTAACCCTAATCTATGATAAGACTCCTCTTATTTATAGATATAGGAATAACCCTTCCTTAAACTATTTAGGATTAGGATTTCAATTATAATTAAACTCTTTTAATTAATTATGCTCCTAATCCAATTAGGAATTTGTGAGAGAGTACTTCTATTAATTAATTCTCAATCCCTATTAGGAAATAAATAATAGTTCTATTAATTAATTCTCAATCTCTATTAGGAATTAAATAATAGTAATAGTAATAATAATAATAAGACTCCTCTTATTAATTTATATTTAATATTTTCAAAATATTAAATAATAAATATTAAGCTATTTAATTTATTCTATCTCCATAGATTAAATTAAATACACTTGACTTATTATTACAATTATGTCATTTACTTCTTAAATAAATATTTTTCTTTTGCGGTGTGACCCTTTAGGTTCTCCATATTAAATCGGTTGTGAATAAATCAATTAGAACAATTCTAATCTTATTTAAATAAATAAATTAAACTATTTAATTTATTTAAATAAATAATATTTATTCTACAATAAGGGTAAGCCCCCTTAGCGATCAACGACTTTCCAGATAATATAGATTTCAACATCAATCACAAAAGAACCTTTGAGTAAATAGTTACCGTACAATTCAATCCTTCTACCATACAATGTCTCAATTAAATATAAGACATGGATTTACTGTCAAGTCTTATTTTATTTAATTATATGCATTTCGATTCCCAAATGCACAACTCTAAATAATGCAAATTAGAAACTCCTTTCTAATTTCATTCTGCCTTGGCCAAGGACTACTGAGTTGTCATTTATCGAATCACATAGGACATTCACATCTTTTACTAGATGTGGTAGATTCTTTATTGATCATTCACCTATCTCCATGTACAACTAATTATACCCAATCATACCCTTTGATATACCCCAAAGGTCTTAAGGGACATGTCAAAGTATAACTCATCATACATAAGATACTATGATGATCTCAAGTCCAAGGATCACTTGTACTACTATCACTAGAGGAATTCCTATTGACAGTCGAGTAAAACTCCATTAGGTATTCCTTAGCGAGTCACGTTCAGTGAACTTATTCTCTAATAAGCACCTACATACTTGCTTTAGTGTCTCCACGCAAATGACTATGAGATCAATCATCCTCTTCCTAAGAGCAAGCAACGTATGTACTAATCTATCCGGATTCACTAATCCCCAATTTAGTAATCCAACGATTAGGAACAATTTTAGTTTGTGAGCTATCTAGAATTTAGATCTCATTAGCATGATCACCATCATGATTCTAAAAGCATTGCTCAAAACTATGGGTTTATCACATTTAATATAACAGCACCATGTAGATAATATTAAAATGCCTTTTAAGAAAATCAATTCTTTTATTAATAAATGAATAAGATTACAAAGTATATGCTACATCATATCAAATATGATTGGCTTGTGTGCATATTACTTTCAATCTCCCACTTGCACTAAAGCCAATCGCCATGGTATCTAATACCCATCTTCTCTAAGTGATGATCAAACTGCTGTTGAGTTAAAGCTTTAGTAAATAGATCTGCAATGTTGTCTTAAGAGTCCACACGCTCCAGGGTGACATCTCCTCTTTCAATGATCTCTCTAATCAAATGAAACTGCCGGAACACGTGTTTGGATTTCTGATGAGACCTGGGTTCCTTAGCCTGCGCAACAGCTCCATTGTTGTCACAGAATAAAGGTACTGCTCCTCTAATGCTAGGAACCACTCCAAGTTCAGTTATGAACTTCTTCATCCAAACAGCTTCCTTTGCAGCTTCACTTGCAGCTATGTACTCTGCCTCTATCACTGAATCAGCAACTGTTTGCTGCTTGGAACTTTTCCAACTCACTGTGCCACCGTTTAAGGTAAACACGTACCCTGAAACGGATTTACTGTCATCTTGGTCTGTTTGAAAACTTGAGTCTGTATAGCCCTCTAGTTTCAATTCAGACCCACCGTAGACAAGAAATACATCCTTAGTTCTTCTCAAGTACTTTAGGATGTTTTTCACTGCCTTCCAGTGCTCTTCTCCTGGATTCGACTGATATCTGCTCGTTATAGTAAGTGCATGAGCGACATCTGGTCTAGTACATATCATACCGTACATGATAGATCCTATTGCGGAAGCATAAGGAACCTTACTCATCCGGTTTCTCTCCTCAGGTGTCTTTTGGGCCTGTTTCTTGGAGAGATGTATTCCATGGCTCATCGGCATGAGACCTCTCTTGGAATCTTCCATGCTAAACTTCTTTAGCATCGAGTCAATGTACTTTCCTTGGGTCAAGCCCAGCATCCTTTTAGATCTATCTCTATAGATCTTTATCCCCAAAATATAGGATGCCTCACCCAAGTCCTTCATGGAGAAGTGTTTAGATAACCAAATTTTGATCGACTGTAGCATAGGAACATCATTCCCTATTAGTAATATGTCATCAACATATAATACAAGGAATGAAACAGCGCTCCCACTAACCTTCTTATACACACATGGTTCATCCTCATTTTTGATAAAATCAAACCTTTTGATTATCTCATCAAAACGGATGTTCCATCTTCGAGAAGCTTGCTTCAATCCATAAATGGATCGTTGTAGCTTAAAAACTTGGTTTGTTCCAACCGTTGAAACAAAACCCTCTGGCTGTATCATATATACATTCTCCTCAAGCTCATTGAGGAAGGCCATTTTCATGTCCATTTGCCAGATCTCGTAGTCATAATAAGCTGCAATTGCAAGCAAAATCCGAATGGACTTGAGCATAGCTACTGGTGAGAAGGTTTCATCATCGTCAACTCCTTGTCTTTGTTTGAAACCTTTTGCAACCAGTCGGGCCTTATAGGTCTTTACCTTGCCATCTGCTCTAGTCTTTCTCTTAAAGACCCATTTACACCCAATAGGCTTAATGCCCTCAGGTGGTGAAACCAAAGTCCATACTTGGTTTTCATACATGGAGTCCATCTCGGATTTCATGGCTTCTAGCCATTTCTCTGAGTCATCACTACTCATAGCATCTTCATAAGTTAATGGATCATCATCATCTATGATGCGTACCTCATCATCATCCTCTATGATGAATCCATACCTCTCAGGTATCTTCGGTACTCTTTCAGATTTACGAATAGGTTGTGGTACAGTAGGTTCTTCTACTTGGTCAGGTACCTGACTTTGATCCGTAGTATTTTGTGGTTCTTGAACTTCTTCAAGATATATCTTACTCCCACTGACCCCTTCGAGGATAAACTCCTTTTCCAAGAAGGCAGCGTGTTTCGCAACAAACACCTTTTGAGCAGTAGGATGATAGAAATAATACCCTGATGTTTCTTTAGGGTATCCCACGAATCTACATTTGTCGGATCTAGTCTTCAACTTATCTTGCTCAAACCTTTTGACATAAGTTGGACAACCCCAAGTCTTAACATGCTTAAGATTTGGTTTCCTCCCTGTCCATATCTCATATGGGGTCTTTGGGACGGATTTGGTAGGTACCTTGTTAAGTAGGTATGCAGCCGATTCTAGGGCATAACCCCAGAAGGATACTGGAAGGTCGGTAAAACTCATCATGGAACGAACCATGTCCAACAATGTTCGATTTCTCCTTTCAGATACACCATTCAACTGTGGCGTTCTTGGTGGAGTCCATTGTGAGATTATACCATTTTCTTTGAGACAACTTAGAAACTCATTGGTCAAGTATTCACCTCCTCGATCCGATCGAAGAATCTTAATACTCTTACCAGTTTGCTTCTCTACTTCACTTCTGAATTCTTTGAACTTTTCAAACGATTCAGATTTGTATTTCATTAAATACACATATCCAAATCTAGAATGATCATCAGTGAAAGTAATAAAATAAGAATACCCTCCTCGTGCATTCGTTGTCATAGGTCCACATACGTCTGTGTGTACCAACGCTAACAACTCTGTAACTTTTTCTCCTTTTCCAGTAAAAGGAGATTTAGTCATTTTACCCATGAGACAAGATTCACAAGTTGGATATGATTCGTAATCAGATAGCTCTAAAAGCCCATCTTTATGCAACTTGGATAATCTTATTTCATTGATATGACCGAGTCTACAGTGCCACATAAAGGTATAATTAACATCATCTCCTTTTCTTTTCTTAGTTTGTTCAACTTGAAGTATATTTTCATGCAAGTCAAGTATGTAAAGTCCATTTAGTAAATTACCAACACCATATAAAACATTTTTATTATAAATAGAACAACTATTTTCTTTATTATAATATCAAAACTATCCATATCCAATACAGAAATTGAAATAATGTTTCTAATGAGTGTTGGAACAAAATAACAATTATTTAAACTAATGGACTTGCCTGAAGGCAGTGCTAAACAATAAGTCCCTACAGCTAATGCAGCAACCGTTGCTCCATTTCCCACTCGTAGGATGACTTCATCCTTGTTCAGCTTTCTACTTCTGCTTAGTCCTTGTATATTATTACATATGTGAGAACTACAGCCGGTATCCAATACCCAAGTAGAATTTTGACTTTCAGAAACATTAATTTCAATCATGAACAAACCTAGATCGGAAGTCGAAGCTTCTCCAAGCTTCTTCTGGTCCGCAAGATACTCCTTGCAGTTCCTCTTCCAGTGTCCCGACTTATTGCAATGGTAGCAAATTCCTTTGCTATCTGGATCAGGTTTCTTTTTATCCTTCCTCTTCGCCCTGCCCTTAGCCTTCTTGTTTTTCTTCTTTTCAGAAGATACCTTGGGCCTCTTCCTTTTCTTGGAAAAATCATCCACTAGTAAGACTTGGTTCTTGTTGGATGAGAAGTGACCTTCAGCAGTTTTCAGCATGTTAAGTAACTCAAGCAAGCTGACGTCCAACTTATTCATGTGAAAATTTATAACAAATTGTGAGAAGGTGTCCGGGAGTGACTGCAAGATCAAATCTTGACTTAACTCCCCATCCATCACGAACCCAAGCTGTCCAAGCTGTTCAATCAGATTGATCATCTTAAGGACATGAGTCTCAACAGCAGTGCCCTCGGTCATACGAGATCGGAAGAGCTCCTTAGATATCTGATATCTAGCAGTCCTACTTTGCTCACCATACAACTCTTTGAGATGCAGCAATATAGTAGGAGCATCTATAGTTTCATGCTGACGCTAAAGCTCGTTACTCATGGATGCGAGCATGATGCATTGAGCCAAGATTGCATCATCTTGCCACTTTCTGAAAGTAGCAATCTCTTCCTCAGAGGCTGTTTCTGCAACACTTGCAGGGACAGGCGAATTTAGGACATAAGAAATCTTTTCAGCAGTGAGAACAATTCTCAGATTCCTTAACCAGTCCGTGTAATTCGGTCCGGTCAGTTTGTTAGCATCAAGTATGCTACGCAGTGATAGTGAGTTTGACATTTTTAAATTCTGCATGTGAAATAGACAACATTTTAGCATACATTCAATTTATTAATTACCAAAATAAATTAGGTCTTTATTTTAAATTGGTATCTCCCACTATTTTCATCAAACTATATTACCCTCATTATATAGTTCGACAATTCTAATTAAAGATTTGCTAGTGAGATTAAGGATCCCATTTCAAATGTATATAGCCTTGTGGTGACACAACAAACGATATATAAATAAATAGGTAGACAACTATTATCAATTACATCACTATGTAACTACTTGTATTTTGCCTCTTAGATTATTTTGATCAAGTGGTGACACATCCGAATCAAAATTATCCAAGTTAAGTCCAACCTAGCACTTCCATATATTCGAAAGAAAAACATTGTCCTTGTGGTGACACAACAAAACAGCATCGTTCAGTCTATTTATAAGAATCAAATGTGATAAAGCAACATCTTAAATATTTAATACTTGCCTTGTGGTGACACAACAAACTCATATTAAACATTTAATACTCTATTGCTTTACCATGCTAGAAGGCGACGTTCGATATTCCAAATATCTTTGAACGCTTAGGACTTAATATGATTCCTTTGAGGGGTTTGTTATTATTAGTCTCATCTTGATTAGCGCGCATGCACATATATATATAAAATACGTGTCATATTATTTTATATGCGAAGCATGTTGGATAATATATAATATATATATATAGTAAGCATGCACATATAGAATACTATATTCTACCCGGATTGATTATGGACTTTTATTCTAGTTTGGTTCACTAGAGCCACCAAGAATTAAATTTAAATATAACTATTACATTTAAACCCGGGCTCCAATACAAACGAGTCTTCATGCGCTCCTTGCTCCTTTGTCTCCAATTCTTCAAAATTAATTCTAACTATTCCTATTACATGAACTATTTACAATAAATAGAAACCTTGATCAGCAGTCAAGGGGAAGTACATAGGAGGGAGATAGAATTTACATTAAGAAAAATTAGAGAAGACGAGGTACGCAGACCCCATTTATAAAATCCCATACATTCAAGCATCCACTAAAATAAATCCAATCACACATTGGTCAATAGTCCATAATCAATCCCTATTTATTATCATACATATCTCTATATGTATTAATAAATAACATTCATCTCATGAATAATAAATCCATTCCATATATGCATTGATATCAATTAATGGGCAAAAGTTTTGCTAATATTTAGTTTTTGAAACAAAATAAACTCTTTTATTTTAATCAAAAACCAAATCCAAATTAAACTCCTTTAATTTTCGCAATTTGAAATCCTATTTCAGATAAAATAAACATCTTTATTTTAAACTTATATCAATTAAATAAACCATTTATTTCAATTGAAGGAAAAAAAAAATTTCGGATTCTGCTAGCCGGAGCAGCTGCGCCTAGAATGAACTGGACAACGGCGCAGCTGCGCTGCTCCCTAGGAAAAAAAACGATTCTGAGTTTCGGCGCAGCTGCGCTCCAGAATGAACTGGAGGCGGCGCAGCTGCGCCGTGTCGCTGATTCAAAAAATTTTATTCTGCCCAAAAATTTCGATCTAATCGCATATCAAGCATACATGGAATTATCAAAATCGATAATTAGCACAAGATAAGGCTCTGATACCACTGTTAGGTTTGTATATAACGCGAACATGCAATCAAATTACATAAATAGAGCGGAAGCGCGATAAAATCGGATTTTAAAATTTTATACAAACCATCACCAAGATCAATCCTTGTGCTCAATTAACGATATAAACAAAAGAGAAAGAGAATAAGAATTTATACCCTCGTAGAACAAAGCTTCCACGGGTACAAGTTCAACTCCTAGTCCTTCGTGTTCTCCTCGAATGCTACGGTGTGATTCCTTCCTTTGATCAACATTAGTCACCCAAGTGTTTGGCCTCTAGAGGTGATCCACCAAGGAAGAACAAGTATTCAAGAAGTTGGGTATTTGGCAAAACCCTAGTTTCTATCTCTATAAAAATTGTAAGTACTTTCCACAATCTAATGCAAGAGTGTGTAACCCTAATCTATGATAAGACTCCTCTTATTTATAGATGTAGGAATAACCCTTCCCTAAACTATTTAGGATTAGGGTTTCAATTATAATTAAACTCCTTTAATTAATTATGCTCCTAATCCAATTAGGAATTTGTGAGAGAGTACTTCTATTAATTAATTCACAATCCCTATTAGGAAATAAATAATAGTTCTATTAATTAATTCCCAATCTCTATTAGGAATTAAATAATAGTAATAGTAATAATAATAATAATAAGACTCCTCTTATTAATTTATATTTAATATTTCCAAAATATTAAATAATAAATATTAAGCTATTTAATTTATTCTATCTCCATAGATTAAATTAAATACACTTGACTTATTATTACAATTATGTCATTTACTTCTTAAATAAATATTTTCCTTTTGCGGTGTGACCCTTTAGGTTCTCCATATTAAACCAGTTGTATATAAATCAATTAGAACAATTCTAATCTTATTTAAATAAATAAATTAAACTATTTAATTCATTTAAATAAATAATATTTATTCTACAATAAGGGTAAGCCCCCTTAGCGATCAACGACTTTCCAGATAATATAGATTTCAACATCAATCACAAAAGAACCTTTGAGTAAATAGTTACCGTACAATTCAATCCTTCTACCATACAATGTCCCAATTAAATATAAGACATGGATTTACTGTCAAGTCTTATTTTATTTAATTATATGCATTTCGATTCCCAAATGCACAACTCTAAATAATGCAAATTAGAAACTCCTTTCTAATTTCATTCTGCCTTGGCCAAGGACTACTGAGTTGTCATTTATCGAATCACATAGGACATTCACATCTTTTACTAGACGTGGTAGATTCTTTATTGATCATTCACCTATCTCCATGTATAACTAATTATACCCAATCATACCCTTTGATATACCCCAAAGGTCTTAAGGGACATGTCAAAGTATAACTCATCATACATAAGATACTATGATGATCTCAAGTCCAAGGATCACTTGTACTACTATCACTAGAGGAATTCCTATTGACAGGCGAGTAAAACTTCATTAGGTATTCCTTAGCGAGTCACATTCAGTGAACTTATTCTCTAATAAGCACTTACATACTTGCTTTAGTGTCTCCACACAAATGATTATGAGATCAATCATCCTCTTCCTAAGAGCAAGCAACGTATGTACTAATCTATCCGGATTCACTAATCCCCAATTTAGTAATCCAACGATTAGAAACAATTTTAGTTTGTGAGTTATCTAGAATTTAGATCTCATTAGCATGATCACCATCATGATTCTAAAAGCATTGCTCAAAACTATGGGTTTATCACATTTAATATAACAGCACCATGTAGATAATATAAAATGCCTTTTAAGAAAATCAATTCTTTTATTAATAAATGAATAAGATTACAAAGTATATGCTACATCATATCAAATATGATTGGCTTGTGTGCATACTACCTTCACCTCAACCTTTCCAAAATAACTGATTTCTGACAAGCCTTTTAATTTCCATCAGCCGCATTCTCGCCCCGGCGAGAAAAATCGCCCATGACTTCTCGCCCTGGCAATGTTGCCCTGCACCCAGCTATTTGTTTCTTCTTCTAACATGCAGCCAGCCTCGACCTACAAAAGCAATACGAAAACAAATAAAAAGATACTAAACACACTTAAAGACTGTAAAGAATTAAGCCAAAGACGTATCAAACTCGTAGGTTAAAACCTACTCATCAAATACCCCCAAACTCGAAACTTTGCTTGTCCTCAAGCAAAAAAAAACACAAAACAAACCATAATAACATCTAAACTAACAACCTACATGAATGCATATGCATGACTGTCCATACTCAAGCAAATAATTAACAGATATCACAAAAATCCGGCCTCAGAAATCAGTAACTACCAATTCAACAGAACTTCAACCTCGTGCACCATCAACAAGTCAACTATCATCAGTTATGACTTACTCTCAACCCTTCCATAAGTGTGTGCAAAATATATCAAACCAATCAGAATATGAATTCAACTCTTAGTATCACAATGCTCAGAAAAAGATAAGTTCACAGATGTTACTATTAAGCTCAAACTGCTAATCACTTGTCTTCACATTTTTCTTTCTGTTTTCCTTTTAAACGAGTGCGTTTTATGCTCCATCTCGTCATAGCACCTCGACTAGTGCAATGTTCATCTTTATTAGGCTATTCAATGTCACCCGTGTAACGAACTTTTAACCAACGACTCCCAAACCAGACAATTTTAGGGCGCTGAGTGTAAAGACACATCCTAAGGGCATACTTATTCAAATGACACCGGCCACAAAGACAAACTAGTCAAGACCTACTCTTATCTGTTTATATTCGTTAATTCTTCTTTTTCTTGCACTTAGACAGACATCGAAGCAGTATTTATTCAACAACTTTTTTTTTTTTAGTTACTGAATTCCCTTTTTTTTCCCGATCCAACAAGTGATAACAGTCTATACCTTCATGTGAGCACGTAATGCACCAAAGAAGAACCAACTCCTAATTACTTCAATACACGTTCATGAGCAATTAACAACCAAGGGTCTCAAGTAAACACAACTAAAAACAGTCAAACCCCGAATTTAGCACTCACTATCCATCCCATTAAACTGAATTAGAACTGATCAAGTTTCATCATCGGCCATCCCTAAACAACTTCCATAAATGCATTGCTTGAATACCCCTACTAAATGCAATACTATATGATCCTACGCTACTAAATTTTTGGATTTTTGATTTTTTCTGAATTTTTTTTATATATAGATGACTAATGCAATCTAAAATGAAACTAATACAAATAAAACTAAAATGCACTAGATATGCAACTAGATGAACAAATTCTAAAATAACCCCCCCCCCCCAAACTCAAACGATACAATGTCCTCATTGTGCAAAAAATAAAGAAAGTAAAGAACAGAGGACTTCCCTGACAGGTCAAGCAATAGGCCCAAATTCGTCATCATCATCTGGGGTTAGTGGTGAAAAAACTGGCAATGGTTGTGCCTCTGGAAAATGAACATAATCCATCAACGGTTGCATATTAGAATACATGTTTGCGATCGCTTGCATACAACTCTGCTGGTAAGCGAACATATGTTCCTGTCGATCCGCCAACCGTTGATTCTGCCTCAATATGGTTTTATGCTGAGAATCAGTAAGGCGCTGCAACTCACGAAATTGAAGGCTGAACTTAGATTTGCCTGTAGAAATAGACGGCGAAGGACCTTCTACCTCTTTATCAGATTGCCGCTCCTCATCTTCAGCAGGAGAATGAATGATATACCCCAGACCACGGGGATGCGACTCATCGCCTTCCCATTCCTTATATCGTGCAATTAGACGGTGGTCCAAAAGTAGCAATGGTTGCTGCAAAGCTTCCTCAGCTCCCCAACGAACACCCGCTCGAAGACATAATCCACAAATTAGAGAAGGGTGTGGCAAACTACCCTGACTATGTAAGCTCCGTAATGTTCGGTGAATCGACGCCTCAATCACCTCTCCCACATTGATCTCAATTCCCGTCATAATGGCATATAACAACAAAGCTTTCTCCTTGGGTACATCACTCATATGTTATGATGGCATCAGCTTAACAGAGAGGAAGACATACCAAACCTTACCATAACGACTCAAATCCTTGCTATGGAACGAAATTGCTGCACGTGGCCCTCTAGAAATCCAAGTCGTCCCCGGTTTACACAAGTTAGTAACCACCTTCTCCAAATTCGGTCCTTCCGCAAGAAATTGAGTGTATCTACAGCGTACATCCAGCCTCAAGTTATAATGTTCATTGATCGTCTGGGCTCAGAATGAAACTTTCTTACCCCGGATTATAACCTCGCATGAAGCCGCGTCTTCTGCATTGGCATAGAATTCTTTGACAATGGCTATGCATGTAGGTTCTGGATGGGCGGTGAATGTCTCGCATCCCCTCTCAATTATCTGTAACATCATCTCACCATCTACCACTTCGTCAAGTGTGAGACCGCACTCGGGAGTTAGAGCTTTACCCGATGTATACGAATCATATCTGTCAGCTGCCTCAGCACTGGCGAATTTCCTTCTATCAAATTGCCTGGATGGTGTTGAAGATGAACCCTCACCCCGATGCCTTTTAGGAGCCATTACTGATCACTTAACAATCAGACCCACTTGTAGATTCAGAAACACAAAACTAACACCCCATAACTCTGCTATGCAAAATTAGGAACAAACTTCCCCCAAACTCAAACTCTACTAATTTCCAACTAGACTTTGCACAAGTGAAGACACGAACAGAGGCACGGGACAATGGAACATATTTTGTGGATGTTGAGCAGTTGAACTAGTTGACTTGCTTCTTCAATTAGGTGCAAACCCTAGGACTTGTTCATGCAAAGATATAGTGTATGTAGATTGTGAATAGAAAATAGAGTACTCCTCTTTTGAACGAGAGATGGACTTAGAGCCGTGTTAGGGTTTCGTTTTGGGAGAGGAGTTTAATGTGTTTGAGATGGAATCCAAGTGTGGGTAGGATGAGGGATGAATTTAGAAGATAAATTAGAGAGGAAAAAGTTTGTACGATATAGGAGAGGTAGAAATAGGAATCAGAAGAAGTTGTATGGGTTTAGGATTGAAAGAAACTGAATTGGGATCGGTTTTTAAAATTTGATTTTTGCGATCCTCGCTGGGGCGAGAATTTTATACCTAGGAATCTCGCCGGGGCGAGAATGGACAGAGAAGAATGGGCTGGGGCGAGAAATTTTCATGTTGGAGTGAGTTTTGGCAGAGAGGTTCTCGTCGGGGCGAGAATCCCTAGTGTATTTTTCTCGCCGGGGCGAGAAACCTCTTTTCTGAAAATTTTTGCTTTGTTCCCCTTTTCTTCAATTAGTACCATCCCAATAGCATGTCTCTTCTTCTAATGCATTCCCCAAGTTCTTTGTCCCTGTTCCAAATAATAACAACATAAATGAGTCTAACTACAAAAGATTTGAAGAATTATTTCAAAACAGGAACAATTTGAACTACTACTTCTACTAATTAGAACAAAATTATTAACTACACTAAATCTACAAAAGCAATAAAGTAACATGATTGGGTTGCCTCCCATCTAGCGCTTGGTTTATACTCGTCAGCCCAACTTTCTCTGCGGTATTAAGCATCAGTTTGATCAAGGGAAGAGAGACAAATCACTGATGCTTGTCGATCCACATCGCCTCCCAATAATGTTTGAGTCGCTGACCATTGACCTTGAATATGTGCTTTGAGTTGGTTCTTCGACATCAATTGCCCCGTGGGGAGCTACAACAGTGACAATGAAAGGACCAGACCATCCAGACTTCAACTTCTCAGGAAATAACCACAATCTGGAGTTGAACAACAATACTGCCTGTCCCGGTTTGAATTTCCGATCAACTATCCGTTTGTCATGCCACTTCTTGACTTTTTCTTTATACAGCTTAGCGTTTTCATAGGCTTGGTGACGAAATTCCTCCATCTCATTCAATTGAAGCAACCTTTTCTCACCAGATGCTTGGAGATCAAAGTTCAATTTCTGAATTGCCCAATATGCATTGTGTTCAAGTTCGACCGGTAAATGACACGCTTTTCCGTAAACCATGCGATACGGTGACATTCCAATGGGATTCTTATAGGTCGTGCGATACACCCATAAAGCATCATCTAATTTCATTGCCCAATCCTTACGAGATAGGTTCACCACTTTCAACAGAATTTGCTTAACTTCACGATTCGACACCTCCGCTTGGCCATTCGTTTGGGGATGATAAGCCATAGCAATCCTGTGTTTAACTTCATATTTAGCTAACAACTTGGTGAACTGCTTATTGCAAAAAATGGGTACCTTCGTCACTAATTATGGCCCTTCCTGTACCGAATCGAGTAAGAATATTCTTCTGTAAGAACCGTAGAACCACTTTGGCATCATTTATGGGTAATACAGTTGCTTCAACCCATTTTGATACATAATCCACAGCCAAAAGTATGTATTGATTGTTGAATGACGACGGAAATGGCCCCATGAAGTCAATACTCCATACGTCGAAGAGTTCAACTTCAAGGATAGTGTTAAGAGGCATTTCATGCCGTTTTGAAATGTTGCCAACCCTTTGACATCTATCGCACTTTAGAACAAAAAGGTGAGCATCTTTGAATAACGAAGCCCAGAAAAACCCTGATTGTAGCACTTTTGCTGCAGTTCTTTCTCCCCCATAATGTCCTCCATACTCTGACGAATGGTATCGAGTCAATATGCTCTCCATTTCTTCTTGTGGCACACAACGTCATATCATTTGATCCGCACAAGTTTTGAAAAGAAATGGTTCATCCCAGAGGTACTGCTTGATGTCATGGAGAAATTTCTTTCTTTGTTGAGAATTGAAATCTTGCGGAAGTACGTTACTGACTAGGTAGTTCACGTAATCATCATACCAAGGGACTTCGGTGTTGATACGAAATAGCTGCTCATCCGAAAACGACTCATTAATTACCACATCATCCTTTTTATGAATGTCGGCATCCTCTAACCTCGAAAGATGATCATCCACCTGATTCTCTGTACCGTTCCTATCTCGAATTTCTAAGTCAAATTCTTACAATAGGAGGACCCATCGAATCAACCTTGGTTTGGCATCCTTCTTTGCAATCAAGTATTTGATGGTTGAATGATCAGTGTAGATTATTACCTTGGTTCCAATCAGATATGCTCGAAATTTATCAAAGGCAAATACTACTGCAAGTAACTCTTTTTCTGTAGTGGTGTAATTCAATTGTGCATCAGTGAGTGTCTTACTTAAGTAATAAATGGTGTGAAAAATCTTTTCCCTTCGCTGACCCAACACAGCTCCCACTGCATAATCACTTGCGTCACACATCAACTCAAAAGGTAAAGTCCAATCGGGAGCAACCATGATCGGGGTTGTGACTAACTTCTTTTTCAGCACTTCAAAGGCTTCGATGCAAGATTGATCCATCTTGAAGGGAACATCTTTCTCAAGGAGTGAACACAATGGTTTTGAAATTTTTAAGAAGTCCTTGATGAATCGACGGTAGAATCCTGCATGTCCGAGAAAACTTCTAATGCCTCTTACAGATGTCGGTGGAGGTAGTTTTTCAATGGTTTCTATCTTTGCTCTATCCACCTCTAAGCCTGCTTCAGACACTTTGTGGCCCAGAATAATTCCTTCTTGCACCATAAAGTGGCATTTTTCCCAGTTAAGCACCAGATTTGTCTCCACACAGCGCTTCAACACTAAGATAAGATTGCTAAGACACAAATCAAAACTATCACCGAATACAGAAAAATCATCCATGAATACCTCCAAATTCTGCTCAACCATATCCAAGAAGATAGCCATCATGCATCGCTGAAACGTAGCCGGTGCATTACATAACCTGAAAGACATTCTCCGGAATGCAAACGTTCCATAAGGGCATGTAAAAGTCATTTTCTCTTGGTCCTCCGGAGCTATTACTATCTGGTTATATCCTTAGTATCCGTCAAGAAGGCAGTAAAACTGATGACCGGACAACCTATCCAACATCTGATCAATAAATGGCAGTGGAAAGTGATCCTTACGCGTCGGTTTGTTCAACTTGCGGTAATCCATACACACCCGCCAACCTGTAACTGTTCTTGTAGGAATGAGTTCATTATTTTCGTTCTCAACTACTATCATTCCCCCCTTTTTAGGCACACACTGTACAGGACTTACCCAAGAGCTGTCTGAAATCGGATAGATAATACCGGCATCTAACCACTTAATGATTTCCTTCTTCACTACGTCCTTCATGATCGGATTCAATCTTCTTTGTTGCTCAATCACTGGTTTTGCTCCTTTTTCAAGTAGAATTTTGTGCATGCAAAACGACGGACTGATTCCCTTAATTTCTGCTATTGTCCACCCAATTGCTGTTTTATACTCACGCAAAACCCTTAACAGTTTTTCTTCTTGAGATTCATTCAAATGAGCAGAAACTATTACTGGTAGCATGTCAGAGTTTCCCAAGTAAGCATACCTTAGGTGAGATGGAAGGGGTTTTAGTTCAAGCATAGGTGGTTCTTCCACTGACGGTTTGGACCTCTTTTCTCCTTCTTTTAGTCGGTCAAGTGTATCAAATTGCCTGCTGAATTTTCGAGAAATAGGTAACGCGTCTAAAACCTTGACATAATCCCACTCATCAAAATTATCAAAAGTGTCTATCCCAATCAAGGCAGCTTCTAATGGATCTTCACAATAACTTGCATTGGTTCGTTCATACACGATTTCGTCTAGCAAGTCTATCCGTAAGCATTCCTCGCCTTCCTTAGGGAATTTCATTGATTTAAACACGTTGAAGGTGACTTCCTGATCTTGCACTCTCATCGTCAATTCATCTTTTTGTACATCTATCAACGTTCTCCTTGTTGCTAAGAATGGACGACCTAATATGATGGGGATTTCTTTATCCTCTTCGTAATCCAAAATGATGAAGTCAGCCGGGAAGATGAATTTATCAACCTTAATCAAAATATCTTCCACAATACCCCTCGGATATGTCACTGACCTGTCTGCCAACTGCAAGCTGATGTTTGTCGGTTTTGGTGCCTTTAGCCCAAGCTGAGTGTAAACCGATAACAACATTAAATTGATGCTAGCTCCTAAGTCACACAATGCCCTTCCAGAGAACTGGTTACCAATTACACATGGAATATTGAAGCTTCCTGGATCCTTTAGTTTGGGTGGCAATTTATTCTGCAAAATTGCACTGCATTCCTCAGTTAATGCCACAGTCTCGAATTCACCCAATTTTCTCTTCTTTGCCAAAACCTTCTTCATGATTTTTGCATAACTGGGCTGCAAATGGTATGTTAATGTGTAGTTTCTTGAAAATATCTAAGAATCTAGAAAATTACTTATCTAACTTAGCTGTCTGCAATCTTTGAGGGAATGGTATGGGAGGCACTACACTATCTGGCTTGAGTTCTTTTGACTTTGCCTCCGACCCTGAATCTTTCACCTTTTCTGATTCGTTCGCCTTACTTTTCATCGGGGTTACCTCATCTTCATTCTCCATAACTGTTTCTGGTTTAGAATTCCCTTTTACCATATCAGGAAGCTCTTTTCCACTCCTTAAGGTGACAACCTTACAATGTTCTTTTCCATCCGTTCTCGGGTTAACCTATGTATCGCCTAGAAGTGCTCCTTGTGGTCGACAGTTCAAGACGTGAGCCAACTATCCCAGCTGATTTTCCAAGTTCCTAATTGACACTGCCTGGCTTTTCACATTCAAATCTACCTGAGTTAACAGCTTATCTTGTTCATTCATTCTTTTCTCAGACGCTGTGATGAATCTTGCCAACGATTCTTCTAAACTTGGTTTTATTTCTGTATTTTATGGAGCTTGGTTCTGAAAACCTGGGGGATTCTGTGGTCTTGGAGCTGGATTTTGAGTCTGAGTGTTATTGCTCCAAGAGAAACCCGGATGATTCTTCCACCCCGGATTATAAGCATTCTGATATGGCTGTTGCGGTCTATTATAGCTCCCCAAAAACTGTACCGATTCCGGATTAATGGCACAATACTCCGTCGGATGTGCACCTGCACATAGCTCACACACATAGGCTACTTGCTGGACTTTTGATTCTGCCAAAGTTTCAATCTTCTTAGACATGGCTGCCATCTGAGCTGTTAATGCCGTGACCGCATCTACTTCCAATACTCCAGCTACCTTTTGTTGATTCATTCTGGAAGTCGGCCATTGATAGTTATTTACAGCCATCGTCTCTAACAAAGTGAAAGCTTCCTCAAAACTTTTATCCATAAGTGTTCCTCCTGCAGCTCCATCAATGCTTGTTCGAGTGTCACTATTTAACCCATTGTAGAATGTCTGAACTTGTAGCCACTTGGGTAGCCCATGATGTAGACATTTTCTCAATAACTCCTTGAACCTTTCCCAAGCCTCGCATAGTGACTCTCTATGCTATTGCCCAAATGTAGAAATCTCGTTTCTCAACTTAGCCGACTTAGCTGGCGGGAAGAATTTCGCTAGGAATTTCTGAGCTAGATCATCCCAAGTTGTGATGGACCTTGGAGGCAGTGAGTGCAACCAACTCTTTGCTTTATCTCTTAGTGTAAACGAAAATAGACGTAATCTCACTGCATCATCTGTCACATTGGGATATTTGAATGTATCACAAATCTCTAGAAAGCTAACCAAGTGTTCATTCGGATCGTCGTTAGCTAATCCCCCAAATTGTACCACATTCTGAATCATATGAATTATTCCCGGCATGATCTCAAAGGAATTAGCGGTGATAGCTGGTCTCGTGATGCTTGATTTGATCTCGTCTATCTTAGGCATAGCATATTCCCTCAATAATTTTTGTTCTTCGTTAGCCATTTCTCTTTCTCAATTGTCTCAAGACAGAATTTTCTCAGCTGATGTAGCTTTTTCTCAAGATGACCCTCACACTGCACGAGTTCCGGTTGTTTTGATCGCGTTTGCATAAACGAATCAAAAGACACCTGAAACAAGAAACAAAAGAAAAATAAGTTTGCTTAATAAGAACAGACTTAATTAAACTGATATTAAAAATTATAAACACAAATAATCCCCAGCAACGGCGCCAAAAACTTGTTGCCCGATTTCTCAATCAACAATTACGTGCAAGTATACACGGTCAACAAGTAATAAAGTGATAAGATAGAGTGTCGAACCCACAGGAATTACTATGTTTTATATCTCCAACTGTCAATTTAAATTATGGCTATTCTATTAAATAATCGCAATTTGAATATTGATTTAAACTAATTAAATTAACACTAATACTGACAATAATCACAAAGGTTGAAATTCAGATTTAAAAAGATTAAGACTACAATATCCCCAAATTATATCATAAATCAATCTATCTACGCATTCCAATTATTCACTTCAATGGAGTTGTTAACAGAAATTCAATTGTATTTATAAGCCCTTTTCCAAGTAATTAAATAAATCAATCTAATCCAATTAACTCTGCGATATTCCTATGCAAAACCAAAGGATTAAATTCATTAAGCTTCAATTTCCAATTGTTACATGCAGCAAAGAGATATCCCTATTCACTTCACAATCCTAATTATTCAACATATGCAAATAATTAAGAATACATGTTGTCTCATCCAGTTCTAACCCTAGATTGCATCTGTCGAATTTACCTAGAATATTACGCTAAATTGTCGGCCAAACAATTAATCAATAAGCATACAATAAGATAGACAACTCAAATTGATTGAAATACTGAAATCAAATAGATAGTTAAGTCATAAATATAACTGGTTCAATTGTAGCCTTAATTAAAAGGTTTAGTTCATACTGACAATAAAAACTAGAATTCCAAAATAAGTTATCATAATTAATTACAAATCAGGGATAAAGGATTAAAAGAAAACTCAATATAATCTCTAGTCCTCCAATCTGAATTCCTCACGATGCTTGACTTGATCTTCAATCTCCTTGCTCAGCTCTGAAAATTCAATCTCCGTTTGTCGTCTTTATCCAATATGTTACTCTTATTTATATCCTCATAAGCCTCCTCTAGTCTCCTCATCAGAGTGGTAGATAGAATCCTTGTTAGCCTCAACCTTTCAAAAATAACTGATTGCTGACAAGCCTTTTAATTTCCATCAGCCGTATTCTCGCCCCGGCGAGAAGTTCTTCACAAAAGTCCTCGCCCCGGCGAGAAAAATAGCCCATGAACTCTCGCCCCGACGAGGTTACCCTGCACCCAGCTATTTGTTTCTTCTTCTAACCTGCAGCCAGCCTCGACCTACAAAAGCAATACAAAAACAAATAAAAAGATACTAAACACACTTAAAGACTGTAAAGAATTAAGCCAAAGACGTATCAAACTCGTAGGTTAAAACCTACTCATCAATTAGCACATTTCTTGCCGATCAAAATTAGGTTTAATCTAGATCAGTTAGCAAAATTGTACATTAAGGAGATTATTTCAAGGCACGGTGTTCCTGTGTCAATTGTGTCGAACCGAGATCCGCGTTTCACATATAATTTCTAGAAGAGTTTGTAAGAACGCTTGGGGACACAGTTGAGAATGAGCATGGCGTACCATCCCCAAACCGATGGGCAAAGCGAAAGAACCATCCAAACATTGGAAGATATGTTGAGAGCTTGTGTCATGGATTACAAAGGAAATTGGGACGACCATTTACCACTAGTTGAATTCACATATAATAACAGTTATCACGCGAGTATTGGCATGCCGCCTTATGAAGCGTTATACGAAAGAAAGTACAGAACTCCACTATGCTGGGATGAAGTTGGTGAATGCCGACTATTAGGACCTGAACTGGTACAACAAACTGCAGAGATCATCAAGGTGATAAGAGCCAGACTGGTATAGCTGCTCAAGACAGACAAAAGAAATATGCGGATCAGCACCAACAGAAGCGAGAATTTAATGTCGAAAGTTATGTTTTCTTAAAAGTCTCTCCCTGGAAGGGGAAGATAAGATTTGGTAAAAAGGGAAAGCTGAGTCCGAGATTCATTGGACCTTTTGAGGTGTTAAGAAGTATAGGGGAAGTAGCTTATGAGGTAGCTTTACCTCTAGAGTTAGAGCACATTCACAATGTTTTTCACGTTTCTGTGCTAAGACCATACAAGTCAGACTATAAACATGTTTTAGAGTATGAACCATTACAATTTGAAAAGGATTTATCTTATGAAGAAGTTCATGTTCAGATAACCGACAGGAAGGAACAAGTTCTAAGAAATAAAGTGATACCTTCAGTAAAGGTAATATGGAGGAACCACAGTGCTAAAGAAGCTATGTGGGAACTCGAAGACAAGATGATGAAAAACTATCCTCATTTATTTACTTAATCTTTATGTAGCGATTCTGGGGACAGAATCTTTTAAGGAGGGAAGAATGTAACAGATTAGTAAATTGTGTGGTGATTCTGGGGATAAAATCCTTCTAAGGAGGGAAGGATGTAACGATCAAGAATTTTATATTTTATTTAAAATATTTATTGAATTAAATAAATATTTTAGTTGATTTATTTATTGAGTTAAATAAATATTGATGGATTTGTTGTGGAGTATTTGTATTACGTGTGACGGATTAATTAGAAGTTTAATTAATTTGTTTAGTAATTCTAATGATTAAATATAAATTTTATTATAAAGTTTAATTGAATTCGTATGATTACAATTTAATTGTTAAAGGTGTGACGATTAAATTATATAGTAAATGAGTTATTAAAATAAATTAAAAGAGGATTAATTTAGTTTTACCAAACAAAGCCTTGTGGCTTTTGAATTTCTATTTTAATCTAGTTTTGCCAAACATAGCCTTATGGCTTTTGAATGTGTAACTGACAATATTAAAATACGTATTATTATAATCAGTATTAAGGTTATCAGTTTTATTTAGCTTTGTCAGTTTTATATTTGGCTAAGTCTGAAAATAGAGAGAAGAGAGTTATAGAGAGAATTTGAGAGCTTGGTGAGATTGAAGAAGAGAAGTATCATATCATTTAGCTTCTAAACAAGGAATTAAGAGGTATAATCTGATTATAAATTTCTATAATTATTCTTTAAGTTCTTCACTGAAGATTGATTTTTATTTCTCTATAAATGGGTTTTGATGGATTAATGCATGGAGTAATTGTTTATATGTGTTAGTTAGTATGAATAATCTTCTATATGTTGTTTATAATCACTTTTAGTTGAGTTAATCCATGAAAGCATGTTTTTGTCTTTTAAAAAAAATAGTTTTGGTTTTAAAGTGAAAGTTCACGAGTATGACTTGTATATATAAAAATTGGTGCTTAATTCGTATGTTAATCTATAAATTGATGGTGTATTATTGTAATTCACTGAGAAACGAAAACAATGCAACTTGAACGGATTAAAATGGTTTAGAAACGAATTCGTGATATTTGATTTCACTAATATGTCAAGAATATGAAGTAGAACATGAATTGTGATATTTGAATCCTTAATTTGGTTATTTGAAGATTCTGAGATGTTGAAATGATTCTGTAAATATTTAAGTTTTGTGTTTGTTAAGTTCATAGCGTCTGTGATTGGATAAATGGGATTTAAGGTGTTGAATGTATGGAATTTAGGAAGAAACAGAGTTTGTTCGCGACCTACAGATTCTGAGTCTACATACCAGCGCGGTCGCGCTGGTGCTAAATGTAAAAGCAGCGCCGCCGCGCTGTTACTAGGAAACAGATTTTTAAGTCGGTCGCGGCCGCGCTTGAAACAAGAGTAAAAGCAGTGCCACCGCGCTGCTACTTGTTCAGACCCAGTATTGAGATTTTAAGTGTATGATTTTAGAAATTATTTTTATAACTTCATAAGATGGTGTAGCAGAGTGTAAGATGTATTATTAAGCTTAATAACAAGCTGTAATCATATAAGATGATATTATGTGACTAATAAAGAATGATGCGTTTTAGAATAGGGTTTATTTGAGCGATTAGTGAAAATTGTTTTACGACTGATCGATGTATCGATGTGGCTTGAATGTGTAGGGTGTTTAAAGGAAGTGTACTGTAATTTTGTAACGAATGCACAAGGCAAGTTCTTAAACCCTACTCCTCTTTTACACAAGTTTCCAAACTCTATTCTTACGTTATACAAGCTCATATCATTTGTTTCTTTGTTTCAAGAGAGGTTTTCCATATTGTTCAAAGTCTATAATTTCTAATTAAGCTTTCTAATTCTTATGAAAGCATTACCTTGATATAAAATGTTTATTTAACTACGAATCATTGTTGTTCAATCTTTGATCATAAGCTCCATTGTATAATCTTATGTTGTTATATCAAATTCTTTAGTGGCTAGCGAACCCTTATTGATTCGACTAGTCCATAGTTGATGAGCATTCTAAAAGTTAGAATTTCTGTTGAAGTTAATCCAAACCAAACTTCTTTTGGTACGGACTCAAATGTCAAAGTTGAGATGAACAACCCTAATGTAGGGGATTATACTACGCAATAGCGTTAAAATATTTGTGCACAATACATTGTACGAAGGGCTGATCCCCCGGAGTACGAGATAGATGGTCCATAGTCTATCAAACTGTTAAAGGTTACGATAGAGATACTTGCTAACCTAGGACATAGTTCGAGGTCTTATGACCCTCAGGTATATTTATGATCTTGTATTCTAAACTTGGTTCAAAAGCCGAGTTTTCTATTAAGTTTTCATTTCTTTGATTATCGTTGATTGACTTCAGAAACATTTATACTCCTCAGTTGAGATCTATTTCATTGATTATTTATATGCTATTATTATTGCTACTATACTTGTGGGGAACTGTTTGCTCACCCTTGCATAAAACATTGCAGCTAAAGTTGAAAAGTCTGATGAGCCGTCCTCGAGCAAGGGCAAGGGCAAGATGAACAAATGAAGAAGATTAATTTACTTGATAAAGTTTATGTATTGAGACATTATTATTGTTATGTTTTAATTCTGTAAAAGATGTAATAAAGGTTAGGTGACCTGGGATTTCGTATTAATTATGTAACCCTTTAATGGGATTATTGTTTATTAAGTTTATTATTGTTAATATCCTTTATTGTGGGTAGTTAGCTATGAATATGATAAATAGTGAGCACCAAATATGTGGGATTGAGGTACCCAGATTTGGGGGCGTCACAGTAATCTCTCATATGGCTAATCAAAAAACACTTCTTCGCCATTAAGTTGTATATTACGGCTGAACATGTTCACACTAAGGGTTTGTATTTCTAACACAACCATCATCATCCTCCTCCTCCCTTTCATGGTATGACACTTCCAATGAAAATTTTGCTGCTTAATTGAAACTTTAAGACTTAAACTCTCCGTCAATTGGGTCAATCGGGTGATAGTGGTGATATATAAGGTTGAAGATGGGTTAATAATTCTCACCGGTAAAAAGATGAGAGAGAGAGAGTGGGTGGATGGAATTTGTTAACCAATAGGGTAAAATTGTCGAAATAATATAAATTGCTAAATTGCTCTGTATCTAATTTTATTGTCTTGTTAATATCAATTTTTTAAAAAGAATAATTAACATTTGGAAAAAATACATATCATATATAACAATAAGACAAGTAGGTATAGAAGATTTAGAATCACGTGAATTTGAGTACAAGATCGACCAAATTTAGAGTAGGAACATATTGGGAAAACTCCTCCAACTATAATTGTCTTTCCTAAATTAAATAACAAACCACACTAAAAAATAATATAATTCCACCAAATAAATTATAATCGCAAAAAATAATAGCATGAAAAATAAATCAAACACAAGATACTAAATCTTAGGTGGAAAAACCTCTAAAACTAAGAGGTAAAAACTATGGGTCGAGCTCCGAAAAATTCTACTATAATCAACTGTAAGTACAAATAATCCTTCCAAGTTTTATAACTAAAAACTTGAAATATTATGAAATTAAAAAAATACAAGAATATCTTAATTTGAGTGAAAACTCAAATTATCTCACCACCCAAAACCTCCGAATTAATTAAAATCTTCAAGCAATTAATTGATCCGAATAGATGATGAAAACCCGTGAATAAACCTTCACAAAACCTCTCAATTTTCCTTGCACTGCACTCACTATTTTTTTCTTCTTATTCCGTGCGTATAACCCAAAGCAGCTAGCACTCTGATTATATACTATGTTATCATTGAGTCAGGCCACCTATACCATATATATATATATATATATGCTCCCTCATCCTAATCTGCATTTGAAAGTTATATATACAGAATCCTGACTTCCAAATTGGATTCGAAATTACCAAAACAATGCATGCTCCTGCCTTATTAAACCAATTCCTAATAACTTTAGGAAATTATTCCTCACACGGAAGTGTCCCAATTCCAATATTGCTTCGGAATTTCAATTCCTTCTCAATTTCGGAAAACATACATACCAAATTAAAAATACTCTTAATTTAAATAGGATAATCTCATGGGTTTGGACCCCACAAACCCAACAATCTCCCCCTCCAAATCCATGAGAGGGGGCTACCACCGTGACCGCGTCACTTAGAGTCCATCCCGACTAACTCCTTGCAAAATTCTAACTTATCGCGAGTTACAACCTTTGTCAACATGTCTAAGGGGTTCTCATCGGTATGAACTTTCTTCACTTTCATTAATTCCTTTTCCATCACTTCTCGAAGCAAGTGATAACGAACACTAATGTGCTTGGTGCGATTATGATATGTGGCGTTCTTGGTCAAGTAAATTGCACTTTGACTATCACAATAAACCACATACTTATCCTGTGTCAAACCTAACTCTTGGAGAAACTATTTTAACCATAACATCTCCTTGCTTGCTTCCATAGTGACGATGTATTCCGACTCAGTTGTAGACAAAGCAATACACTTCTGCAACTTAGACTGCCATGATACTGTTACGTTTGTATATAGCGCGAACATGCAATCAAATTACATAAATAGTGCGGAAGCGCAATAAAACGGATTTTAAAATTTTTCATACAAACCATCACCATTATCATCCGTGTGCTCAATTATCAATTAAACGAAAGAGATAAAGTATAAGAATCATAACCTTGTAAAACCATGCTTCCACAGGTACGAGTTCACCTCCAAATCCTACGCATTCTCCTTGAATTTCACCGATTAAATTCCTTCCTTTGATCAACGTTAGCCACCCAAGTGTTTGACCTCTAGAGGTGATCCACCAAGGAATAATAGTTGTTCAAGAAGATGGGTGTTGGCAAAACCCTAGTTTTTATCTCTATAAAAATTATAAGTACTCTCTCTCTCTAATTCTTATGGAAGAGTGTGTAACTGTCTAACCCTAAATTATGATAAGACTCCTCTTATTTATAGATATAGGGAACCCTCCTAAACTATTTAGGATTAGGGTTTTTATTTTAATTAAACTCATTTGATTAATTAAACTCCTAATCCAATTAGGAATTTATGAGAGAGTACTTCTATTAATTAGTTCTCAATCCCTATTAGGAATTAAATAATAGTAATGGTAATAATAATAATAAAACTCTTCTTATTAATTTATATTTAATATTTCCAAAATATTAAATAATAAATATTAAGCTATTTAATTTATTCTATCTCCATATATTAAATTAAATATACTTAACTTATTATTACAATTATGTCATTTACTTCTTAAACAAATATTTTCCTTTTGCGGTGTGACCCTTTAGGTTCTCCATATTAAACCGGTTGTGAATAAATCAATTAGAACAATTCTAATCTTATTTAAATAAATAAATTAAACTATTTAATTTATTTAAATAAATAATATTTATTCTACAATAAGGGTAAGCCCCCTTAGCGATCAACGACTTTTCAGATAATATAGATTTCAACATTAATCACAAAAGAACCTTTCAGTGAATAGTTAACGTACAATTCAATCCTTCTACCATACAATGTCCCAATTAAATATAAGACATGGAATTACTGTCAAGTCTTATTTAATTTAATTATATGTATTTTGATTCTCAAATGCACAACTCTAGTAATGCAAATTAGAACATTCTGCTTTGGCCAAAGACTTCTGAGTCATCATTTATCGAATCACATAGGACATTATCTCCTTTTACTATAAGTGGTAGATTCTTTGTTGATCATTCACCTATCTCCATGTATAACTTATTATACCCAATCATACCCTTTGATATACCCTAAAGGTCTTAAGGGACATGTCAAAGTATAACTCATCATACACAAGATACTATGATGATCTCAAGTCCAAGGATCACTTGTACTACATCACTAGAGGAATTCCTATTGACAGGCGAGTAAAACTTCATTAGGTATTCCTTAGCGAGCCACGTTTAGAGAACTTATTCTCTAATAAGCACCTACATACTTGCTTTAGTGTCTCCACACAAATGATTATAAGATCAATCATCCTCTTCATAAGAGCAAGCAACGTATGTACTAATCTATCCGGATTCACTAATCCCCTTTTAGTAATCCATCGATTAGGAATGATTTTAGTTTGTGAGCTATCTAGAATTTAGATCTCATTAGCATGATCACCATCATAATTCTAAAAGCATTGCTTAAAACTATGGGTTTATCACATTTAATATAACAGCACGATGTAGATAAAGTAAAATGCCTTTAACAAACGAATAAGATTACAAAGTATATGCTACATCATAACAAATATGATTGGCTTGTGTGCATACTACTTTCAATCTCTCACTTGCACTAAAGCCAATCGCCATGGTATCTAATACCCTTCTTCTCTAAGTGACGATCATCGTGCTGTTGGATAAAGCTTCAGTAGATGGATATGCAATGTTGTTCTCGAGAGTCCACTATCTCTATAGTGACTTTTCCTCTTTCAATGATTCCTATAATCAAATGAAAGTGCCGCAACACTTGTTTGAGTTCAAGATAAAACTCAGGAACTATTCCTAGTTTTGTAATGAACTTTTCATCCAAACAATCAAACTTGCAGCTTCTTACAGCTATATACTTTGTCTTTGTTACTAAACCAGCAACTCTTTGCTGTTTGGAACGTTTCCAATTCACTGCACCACCTTTCAAGGTAACGATTTACCTTAAAGTGGATTTGTTATCGTCTTGGTTAATCTGAAAAACTTGAGTCTGTTTAGCCCTCTAGTTTTAATTCAGACCTACCATGAATCATGATCACATCTTCAGTACCGATTAAGTACCTAAAGATGTTTCTCACTGTCTTACAGTGATCATCTCCAGAATATGACTGATCAACATCAAGCCTAGTATATTCATTGCATACATGATAATAACTCATGCGATCTCTCTTTCAATTGGGGACAATTTTAGAGAGATACACTCCATGGCTCATCATCATGAGACCTCTCTTGGAGTTTGCCATGCTAAACGCCTTTAGCATCAAATGAATATACGTTCCTTGGGTCAAGCCGAACATCCTTTTAAATCTATCTATATAGATTTATATCCCCAATTTATAGGATGCTCCTCCCAAGTCATTCATGGAGGAATGTTTAGATAATTTTATCTTTACTGATTGTAACATTAGTGTGTTATTCCTTATCAGTAGTATATTAACATATAATACTAGGAATGTCACAGTGCTCCCACTGACCCTTTTGTACACAATAGGTTCATTCTCGTTTTTGATAAAATCAAACTCTTTTGATTGTCTCATCAAAACGAATGTTCCATCTTTGAGAAGCTTGCTTCAATCCATTAATGGATCATTGTAGCTTAAAACACGATTTGCTTCAACCTTTGAAATAAATTCCTCTGGCTGTATCATACATACATTCTCCTCAAGTCTTCATTGAGGAAGGGCGTCTCCACATCCATTTTGCCAGATTTCGTAATAAGCTGCAATCACAAGCAAAATCCAAATGGACTTGAGCATTACCCGGTAATAAGGTTTTATCACAGTCAACTCCTTGACTTTATTTGAAACCTTTTAAACAGGTCTGGTCTTATAGGTCTCTACCTTGCCATTTGCCCTAGTCTTTCTCTTAAAGATCCATATACACCCTTTAAGCGCTATGCCTTTTGGTGGAGTAACCAGAGTCTATACTTGGTTCTCATACATGGAGTCCATTTCAGATTTCATGGTCATCTGCCATTTCTCTGAGTGTCTTCTACTCATAGCCTCATCGTATATAACTGGATCATCATCCTCTATGATGCGTACCTCATCATCATCCTCTATGATGAATCCATACCTTCCAGGTATCTTCGGTACTCTTCCAGATTTATGATTCGGTTGTGGTACAATAGGTCTATCTACAGGTTCCTCGGTTCGACTTAAAGTGCTTTGTGGTTCTTAAACTCCTTCAAGATCTATTACCCTTCCACTAGCTCCTTCAATGATAAACACCTTTATCTAAGAAGGCAGCGTGTAGGATTATAGTAATAATACCCTAAACTTTCTTTAGGATATCCCATAAGTCTGCACTTGTCAGATTTTATCCCAAACTTATCTTTGAAACCTTTTCACATAAGCTGGACAACCCCTTATCTTAACATACTTAAGAGTAGGAATCCTTCCTATTCATAACCTTTATGGAGTCTTGGGCTCGGATTTTTGAGGTTACCTTATTTTGTAGATATGCAGCCGTTTCTAGGGTATAACCCCAAATGGATACTAGAATGTCGGTAAAAATCATTATGGACTGCACCATGTCCAATAAGGTACAATTTCTCCTTTTAGATACACCAATCAATTATTGCGTATCAGGAGGTGTCCATTATGAGAAAATACCATTTTGAGATGATCTAGAAACTTATTGCATAAGTATTCCTTCCTCGATTTGAACAAAGAATCTTAATACTTTGTCAATTTGTTTCACTTCTGAATTCTTTGAACCTTTCAAATGATTCAGACTTGTGTTTCATCAAATACACACATTCAACTCTTTGAATGACCATCTCCTTTTCTTTTACTAGTTTGTTCAATTTGCAAAATTATTTTTTCATGTAAGTCAAGTTTACAAAGTCCATCAAGTGATCTTCCAGTTTCAAACAAAACATTATCATTATAAGTAGAACAACAATTATTTTTAAATATAATACCAGAACCTTCCTTGTCCAATAACGGAAGTAATAATATTTCTAAAGAGAACTGGAACATAATAACAACTTATTAACTTAATAGACTTGCCCGTAGGTAACGCTAAACTATACGTTCCTACGGCTAATGTAGCAACCATTACTCCATTCTCCGCACGTAAGATTACTTACTCTTTGTTTAGCTTTCTACTTCTACTTAGTCTCTATATTGGATTGCATACGTGAGAACTATAGCCGGTATCCAATACCCAAGTAGAACCTTGACTTACAGAAAGATTTATTTTTAATCATGAACAAACCTGTATCTGTAACCGAAGCTTCACTAAGCTTCTTCTGGCTAGCCTCTGTAAGATTCCCCTTACAGTTTCCTTTCTAGTATCTAGGCTTATTGCAGTGGAAGCAAACTCCTTTGCTATCTGCATCAGTTTTGTTCTTATTGTCCTTTGTTTTTGCCTTTCCATTTACCTTCTTTAAATTTTTCTTCTTTTAAGAAGATTCTTTGGCCCTCTTCCGCTTCCTGGAAGAATCATCTACAGTAAGACTTGGTTTTTCTTAGTTGAAAAGTGACTCTTTACAGTTTTCAACATGTTTAAGCAACTCAGGCAGGCTGACATATAGCTTGTTCATGTGAAAATTCATAATAATTTGTGAGAAAGAGTCTGGCAGTGATTGCAAGATTAAATCTTGGATCAACTCTCCATCCATTAAAACCTAGTTGTCCCAATTGTTCAATCAGATTGATCATTTTAGGACATATGTCTGTACTGTAGTGTCATCGGTCATTCTAAATCAGAAAAGCTCCTTAGATATCTGATATCTAATAGTCCTACTTTCCTCACCATTCAACTCCTTGAAGATGCTGGAGTACAGTAGGAGCATCCATAGTTTCATGCTGACGCTGAAGCTCGTTACTCATGGATGCGAGCATGATGCATTGAGCTCAGTGTGCATCATTTTGCCACTTTCTAAAAGTAGCAATCTCTTCCTCAGAGGCATTGTCTGCAACCATTGCATGGATAGGCATATTAAGGACATAAGATAGCTTTTCAGCCTTGAGAACAATTATCAAATTCTTTAACCAGTCTTTTTAATTTGGTCCGGTTAATTAGCATCTAATATGCTCCGCAGTGATAGTAAATTAGACATTGTAAAATTCTGTAAATGAATTTGTAATTTAACAACATTTTAGCATACATTCATTTCTTAATTAATTACCAAAATAAATTAGGTCTTTATTTTAAATTGGTATCTCTAACTTTTTCATCAAACTATATTACCCTCCCTATATAGTTCGGCATATCTAATTAAAGATTTGCTAGTGAGAATAAGGATCCCATTTTAAATGTATATAGCCTTGTGTGACACAACAAACGATATATAAATAAATAGGTAGACAACTATTGTCAATTACATCACTATGTAACTCCTTGTATTTTGCCTCTTAGATTATTTTTATCAAGTGTGACACATCCGAATCAAAATTATCCAAGTTAAGTCCAACCTAACACCTCCATATATTCGAAAGAAAAACACTGTCCTTGTGTGACACAACAAAACAGCATCGTTCAGTCTATGTATAAGCATCAAATATGATAAAGCAACATCTTAAATATTTAATACTTGCCTTGTGGTGACACAACAAACTCATATTAAATATTTAATACTTTATTGCTTTACCATGCTAGAAGGCGACGTTCGATATTCCAAATATCTTTGAACGCTTAAGACTTAATATAATTTCTTTGAGGGGTTTGTTATTATTTGTCTCATCTTGTTTAGCGCGCATGCACATATATATATAAAATACGCGTCATATTATTTAACATGCGAAGCATGTTGTATAATATATAATATATACATTGTAAGCATGCACATATAGAATACTATATTCTACCCAGATTGATTATGGACTTTTATTCTAGTTTGGTTCACTAGAGCCACCAAGTGAACCAAAAGGTCAAACCTAGGGTGCAAGAACAAAATTTAAATATAACTATTACATTTAAACGTGGGCTCCATTACAAACAGGTCTTCAAGCGCTCCTTACTCCTTTGTTTCCAATTCTTCAAGTAATTCTAACTAAACCTATTACATAAACTATTTACAATAAATAAAAGCCTTGATCAGCAGTCAAGGGGAAGTACATAGGAGGGAGATAAAATTTACATTAAAATTAGAGAAGACGAGGTACGCAGACCCCATTTATAAAAACCCATTCATTCAACCATCTACTAAAATAAATCCAATCACACATTGATCAGTAGTCCATAATCAATCCCTATTTATTATCATACATATCTCCATATGTATCAATAAATAGCATTCATCCCATGAATATTAAAACCATTCCATATATGCATTGATATCAATTAATGGGCAATTAAAAGTTTACTAGAAATCTAATTTTGAAATAAAATAAACTCCTTTATTCTAATCAAAATTTAAATCATAATAAACTTATTTATTTTATTTTATCCAATTTTGAATAAAATAAACTCTTTTATTTTTAATCAAATTCCAAATCAAAATAAACTCTTTTATTTCAACTAACATGGAATCCAATTTCAAGTTCAAAATAAACTCCTTTATTTTAACTTAAAATTGCTTGGAAAAATAAAATATGTTAAATCTTATTCCTTATCAAAATAAACATCTTTATTTTTAAGGAAACATGGAATCTTATTCCATATGTAAATAAACTCCTTTATTCTAGGAAACATGGAATCCTATTCCATATGTGAATAAACTCCTTTAATCTAGTTAACGTAGAATCCAATTCCAAGTTCAAATAAAACTTTTAATTTTAATTATATTCCAATTCAAAATAAACCTTTTATCTTAATTGAAAATAAATAAAATCAAAATAAAAAAAATTTCAAAATCTGCAGACCGGCGTGGCCGCGCTCCAAAATGAACTAGGACCGGCACAGCCGCGCTGCACCCCCAGAAACGATTTCTGGGTTTGGGCGCGGCCGCGCTCCTGAATGAATTGGAAGCGGCGCGGCCGCGCCGCGTAGCAGACTTCGAAATTTTTTTTCTTTGCCTAGAAAATCTATCCAATCGCATACCCATACATACATGGAATCATAATAATCGATAATTAGCACAAGGTTAGGCTTTGATGCCACTGTTAGGTTTGTATATAGCGCGAACATGCAATCAAATTACATAAATAGTGCGGAAGCGCAATAAAACGGATTTTAAAATTTTTCATACAAACCATCACCATTATCATCCATGTGCTCAATTATCAATTAAACGAAAGAGATAAAGTATAAGAATCATAACCTTGTAGAACCATGCTTCCACAGGTACGAGTTCACCTCCAAATCCTTCGCATTCTCCTTGAATTCCACCGATTAAATTCCTTCCTTTGATCAACGTTAGCCACCCAAATGTTTGACCTCTAGAGGTGATCCACCAAGGAATAATAGTTGTTCAAGAAGATGGGTGTTGGCAAAACCCTAGTTTCTATCTCTATAAAATTACAAGTACTCTCTCTCTCCAATTCTTATGGAAGAGTGTGTAACTGTCTAACCCTAAATCATGATAAGACTCCTCTTATTTATAGATATAGGGAACCCTCCTAAACTATTTAGGATTAGGGTTTTTATTTTAATTAAACTCCTTTAATTAATTAAACTCCTAATCCAATTAGAAATTTAAGAGAGAGTACTTCTATTAATTAGTTCTCAATCCCTATTAGGAATTAAATAATAGTAATGGTAATAATAATAATAAAACTCTTCTTATTAATTTATATTTAATATTTCTAAAATATTAAATAATAAATATTAAGCTATTTAATTTATTCTATCTCCATAGATTAAATTAAATACACTTAACTTATTATTACAATTATGTCATTTACTTCTTAAACAAATATTTTTCTTTTGCGGTGTGACCCTTTAGGTTCTCCATATTAAACCGGTTGTGAATAAATCAATTAGAACAATTCTAATCTTATTTAAATAAATAAATTAAACTATTTAATTTATTTAAATAAATAATATTTATTCTACAATAAGGGTAAGTCCCCTTAGCGATCAACGACTTTTCAGATAATATAGATTTCAACATTAATCACAAAAGAACATTTCAGTGAATAGTTACCGTACAATTCAATTCTTCTACCATACAATGTCCCAATTAAATATAAGACATGGAATTATTGTCAAGTCTTATTTAATTTAATTATATGTATTTCGATTCTCAAATGCACAACTCTGGTAATGCAAATTAGAACATTCTGCTTTGGCCAAAGACTTCTGAGTCGTCATTTATCGAATCACATAGGACATTCTCTCATTTTACTAGAAGTGGTAGATTCTTTATTGATCATTCACTTATCTCCATGTATAACTTATTATACCCAATCATACCCTTTGATATACCCTAAAGGTCTTAAGGGACATGTCAAAGTATAACTCATCATACAGAAGATACTATGATGATCTCAAGTCCTAGGATCACTTGTACTACTATCACTAGAGGAATTTCTATTGACAGGCGAGTAAAACTCCATTAGGTATTCCTTAGCGAGCCACGTTCAGTGAACTTATTCTCTAATAAGCACCTACATACTTGCTTTAGTGTCTCCACACAAATGATTATGAGATCAATCATCCTCTTCATAAGAGCAAGCAACGTATGTACTAATCTTTCCGGATTCACTAGTCCCCTTTTAATAATCCATCGATTAGGAACGATTTTAGTTTGTGAGCTATCTAGAATTTAGATCTCATTAGCATTATCACCATCATGATTCTAAAAGCATTTCACAAAATTATGGGTTTATCACATTTAATATAACAGCACGATATAGATAAAGTAAAATGCCTTTAACAAACGAATAAGATTACAAAATATATGCTACATCATAACAAATATGGCTTGTGTGCATACTACTTTCAGAGATACAACTCATCTTGCAAAAGTAAACAAATACCCCGAAGTAGACTTCTTCTCTTCAGAACCTGCCATGTCTGCATCTATAAAACCCTCCAAGACTGGACTCGAACCACCAAAACCCAAACACAAACCGGAAGTAGCTTTCAAGTATCTAAGAATTCACTTAACTGTTTCCCAATGTTCTCTACCAGGATTTGACAAATACCTGCTCACAATGCCAACTGCATGAGCACTATCTGGCCATGTACAAACCATCGCATGCATAAGACTCCCTACAACATAAGAGTAAGGAGTTGTTGCCATATCATCTCTCCCTTCCTTAGTAGAAGGACACATGCGCTTTGACAACTTAATATGATTGGCCAGTGGTGTGCTAACTGGATTAGCATCACCTATGTTGAACCTTGCAAGCACCCGTTCAACATACTTCTCTTGTGACAACCACAACCTTTTGGCTTTCCTGTCACGAACAATCTTCATGTCTAAAATTTGCTTAGTCGGGCCTAAGTCTTTCATATCAAATGACCTAAACAACTCATCCTTGAGCCTGCAAATCATGCATGTTAGCATCTTGCCCAACTATCAACATATCATCTACATATAGCAACAAAATGACGAAGTTACCATCTAGGAACTTTTTGGCATACACACAATGATCTACAACTGTTTGACTGTATCCTTGATCCATCATGAATGAATCAAATTTCTTGTACCACCGCCTTGGGGCTTGTTTCAGGCCGTACAAACTTTTCTTCAACTTACAAACCAAGTGCTTTTTCCCTTTAATTTCAAATCCTTTTGGTTGATTTATGTATATTTCCTCCTTCAAATCACCATGAAGGAATACAGTTTTCACATCTAGCTGCTTAAGCTCAAGATCCATACTAGCTACTAACACCAACATTGCTCGAATAGAAGTCATCTTCACAACTGGAGAAAAAATCTCATCAAAGTCAATACCTTGCTTTTGAGTAAAACCCTTGACAACCAATCGAGCATTGTACTTCACTAGTTTTTCACCATCATTTTTCAGCTTGAACATCCATTTATTCTTCAATGCTTTCTTGGCCTTCGGAAGTGTAGTCAACTCATAAGTGTGATTTTTGTGCAAAGAATCCATCTCGTCTTGTATATTTCTCAACCAATTGCTCTTCTCCTTATGAGTATTGACTTCTTGAAAATTTTCTGGCTCCCCCTCCCCAGCAACTAAAAGATATTCAGATGAAAGATACCTGACTGATGGCACACGTTCTCTCGTGGATCTTTTTAGTTAAGGTTCTTCAATATCAAGATGAGGAGGCTGCTCTCCCTGCTCAACACTCTCTATATCTGACCCCTCGCCATCATGCAAATCTGTATCAGTCACATTTTCATTCTAAACTCCTCTTACTGTGGCATTTTGTAATGGAGAAGGAACTCCACTGAGGTTTGGAACTCTATTATCTTTGGGTTGTGTAACATTATCAAAATCCTCATAATTTTGATGCTCATGAAACACCACATCTCTGCTTCTGAATAATTTTCTCTGAATTGGATCCCATAACCTGTACCCAAACTCTGCATCTCCATAGCCAACAAACACACATGGAGTAGATTTGTCATCAAGCTTCGATCTTTGTTCCTTGGAGATATGTGCAAAAGCCTTGCACCCAAATACCCTCAAATAAGAATATAATACATCCTTACCACTCCAAATCTTCTTTGGAATCTGAAAATCCAATAGTGCTGATGAAGATCTGTTAATCAGGTAACAAATGGTACGAACAGCTTCACTTCAGAAGGACATAGGCAGCTTAGCCATTCTCAACAAGCATCGAACTCGCTCAATAATAGTGCGGTTCATTCTTTCAGCCACACTATTATGTTGTGGGGTGCAAAGAACTGTTTGCTCATGTCGAATACCGTGTTTATCACAATATGCCGCAAACTCCTTTGATGTGTATTCCCTTCCGTTGTCACTGCGAAGACACTTAAATAATTTTCCAGTCTCCCTTTCAACCATAGCATGGAAACTCTGAAAATGCTGGAATACCTGGTCTTTTGTTTTCAACAAAAACACCAATACCTTACGTGAAGCATCATCAATACAAGTAACAAAATATATATTGTCACCCAAGGACTCAACCTCAATGGGACCACATACATCAGAATATACTCTCTCAAGTAACTTAGATTTTCTTTTAGAGGAGCTACTAAAAGAAACTCTAATCTGCTTACCAAATAAACAATAATCACAAAGGTTTAGTACAATATCTTTAGCAAAAGGAATGAGGGACCTCTTTGTTAACATCTACAACCCTTTCTCACTAATGTGCCCAAGCCTTTTATGCCACAGATACGGTCAAGTTTTATCTTCAATTGTGTTCAATTCGCTAGAACACACCTTCACATGAGTTTTATATAATGAACAATAAGCAATACCTCTAGCAACTACCATCGAACCCTTGGCAAGCTTCCATTTTCCGCTGCCGAAGTGATTCTCATAGCCTTTCATGTCCAAGGCCATACCAAAAATCAAGTTAAGGCGCAAATCTGGGACATGTCTAACATCCCTCAAAGTAATAGTGTAGCCTAGATCTGTCTGTATGCAAACATCACTAATTCCAACAATCTTGGACTGATCAGTGTTACCCATCCTGACAAACCCAAAGTCTCTAGCTTTGTACGTCGTGAAGAATTCTCTCTTGGGAGTAGCATGATACAAAGCACCTGTATCAATAACCCAATCAATCTTCTGATCAACAACATGTATGCATTCTTCTTCCCCGAATGAAAGAAGCACAATATCCTCGGTAACTGTAATTGCAATATTCTTCTCCTCAACTTTTCCTTGCTCACCAGTTTTCTACTTGTCTAACCAGATCTTGCAATTTCTTTTGAAGTGACCCTCCTTGTTACAATGGTAACACCTGTATGTAACGTCTTCTCTGGTCTTTGACTTGTTCCTATAATTTCTAGAATTTTTGCTTTTGCTGCGATTCATGTTTCCCTTGTGAAATCCCCTAAAGTTACTTCTACCCCTATTCTCTACCACAAGTGTTTGTGTCTCAAAATTCAAACCCTACTCATTTCATCTTGTTTCCTCATTGTGTATGCTGTCCTTGACCATATGTATGGTTATTTTTCCTTCCGGAGCTGAATTGCTTAGTGACACAACCAAAGTTTCCTAACTGTTAGGCAACAAACTGAGAAGCAACAATGCCTGAATCTCGTCCTCAAGATTCAACTTCATGGTAGACAACTAGTTCACCAATCCCTGGAACTCACTCATATACTCGGATACACTGCTACTATCTTTGTACTTCAGGTTCATGATATTTCGAATCACAAAGGTCTTATTCTATGCATTCTTCTTCTCGTATATGGACTCTAATGTAGTCCAAAGTGTATAAGCATCCGTTTTCGGCGAAACATGGTGGAACACACTCTGATCGATCCACTGTCGGATATGACTGATCGTTTTTCTGTTCATCTTTTTCCAATCAGCCTCAGACTTGTCCTCGAGCTTTTTCCCTTTAAGCTCCAATGGGTCATACAAATCCTTACAGTAAAGGATGTCTTCCATTTTAGGCTTCCAGATCGAAAAATTAGATGAGGTATATTTAATCATGGCGCCGCTTGATTCCTCCATTTAATTTATTAAAAAATAACTGTGCAAAGAACCTTGCTCTGATACTACTTTGTTGGGAAAACTCCTCCAACTATAACTGTCTTTGATAAATTAAATAACAAACCATGCCAAACAAATAATGCAATTCTATCAAATAAATTATAACCGCAAAAAATAATAGCATGAAAAATAAATCAAACACAAGACACCAAATCTTACGTGGAAAAACCTCTAAAACTAAGAGATAAAAACCACGGGCCGAGCTCCAAAACATTCCGCTATAATCAACTTTAAGTACAAATAATCCTTCCAAGTTTTATAACTAAAAACTTGAAATATTATGAAATTGAGAGAATACAAGAATACCTTAATTTAAGTGAAAACTCAAATTACCTCACCACCCAAAACCTCTGAATTAATTAAAATCTTCAAACAATTAATTGATCCGAATAAATGAAAACCCGTGAATAAACCTTCACAAAACCTCTCAATTTTCCTTGCAATGCATTCACTGTTTTTTTTTCTTCTTATTCCGTGCGTATAACCCAAAGCAACTAGCACTCTGATTATATACTATGTTATCATTGAGTCAAGCCACCTATACTATATATGTGTGTGTGTGTGTGCGCGCGCGCGCGCTCCCTAATCCTAATCTGCATTTGAACGCCATATAGAGAATATTCCTAACTTCCAAATTGAATTCGAAATTATCAAAACAATGCATGCTCCTGCCTTATTAAACCAATTCCTAATAACTTTAGGAAATTATCCTTCACACGGAAGTGTCCCAATTCTAATATTGCTTCGGAATTCTAATTTTTTCTTAATTTCGGAAAACATACATACCAAATTAAAAATACTCCTAATTTAAATAGGATAATCTCATGGGTTTTTGGACCCCACAAATTCAACATAACAAAAATGATTCTAAAGGTCGAATGAAATAACATTAATTTCGAGACAAATAAAATTTTAAAAATGTTATAATTAGGATCACACACACACACGACAGTATAGAATTAACACAGAGATTTATGTGGTTCCCCAAATTAGGTACGTCCACGGGCGGCTAGTTGTTTTTTTGATTATCTTTTATTAGGTTACATAAGGTTTTACAATAGATAGTATTTTATAGTTACTAATCTTATTCCAACCCTACTTCGCATTATGACTCAAATACCCATAATGTACTTCCAATAAATCAACCAAGAAAACTGAGTTCGCCGAACGGCGCGCCCCGCGCCGCTCACTGGCTTCCACTGGCGTGCTCTGCGCTAGTCCACCAGAACCTGCATCTTGACGTGGCGCGCCCCGCGCCGTTCCTGGCATAGCCATGTTGCGAAGCTCCGCTCCGCACTTGGCCTTTTCCGAAAACCTCTTAGTTATGAGTTACAAGTTCCAACAAAAAATTTAAAAAAAAGAACAGTTTTGAATTACCACAAGTATAGAGATGATAGAATCATAGCATACAAAAAGCTGCCTTTGAAATGACATGATCCCTTTTTTTCCTTCCCCATTTTCTAAGTTAGAAGAAACCATCATTGAGAATAAAGTGGATAATTAACTTGAAATTCAAATGTATAAATTAACTAGTGCATGCATGCATGTGCCTTTGATTAATGGACACGATAAACACCGAACCTGAGACCACTAAGCGTCTATTGCCATGCATTCATTGATTTTTGGAAAATTAATCTGAACGTGAAAAAATTAATATTGTAAGGTGTATTCGTATTGCATATTGAATTACATTTTTTAGGACTTCACATATCTTCCAACTTAATTATACCTACATATTATAATTTGTAAAGCTTTACTGATTCTGTTGTTTTTATTTGTATTCTTATTATTATTTTAATTCTTATGATTTTGTTTTCATTCATAAGGTCAAAGATACACAAATATTAGGAGATTTACGAGTGGTTACTAATTAAAATATGATTGGGTTTGAGTTATAATCAATTACAAAGTTTTTAAAAGGTGTGCTTCAAGCTTCCAACTTGAGAGAGTGCAAATGATTTATCAAGATCTTTATAGCTAGTGAACATATATAGAACCGTTAAATTTTTTTTTTTGTAAAAGGCAAAAAAAATTTATTGCAGACAATTATTCTAATATTCAAAAGGCAGGATAAAGACATATACTAGTACATCCAAAGTTTGAATTTACTAAAATACAAATGATCATATTTGATCACACCTGTTCTAAGTGAAATCTTGAAAAAGCATCTATATTATAAAGCCTCTGTGAAGGCTCTGGGGATGTTGTGTCACACTCTTTTCTTTTTTCTTTTGCTCGTACGACTTTAATTATATTACTATTTTGTTTCTTTTATATTAATTTTTTTTAATTTTTTAACTTAATACTCTAAATTTTATAAAATTCTTATTTTACTTCATATAATTTATACACTCAATGCGTGGATCATCCGTGGTGCTAATACTAATTATGCTGACATCACAACATAAATGTAACACAAACCAAGGAAATGTGGTTAAGGGGGAGGTAGTGGATTGGCAGCCATATGAGGGGAATGATGGCATCAATATTGTGCTTAAAGTCACAAAAGAGCCCTACTTTTGTACATATTTATATCATAAAATCCAGAAATAGAGGCGACATATATTTGCATGTCACGCCAACAAGCTAATCTTCATGTGCTTTCCTTTTAGCTAGTATTTTCATACAACTACCCTTTGAAATTCGTCCTGCTACATCTTTAAAAGCTGACACATTTCGTGAGACTTTGTTATGCATTCAAATTATCAGTTTAATTACAATAGTTTGCTACACGAGTAAAAGAGCAATCTTTAATAGTGAAAAAGATCATCATCGAAAAATTTGTGTAACGTCTAATCTTCAATATGCATAAGTTTCTCAGTGCATATCAAAAGACGGTAATAGTGACCTATGATTTTTACCTAAAAAATTATTAATACCACTTCAGCTACCTCCATAAAAAAGTCGCATTTGTGTGAATATTAAGGATAGTTTTTTGTTCTACATATACTTCTAAACTTAAAAAAAATTAGTTTAGTAAAATTATTATGCAAACTTATGTTATATACTCTCTCCATTTCTAATTATTTGACGTTTTGGAGCTTTGCACAATTATTAAGAAAGTTAAAACTCCTATAATTACTCATTTAAAATTATTATGTATTATCAAAAATACCCTTGCATAGATAAATGAAAAGCTAAATTATAGATCATAAAGATGAGAGAGACATATATGCGCTTCATATTCGCCTGGAGTTCGGATCTTCTCGGTTGCTGGAGTCGATCTGAAGCAGGCCTACGAATTTCTTTACATATTGTTAGAGGATAGAAAAAATATAGGAATTATAAGAGAGAGAAAGAGAGTATACCGGTAAGATACTAAAAGAGAGAGAAAAAGTAGCCTTGAAAAAATAGGAGATAATTAAAGAGAGTATTAAATGTTTAGGGGTAATTAAGGAAATAATGTAATCAATATCTCCTAGAAATCTACAAACATCAAATAAATAGGAACAAAATTTGCTCTCTAAAACGTCAAATATATAGAAATGGAGGAAGTATCATTTTATACTATTGTCACTAAAAAAATGGAATCTTTTTGTCGAAGAAATATTGACAAATTACTGGGACTCTTTTTTTTGAAATGGAATGAGTAGTTAATAAATAAATAAAGGTCTAGATACGACACTTATTTAGGGACATGGAGAATAAATAAAATCCATAATTTTATGTGATCTGAAACAAAATTTTGTATACACTTCCATCCATACAAATTCAATCCGAAATAAAAGATAGTTTTTTAGCACTCCAAGTTTAATTAGTTTCAAAGGAAGGTCATTTGAGCAAGTATTGAGTACAAAAACAACAAAGCGGCAACCTCATTTCGGCGCTTGGTTGCTTCTCTTTAGATCCAATTAATTAATGGATTTTCTTAATGTGTGCCCTTAGGGCACACACTAAACACAGGAATCGAGAGAATATTCACTTGATTTTTGTACATATTCCCTTGATCTGTGTGTAAACGCAGAATTCAAAGGAATATGCACAGTAATCAAGTGAATATTCTCTCAATTCCTGTGTATAGTGTGTGCCCTTAGGGCACACATTAGAAGGACCCTTAATTAATTTATACTTCGTCATAGAAACATGCACTTAATACACTATAAATACCACTTCAAACCTCTTCAACTCCCATCATCCAAACTCCCAAATATTCCCACTCTAAAACCCACAAAAACCCAAACAAAAACAAAATGGTAAATCCCAATAATCTCTTATTTCTCCCACTTCTATTCCTCTTATTCAACCAATCTCTAGCAAAACCAATTATTAAATACAATGTACTACCTCCATTCCATAATAAGGGACTTTTTAGAAGAAAAAATTTGTTCCAATTTATTTGTCGTTTACAACTTTCTAGGAGAATAAATTTTTTACTTTCCAATATCATCCCTAACTTCTCTCATTGTCCCAAGAAATTTTCTCTCTTATATTAATAGTTTTCAACTTCCCATAAAGGGGTAGTGATAGAATTTCATACAAATTTTAATTATTAAATGATAGTATTAAATGACTTTCTTAATTCATGTGCATGAAGCTAAAACGACACTTAATATAGAACCGAGGGAGTAGTAAAATTAGGAGCCAAACCGGACGGCAAAACGGACTCAACCAAGTCTTTTCTAAGTGCATGGGCTGCAGCTTGTGGCTCGGTGAATCCGGCTATAATTTACGTGTTGTGAACACCCCGAATCCGAGTTCTATGTTTAATGTCAGAATTTGGTGTTACTCATCCAATACATCTCATTACACAATAAAGATAAACATAATATCTTTATAAAATATTTGTGAAATTTTACATTCTACACCCAGATACGAAGACCTTCACTAATAGATTGAATAATATCCTTTACAATATTACCATGATACTAATTATTACAATTGATAACTAAATCCTCTAATCTATTCCTTCTCATTCCCTTCGACGATACCGAATTCTTTGCTCTGCTCTGGTCTATCTGTAAATATTTTAGAGTTTGCAAGAGTGAGTATTTAATTGATCAGCAAGTTATAGCAGTTGAATAAACAACAAAATCAAGAATCAATTCAGCATTCTTTAAAAACTTCAATAACCGAATAATAGTTATGAAGCAGTTTGAATAAATAAGATTTAAATTTAATTCCTATCATTAAACACCACCATCACCATTTTAAGAGAAAACATTCTCTAATCCTTCTATTAAAAGGTTCATCTGGACCTTTGACTCTTCTTCTACTTATGAAGGTTGAACATTATTTTCTAACTTTAAACCTACATATCACCAACATCATATATATATGATCATAAATGTAATGTCCGAGAATTTTTAAATATTGTATTGATTTATTTTAATATGAAATTCATTTTATTAATGAATTTAATTGGACCCATGTAGGTATTATTAATTAATTATCTAAATATATGGTCCAATAATTTTCTCGCATTAAAGGGACTCATTAAAAGTGGAATAATTGGTGAGTTAACCCTAAGAATGTAATTTGCAAGCAAATTTGGAAAGAAGGTTAATAAATAAATTCTTTTAAATAAAGAATAATGGTTAATAATAAATATCTGAAATAAGTAATTTATTTGGTAGTTATTTAATTTAAAATATTAGAATTTCATGGTGGTTAATTTAATTTGGGCAAATTTTCTTGGCCCATTGCTTTTATTTAGTTCTAATTTGAGCCCAAATCTTCTTTTCAATTTAATTCCTATTGGACCGCGCCCTATTTATTCAGTCGGCCCAACCCAAACTCTATATTAATTAACAAGTGGGCTGAGCTCATTCCCTAATTCTTTTACCAGCCGGGTCATGGCATAGCATTCGGGTCGACCCATCCCTTATTATTTTGGGGAAAAAAAACCGATAAAAGCCAAATTGGGGATAATAGAGCAAACGAAATTCAACTCTCAAATCAGGCAACGAAACAAGCCTAGGGTTCCAATCGCACCAGATAGAAACGAGAGGAAAGGGAGAGGTTAAGCCGAGCTAGAGGGGAACCCATCAGCCTAGAATCCTCCATCAATCAGTCGAAGCAGACGAGCGCGCGACGGGGGAAAGAAAAAGGAGCTGTCAACTATGCGCCGGCAGTAGCAAGAGGACCGACGGACTGACCAACGATCGAGGCGGATAATCGACGCAACCGAGTGCCATCGTTCGGACCAAAGGTTCGAAACAGTGGGCGATTGGACCGGTGGGGGTTCGACACTCGAGGAATTGCCGGCGAAGTTCAGGCGACGTGATGGGAACGGTCGAACGCCTACTCCCTTCCTACCGCTGGTTTTTTTGGCAAAATAATTAAGGTAATACCCAGCCATTTGGGTAAAGATTTTCCTATAAATTAACCCCCAAAAGCTGTCGATTCTCCTTTGCTTGGTGAGACCCAAATCAGAAAGAAATTTTAGGGTTCAAAATTTAACAGAGAGAAATCACAGAAGGAAGGGTGGTCACTGAATGTCCGATTTTGTGTCTTACTTTGGGAGGAGAAGAAGAACGGCGAATCGGTTAGCACCAAGGTATAGAGCGACTGTATTAGTTTATTCGATTTGGATTACACAGACTATAATTGTATTGTTGGTATGAAATTGGAAACTTGATTATAATTTTGAGGTTTCAAAATCTGGTATCAGTTCGTGTAAATTTTTGTTTGGATTTATTTTGGGAAATTTGTGTTGTGTTGTTCTTTGTATTGGGTTATTTCGTTCTGAGTATTGGGATTGAATTGAACTCTATCGCTGTATTGGGATATTGTATTTCTCTGTATTAGATTAAAGGGATGGTTCTGGTAACTTGGTTTCTTTGAAAATTTTCTGCACTAGGATTGGTAATATTGACTGGGTTTGGATGGGATATTGATGGTAGTATACTGTTGGGTTATGTTGTTGTAGCTTGTTGTAGGAAGCTGGATTTTGGGTATTATACATGTTTTGCAAGCCTGAAAACAGGGGAGGATATATTATGAAGCAGTACTCTGCAAAATTTTTATTTGGGTGTGACTGGGAATCGAACCTAGCTGCTGGGTAGTAAATGTTTGGGCAACTGTTAAGGGACAAAGCTAATATAATAATTACTATTATTTATCAATAAATAATAAATAAGATAATAAATATTTAATTATTATTTAATTAATATTAAATACTAATTAAGTATGAATAAGTTATCAAAGTAATTATTTATTATAAATAAAGGTAGTAAATATTTAATAATAAAATAATTATTTAATTATTAATTGATATTGAATAATAATTAGATATAAATAAAGTTAATAAGTTAATTATTATTACTTATCTTTAATTATTAAATAAAGCTAATAAATATTTGATTATTGTTTAACTACTACTAAATAATAACCAAGTATGGATAAAATTTATAGATTAATTATTATTTATCCATAAATAATAAGTAAAGATAATAACTATGTAATTATTATTTAATCCTAAATAATAATTAAATATAAGTAAGTGTTACAAATATTTAATTATTATTAAGTATGAATAAAATTAATGAAGTAATTATTTATTTTTTTTCCAACATAATAATAAATAAAGATAATAAATATTTAAATTATTATTTGATCGATATTAAATAATAATTAAATATGAATAAATGAGTAAATTAATTATTTATTATCTATCAATAAATAATAAATAAGGATAGTAAATATTTATTAATAATTAAGCATGAATAATAGTAATAAAATAATTATTTATTATTTAAGAATAATAAATAAAGATAATAAATATCTAATTATTATAATTATGTATGAATAAGCTAATAAGGATAACAATTACTTAATCATTAATGGAATAATGATTAAGTATGAGGGAGATCAATAAGTTAATTATTTTTGGCCTTAATAAATAATGATAATAAACACTTAAGGATTATTTAATAGTAATTGAGTGTGTGTAGAATTAATACATTAAATATTTAATTAATGTTGAATAAGGAACCAGGTTAATAATTACTCAGTTACCCCTAAGGTAAATAGTAATTAAGCGTAATAAAATTTAATAAGTGATCAACTAATATCTAATTGCTGTTAAATCATAATAAATTTATTATAAATAAGGATTGTTAACCCATATTTAGGGACAGATAAGGGTAATAAATCTGAGTAATCGAAAAATAGTAATCATGATTAGCTACCATTTATTTTAATAGCTAGAGGTCATTAATTAAATTATGTTTAGTAGTAATTAAATGTATATGGTGAATTGTTTATCGTTTAAATAAATAGCATAAGTGGGTGTATCGATATACCATTATACAATGCTAATGGATAAACCGACTTTATCAACTGTTAGGTTATCAAAGATCAATTAATTAAAGCTAAAATATATCTGTAGCTGAGCAAACAGGCAAGTTCTCTAACTTCATTCTTTCAGTATATTGAATGCAAGTTTCTAAACCTTATGCATTATTTTTAATTTGTGCAAAAAGGTATATATTGCAAGATTATTCTTTAAGCTTGAATCTTATCTCCAAGTATGCCTTAAGTGGTCTAATCACTTTTAAAATTATTCCACATCTATGTATTTATTGACATTCGCACTCGTGCATTTGAATTCGTATATCTATTTAAAGTTCCGAAATTTATGAACTATTCATGATTAAGTCTGAACCCTTGTCTCGGTCAGGCACGTATGTGAAAATTTATAAAAGCTATCCGAACCAATCAATGGTGAGGATTCTTAGACTGAATGAACACCCCTTTTTATTATAGGGGAGTACCCCAAGTACCGTATATAAGGTACAAATAGCAGAGTTAAATGTTATGCATACACATAGCGTACGCGAGGCTGATCCCCTCAAGTACTTATTCTGTAGCCAGTAACCAGAGGGTCAATTAGCTATTGACTCCTTTGGAAGTTATTGTTCAAAGTCTATTTGACTACCAATTGTTCTAAAAGCATTTATTGTTATTGCTTCTGATAATTGCTGAATTCTCCTTCTATATTCCCTTCATCATGATATATCCTTATTGTTGTACTTTAAACTTGCTGAGCAAACTCGTTGCTCATTCTTGCTATATCATGACTTTATTGCAGCTAAACCCGAGACGTCAGGGAAGAACAAAGGAAAAGAAAAGATGAAGTAATAGACTTTATGTAGCAGATTTTAAATTTACGTATAGTTAATTACTGTTAATGTAATTTAAACCCTAACTTTTATTTAGGGTTTGGATTTGTGTAAGTGTTTAAGGTTTTTGTATTATGGGACTAGTAACACCTTTGTAATGAACAACGTATGTTTATTATATTCCGCATTTTAGTTACCATATGTTGTTAGAGGTGAATGTTTGTATTGGATCGTGATGACCGGATTCGGGTATTTGGAGACCCGAATTTGGGGGCGTCACAATAAACACCTAAGACCATCTATCTTCTTATATTTATTAAGATTAACGTTCTCTTATAACACTTCTAGAACTCAACTCATCCTACCCAAATACATATATGAAAAGAATCACCTTCTCGACATACATATAAGAACAACACAACACAAGTGTTCAACAGTTATCAATGTAGTGAACTGAGTGGCTCCCCACCTAAGAACTAATGAATTAGTTTTCCGTCTCATCTACACTGTCGCCAATGTCTCCAGTGCGCTACACTGCAACATGGTTCATTAGTGAGTTAGATCGGTTTCCTAATGCATCTTAAACCTCTGCCCATATAAAGGAGTTGTTCTACTTAATTACTACACGTCAACGGTTAAAAAGCATGTGATTTTACTCACAACTTAAACTTAGTTAACACCGTAACGTACTTCTTAATACCATTCGCTAACACACGACACTTATAGTCTTGAACAGTCCCATTTTTAGAACTTTTCTTATTAGGTTTGTACGTAAGTGCAGATATTGGTTAGATACAATCTTATGTATAACCATCAACAACCATACTATTGCACAGAGTGCAATCTTATCTCTAACTACTCATCTAGCATACTTAACACATAAAGCAAATATTTACTTATACCACACATTCTTGCACGGAGTGCAAGATGACACCATCATATGCCTAAATATTTGATTGGCACAAACACCTTATCATACTTCCTAGAATTATCACCAATAATTTCTCCAACAATATATATTCTATTCAGAATAGTTCAACAATTGAGTTAAGCCGAATCAAATGGCAGTAACTCTTTTTCATAGCTTATATCACATCATACGATGAGTTTTATATAACAAATAAAATTCCACAGTGTAAACTCATATCTTGCACAGAATAATAAATTTGTACAAGATCATATAATACTTGCATTTAATATAATATTTGAATGAAAGTAGAAAACTTGCACAAAATAATATTTGTGTAAGTTAGGAAACTTGCACAATATAAAGTTTGTGTAAGTTAGGAAACTTGCTTAATTACAAAAAATCAAACAAGGAACGGAAACTTGCTACAAGTAACACTTGTACAAAATTAGAAACTTACACAACATAATAAATTGCACAGGTTAGGAAACTTGCCTTAAGCGCTACTTACAACTTTACGCTATATTGCACTTCGAACGTCCTTTCTTATTCTTCATCTTTACTTAGATGCTTATGATGGAAGCTTGATAGCTTCTCTTCCTTCTTTTTCTTCATGCCCGAGCACTTCTCTCTCACTCTCTCAATTTCTCTAGAGTTTCTTCTCTTAGTTTTAGTGAATTGGTGATAATGAGGAAGGATGAGGCTTCTATGTTATAGGAAAACCAAGGTGAGGGCATTTTGATTTTTTCCTAGCTTTTCTTGGCTTATTACACTTATACCCTTGGCATATTCTTGGAATATGCCATATGCCATAGCATATTCTTGGAATATGCCTTAGCATATGCTTGGAATATTCCTAAGTTAGGGTATAATGGTCATTTGGGCTTTACTTAGCTTATGGGGTAAGCTTTACCAAGTGTCCCCAACAAGCTTCTCCTAACCATGGTCACTTGATCATGGTTAATTGGTGGGAGATGGGATGGTTAGCTTCCTTAGGAAACTCTCTTCTCTGATTGGTCTCAGTTAGATTTGGTGGACCACAGTCCACGTGGAGGAAGTGTCCCCACGTAGGAGCCTGTTTTGGGCAGTGGGAGAACTTTAGGGAATTTGGAATTCTCAGTTATATTTAATTTTTAACTCCTAAAGAAAGTGTCATGATATAATTCGACTTCTTTTCTTTAGGGAGATTCAGTTTAATCTAATCATAGGTAATTACCATGATTAGGAGTCCTACTATAATTTGGGGATAGGGCAAAGGTGGTGTGATCCCTATAAATACAAGGTTAAACCCTAACTCATAGGTAATTATATTTTTTAACACTAAAGCATTAAACATCTATTGTTAAATCTTATTCAACCTATACTTATTCTCACACCGAAGCTATCCCCAATGGCGAAAGCCATCAGCTCTCTTAGTGTGGTTTCTTTCTGTGCAGGATTGGATGCCCAGTTTGGTGATTGGACGCGTGGACGAATCTTGGCGTTAACATTGGTTCTAGAAGGAGGGCCCTTTAGTGTAGTTTAATTCGCAATCACTTGGACAAGTAGTGATAAAAGTAATAACATGGTGAAAACAACATTGAATCGGACTGGAAACTTGATTGACCCCACGGTTCAGCCTAGGGGGTCAGTAAAAGATCGGCTCAAAAGACCAGTGATGGAGAGGTTAGGACCTAATGGCCACACCACAGGGCACCGAAAAGCTCAGTCGGCGCCAACCTGACGACAATTATTCTCCAGTAGTTAGAAGACGCCATAATCCCCTGGTCGTGCTGAGGATACCCCATCACGAACACGTACTTATCGGGAGAGTGACATGGATGAGTGGGATCAAAGACAGTTAATCCTGACCCGAAGGAAGCAACAGAATCAGGACGCTATGGAAGTGTTGCGCCTTCAACGGGAGGAGATATATTGATTCCCAGTTGGAAAAAATGGTGGTCGAGGAGGAGGTTTCTTCAAGTAGACCACGTGTCCAGGAGATTATAATTCAGAGTCGATCTAGGATTTATCGTTCGAACGGTTCCGAACAAGAGAGGAGCAGGCCGAAGAGTCGCTCCCCGATCCGCGGCAGGCACATAAGCCCCTCGCAGGATGCGAGTAGGCTGAAGGGTTGCTCCCCAATCCGCAAGAGGCACGGAAGCCGCTCACAGGAAAGAAGCAGGCCAAAGAGTCGCTCCTCGATCCGCAGGAGGCACGGAAGTCGCTCGTAGGACAGAAGCAAGCCGAAGAGCCGCACACCAGACCGAAGCAGGCGTCGAAGCCACTCCAGGGATAGTTCTTTGGCAAGGGGGGGATCGGCGTACAGGAGGAGGATGGGCTCTCTGGACAACATAAGGGACAGGCTTGAGTTGTCCTCCCAGAAGGACGAAACCGATTCCCTCGCGAAAAGAATGAAAGAAGTGGAGCAGAGGTTGGCGGCATCTGATCAGACAAAGGAGTTGCCAAACAATGCGAAGTCGCCTTTTACTCCGGACATAAAACGGGTAAAGGCCGATAAATCCAAGAAAATGCCGCCATTGGAGACGTACGACGGCATTGGAGATCCATATGACCATACTGATGAGTAGATTTTATATCTACTAATTTGATATTCTTAGCTTAATTATTTAGCTTATTCTTAAGTATTTTTAGTATTATTTTAGTACATTTTTAGTAGTTGATGTGAATAATTGATTTCAGCCTATGTTGTGTAAATAACGGAAATTATTGCTAGTTTAGCCTTAATTTGTTGCTACAGGTAATAATGATCATTTGGCGAAATTTAAACAAGTGGACAGATATATGTAGCTGGAATTCATTTGGGAGAAAGGCTAAAGTAGGTGCAAAAAGAAGATTGGGTATTGGCTAGGATTCATGGGTCGCGGCTTGCACAAGCAAGGGCCGAGGCGCACGGTCTAAGGAACATGGGGCGCGGCATTCAAAGCTTATGCCGTGGCACTGGGAATTACAAAGGCAAGAGCCACGCTGCACGAATTCAAGGGCCGCGATGCTCAACGCGAAAATTGGTGCGCGCGCGCAGCCACGCGCGCAGTGGATTTGATTTCTTTTGGCTAAGAATCGGATGTTATTTTACACTTATCTTGTATGGGTTGGATCTTATCAGTAGTCAGTAGAAGATTAACAAATATAGGATTTCATTTAGTAAAAATATTACGTAAGAAAATAAGGGTTTCATCAGAACTTCATTCCAGAGGAGAACTGAAGCTTAGGAGTAAAGATCGGATTCGACAGAGTTCATTTCTTCTCTTCTATATTTTGTAATCTAGAATGACTTTTGATAAATCATTGATGTTTTTCACTTTCATTATGAACTACATTCTGCAGTTAAGGATTCAATGGAACCCGATGATGATTTTAGTTAATATTTATTATTTCTTTTAATTAAATTGATTATGAATTGAATTGTGTATTATATCTTGTTTGTTTTGCTATAATTGCCTGATCAACAATTATTAGATGGATTTAGATGGATTCTGACAATGAAGTCTAAATTAAGATTTGGATATAATAACTTATGATTAGTAATTCTTCTTATGGTTGAATACTAATTTGTAAACGGGATAGGAACATACCTAAAAACCGCAAGCAACGAGTGGAAAATGATTCTTAATGAATTTATTATTATTGTTTCTCATAGGAATATAAGGAAATTAATAATAATAGGTATACTTTATAACTATTCGGAAGGGGGTTATATTAATTATTAGTGATTTTCCGTTGACAATTCTGATTAGTCGATTTAATAAAGGAATGATAGTGTTATCTAAATGATTCATCGGGGGAAATTGACTCCTTAACCTTTTTATTCATTGATTTAATATTTCAGTAGTTGGTTAATTAGTTAATTCACTCATTTGTTATCAAAATTATCTAGATTAAATTAATTGATACATCATTAGTGTTTAGAATTATTTAGGTTATTATTCGCTCCTCGTGGGATCGACAACTCTACTTTCACTTTATTACTTGATTGACCGTATATACTTGCACGTAAATTGCTAGTATAGATTTAGCTCAACAAGTTTTTGGCACCGTTGTCGAGAAGCAAATAGATAGCTTAACTTTTCTATTATTAATTTCCATCAGTTAATTTTAATTTAGATTTTATTACAGATTTACAAATTTGGTTTCTCAGGTAGCTTTATATGCAAACTAGATCAAAGGAACAAGAATTACTGTCGTTCGAGGACGAGATTGACAGAAGGCTTCGTAGAATATGTTAGTTTTGTAAAGAAACAATTAAGCAACAAGCTATGGCTGAGGAAGAAGCATAAAAATCACTTATGGACTATGCGTTGCCGCAAGTCACTGAAATTCATTCGAGCATTAGGAGGCCCGCAATTCAGGCCAATATTTTTCAAATCAAACCCGGTACGATTCAGATAGTTCAAAATTCAATCCAATTTGGGGGCATGCCAAATGATGATCCAAACGATCACCTTGTAAGTTTCTTCAAAATATGTGATACATTCAAATACAAGGATGTGACTGATGATGCAGTAAGACTAAGGCTCTTTCCGTTCACACTTCGTGACAAGGCAAAGAGTTGGCTATATTCGTTACCAACAGGTTCGATCACTACTTTGGATGATTTAGCTCATAAATTTTTAGCTAAATTCTTTCCCCCAGCAAAGAAAGCGAAAATGAGAAATGAGATTACTTCTTTCGCACAATAGGAATCTGAATCACTGTATGAAGCTTGGGAACGTTTGAAGGAAATATTGAGAAGGTGTCCTCATCATGGACTCCCGAAGTGGTTACAAGTACAAACGTTTTATAATGGATTGTTTAACACAACACGAACTAGTATTGATGCAGCCGCCAGAGGGGCTCTAATGGGTAAGAGTTTCGAAGAGGCATATGAATTGTTTGAGACAATAGCTGTGAACAATTATCAGTGGCCAACTGCTCGATTGATTCAACCAAAGACTGGAGGGAAATTTGAGGTAGATGCAGTAACAGCTCTGGCTACACAATTGGAAAATCTATCAAAGAAAATTGATGCAATAGGAACACAATCAGTGCAACAGGTAGTTGCAGTCTGTGAATTGTGTGCAGGGAGTCATCACACAAATTAGTGTGCAATCAATACCGAAACAGTGAATTTTATACGGAACAAACAGGGTATGTATTCTAACACGTACAATTCGGGATGGAAAAATCATCCAAACGTTTCGTGGAGAAACAATCAGAATCAATCGTTAGCTCCAAGGCAATTTCATCCACCAGGTTTCCAAGGCCAAGCTCAACCACAACAGGAAAGGAAGCCTAGTATAGAAGATATACTAACTAAGTACATTGATGTGAATGACACAAGGATGAATAGCCTAGAAGGATCACTTCGTACATTGCAACGTTTTGATGAGATCCTCAGTCAGTACCAGGAGCTATATAATGATGAAGGGCTCCAGCTTAATTTGGATCTATTGAATGAGGTTCGGGAGCCAACTGTAGTATGTTTGGCTAACTACCAGCGACGAACAGCTAGGCATTTTAATGTAGGGGTAAAAGTACGGAGGTTTGAGTTTGGTGATCTTGTACTTTGGGAGGCTGAAACGTCTACCCCCCAGAATACAGGCAAGCTTATGCCGAACTGGGAAGGTCCTTATGAAGTTGTTGAAGTGTCGAAGACAAGAACCTACTTGCTTCGGGCGATGGATGGCCGAAAATAAAAAATACTTGGCATGCTGGGAGGCTTAGAAAATATTATCAATAAGTTATATACTTTTTCCTTTCCCAATTTATGTAATTTTGGTTAATTATCAATAAATTAGAACAGTTCATTTCTTGCAAAATAGACTTTTCATTTTACTTAAAGTAATTTACATATGGGATGTCTATTACATGGAAAGGGAAAAAGTTGTAAAAACCCTATTATTGGGGAGGGGGGTCGTCATCAGCATCGGGCTCGTTGTCTGAAAAGTTTAAGATGGAGGGGTCTAGTCCGGCCGCAAGCATTTTGGCTCTATCTTTCTCCCGAGCATTCGAGTACCCGTCGCCGTATTGTTTTAGGACCTCTTCGATTAGTCCTGGAGATTGGCAGTATTCGGCAATAAAATTTTGTTCGGCTTCTTCGGTCATTGGAGGTCCTTGTGCCTTTAACTCGTTGTGATTCGCCTCCAACGACTTGTGTTCTTTCATCAGTTCAGCCAGCTGAAAATGTACAGTCTGAAGCCAATTCTTTAGGCTGGTGATAGATTTCTCCATTATGTCTATCCGATTTTTATCTTCAGCTCGTTCTGACAAAAGTTGTTCTCTTTTTTCAGCTATTTCAAAAAGTTGCCATTTTGTAATCTTCAGCTCTTTTTGAAGCTCTTCGGAGCAGTAGGTGATGTTTGCGTGAAGACTTCGTTCTTTTTCAAAGCCAGATTTTATTGCTTCGATCCGGAGTTGAAGTTCGGCGATTTCGGCCTTCAGTTCTCCCTCCCTGTCCTTTATTTTTTCAAGATGGCGTAGGGTTCGGCCGGTGACAACATTAGACTATAATTTAAAAATGATTAATTTTGGTACTGTTAAGTATATGTGGACAATGGAAAAGGTGTGTGGGGGGCAGTTTTACTTACTTGACCCATATGCATGGAGTTAGCATAGATCAGCTCCTCGGTTGTGATGTCTTCAAATCTATTATCGTCTTTAGGCAGATTAAAGTACTGGAAGAGCTCCATGGGATAGTCTTTGGGGTCTTCTGGCCATAGGGTCATTGTGGCCCGAAGTTCTCGAATCTCTCATACTTCGATTGAGAGTGATGGCGATCCGGATAAGGGAGTTTTTGTTGATTGTTGATTGTTGTTGGGGTTCGGGAAATTGTTATGTATGTGGTTTTTTGGTTGGAGGGGCGGAGGATGATTCGGCCCGTTCTTTCCTATTTTGTAAAGGGGTGTCGGGTTCGACAGATTCAGTAGGTTTGGCTGAGTCTGGTTGGATGATGTTAAGATTGGGGGTCTGGGTAGGATCGGCGATTGGGTGCTGAGATGGTGTGAGGGAGGTTTTTTAGTGGATGCCTTAAGTCATTGGCGTTTCTTTTTGAAGAGGGCATCTTTTTCAGTAGGTGTCATCTCAAGAGGGCTCTCTTCGGTGAAACCTAGTGTAGGGATGTCAATGGGGAGGTCGGAGGCTGACGCTGCAGGTTGTGTTATGGGGATGGCAGAGATAGGGTTTATCAGGAGGGGAGCTTCGGTTAGTTGAGCGGTTGGGGGGGTTATCTCTTCGAATGGATGGGGAATGACTTCGGGAGTTGTTGTTGAAGATGAAGATTGACCGATGTCTTTAATCGTCTTCGGCTTGATAAGAGATACTGTAGGCAAGGGAAGTGTTAGGCAAAATCATGATAGTTTGAAAGTTTTTATATAAATAAGTTAGTTTGACTTACAATTATGGTTGTAAAGTCAAGCTTGATCTTTCAGGAGGTCCATGTTCCATTCTTCTTTTGGCATTTGGCTATGAGTAAGGCCAACTCTTCGGCTCGACTATGGGTGAATTTGTCAAACACTACATTGGCTTTTGAGGCTTCGGCCCAGTCTGGGATTTAATGGGTTTCGGGTCCCCTAATGAAGAACCAGTGAGAGTGTCATCCCTTGTTGCTGGTGGGGGTTTTATTAGGGTTTGTTTCTAAGCTGCTTTGTTTGGTTGCTTGTTGATTTGGCGGAACCCTGATTCCCTGGATCTGCCTAGCGTGAATAGGGTGAAGAAAAAGTCAATGGATGGTTCTACGCCACATTCTTAGCAGAAGGCGATGAAGCAAATAAGATGGATAAAGGAGTTCGGGACTAATTGAGCGAATCCTACTCCAACGAATCCGAGGAAGGTGATGATGAATTTATGGAGGGGGAATCAGACTCCGTATTTAATGCATATAGGGAAATGGTGGTTCAGCCGTCGAGACGTTTGTACATTCTCTCATCTAGATTCGGGGCACGGAGTTCGTGTGTGAGAGGAATGCAATACTGCTTGCAGATGTCAAAGCGAGTTTGCTCAATGATGGAAGATTTGGTGTTGATATGGGTGAATGTTTTTTTAGAAGAGTATTCTTATTGCATTTTTAGTATGGCGATTTCCGACTCGGTTCGGATCGGTGAAGGGTGGTAGAGGAGGAAGTGGTTTGGGAGTCGGAAGCGGTGGTGGCATTGATTTGTGGGTTTGTAGTGGAAAAGGAAGGGATTGTCTCAGTGGAATTTTGGATTGGGGTTTGTGTGAGAGTGTTTGCCTAAATCTATGCTAGCACAACACGCAAGTATACGTGATCAAATATCGAGTACAGAGCAAGCAAGGTGTCGATCCCCCGGAGAAAAACTGTATTTTATACTAACTACTACCAATTACGTATTAACTCGATTTTATTAAACCGCTAATTTGTAATTTATAAATTTTATGAAAATAGGAAATTAATTAACTAATGTTAATTACCAAAAGATTGAAAACATATATGAAGACTTAAGATTAAAACTTCACTTATTGTTTCACTTAGATCAACACACTTCCTATTAAGTTATGCGAACTATTCCGGAATGTTAATCGAGAACTCATCAATATTTATGACCATCTCTCGATGTATCATAAACAAATCAACTTAAATCCACAGATTATAGAATTAAGGTGAACACCCTAGTTAACTAATTTACTATATCTCTATGTGAATTACAATTAAAAGGAATTTAAAGCTCAGGTTCCCTATCATATTACATGTGGCGTATAGGTATATCTATATCCTAGACACAAATCATGAGTTTCATCATATGCAGAAAACATAATCACATGCTATTATGATCAAATCTAAACCTATAACCCATCTCTCGAGTTCATATAGATTATCACGGTAATTACTGGCCAGACAATTAAATAATTAATCATAAATCATAGTAGACAATTTGACAATAATTAACGATAATCAACAAAGAAGCGTGTCAATAAAAGGTACGCAATAAGATCCATTGTAATCTTAAAAAGAATTTAGTTCATAATTGAATTAAAATCCATAATCCACAATTTAAATAGCATTCAAGATATAAAAGTAGAGTATAGAGAATAGAATAAAAACTGTTGGTGCAATCCTTGTGTCTCTCCCCAGCTCCGGCGATGAATCTTTCTTGCTATCAAGTTGCTTCAAATCTCCAAAACTGACTTTCAAAACTAGGGTTTGCTACTAAGTTCACTCTATATCAAAAACTGACTTAAAAACAGCTATATATAGCTTCTAACATGAATCCTAATTTAATTAGAAGTTTGGAAATAAATTACACATCAATTGCCCAACTTAAATAAAAGGTGTCTGGTCAACCCCCAAAGTGGCGTGGTCGTGCTTGAAATAAGTTGGAATGGGGCATGGTTGCGCTGTTATGCCAGACAAAATAAAATTGGCTCTCAAGTGTGGCGTGGTCTCGCTGCTCCCTAGTTCAAATTGGGCGCAGCCGCGCTGGTCCTTTGTTTGCACTTTTTGATCTTTTTGTTGTTGCATACCTCCAACTGTCGCCAATTCAACTCCCAATGCATGTATCCTACAAAAATACATAAAATTCATGAAAATTAATTAAAACTCATGGAAATCGACAATAATCCACATCAATTGGTACCCGATTCGTAGGTATGAAACATACTCATCAAATACCCCTAAATTTGAACTATTACTTGTCCCTAAGCAACACAATGCAACACAATATAACCCAATGACTTGAATGCAAACTACTATCTAACATGCCTATGAATCCAGCAAATAAACTGTACGATACTTAACAACAAGCCTCAAAGATATCACCAAGGTACTTAAACAATAAATTCAATCAATGCAAAGTCAATAACTCAATCAATTAGATAACCCACACTTGTCATCACTCATGTTGTGTGTGTGTGCTCATCAACCATATTAACCAACCATAGATCAAGATTAGCCACATAACCAACTCCTTAGAAAGAAAGGTCTGGTTCCACTTCATTCTCTGTAAACATGACAATTCTGGCTAAAACTAAGCAATCACCAAGTCTAGGGGTCCCTATGAGGTTTATTTCTACCTTTATTCTTTCACGAGTGCGTTTTACACTCCATCTTGTGTTTATACTTGACTGTGCAATGTTTGGCTCTCTTAGGCTTTTCAAAGTCACCCATGTAGCGAGCTTTCAATCAGTGTCTCTCAAACCAGTTGGCTTTAGAACACTAGGTGTTAAGACACCCCTACGGATCTAATTACCCGAGTAACAGAGGCCACAGAACCAAACTAGTCAAAGTATTTATTCATATATTTATTATTATTTTTTTCTTTTTCTGAATTTTCTACTTTTTTTTAATAATAATAATACTACCCCCTAGATTCCCCCAAACTTAAGTTTTCACCTCATTTTAGCCTTTATTGTCAATTTACTAATTTCCTTAACTTTAACTAAAACTTTCCCATCAAAAGCTAATTATGAACCCTCAAACTAAGGTTGATCAAAACAGTTAAATTGTAAGGGTTATCCGGTTAACACAAGTTTCAGACAGGCATAAACTATCCTCGTGATTAAAATTATAACTAAGCATCAATCATCAATATTGTTCAAGTTATCATGCAATACCAATCTAATCATCGACCGAGCCAAAATCAAACCAATCTATTGCTTGGATTCATGCAAATATGCACATATTTACCGCAAATAGGCATGCAACTAACTACCAATTACTATATACAATCATGCTAACAGATACTATGAACAATTAATCAATGCTAAACTGAACTACAAACTAATATGCAACACAAAACAAAGGAAACCCTCCACCCCCCCAAACTTATTAAAGACAATGCCCTCACTGGATAACAAAAAGTAAAGAGCAGAAGAACTCCCCTAATCCTAAGCAGCATCGACGTCCTCCCCATCATTATCGTCGGAAGGTGTGTCCGGGGGAGGATAAGCTGGGGTGGCTCCATACATAGGAAACTGAACTGGCGTACCGAGCTGAGTAAAAGCCTGAGATAAGGACGCAGAAAATTAAGCAATGAAGGTCTGAATCTCATCCACGCTGTTGTATATGGCATCCATCCTCCTCTGCATCCGTCGTTCCATCCGGTCCAACCGTACCTGGTATGCATCCACTAGCCGTTCTGGATCTGCCATAGGCTGGTTGGATGCCTCCTCACTCTTGTTGTGACCAGATAGGATGAACCATGCCCCTCGAGAATGAGACTGGCCACATTCCCACACCTTGTACTTTTCAAGCGTAGCATGGTCAATAGTGTTCATGGGAAGCTGCAAAGGCTCACCGTCCTCCCACTGCACTCCAGTCGCAGTACATAGGCGAGTAATGACAGAAGCATGTGGAATGCCACCTGATGTACCTCCTTGCAAATATCGGCAAATGGACTGGTTGATGACATACCCGATGTCCACTTTCTTCCCCCGTATGATGCCATAAAGCAAAATGGCTCTATCCTTAGTGACATCATTCTGATGCCTTGTTGGCATCAGATTGGCACAGATAAAACTATACCATGCCTTACCATATCTAATTAGCGTCGTGTGTGAAAAATGCAATTTCTGATCAGTACCTTACATGGTGGTCCACACAGTGCCCGGCTTGCACAGAATCGACATAATGTCGTCCAACTTTGTTTCCCATCTCATTGAGTATAATAATCAGGAACATTAGGTTGGACGTTTGGCAAGTGAAATAGAGCATTAATGTTTTCTTTGGAATATGACACCTGACAACCCCTTACAAATGCAGTCCCATCCTTTATTATCTTCGTATTCGCGTAGAACTCCTTGACAATCGATATTGGGGCTGCCATTGGAGGTTCTGTGAAAAGCAGTTATCCCATTCCCCTAATCATGTTCATCATCTGCCCATCCAATCTGGGATCTGGCTTGAGTTCTCGTTCCAAAACATATGTCTTACCTAGCAAATTACGATGGAAGTAACTTCCTACCTCTGCGTTAACGAATATAGTATTATCAAAGACTTCGGGTTCATTTTGCTCATGGGAACTAGACGATTCACCGCGTTGTCTTTTGGATGCCATTGATAGTCTCTGTAACAGTGCTAAAACAATAACACAATAGCCTAGCTGTGTCCTTCCCCCAAACTTGCTTGAAACCATAATAACCTCTTTCAGAACTTTGCACCAACACTGGGTAAGCACTCTATTTTGCCCAAAATCTATATTCTGTCTGTAATTATGCACAACCAATGCAATGCATGCAACCAATCTCAACCATAACACAGCACTAATATCCTTAACTACCTGAGTGAAACTTAGAAAATCAGTGAATGCCCACTCCCCCAAATTTCTTCAATTGATGGATTCCCTGTTATGAAGAGAATCCCCAATCCAAATCGCAGCTTAAGCTTAGTCCCTGTGTTATGCCACGCCTCCACTATGCCCGAATGCAAGTAACAATTGTGTGAATGTATTTATGGTTGTATGTTTGCAGTTTGCATGTGACGGTTTTTAAGGATGGAGAGTGGGTGAAGGTTTATTTTTTATCATGGGGGAATGGGTGGGGTGGTTCAGAAAAGAGAAGTGGTGGTGAGGGAGGGGTGGTAGATGTGAGATAGGAATAAGGGAGGAGAGGATAGTGTGGATTGTAGGTTTGGTAATGAGAAGGGGGTAAGGGTCTTAGTCTGATAGGAATAGGAGAGTGAGAGCATTTGAAACCAAGAGGGAAAAAAATAAGGAAAAGGTATGGGTCGGGTTGCTGAGGAGTTTTTTAAAAAAAACTGGGTTTTGATCGCAGCGCGGCCGTGCTAGAAAATGACCTTGATTAGGCGCAGTCGCGCTATACTGGCAGACAAACTATTTTGATTTCTGATGCCAGGTGCTGCCGCGCTGATTTCTCATACAATTTGGGCACGGCCGCGCTGCACTGGCAGTGAAACAATTTGCAAGTTTTGACGCTAGGTGCGGTCGCGCTTCTTTCCCATACAATTTAGGCGCGGTCACGCTGCACTGTATCCTTGGAAATTTATTTTCTTTTTCTTTCCTGAATGGACCATATGACTGCAGCAACTAAGTGTAACCTATAAAAACATAAAATAACAAATTAGTACTTCTAAAACTAACTCTACTTGATTCTAAAAATTACTAAAAATTAAAATTAACAGAAATAAATGTATGGGTTGCCTCCCATTAAGCGCTTGATTTAGAGTCTTTTAGCCTGACTACTTCCTATTTCAAGCTTGATCGGAGAGAATGATTGAGGACTTCTAACGATCGAAATCACCACCCCAATAATGCTTTAAGCGTTGTCCGTTGACTTTAAACGTTTCATCCGGATTACGACCAACTATTTCAACGGTGCCATAAGGGAATACTTGTTTAACAGTGAAGGGCCTGGACCACCGTGACTTGAGTTTTTCCAAAAAAAGTTTCAATCGAGAATTGTATAGGAGCACTGCTTGACCTAGTTCAAACTTTTTCTCTATAATCTTCTTATCATGCCATCGCTTGACCTTTTCTTTATAAAGTTTTGAACTATCATACGCTTGCAAGCAGAATTCATCCAATTCATTGAGTTATAAAAGTCTCTTTTCCCCTACAACTGTTAGATCAAAGTTCAATCTTCGGATAACCCAATAAGCGTTGTGTTCGAGTTCGACTGGCAGGTGACATGCCTTCCCATACACAAGCTTGTACGGTGACATCCCAATCGGAGTCTTGTAAGCAGTACGGTAAGCCCATAGAGCGTCATCTAACTTCAAAGACCAATCCTTCCGATTTGGATTCACTATCTTTTCCAAAATTCTCTTCACTTCTCGATTAGACACCTCAGCCTGGCCACTTTTCTGGGGGTGATATGCGGTGGTAATTATATGGGTCACCCCAGACTTAGCTAGGAGAGCTGTAAAAGCTTTGTTGTAGAAATGGCTCCCTTCATCACTAAGAATTGCCCTAGGTGTGCCAAACCTTGTAAAGATGTTCTTCTGCAGAAATTTCAGTACTACCTTAACATCATTCGTAGGTATTGCAGCTGCTTCTACCCATTTAGACACATAATTTAATGCCAACAATATATATGCGTTGTTGAAGGATGTCAAAAATGGTCCCATGAAATCGATGCCCCATACATCAAAGATCTCCACTTCCAATATTGTATTTAGTGGCATCTCATGGTGCTTCGAGATATTCCTAACCCGTTAACAACGATCGCATCTAAGCATGAACTGGTGGACATCCTTAAACAATGAGGGCCAATAGAACCCTACTTGTAGAACCTTGGCAGTTGTTCTTTCACCTCCGTGATGTCCTCCATACAATGAGTCGTGGCACTGATGTGAGATACTCTCTACTTCATTTTGCGGAACACACCTTCTTATCATCTGATCTGGACACTATTTGAACAAGAACGGTTCATCCCATATATACCTCCGTACATCATGCAGAAACTTTTTCTTATGTTGGTTTGTCAAGTCTGGGGGGAGTACGTTGCTAACCAAATAATTGACAAAATCTACATACCACGGAACTTCTGCTTTGATCACGAATAACTGCTCGTCCGGGAAGAACTCCTTAATCACAGTCTTGTCTTTCTTTGCGTGCTCATTATTTTCCAACCCCGATAAATAGTCTGCCACCTGATTTTCTGTACCCTTCCTATCCCAGATTTCCAAGTCGAATTCCTGGAATAGAAGTATCCATCTAATTAGCCTCAGCTTCGCATCTTTCTTCGAAATCAGATAACTTGTCGCTGACTGGTCCGTGAACACCACCACTTTAGTTCCGATTAGGTACGAACGAAATTTGTCAAACGCATACACCACCGTGAGCAACTCATTTTCGGTAGTCGTATAATTGAGTTGAGCATTAGAAAATGTTTTGCTAGCATAATAAATGGCATGAACAACTTTGTCCTTGCATTTGCCTAAGACTGCACCAATCGCGTAGTCAAAAGCTCACACATTAATTCAAACGGCATCGTCCAATCCGGTGCCACTATTACAGGTGCTGTTAACAATTTCTTCTTGAGTTGTCCAAATGCTTCCAAACATTCCTTGTCAAACTTAAACGGCACGTCCTTCTCCAATAAATTGTAAAGTGGTTTAGTGATCTTGGAGAAGTCCTTGATGAATCTTCGATAAAACCTAGCATGACCAAGGAAGCTTCGGATTTTCTTGATAGAAGTTAGTGGTGATAGATTCTCAATTGCCTCGATTTTAGCTTTATCTACCACTAACCCCCTTACTAACACCTTATGCCCGAGGATGATCCCTTCTTGAACCATAAAATGACAATTTTCCCAGTTGAGCACCAAATTGGTCTCCACACACCTTTTCAATATCATGACAAGATTCTTTAAGCAACTGTCAAAAGAATCCCCAAAAACTGAAAAATCATCCATGAAAACCTCCACATTACGTTCTACCATATCTGAGAAAATCGCCATCATACACCTTTGGAAAGTCGCTGGTGCATTACATAATCCAAAAGACATCCTCCTAAAAGCAAAAGTACCATAAGGACAGGTGTAATTTGCTCACCCCAAGGTGAAAAATCCAATTTTTTTTTTTGCTAGTTTTAGCTGAAATAGTAACATTCTTGCCTTTGGCAAGAATGGATCCCAAGACCTCATGCACCCAAGCCTTATAAGGAGTTTTTTTACCATTGAGCCAAGAGAAACTTGGTAATCCAATATTTTTATAATAGTTGTATAGTTTTAGCTTAGATCTAATACACTGTATTGATTGTTGTGCTTGGAATTTCATTTTATTATAATTATATTCTATTTTAAAGCTCTTTCAACATATCAACTGCTAGGCTAGGGTAATTACAGAGGATTTCCTAAGTAATTTTCTCTTAATCACCCGATGACGCCCGATCGACGATTTATCATAATGTTTTTAAGTTAACTCCATTTTATCGATTATTTTATTTGGGAGTTGATTTAATCTTCATTCGGTTTACCCCGTAAAATCCTATATCTATATCTAGTGGTGAGGGGGTCCCACCTTTTGGCCGTCAAAGGATTCTTACAAATTGAATCACCTGATAACTAATTTGGGATATAGCTTCAATTTAATCCCGATCACGATATCATTAGACTTATAGGAATCAAAATATAAAAATCTCATTCTCGAGATCTTAGATCCCCTCAGATGGATCTTATTGATACGTAATAGTCCCTCGAAATGTCGGTCCCGTTGTGTAATCTATGGAGTAGGGTACTCGGGAGCCCTTTTTCTAGATCTTATCTTTCGTTTCGATGTATTGTTTGTTGTGATTTCGATTTATGTGAGCCTAGGAATGGAGTCAGGGCCCTTGAATTGGGCTTTGACGTAATTTCCACGATGGACATGTTTTCGATTGTAAAAAATTGGTTATCCAATCATTGTACATATAAATTTGGACCTTAAAACGGTATCGAGGGTTTCATTCCTAGAGAATCAGAGTTAAGGCCCCGTAATAGTGAAGATTATGGTTGCGGGTGTTCGGGGCTATTGAGATGACTTACATGCCCACAAGTGGCTCCGACCCCATTTCGATGCTTAATTTTACCATTTATCACCAAAAACGATTTTCGAATAAAACGACAAAGATCTTTTAAAATCAAATCGATCTGGGTTATTAGACCGACCTTAGGCTAAAATTGAAAGTAATGGAAAGCTGTGATTCTTATTTGACGAAGGGTTTGAAAATCATATTTTTTAAAACATCACCCCAAAAGGTTTTCTTTTATCAAAAAATCAGAGCTAAAACAAATCTTTCCCTCAAATCAAATCCTTCGTGCATAGGCTCAAAGAGGCTCGAAGCTACTTTCAAAATAATGCACATCCCATGATTTCGATTAAAAATTAGGCACCAACATCCTAGGTTTTCTTTCAAAACACACACACACCTCTCCTTTTATGAAAATAATCAAAAAGCGGTAACTGTATTTTCACGAAAGTCGGGGGGATGCCTAACACCTTCCCATCGCTTAAGCAAGCCCCTGAACTCTATGAATCTCAGTTCCAAATCAATTTTACAGAGTCACATAATGGGCCTATCGATTGTGAAAATCCTCAAATTTGAATAAGTTGGTGCATCTAATTGAACCTATACCAACTGGTGACTCTATCTAATTGGCTCATCATTAAAACCAACCTTTCAAAACCCCATCAATATTTATGTCAATTTTTTCCTAAAAATCGCCCTTCAAATAAAAATCAGATAAATCAAAAAGGGTATAAAATCACCTTTAGGAAAAAAGATTCTACCCCAGCATCAACATATATTACTGGCCCCAATTGAAGAGAGATGTTGGGAATTTAGTGATGATGTGCCCAGTTTGTCAAGTAGCAAAGGGTCAAGCACCAAACACTGGTTACTACACGCCTTTACATGTTCCTAATGCTATATGGGAAGATTTTTCTATGGATTTTGTACTTGGGCTTCCAAGGACTTAAAGGAGATTAGATTCTATTTTTGTTGTGTTGACGGGATTTTGAAGATGGCGCATTTTATTCCTTTGCAAAAAGACTTCAGATGTTGCTCACATTGTCAAACTGTTTTTTCAAGAAATTATCCGATTACATGCCATTCCAAAGTCTATCATTTCTAATCGTGAGTCAAAGTTCCTAGCGTATTTTTAGGATACTTTATGGAGGTGTTTCGATGCTAGCCTAAATTATAGTAATAATGCTCATCCTCAAACCAATGGGCAAACAAAAGTAGTGAATAGGACTTTGGGCAACTTGATTCCTAGTATTTATGGGGACAAGCCAAAGACATGGGATCAGACTTTAGCACAGGCTAAGTTCGCGTATAACAGTGTTGTTCATCGTTCTTCAAAAAGGTCTTTATTTGAGATGGTGTATCAATCAGTGCCGAGGAATACTGTGGATTTAGTTCATTTGCCTAAGCTTCCTGGGGAGAGTATTAAGGCACACAACATGGCAGATCAGATTCTTTCCATTCAGGCAGATGTGAAGGCGAAATTGGAGAAGTCTAATGCCAAGTATAAGGCTACAACTAACAAGCATTGTCGGTACAAAGTGTTCGAGGTGGGAGACATGGTGATGGTTTTCTTGCGCAAATAGCGATTTTTAGTTGGATCTTACAATAAATTACAAGCGAAGAAGTTTGGGCCTTATCAAATTTTACGAAAGGTTAATGATAAAGCATATGTTGTGGATCTTCCTGAGGAAATGACTATACCTTGGACTTTTAATATGTCTGATTTATATACTTATCACCCACCTATTAAGTCCGTTTATTTAGATTATAACTCGAGGACAAGTTTTTCTAAAGTGGGAGGGAATGATGTAGATGAATTAGCATAATTATATATGGAACAGTTGGATCGCCAAAAGTCGGGTCGTAGTAAGTCAAAATAGTCAGCAACTGGGCTAAACTCCAAATTGGGCTCGAAACCAGTGTTTTTCATATGGAAATGGCATTTTGGAAAGAACGGGTTTAACTCGGGTTGTCATTTTTAAGCCAAATTCACACTCCTACGGGATTTTTGCAGTTTTATGTTTCAATTTTATTATTTTTGGGCTTTTTTATTAAGATTTTGATATTAGTTATTTATTTGGCCTAATATGGCTTATGGTTTGCAGATTAGAGTTTTAAGTATTATTTAAACAATTGTAGCTCTTTGAACACAAAGCTTTTGATTAATTATTCAATAAAACTTTGTTTTATTATTATCTTCTTGTGGATTCAAAAACCCTCGTGGATTTGAGGATTTTTGTTAACATAGAACCTTATCTAGGCCTACTACGGGTATTTTGTCTTTTGTCAGGTGGTATCAGAGCTTTTAGCATCCTGGTAATCTATCCTCGATGGCAAAAAACAATCTTTAAGGTGGTGATCGTCAACAACCACTTCTCAGGGGAAAATTTTTAGATTTTATGAAATATTTCAAAACGTCTATTATGGAGGCTGTCCAACAATCAATTCAACGATTACATATGGATGATAGAAATTATGATTGTGGTCATTATTATAATGGATGTGAGGGCGAATGTGAGAGTGGTCATGTGAATCACGATCGTAGACGTGTTCGTGAAAATTCAGTTTATTCTTCCTCCTCAGAAGAAGAGGAATTTTATGGGTGTGATGATTTAATAGGAGTACGTCGTGATGATTATGGGCGTGCAAAAAATTAATATAAACGTCAAGATGAATTCAAGATTAAGGCTGATTTCTTACTTTTCTGGAAGCGTTAACATCGAGGGATATAATAATTGGGAATATGAAGTTGAAAAATTCTTCGACATGATTAATATTATAAAAGATAGGCAGGTTCAGTTTATGGCATATCGATTATGAAGTGGTGTTGCAGCATGGTAGGAATAAATTCAGAGTTCTCGTATGCGTTAGGGAAAATGCCCAGTTCATACTTTGAATCGAATGAAGCAACTTATGAATGAGCGATTTTTGCCTCCAGATCATGTACAATTTATGTTTTAGCAATTTCAGAATTGCACACAAGGTACTAGATTTGTAGTGGAGTATACTGATGAATTCATGAGACTTTAAGCACGTTGCAATTTGAATGAAACAGAGGAACAACAAGCTACCCATTATGTAAATGGGTTGAAGTTTAGTATTCAGGAGTGTATGGGGTTGTAGGATGTTTGAAGTGTCAGTGAAGCTCGGAACATAGCTTTGAAGGCAGAGCGTTTGTCTACTCGGTATAGCATTAATCGTGCTTTGCCATGGCAGAATCGGTTAGAGTCTAGCATTGGAAAAGGAAAAACAACGGTCTCAACCTAACAACAACAGTTTGCTCCATCCAATCAGGGAAGTGGTGGTAGTAGTTCGGAAGTTTAAGGTCACACAGAATTAAAATCTTCAACATGTCCAAGCACGAAGGATCCTCTTCCAAACCCTTACGCCAAACCATTTAGAGAAAAGTGCTACCGATGTCATAAGCCTGGGCATAGATCTAGTAATTGTCCTGAACAAAAATCAATTAATTTGGTAGACCATGAAGATGGTTCCCTAAAATAGTTTTCTGAAGGTGAGGAAGACGAGCTGTTTGATGTAGAAGTAACAGATTAAGAGGGTGATCTAGTTAATTGTGTGTTGCGTAGGTTGTTGTTTTCCCCTAAACAGGAAAATGAATCACAACATCACCAAATCTTTCACTCTAAGTGCTCAGTTAAACAGAAAGTTTGTAACCCAATTATTGATAGTGAGAACATTGTGTCTCGAGCACTTGTTGATCACTTATAGCTGAGGACCGAGCCTCATTGTCTCCGTACCAAATTGGATGGATTAAGAAAGGACCATCTATTAAGGTGACCGAAGTTTGTCATGTTCCTATTTCCACTAGTAAGTCATATAGTGCTAATGTTATTTGTGATGTGCTAGATATGGATGCATGCCATATTTTATTAGGAAGACCTTGGCAGTTTGACACCGATGCTACCCATCTGGGTAGAAACAATGTGTATCTATTCACTTGGTTGGATAAGAAGATAGTTGTTATACCCTCTCAGGGAGTAAATTAACCTAAAGTTTTCATAGTAGAGGGAAAGATACTCATATTGATAGCTGAGTCAGAGACTGAATTTTACAATGAGGCTAAGGAATCTAGAATGGTGTATGTGAAAGTAATATGCCCTCAAGCCAATTATATTTGCTGTAATAAGCATTTACTTTGTAATTTTATTCAAATATTAATAATAGAATAAAAGGCATATTTTATCCATATTAATTGGTTGAATTAATAAATGTGATGAACCCATAGTTTTCGAGCAATGCTTTTAGAATCATGATGAGATCATGCTAGTGAGATCTAAATTCAAGAAAGCTCAAAACTAAAATGTTCCTAATCGTTGGATCACTAATATTGGGATTACTGATCCGGATAGATTAGTACATACTATGCTTGATCTTTAGAAGATGATGATTGATCTCATAATCATTTGTGTGGAGACACTAAAGCAAGTATGTAGGTGCTTATTAGAGAATAAGTTCACTGAACGTGACTCGCTTTAAGAACCCTAATGGAGTTTTATTCACTTATCAATAGGGAAGTTCTTAAGTGATAGTTGTATAAGTGATCCTTGGACTTGAGATCATCATAGTACCTTGTGTATGTTAAGTTATACTTTGTCATATTCCTTAATACCTTAGGGTATGTACGGGAATAATAAAGTATACACAGAGGTAGGTGAATGATCGACAAAGGATCTACCACTTCTGATAAAGGAAGAGAATGTCCTATGCGATTTGATAAATGACAGCTCAGAAATCCCTAGCCAGGGTTGAATGAAAATTAGAAAGGAGTTTCTAATTTATATTAATCGGAGTTGTGCATTCTTGGATCGAAATGCATATGATTAAATAAAATAAGACTTGTCAGTAATTCCATGTCTTATATTTAATCGGGACATTGTTTGGTAGAAGGATTGAATTGTACGGTAACTACTGCTGAATAGGTTCTATGTGATTAAACATTGATTTCATATTATTCGTATAATCATGATACATTATCGTAAGGTATCCCTCATGATGTAGAATAAATATTATTTATTTATGTTTGAATTAAAGGAGTTTAATTCATTATAAATAATATTAGAATTGTTCTAATTTATTTATTCTACTACCGGCATAATATTGAACCTAAAGGGTCACACCGCAAAAGAATAATATTATATTGGTGACAATTGGCTTAATGATAATAAATTAAGTATTTAATTTATTAGTTGAATAAATTGAAAGGCTTAATATTTATAATGATATATTTAGAGAAATATTGAATTATAAATTAATAAGAGAAATCTTATTATTATTATTATTATTATTATTATTATTATTATTATTATTATCATTTAATTCTTAATTAGATTAAGAATTAATTTAAATAAAATGTAAATATCATTTAAATTAAATACAAATTTGAATTTGGTTAAATAATTGCAAAATATGTGTTAAGTGCTTAAATGCAAAACATGTGGGTTAGGAGAATAATATTACTTACATATTATGTAAGTATTGTATACTTGTAGTATACTAATTGAATTAAGGTTTCTCCTAATAAACCTAACCAAGCATTCATTGCACTTAGAGAAGTGCTAGCCTCCATTTTTAAGAACACCAAATATTAGAGATCAAGTTGTTGATCAAATCTACTAAGTGTTCTTAATGAATTGTTCTTCTTATTCTTAAGAGTTAGGGATAAAAGAACATATTGGATTAGCCATCCAAGATTTGTAAAAATCAAATATCGTTCCATATAATCATTCTTGGTGGATCATCTTTAGAGTGCTTCATACACTTTGAAGCTAGTGTTTAATCCAAGGAATAAAGAAAGAAGGAGCTTAAAGAAATCAACAAGGAGTAGATCTTGTAGCGATTCAAAGGTTGGATCTATAAAGGTATAACTCTTATTTATCTTCTTCTTCAATTAATAGCTATGCATAAGGTGATTCATGGATAAGTTACAAAAATTTTAATTTCCATTTTCCGTTGCGTATCTCAATTAGATTGTGATTTTGCATACTTACAGTATGCAGTAGTAGTTAAGGGTGAATCGAATCGGGTAAAAGATGTTTCAAAAGTTGTGCAACCCTTATTGAAGGAATTTAAGGAAGTTATTCCTGAAAAACTACCTAATGAGTAACCTTTTATGCGAGATATCTAGCAGTGTATTGATTTGGTGCCTGGAGCTAGTCTACCAAATTTGCCTCACTATCGCATGAGTCCAAAAGGAGGGTGCGGAGATGAATAGGCAAGCTGAAGAGTTACTACAATAGGGTCGTATTCGTGAAAGCATGAGCCCATGTATTGTCCCTACATTATTGACATCGAAGAAAGATGGTGGTTGACGGATGTACGTGGATAGAAAAGCAATTAATATAATCACAATTCACTACAAATTTCCTATTCCGAGATTAGACGATATGATGGATTAGTTAAAAGGCTCAAAAATATTCTCTGCGGCTATCATCAGATTCGTATTCAGCTCGATGATGAATGCAAGACAGCAATTAAGACGAAGGTGGGTATGTATGAATGGTTGGTAATGCCATTCGGATTGTCTAATGCGCTAAACACCTTCATGAGATTAATAAATCAGGTACTCAAACCATTTTTAGGTAGCTTTGTAGTGGTGTATTTTGATGACATTTTGATATAGCCAGAACATTGAAGATCATATGGGTCATCTTCGTAGTGTTTTGACAGTTCTGTTGGAGAATAAGTTGTTTACCAACTTTAAGAAATGTAGTTTTCTAGAGTCCAAGTTGCTATTTTTGGGCTTCATAATTAGTGGAGATGGCATTCAGGTTGATGATAGCAAGGTTCACACGATTAGAGATTGACCTTCACCAAAGAATGTTAGTGAGGTATGAAGTTTTCATGGCTTAGCTTCATTTTATCGGCGATTTATGCGCAATTTCAGTAGTATTGTTGCTCCAATCACAAATTATTTGAAGAAGGGAAAATTTTCATGGGATAATAATTGTGAGAAGAGTTTTACGAAGATTAAAGAGAAGTTGATAACTGCACCAGTGTTGGCTCTACCTAGTTTTGAAAAGGTTTTCAAGATTGAGTGTGATGCTTGTGGTTTTGGCATTGGTGGAGTTTTATCACAAGAGAGCAGGCCAATGGCTTTTTACAATGAAAAGTTAAGTGAAACACGTTATAAGTAGAGTATATATGAGCAAGAGTTATATGATGTGGTGCGGCATTGTGGAATTGGGTGCATTATTTGGTTCAGCGGGAATTTATAATTTATTCTGATCATTAGGCTCTTAAGTATTTCAAAAGTTAGAAACATCTTAATAAGATGCATGCTCAATGGGCTTCTTACTTGGAGAAAATTTCTTATTCCATCAAATATAAACTTGGTGCTACAAATAGAGTTGTGGATGTTTTGAGCTGAAGAGTAACATTACTAGTAACTATGAATAACGAAGTCGTGGGATTTGAGTATCTCTAAGAGCTATATGAAGATGATGAAGACTTTAGGAAAATATGGGAAAAGTGTTCAAAGAGGCTGCCCCTCGGTGATTTTCATGTCCTAGATGTTTAAGAGAAATCGTTTCTGCATTCCCCTAATTAACTTCTTGAGGGAAAAATTAATGTGTGACTTGCATGGAGGGGGTCTTAATGGTCATTTGGGTCGTGATAAGTCCATTGCTAGTGTTGAGCAGAGATATTACTAGCCCCAATTGAAGAGAGATGTCGGGAATTTAGTGATGAGGTGCCCAGTTTGTCAAGTAGCAAAGGGTCAAGCACCAAACACTAGTTATTACACGCCTTTACATGTTCCTAATGCTATATAGGAAGATTTGTCTATGGATTTTGTACTTGGGCTTCCAAGGACTTAAAGGGGTTTAGATTCTATTTTTGTTGTGTTGACAGGTTTTTGAAGATGGCGCATTTTATTCCTTTGCAAAAAGACTTCAGATGTTGCTCACATTGCCAAACTGTTTTTTCAAGAAATTGTCGATTACATGCCATTCCAAAGTCTATCACTTCTAATCGTGAGTCAAAGTTCCTAGCGTATTTTTAGGTTACTTTATGGAGGTGTTTCGATGCTAGCCTAAATTATAGTAATAATGCTCATCCTCAAACCAATGGGCAAACAAAAGTAGTGAACAGGACTTTGGACAACTAGATTCGTAATATTTATGGGGACAAGCCAAAGACAGGGGATCAAACTTTAGCACAGGCTAAGTTCGCGTATAACAGTGTTGTTCATCGTTCTTCAAGAAGGTCTTTATTTGAGATGGCGTATCAATCAGTGTCGAGTCATATTGTGGATTTAGTTCATTTGCTTAAGCTTCCTGGGGAGAGTATTAAGGCACACAACATGGCAGATCAGATTCTTTCCATTCAGGCAGATGTGAAGCCGAAATTGGAGGAGTCTAACGCCAAGTATAAGACTATAACTAACAAGCATTGTCGGTACAAAGTGTTCGAGGTGGGAGACATGGTGATGGTTTTCTTGCGCAAATAGCGGTTTTTAGTTGGATCTTAAGTAAATTACAAGCGAAGAAGTTTGGGCCTTATCAAATTTTACGAAAGGTTAATGATAAAGCATATGTTGTGGATCTTCCTAAGGAAATGACTATATCTTGGACTTTTAATGTGTCTGATTTATATACTTATCACCCGCCTATTGAGTCCGCTTATCCAGATTATAACTCGGGGACAAGTTTTTCTAAAGTGGGAGGGAATGATGTAGATGAATTAGCATAATTATATATGGAATAGTTGGATCACCAAAAGTCAGGTCGTAACAAGTCAAAATAGTCAACAATTGGGCTAAACTCCAAATTGGGCTCGAAACCAGTGTTTTTCATATGGAAATGGCATTCTCGAAAGAATGGGTTTAACCCGGGTTGTCATTTTTAAGCCAAATTCACACTCCTATGGGATTTTTGCAGTTTTATGTTTTAGTTTTATTATTTTTGGGCTTTTTTATTAAGATTTTGATATTAGTTATTTATTTGACCCAATATAGCTTAGGGTTTGCATATTAGAGTTTTCTTAATTATTATTTAAACAATTGTAACTTTTTGAGCACGACACAACTTTTGATTAATTATTCAATAAAACTTTGTTTTATTATTATCTTCTTGTGGATTCAAGAACTATCGTGGATTCGAGATTATTTGTTAACCTAGAACGTTATCTAAGGCCTACTACGGTATTCTGTCCTGCGTCACAACCGCAATGTGCTGTTAATAAAAAATAAAAACCACACCGCATAACTGCACCACACTGTATCCACTAATTGTGCCAAAAAAAAAAGTTTTGTTATTCAAAGTCACAGTTGGCAAACAATATTTTTTGACATTGATTTTAAATAAAAAAAAATTGAGGCAAAAATATAAAATTAGAAGCTAGACAATTACCAAATGAGCCCTGAAAATTTATGTAACTTGAACGGTTACTTTTACCGTTTGCTCTCTGTTTTTTTTTTATCTTAGCTCCATGTCCACACACATTTGAAAATAAAGTAATTCATACATAGAGAGGGAAAGATCCATGCATGCAAATCAATGAATCATCTATATTTAGCACGTGCTAGTCTTGGTATCAAAGCTTCTATATTATCAATCACCCAAACCATTCAACCATTAGTTTTCAGAAAATCTATATTTACCATTTGGCTAATTTTAAGCCAACTTTTTTTTTCTCTTATCCTTTTTTACTTTTTTTTCGTAATCGAACAAAATTTAAGCTTCCTTTCAAATACCCTAAATGTAGTTCTTTCTTTTTTAAAAAAAATCAAAAAACAAAACAAACTTCCAATATCACATTCCTTTGCCATGAACGGAGACAGGTCTCTCGATCTACCCCGTTCAAGGCCAGGAGGCTACACCACAGTCAGCACCACCGAACTGCCGGTCCATCCCGATCAACCCGAACCAGTCCGAGCCAAACCCAAGAAATTCAACTGGAACTTGTTTCTAGATCTCTCCTCAATAGTATTCTTCCTATTGCTATTGCTATATTGTGCATCAGAAATCTACATTCATAGAAATGATCAAGCTCATAAACACGAATTTGTGCTCAACTCCGTTTTAGCCTCTCCCTTGGACAAATCCAACTCGACGGACCGGATTAGAGTGGCTTGGAACATAACATTTAATGTCACAAACAAATGCAACTCTTCCACATTTTATTACGAAAACGCTGCTCTCTCTGTTTTCTATGGAAATCAAATTCTTTGGGCTACGATGATTCCAAATTTTTACCAGAATATTGGTGATCATAATTCTGTAAAAGTGGCTATGATTTCTTCGAGTGCAGCCGATGGTGCATATTTACCAAGTGCCTATTTTTTTGGGACGCCGAGGCCAAATTTGTCCCCTGGTTTTGATTTGAAGGTGATGACTACAGTTACCGAATATCCAAAAATGTTATTGGAACATACGTACCCAATAATGGTAAGTTGTCCAGATGTAAAGATGGAATACCATTCATCTCAGAAGGCTCTAAGATTGACCGGAGGGCCGAGGAAATGTGAAGTTATGATTTAATTGTGATGACGCCTGGTGGTGTTCTAAAATATAAAATCACTAGTAAATATAAAGACAAAATGATATTATATTTCGGGACGAATGTAGAGAAACCTTTAAGGTACATGTATACACAATTGCAAGGTGCAAAGGGAGATATTCTTCTTTAACAAACTAGAAGTATATGATAATTGGTGCCTTGGTTTGGTGGTGGTTTGATTTATCTATTTCTTTATAGTAAACCCGGAATATTTGGTTTAAAACATAAAATGGGGATTGCAAGAATCAAAGGAAATGAAACGACTCATTCCATAAAATGAATTTTTTAAAAAAATGTATTTGTTTGTTTTCAATTATTCTCATTCCTGTCAAATTCATGAATTTAGAAATTAAAATTCACAAAATTAGTAAACACGTATTTTTGTTATTCAACAAGTCCCAACTTAATTCCTGTAATCCAAACCTAGCAATAAGATCATCCATGACAGGTTACAAAAATGGCAAGGATCCAACCAAAATATAACCATCGTTTCAATATCAATATTTAACTTTATCCAGGTAGTTCCATTGCATCAGATCTTCCACTACAAAATTATAAATAGAAACCAGAAGAAACAAACAAATATATTTGTATTTGCCCCTGACCATAAGTGCAAGTATCTAAATATCAGTCACAAAAAAGTACAAGACACAGAAGTTCAAGAACCTTGGCCCTTATAATTAAGGATGGACAGTACACACTTTGTACAAATGACCAAACTATAATACAACCCCTCACCCCCCTTTTATCTTTCTTAATGCCTTTTCACCCAACAAAGAGCAGTTGCAAAACAGGCTGCTATATTTTCCTTTTGTTCTTTCCTGCATTTCTTTCTGTTTCCAGCACTCTGCTAGCCTAATTGCTTGTAAAGATCAGTAAATAAACCTTTTGATGCACACCCTTCCCATCTTGCTTCACGAATCACGAAATAGTTTTGTCCAAGAAGAAAGTCCCATCACAGGAAGATATAGAACATTTCATCTGCGCTGGTGGCACATTTGGCATGTCACTGCAGATCTGGCAGAATTCAAATAAGTGCAATGATCGCAAGCCCAACTCCCCGAATCATCCGCTCCTTTGCTTGACCCTCCGGTCCGAGAAGACCCCTTCCCTCTCCCACCTTTCACTTTGCTACTCCCCGCAACACTTTTTGAGCTTGTTGTCTTGCTACAAGCTCCTAGTGAATCAACATCTGATAGACCATTCTCTAGTGCTCTAACCAAGTTTTCAAAGTAATTTCGAGTCACACTGTTTGCCCATGCATATCAACATATTAGGAAACATTTCAGTAAACATGTCCAAGGAAAATGGTTGATTTTATCATTAATCAAAGAAACAAGTAGAACTTGCAAATACAATAAATAAAATAGAATAATCTAGAGCAATCAACTGAGAGAGAACCATTTCCACATGCCCAAGCTTTAGTTTGCACAAACATTAAAATAATTGGCCAACTAGAGAATTTTCCTAATTAATTTTGAGACTAACTTAATCTTAATACTAGTTATGTATAAGATTATGTGATGATAATTTATTCTTGTATATTTTCATATGGGTTCAGAATCAAGGTATTTGCTTATTAAAATTACCTAAAATGTTAACCGTCCTAATGACCTTTCGGTGGTGTTTGTTATAGTCGGTTGTTGCTCTGTAGTAGCTATGCTACTCAAAAATAAACACCAGAAAACCACTGGGAGTCTGGGATGGTGCCACTTTTAACTCCTTGTGAATCATAACTTTTACATATTAAAATTAAACACTAGAAACCCAAATTTAGGTATTTTTATTCCCAGTTTTCAAAAGATTCTTCCATCGACCAACTGAATTAATGACTCGTGCGCTTACTTGCTCTTGGGCATCTAGTTTAATAACTGCTAAAAAATATTCAGACAAAATTACCTAGTCAGACCAGCTAGCTTTGTACGGAAATTATTAAACTCATCTGAATTGCCATCAGTGAGATAGTTCTGTAGTTCCTTCTCCGCACACTGATGAAGCCTTTCTAAATTAGCCTCAGCTTCACCTGCTCAGAAAGTTGAACTCACATACAAAACAATAACTAGAGCAGAACAAAAGATCCTAACAACATATTTGTGGAAACTGAGAGAAACAGCATACCTTGCAAGTATTCAAAAAACTGCCTCTTGGCATGCTCATGCTCCGGCAGATAGAATCCATATGCATATGTCCATTTTAAAACTCGCCTACATTCAACAATCTGCAAACACATAAAATCACCATGACATATTATAATTACATCATGCCCAAACAAGAACGTTATGAATACGAACGTCAGAAAATTCAGCTACCTTTCAATAATGCTACTATATTTATTTTCCAACTCTTTTCCTTTTTTTAACTAGATTTATTTGCGGGGAAAGGCAAGTTGTCCAGTGATAAGAAAAAGTTCAAGCTTAATAACTTAGACAAACTCCTCCCTCCCGGAAAAACAGGTTTGACGGTTTGTTGTGTATAGGACCTATTGGTGAACTCTACTGGCCGGAGAGAACAAAAAGAACTAGCTATACTCACAAAAATTTGCAGGAGAGCTTTGGTTTGTTAATACAAAAAATAAGTTGATATTTAAAGCAGTTATTTTGCCCAACAGTATTATTCTCATACTCTTTCCTTTACCTTCGCGGTTGTCGGCGAGGGTGGGACAGTTGGGAGGTAGGAAATAGTATACATGGAGAGGAATATAAGTAGAAAGAGAATATGATGATTTGGAGTGTCGTTGGGGCAATAAAAATGTGAACAAAGAAAGAAGGAAGAAGGCTCTTATTATTCATACCATACAATGTAAAGTAGAGAGCCTTTATATAGGCTTAGAGTTGCAGTACATTTGGAAAGTAAATCATTATCCCTAATCATGCAATCCCCCTAATTATGTAATCCCCAAATCATATCTTTAGAATAATATCTAGAATCCTCTAAAATATCTACTAACACTCCCCCTCAAGTTGGAGCATGTATATCAATCATGCCCAGCTTGTTACAAATATCTGTAATTCTATTAGCATCCAAGGCTTTGGTAAACACATCAGCTGTTCGCCAGTCTTAACATGACTTGTGGATATAATTCCTTCTTGGATCTTTTCACGAACAAAGTGGCAATCAACTTCTATGTGTTTAGTCCTTTCATGAAACACCGGATTAGAAACAATGTGAAGAGCTGCCTCATTATCACACCAAAGGTGCATAGGTACCAACTTGTTGAATCCTAGTTCGATTAACAAATGTTTCATCCAAATCAATTCACACGAAACATGAGTCATTGCTCTATATTCCGATTCAGCACTGAATCTAGAAACAGCATTCTGCTTCTTACTCTTCCAAGCTACGAGATTTCCTCCAACAAATACGCAATACCCTGTAGTAGACCTCTTATCTGATGGAGCCTCTGCCCAATCTGCATCCGAGAATCCTTCTACTCTATTATGTCCATGATCACGAAAAACCAATCCACGCCCTGGAGCACCCTTAAGATACTTCAATATCCTCATAACCGCATCCCAATGTGAGGACCTCGGAGAGGATAAAAACTGACTTACCACACTGACAGGGAAGACAATGTCTGGTCGTGTAACCGTAAGGTAATTGAGTTTTCCCACAAGTCTCCTATACCTTTCTGGATTTTCCAAGAGGTCTCCTCCGTCTGTTGTTAACTTTTGACTAGTATCCATGGGTGTGTTAGCTGGTTTACATCCTAATAAGCCAGTCTCCTCCAAAAGATCTAAAATATATTTTCTGTGGGACAAGAATATACCCCTGCTTGATCGAGCCACTTCAATCCCCAAAACATATCGCAGCTTTCCCAAATCCTTAGTATCAAACTTTTGCATCTTGAAGGACTTTAAGGCAATAATACCTTCTTTGTCATCCCCTGTAATTACGATACCATCTACATACACAATTAATAAAATTCGCCCTGCTGAAGTCTCCCGATGAAACATCGAATGATCACTATCACACCTTGATAAACCAAACTCAAGAACCACCTCTGTAAATCTGCCAAACCATGCCCGTGGAGATTGTTTCAATCCATACAAAGATTTCTTTAGTTTACATACTAAATCAGACTCCCCCTGAGCAACGAACCCCAGAGATTGTTTCATGTATACAACCTCATGTAAATCACCATGGAGAAATGCATTTTTAACATCTAACTGATGTAACGGCCAGTGATAAGAAGCTGCCAGAGAAATCAACAAACGCACAGAAGCCATTTTTGCAACAGGAGAGAATGTCTCGGAATAATCAACACCATAAATCTGAGCATATCCTTTCGCAACTAGTCGAGCTTTTAAGCGTGCAAGAGATCCATCAGGATTCACTTTGACTGTGTAAACCCATTTGCAGCTAACTATGGATGCGTGAGGAGGTGGCACAACTAAATCCCAAGTACCATTTTTCTCCAAAGCCATCATTTCTTCCACCATTGCCGCCTTCCAACCAGGATGAAATAATGCTTCTGAGACAGTCTTAGGGATAAAATGAGATGAAATAGTAGATAAACAAGTAAGATAGGAAGAAGATAAGCCAGAATAGGACAAGGAAGCTGAAATTGGATGTTGAGTACAAGTGCGTTTACCTTTCCAAAGGGCAATAGGCTTATCTAAGTCAAATTCCTCAAAAGGCATCTCAGAATCTTACGATGAAGAAGATGGAGTGATGGTAGTATCAATCGGCGTGGCAGGAGGAACTATATTTGTTCGAGGTCGACGAGAATATACATACTGAATGTCTTGGGTAGGATGCAGTAAAGACACAGAAGGTGGAACATGATGGATGACATATGTAGGGATGTCCTCATCTAAATCTGCACGTGACTCAGACTGAAAGGTAAAGGGTGTGGTCTCAAAGAAGGTGACATCTGCACTAACAAAATACCGCTTAAGTTCAGGAGAGTAACATCTATAGCCTTTTTGAGTCCTAGAATATCCAACAAACATACACTTTAGAGCTTTGGGATCCAATTTGGACACATGAGGACGATGATCCCGCACAAAACAGACACATCCAAATACCTTTGGTGGTAATGAAAAAAGTAACTGAGAGGGAAAAAGAACTGAATGAGGAATATTCCCATTTAAAATAGATTAAGGCATGCGATTAATTAAATAACATGTTGTAAGAACCGCATCTGCCCAAAAACCTTTAGGAACATGCATCTCAAACAATAATGCACGGGCAACTTCTATAAGATGTCGATTTTTCCGTTCAGCTACACCATTTTGTTGTGGTGTATCTGTACAAGAGGATTGATGAACCATACCATGTTGTGCCATAAATGTAGTGAATGGAGAAGAAAAATACTCAAGTGCATTGTCACTTCTTAAAACACGAATTGGAATACCAAGCTGAGTGGCAACTTCACGAACAAAATTAGTAAAAATAGAGAAAAACTCAGAACGATTTTTCATTAGATAAAGCCAAGTAACCCTCGAATAATCATCCACAAAAGTAACAAAATACTTAAATCCTAACTGAGATGTTACAGGACAAGGACCCCAAACATAAGAATGAACTAAATCAAATAGGTTCGCAAACCGCTTATTGACTCTGGGTGGGTAAAGCACCCGATGATGCTTCCCAAACTGACACGACTCACTCTAAGCTAGACAAGGAATGAAAGTTGGGCATCAACTTCTTCAGGCTAGATAAAGAGGGATGTCCTAACCGACAATGGACTTGAAGAGGTGATGCAACAGCAAAACAAGCAACTGATTTTGACACTCCAAATGCAGACTCATCAAGCAGATATAGGCCCCCTGATGCACCGCCTCTACCAATCGTCTTCTTCATCGTAAGATCCTGAAAAACACAAGAATCAAGATAAAAGGTGACTGAACAATTAAAAGCTTTTGTCAATTTGCTAACAGAAATTAGATTAAAGGGAAATTTTGGTAGAAATAAGGTAGATTCAAGAGAGAGAGAGAAGGGCTCAACGGAACAGTGCCTATGCCTTTAATATTGACTGTGGACCATCCGCTAGAGTAACACCAGCATGGGTTGATACTTTTTGAAAGGAAGAAAGATTATTAGAATTACCTGTTATATGATCAGAAGCCCCAGAATCAATTACCCAGGGACGAGAAGTACTAAGGCAAGCACTAACATTACCTGTCTGGACAAAAGTAGCAGTGGAAGAAGATGGTGGTTGATGAGAAGCTTGGTACTGAGTATATGTGCATATTCGTGAACATTCATAGTCACTGTTTTCTCCTCAGTAATTTGGGAAACCCCTGGTTGTACTCCAGTATCCGACCCAGTAACAATATTAGCATATCGGGGTTGCCCCTGAGGGGATCGACCTTGTAAATGTCGACAATATCGCTGAATATGGCCAGGTTCACCACAATGAAAACAAACAATATGACCGGATCCAGAATTGTCAGAACTCTGACCCCTGCTACTTCCTCAGCCTCCATTAGTAATACCACGCCCATGACCACTCCACCAACCACCAGTACGACCTCCTCGAAAAACAGAGGAAGTACCGTCTCCAATGCCTCTTCCATGAGTAGTAACAAGTGCAGCCTTCTCGGAAGACACATGAGAAGTAGATCCTTCACGAGATATCTGTAGAACCCTTGCAAAAGCATCAATGAGCGAGGGCATTTCAGAACTATTCAAGAGTTGTGAGCAAACCGATTCAAATTCTGGACCTAGAGCACTAAGAAACCCCATGACCGCCAATTGCTCCCGTTGAGCTTGCATTTTTGTTACATAGTTTGTGATAGGAAGCAAAGTATTCATCTCTTCATACATTTTCTTATAATCCGCAAAGAACTGAGTCAATGGACGTCCATCCCGTGTAATCCTGTAAAAATTTTGAGAGACATCATAGATACGAGCAAGATTATTTTTACCAGAATAAAGAACCTCAAAATACTCCCATAATCCCTTAACTGTATCAATATGAGTAACCAAATCCACAATCTGACTATCCATAGAATTAAGCAATTGATACAAAATGCGAGCGTCCGTCAAGTCCCATTCTTCTGGTGCAACTGTAGAGGGTCGTGTTTGGGTCAAATGATTCTCCTGTTCCCTCCCAATCAAACATAAGCGGATAATTTTCCGCCATTGTGGATAATTATGGAGACCCTCTAACTTCTTGTTTGTAAGGCGATTAGAGGATGAAACCACCTCAGTAACCATAGGAGAATTCTTCGAAACCATTACCGTAGACGTCTCGCTTGACTTAGTTGTCATCTTGCACGTATCAAAAACTCAAAAAAAAAAATATAGTCCAACCCTTAACACTAAAACATCCAGGAATAAGATAACCAATTGTCAATCGTCCATCAACTCAAAAACAAACTTCATTAAAAGACTCTAATCCACCTTCTAAATCATTCAACAAAACTGCAATCGAAAAACAAACTTACTTACAATAGCGATGAAAGGAACCCTACTACCGTGTCGGTGAACAGTGTTTCTGCTAGTGTCGGTGAACAGTGTTTCTGCTACAGTACCGATGAACAGTGTTTTTGCTACAATACCGATGAACAGCTTTTCGTCTACAGTGTCGATGGACAGTGTTTCGCCTTTTTCTTTTTTTTTGGAAGGAAGAAAGGAAAAAAAAAAGTTAAGATACCGCAGGAATGCGGAACCCTAGCTTTGATACCATGTGAACAAAGAAAGAAGGGAGAAGGCTCTTATTATTTATATCATACAATGTATAGTAGAGAGCCTTTATATAGGCTTAGAGTTGCAGCACATTTGGAAAATAAATCATTATCCCTAATCATGCAATCCCCCTAATTACGTAATCCCCAAATCATACCTTTAGAATAATATCTAGAATCCTCTAGAATATCTACTAACAAAAAATAACGTCTTTTTCACCCTTTCCTGCCAATGGTAAATATCAAGTTTTGTGCATGCAACTATTTGGATATTGTGAATGGCAAGCCGTATCACAACTTTTAAATTGGATAAGTTACTTGGATCTTGTAAAAGAGATGCAACATCAGCTTCAAAAAAAAACTTTGGTGGATGAGTTAGTTGGATCTTGTGAAGATATGCCATAACAGCTTTAGTTCATGATAGATTCAATGCTCCAAACACTAGTATCCTGAACTATTAAATCAGAAAGGAAACTGTCTTGCATATTGTGATGCAGAAGCCTAGGCTATGTTTGTTTGCAAAAATGATGAAAGACATATATAGAGGACTATTTGTACTAATTTATTGCCTATAGGGACTATTTTATCCCAAAATTAATCCGTTATTAATCTCATGGACTATAGTTTTCATTTCTAAGGCCATTTGATGATGGACTATAATCCCACGTGAAGAGATTGTATTATATAATCTCCCTTTCAAGGTATCGAATGACTTTAGAAATGATAATAAATAGTCCATGGGATTATATAAAGGGATATTCATGTGATAAAGTAGGCCCTAAAGGCATTAAATTAGTACAAATAGTCCTATCATATATCATTTTTGCAAACAAACATAGCCCTAATCTACAAACTTAATCCTTGTAGGTGCTCACGCATATCAAAAGTACACTGAGAATATTTGTAATTCATTCAGTTAAAAAGGTATCCCTGACAAGCATAAGAGCGATTCAATTTATGTTTGGTGCTTCCTTAAAAGCTATACATGTGTGAAACAATGGCTTATTCAAACTAACTGGACCTGCCATTTACTTCTCGAGTCAATAGGCTATTTGGACACACATGTGAAAAGAAGATATGAACTGCTAAATGCTGTAGTAGTAGTTTAAAACTACTTCCCTGTAGGGAGCAAAAGAAAAAGTAAATAAATCACCCCAGCAAAAAGAGATCAAAAGTTGAAGGATAATGAGATTTGACAAAAATAGGTTTAAGGTGCATTAAAGCAAAGCTTTATGCTTCAGTTACAAGTATGCATATACGTGCGTATGGATATCAATTGTTCAAGATGCTGCAATTAAAAACAAAGCAAAGTGAAGAATGAAGAAAAGAAGAATATAATGACCATAAAAAAAATCAATAAATAATAAGACGATTATGAAGATTTCGGTGAAAATTATTACCTATGAAAAGAAATACAGATGAAAATTATGACAATCAGAGTAAAATAGTCACTGTAGATATGTTCCTAGAGACGGCCCACAACATACTAAAAAAGTCTCACTACTAACTCGCAAAATAAATGTGGAGTGCTATTATTTATTTACTTATCATATTGTCTCTAACCAGGACTAAAATCAATTTATAACAGACCACCCTTCCTCAAAAGAAGCATATCCAAATCCTTCATGACAAGAGTTTTGAAATTAACTAAGCCTACTAGTTCCAAACCAGGACTAAATAAACACGTAGGCCATAGCCCAACTACAAAACTGGACAACTAACAAAAATATACGAGTAATATACTCCTTGTTTAGAAAATAATCAAGTCAGCCTTACCCTTAATTATGGAAAATCTTATATAAGGCCTCTTGTCCAACCAAATTATTTCCACTTTTGTAACACCAAATCTGGACCCATTATTAGAATGTTGTGACCTGTCTGGACATGTCTTTTAACCCCTTATTTAAACTATTCAGGTGACATATTGATCGCCGTCACATTATAGTAGATAAAGCTTTGAGGATATCATAATAAGTAATTGATGGGATTGAGGATATCACAATCAGTAATTGCTGGGATTGCCTGGATGAGACATTTCTTGGACTCAAATCAGAGAGATGCAATAACACTTTCAGAGACCAAAAAAAATGAGGACCAAAAATAATAGGTGAAGATATTGACAATCATAGTTACATCTATGGTGAAAGATATATCAATGATCACGCTTTTTCCTTCTCTTTTGGACAAATATCATATTTTCATGTAAAAAAAGTATCGAATAAGGGATTCGCAATTTAACAATGCAGGAAAACGCAAGGAACTTTAAATTACCTGTAGCCAGGCTTCTATTACAAACTTCAATTGTGACTCTGGTTGCTTCTGTTTTTCGCTAAGTTTTTCAAGCTGGAGAAAATTATGATTTCAAAGAAAGTATTCAAGAGATCCATCAAGTTATTGTCAAAATACAGCCCTTAAAATTTTTTGTAAGTAGCAGGAAGGTAAGTTTATCTAATTATGGAGGAAACAAGACCACTCAGAATTCCATAGTTTTCTAGCATAAATATCCCCAACTATCAGCTGATCTTACCAAGAGAGCTCATCTAATGTAAAATTCATCGCAAAATAAACATATTACTTTGGTAAATAATTCAGTTAAACAAAAAGAATAACTCATGATATGATGATTTAAAAAGGTACAATGATTTGCAAGTGTATAATATCGATCAGACCATAACATAATATAAGCATGTTTGTTATTATAAACTCGTCCCTAATCACCTAAAGCTCATTTAGTTTTTCTATTTCTCTCTACATTTTGAAATTCCAAACCTTTGGTGACCTGAGTTTAAATGTTATTTTAAATTCCGTACTGAAGGAAAATAGGTGTTCCATGAGTCAACTAAATGCAGATCAAAACACTCAAGATGAATTCACATTCCATGTGAAATTTACAAATAAAATTGAAAAACAAAAACAAAAACTTTAAGAGAAAGATTAAACGTATTTCAGTTCGTACTCACTGAATTTCAACAGCAGGCAATGAAACTCAATAAAAATCTACTCATCAGAAACACCTATTCATGGAATAAATTCCTTCACAATCATCATAATAAAATGCCAAATTTAGCAACAAGATTTATGCTTACATGCACAGTTTGCATTTGATGTAAATCCGCAAGTGCTTTTTGCCTCGACTGCAGCAAAGAAAGTAAAGGTGTCAGATTATTCACCAACACATTATATAAATGGAACTATTTGCATGTCCAAGCATAAAAGACTATCTATATCTCAACCAAAAAGGATAGGAAAAATAAAATAGTCAGTCCACAAGTGCTGTCGAATCTCTATTTCCCCTTTTCTCTTACCACAGAAAACCAATAACAGTGCAAAACTGCCTCAAGATTCTATCCACAACTGAGTTAGGTTCACTGCTGAATTTATTCAAGATTGAAACCTTTCAAATCCACACCCAAGTTAAATCTTTTAAATGGGTGGTGTTTTCAACATATAATCATGAAGACTTGAAGATGATTATGCAAAAGCAAATACCTGTGGTTTTCTTGTTCTAAAGTAGACTAAATGTTTATCCTAGTGATAACTTACTTTTATATTTACCAAGTATATGACACCGTTCTCATGTTATTCTACCATTTCCTCCTGTTTCATTGTAGCTGTAAAAAGTGGAAGCTTTAATGTTGCGAGGGTTATTATTATTAATCTATTAGGCTCAGAGTCATAATTGAAGCTTATTAGAACACGAGAATATCATTGGTAGTTTATCACACAAGAAAATGTAGAAAAGACAGAACAACAAACTTCCACAATCAAACTCAAAAGTGAGTATTCTTCAATAGAAGTACAACCAAAAATGTTATACAGAGTCTAAAATTGAAGGGCAAACTTTAAGTATAATAACATGTATAAAAATAAAATGAAAACTCAGTGGTGCAGACAGACACAAAATTATTCAGCAGATGCTTGCAAGGAATTTTTGCACAAACTAGCTGGAAGTTCCAACCATTTCAGGTATGTTGGACTTCCTTGTATGAAGAATAAACTATTAACTTCAAATATAGTACAAGGGACACAAAACGGTGACCATAAAATTCAGGAAGCATATAATATATGACATTAGCACTAGCGTCGCCAAATACTACATGGAATGCATTTACATTTAAGTCAAGACCGTATAATAGCATATAAAATGGAGATTGAGTGACAAACTTGTGCATACCGATTGGTTGGTAGCCCACCGTTCATAGTAATGGGTATATCTCTCTAAGGAATTCTTAGCCATCTCTCTCCTCCTCTCCGATTCATCATACTGAAAAGAAAACGGCATTGGAATAGCATCAATAATTCAACATCAAAGATGGAAGTTCCCATAACAACAACATACAATATAACGACTTAAGCAAAATGTGATTGGATACATTACCGCTCCCTCTTGCTTTGCTGCCTCATAACGATTACATGCATAAAAACCACCAGTCCTCTCACCATGATCTGACCAGGCACCAAGGCATAGCCTGCATGTCAAATGGTTAAAAAAATAAAATATATCAAATTCATGTTAATAAAATCAATGATTTGAGAAAGGCCAAGGCAGAATTATTATCATCACATCGAACAGTACTATATAGGGCATGAAGTTTAATAAAATATTAAGACCACTACAAGAAAAGTAAAATCTTCCGCACAATCAATCGAAGAAAGCATGCAATATTAAGAAACATAAATCCAGTTAAAAACACACAATTAAGGCACCAAAGCTTACCAGCAAAACTCAAATTTGCAAGGCGGTGTGCAGGTCATGTGCATACAACCTTGGTTTTTCTCAATTGGGCGCTTGCACTTCGGACAAGGCTTGGAGTTAGCAAGTATCCTGGGCCATTACATCAAATTATTTAGCATTCTAAAAGAGTGTACAATATCATGAGATCAAGAAATCCACTAATTGTAGCATTACACCAACATGAACACAAGAAATATTTATTTTCAATTCAATGAGGAAAACTTAGACAATACTCCTTAATAATTACTTGTGTGTAATTAGCAGGAATAGATAAATTTATATACGCGTATGCATTCAGGACTCGAGGAAGCAATGATGAACAAAACTAGAGGAAACTTAATTTCATAACTGCATAGCTAATAATTTTTAATCTAAAACATTACAAAATATAACTGCAAAAAAATAAACATTATATACTTGTCTGAATATGTATCATAGTTATCACTGTGTAAGTGTATATATAAATGCATACATATATATATATATGTATGTATATATATACACACGCTCATCTACCCATAAGATAATTGCATGCTCCATGCGCTATAACAATGAATTTAGTTTTAACACAATGGAATATCATAGCAAATAGTTATAGAAGACAAATTTAGCTAAAATAAAGAAAATTATTTACACACTTGTCATAAAATTTCAAGTTTTGCCGAACAATAGCCCTTATACACAATATTTCCTCAGAAAACTAGCAAGTAGAAAGCATAAACACACTACCAATTCATGTTTTCAGACTCTGCGCTGTTTTTCAATATCCACTTGGCCACAGTTTCACAGTCCACTGGACGATGAGCTTCCTCTGTACACTGTATCAGTTTAGAGTGTCAAGCTTCACAGTCTATCTATAGCAAAAAATGTAATCTAGAACTATAAATTTTCAAACATATCCAGGAGATACTTACATTCCAACAAAAGCCATATGAGCAAAGGCAAGAAACGTCATGGCTTCCACTTCCAACAACAAATTCAACAGCACAATCACATCCTGGGGCAGGACACCATTTGGTCTACCCAAAAAAGGGAAAAGACAATAAATTGCAGGTAGAAAATGCAACAAATTAAGCATCAGAGTTCATGAGGTTAGAAGCATGCCACAAACAATATAGGGAACAAAGCTAAGTCAAGATGCATGTTTTCTGTTGGAAACCTAGTAGCTCTCTGAAGACTAGAAACAAGGCCTCTCAGTTTGTACGAAAAAATTGTTACAACGCACCACGCCAACACCATACCCATATACCAAATATATGAAAGTAAACAAAACTGCGATAATGTCATAAAGAAGTTACTTAGTAGGTAAAAGCTGCAGAACCAGCAGGTTTTTCCTCTATAAACAAACATAAAAATGGTGAAATTATAGAGAAGATGCTCGTGGATGCTCCCAATTTTTTCCAAGAAACTAAATGAACATGATTTATGTTGAAAAGTAAATGCCCATGAGGGCTTATACATAGGAAGGGGAAAGCAAGTCATAGACGAATAAACTAAATCAACTAATGAAACAAATTAACATTCAAGTTCAAGCTAGCCTTCAAGCATCGTATTTGAACAACAACAAAATGGATGTAATTCATGTACAGTGACACTTGGGATTTCGCGTAATCATGTTTGGTTAGAAAAGAATGTATTTATATTTTTAAGTTAGTCTAGTTTAGAACATAAATAGATAAAAACTAATAAAAATGAAGCATAGAATACATTTAGAAACATTAGAATTCAAGGGTCAGACATACCGACCTTTCGGTTGTCTTCAATGTAAGATCTAAGAAGGTAGCGATCATACTTCTCCTTATCTTCATTGGAAACCAACATATTGATCATATCTTGACCCACAGCAGCACCACAAGATGGATCGGGGCACCTCAGAGTCAAGCAGCCAGGGCCATCATTGATAGATGTGCTAATATAAGCTAAAAGATAGTATATGATGAGTAGAAGCTGTTACACATTTGGCAATGACGAAAAAAGCATAATATTTTGACATATATAAACACAAGAAGTACTAATATATTTTTATAAAGATCTAAGCTAGTAGTTCTTAGTTAGAGTTATGAGTTAAAGAGCAAGCTATAGAAGAGCCATTTACCTAATTTTAAACAAGGTAGAAATCTAGTTATCAAAACGGATGAGGACATGCCTAGCTTAGATAAGGATGTGAGATATGGAGTGGATCCGGTGCAAGTTCCAGTTGGACCCGTGACGAGAGCCCGAGATAAACGTTTCAAGCTTAATTCAGGAGTTATGGATGGAAGATGGATCGAAGGCTTGTGCTAAGGAAGATGGTTTGAAGCTTGTTAACTAGGTGCAAATGTGTGGTGCAAGCAACATGCCAAATTCGGACTTTTTTGCTGGCCAGCGCCCCGGCGCTGCTTTTGCACTAGAGACCAGCGCCCCGGCGCTGGGATCCAGGGAAGTTGGTGATGTCCAGCGCCCCGGCGCTCCATTCCAGGCCAAGAACAGCGCCCCGGCGCTAGGACTCTGGCACAGTTTTCGAGGACGCGTTTTTTTTTACTTGTTTTGACCAGATTTTTAGGAACTTTTCTATTACCAATGTAATTAGGATGTTTGCTAATTAGGATTTTGTTTCCAAATTGAGTTCTTATTCCTTATGGAGTTAGGGTTTATTGTTAGTAGTATAAATAGTCGTTAGAATGTAATTTCAAAATTTATTCAATACAATTATTGTGAGGTTATTCTCTACTTTTGGTTCTTTAAAGAATTTTCTAAGTTATTGTCTTGGTTTTTCTTTGAGATTCAATTTGACTTATCATACAACAAGTCATAGTTGTGTGTGGCGTCTTCTACCGCATCAATCGTCGATTGTACCGAGGTTCCTGCTTCATATAAGTACGGGGTTTAGGTGTCGTTGGTGTTCCATTCAACGCAGAATCATTACTTGATCGATTGTACCAAGGTTCTCGTCTCCTTATAGACGTTGGGTTGCGGTGTCGAGAGAGTTCCATTCAAAACAGCTTGCTAGAAACGATCCGGGCGGCGACTACCTCACACAAGCGTGCCGTGAAGTCTATCATTTGGTATCAGAGCTAAGTCTTCTAGCGAGTTACTTATCGTTATTTTTCGTGTTTGATTTGTTGAGCAAAAAAAAAAAGAGTATAGAAAATTAAATTTTCAGTTTGTTTCAATTATTGATATTCCTATAGTTTGAGGCTTATAAGAGGAGTACAAGGCGACTAATCCGTAATAATTGTGGAATTCCCAAAATTTATACACTCTACAATTGTTTCGTGATAAGTTACTTTTGAATTGATTTGAAAACTGTGATATTATCTAGGAATTCGAAAAGAACCTATAAGAGAGAATTTGAGTGGTAAAAGGCAAGAGTAGTGGGAATATTAGAGGGTAAAAGCCTAGTTGAGTGCATACACGAGAAATTCATCATTGTTGAGCGAAACACGTAAGGGAGTGGTGAGGAAAATTATTTCTTTCTACTAATCTTTGTTTTGCAGCTAATCATGTCTGGTATGAAGGATAAGGGGTTGTTTGGAGAGAGATCTTCAACAAAAGATCAAAAGGGAGAATCAAAGGTAGATACGGACGAACCACAACAAGTGGCGCAGTGGTGCAAGCCGCCCTGAGAACGAACCGTAAACCCGAACGACTCAGGATCGACTCCCACTAGCAACACTTGGAGGGGCACTAATAATGCTCCGCTGTGGCCACAGGGACGCGGGCGCAAGCCCGTATGAAAAGGCTGACTCGGGTTCGGAGGGATTAGTCCGGATGCGTCCGGGACACCCACGGTTAACCAAAAAAAAAAAAAAAGGTAGATACGGACGTTCTTCTACAACAAGTAATTCGGAAGTTAGTACGCTTTGAGGATAGATTTGAGAGGATGGAGAGTGTTCAAAGAGAGCATTCACAGATTATTTTGGGTTCTCAAAAGGAGGAAAAGGTTCGGAAAAAGGAGCATAGGGACAACGAGGAGGAGTCCTATGAAGAGGATTTTGACCCAGTTTTTCGGAGGCGGTTTGAGGCCAGGGATAGAAGGCATAGGGATAATAGAGGCGATAGGGGGAATAGAGAAGAAAGGAATCGGGTAGATGATAACTTGGGAAGTATTAAATTGAAAATTCCATCTTTCCAAGGGAGGAGTGATCCCGAGGCTTATTTGGAATGCGAAAAGAAGCTAGAATGGGTTTTCGAATGCCACAACTATTCGAAGCGCAAAAAGGTACAGTTGGCAGCTACAGAATTTACAGATTACGCCGTAACTTGGTGGGATCAGTTGAAGACTAGTAGGAGAAAATGTGACGAGCATCCAATTGAAACGTGGGCGGAGATGAAAGCGGTAATGAAGAAGAGGTTTGTTCCAAGTCACTACCATCGGGAGCTATATCGGAATTTGCAGTCTCTTAAGCAGGGTAGTCGGAGCGTGGAGAATTACTACAAAGATATAGAGGTTATGATGGCCCTAGCCAATGTTGTGGAGGACCGCGAGGCGACTATGGCTAGATTTGCAGCGGGATTGAATTGGGAGATCTCAGATTTGGTGGAAAGACAACATTATGTGTTTCTTGAGGATATGGTACACATGGCCATCAAGATTGAGAAGCAGCTCAAGAGGAGAAGTAATCAACGTTCAATTTCCACTACAAATTCATGGAAACCCAATGTATCAAAAAGGGAGGAGAAGCCATTCGTGGTCAAACCAAAAATTGAGCCGAAACAAGAGACATCCAATCGGAAAAATCAAGTTAAAAGTGAGACTTCTTCCAACAGAAATCGTGACATTGTATGTTTTAAATGTCAAGGCAGAGGTCATATTTCGAGTCAATGCCCAAATCGGAGAACTATGCTTGTTCGCGATAATGGTGAGTTGGAGACCGAAGGGGAGGAAAGTGACACTGATTCTATGCCACCACTGGAGGAGGTGGATGACAGGGAGGCTGCTGTACATGGGGAGATTCTAGTTACAAGGAGAGCCCTTAGTACACAGGTGAAAGAAGAAAGTAGTGAACAGCGGGAGAATCTTTTCCATACTAGGTGTCTTATGAATGGAAAGGTTTGTTGCGTGGTAATAGATGGAGGAAGTTGCACAAATGTGGCAAGTACTGTCATGGTTGAAAAGTTAGGGTTGACTACATCAAGACATCCTCAAGCGTACCGTTTGCAATGGCTCAACGACAGTGGAGATGTGAGGGTTACAAAGCAGGTTTTGGTGCCATTTACTATTGGTCGTTATGTGGATGAAGTTTTATGTGATGTGGTTCCAATGCAAGCAGGTCATTTGTTACTTGGGAGGCCATGGCAATTTGATAGGCGTGTGAAGCATGATGGTTTTACCAATGAGTATTCTTTTGTGCACAATCAACGGAAGGTTACTCTTTGTCCTATGTCGCCAAAACAAGTTCATGAGGATCAAATTCACTTGCAAAAAGATTTTGTTTCAAGAAAAGAGTGAAGATAAGAAAAATCAAGAAAAAAAAAATAGTGAGGGGAAAAATAAGGGAGAAAAAGAAAGAGAGAAAAGGAGAGACGATGAGAGAAAAACAAATATATATGCAAAAAAGAGTGACGTGAGGCGAGCTTTGGTTTCTAAACAGCCGATGATTATACTTCGGTACAAGGAGGCGCTTTTGAATACTAACGCTAACAATTCTTTGTTGCTTAGTATTGTTTCATCTCTCTTGCAGGATTATGCAGATGTGTTTCCCGAGGAGTTACCTCAAGGATTACCACCTATTCGGGGAATTGAACATCAGATTGATTTCGTTCCCGATGCTACCATTCCGAATCGACCAGCTTATCGGAGCAATCCCGAGGAGACGAAGGAGTTGCAAAAGCAAGTTGGCGAGCTGATGGAGAAAGGGTTCGTGAGGGATAGCATGAGTCCGTATGCAGTTCCAGTGATTTTAGTGCCAAAGAAGGATGGAAAATGGCGAATGTGCATCGATTGTCGAGCGGTAAATAATATTACGGTAAAATATCGACATCCCATTCTTCGTTTAGATGATATGTTAGATTAATTGCATGGGTCTTGTGTATTTTCTAAAATTGATTTAAAAAGTGGTTATCATCAAATAAGAATGAAAGAAGGGGATGAATGGAAAATTGCATTCAAGACAAAATATGGGTTGTATGAGTGGTTAGTGTTACCTTTTGGTTTAACTAATGCTCCTAGTACTTTCATGAGATTAATGAACCATGTTTTGCGTCCGTTCATTGGAAAGCTTGTGGTAGTTTATTTTGATGATATCGTGATCTACAGCAAAAACTTGGGTGAACATACAGCGCATTTAATTTGTTTTAGATGTGTTTCGTAAGGAAAAGTTATTTGCTAATATGGATAAGTGTACGTTTTGCACGGATAGAATTGTGTTTCTTGGTTTTGTTGTGAGTTCACAGGGAGTCCAAGTAGATGAGGAGAAAATACGTGCAATTCGGGAATGGCCGAGTCCAACAAATGTGAGTCAAGTGCATAGTTTCCATGGACTGGCTAGCTTCTACCGACGTTTCGTGAGGAACTTCAGCGACATCACAGCACCATTAACGGAAGTGATCAAGAAAAGTGTAGGGTTTAAATGGGGTGATGAACAAGAAAAAGCGTTTAAATTAATTAAAGATAAATTGACTAACGCTCCTTTGTTTGTCTTACCTAACTTTGCTAAGACCTTTAAAATTGAGTGTGATACTTCAGGTTTGGGAATTGGAGTTGTGTTGATGCAAGAAGGGAAGCCAGTGGCGTACTTCAGCGAGAAGTTGAATGGGGCAGCCCTCAATTATCCTACTTATGACAAGGAGATGTACGCATTGGTGCAAGCGTTGGAGACATGGCAGCACTACCTGTGGCCTAAAGAGTTCGTGATTCACACCGATCATGAATCATTGAAGTACTTGAAGGGTCAACATAAATTGAACAAAAGGCATGCACGATGGATGGAATTTATCGAGACGTTTCCATATGTTATTCGATACAAACAAGATACATGAGAAGGCGAGGCTCAACATTGAAAGGAGGACGGAGCAATATATAAAACAGGCCAACAAGGGTCGACGTCAGGTTATCTTTGAACCAGGAGATTGGGTGTGGTTACACATGCGGAAAGAGAGGTTTCCGGCTCAAAGACGATCAAAATTGCTTCCAAGAGGAGATGGACCGTTTCAAGTTCTCGAGCGCATTAATGACAATGCCTACAAACTGGATTTACCGGGTGAGTATAATGTTAGTGCATCATTTAATGTTTCTAACCTTAGTCCGTTTGATGTAGGTGATGATTTGAGGACAAATCCTTTTCAAGAAGAGAGGAATGATGAGGACATGCCTAGCTTAGATAAGGATGTGAGATATGGAGTGGATCCGGTGCAAGTTCCAGTTGGACCCGTGACGAGAGCCCGAGCTAAACGTTTCAAAGAAGGGCTAAGCGGCTTAATTCAGGAGTTATGGATGGAGGATGGATCGAAGGCTTGTGCTAAGGAAGATGGTTTGAAGCTTGTTAACTTGGTGCAAATGTGTGGTGCAAGCAACATGCCAAATTCGGACTTTTTTGCTGGCCAGCGCCCCGGCGTTGCTTTTGCACTAGAGACCAGCGCCCCGACGCTGGGATCCAGGGAAGTTGGTGATGTCCAGCGCCCCGGCGCTCCATTCTAGGCCAAGAACAGCGCCAGGGAGAACAAAAACGGCTAGCGCCCCGGCGCTCTATACAGGCTTATTTCAAACGCCCCGGCGCTAGGACTCTAGCACAATTTTCGAGGACGCGTTTGTTTTTTTACTTGTTTTGACCAGATTTTTAGGAACTTTTCTATTACCAATGTAATTAGGATGTTTGCTAATTAGGATTTTGTTTCCAAATTGAGTTCTTATTCCTTATGGAGTTAGGGTTTATTGTTAGTGGTATAAATAGTCGTTAGAATGTAATTTCAAAATTATTATCAAAATTTATTCAATACAATTATTGTGAAGTTATTCTCTACTTTTGGTTCTTTGAAGAATTTTCTAAGTTATTGTCTTAGTTTTTCTTTGAAATTCAATTTGATTTATCATACAACAAGTCATAGTTGTGTGTGGCGTCTTCTACCGCATCAATCATCGATTGTACCGAGGTTCCTGCTTCATATAAGTACGGGGTTTAGGTGTCGTTGGTGTTCCATTCAACGCAGAATCATTACTTGATCGATTGTACCAAGGTTCTCATCTCCTTATAGACGTTGGGTTGCGGTGTCAAGCGAGTTCCATTCAAAACAGCTTGCTAGAAACGATTCGGGCGGCGATCACCTCAAGCAAGCGTGTCGTGGAGTCTATCAAAAACAAACGTAATTGGTAAGTTAAGACTAATTTGGTTGTATATCAGAATCCAGGGCTTTGAGCCGCGATAGAAGTTTTAACAGATCAAAAAAGGAGCAAAATAAGACTGTAGACCGAAAATTAATTGGGGAAAAGTAGTTCAAAGAGACTTGAAGGAGCATAATATGGCCTTTGATATGAGTAATAGAGACCGAGTAGGGTGTTCCACCTTTTTGCTTTTGTTTACGGTTTTTCTCTTTTCCCTCCTGTTCTATTTTCATTTTTTCCCCTTGATTTTCATTTTAGCTTTTTATATATATGTACATAAACATGTATGTTTCTATATGTGGGTGAGTTTATTTATTTATGCTCTTCTATTTCTATTGTTTTATTTATTTTCTTAGTTTTATCTTTTATGTTTTTCCACTTTTACGCTTACAAGATTCATTTTCACCCTAACCCAACTAATTTTAAGTAAACAAAGTGCGACATTAATTGTTGACTTCTAGGGAGGAACATGAGCCTATTTACCACATGATCTGAAACAAGCTGTATATACAGTTCAAAATCAAGCACGTAACAACATAAGATGGCCATGCAAGTAAGATCTCAGAAATAAAATTGATTTAACTGAGGCATAGTGAATCAAACCTGCTTACCTGCCCAACATGTACAACAATAAGGATGACCACAAGCAGCACTATTTATCTTTACGGCATGATAGGTTTCGAAACAGATCCCACAAGTCAGCTGCCAAGAAAGTAAAGCAATAACACACAGAATAACTGGAAGAATAGAATTGATTAATACAATTTTGTAGTTTGGTAATTTACGTCTCTAGCATTTGGAAATTTAACAACCGGCTTGTCCACTAGACCAACAGCTTTGCGAACTCTATCTTCATCAGCAAACCATGCCTCGTGCACATTATTAACACTCCTACATTGTCAATTTTTAGCACATATCCAAAAATTAATGAAAAGGATAGGAAAGGTAATCTTAGCATATAGTCATATTCTATGTATATGCAGCCTAATGAAATTAAAATTTTAGTAATTTGCAACTAATGAACAAATTATGAAAATCATAAATAAACCCCATTGCCACTTTATTTCAGTTTCTTCGCACGGATTTTAAGATGTGTTAGATGTGCTAAAAACACAATTATATATCCTATTTTGAATTACTTTTAATATATTTGAAATTATAATGGAAAAATACACTGAGAATTTTAAAAATATGTGAAATATATTATGTACAACTGTTCGTTTGACACAACTTAAAACCATTCCGTGCCACAAAAACTAAATTAAAATAAAATAAAAAAATAAAAAAAAAGATGGCCACATAAAGTTGGAGGGCGGGAGACGGGACTATGTATAATAGGTGACTAATCAAGAATAGTAACACCACCATCACTGAATCCAAAAACTAAAGATTTCACCATTTATAGTGGTGCAACAGCACGCATGCAGCAACTCTTGATATGGAAAGAACCGCAGAAATTCTCGCAATATCATCCTCTTGACGTCGTCGTATATCTTCTTCCTTCAAGATGAAATAACTTTTCTGCAACGTAATAGAGCACATGAAAATACAAAAAGAGTATAGAACTGCAGATATCATCAAGTCTCAGATGAGGGGAGAACACAATGAAAAGGTTTATAAAATAAGCATATCAGGTAAAAGACCTCATCCAAATATCAGAGCAATACCTTTCACCTAAGTGTTTTTTTTGGCTAAATATTGTATGTATTTATTCTTTGACAACCAATGCAGGTTTTATAATCATCACCTCCCTTCAGCTAAAAACCGTTACTCAACAGAATCTTGACTGAATATCAGAAAAAACTTAACCAACATCCAAATCATGCAACTATTGTCACTGAACTTGCTAGAAGTTACTAATGATTTACATCTTACATCTCTAGAGATTCCAAAGGGGACACTTCAATTAGCATAAATAACTCTAAATGGAATACTCAACATTCATCTAAAATAAGAAATGTAAAACACCAGCTAGAAATGAAACACACATACAAAAAAAAAAAAAACACGCTCAAAAAAAAATTGAAGTTGACAATTTTGCCTACGAATCATGCTAAAAACAAATCAAAGAGGTAATAATCACAATAAGCATAAATTATAAACACCAAAAACTACAAGGTTTCTTTGTATATTACCATGCAACAGTTCCAATCCAATTTAATCCTACAAATCTAGAGAATCTCTGAAAAATCCTGAGGAGATATAACCATAATCAATACATATATGTGTGTGCACGCACGCGCACGCATGCGCACGCATGCGCACGCATTTATCTTTAAACCGCAAACAAACAAAAGGCTAAAGTTGATACTCTCTTTCCATCACAATTACATTATGTGGAGTCACTACTGAACTACACACTAAATAACTGTAGGAATAAAAATGGACAAAAATACATTCTTAAAACTTGTAAATTTTGCAAATGTGACTCTTTTTGTAAAACAGGAGGGAGTAAACGTTTAGAAGAAACCCAAATGATAAATGCCCTAAAATTACAATCACCACCGCCATTCAGCTAAAACCCTAACATCAAAAAGAATACCTAGTCCGTTTCCCCCACAAAATTACTCATCCACCCATTTTTATATCTGCAATTACTATTATCAACTTGCATAATTTAAATCAATCCTACTAATCAATAATCAAACTGAAACAAATTAGCACCACTGTAGATTAAATACAATCATCACAAACAGCTAAAACACAATAAAAACCTCAACTTTCACTGGAGAATAACGATAAAAAATCATAACTTATCGATCACAGTAAATAGAACACAAATTATCCACTTCAATTCACTACAAAGCTTAAAGTTGCGAACTTTATTGAGAATTGACCTGCTGGCGATTAGCAGATAGGGTTTCAAAGTCATCATCACTGTCATTCTCCATGTACCCATAATCCGCAACATCATCATTATCACTATCCATGGCCGTATCGCCACTGTAAAAGTCATCAAGAGACTCAACATCGTTCGCATCGTGCATATCATCCTCTGAATCCATCTATACCAAACAAAAACCCTAGAAAACCCCTTGAATTTCTTTGTTTCGAAATGGAAATTCGGCAAATCAGGGTTTTAAGTATATAAATTATGTAATCTGAAACTAGAAAATGATCGAAAGAAATTGAAATATCAACAAATATATAGAGAGGTGATCGAGATAAGAGAATGAATGTAGATTGGGTTTAGTTTTTAAGGGTTTGGTTTTGGGATTTTTCAGCTGTAAGAAAGTACTGAGAATCTGCATAGAGAGAGAGAAGTTTGGTAATGAAGAAAAAGAGGTGAGGTGAGACTGGTGACCGGTGAGTAGTAAAAGGAAGAAACTCCACCGGACAAAATTTGGAAGTGTTACAAAGGAATTACTAAGATTGCAACAAAAAAATGTTGTAAATAATTAATGAAATAATAAAATTTGTAATAAATTATAATGTTGGTATTATTGTTAAAAATAATATTTGTATTGTTAAATATATATTAAAAAAATTTGAAAGACATGTGTAATAGAAGAGATCTTAATTCGAATTATTAAAATTATAAATGAGTAGTGTTTTGAACTATTTCTTTTACTAAAAAACGAAAGAATAGTTTACTTTGTACTCACACCACATGAGTGGAGCTAAAAACTATTTAACGTGGCTTCATAAAGATTATTATTATTATTATTATTATTATTATTATTATTATTATTATCATCATCATCATCATTATTATTATTAAGTATTTTTGGATAATGTGATCAACAAGTAGGAAATTTCAGTAGATCTAACCAAGGATTATGAGAGGGGATACCCTACTCATGACCCCGAAGTAGCAGCAGTTGTGTTTATTTTGAAGAGTTGGAGGCACTAATTATATGGTGAAAAATGTGAGATATATACAGATCATAAAAGTTTGAAATATATTTTCACACAAAAGGAGTTGAATATGAGACAACGAAGATGGTTAGAATTAATCAAGGATTATGATTATGAAATTTTGTATCACCCGGGTAAGGTAAACGTGGTTGCCAATGCCTTTAGTAGAAAAGATATGGAGAAATTATCAATGTTAACAATACAAGAGGAGTTGATAAAAGAAATGGCGAGAATAGAATTAGAAGTGAAGCATCCGAATGAGTCAGTAAAAAAGTTGTTTTCATTGGAGGCTCGTCCAACTATATTGGATTGAGTCAAAGAAGCGCAGAATGAAGATGAAGAATGTGAAAGAGTAAAGAAGAGAATAGTAGATAATGAGGAAGTAAAAATTTAGGATAGATTCAGACGGAATCTTAAGATTTGAGGGAAGAGTTTGGGTACCAGTTATACCTGATCTGAAGAAGGAAATTTTATAGGAGGCCCATAGTTTGATTTATTCAATTCATTCAGATAGTACGAAGAGGTATCACGATCTTCGTCAACATTTTTGGTGGCCGAATATGATGAGGGAAGTTGCAGAGTGCGTGAGTAGTTGCCTGACTTGTCAGAGAGTTGAGGCAAAACATTAGAGACTAAGTGGTCTATTACAACCCTTAGAGATTTCAGAGTGGAAGTGAGAGCATATCACAATGTACTTTGTGGTAGGACTTCCAGTTATGCAGAAAAGTTACGACGCCATTTGGGTTATAGTAGATCGACTAACAAAGTTAGCGTACTTCTTGCCGATCAAAATTAAATTCAATTTGGATTAATTGGCCAAGCTGTATATTAAGGAAGTTGGTGTCAAGAATCACAGGTTGCTATGCCGGTATCGATGGAGTCGGATCGGGATCCGCGATTAATGTCAAATTTTTGGAAGAGACTTCAAAAGAGAATGGGAACACAGTTGAGGTTGAGTACAACGTATCATCTTCAGACAGACGGAACGAATGATTCAAACGTTAGAAGATATGTTAAGAAGCAAAAGGTAAAAAGATGTTCGTATAAATCATTTTAATTTTATGAAGACAGGACGTGTTATGTTCAAAGCCATGCAAATGAAGAGTAAAGTATATATTGATTATACAATAATTGTTAAGGTGGCAAAGAATTTTACAAAAGAATAGTAAGTTAAAGGGTCGTATGTCCCAAGTAGAGTGAGAGAAAGCAAAAGTATATTAATACGGTAGAGAAATACTATTATGATAAGGATGTTAATACCTGAGTATAGCAGGTAGTCATGAGCCGAGGCAAATCAAATAAGACTTGGGCTAAGAAAATGTTTCCTAACCATGAATGGGATAGGAAAGAGTAAATGAAGGAAGAAATAATGTATTACCTATGTTATAATAATTCAATAAAATTAGTCGATGAATAGATAAGGGTCTATAGATAGACATAATTTGAACGTACGGTAATAGTGATTCCGGGGACGAAATACTTATAAGAGGAAAGAATGTAATGACCAAAACTACTACGTGTTGTAATAAAGGTTATATTTTTTATGAAGAATTGTCTTGAGCATATGTGTGAATATATGTTATGTGATGAGAATTAAGTAAGTTAGTTAATTTACTTATTTTAAATTGACTAAGGAATGAAAAGGAAGCCAAGTTGAATAATTAACTAAGTTGATTGAGGAGAAGCAAGATAAGCATATGTTATGAATTGACATAGCTTGAATGTTGGCCTTGAATAACAAATAAAAAGATTAATAATCATTAAGTGATTAACTAGTATGACTAATATAGAGTGTTTGTATGAATATGGATAGATATATGTGCAATAATTTATCGATCGAACGATAAGAGTTTTCAAGTTAATTAGGGCTAATTGAGTTAAGGAATTTGTGGAACAAAAAGAAAAGCCAAGAGATAAGAATTTATCCAGTTAAGTTTATGTTATTCACTAACTAAGGTTGAAATGATAGCCTCGTATGACAATATCTGATGGCTTAAATGAATTATGCTAACGAGCTAGTAAATTTTGTTAAAGGTCGAAAATGAGTTAAGTAAATGACCTAAACGACAAACCCTAGCACATAACAAGCCCTAACAAACTTTGTAGGGAGCCCAAGACCAAGCCCAACCCATGACCCAATGGGTGGCCCAAAATGAGAATGATGACATAAGCATGTGAATAGGACTATGATGTCATAAATAAGCAAAAAGAAAAGTGGAGGGATTTTATGGGGGAATGGCCGGATATGGGGGCCCCACATGGGGAGATTTTTGTGGCCAAGTGGGCCCCACATGAAGAAAAAAAATGAAATGAAAGTTTACTTGCAAATTTCCTTTGTTCATTTCTTCACACAATCTCCATGTCTTCATCATTTGTGTTGACATTTTGGGTGCAAGTAAACTCTTGATTTAAACCTTAAGTATGTTTAGCCAATGTATTGGTGGATTAAGGAAAGTTAAGCAAGGTTTGGATGGGTCTATAAATAGGAGTAGCTAAGGAAGCTTGCCCTTTGTTTCATTTTCAACATTTTATAAGTTAAAAGGTTAGAGAGAGTTTAAGTGAGAAAGCAAGTAGCTTGAGAAGATAGAAAGAGGGAGACCCACGGCTGGTAGCGGTAGCAAGGAAGGAAGGTCTAGCAAGTCCATAACTAAGAGGATCAACTCATCTTCAACCTCTAGCAAGAAGGTATAAAATTTCAAAACTCTAGCTTTACATTTTTTAGCTTAGATTATATTTTTGCTTGGTTGTTGTGGAAGGATTGCTTGTATGGAGGATCATGGTGGATCCTATGTTATAAGGGAGGATATATGCTTGCTATTTGTTAGATGTATGAAGAACCGTGTAAACATCAAGGCTTTCTAAGAAAATCTAATTATCGGAAAATTGAAAACTTCCAGAAACGGAACCTAAAATTTGGACAAACATAACTCCTAGCCTAATTCGAATTTTTGAGTGTGGCTAAGTTCTGGAGTTAGATACATGAGTCCCCTAAAACCTCCAATTAAAATTTCTAGAAAATATGTTGTAGATTTTCGTGGGGACAGATTTTGCCAAAACAGTCCAGACCCGAAAATTGGAAAACCCTAATGACTAGTTTATTCTGTGCACTGTTTAGCCCACTTAAACATTGAAATAAATTCAGGCCTTTTGGGACATGAAACTATATGATATAACGTAGCTCTTGTCCGAATTTGAACGTATTCTGACTTCAGACGAATGAGTTATGGCCATTTCAATTTTAGGGTTTTAAAAACAAAAATTGCTATAACTTGAGTTCTATAATGTCGATGACCACAAAATTTAAACTGAAACTTCATGTTAACATGTATAAGATTCTGACAAGAGTTGGGAATTTTTAGAGTTTAGCACGATATAGTTAATTTTGCTAAGTTACGAACTTAAAACGGATTTTTGAACAATACTAAAGGAAGTTGAAAAATTACAATAAAATTATTTTTGTATGTGGAATATATGTATATGTGTGTGTCTAGAAAAGGAAAAAAAATAATAAAATGGTTAAGGAGGCTTAATGAGGAAATTAGGCTTCCAACGGATTAAAAACGATTAAAAACCGTAAAGTCGGGAATTACCGAAATAATTCCTACTGACTGGATTTTGTTGATTTGTGATGTATGAGTCTAAATAAATATTAGTCATATATTTTTATGAAAGTATTATAAGTATAATGTGAGAAGACGTTTATGTTCAGATTGAGTCAATAGAGTGATTATCGAGTTAGGTTACGATAATTACCGGCGATATTATTAAAACGGTAATGATTAAGTGAATTTTTATGAGTGTTGTAGGTTACCTGAGTAACGACGTACTAACGTTAATCATAGATAATGAGACAGACAAGTTTTCTATTCAAACTCTTATTTGATGTTTTTTAAATGTTGATTGTATGTTATATCCGCACTAAGGTGCATTTGATAGATTCGTTCAATTATTGAATCGTTAAAACATGAAACGTTCTATTAGGCATGAACTGCTTGGTTAATGAAAGTTTATGCCACTTGTTTCAGCTAGGCTGATAATGATATAATATGTTGAAATCATAGAATTTCTTTGAAGTCAATCCAAACCATATTGTTGTGGTGCGGATTCATGATGTAAACTGAGATGAATAACCCTTATAACAGGGGAACTTTATTGTCGGACATCCGACCCCGCGCGCTATGTTTGAATATTATGCATAATATAAAATACAATGAGGCTGATTAACTCACGTACTTACAAAGAGTATAATTAGTCCTTGAGATTAACTTATACTCTTGAGGTATTCAGTTAAATGACTGATAATCCCTCTAGGAGTTCACGATCTATAGTGATCACTCAATATGAAATTTGGGAATAATCCTCTCTATTGGATTTTGTTGCAGTATTGCTATTTTTTCACAATCAATTGGATATTATTGAAACCTCAAATATTTAACTCTTTTGTTCATGATATATTATTCATCATAAAATTCGAGAAAATCCTCGTTCACAATCTTTTAAATATTGTTGAAGTTCTAGAAAGTTAAACTCTTTTATTCATGATATATTATTTATTGTTTGCTTTAAACTTACTGAGCAAATTAGTTTCTCACCCTTACTTTAAATAAAACTTTTCAGCTAAGACCGAGGTAGCAGAATGTTCTAGGAAGGATAAAGGCAAAGAGAAGGCGACTGAGTAGTGTCATTTGTGTACTATTTATTATGTTATGAGTTGATGTAAATCTTTTGTATTATTAGTTATGTTTTGTAAAGGTTAGTTGAACCTGGGATAATGATATAGTTTGTATTAAGATAATGTAAGGAATGATATAATTCATATTGAATGGGTAGATAGATGTGATATGTATGTTGTACCATGAGCACCGAATCCGAGGTTCAAAGGACCTGGATTTGGGGGCGTCATAGGTATACTATCAGTAGAGTTAGGATTTGATTTATGTTTTTATATTTAATAGCTTAGGAAATCAATCAATAATGAATAAAGCATGTTATAACCATAGCTCAAAGGCCCAATTCAAGTTATGTAAGCTTTTGAGGCCATTATTTATTTAGTAATAAAAGGAAAGTTTTCCTAACTTAAGTTTGTTAATTAAGAGATTGTTTCTCCTAATAACTCTGTACAATAAATAATAAAGGGACGATTCCCATAAAGCTAAGTAAAGCATCCATATAGACAAGTGTGATCAAAATAAGATAGCTATTCATCATAAAATCGAATACATGAAATATTGAACCATAAAAGGAGTTTTCCAAAATATAAGAAATATAGTCTAAGTACGAAGAAATTTAAATCCACAAAGTTAGGCAGGTGGAAGAGGGAGGTCATCACTATCTTTGGCCCCCTCAAGCTCAGGGATAGAAGACTTGCCAACTAAAGGCTCAGACCGAGGAATAAAAGCCCTATCTCCAAAAGCCTCATCGTTATCATCATCGTCAGATCCAAAATCAGAGGCTGAATCATCCCTATCTAAATCCTTAAGATGGATCCCAAGAGAATTAGCTTTCTTTCTCTTACGTAGTAGCCTGGCTTTCTCCTCAGCCTCCATAATGAACGCTGGATGAATAGAAGGATATAGATTTGTAACATGTTTGACACACTTATGCCACCCTCTAAGAAATAGTGGATCATCGTGCTCAATCATGTAATCCTCAGCAGCCTATATCAAAGTTAGGGTCTTTTTCCAAGACTCTATGGCCTCATCAGTGCTCTTCTTAGCCTCTAATAACTGTGTCCTCAAGGAGTTGGACTCAACACAAGCCTTCTCAACTTGTTTCTTAGTCTAATCTCACTCACTGACAAGCTCTCAATCTCGTCAGCCTTCTTGTGATTATCTCCCTCCAAAGCACTTGTAATCTTGGCATGAGCATCCAGCCTTCAATAGGCCTCAGTAGCGTAAACATGGGCCTACCAGAGAGTGGAATAAGTAAAGAAATATACATGGTAAAATAAAACATTAGAGAGTCATGGTTATAATTGAAGTAAAAAACTTATCATAACAACTGTTTGTGGTCCCTTATCCAAAATCACATCATCCGCCAAATCACCCACTTAAGCACGATCGAAGGGGTATGACTCTTGAAAAACTAATCTTTAGAGATACTAGTATTCCCAATGACAAAATCTTCGGTCTTAATTCCCTAATTAGGGACGAATGCCTTCTCGAACTTGCCCTTCTTGTCCCCTTAGGAGAAAAGAAAGGAGGGAGATCATTAGCTTCATCAATCAAGCCTCACTTCTTGTTAGTAGGGGCACTTGATTTAGCTATCGATCTGTAGGAAGAAAAACCCCAGAGGGACTCTCAACAATTTTGAGCACTTTCTTCTTACTTTTTTTGTCCGCGGCTTTGAGGCGGCGCTGCCATATCTCTTCCATAGTAGAAAGCTGAAACAAGTAAAAGAATTATAAGTACTCTAATAATAAGGAAGATAAATCTATAAATAAACAAAGCTTAAAGAAATAAAGGGAATACCCTCTCCACAGTAGGGGCTCAACCCACACTTTACTAACATTCTCTCATTGAGTAGTAAGACATAGTGGGTCTGCCTTTGATTAGCCTTCAGGGCTTCTTTAACCTAAATACTTATCATTTATTTGGGTCACGTTTGAACATACTTATCATATATCTAAATGGACCAAGCCCAAATTCAAATTTTTATAATTGGATAGAGTTAAAAAGAACCTTAAATCCAACTTAGAGAGTTGAATTGACAGACACAAAAGGCTAAAAACTAATGTGAATTACTCGTGCTCGGACTGGATCCGATTAAGAAAAAGTCAAGCGAATCTCTTATTCAACCCAAAACGAGTCGAATATGAACAGGTTCAATACTCAGTACCTAAAATGAATCAAGAATAAGTAGAGATGTACTTGTTAAAACTTGATTAAGAATTTGAACCTAGCTCATTAGCAACATATTCACCTTATGTATATTTTCTTTATATTGTAGATATATACATAAGAATTCTTAATTGTTTCTTAGTTTTTGTTAAATTAAATAAATTTGTAGGCTTGAGAAAGAGAAGGGTGCTAATTACATAGTTAATTTTTATTTTTCATGAATTACCAGTCGACATTCAATTGAGATTGAAAAATGAAGAATTGTAAAGGCCAAACGGAATTCAGTTTAATCATGTTCTTTTATTTTTCCTCCATAAATACATGTTTGTAGATCAGAATTGCATACAACAAATTTAGAACCAAAGAATAAAGAATGAAGCTTTTTTTTGAGAACCTATCCTATTACAATTCGATTCTACGGATACATTTCATCCTAGGTCTAAGGGAGACATGGAAAAAGGCCAAGGGGGAGTTCAGGGGAATTTAAGGAAAACTTTCCTTCTTCATATAGTGCCATGATTAATTCTTAAAATCTTCTGACTTCTGCTGAGGGGGAAGACTTGAATCTATGACTTTACACATTAAAAGGAGATACCAACTATCACTAAGTTATCAGCTTTGGTCTAAGAATAAAGCTTGAAGTGTATGTTAATGGCTCATTTTAGATCGAAATGAATTGTATTCAAAATTATTTCAAACAGTTCATTAGTAACTCGATCAAAAAAATGAGTAGAGTAGTATCGATTTGAATAGCATCAAACTTTTACACGAGCCAAATCTAACTAGAATTCTAAAATTGTTAATTGAATTCGAGTTGACTTAAGTACAAAAAATTTTAGTCACCCAAACTTAAGTAGAGTACAGTTTTTTCTCAATTTTATTCCTTTTTTTTTTCTATATAAGATCGCTTTCTTTCTAATTTTTACGATTTATTTTTGTGGGCCTAAGTATAAACTGGGGGTGCCTGTGAATCAAACAACCTGAAGAAAGCGTGCGTGACCTGAAGAATTAAATGAACCCCAAAAAGTCAAGAAAAATGGACAAGAGTCGGAGAACCCCTTATGGTTTGCCCCCACAGTTCAGCCCTGTTTGGCCTCCTAGAGGTTTGACCTCTAGATTCGTTTTTGACTGATGATGCCTTCGTGCTTCAAGTAGAGTTAGCAAGTGAAACAAAGACATAATCAGCAAAACCGGGAAAAAGAAGATGGCAACTTAGGGAGTGCCCCACTAGGGTTCTGCCCTCTAGGGAGCACATTTCCTTAGGGGCTTTAAAGTGATTTCTGATTGGATTTCGAGAGGTTTGTCGACGAATCGAGATGTTTGAGGCTAAGAAAGAGATTCGGAAGCAAGGAAAGCAAGATGATTTAGGGGCATTCCTCTAGAGCTTTCATGTCTTAAGGAGCTTATCAAGAAGACTGCAACCATGTCAAAAAGGTAAAAAACAGACATAATAAGTAAGAAAAAGTAAGACGAACTGAAGGAGGCTTGAACTTATGGTTTAACCCCTACAGTTTAGTCCCCAGGGTTTGACCAGGGTCTCCCATAGGGTCCTCCGTTGGTGAATATCCGAATTGCAATATCTCTTTGAAGAAAAATAGAACGGAAATGCGATTCGATCAAAGGAGTAAAGCATTAATACGAAGTCGAAGAAGTAACGAACCCATGAAAGCCTAAAGGTCTTCTTACGAGGAAGTGTCCAAAATTTTGTCAAGAGATTATTGCTCTAGTATCGAGACGTAATCGTCGAAGCCTTATTGAATGCCTCTGTTAAGTATGTCACACATGTTGAATCTTTAGTAGATAAACTAGAGGGCCCACAAGAAATTGAAGCAGTTGCGGGAATACTATGAAATATAAACCAAGGCAAAAGAATGAACAAATATGAGTTAAATGCACTTTGCATCTACAAGTATACCTCATTTGTATATTGCATCTTATATTTCAAAACGTGACGCTTTGCATCCGACACTTTTAGCGAATCGACATATAACACCCTCTGACTCAAAATCCGTCGCTAAAAGTGATGGGAAAGTGTCGAATTTTGCACTTTTAGTAAAGAATTTTGGGCCAATGGGTGTTATGTATCGGTTCGCTAAAAGTATGGGATGCAAAGTGTTATGATTTGAAGTATAGGATGTAATATGAAAAATTGGATAAACTTGAGGTATGCAAAGTGCATTTAACTCAACAAATAATTCAAAAGTAAAGTGTTTGTCCAATTTGGAAATTGGCAATTTCACACGTAAGTATACGTGATCAACAAGTAATATAGAGTAAGTAAAGTGTCGATCCCACGAGGAATATTAAATGATTTATTAATCCAATTACTAACCATGCATCAATTCGATTTTATCTAAACAAATGATTTCAAGTTCATTAAAATTAAATTAAACTACTAATAAAGCTTATCACCATATATAAAAGAGTAAGATTACAATTTCCTCCAATGTTTCACTTAAATCTCTTCACTCTCCCCTTAACCAATTAATTACACGGAATTGCCAACCAAGAATTTATAATTATTTAGTAAACTTTCTTCTAATAGTTTAATAAAAATATTATTCCAATTAAATCACTTTATTCTTATGTGAAATAATTAAGAATAAATTTATTAAGTATCAATTCTCAACAAAAGGTTGCATATGACATATATGTATATTCCTATCCTATACACGAATCATGTTATTTAATCAAGAGAATAAACTAGAACACATGTTATCATATTCAGATCTAACCCTAGAATTCATTTTCCTAATTAATCTAAGATTATATCAGATAATTGTTGATTAGACAATTATAAATTAAACACAAAATATGGCAAACGATTCATTCATAACCAATATAATCAAAAGAGAGTGAATTAATTTAAATTACGCATTGGGTTCCATTGCAATCTTAAATAAAGAATTAGTTCATAATAACAAAAGAAATTATCATCATTAATCCGATAAACATCCTTAGATTACAATAATAAAAGATAAAGAGTAAAGAAGAAAACTTTGTCACAGTAATCTTCACACTTCGCCTAGAATCCTTACAAGCCTTCACGTTTTTCTCTTCAACAGATGATAAAAACCCTAATATCTGAATAATAATACTGATGTATCTAATGATCTCTGTGTGTCTATATCATATCAGCCTCCTCATGTATTTATAAGTCCATGTACAACCTAGGGTTTACAGTCCTTGTCGAACTGCACATGGAAAGTATCGTAAGGAAAGTAAAATAATTCAGCAACACGTTTCAACACAAAACCAGCCGCAATGCTATATTCCAGCACCACAACTCTGCCTCTCTGTCTTCCTAACGCCGCAACGCTTGATTCTAGTGTCGCAGCGTGAAAGTAGTATGCACACAAGCCAATCATATTTGATATGATGTAACATATACTTTGTAATCTTATTCATTTATTAATTAATATGCTAAATGCATTTTATTTTATTTACATGATGTTATTTTATATGTGATAAACCCATAGTTTTGAGCAATACTTTTAGAATCATGATGATGATCATGCTAATGAGATCTAAATTCTTAGAAAGCTTAAAACTAAAATCATTCCTAATCGTTGGATTAATACAAAGGGGATTAGTGAATCCGGATAGATTGGTATATACTTTGCTTGCTCTTAGGAAGAGGATGATTGATCTCATAATCATTTGTGTGGAGACACTAAAGTAAGTATGTAAGTACTTATTGGAGAATAAGTTCACTGAACGTGACTCGCTAAAGGAATACCTAATAGAGTTTTACTTGTCTGTCAATAGGAATTCATCTAGTGATAGTAGTACAAGTGATCCTTGGATTTGAGATCATCATAGTATCTTGTGTATGATGAGTTATGCTTTGACATATCCCTTAAGACCTTTAGGGTATATCAAAGGGTATGCTTGGGTATAATAAGTTGTACATGGAGATAGGTGAATTGTCAACAAAGAATCTACCGCTTCTAGTAAAAGAAGAGAATGTTCTATGTGATTCGATAAATGACAACTCAGTAGTCCTTGGCGAAGGCAGAATAAAATTAGAAACTAATTTTTAATTTGCATTATTTAGAGTCGTGTATTTGAGAATCAAAATACATATAATTAAATAAAATAAAACTTGACAGTAATTCCATGTCTTATATTTAATTAGGACATTGTATGGTAGAAGGATTGAATTGTACGATAACTATTCACTAAAAGGTTCTTTTGTGATTAATGTTGAAATCTATATTATCTGGAAAGTCGTTGATCACTAAGGCGGCTTACCCTTATTATAGAATAAATATTATTTATTTAAATGAATTAAATAGTTTAATTTATTTATTTAAATAAGATTAGAATTGTTCTAATTGATTTATTCACAACTGGTTTAATATGGAAAACCTAAAGGGTCACACCGCAAAAGGAAAATATTTATTTAAGAAGTAAATGACATAATCGTAATAATAAGTTAAGTGTATTTAATTTAATCTATGGTAATAGAATAAATTAAATAGCATAATATTTATTATTTAGTATTTTAAGAATATTAAATTTAAATTAATAAGAGGAGTCTTATTATTATTACTATTATTATTTAATTCCTAAAAGGGTTTAAGAATTAATTAATAAAAGTATTCTCATAAATTTCTAATTGGATTAGGAGTTTAATTAATTAAAGGAGTTTAATTAGAATAGAAACCTTAATCCTAAATAGTTTAGGAGGATTGCCCATATCTATAAATAAGAGAAGTCTTATTATGGATTAGGGTTACACACATACACTTTCATAAATTTTGGGAGAGTACTTACAAATTCTATAGAAATAGAAACTAGGGTTTTGCCAACACCCAACTTCTTGAATACATATTATTCCTTGGTGGATCAACTCTAGAGGCTAAACACTTGGGTGGCTAACGTTGATCAAAGGAAGGAATCTAACCGGTGAATTCAAGGAGAACGCGAAGGATTTGGAGTTGAACTCGTACCTGTGGAAGCACGGTTTTACAAGGGTATGATTCTGATTTTCTATCTCTTTCGTATAATTGATAATTACGCATAAAGTATGATCCTGGTTATGGTTTGTAAAATCTTAAATTCTGATTTTACCATGCTTCTACTATTTATATGCAATTTGATTGTATGCTCATGGATTTTACAAACCAACAGTGGTATCAGAGCCAAACTTTATGCGAATCATTAATTATTTTGATTCTGTATATGTATGGGTATGTGTTTAGAACAATTTATTGGGCATAATTGTTGGTATAAAATCTTGTTTTTGGGTGAAAATTCAAAATTCGCTAATTTGAAACTACTTCTGCCCAGCAGCGCCGGTCCAAGGTATAAAAGTAGCGCCAATATTTAGTTCAAACTCAGCGTTGCGGCGCCGCATCGCAGGAAATAAAAAAATTTATTTTGTTAATTTCAAATTAAGATAAAAAGGTTTATTTTAATTGGATTCCATGTTTTTTCAGAAATTCTAAATTAGAAATAAAAAAGTTTATTTTTGATTTAGAATTTGATTAAAATAAAGGAGTTTATTTTATTTGGAATTGGATTCCATGCTTTTTCAGAAATTCTAAATTAGAAATAAAAGAGTTTATTTTTGATTTGGAATTGGACTAAAATAAAGATGTTTATTTTAATTGAAATTGGATTCCATGTTTTTTCAGAATTTTAAAATAAAAATAAAGGAGTTTATATTGATTTGGAATTGGATTGAAATAAAGATGTTTATTTTAATTGAAATTGGATTTCATCTTAAATTAAAATAAATAGTTTATTTTGATTTAATTTAGATTAAAATAAAGGAGTTTATTTTGATTCAAAATTGAATTTTATGCTAAATAAATTGGAGTTGAAATTGGATTTCATGCAAACTAATTTGATTTGATATTCGATTTCATATTAACTAGTATTGTCCATTAAATGATATCAATGCATATATGGAATGATTTTATTATTCATAAGATAAATATTATTTATTAATGCATATGGTGATATGTATGATAATAAATGAGATTGATTATGGACTATTAACCAATGTATGATTGCATTTATTTTATGAGGATGCTTGAATGAATGAGTTTTATAAATAGGGTCTGCGTACCTCGTCTTCTGTAATTTTTCTTGATGTAAATTCTATCTTCCTCCTATGTACTTCTCCTTGACTTCTGATCAATGTTTCTATTTATTGTAAATAGTTTATATAATAGGATTAGTTATAATTATTTTGAAGAATTGGAGACAAAGAAGCAAGGAGCGCGTGAAGACCTGTTTGTAATGAAGCGTGGGTTTAAATATAATAGTTCTATTTAAATTCAGTTCTTGCACCCTAGGTTTGACCTTTTGGTTCACTTGGTGGCTCTAGTGAACCAAACTAGAATAAAAGTCCATAATCAATCTGGGTAGAATATAGTATTCTATATGTGCATGTTTACTATATATATATATATTATATATTATACAACATTCTTCGCATGTTAAATAATATGACGTGGATCTGATATATATATATATGTGTGTGTGTGTGTGTGTGCGTGTGTGTGTGTGTGCGCATACACGCTAAACAAGGTGAGACAAATAATAATAAAACCCTCAAAGAAATCATATTAAGTTGTAACGTTCAAAGATATTTGGAATATCGAAGTCGCCTTCTAACATGATAAAACGATAGAGTATCAATTAATCATTATAAGTTTGTTGTGTCACCACAAGACTTATTTTAATTTCTTAAGATGTTGTTTTATCACATTTGATGTTTATAAAGGAATTGAACGATACTTTTTGTTGTGTCACCACAAGGACGATATTTTTCTTTTTTCTTATATAGAAGTGCTAGGTTGAACTTAACTTAGACAATTTTGATTCAGATGTGTCATCACTTGATCAAAATAATCTAAGAGGCAAAATAAAAGGAGTCACATGATGATGTAATTGACAATAGTTGTCTACCTATTTATTTATATAAAGTTTGTTGTGTCATCACAAGGCTATATACATTTGAAATGAGATCCTTATTCTCACTAGCAAATCTTTAATTAGATTTGCTGAACTATATATTGAGGGTAATATAGTTTGATGAAAATAGTAGGAGACACCATTTTAATAAAGACCTAAATTAATCTGGTGATTAATAAAATGAATGCATACTAATGTTATAAAATTACAAATTTCATTTACAAAATTTTATAAATGTCTAATTCATTATCACTGCGAAGCATATTGAATGCTAACAAGTTAACCGGACTGAACTATACGGATTGGTTAAGGAATTTGAGAATAGTTCTCATGGCTGAAAAGCTATCTTATGTCCTTAATATGCCTGTCCCTGCAACTGTTGTAGAAATAGCCTCTGAGGAAGAGATTGCTACTTTTAGAAAGTGACAAGATGATGCAACCATGGCTTAATGAATCATGCTCGTATCCATGAGTAACGAGCTTCATCGTTAGCATGAAACTATGGATGCTCCTACTATATTCCTGCACCTCAATGAGTTGTATGGTGAGGAAAGTAGGACTGCTAGATATCAGATATATAAGGAGCTCTTCCGATCTAGAATAACCTATGACACTACAGTATAGACACATTTCCTCAAAATGATCAATCTGATTGAACAATTGGGAGAACTGGGTTTTTTAATGGATGGAGAGTTGATCCAAGATCTGACTTTGCAATCACTTCCGGACTCTTTTTCACAACTTGTTGTGAAATTCCACATGAACAAGCTAGATGTCAGCCCACCTGAGTTGCTTAAACATGTTGAAAACTGTAAAGAGTCACTTTCCAGCCAAGAAAGAGTAAGTCTTACTAGTAGATGAGTCTTCCAAGAAAAGAAAGAGGACCAAAAGATCTTTTGAAAAGAAGAAAAGTTCAAAGAAGGAAAAACTAAAGGCAAATACAAAGGACAATAAGATGAAAACTGATGCGGATAGCAAAGGAGTTTGTTTCCACTGCAATAAACCTGGACACTAGAAAAGAAAACTACAAGGAGCGTCTTGTAGAAGATAACTAGAAGAAGCTTGGTGAAGTTTCGGTTACAGATACAATTTTGTTCATGATTGAAATAAATCTTTCTGTAAGTCAAGGTTCTACTTGGTTATTGGATACCGACTATAATTCTCACACATGCAAATCGATGTAGAGACTAAGCAGAAGTAGAAAGCTAAACAAAGGGAAAGTAATCATGTGTGTGGGGAATGGAGCAACGGTTGCTGCATTAGCCGTAGGAACTTATTGAAAGTAGTATGCACACAAGCTAATCATATTTGATATGATGTAGCATATACTTTGTAATTTTATTCATTTATTAATAAAAGTATTAAATGCATTTTACTTTATCAACATGTTGCTGTTATATTAAATGTGATAAACCCATAGTTTTGAGCAATGCTTTTAGAATCATGATGATGATCATGCTAATGAGATCTAAATTCTAAGATAGCTCACAAACTAAAATCGTTCCTAATCGTTGGATTACTAAAAAGGAGATTAGTGAATCCGGATAGATTAGTACATACGTTGCTTGCTCTTATGAAGAGAATGATTGATCTCATAATCATTTGTGTGGAGAGATGATCTCATAATCATTTGTGTGGAGACACTAAAGCAAGTATGTAGGTGCTTATTAGAGAATAAGTTCACTGAAAGGAAGCTGCAAAGTGAGGCTGCAAAGGAAGCTGTTTGGATGAAGAAGTTCATAACTAAACTTGCAGTGGTTCCTAGCATTAGAGGAGCCGTACCTTTATTCTATGACAACACCGGAGCTATTGTGCAAGCTAAGGAACCCGAGTCTCATCAGAAATCTAAACACGTATTGCGGCGATTTCATTTGATTAGAGAGCTCATTGAAAGATGAGATGTCACCCTGGAGCGTGTGGACTCTCAAAACAACATTGCAAATCCATTTACTAAAGCTTTAACACAACAACAGTTTGATCGTCACTTAGAGAAGATGGGTATTATATACCATGGCGATTGACTTTAGTGCAAGTGGGAGATTGAAAGTAGTATGCACACAAGCCAATCATATTTGATATGATGTAGCATATACTTTGTAATCTTATTCATTTATTAATAAAAGTATTAAAGGCATTTTACTTTATCAACATGGTGCTGTTATATTAAATGTGATAAACCCATAGTTTTGAGCAATACTTTTAGAATCATGATGATGATCATGCTAATGAGATCTAAATTCTAAGATAGCTCACAAACTAAAATCGTTCCTAATCGTTGGATTACTAAAAAGGGGATTAGTGAATCCGGATAGATTAGTACATACGTTGCTTGCTCTTATTAAGAGAATGATTGATCTCATAATCATTTATGTGGAGACACTAAAGCAAGTATGTAGGTGCTTATTAGAGAATAAGTTCACTGAACGTGGCTCGCTAAGGAATACCTAATGGACTTTTACTCGCCTGTCAATAGGAATTCCTCTAGTGATAGTGGTACAAGTGATCCTTGGACTTGAGATCATCATAGTATCTTGTGTATGATGAGTTATACTTTGACATGTCCCTTAAGACATTTAGGGTATATCAAAGGGTATGATTGAGTATAATAAGTTGTACATGGAGATAAGTGAATGGTCAACAAAAAATCTACCGCTTCTAGTAAAAGAAGAGAATGTCCTATGTGATTCGATAAATGACAACTCAGTAGTCCTTGGCCAAGGCAAAATGAAATTAGAAAGGAGTTTCTAATTTGTATTATTTAGAATTGTGCATTTGGGAATCGAAATACATATAATTAAATAAAATAAGACTTGACAGTAATGCCATGTCTTATATTTAATTAGGACATTGTATGGTGGAAGGATTGAATTGTACGGTAACTATTTAATGAAAGGTTCTTTTGTGATTAATGTTAAAATCTATATTATCTCGAAAGTCGTTGATCGCTAAGGGGGCTTACCCTTATTGTAGAATAAATGTTATTTATTTAAATGAATTAAATAGTTTAATTTATTTATTTAAATAAGATTAGAATTGTTCTAATTGATTTATTCACAACCGGTTTAATATGGAGAACCTAAAGGGTCACACCGCAAAAGAAAAATATTTATTTAAGAAGTAAATGACATAATTGTAATAATAAATTAAGTGTATTTAATTTAGTCTATGGAGATAGAATAAATTAAATAGCTTAATATTTATTACTTAATATTTTGAAAATATTAAATATATAAATTAATAAGAGGAGTCTTATTATTATTATTATTATTATTATTATTACTATTATTTAATTTCTAATAGGGATTGGGAATTAATTAATAGAAGTACTCTCTCTCATGAATTCCTAATTGGATTAGGAGTATAATTAATTAAAGGAGTTTAATTAGAATAGAAAGCTTAATCCTAAATAGTTTAGGGAATGGTTTTTCCTACATCTATAAATAAGAGAAGTTTTATCATAGATTAGGGTTACACACTCTTGCATAAGAATTGTGGAGAGTACTTACAATTTCTATAGAGATAGAAACTCGGGTTTTGCCAACACCTATCTTCTTTAATAGATATTATTCTTTGGTGGATCACCTCTAGAGGCCAAACACTTGAGTGACTAAAGTTGATCAAAGGAAGGAATTTAATCGGTGGAATTCAAGGAGAACGCGAAAGGAATTAGAGGTGAACTTGTAAATGAGGAAGCTAGAATTATACAAGGGTATAATTCTTATTCTCCATCTCTTTCGTTTAATTAATAATTGTGCATAAAGAAAGATCATGGTGATGGTTTGTATAAAATTTTAAAATCTGATTTTATCGCGCTTCAGCTTTATTTATGTAATTTAATTGGATGTTCGCGTTATATACAAACCTAACAGTGGTATCAAGAGCCAAACTTTATGCGAATTATTAATTATTTTGATTCTGTATATGTATGGGTATGTGTTTGGAACAATTTATTGGGCACAATATGTTGTATAAAATCATGAGTTTTGAAAACAATTGCAGAAAATCGAGTTTTGGATGAAAAACTGATCAAATTTGCGACTGGAAAAAATTTCAGGAACTATTCCTGGAAGCCGGCGCCGCAGCGCCGCTTCTGCTCTTTAAACCAGCGCCGCAGCGCCATATCCCTTGCCTTGATATGATATGGCGCCGCAGCGCCCCTTTTATAACTAAAAGCGGCCGCAGCGCCACCCTGCAGAATGCGATTTTGATATTTTTTTTTTACAATTTCTCAAAAATTAAAACAAAGAGTTATTTTACATGGTTTTATAATTAAAATAAAGGGTTATTTTATACATAAAATTAGATTTCATGCAACTTTAAATTGCCCATTAAATGATATCAATGCATATATGGAATGGTTTTATTATTCATGAGATGAATGTTATTTATTGATGCATATGGTGATATGTATGATAATAAATAGGGATTGATTATGGACTATTGATCAATATGTGATTGGATTTATTTTAGAGGATGCTTGAATGAATGAGTTTTTATAAATGGGGTCTGCGTACCTCGTCTTCTCTAATTTTTCTTAATGTAAATTCTATCTCCCTCCTATGTACTTTCCCTTGACTGCTGATCAAGGTTTCTATTTATTAAAAAATAGTTTATGTAATAGGATTAGTTAAAATTATTTTGAAGAATTGAAGACAAAGGAGCAAGGAGCGCTTGAAGACCCGTTTGTAATGGAGCCCGGTTTTAAATGTAATAATTATATTTAAATTTAATTCTTGCACCCTAGGTTTGACCTTTTGGTTCACTTGGTGGCTTTAGTGAACCAAACTAGAATAAAAGTCCATAATCAATCCGGGTAGAATATAGTATTCTATATGTGCATGTTTACTATATATATATATATATTATATATTACCCAACATGCTTCGCATGTTAAATAATATGACGCGTATTTTATATATATATATATATATGCATGCGCGCTAAACAAGATGAGATAAATAATAACAAACCACTCAAAGAAATCATATTAAGTCCTAAGCGTTCAAAGATATTTGGAATATCGAACGTCACCTTCTAGCATGGTAAATCGATAGAGTATTAAATATTTAATATGAGTTTGTTGTGCACACATAAGGCGAGTTGTAAATATTTAAGATGTTGTTTTATCACATTTGATGCTTATTAAGGAATTGAATATTACTGTTTTGTTTTGCACACACAAGGGCGGTCTTTTTCTCTTCACATATATGGAAGTGTTAGGATGGACTTAACTTAGATTATTTTAGTTCAGATGTGCACACACTTGACCATTACAATCTAAGAGGCAAAATATAAGGAGTTACATAGAGATGTAATTGACAATAGTTGTCTACCTATTTATTTATATATAGTTTGTTGTGCACACACAAGGCTATATACATTTGAAATGAGATCCTTATTCTCACTAACAAATCTTTAATTAGATTTACCGAACTATATATTGAGGGTAATATAGTTTGATGAAAATAGTAGGAGATACCAAATTAAATAAAGACCTAATTTATTTTGATAATTAATAAAATAAATGTATGCTAAAATGTTGTCTATTTCACATGCAAAATTTAAAAATGTCAAACTCACTATCACTGCGTAGCATACTTGATGCTAACAAACTGACCGGACCGAATTATACGGACTGGTTAAGGAATCTGAGAATTGTTCTCACTGCTGAAAAGATTTCTTATGTCCTAAATTCGTTAGTCCCTGCAAATGTTGCAGAAACAGCCTCTGGGGAAGAGATTGCTACTTTCAGAAAGTGGCAAGATGATGCAATCTTGGCTCAATACATCATGCTCGCATCCATGAGTAACGAGCTATAGCCTCAGCATGAAACTATGGATGCTCCTACTATATTGCTGCACCTTAAGGAGTTGTATGGTGAGTAAAGTAGGACTGCTAGATATCAGATATCTAAGGAGCTCTTCCGATCTCGGATGACCGAGGGCACTACTGTTGAGACTCATATCCTTAAGATGATCAATCTGATTGAACAACTTGGACAGCTAGGGTTCGTGATGGATGGAGAGTTAAGTCAAGATTTGATCTTGCAGTCACTCCCGAACACCTTCTAACAATTTGTTGTGAATTTTCACATAAATAAGATGGACGTCAGCTTACCTGAGTTACTTAACATGCTGAAAACTGCTGAAGGTCACTTCTCATCCAATAAGAACGAAGTCTTAATAGTGGATGATTCTTCCAAGAAAAGAAAGAGGCCTAAGGTATCTTCTGAAAAGAAGAAAAAGAAGAAGGCTAAGGGCAAGGCAAAATAAAAGGATAAAAAGAAAGCTCATCCTGATAGCAAAGGAATCTGCTACCATTACAATAAACCGGGACACTGGAAGAGGAACTGCAAAGAGTATCTTGCGGACCAAAAGAAGCTTGGAGAAGCTTCGACTTCCGATCTAGGTTTGGTCATGATTGAAATTAATTTTTCTGAAAGTCAAAATTCTACTTGGGTATTGGATACCGGTTGTGGTTCTCACATATGTAACAATATACAGGGACTAAGCAGAAGTAGAAATCTAAACATGGAAGAAGTCATCCTACGAGTGGGGAATGGAGCAAAGGTTGCTACATTAGCTGTAAGAACTTATTGTTTAGCACTGCCTACGAGCAAGTCCATTAGTTTAAATAATTGTTATTATATTCTAACACTCATTAGAAACATTATTTCAATTTTTGTATTGGATATGGATGGTTTTGATATTATAATAAAGAACAACAATTGTTCTATTTATAATAAAAATATTTTATATGGTGTTGACAATTTACTGAATGGACTTTACATACTTGACTTGCATGAAAATATACTTCAAATTGTACAAACTAAGACAAGAAAAAGAGATGATATTAATTATACCTTTATATGGCACTGTAGACTTGGTCATATAAATGAAACAAGATTAACCAAGTTGCATAAAGATGGGCTTTTAGAGCTATTTGATTATGAATCATATCCAACTTGTGAATTTTGTCTCATGGGTAAGATGACTAAATCTCCTTTTAGTGAAAAAAGAGAAAGAGTTACAAAGTTGTTAGCGTTGGTACACACATACGTATGTGGACCAATGGCAACAAATGCACGAGCAGGGTATTCTTATTTTATTACTTTCACTGATGATTATTCTAGATTTGGATATGTGTATTTAATGAAATACAAATATGAATCGTTTGAAAAATTTAAAGAATTCAGAAGTGAAGTAGATACACAAACTGGTAAAAGTATTAAAATTCTTTGATCGGATCGAGGATGAAAATACTTGACCAATGAGTTTCTAAGTTGTCTCAAAAAAAATGGTATAATCTCACAATGGACTCCACCAGAGACGCCACAGTTAAATGGTGTATCTGAAAGGAGAAATCGAACATTGTTAGACATGGTTCGTTCCATGATAAGTTTTACCGACCTTCCAGTATCTTATTGGGGTTATACCCTAGAAACGGCTGCATACCTACTTAACTAGGTACCTACCGAATCCGTCTCAAAGACTCCATATGAATTATGGACATGGAGGAAACCTAGTCTTAAGCATGTTAAGACTTGGGGTTGTCCAGCTTATGTCAAAAGGTTTGAGCATGACAAGCTAAAGACAAGATTCGACAGGTGTAGATTTGTGGGATATCCTAAAGAAAGTTTAGGATATTATTTCTATCATCCTACTGATCAAAAGGTGTTTGTTGCGAAACACGCTGCCTTCTTGAAAAAGGAATTTATCCTCGAAGGGGTCAGTGGGAGTAAGATATATCTCGAAGAAGTTCAAGAACCACAAAATACCACGGATCAAAGTCAGGTACCTGATCAAGTGGAAGAACCTACTGTACCACAACCTATTCGTAAATCTGGAAGAGTACCGAAGATACCCGATAGGTATGGATTCATCATAGAGGATGATGATGAGGTACGCATCATAAAATATGATGATCCATTGACTTACGAAGAGGCTATGAGTAGAGAAGACTCAAAGAAATGGCTAGAAGCCATGAAATCTGAGATGAACTCCATGTATGAAAACCAAGTATGGACTTTGGTTTCACCACCTGATGGCATTAAGCCTATTGGGTGCAAATGGTTCTTTAAGAGAAAGACTGGAGCGGACGGTAAGGTAGAGACCTATAAGGCCCGACTGGTTGTAAAAGGTTTCAAACAAAGACAAGGAGTTGACTATGATGAAACCTTCTCACCAGTAGCTATGCTCAAGTCCATTCAGATTTTGCTTGCAATTGCAACTTATTATAACTACGAAATCTGGCAAATGGACGTAAAAATAGCCTTCCTCAATGGAGAGCTTAAGGAGAATGTATATATGATACAACTAGAGGGTTTTGTTTCAACGGTTAGAACAAACCAAGTCTGTAAGCTGCAACGATCTATTTATGGATTGAAGCAAGCTTCTCGCAAGTGGAACATCCGTTTTGATGAGATAATCAAAAAGTTTGATTTTATCAAAAATGAGGATGAACCATGTGTGTACAAGAAGGTTAGTAGGAGCGCTGTTTCATTCCTTATATTACATGTTGCTGATATATTATTGATAAGGAATGATGTTCCTATGCTATAATTGATCAAAATTTGGCTATCTAAACACTTCTCCATGAAGGACTTGGGTGAAACATCCTATATTTTGGGGATAAAGATCTATAGAGATAGATCTAAAAGGATGCTAGGCTTGTTCCAAGGAAAGTACATTGACTCGATACTAAAGAAGTTTAGCATAGAAGATTCCAAGAGAGGTCTCATGCCAATGAGCCATAGAATACATCTCTCCAAGAAACAGGCCCCAAAGACACCTGAGGAGAGAGACCGTATGAATAAGATTCCTTATGCTTCAGCAATAGGATCAATCATGTATGGTATGATATGTACTAGACCAGATGTCGCTCATGCACTTAGTGTAACAAACAGATATCAGTCGAATCTAGGAGAAGAGCACTGGAAGGCAGTGAAAAACATCCTAAAGTACTTAAGAAGAACTAAGGATGTATTTCTTGTCTACGGTGGGTCTGAATTGAAACTAGAGGGCTATACAGACTCAAGTTTTCAAACGGACCAAGATGAAAGTAAATCCGTTTCAGGGTACGTGTTTACCTTAAACGGTGGCGCAGTGAGTTGGAAAAGTTCCAAGCAGCAAACAATTGTTAATTCAGTGACAGAGGCAGAGTACATAACTGCAAGTGAGGCTGCAAAGGAAGTTGTTTGGATGAAGAAGTTCATAACTAAACTTGCAGTGGTTCCTAGCATTAGAGGAGCCGTACCTTTATTCTATGACAACACCAGAGCTATTGCGCAGGCTAAGGAACCCGAGTCTCATCAGAAATCTAAACACGTGTTGCGGCGATTTCATTTGATTAGAGAGCTCATTGAAAGATGAGATGTCACCCTGGAGCGTGTGGACTCTCAAGACAACATTGCAGATCCATTTACTAAAGCTTTAACACAACAACAATTTGATCGTCACTTAGAGAAGATGGGTATTATATACCATGGCGATTGACTTTAGTGCAAGTGGGAGATTGAAAGTAGTATGCACACAAGCCAATCATATTTGATATGATGTAGCATATACTTTGTAATCTTATTCATTTATTAATAAAAGTATTAAAGGCATTTTACTTTATCAACATGGTGCTGTTATATTAAATGTGATAAACCCATAGTTTTGAGCAATACTTTTAGAATCATGATGATGATCATGCTAATGAGATCTAAATTCTAAGATAGCTCACAAACTAAAATCGTTCCTAATCGTTGGATTACTAAAAAGGGGATTAGTGAATCCGGATAGATTAGTACATACGTTGCTTGCTCTTATGAAGAGAATGATTGATCTCATAATCATTTATGTGGAGACACTAAAGCAAGTATGTAGGTGCTTATTAGAGAATAAGTTCATTGAACGTGGCTCGCTAAGGAATACCTAATGGAGTTTTACTCGCCTGTCAATAGGAATTCCTCTAGTGATAGTAGTACAAGTAATCCTTGGACTTGAGATCATCATAGTATCTTGTGTATGATGAGTTATACTTTGACATGTCCCTTAAGACATTTAGGGTATATCAAAGGGTATGATTGGGTATAATAAGTTGTACATGGAGATAGGTGAATGATCAATAAAGAATCTACCATATCTAGTAAAAGATGAGAATGTCCTATGTGATTCGATAAATGACAACTCAGTAGTCCTTGGCCAAGGCAGAATGAAATTAGAAAGGAATTTCTAATTTGCATTATTTAGAGTTGTGCATTTGGGAATCGAAATACATATAATTAAATAAAATAAGACTTGACAATAATTCAATGTCTTATATTTAATTAGGACATTGTATGGTGGAAGGATTGAATTGTACGGTAACTATTTAATGAAAGGTTCTTTTGTGATTAATGTTAAAATCTATATTATCTCGAAAGTCGTTGATCGCTAAGGGGCTTACCCTTATTGTAGAATAAATGTTATTTATTTAAATGAATTAAATAGTTTAATTTATTTATTTAAATAAGATTAGAATTGTTCTAATTGATTTATTCACAACCGGTTTAATATGGAGAATCTAAATGGTCACACCGCAAAAGAAAAATATTTATTTAAGAAGTAAATGACGTAATTGTAATAATAAGTTAAGTGTATTTAATTTAGTCTATGGAGATAGAATAAATTAAATAGCTTAATATTTATTATTTAATATTTTGGAAATATTAAATATATAAATTAATAAGAGGAGTCTTATTATTATTATTATTACTATTATTTAATTTCTAATAGGGATTGAGAATTAATTAATAGAAGTACTCTCTCTCATGAATTCCTAATTGGATTAGGAGTATAATTAATTAAAGGAGTTTAATTAGAATAGAAAGCTTAATCCTAAATAGTTTATGGAAGGGTTTTTCCTACATCTATAAATAAGAGAAGTCTTATCATAGATTAGGGTTACACACTCTTGCATAAGAATTGTGGAGAGTACTTATAATTTTTATAGAGATAGAAACTAGGGTTTTGCCAACACCCATCTCTTGAATAGATATTATTCCTTGGTGGATCACCTCTAGAGGCCAAACACTTGAGTGGCTAACGTTGATCAACGGAAGGAATTTAATTGGTGGAATTCAAGGAGAACGCGAAAGAAATTGGAGGTGAACTTGTACTTGAGGAAGCTAGAATTATACAAGGGTATAATTCTTATTCTCCATCTCTTTCGTTTAATTAATAATTGTGCATAAAGAAAGATCATGGTGATGGTTTGTATAAAATTTTAAAATCTGATTTTATCGCGCTTCAGCTTTATTTATGTAATTTGATTGCATGTTCGCGTTATATACAAACCTAACACTTATAGTTTAGCATTGCCTACGGACAAGTCTATTAAGTTAATAAGCTGTTATTATGTTTAAGTTCTCGTTAGAAACATTATTTCTGTTCCGTTGTTAGACAAGGAAGGTTTTGATATTATAATAAAGAACAATGGTTGTTCTATTTATAATGACAATATTTTGTTTATAACTGGAAGATTACTTGATGGACTTTATATACTTGACTTATATGAAAAATTATTTTGTAAATTTAACAAACTAGTAATAGAAAAGAGATGATTATTCAAAAGTTGAATATGTGTATTTGGTAAAATACAAGTCTGAATTATTTGAAAAGTTCAAAGAATTCAGAATTAAAACAAATTCGCAAAGTATTAGGATTCTTCGCTCAGATCGAGGAAGGGAATACTTAAGCGAAAAGTTTTTACATCATCTCAAAGATAATGGTATTTTCTCACAATGGACACATCCTGATATGCAATACTTAATTGGTATATTTGAGAGGAGAAATCGTACCTTGTTGGACATGGTGCAGTTCATGATAATTTTTACCGACATTCCAATGTCCTTTTGGGGTTTTGCTCTAGAAAACGCTGCATATCTACTGGATAAGGCATCCTCAAAATCCGTCCCTAAGACTCCATATGAGTTATGGACAGGGAGAAAACCTAGTCTTAAGCATGTTAAGATTAGGGTTTGTCCAACTTATGTGAAAAAAGTTTCTAAAGATAAGTTTGGGACAAGATCTGTCAAGTGCAGATTTGTGGGATATACTAAAGAAAGTTTAGGGTATTATTTCTATAATCCTACTGAGCAAAAGGTGTTTGTTGCGAAACACGGTGCCTTCTTTGATAAAGGAGTTTATCCTTGAAGGGGCTAGTGGGAGGAAAAAAATCTTGAAGAAGTTCAAGAACCACAAAGCACTATAAGTCGAACCAAGGAACCTGTAGATAGACCTATTGTACCACAACCGAATCGTAAATCTAGAAGAGCACTGACAATACCTGGGAGGTATGGATTCATCATAGAGGATGATGATGAGGTACGCATCATAGAGGATGATGATCCAGTCATATGCGATGAGGTCATGAGTAGTAGACACTCAGAGAAATGGCAGATAACCATAAAATCCGAAATGGACTCCGTGTATGAGAACCAAGTATAGACTCTAGTTACTCCACCGAAAGGCATAGTGCCTATAGAGTGTAAATGAGTCTTTAAGAGGAGCAGATGGCACGGTGGAGACCTAGAAGGCCAGAATGGTGACAAAAGATTTTAAATAATGGCAAGGAGTTGTCCATCATGAAATCTTCTCACCAGTAGCAATGCTCAAGTTCATTCGGATTTTGCTTGTGATTGCAGCTTATTATTACAAAATCTGGCAAATAGATGTGGAGACGTCCTTCCTCAATGAAGACTTGAGGAGAATGTATGTATGATACAACCAGAGGGATTTGTTTCAAAGGTTGAAGCAAATTGAGTATGTAAGCTATAATGATCCATTTATGAATTGAAGCAAACTTCTCGAAGATGGAACATCCGGTTTGATGAGACAATCAAAGGAGTTTGATTTTATCAAAAACGCGGATGAACCAAATGTGTACAGAAGGTTAATGGGAGTGTAGTGACATTCCTAGTACTATATGTTGATATACTATGGATAAGGAATGACACGCCAATGCTACAATCAGTAAAGATAATGTTGTCTAAACATTCCTCCAAGGAAGATTTGGTTGAAGCATCCTATATTTTGGGGATGAAGATCTATAACGATAGATCTATAAGGATGCTTGGCTTGACCCAAGGAACGTACATTCATTTGATGCTAAAGGGGTTTAACATGGCAAACTCCAAGAGAGGACTCATGTTGATGAGTCATGGAGTGTATTTCTCTAACAATTGTCCCCAAAGACACCCAAAAAGAGAGATTGCATGAATAACTATCATGTATGCAATGGTACGTACAAGACCAGATGTTGCTTATGCACTAAGAGTGACAAGCACATATCAGTCCATTCATGGAGAAGATCACTGTAAGACAGTGAAGAACATCCTAAAGTACTGAAGAAGAACTAAGGATGTGTATCTAATGAATGGCGGGTTTGATACAAAACTAGAGGGCTATAAAGACTCAAGTTTTCAGACTGACCAAGACGACAGCAAATCCACTTCGGGGTATGTGTTTACCTTGAACGGTGGTGCAGTGAGTTGGAAAAGCTCCAAATAGCAAAGAAGTTGCTGATTTAGTGACAAAGACAAAATATATAGCTGTAAATGAAGCTGCAAAGTTGATTGTTTGGATGAATAGTTCATTATAGAACTAGGAATAGTTCCTAAGTCTCATCTGGGATCCAAACATGTGTTGCAGCACTTTCATTTGATTTGAGAGATCATTGAAAGAGGAGACGTCACACTGGAGCGTGTGGACTCTCAAGAAAACATTGTAGATCCATTTACTAAAGCTTTAACCCAACAACAGTTTAATTGTCACTTAGAGAAGATGGGTATTTGATACCATGACGATTGGCTTTAGTGTAAGTGGGAGATTTAAAGTAGTATGCACACAAGCCAATCATATTCGATATGATGTAGCATATACTTTGTAATATTATTCATTTATTAATAAAAGAATTAATATGTTAAAGGCATTTTACTTTATTTACATGGTGCTGTTATTTTATATGTGATAAATCCATAGTTTTGAGCAATACTTTTAGAATCATGATGATGATCATGCTAATGAGATCTAAATTCTTAGAAAGCTTAAAACTAAAATCGTTCTTAATCATTGGATTACTAAAAAGGGGATTAGTGAATCCGGATAGATTGGTACATACTTTGCTTGCTCTTAGAAAGAAGATGATTGATCTCATAATCATTTGTGTGAAGACACTAAAGCAAGTATGTAGGTACTTATTAGAGAATAAGTTCACTGAACGTGACTCGCTAAAGGAATAGCTAATGGAGTTTTACTTATCTGTCAATAGGAATTCCTCTAGTGATCCTTCGACTTGAGATCATCATAGTATCTTATGTATGATGAGTTATGCTTTGACATGTCTCTTAAGACCTGTAGGGTATATCAAAGGGTATGTTTGGGTATAATCAGTTGTACATAGAGATATGTGAATGGTCAACAAAGAACCTACCACTTCTAGTAAAAGAAGAGAATGTCCTATGTGATTCGATAAATGACACCTCAATAGTCCTTGGCCAAGACAGAATGAAATTAGAAAGTAGTTTTTAATTTGCATTATTTAGAGTTGTGCATTTGAGAATCAAAATACATATAATTAAATAAAATAAGACTTGACAGTAATTCCATATCTTATATTTAATTAGGACATTGTATGGTAGAAGGATTGAATTGTATGGTAACTATTCACTAAAAGGTTCTTTTGTGATTAATGTTGAAATCTATATTATCTAGAAAGTCGTTGATTGCTAAGGGGGCTTACCCTTATTGTAGAATAAATATTATTTATTTAAATGAATTAAATAGCTTAATTTATTTATTTAAATAAGATTAGAATTTTTCTAATTGATTTATTCACAATCGGTTTAATATGGAGAACCTAAAGGGTCACACTACAAAAGAAAAATATTTATTTAAGAAGTAAATGACATAATCGTAATAATAAGTTAAGTGTATTTAATTTAATCTATGGTGATAGAATAAATTAAATAACTTAATATTTATTATTTAATATTTTAAAAATATTAAATATATATTAATAAGAGGAGTCTTATTATTATTATTATTATTATTATTATTATTTAATTCTTAAAAGGGTTTGGAAATTAATTAATAAAAGTACTCTCATAAATTTCTAATTGGATTAGGAGTTTAATTAAAATAAAACCCTATTCCTAAAAGTTTAGGAGGATTGCCCATATCTATAAATAAGAGAAGTTTTATTATGGATTAGGGTTACACACATACACTTTCATAAAATTTGGGAGAGTACTTACAAATTCTATAGAAATAGAAACTAGGGTTTTGCCAACACCCAACTTCTTGAATACATATTATTCTTTGGTGGATCACCTCTAGAGGCCAAACACTTGGGTGGCTAACATTGATCAAAGGAAAGAATCTAACCGGTGAATTCAAGGAGAACGCGAAGGATTTGGAGTTGAACTCGTACTTGTGGAAATACGGTTTTACAAGGGTATGATTCTGATTCTCTATCTTTTTCGTATAATTGATAATTGCGCATAAAGTATGATCCTGGTTATGGTTTGTAAAATTTTAAATTCTGATTTTACCATGCTTCTGCTATTTATATGCAATTTGATTGTATGCTCATGGATTTTACAAACCAACACAGCGATGGGTCTCTGCTGTGCCAATGCTCGCGTGCATGCGCGCCAACCAGTTGCCCGCTGCTTTATCGTACACGTCCGCAACTCATGCCTTACCAAATTGCTTCGCTAAGCCTACGCCGTGTCGACCACCGACGCTAGCTGAACCCCATCAACCAAATGTTGTGTTTGCTATCAATTCTCGACTGATATTTCATCATTTGCTGCTTAGTACACCATTTCACCTTAAAACTCAATTCCTACAATAAAACACTAAAATGCATCAAAATTAACTAAACATACCTAAGAACTCACAAAATATCAAGTCAAAAATACCCAAATTATAGGTATAAACCCACTCATCAAACACCCCCAAGCTTAAATCTTTGCTTGCTTTTCAGTAAAACAAACTAAAAAACTAATATACATGTAATCCTTAAGCAACAACTCAATACGAATCCGTACTATGGCCTTAAAGAATTCACATCATCAATAACTCCAAGCAAAATCCCAAAATCATATAAAGTTTTAAAAGCTCAACCTGCTCATTAATTCTATAATAATTCATGACCCTCAAAATGAATAAGTACATCCATACTATTTCAAGTTAATCATTACTTAAATAAGACTATAAAATTAAATGCTTAATAAAAGGTATCTAATATCAACCCTAGAACTTTATTTACCACATCAATCTCAATAAGAATAAACCTCACATATATCCGGGGGATCAAAAAAGGATTTCTTTCTCTTTTCTTTTTTTTCAACTCTACCTCCCCAACATTTTTCAGTGAGTGCATGTTATGCTCCTTCTCACTCCCTATTGAACGAGTGCATTTTACGCTCCATCTCGTTTCTTGCATGTTTTTATGAGTGAGTACGTTTTACGCTCCTTCTCGACTCACCACAAAATGCAGTTTTCAACTCAGGAAGGTTTACAACTAAAAATTTTCAAAAATTCCCTCAAACTTATCTGACTGCCTATCCTTGCTAAAAAAATAAGGCTCAAATAATGGCCTAGGGTTTGCACAATATCTTTCGTAAGTATTCAACTATATACACTATCTAAGAATAATTAATTGAATAGATAGATGTATGCCTTTCAAGTACAAGGGATCACGACTACTACAAAACTACTACATTCAAATTTAAACTAAGCATGATTCAAAATTTTTACCAGATTTAACCATCTTTCCTTTTTTTTTTCCTCATCATGGGCCTTCAATAGATTTAAGTGATGTTGCTCAAAATTTTGAAAAATGAACTAAAATGCAAATCATTAACAATTATAACTAACTAGCATAAATAAAACGGAACAAAAATAATATCTCAAGTATTAAAAACATAACCAATACCCCCAACTTAAAACGTACATTGTCCTCAATGTCAGAATAAATAGAAAAAACTAAAATAACAGACTTCCCTAGGGTATAGATCATGCATCCTCATCCTCATCATCCTCAGTATCATAACGCGACATCATTGGTGGAGCTGAAAATTGAATTGGCGATGGGCCAGGATTGAGACTACAATTTCCCATAATCTGCGCCAGCGAAGCATTGAACGCTGTAGAATACTCAATGAAAGATGCCATCTGCCTCGACCAGTGCCGAGAATCTTGACGTAGCATATCCTAACCCTGCTGAAGTGCAACAGTATGCCGACGAAGCTCCCTCACCTCATGCACCAAATAGTCCATGGGCGACTGCACGAAAGTTGGCTACTGAGGTGGAGCTGAAGGTCCCAGCTCATGAGTAGGGTCCACCTGTGCAAACTTGGCACCGCCATGATGTGCAATGCCACCTTCCCATTCCTGGAACCGATCAATGATGCGCTGGTCGATTAAGCCCTTTAGTTATTATAGGATCTCATTTGCACTCCATCGGACCCCTGCCATTTTACATAACCCGCAGATCAATGATGGGTGAGGCAATCCACCTGTAGAACTCCCCTTGATGGCAAAGGTGATCGAGTCCTGAATGACTTTTCCCACGTTGATTGATTTTCCCGTGATGATCCCATACAAAACCAAGGTGCGATCCTTAATGACATCGCTCACATGTGTACTTGGTAAAAGCTTGGCATATAAGAAATACTACCAAGCCTTACTATTGCGGCTCAACTCTTTGTGAGAAAAATGGACGACCTAGCCCTACTTTAGCTTCCATTCGGCACCCGGCCTACCGAGAGTAGTGATGACTTCATCCCAGTTTAAGCTTTCTAGCTTATATTCCATAAGCTCGTCATCATCCTCTATGTGAGGTGTGTGGTATTAGGCATTGATACTTCTGGCGTCATATACAACCGGACGACCCCGCACCTGCACCACTCGCCCCTCGGTCTCTTTTGCGTTGGCATAAATTTCCTTTACAATTAAGATCGTGACTGGTTGTGGTTGGACGGTGAATTCCTTCCATCCCCTCTGGGCAATCATTGTCGATATCTCGTGGGAATCCACATATGTCTCATCAGGACGAAGTTCTCGCTCAGGTATAAGCGTCTTGGCCGCCAATATGTTATAATAATGGTCGGATACGGCCTCGCTAACGAACCGCGATGTATCAAATTGGTTGGAGGCCCGTGATCCTGATCTAACTCCTCGTTGATGCTTAGGAGCCATGTGTGTTGGGTATGCTAGTTTAAACAAGTGAAAGACTCCGCCTAGATTGCACAAAACCACTGAGATTCTTACTTAGGCAAACTGTAGAACACCTTGTGGGTGACACTGATTTCTTCCTCAAAGAATAAACAATCTCGCACTAAAGTCCCCAGAAATCACAAGCACAATGAACTCTCAATGAAGTTCTTTGATGTAGGAGGAGTTAGAGTTGAAGTATGCTTGAACTTGGTAATTGGCCTGAGAGGATTTGGAGAGAGCTTGAGTTTGAGGAGTTGAATTTGAATTGTGCCCAACAACTGCTAACTGCTGCCCTTTTAATTCGCTTGATCAGCATGCAGCGCTGCAGCGCTAGGTTTACAACACTGCGACACTGAATCTCTATTGGGGTAGCGCTGCGGCACTGCTTGCTGGCGTCGCGACGCTGGCTCTTTGTCTGGCTTGCGCGCGCGTGCCCTTAGTTACACGTCGTGCATGTTCTCGATCATGGCTGCACCCGTAGTGTTCGTTCGCTTGTTCTTCGCTACGTGGTACCTGAGATACATAAAACTAATTAAAACATAAACTATGAACATAAAACTAACATGCAATTATTTATTTAATATACGGGAAATTAACTGCACCAAGCTTAACATATCATTAAAACTAACATGCAATTGAAATTTAACTATGAATCAAATATTTATTAAAAATTGTCTAAACAAGCCTCCAAAATAAAATGACTAATAACTAATTAACATGTAATCTAGAATTTAAAATCCAAAAACTGTTGGGTTGCCTCCCAATCAGTGCTTGTATTTAGAGTCTTCAGCTTGACTTCTTCCAATCTTTTATCCAGACTCGGCTGGGGGGTATAGGATGTCGTTGCTATCAGTTGCACATCCCCAACAATGCTTCAAACTGTCTACCTTCCATTCAACTGTTTCCTTTTCTTCGTACTCATCATCACAAACTGTACTTTTCGAACCGTGGTCGCTTAGCGAATCATCCCCAATCACATTGTTGGCTTTTTTGACCAGATAGTATTCCTCTACGTCGTTCGGGAACTTGATTGCCTTAAAAATGTTAAACTTTACTTCTTGATCATTTACTCTCATAGTGAGCTCCCCGTTATGCACGTCAATCAAAGTTCTTCTAGTCGCTAAAAATAGTCTTCCCAAGATGATAGGAATCTTAAAATCCAAAATCCGCCGGATGTATGAATTTGTCCACCTTGACTAGCATATCTGTTACTATGCCCTTCGGATATGTTATTGACCTATCCGCAAGCTGTAAGGTGACATTCATCAGCTTTGCTTCCTTCAAACCTAATTTCTTGTAGATGGATAGTGGTATGAGATTGATGCTTGCTCCCAAGTCACACAAAGCTCGACCAACAAACTGATTCCCTATTGTGTAAGGAATTGTAAAACTCCCTGGGTCCTTCAGTTTTGGTGGTAGTTTTTTCTGAAGAATGGCACTACCACTCCTTCGTTAATGCCACGGTCTCACTGTCGCCTAGTCTTCATTTCTTTGACAAGATCTCCTTATGAATTTGACGTAACTAGGCATTTGCTCTAAAGCCTCGACCAATGGGATGTTGATCTATATCTTCTTAAAAACCTCCAAGAACTTCGCGAACTGCTTTTCCAGCTTCTGACTTTTTAATCATTTTGGGAATGGCACGGGAGGCACTAGCTGACTTTGCTTGCCTCCATTTCCAATCTTAGATGGGCTTTCTTCCTTAGCATTCCCTCCGTTCTTATTTTCTTCTTTTTCAGTTTTCTCTCCAATAACGTGTGGCTTTGAGGTAGGTACACTAACATTCACTTGCAATGTTTTACCATTCTGAAGCATAATAACCTTGCATTGTTCCTGATTTTGATTTTTAGGATTTGTCTTGGTGTCACTTGGTAGAGTTCCTTGGGGGCGATTGTTGATTGCACTTGCCAATTGTCCCACTTAATTTTCAAGATTCCTTATCGAACCCTCCAAGTTGTTCATCCTTGTATCATTTTGAGCAATGTACTTGGTAATCAATTCTTCCAAGCTTATCTTCCATTCCGATTGTGGTTGATTTTGATTCTAAAAACCTGACAGATGAAATTGTTGTGGAGCTAAAAATTGACTTTGATTGTTGCTCCATGAAAAATTTAGATGATTTCTCCAACCAGAGTTATAGGTATTAGAATTCATACTATGTTGCCTGTTGTTGTTACCGATGTAATTTACTATTTCCGGACTGATGGCACAGTGCTGACTTGGATGACTTCCTACGCACAACTCACAAATCATGGCTACCTGCTGAGTCAGTTTTATCCCTATAGCATCTAACCTCTTTGTTAATGTTACAACCTATGCAGCCAACGCAGTAACCACATTTGCATTAAATATACGCACTTCTTTCGGCTGATTCATCCTTGCTGTAGGCCATTGATAATTGTTGTTCGCCATTGTCTCCAAGAGTTCATACGCTTCGTCAAAATTCTTTCCCATTAGCGCTCCTCCCGCAGCTGCATTAATGCTAGTTCCAGTCGTGCTAAACAACCCGTTGTAGAATGTCTGAACCTACAACCACTTGGGAATGCCATGATGAGGACACCTCTGCATCCAATCTTTGAACCGCTCCCATGCCTCATATAGAGACTCGACATCCTGCTGTGTGAATGAAGTGATGTCATTTCTCATCTTTGCTATTTTAGCTGGCGGGAAAAACTTTGCCAAGAACTTTTATGCCAAGTCGTTCCAAGTAGTGATTGATCCTGCTGGTAATGAATGCAACCAACTCTTCGCTTTATCATGGAGTGTGAATGGGAAAAGTAGTAGTCTTACGACATCAGTAGTAATTCCATTGTATTTGAACGTGTTACAAATCTCTAAAAAGATGACCAGATGATCATTTGGGTCATCATTCGGCAAACCCCCAAATTGCACAGAATTTTGTATCATCTGAATTATGCCCAGCTTGATCTTAAAAGTATTCGCTTGAATCGCCGGTCTGAGGATGCTTGAATGGATTTTAGTGACTTGCGGCATATCATAATCCTTTAGTGACTTCTGGTCTCCTTCAGTAGGCCATTATTTTTGGAACTTGCTGATGAGTAGGTTTTATACCTACGAATCGGTTGCCAATGAACGTGAATTATTGCTTATTTCTATGGTATATAGCTACTTTTCATGCATTTTTATGTGTTTTTGTAGGTTGCGCGTGTTGGGATTGAGTTTGGCGAGAATTGGTGGGATTGTGCTATTACAGTAGCTGAGTTGCTGATATTGCAGAGTAGTAGGGCAGCGCGGCCGCACCCAAAATGAACTAGGGTGCAGCGCGACCGCGCCTGACTTCAGACATAGAAAAAAAATTTGCTGGCAGGGTAGCGCGGTCGCGCGCCTTTCAAGCTTAATCCAGGCGCTGCCGCGCCGGTTCGAGTGAGGGCAAAATTAAATTTTCAGATGTTTTAAATGGTTTTGCTTTGAACTTGGATTTGAAACTTTGTAATTAATTAGGAGTTTTATTAGATATTATAAATAGGTGTTTTCTAGTTGGTAATTGATATCTCTTATTAGCAAACCCTAGTTTGGAGCAATTGGAGAAGACTCGAAGCAAGTTGATAGCAAGGAGAAAGCAAGGAGGAGCAGGACAGAGATTGAAGGATTGCTTACAGTGTTTCTTCTCGTTTCTCTCTATTCCAAACTTTTGATGTTATTAAACTTGTGGAAGATGAATTCTAGTTTATTTATGAACTAAATTTCTTTTAAGGCTATAATGGATCTTAATGCGTAGTTTTGAATAGCATGCTTCTTTGAATATTATGATTAGTTATTTTTGGATTGTCTATTACGGTTTGTGCTGAATTGCTTAATTATCTGGCCAATAATTACTGAGATAATCTGTATGAATTTGAGAGATGAAGTATAGATTTAGATCTGACCATAATAGCATGTGATTGTGTCTTCTGTTGTCGATGGAATTCATAATTCGTGATTAGTATAGAGATATACCTATTCACCACATGTAATCAAAATAGGGAACTTGGGCTTTAAATCCTTTTTAATTGTAATTCACATAGAAATATAGTGAGTTAGTTATCTAGGGTGATTAACTTGAGTCTATCAATTGTGGATTTAAGTTAGGTTGTTTATGGAACATTGAAAGATGATCATAAATAGTGATGCGTTCCTGGTTAATAATCCAGAATAACTAGCATAATCCAAAGGGGAACGTGTTAAGCAAAATAAAGCATTAAGTGAAGTTATAGTCTTAAGTCTTTAAAAAATTTTCTTTAAACTAGTGATAGTAATTTAATTTAGAATTAATTAGTTAAATTCAAAACCTCAGAAATCATTGATCATTTGTTTACTAAAAATTGATTTGATTTAAATTTGGAATTTGTCATTATAGAATTGAATGTGAAGAGCCAAGCGGTGTCAATTCGGAATCTGGAAAATCAGCTCGATCAGTTGGCTCAAGTCTTGAACAATCGACCGCAAAGAACACTTCTAAGTGATACAGAGGTTAACCCCAAGAGAGATGGTAAGAAACAATGTCAAGCTATAACACTTCGAAGCGGGAAGCAACTCCAGCAGACCAGCGCGGCCGCGCCCATCCCCAGTCCCAGCTCCTACAGAGAACCTGGTAGAAAAAGACAAGGAGACGAAGAATGAGGAAAAAGACAAGGAGCATAAAAAGCAAGTAGAAGTATACCCTCCTGTTCCATATCCTCAGAGATTTCACAAGCAGAAAATAGACAAACAATTCTCCAGATTCCTTGAAATCTTTAAAAAGCTGCAAATCAATATACTGTTTGCCGAGGCTTTAGAGCAGATGCCAAGCTACGCCAAGTTTATGAAAGGAATTTTGTCAAGGAAGAAAAAGCTGGAGGAATATGAAACAGTAGCATTGACTGAAGAGTGTAGTACGATATTGCAGAAGAAGTTGCCACCGAAGTTGAAGGATCCGGGTAGTTTCACTATCCCTTGCACTATTGGCAGCTTATCAATCAGCAGATGTTTGTGTGATTTAGGTGCGAGCATCAACCTTATGCCGTTATCGATATATGTTCAGCTGGGTCTACCTGCACCAAAACCGACCAACATCTCTCTTCAGCTAGCTGATAGGTCGGTTACATATCCTAGAGGTATCGTGGAAGACATCTTGGTAAAAGTGGATAAATTCATATTCCCAGCCGATTTCATTATTTTGGACTATGAGGAGGACAAAGACATTCCTATCATACTTGGGAGACCTTTCTTGGCAACAGGAAGAACACTTATAGATGTGCAAAAAGGAGAATTGACTATGAGGGTGCAAGACCAATAAGTGACATTCAATGTGTTCAAAGCCATGAAATTTCCTACGGATGAGGAAGAGTGTTTCCGGTTGGATGTGGTAGAAAAAGTGGTGGAAGACGAGTTTTTGAGGAAATTGACTGAGGATCCGTTGGAATCTGTTTTATTAGGGGAGGCTGACATGGATGACCTAGAGATGATGGAGTTTCTTCACATTTTAGATACAGTGCCGAGAGTACACAAATTTCAGATCCCCTATGAACCTTTGGAACTTACTGACAAATCCTTAGAGCACTTGAAGCCATCTCTTGAAATACCTCCTACTCTTGAACTTAAACCTTTACCGAGCCATCTGAGGTATGCTTATTTGGGTGAATCATCTACTTTGCCTGTTATTATTGCATCTGTACTTAACGACTTGCAGGAAAGTAAGTTGATTCGAGTTCTCCGGGAATACAAGTCAGCCATTGGTTGGACCATCGCAGACATAAAAGGAATTAGCCCATCATTCTGTATGCACAAGATCCTTTTGGAAGACGATGCCAAACCAACGATAGAGCAATAAAGGAGGCTGAACCCGATCATGAAAGAGGTGGTGAAAAAGAAAATTTTGAAGTGGCTTGATGTGGGTATCATTTACCCCATCTCTGATAGCAGTTGGGTGAGTCCAGTACAGTGCGTGCCTAAAAAGTGTGGTATGACGGTTGTAGAAAACGAGAATAATGAGTTGATACCGACAAGGACAATGACTGGATGGAGGGTTTGTATGGACTACAGGAAATTAAACAAGGCAACTCGTAAGGATCACTTTCCTCTACCCTTCATTGATCAGATGTTAGATAGACTGGCTGGACACGAGTTTTATTGCTTATTGGATGGCTACTCAGGTTATAATCAGATAGTGATTGCCCCTGAAGATCAGGAAAAGACCACCTTCACGTGTCCTTATGACACTTTCGCTTTTCGGAGGATGTCTTTTGGCTTATGCAATGCACCATCGACGTTCCAAAGATGCATGATGGCTATTTTCTCAGATATGGTTAAACGTAACATGGAGGTATTCATGGACGATTTTTTATGGTGACACATTCGATAGTTGCTTGGAAAATCTGGTCCTGGTTTTGAAAAGATGTGTGGAGACCAATTTAGTGCTCAACTGGGAAAAATGCCACTTTATGGTGCAAGAGGGGATAATTCTTGGGCACAAGGTGTCGTCAAACGGGTTAGAGGTAGATCGAGCCAAGCTGGAGACAATAGAAAATCTACCTCCACTAACTACAGTCAAGGGAATACGGAGTTTCTTGGGACATGCCGGATTTTATAGAAGATTCATAAAGGACTTTTCTAAGATCTCTAAGCCTTTATGTAGCCTATTGGAGAAAGATGTTCCCTTTAAATTTGATGATGAGTGTCTTGCAGCTTTTGAATTGTTGAAAAGGAAATTGACTACAGCGCCAGTAATTGTAGCACCGGATTGGTCAAGGCCGTTTGAATTGATGTGTGATGCTAGTGACTATGCTATTGGGGCTGTTTTAGGTCAACGAAAGGAAAAGATTTTTCACGCCATTTATTATGCTAGCAAAACACTATCCGATGCCCAAGTCAACTATACGACGATCGAGAAGGAGTTGCTCGCGGTCGTGTATGCATTTGACAAATTCAGGTCGTACTTAATTGGAACTAAAGTAGTGGTGTTCACTGACCATTCTGCATAAGATATCTGATTTCGAAGAAGGATGCGAAGCCAAGGCTGATTCGATGGATACTTCTACTCCAAGAGTTCGACTTGGAAATTCGGGATAGGAAGGGAACGGAAAATCAAGTGGCAGATCATCTCTCGAGATTAGAAAATAATGATCACGTAAAGGGAGACAAAACGGTGATCAATGAGTTCTTTCTAGATGAGCAGTTGTTTGTGATCCACTCAGAAGTCCCATGGTATGCCGATTTTGTCAATTATTTGGTTAGTAACGTACTTCCTCTTGATTTGACCAGCCAACAAAAGAAAAAGTTTCTGCATGATATAAAAAGGTACATGTGGGATGAACCGTTCCTGTTCAAACATTGTGCCGATCAGATAATTAGACGGTGTGTGCCACAAAGTGAAGTAGAGAGTATTTTACATCATTGCCATGATTCACTATATGGAGGTCATTACGGAGGCGAGAAGACAGCGGCCAAGGTGTTGCAAGCAGGATTTTTCTGGCCAACATTGTTTAAGGACGCCCAGTACTTCGTGCAAAGATGTGACAGATGTCAAAGGATGGGAAATATTTCCAAGCGTCATGAGATGCCTTTGAATGCCATTTTAGAAGTTGAAGTCTTTGACGTTTGGGGAATAGATTTTATGGGACCATTCCCATCGTCCTTTAACAACCTCTACATCCTTTTGGCGGTCGATTATGTCTCTAAATGGGTGGAAGCAAGTGCGTTGCTGACTAATGATGCCAAGGTGGTTCTTAAATTTCTGCAGAAAAACATCTTCACACGTTTTGGCACCCCAAGAGCAATTATCAGTGATGAAGGGAGTCACTTTTGCAACAGGTCTTTCACGGCTCTTTTAGCTAAGTATGGGGTAAACCACCGAATTGCTACAGCGTACCATCCCCAAACCAGTGGTCAAGCCAAAGTTTCAAACAGAGAAGTGAAGAGAATTCTGGAGAAAATCGTCAATCCGAGTAGAAAAGATTGGTCAGTAAAATTGGATGATGCACTTTGGGCTTATCGGACAGCTTATAAGACGCCCATTGGCATGTCACCGTACCAATTAGTCTATGGAAAGGCGTGTCACCTACCGGTTGAGCTGGAACACAAAGCATACTGGGCCATCAGAAAGTTAAACTTTGATCTCGCGGCTACTGGGGAAAAGAGGCTACTTCAGCTTAACAAACTCGATGAATTCCGGTTACAAGCATATGAGAATTCAAAGCTTTACAAGGAAAAAGTAAAGAAGTGGCATGATCGGAAAATCATCGACAGGACGTTTGAGCCGGGACAAGCAGTGCTTCTATTCAATTCTAGACTGAAGTTATTTCCAGGGAAGCTCAAGTCTCGGTGGTCGGGTCCTTTCATCGTCAAACAAGCATTCCCTCATAGCGCTGTCGAAGTTTTTGTAAACAATCCGAAAGAGTCATTTAAAGTCAATGGTCAAAGATTAAAGCATTATTGGGGTGGTGGTGTTGATCGCCAGAAAAACTCAATCACTCTTGCCGATTGGAATTGAAACAGGGAGTAGTCAGGCTGAAAGACTTTAAATCAAGCGCTAGTTGGGAGGCAACCCAATTTTTAATTGCTTTTTAGTTAAATTTTGTGATTTTTAGGATTTATTATTAGACTTAGTTTGGTTTTTATCTGGTGATAATTAGATGCCTTGTTTTTTTTGGTTTGGTTTTTATTGCTTACAAGTCATGCATAAAGTTTTGCACATGAAGAAATCATCAAAATAGGCTTAACAGTGCAATTCCAGATTTTTAGACCAGCGCGGCCGCGCCCAATCCAAGTCAAATTTCAGCGCGGTCGCGCCTTGCTTCAGGAATCAAAATGTACAGCTGGTACACCAGCGCGACCGCGCCCAAATTGTGAAGGCCACTAGCGCGGTCGCGCCGCATCTCAGAGCTGAAATTTTTTTTTCTAAGTGCACCAGCGCGGCCGCGCCCAATTCAATTCAAATTCCAGCGCGGTCGCGCCGCGATCGGATCCCAGGTTTTAAAACCCAGTTTAAACCCGACCCATTGCTTGCTTCTTATTTTCTTTTCCCGCTTGGAATCACATTTTTAGGAACCTATTCTTATTAGAACCGCTCTCTCTCTCATTCTTCTCTCCCATATCCGAATCCAAACCAACTCCTACCATTATAAACTCCTTCTCCAAATCAAACACTACCAATTGCAAACCCTAACTTCTATTTCGCTTCATCTCTATTCTCTCTCCAAACCAACACCACACATAACCGACTTCTTCCTTCAAACCCCAAAACCCGACTCTTTCATTGTTCTCAGTGTTCTTCAAGGAGATTTTCAGTGCATCACAGTGGGAAAGCAAGGAATTACAGCGGGTCTGATTATAGTAAGTACATTGTGATTTAGGGTTTTACTTTGTACCTAGGTATTATATCTATTTGTCAGATTTTCGACTTGGGATTATTGTGTATTGGAATTATTGGTTGTGATTATACTGTGCATGCACGTATATTGGGTTGGTATTGTTTGAGTAAATCCTAGTGTAGTATCAGTCAAGTTTGGGGGAGATATTTCATTACTGTGTATTGGGACTGATTCGCTATGGCTTCTAAGTGACCACGAGGGGAATCTTCTAGTTCTCATGCACAGGCTGAGTCAGTGGATTTTGATAGGAGTAGATTTGTATCTGCTGAGGCTGAGGATTTTTATCACAGGGTTTTATTGGGAAAAACTTTTGTGTTGGAACGTGGGCTAAGGCCCGACCCGGATATGGATGGTCAAATGATGAGCATGATCCGAGCGAAGGGTTGGTTGTTGTTTATTGAAACACCATTGGCAGCCCCGATTTCAGTTGTACAAGAATTCTATGCTAACGCGAAGATTACCAAGGACGGGACTGCTTTTGTGCGGGGTTGTCAGGTGCCATATGATAGCCAGAGTATCAACGCCATCTATCACTTTCCTTCTATTCATCAATTTGATCCTGAAAGTTTTCACTCTACGAATTGGGACACTAAATTGGAGCGAATCAAGAATATTCTGTGCAAGCCTGGTACCGAGTGGACAACAAAGCAAGGGACAGATCAGAAGCTTCACTTCCCTCACACTGCCTTGAGTCGTTATGGCAAGGCCTGGTACAGCTTTATTTGTGCCAATCTCATGCCAACCAGGCACCAAAACGACGTGACTAAGGATCGGGCGATTTTGCTATATGGTATTGTGCATGGGAAGTCAATTAATGTGGGGTATGTTATCCATCAGTCTATTCGCCGATACCTTCAGGGTGGTACTTCCGATGGTATCCCTCATGCGTCAGTAATTACACGCCTATGCTCGGCTGCGGGGGTGGAGTGGGCTGATAGTGAGCCTGTACAACTCCCGATGAACACAATTGACCATGCGACGATTGCTAAGTATAAGGTGTGGGATGGAGCTCCCTCTCATGCCCGTGGAGCAGGATTTTTATTGGGAGACTACAGTGAGAGTGAGGAGGCCGGTGATCAGCCGGTGCCCGAACCTGAACAGACAGCTCATATATCCCAGGCTCGTTTGGAGCGCATGGAGAGGCGTATGACTTGCAGGATGGATGCTATACATTCGAGTATGACCGAGCTTCGTTCTTTTTCCACTCAGCTTTCAGATAGTTTCTCGCAGGCCTTTTCTCAGTTGGGCGTTCAAGTCCAATTTTCGACGTTTGGTGCAACCTCGACTTATCCGCCTCCGGACACGCCTTCCGATGGGGAGGAGGCAGATGATGCTACTTCGGATTAGGAGAGTTTTTCTTTCCTTTTCCTTTTCTTTTATTGTTTTATCCAATGAGGGCATTGTCTGTTTTAAGTTTGGGGGAGTTCTTTTAGGTTTTTGTTTAGCATGTTTATTGGTTTTGTGCATCATATCTGTTAGTATGTTGGCATATTAGTATCTTGCATAGTTTAGTTTGGTTATGTTAGGTGCATTTAGTTTGTTTGTATGAATCCAATTGATTAGTTGGTATGATTTTGGCTCGGCCAATGATGAGATGAGTATTATTGTGTTAGCTTGGACAGTTTGAAAGTCGTTAGGGATATAATAATTTTGATCATGAGGGTAATTATGCCTGTCATAACTTGAGTTTTTGGATAGCACGAATAAATTGATTAATTTGACTGCTGGGGTTCAAAGGGTTGCATAACTGATTTTTACATGAGAATTGGGTAAAACATTGATAGGTGAATTAACAAGGAAGGTTAAATAGGGTAAAAGCTGAGTTTGGGGGTTCTTTTAAGTTAAAAAAAAAAGAGAAATAAATAAATACAATAAATGTTGACTGGTTGGGTTCTGTGGCCTCTATCACTCGGGTAATTAGATCCGTAGGGGTGTCTTAACACCTAGTGCCCTAAAGCCGTCTGGTTTGGGAGTCACTGATTGAACGCTCGCTACATGGGTGATTTTGAAAAGCTTAAGGGAACTTGACATTGCACAGTTAAGCATAAATACGAGATGGAGCGTAAAACGCACTGGTAGAAGAATAAAGTTTGGAATAAATTTTGATTAGAACCTTCATGCTCGGTATTTGCTTGATTTTGGCTGGATTTGTTATATTTGCTTGAATTGAAGTAAAAATAGAGTATTCTTGTTCTAGAGTTGGTTATGAGGCTTTATTTTGAACTTTGGGCAGTTAACTTGATTAATGAACACACACGCACGACTTGGGTGATGATAGGTGTCTATTGTTTGATTGATTGGGGTTATTAATTTCTATTGACTGGATTCACTGTTCAAGTTAGTTGTTGATATCTCTGAGGCATACAGTTAGCATTTATACTGGCTATTGGTTGGATTCTTAGGCATGATAGTTATTTGTGCATTCATGGCATTGTGTTGCATTGTGTTAGTATATTGCATTGCATTATGTTGCTTGGGGACAAGCAATAGTTTAAGTTTGGGGGAATTTGATGAGTAAGTTTTATACCTACGAATCGGTTGCCAATGAACGTGAATTATTGCTTATTTCTATGGTATATAGCTACTTTTCATGCATTTTTATGTGTTTTTGTAGGTTGCGCGTGTTGGGATTGAGTTTGGCGAGAATTGGTGGGATTGTGCTATTACAGTAGCTGAGTTGCTGATATTGCAGAGTAGTAGGGCAGCGCGGCCGCGCCCAAAATGAACTAGAGTGCAGCGCGGCCGCGCCTGACTTCAGACATAGAAAAAAAATTTGCTGGCAGGGTAGCGCGGTCGCGCGCCTTTCAAGCTTAATCCAGGCGCGGCCGCGCCGGTTCTAGTGAGGGCAAAATTGACTTTTCAGATGTTTTAAATGGTTTTGCTTTGAACTTGGATTTGAAACTTTGTAATTAATTAGGGGTTTTATTAGATATTATAAATAGGTGTTTTCTAGTTGGTAATTGATATCTCTTATTAGCAAACCCTAGTTTGGAGCAATTGGAGAAGACTCGAAGCAAGTTGATAGCAAGGAGAAAGCAAGGAGGAGCAGGACATAGATTGAAGGATTGCTTACAGTGTTTCTTCTCGTTTCTCTCTATTCCAAACTTTTGATGTTATTAAACTTGTGGATGATGAATTCTAGTTTATTTATGAACTAAATTTTTTTTAAGGCTATAATGGATCTTAATGCGTAGTTTTGAATAGCATGCTTCTTTGAATATTATGATTAGTTATTTTTGGATTGTCTATTACGGTTTGTGCTGAATTGCTTAATTATCTGGCCAATAATTACTGAGATAATCTGTATGAATTTGAGAGATGAAGTATAGATTTAGATTTGACCATAATAGCATGTGATTGTGTCTTTTGTTGTCGATGGAATTCATAATTCGTGATTAGTATAGAGATATACCTATTCACCGCATGTAATCAAAATAGGGAACTTGGGCTTTAAATCCTTTTTAATTGTAATTCACATATAAATATAGTGAGTTAGTTATCTAGGGTGATTAACTTGAGTCTATCAATTGTGGATTTAAGTTAGGTTATTTATGGAACATTGAAAGATGATCATAAATAGTGATGCGTTCCTGGTTAACAATCCAGAATAACTAGCATAATCCAAAGGGGAGCGTGTTAAGCAAAATAAAGCATTAAGTGAAGTTATAGTCTTAAGTCTTTAAAAATTTGTCTTTAAACTAGTGATAGTAATTTAATTTAGAATTAATTAGTTAAATTCAAAACCTCAGAAATCATTGATCATTTGTTTACTAAAAATTGATTTGATTTAAATTTGGAATTTGTTATTATAGAATCAATTCTTCTCTGTGGGACGATACTCTACTTTCACTTTATTACTTGTGGACTGCGTATACTTGCGTATTTTTGCTAGTATAGATTTTGGCAAACACTTGCTCTTCTTCTTCTTGAAATAATCTTCTCCTAGGCTTTCAGAACCTTTTATCGATTTCGTCTACAAATGGTAATGGCTCATTTCCTTTTGATCGCGTTTGCATACACAAATGATTTCAAGTTCATTAAAATTAAACTAAACTACTAACAAAGCTTATCTCCTTGATTTATCTCCTAATGCACTCTATACGAGTTTAATACTAAGGTTATAACCTAGGTTTCGCAATCCTAACGTCTATAACCTAAGGCTCTGATACCAACCTGTGACGCCCCCAAATTCAGGTCTCAAACACCCGGATTTGGTCATCACAATCCAATACAAATATCCACCTCCAAACAACATAATATGACTAAATGCGGAATATAATAAACACATGTTGTTTATTCAAAAGGTGTTACTAGTCCCAAGATTCGACAGCCTTAATACAGGAATACAAATTTACCCTAGTACAGTACTTTAGGTTTAAATAACAATAGAAATTACTTAACTACGCCTGAAACAAAATACAGACACTAGTAGACTAATACTTCATCTTTTCCATGCCCTTGTCTTTTTCCGAGGTTTCGGGCTTAACTTTAATAAGGTTCATGATATAGCAAGGGTGAGCAACTAGTTTGCCCAGCAAGTTTAAATACAACAATAAAGGATATATCATGATGAACGGAATATGAAGAGAGGATTTCAACAATATGAATATTAGAAGCAAGAATAATAATTGCTTTTGGAACGAATGATAGTCAAGTAGACTTTGAACAATAAACTGCCAATGGAATCAATAGCTAATTGACCCTTTGGTTACTAACTCAGAAATAAGTACTCGAGGGGATCAACCTCTAGTACCTTATGTGTATGCATAACATTTAATTTTTGTTCTTTGTATCTTACATCCGATACATGGGGTACTCCCCTATATTGAAGGGGTGTTCATAAAGTCCAAGATTTCCGCACCATTAATTGGTTTGGATAGCTTTTAAAATCTATACAGCAAATGTCTAGCCGTACAATGGCTAAGACTTAACTATGGCAGTTCATCCATATTAGAACTTTAAATAAATTACAAGTCAACGTCTGCGCGAAAACAATTGCACAATGTGCGAGTGCCAATAACAACGATGTCGAATAATTGTTACGTAATTAAACCACTTAGAGCATGCTTGAGGAATTAAAGGTTCAAGCTTAAATATTAACTTGCAATAAATAATACAAGAATGGGTTCTTGCAAAAATTAAGGTTTCGGGGTAGAGAACTTGCATAATACACCACATCCTACTTGAATGTAAATTGAGTAGGTTTAAAGGAAACTTGCCTGATAGCTCAGCTACAATAATCTAGCTTTAAATTAAATTGCGTGAAACGACCTATCATTAGTAAGTCGATTCCTTAGTTAGTACAGTATAAACTAGCATGGGTTTACACTTACAAGAGATTACACACCAAGTAATCCTATCACATAAACACGTAGATGTAACCATCTTTAATAAGTCTATAAACATTACTTCCCACCTTAGATAAATGAGTTAACAAGCCTACAATAGCTTTGTTCTATGCATCAATGTAAGCTTGAACATATAACACATCAATTAAGTCATGCATTACAGTTTGAGACCTACATACATACATGCTACAAGACTCTGTTCATAACTTAAAGCAACAGGACAAAACTGGCGACCGGCGCGACCGCGTTTGTTTTTGCCTTGGGAGTGGCGCGGCCGCGCCACTCACTGGACAGAACAAGAACGAGATTTCATTCAGCTGGAATCCAAGCCTATTCTTAGCATGCAAGTTGTTGATATTAATCACATACACATGCTCATAAGGTTATTAACTTGAGTTTGAAACCTAGCATGCTCATTCTAAATCTAATCCAAAGTTATAAGGCTTTATAACGGAAATTCCTACGCTTTAGGCCAAACAAGTCCATTTCACAAGTAATCCACTATTATGGTCAAAATGCCCCATAATAAGACTAGACAATACTTAATATGCATGCTCGGATGTAAACAACACATGCACATACTAAACACATAGCTTATACTTGGAATTCATGTCTTAAACATACTCACACATGCCAAAATAATACTTAGCTATATGGTGCTCATGTCAATCATGTCTAGAGGCATAATGAGTCCTAACAATTATGCTTGTATGGTCAGAACTCAACTTTCCATAATATTTGACGATACTCGCCTTTAAACTCTATATTTTCCTTTGAAAATCATACTAATACAACTCATGCCATGTAGCTCATGCATGACAACTTGGAAATCATAACTCACATGCATTTGAACACATATTTAAGCTATATACACATACTCAAATGGTAAGATTATAAAGAGACGCCCATTTGACAAATTCATTTCGAAATTCTTAAGTTTTACTTTTTGAAATTACATACATAGAGTAACATGTGCAACTCATGGTACTTACAGGGATTCTAGATACATAGTAACCTATTTTTATGCATGAAGGAACTAAGCTAGTATGCTCAAAACATCAGAACACCTCAGCCATTTCTGGCAGCCAGCGCGGCCGCGCTGGTTTTGGCCTTGGGAGTGGCGTGGCCGCGCTACTCCTGCACTGCTTCAGGTTCGGCTCTGCATCTGCAGAACTCGAAAATTAATATGGCCTAACCTTTTTAAATGCAATTCAGTGCAACTATATTGGTCCTAAACATGAATATAGACCCATATAACATCATTACACTAATTAACAAACTAATTTGCAAGAATCATGGATTTCGTAGAATTTAACAATATAAGAAATTGATAACACAGTGTACCTTCTTGATGTTAATTTGAAATCCTTAAATGCTTAATAACAGATTATTCTCACTCTCAGCAATACTCACTCTATATACTAACCTATCAGAAGTTGTAGCAACTGAAATTCTGAAGAATTGGTTTCAATTTAAAGAGAATTTATTACCCAGGCAATGCTCTTAACCAAAATGAAGAACCAACGAGAAGAAGAAGAAGCTGTTAGGTATTGAAGGTTTGGTAAATCACCCACACCCTCCTTCATCATTCTCACTATCTGATACAAGCAAGCTTAGGCCTCATACCTATACATGGCTGAAGATGTGACTCCCACTGTGCATATACTATTTGGTTTCTCTCTCCCTTATAGCAAACCACGGCTTAGAACTAAATGGGTTATGTCCCATAACTCTTGTCCCAATCTATTATTATTTAGATAAATAAATCATACAATTAAAAACCCAATTAATCTAGTATACATTTATTACCCAATTCGTAATTTCGTAAAAGATGGAATTAATAACTTAATCTAGTCCGCTTAGTATTAACCCACTAAATGGACTATTAAATATTAATATCTGTATCACACACATTAATTAATAATTATATTAATTAATTAATGCAAATTAAATTTTTCCACTATATTCAAATAAATTGAATATTTAAATTAATAAACAACTTTATCCATTCTTCTGATATAAAACCTTAGGGCTAGTCCACTAATTTAATTAAATCATTAGTGGCTCTCTTTAATAAATCTAGGCAATTACGCGCAGTTACCACATAATCACATAATCAATTTATCTCCCAAGATTTAAATAAGCATACAAAGCTAACTCATTAAAAATTAAAATTTATATTTAATTGATAATGAAGTTTAAAATTTACGGTCATTACATCCTCCCCCCTTATAGAAATTCCGTCCTCGGAATTGTAAAATAAGGTTACTCAAATAATTGTGGATAATTCTCTCTCATCTTCTCCTCGAGTTCCCACGTAGCTTCCTCAACTGCGTGATTTCTCCAGAGAACTTTAACGGAATGAATGATCTTATTCCTTAGCTTCTATTCCTTCCTATCAAGTATTTGGATAGGAATCTCCTCATACGATAAGTCCTTCTCGACTTGAATTGGTTCGTAGGATATAACGTGCTTGTAGTCTGGTTTGTATGGCCGCAACACTGACACATGAAATACATTGTGAATGTGCTCAAGTTCAGGAGGTAATGCTACCTCGTACGCCACTTCACCGACTCGCCTCAAAATCTCGAATGGTCCTATGAACCTTGGGCTTAACTTGCCCTTCTTTACAAAACGAATCTTCCCTTTCCAGGGAGATACCTTCAGGAACACAAAATTGCCCACGTCGAAGTCCCGCTTTTGACAATGCAGATCAGCGTACTTCTTCTGACGGTCTTGAGCTGCTACTAGGCGGTTCCTGATCAGTTTCACTGTATCTGCGGTCTGCTGCACCATTTCAGGTCCTAGGAGTTTTCGTTCTCCAACCTCATCCCAATACAACGGTGTTCGACACCTTCTCCCATATAGTGCTTCGTACAGTGGCATACCGATACTAGCGTGATAACTATTATTGTAAGCGAACTCCACCAATGGCAAATGATCATCCCAACTGCCCTTTAAGTCCATCACGACTGCTCGGAGCATATCTTCTAAAGTCTGAATCGTTCGCTCGCTCTAGCCATCAGTTTGAAGATGGTATGCCATACTCAACCTCAACTGCGTTCCTAATCTTTCTTGTAGACTCCTCCAGAAATTTGACGTAAAACACGGATCTCTGTCCGACACAATAAATATCGGCACTCCATGTCGCGACACTATCTTTTTTACATAGAGTTTAGTCAATTGCTCCAGATTGTACTGTATTCTGATCGGTAAAAAATGAGCAGACTTGGTCAGACGGTCCACGATCACCCAGATGGCGTCTAAACCCTTTTGTGTTGGTGGCAGGCCCACCACAAAATCCATGGTGATGTGCTCCCACTTTCACTCTGGAATCTCTAATGGTTGAAGCAGTCCGCTCGGTCGCTGGTGTTTTGCTTTAACTTGTTGGCATGTCAGACATCTGCTGACATACTCTGCTACTTCCCTCTTCATATTCGGCCACCAAAAGTATGGCCGTAAATCCTGATACATCTTCGTGCTACCTGGATGTACTAAGTACCTCGTACTGTGAGCTTCTAGGAGAATCTCTTCTCTTAACTTCGGATTCAATGGCACCCAGATCCTCCCTTCTAACCTTAGCAGCCCTGTGCTATCAATCTTATACTTGAGCTCTTCCCCTTCGGAAATACGCTTCTTGATACTACCACAATCTTCATCCTTTTCCTGAGCCTCCTTGATTTTATCTAACAGGGTCGGGCTCACTAACACTGTAAATAATTTCTCGCCTGACTCTCTCGAGTACTTGAGTTCTAAATCGAGTCGTTCGAAATCCCTTACCAACTCTTCTTGAGTGGTTAGCTTCAACAACTTCTCTCTGCCTTTTCTGCTTAAGGCATCGACCACTACATTTGCTTTGCCCGGATGGTATAGAATCTCACAGTCGTAATCTTTGATCAATTCCAACCATCGGCGTTGCCTCATGTTCAACTCCTTCTGAGTGAATATATATTTTAGATTTTTGTGATCCGTATATATCTCGCACTTCTCTCCGTATAGGAAGTGCCTCCAAATTTTCAAGGCAAAACCTACCGCGACCAACTCCAGGTCATGAGTCGGGTAACCCTTCTCATAGTCCTTCAACTGACGTGACACGTATGCAATGACCTTGCCGTGCTGCATCAACACACGACCAAGACCTTTGTGTGACGCATCGCTATACACTACAAAGCCTCCAGTGTTGTCTGGTAAGGCCAACACTGATGCTTGACTAAGTCTCCTCCTCAGCTCCATAAAACTTTCTTCACATTTTTTCGTCCAAACAAACTTAACTGCCTTCATGGTGAGATTGGTTAACGACGATGCTATCTTTGAAAAATCCTGGATGAATCTCCGATAGTATCCCGCTAACCCTAGGAAACTCCTGATCTCCGTAGGCGTCTTCGGCTGTTCCCAATTGATAATGGCTTCCACCTTTGCGGGGTCCACTGAAACACCATCCTTGTCAATGACGTGCCCTAGAAACTGCACCCTCTGCAACCAAAACTCACACTTAATAAGCTTTGCGTACAGCTTCTCCCTCTTGAGAGTCTCCAACATAATTCTTAAATGTTTAGCATGATCCTCCTCTGTCTCCGAATACCCCAAGATGTCATCGATGAATACGACTACGAACTTGTCTAAGTACTGCTTGAACACTCTGTTCATCATATCCATAAATGCCACTGGTGCATTCGTTAATCCAAATGACATTACCAGAAACTCGAAATGCCCATAACGAGTCCTGAATGCCGTCTTCGAAATATCTTCCTGTCTCACCTTCAGTTGATGATAACCCATTCTTAGATCGATCTTTGAAAAGTATTTCGCTCCCTTGAGTTGATCAAATAGATCATCAATTCTGGGCAGCGGATACCTATTCTTAATCGTAACTTTGTTCAACTCACGATAGTTGATACAAAGCCTCATCGAACCATTCTTCTTCTTCACAAACAGAACTGGCACTCCCCATGGGGACACGCTCGGTCTAATATAACCCTTATTTAACAGTTCTTACAGTTGAACCATTAGTTCCTTCATCTCTACTAGGGCCATTCAGTAAGGTGCCTTGGATATCGGTGTCGTCCCGGGTACTAAGTCAATCACAAATTCTATCTCTCTATCTAGCGGCAGTCCTGGAATTTCATCTGGGAAGACATCAGCGAACTCCCTTACGACAGGTATCTGACTCAGTTCATTCGTGACTCGACGTGTATCAACCATATGAGCCAAATAACTTATACAACCTTTTCTAAGCAACTTCCTTGATTGCATCATCGTCAGACAACAAGATTGTCCTGGCGATTTACTACCATAGTGTACCACCTTCGACTTATCTGGAGTCTGCAGGTATACACACTTCTTTTTACAGTCGATGACTGCTCCGTGACTTGATAACTAATCTATCCCAAGGATTACGTCAAACTCCCCCAAATAAATTGGCATCAAGTCCACGCTGAGCTCAAATCCTCGCAAATTAACGCAACAATTTTTATGAATGTATTCTACGAGAATAATTTTTTTGTTTGCTACTTCTACGTTCATAGGGTGCTCTAACCTTTCGCGAGGTAAGTCTAACCTTCTAGCAAATTCTTCCGAAACAAAAAAGCGGGTAGCACCCGAATCAAATAACACATATGCATCTATATCATTGATTGGGATGATACCTGACACTACATCCTTGGACTCTACCGCATCCTTGACGGTCATGTTGAACGTGCATGTCGTTGGTCTGTTAGCTTAACTGGCTGGCCCTCCAATGCTAGGTCTGTTGTTGTGATTGTTGTTGTTGCGGTTGCCGCTAGCTGCATCGCCCCTCCTCTTCGAGCAGTCTTTGATCTAATGGTCTGGGGCTCCACACGAGAAACATCCTCCCTTCTGCCTATTCTGACACTGAGGAGCCAGGTACCCCGGTTGTCCACAGCGATAACAAACGCTTCTCCCTTTCATACATTCCCCTGAGTGATTCTTTCCGCAGCTGCTGCACTTCCCACTTGACTTAGCCTCTCCCCCGGACTTGTTACCTCTGGAGGATTGGCTCTCCATCCATTTACGCTTGTTGGGGTTGCTGCCTCCGCTGTTTCCCCCTTTCGGCCCTTCCTGACCAGCCTTCCTTTCCTATTTAAATAGTGTTATGGCTTCATTGCCTCCTATCGCAATAATAGCCCTTTTCAGTAGTTCAGAGAAACTCTTAATCTTCAATACAGCGACGATTTTCTGCACCCATGGCTTCAATCCCAACTCGAATCTCCTTGCCTTCCTGGCCTCCGTGTCCACCTGATGTGGAGCGAATCGGGCCAACTCGTTAAACTTTGCCGCATACTCTGCGACTGTCATACCGCCCTGTTTCAGTTCCAGAAACTTAACCTCCATATCCTGTTGCGTATTTTCCGAGAAGTAATTCTCGAAGAATAGCTCCTTGAATTTGTCCCAAGGGATAACTCCATCGCCTGCTCGTCCCTTATTGGCTTTCCACCAATAATTAACTTTGCCCTTCATCATGAAGGTGGCGAATCCGGTTTTCTGCTCCTCGGCCACTCGTGCGACCTCGAAGACTTTCTCCATCTCTTCAACCCAAGTTTGTGCTTCTATTGGGTCGAGAGTTCCTTTGAACTCGGGTGGTCCAACCAGTTTGAAATCCTTAAAGTTGGCTAAGTGATGCGCTGGTTGGGGTGCTGGTGGTACCATTGCTGGTGGGGGTCTAGCCTGTATAGCCTCAGCTAGTAGTTCAACAAATATTCTCATTGGGTTAGGTTGATCTCCAACCTCACTTTCTGACTCAGCGACACATTGGTTGCAGGGTCTACCTCTTGGCGGCATTATGATCTGCTAAAGAGTAAATCTTAGACTTTCGCTTATTATGCTACAATTTTTGCACTATGCTGGTTAAGTCAACATTTAATAGCAAAAGCATCTATCAAACACATTTGATTCAAAAGGAAATAACTGCATTTATATTTATATATCAATGTTTTAATACAGACTGACCTAACATTTGGCATACACTATAAATGCTCAATGGCACCATCTGCGTACTGCTAACCCTCCTCTATTAAACAAAAGGTGAGGATTTACTACTACCTACCCCCTCTATCATAACAAAAGTTGGGGTTGAGTACCATTCTAAGCATACAACTCGGCATTTGGATTTACATCATAAATCTGTCCCTATTAAACAAAAGTGGGACTCACTACAGCTACTAAGTAAACACAAAGGTACTAGACCAACGAGTCAATGACCGCTACAGCGGACTGCCCGACGAAGTGCCTGTCGAGCCAACCGATCAACCACTCGGCGTTTGATCATGCGCCGACTACTGCCCTCCTCCCGAGGGTATCTCCTGACTCGATCCTGCAATCTGGCCACTGCTGTATATATGGCATACTCTAAGGTATTGATCCTGGCAGATCCATCTCGAATCTCTCCCTCTAGCACATCCACCCTTGTGGCTGCGCGAACCCAGAACTCTTGCATCCGAATCCTTTCTACCTGCTCTAAGTCTCGCTCAGCCCTAACAGCCTGTAGATCTGTCTGCAGCTCCACCTCCCTGACATCTGCCTGCTCTAATGCCTGCCTCAACTAACTATTTTGCAACACCAACTGTTGTACTGTGGGGCTTAACTGGGGTGTAACACTCTCTAACTGCTGAATCTGAGCTTTCAGCTCAGCTATCTAGAACTGTAGCGAGTATGCCTCTGCCTTATACTGATCTTCCATCTCCTGATGGACATAATTTTCCTCCTCTAAGTGTGCGATACGAGCAATCTACTGCTCAATAATCTGCTCCTGCTCTATTATGCGATCGGCATAATCTCCAAGCAAGTCATCCTGGAATGTGTGGAATACCGGGGATCCCTCCTCAAGTACCTCTTCAACAGTTCCACCTATCTCTACCTCAGCCGGGTCCTCCTCATACTCATCCTCCCTATCCTGATTGCAGGATCTAAACACTCCGCCTATGACAGGCTCTACCAGATCCACCAAGTAGTCCTCCTCTAGGCCGGGCCCACTTAATGGTACTCTTGGGCAATAGGTGCATAGCCCACTAACTGCTCTATAACAACAGGTATATCAGTGAATACCTCCTTCTCCTCCCTGATTCCACTAGTCTCTCCAACAGCAGCCATCCTACAAACACACAAAACTAACATTAGTACAACAATAAAATATATTCATTGAAGGAATGAAATTATATTTCATTGGGTACTACTGGACTCGATGAATTCCCCAATTCATCAAAATACCAATTATGATAAATCTCCTTGATTTATCTCCTAATGCACTCTATACGAGTTTAATACTAAGGTTATAATCTAGGTTTCGCAATCCTAACGTCTATAACCTAAGGCTCTGATACCAACCTGTGACGCCCCCAAATTCAGGTCTCAAACACCCGGATTTGGTCATCACAATCCAATACAAATATCCACCTCCAAATAACATAATATGACTAAATGCGGAATATAATAAACATATGTTGTTCATTCAAAAGGTGTTACTAGTCCCAAGATTCGATAACCTTAATACAGGAATACAAATTTACCCTAGTACAGTACTTTAGGGTTTAAATAACAATAGAAATTCCTTAACTACGCCTGAAATAAAATAAAGACACTAGTAGACTAATACTTCATCTTTTCCATGCCCTTGTCTTTTCCCTAGGTCTCGGGCTTAACTGTAATAAGGTTCATGATATAACAAGGGTGAGCAACTAGTTTGCCCAGCAAGTTTAAATACAACAATAAAGGATATATCATAATGAACGGAATATGAAGAGAGGATTTCAACAATATGAATATCGGAAGCAAGAATAATAATTGCTTTTGGAACGAATGATAGTCAAGTAGACTTTGAACAATAAACTTCCAATGGAATCAATAGCTAATTGACCCTTTGGTTACTGACTTAGAAATAAGTACTCGAGGGGATCAGCCTCTAGTACCCTATGTGTATGCATAACATTTAATTTCTGTTCTTTGTATCTTACATCCGATACGTGGGTTACTCCCCTATATTGAAGGGGTGTTCATAAAGTCCAACATTTCCGCACCATCAATTGGTTTGGATAGCTTTTAAAATCTATACCGCAAATGTCTAGCCGTACAATGGCTAAGACTTAACTATGACAGTTCATCCATATTAGAACTTTAAATAAAGTACAAGTCAACGTCTGCACGAAAACAATTGCACAATGTGCGAGTGCCAATAACAACGATGTGGAATAATTGTTAAGTAATTAAACCACTTAGAGCATGCTTGAGGAATTAAAGGTTCAAGCTTAAATATTAACTTGCAATAAATAATACAAGAATGGGTTCTTGCAACAATTAAGGTTTCGGGGTAGAGAACTTGCATAATACACCACATCCTACTTGAATGTAAATTGAGTAGGTTTAAAGGAAACTTGCCTGATAGCTCAGCTACAATAATCTAGCTTTAAATTAAATTGCGTGAAACGACCTATCATTAGTAAGTCGATTCCTTAGTTAGTACAGTATAAACTAGCATGGGTTTACACTTACAAGAGATTACACACCAAGTAATCCTATCACATAAACACGTAGATGTAACCATCTTTACTAAGTCTATAAACATTACTTCCCACCTTAGATAAATGAGTTAACAAGCCTACAATAGCTTGGTTCTGTGCATCAATGTAAGCTTGAACATATAACACATCAATTAAGTCATGCATTATAGCTTGAGACCTACATACATACATGCTACAAGACTCTGTTCATAACTTAAAGCAACAGGACAAAACTGGCGACCGGCGCGACCGCGTTTGTTTTTGCCTTGGGAGTGGCGCGACCGCGCCACTCACTGGACAGACCAAGAACGAGATTTCATTCAGCTGGAATCCAAGCCTATTCTTAGCATGCAAGCTGTTGATATTAATCACATACACATGCTCATAAGGTTATTAACTTGAGTTTGAAACCTAGCATGCTCATTCTAAATCTAATCCAAAGTTATAAAGCTTTATAACGGAAATTCCTACGCTTTAGGCCAAACAAGTCCATTTCACAAGTAATCCACTATTATGGTCAAAATGCCCCATAATAAGACTAGACAATACTTAATATGCATGCTTGGATGTAAACAACACATGCACATACTAAACACATAGCTTATACTTGGAATTCATGCCTTAAACATACTCGCACATGCCAAAATAATACTTAGCTATATGGTGCTCATGTCAATCATGTCTAGAGGCATAATGAGTCCTAACAATTATGCTTGTATGGTCAGAACTCAACTTTCCACAATATTTGACGATACTCGCCTTTAAACTCTATATTTTCCTTTGAAAATCATACTAATACAACTCGTGCCACGTAGCTCATGCAAGACAACTTGGAAATCATAACTCACATGCATTTGAACACATATTTAAGCTATATACATATACTCAAATGGTCAGATTATAAAGAGACGCCCATTTGACAAATTCATTTCGAAATTCTTAAGTTTTACTTTTTGATATTACATACATAGAGTAACATATGCAACTCATGGTATTGACAGGGATTCTAGATACATAGTAACCTATTTTTATGCATGAAGGAACTAAGCTAGTATGCTCAAAACATTAGAACACCTCAGCCATTTCTGGCAGCCAGCGCGACCGCGCTGGTTTTGGCTTTGGGAGTGGCGCGGCCGCGCCACTCCTGCACTGCTTCAGGTTCGGCTCTGCATCTGCAGAACTCAAAAATTAATATGGCCTAACTTTTCTAAATGCAATTCAGTGCAACCACATTGGTCCTAAACATGAATATAGACCCATATAACATCATTACACTAATTAACAAACTAATTAGCAAGAATCATGGATTTCATAGAATTTAACAATCTAAGAAATTGATAACACAGTGTACCTTCTTGATATTAATTTGAAATCCTTAAATGCTTAATAACAGATTATTCTCACTCTCAGCAATACTTACTCTATATACTAACCTATCAGAAGTTGTAGCAACTGAATTTCTGAAGAATTGGTTCCAATTTATAGAGAATTTATTACCTAGGCAATGCTCTTAACCAAAATGAAGAACCAACGAGAAGAAAAAGAAGCTGTTGGGTATTGAAGGTTTGGTAAATCACCCACACCCTCCTTCATCATTCTCACTATCTAATACAAGCAAGCTTAGGCCTCATGCCTATACATGGCTGAAGATGTGACTCCCACTGTGCATATACTATTTAGTTTCTCTCTCCCTTATAGCCGACCACGACTTAGAACTAAATGGGTTATGTCCCATAACTCTTGTCCCAAACTATTGTTACTTAGATAAATAAATCATACAATTAAAAACCCAATTAATCTAGTATACATTTATTACCCAATTCATAATTTCATGAAAGATGGAATTAATAACTTAATCTAGTCTGCTTAGTATTAACCTACTAAATGGACTATTAGATATTAATATCTGTATCACACACATTAATTATTAATTATATTAATTAATGCAAATTAGATTTTTTCACTATATTAAAATAAATTGAATATTTAAATTAATAAACAACTTTATCCATTCTTCTGATATAAAACCTTAGGGCTAGTCCACTAATTTAATTAAATTATTAGTTACTCCCTTTAATAAATCTAGGCAATTACGCGTAGTTACCACATAATCACATAATCAATTTATCTCCCAAGATTTAAATAAGCATACAAAGCTAACTCATTAAAAATTAAAATTTATATTTAATTGATAACGGAGTTTAAAATTTACGGTCATTACACCAGATATAAAAGACTAAGATTACAATTTCCCCCGATGTTTCACTTAAATATCTTCACTCTCCCTTTAATCAATTAATTGCATAGAATTGCCAAGCAAGAATTCATAATTATTTAGTAAACCTTCTTCCAATAGTTTAATAAAAATATCTATTCCAATTAAATCACTATATTTCTATGTGAAATAATTAATAATTAATTCATTAAGTATCAATTCGCAACAAAGGTTACATATGACATATATGTATATTCCTATCCTATACACGAATCATGTTATTTAATCAAGAGAATAAACTAGAACACATGTTATCATATTCATATCTAACCTTAGAATTCATTTTCCAAATTCATCTAAGATTATAACAGATAATTGTTGATCAAGCAATTATAAATTAAACACAAAATATGACAAATAATTCATTCATAACCAATATAATAAAAAGTGAGTGAATTAATTTAAATTACGCATTGGGTTCCATTACAATCTTAAATAAAGAATTAGTTCATAATAATAGAAGAAATTATCATCATTAATCCGATAAGCATCCTCAGATTACAAGAATAAAAGATAAAGAGTAAAGAAGAAAACTCTATCACAGTAATCTTCACACTGCGCCTAGAACCCTTGCAAGCCTTCGCGTACTTTTCTTCAACAGATGATAAAAACCCTAATATCTGAATAATAATACTGATGTATCTAATGATCTCTGTGTGTCTATATTGTATCAGCCTCCTCATGTATTTATAAGTCCATGCACAACCTAGGGTTTATAGTCCTTGTTGAACTCCACATGGAAAGTATCCTAAGGAAAGTAAAATAACTCAACAACACGTTTCAGCACAAAACCAGCCGCAGCGCCGCGACACTATATTTCAGTGCCACAACGCTGGGTCTCTGTTGCGCCAATGCTTGCGCTCATGCGCGCCAACCAGCTACCCGCTGCTTCGCCGTGCACGCCCACAGCCCATGCCTTGCCAAATTGCTTCGCCGAGCCAACGCTTAGATCCGACTCTATCCAAACTTTTCTGGTTCACCCAACATTCCCGCTTATGCCGTGTCGACCGCTGACGCGAGCTGAACACCATCAATCAAATGCTGTGTTTTACTATCAATTCTCGACTGATATTTCATCATTTACTGCTTAGTACACCATTTCACCTTAAAACTCAACTCCTACAATAAAACACTAAAATGCATCAAAATGAACTAAATTAAATTTCAGATTGGCACACTTAGAAGGGGGGTTGAATAAGTGTGGAAACAAACGATGTCCAATTTTTGTAATATAAGGTTCTATTAAGAATGCAGTCTACCGTATTCACCAATTCAGCTTGCTGGAATATCAGATTATCATAATTATCAGAAAATAGTTTACTAACAGTTTTGTAAATTAATTTACCTTTGCCAATTAGTGACTTGAGTTGAAATAGATAATTTTCTAGTGAAATATATATGTTTAAGTATTAAGATTAGGTTTTACAATTCAAATTGAAGCATGTAATGAACAATTAAAGCAGGCAATCCAATTACATGAACGCCAAGGATTTTTATGTGGTTCGACCCTTAACCTCTACTCTAGTGGCCTTATCTACGTCTAATACCAACTAGTATTGGAGACTCTTTTTATTAATCAATATAACACTATTACACAACCAATTTACAAATCACCTGAGCATATTTGCTCACTTTGTGCACTTATGCACCCTTTGAGTACTTATACTCACTTGAGCACTTTTGCTCACCTTGTACACTTATATACCCCAAGCACCTATATTTCCTTAAACTTGTTTGTAAAACCCCTAATCTAACCCGAAATAGAAACCTTAGACTAACAACTTAGTCTACCAATTGTTTAGAGAATTGATTAAAATATGACAATAAAATAAACTATGATCAAAGCAATAATTATATCAACAATTCAAGGCTCAACTAATATGCAATGATCAATATAAAATATGAAGATATCACCAGTTTAAGCGCAAAGTAGAGAAGCTGAAATTAGTAGAGACTTGATGAAGCACAACAACCTTTTTGAATAGAACTTCACAATAAGAATATATGCAGCCCTTGAAGTATGTTTGTGAAGAAAAGAATTTCAGTATATATTTCTATTGGTTTGCTTGTTACTGTTTTGTGCAAGTCTTGACTGATCATTTTGTAGAAGAGGAATATAGTCGTTTGAGTAGGAAATCAATCAGGAAAGATTTTTGCTAAGACAGTTAATTGATTTTATTCCATTCAAAAATAGTCGTTTGAAAATAATCTTGGTTAACCTTAAAGCTTGGCCAACAATATATTTGATTTAGAGAATCATGCCCATGATTGATATGTTGATGTGGAAAGGAGGTGACTAAGTAATGGGTAGCATTAGTATGGCAACAATAATATACTTGATGGAAATAAGTGGATCAATTTAGTAACTCAAGATTCTAATATGGTAAATAATCAATTAAATAATTCAATTAATTAGGCAGCTCAAGATAAATTCTAGGAATCTGTTATTATGAAATCATGTTTCTTATATAGGTCCATCAATTTAGATATAATGGAAAATCCAATTAACCAATTAATTTGCAGCTTTAATATGGAAAGATATAAATCCAATAAGATATTCATTTACTAATCGGTTGGGCAGATTTTAGGAACAATTAAAATTCAGCATTTAAAATATTTTCATATTAATTTTGAAAGCACAATTAATTTGTTCCTTTAGGAACAATTAAAATTCAGCATTTAAAGTATTCCCATATTAATTTTGAAAGCCCAATTAATTATTTCCATTATTAATTAATTACTTTCATGATTATTTCAATGCAATGCAAATTCTAAAGCCTTAATTGAGATATAATTAAAGTTAGGATCTTACATTGACTTCCTAATGACTTAGTCATATCTTCAAGCCTCCAATCCTTTGCAAAACCAAAACTTCAAGAAATCTTTTAATATCCTGTAAATGCATGAGTAAACATTTTAGTACAATAGGAAAGTCATCATCAAAATATAAGGTTGGAATATGACCAAGTCAACATTCTCCCCCTTTTGGATGATGACAATATAATAATTATGGCTCCCTCCCCCGCCAAAACCATGCATATATTAAAATATTGTTGACAGAATAAAATGGAAGATAAGATTAGCCAAGAGATATTCAGCCTTAACATTTATAGCAGTTGTATCATATCTATTTGATCAAACATATCATAATTTTTCTCCCCTTTTGGCATCAATCAAAAAGAATAACATATGATTTTTCTCTCCCTTTGTCATCAATCAAAAAGAAAGGGAGGTCCTTGATAGAAATCAGAGATAAAGGAATCATTTTGAACAGTTTTCAATTTCTCCAACTATTCAAATGTTTCATAAGTTGAACCTTATACAAGGACATATACACGTAGAAAGAATCAAGGTCGCTTTAAGTACTAATAGCGGCTGTCATATATGAATCAAAAAAATCTTTTCTGTTAAAAGATTTAAATTTAAGCATTTTCTTGATTTATTTTCATAAAGTCAGTTAACCACATAGATTCAAGTAAGCAATCATACCTTCATATTTAGTTACCTCTATGTTAATACTTTTATCATTGGACGTGAATATAATTGACGTATTCATTGGTGTAACCTTTGATTTAGTTTTCTCAAATCCAAACCTTTTGAGCAACTATTTTGTGTATTTGGTTTGATGTATATATATCATCCTTTGTTTGCTTTATTTAGAGTTCCAAAAAATAGTTAAGTTCTCCCATTAAGCTCATGTCGAACTCCTACTGCATACACTTAGAAAACCACTCACAAAGAAACTCATTAGTAGCACCAAATATTATGTCGTCTACATATATTTGTACAATGATAATATCTTTATTTTCATGCTTAATAAATAATGTAGAATCAATTTTACCTTAAGTAAAACCATTTTATAAAAGATAGTTAACCTCTCGTATCAAACCTTTGGAGCTTGTTTGAGTTCATAGAGAGCCTTTTTAAGTTTGTATCCATGATTTGGGTACTTTTTATGCTCAAATCCGGGGGTAATATCTCCAATAATAGTCTCGGGTGGATTATTTTTGAGATACTTTATGGTCTTTGGCATAGAAGCATTGTGTATATGCTCTTCTTGTATGATAGAATCAGGTTTGGTAAATTCTTCATTGCTTGAAGTTGTTTCAGCCTCTTGTTCTTTTTGTCTGTCGAATCTAGTTTGCTCCTTTGGCTTATTCAGTCTGTCTACTTGATCTTTCAGATTTACTGGAGTTTCTGTTCTTTCTGTTTGTTGAATCCAGTCTGTTGTTTCTACTTATCCAGTCTGTCTGATTGATCTATCAGATTTACTGGAGTTTTTGTTCTTTCTGTTTGTCAAATCTAGTCTGTTATTTCTGCTTATCCAGTCTATCTGATTAATCTGTCATATTTACTAGAATTGCAGCAGTTTCTGAAATTCCTGCATCTTCATCTTTTCTTGTAGCAATGTTCGAGTCGTTTGAAGCGTTCTATTCTTTCATTCCACTTTCCCATTTTTTTGCTTTGAGATGAACCTATAACAATTCATCCTTTTAGTACCCATATCTTTTTGGGTCTTTTTGGGTTAGTCACATCTAAATCACTTTTCTTAATCCACACACTTTTAACTTTCAAATTCCTTTTACTTGATAAACAATTAAAATCTAAATGTCCCTTTAAGCCACATTTTTTACAAGTAGTGAAAGGAGAGCAATAGTTTAATTTAAAATGTGATCTTGTTTTTAACATTTTTACATCACCATTTTTATGTGTTGAATTATAACCAATTCCTTATTTTTCAAAGCTAGGTCTTTGTTTGCCTAACATGACAGTTAAATTCTCTTCTCCTTGAACAAACTTAGCTAACGATGATTTTAATGATTTTATTTTTTCTAGTAATTTATTAGTTGAAATGTTTTCAATATGTCTATTATCATTAAAAGCATTGATACAAATATCTCTCATTGCTATTTCTTTGGTTTATTTTTCAACTTCATTATTCAAATCATTAGCCTTGTTGAAAAGAATTTTGTTGTGGTTTTCTAAAAAATCATTTCTAGCCATTAAATTTTTTTCTTCTTGAGATGATGTATCTTGTTTAATTTCTTTCCTTTCATCAATCAATGTATCGACTTCACTCATTAATGTATTTACTAAATCTTTTAAGTAAACATTCTTTTCCTTTAATTTTTCATTTTTTTATTTCAAGAGATTATAATTAAAAGTGGTTACCTCACTTGATTCATCACTTAATTCGTTGTCAACTCTCATGAAGCACGCTTGAGCTATTTCATCGTTTAAATCAACTTCCATATAGGATTCATCATCACTCCAAGTGTCAAGAGCTTTGTTCTTCTTTATTCTTGTAGCATGATTTGTCTTTATTCTTTAGTTGAAAGCAATCCTTTTTGAGGTGATCCGGGCATCTACATTCAAAACAAGCATCTTCATTTTGCTTTCATTTGAACTTGTTTGAAGAATTAACATTTTTTCTTTTGTTCTTCCTTTATAGCGACCCTTTAAGCCTCCTTGAGATCATTGCTATTTCCTCATCTGAATTATCCTCTAGCTCTTCTTCATCACCTGCAATAAGAGCTAAAACTTTCTTTCGAGGAGTTTCCTCCTCCTCATCATATCTTCTTAATTGATGTTCAAATTCTTTTAGTTCTCCAAATAAAGTTAATGTATCCATAGAAGAAATATTAGGAGAATCTTGAGTTATAACTTTAGATGCAAATCTCTTGGGCATAGCCCAAAGTAACTTACGGTTGATCTCACTTTGTGAAATTAACTTATCAAGTAGCTTTAAGGAATTCATGAGAACTAGGAATCGTGCTTGAGCCGCTTTAATGGTTTCATCTTTTTCAAGCTTGAACATTTTATAATCATGCATGAGAGCATACTAAACTTGACTTCTCTTACTTTTGATGTACCTTCATGGCTTACTTTTAAAGTGTCACATATCTCCTTAGTTGTGTTGCATGAGGAGACTCAATCAATTTCATATTGCACCATGCCACTAAAGAGTGTGTTCATTGCCTTTGAATCATAGGAGACCTTGTAAGTTTCAGTTGAGTCCATCTCTATCAAGGTCTTTGGAGTACCATCTATTTTTCTTAGAATAACAGGACCATTCTCCACGACCCACCATTTCTAAGGGTCTCTTTTAAGATATATCCTCATTCGAAACTTCTAGAAGTTATAATTTTCAGCTCCATGAAGTAGTGGAGGTCTAACAATTGATTGAGCTTCTTGAATGATGTTCCCAAGTTGTGCCATGTAAGAATCTTTCCCTACAAGTCACCTTTAAGACCAAGATAAGTAGAGCCAAGCTCTGATACCAAATGAAATTCAGATAGGCACAATAAAAAGGAGGTTGAATAAGTGTAGGAACAAACGATGTCTAATTTTTGTAATATAAGGTTATGTTAAGAATGCAGTCTACCATATTCACAAATTCAGCTTGTTGGAATATCAGATTATCATAATTATCAGAAAATAGTTTACTGACAATTTTGTAAATTAATTTACTTTTACTAATTAGTGACCTGAGTTGAAAAGGATAATTTTCTGGTGAAATATATGTGTTCAAGTATTAAGATTAGGTTTTACAATTCAAATTGAAGCATGCAATGAACAATTAAAGTAGACAATCCAATCACATGAATGCCAAGGATTTTTACGTGGTTCGGCCCCTAACCTCTATTCTAGTGGCCTTATCCACGTCCAATACCAACTACTATTGGAGACTCTTTTTATACACTATTACACAACAAGTTTACAAATCACCCGAGCACTTTTGCTCACCTTGCGCAGTTATGTACCCCTTGAGTACTTATACTCACTTGAGCTCTTTTGCTCACTTTGTACACTTATGTACTCCAAGCACCTATGTTTTCTTAAACTTGTTTGTAAAATCTCTAATCCAACCTGGATTAGAAATCTTAGACTAACAACTTAGTCTATCAATTGTTTAAAGAATTGATTAAAATATGACAACAAAATAAACTATGATCAAAACAATAATTATATCAACAATTCAAGGCTTAACTAATATGCAATGATCAATATAGAATATGAAGATATCACCGGTTAAAACCCAAAGTAGAGAAGCTAAAATTAGTAGAGACCTGATGAAGCACAATAGCCTTTTTGAATAAAACTTCACAATAAGAATATATGCAACCCTTGAAGTATGTTTGTGAAGAAAAGAAAATTTTTAGAATATATTTCTATTATTCTGCTTTTTATTGTTTTGTGCAAGTCTCGGCTGATCATTTTATAGAAGAGGAATATAGTCGTTTGAGTAAGAAATCAATCAGGAAAGATTTTTGCTATGACAATTATTTGATTTTATTCCATTCAAAAATAGTCATTTGGAAATAATCTTGGTTAACCTTAAAGCTTGGCCATCAATATATTTGATTTAGAGAATCATGTCCATGATTGATATGCTGATGTGGAAAGGAGGTGACTAAGTAATGGGTAACATTAGTATGGCAACGGATACTTAATGGAAATAAGTGGATCAATTTAGTAACTCAAGATTCTAATACGGTAAATAATCAATTAAATAATTCAATTAATTAGGCAGCTCAAGATGAATTCTAGGAATCTGTTATTGTGAAACCATGTTACTTAGATAGGTCCATCAATTTAGATATAATGGAAAATTCAATTAACCAATTAATTTGCAGCTTTAATATGGAAAGATGTAAATCTAATAAGATATTCATTTACTAATCGGTTGGGCAGATTTTAAGAACAATTAAAATTCAACATTTAAAATATTTTCATATTAATTTTAAAAGCCCAATTAATTTATTTCTTTAGGAATAATTAAAATTCAGCATTTAAAGTATTCCCATATTAATTTTGAAAACTTAATTAATTGTTTCCATTATTAATTAATTACTTCCATGATTATTTCAATGCAATGCTAATTCTAGAGCCTTGATTGAGATATAATTAAAGTTAGGATCTTACATTGACTTCCTAATGACTCAATCATATCTTCGAGCCTTTAATCCTTTGCAAAACCAAAACTTCAAGAAATCTTTTAATATCTTGTAAATGCATGAGTAAACATTTTAGTACAATAGGAAAGTCATCATCAAAACATAAGGTTGGAATATGACCAAGTCAACATAAACATACCTAAGAACTCACAAAATTATCAAGTCAAAAGTACCTAAATTATAGGTATAAAACCCACTCATCATAAAACATCCATGAAAGATAACCGATAAATATGGAAAGTGTATGTGCTAGAAAGAGATTAGAAGGAGCTCACTGATAAATGGTTTGGATGTCTTTGAGAGTTAGGGTAAATTCTCCCCAAGCAATGATGAAGGTGCTAGTAGAAGAACACTATCGGGAGGCCAACAAAGTCAAGGCATCAGTGTTTATTAATGCGCATATCCTTACAAAGATGGATGCACCGTAAAATATTAGTGTCTTACAATATGCACACGTGTTTAGGATTTCTAAGGATATCATTGGTCAAATGTTACTATCTCTAAAGATGGTGCAAAGAATAGGGATAAAAGTGAACCAAGCTAGAAGGATACTCTCTCTTTTCAATCCGAGGGATATTATGAGATAATGGGAAATTATCGCGAGTTTCATATGGTTGGGCGAACAGAAACAAGCACTCATCAGATGGGGTAAGGAAATCAAGGCGATCAAAAGCCTCAATACAATCCCAAAAGGTATCGAAATACCCAAAATAGAGGGCCCACTCTGACAATAGAGGAACATCATTCGAATCAACCATGGAATTGCCAAAAGCACCTTACAAAAAAAGCCCATAAAATTGAAGGTTGACATACTATAAAAAATTTATAGTAATTGAAAGCATGCTTATGATAATGAGAAAGCAAAAAGATTAAATTTTTATCGTAGATTATAAAAAGTGAATGGTGTCGACGCCGGGACAATTTATCCTAATTTAATTTTACCCCTTTTTAAGATTTTGATTTATTCATTTTGCTTCAAGGGTGATTTTTAGGAAAAAATCAACATAAATGCCGACGGGGATTTTGAAAGGTTGATTTTAAGGAAGGGCCAATTAGACAGAGTCACCAGTTGATAAATATTTAAAAGGATGTACCAACTTATCCGAACTTTTAGGTTTTCACAATCAAGATAGAGGCCTTAAATGTGACTCCGTAAAATTGGACTATAAACCGAGATTCGTAGAGTTCGGGGGTTTGCTTAAGCCCGACTTTCATGAAAACACGGTTACCGCATCTTATTGTTTTCCTAAGTGTGTTTGTGTGTGTGTATGTGTAATTTGGAGAAAATCTGTCTCTGAGCTGAAATCGTGGAAAGTGTATTATTTTGAAAGCAACTTAAAACCCCTTTGAGCCTATGCACGAAGGATTTGATTTCGAGAAAAAGGTTCATGTTAGCTTTAATTATTTTGAGGAAAGCCTTTTGGGGTGACGTTTTGGAAATACGGTTTTCAAACCCTTCGCCAAATAGGAATCGAGATTCTTTGTTACGTTCAATTTTAACCTAAAGTCGTTTTACTACTCGGGGCAATTTAGTTTTAGAAGATCTTTATTTTTTTTTATTTTGAAAGTCATTTTTGGTGACCAACAGAACAAATCAAAACCTCCAAAAGGGGTCGGGGTATTCTTGGGCATGAAAGTCATTTCAATAACCCTGAACACGCGCAATCACAATTTTAACTATTACGAGGCTTTAAATTCGATTTTTCGTGGGATGGAACTCTAAATTTCGCTTTAAGGCCCCAAAATTACATTTACAACAAGATCGCATCTCAATCATTACAATCGGAAAAAACGTCCATCGTGGGAATTATGTCAATATGCATTAAACACAAGGTTTAAGGCCATGAATCTATTCCTAGGCTCACATACTTACAATCCCAACAAGACGAGATCAATATATATATATATATATGTATATATATAATCGATGTTGACGACGCAAGAAAAGGGCTCCCGAGGACCCTAATCTTTTAATTGAACAATCGAAACCAACACATCGAGGGACCACTATGCATCATCGAGATCTAGCCAAAAATATCTAAGATCTAGGAAAATGAAATCTAAAGACTTAGATTCTTATAGATCCACTAATGACATGGGCGGGATTTAATCGATCATATATCCCAAACTAGCTATCAGGTGATTCAATTTGTTAGAATCCCTTGACGACGGGTAGGTGGGATCCCCTCATCGTTAGATATGGATCTAGGATTGTACGGGGTAAACCATAATAAAAATAATTAACTCCTTATAAAATAATCAAAAAGGGGCGTTAATATCCAAAATATGATAATAACTCGAAATTCGGGCATCATCGGGTGATTAGGAGGAAATTACTTAGGAAACCCTTTCTAATCACCCTAGCCTAGCAATTAATCTATTGAGGAAATTTCAAAATGATGGAACAATTACAACCAAGGATACTTCAAGCACAACAAATGAATATAATGTATTACATCTAGTAGATCTACACCAAAATTACATGAAAGATTCGATTTTTCACCTTTGGATGGATAGATTGAGCTTTCTTAAGCTTGAATTTGTATTAAATCTAACACAAAAATTAATTAAATCTAGTGGATCTAGCTTGAATTGAGTGACTCTCTATCTAGGATTTTTGCCTAAATTCTTCTCTTTCTATTTCTAACCTCCTCTTTTTTTAAAAAAAATGCTGAAAAACTACCTTATATAGTCGTGTAGTTGACTTTTCATCTTGTTCGCTGAAACGTCCGTAACTTTCAATTCGGGAAGAGTTGGGAGACGTGCCATACTATTCCGAAAGCTCTTTCTGAAAGCTACGCAATGACATAAAGTTTGGCTAATTCTGGGCCCGAGAAGATAAAGCAAACTACAAAAATAGATCTTCCCATAGATACCGACTAGTCAACCGTCATGCTTCGCGTAGTTTGTCACTCAATGGTCGTCATGATAGTTCTATAAATGCATTCAGAGCCTAGTAATTCTCTGTTTAAAATCCTCATAGATAGGGTAAAATGACGCTTTTACCCTCCTGTCAAGGTTAGATAATAGAATGCCAAATTTTAGGTGTCTACATATGCCCCTCTTTGTCATGTTTATGCAATGCAATAAAGTGAACATGACAAAGATATAGACACTCAATGCATGACAAGATAAAAAGATGGTGCATACTAAGATGTATGATGATGCAAGATCTTTTAAAACATAATGTAAAATGAAGTAACCATATGAGTCTATTCTCGGGTTGCTCCGCTGGGGATAAATGTTGCTTTATGGCCAACACCGGATATTGTCTCCGATGCCTTCGCTGGGTATTATCTCCAACGGCCAGATCACCGAGTGTCGTCTCCGATGCCTTCGTTGGGTATCGTCTCCAACGGACATATCATTGGGTATCATCTTCGATGCCTTCACTGGGTATCGTCTCCAACGGACACATCACCGGGTATCGTCTCCGATGCTTGGGTATCGTCTCCAACGGACATATTGTCGATTAATCAAAAAAAGATACTTTTTTTTCAATATTCAACCATTTTTCTCATTTTTGATCCGTTTTTATTGTTTTTCTCACTTTCAGATCTTAAGACCCATCATTATCAGATTTTAGATTCTCGCAACTGTCATTGCCTATAAATGACATTTTCGGCTTTAAAAATGCATTTTTCTTCGTGATTACACCTATTTGGACCGAAAGGGACGCGTTTTGACCTTAAGTGCACCAAAGTAGGAGGGGTAGGGCCTACTAGGCTTGGCTGCAGGTGCACCTGCGACTAGCCACAGGTACAACTGCAGCTGCCCGTAGTGGTTATACCCCACTTGGGCCTTCTTCTTCTTTCATTCTCTTTGGCTTCCTTTAGCTCTCCTTCTTGGATTCCCCAATATTCTAACATATATTCTCGTACATTCTACTTTGTGGGGTTTGATTTCGTCAGTTTTAACTTCGTACATTCGTTTATCACCTCGCAGGTAACGTATTCATATAACATTTGTGTGTTTTTGATTTCATTTTGTTATATTATGGATGCTAGTAAGTTATGGATGCTAGTAAGTTAAAATGCAATGTATCAAAAGTGTATGCTCTAATGACTTGATAAAAATATTTCGCTTCGATGCATGCATGTATTTTAATATGCTGGACACGTAAATGTAAACATTTTCATAATCTGAGACCTTTTTTGTTGCATATTTTTGATAAAAAAATTATCTATTTTGACATTAAAATTGACCTTATATGTAAGTTTCCAATTTTTGGGATATTTTATTATTATTGTGTCCCTTCGTTTGGTTAATATTGGTGTTTTAAACGTATAGTATCATGCATATCTCTTAGTTTGTGCCTTAGGTACCTATAAAGGGTCATGCATGCATACTATTGTGCATGTGGATAGTCTGTATTATAGGGGAAACTTTGGCAAAAATTTTCTGTAGGTCGTGTGACTGGACGTAGGCATACACATAATAGGATAACTTAGACTCGCCTTAATGCACATGCAGCCCATGCATGATGTGATGACCAATATATTAGCGCCTTAGGAATCCCCTATTTTAGTGTTCTGCATATGACATTTTAAATGTGTAGGATAAGATAAGGCGTACCTCATTCCATGTCGTTTGATCTTCTTTTAGTCATGGATCCGAACATGCTGAGTAGTTCTACATCCTATCGTGCATCTTCGGGGGTTAGTCCTCGTAGGACAGCCTCTGCTGCCCCATCTCCCTGAGTTACTAGATAGGACCGTCGTCTGGCGAATTCTTGCATTCGTCTGATTGGTGTTGACTGAGCTGACGTTGTTAACGTGGATGATGACCTTCCCGAGCTTAACGCTGTTGTACCGCCCGGTCGTGGTCGTACATTTCTCGGAGCTCGAGTGGCATTCCTAATCTCTTGGGCTTTGATTTGAGTCGTCATCCATCAGCGTACTTATGCGCTAACGAGGTATAAGAAAATTTTAAGATGTTTTCTTCCCCTTGATCTTTTTGTCCCAGGTTGTAGTCGTCTTACTTTTTTCGTATTATAGGTCTCGGAGTTCACACAGCCTTAGGGCAACTGGTTTAGCATCTATTCTCTTTCTTACACTCTTTATGCCGATTATCGGACCTGAGTCGATTCTTGGGGCTTCAAGCATTTCTTTACCATAGGTCCCTGTAGCTTCCCTTGGGGTTACCTTCACGCTTTGTTTGAGAGATGGTTCCACCACATCCAGTCTCTCCATTTGTTGGATTGTGAGGTGATGACGATGCCCTTAGACTGGTGTTACATTACAGGTATTGAGTTCACTGGTCAACGAGTTCTTTTGGAGGTTGACATCTCACCCGCTGCTGTTCGTGCATTGTTGGGGTTCTCTCCGCATGATTGGGCCTTCAAGGCCCGTAGCATTCGTTCCGGTGCTTTAGTATTTGATGCTATCAGAGGGGCCTTATCGGAACAATTTCCCGATGACCTTATTAAACGTGATCGACTTCTTCGATGTCTCTTTCTAATTATCATAAGGGGTTATTTTCTTGTGAACAACTCCTCTACAGTTCACTTCAGTCTAATGGGAGAGTCATCCGACATGTTGATTGCATTAGGGATTATGATTGGGGGTCGTTCACGTTTGCATATTTCCTCCACGGGATGCGTCTTCATTCGGAGGGTCAGACCGACGCTTGGCTCGGCTTCTTTCCATTCCTCCTGGTAGGTCTTCTTCCTAATTCGTTTTATCCTCTCACTTTGCTTGTCTTCACCATTTTTCTAATGTAGTTGGTGTTTATGTTTCAGTTCTGGGCTTATGGGAGGCTTCCATGCTTCGTCCTATTACCACTCTGAGTTTGGATACTTATCATCAAGGTCGTCGGTGGCATCATACTACTTTGGAGGAGGTCCTTATCTCGAACAGTTTTGCTCATTGCCACCTTCAGCTCGAGTTGATTACTACTGCTGATGTGACTTGGGTTCTGTATTCAGCTGAACATCTGTCTATCGGTTTTGAGAACGGCTTTTCTAGTGGTCCAGAGTTTACACTATCCACCCACTGGGTTCCGTTGTTGACGTATGGATGCTGAGAGCTCTATCTTGGGGGAGCGAGCCTTTAGATATGTTTCAGGGGAGATCTGTTGTAAGACCCCGAAAATTTTAATAAATAGAATTTAATTTTCTTCTTATTATTATTTTAAACAGAAAGGTGTTAAATCGATAATGATAAAGTTACTAGTGAAATGTGACAATTGAGATGTCTAGTAATAACGCTAAATCACTATTCACGCGATCACTATTCACGGGGTACTATTCACGCTAAAACGCTTTTACATTTTCTTCGATCTTTGAATTACGTCATAACGTTTATATAAGCTGGATACGAAAATTATACGGTATAAATATGAAAGTACTATTCATACGAATATACTATTCATTTATACAAAAAGTCAAACTAGTATGTCGGGGAATATTCCTTCTATCGGATAAATATTCGTTCTGTCGGGAAATATTATATTCAGTAAAGTACAACGACAATTGCATACATTCTGACTATAGGGATATACTAGTAATGTTTATACATTTATGTTGTTGTATTTTATCATCGCTTGGGGTGGTGGCTTAGCGGTGGGAAGCCGGACATAAGTCCCCATAAATGTGGGTTCGAGATGCGAAGGGTACTCGGGTTCTGCTGAAATGGTCACTAAATTCCTGTTGATGATATATTTCACTTGTTGATGAAGAGTAGACGGAACTGCCCCGACCATATAGATCCAAGGTCGTCCTAGCAACAGATTATACCCCATAGTGATGTTTAATACTCGGTAAGAAATGTTGAAGGTATATGGACCTATTTCCATGGGGAGCTCAATTTCTCCAACGGTATTTCTCCTTGATCCGTCGAAAGCTCTAACCACCATGTGGTGTTAGGTTTGTATAACGCGAACATACAATCAAATTACATAAATAAAGCGGAAGCGCAATAAAATCAGATTTTAAAATTTTATACAAACCATCACCATGATCTTTCTTTATGCACAATTATTAATTAAACGAAAGAGATGGAGAATAAGAATTATACCCTTGTAGAATTCTAGCTTCCTCAGGTACAAGTTCACCTCCAATTCCTTTGCGTTCTCCTTGAATTGCACTGATTAAATTCCTTCCTTTGATCAACGTTAGCCACCCAAGTGTTTGGCCTCTAGAGGTGATCCACCAAGGAAGAACAAGTATTCAAGAAGATGGGTGTTTGGCAAAACCCTAGTTTTCTATCTCTATAGAAATTATAAGTACTCTCCACAATTCTAATGCAAGAGTGTGTAACCCTAATCTATGATAAGACTTCTCTTATTTATAGATGTAGGAAAACCCCTTCCCTAAACTATTTAGGATTAGGGTTTCTATTTTAATTAAACTCCTTTAATTATATTCCTAATCCAATTAAGAATTAATGAGAGAGAGAGAGAGTACTTCTATTAATTAATTCTCAATCCCTATTAGGAATTAAATAATAGTTATATTAATTAACTCTCAATCCCTATTAGGAATTAAATAATAGTAATAGTAATAATAATAATAAGACTCCTCTTATTAATTTATATTTAATATTTCTAAAATATTAAATAATAAATATTAAGCTATTTAATTTATTCTATCTCCATAGATTAAATTAAATACACTTAACTTATTATTACAATTATGTCATTTACTTCTTAAATAAATATTTTCCTTTTGCGGTGTGACCCTTTAGGTTCTCCATATTAAACCGGTTGTGAATAAATCAATTAGAACAATTCTAATCTTATTTAAATAAATAAATTAAACAATTTAATTCATTTAAATAAATAATATTTATTCTACAATAAGGGTAAGCCCCCTTAGCGATCAACGACTTTCTAGATAATATAGATTTCAACATTAATCACAAAAGAACCTTTGAGTAAATAGTTACCGTACAATTCAATCCTTCTACCATACAATGTCCCAATTAAATATAAGACATGGAATTTCTGTCAAGTCTTATTTTATTTAATTATATGTATTTCGATTCCCAAATGCACAACTCTAAATAATGCAAATTAGAAACTCCTTTCTAATTTCATTCTGCCTTGGCCAAGGACTACTGAGTTATCATTTATCGAATCACATAGGACATTCACATCTTTTACTAGACGTGGTAGATTCTTTGTTGATCATTCACCTATCTCCATGTACAACTTATTATACCCAATCATACCCTTTGATATACCCTAAAGGTCTTAAGGGACATGTCAAAGTATAACTTATCATACACAAGATACTATGATGATCTCAAGTCTAAGGATCACTTGTACTACTATCACAGGAGGAATTCCTATTGACAGCCGAGTAAAACTCCATTAGGTATTCCTTAGCGAGTCACGTTCAGTGAACTTATTCTCCAATAAGCACCTACATACTTACTTTAGTGTCTCCACACAAATGATTATGAGATCAATCATCCTCTTCATAAGAGCAAGCAACGTATGTACTAATCTATCCGGATTCACTAATCCCCAATTTAGTAATCCAACGATTAGGAATAATTTTAGTTTGTGAGCTATCTTGAATTTAGATCTCATTAGCATGATCACCATCATGATTCTAAAAGCATTGCTCAAAACTATGGGTTTATCACATTTAATATAACAGCACCATGTAGATAATATAAAATGCCTTTTAAGAAAATCAATTCTTTTATTAATAAATGAATAAGATTACAAAGTATATGCTACATCATATCAAATATGATTGGCTTGTGTGCATACTACTTTCACGTGGCTGCTTCGGATTCGATTGGGATTAATCTTCATTCTATCCAAGGTATCGTAAGGGCAGATCCTCCATCAATCAGTACACCGCCTAATACATATCCTGAGGAAATCACCGTGATGTGTAGGGGTTTACGGTGCCCGGTTCCTTCGGCCAGTATATCGTCATCGGTGAAAGAGATCACATTACTATTGAGGATATGGCCAATCAAGTGGCTAAATTTTTCCGTATCCACGGTCTAAGGGAGATGCGCTTCTTCCTAAACTTTGACCAATATCTTCCGACCATTTTTTTCCTGTCATTCCAGGGAACTGACTTTAAGTTGGTGATCAAGTATTGCAGTCTTGAGGTTAATATCAGGGGTTCAACGGTTGTTACTTCTGCAGGATTCTTTGCCACTCCCCGTATTTCAACAGGTCTAGTTTGTGTGCCTTCAAGATATATGATCATGGCGATAACTTCGCCTGCCCTTTCTGCCTTTGAGGGGTATAACACACCCTTCATTTTTGTGGTATTTTCTCCAACAGTAATGACCTCGATATTGCTGGCTATTTTTAGATGCCCGGTCTCAATGAGATTTTAAATTTTGTGTTGGAGGGCCCAACACTCTTCTGTGGCATGGCCAGGAAAATTTAAGTGATACAGACAAATCTTTATGGGTTTATATCTCTTCGATCGTGGATTCAAGGGTGGCAGTAGTTCCGTGACTTTTCCTTTACTTATTAACAGGTGTAGTATTTCTTCCTTGGGTTGTACCAAAGGAGTGAATTTCTGATTTATAGCCAATTCGCGATTCACCTTTTCTTTGCTCAATTGCCTGGCCTCTCGAGTGATCTTATCTGCCCATCTCTCTTGTTCTTGTAACCTAGCCTGATCCTCTTTAGTGAAGAGGATAACTTTGGGGAGGATTGCGGATGATTTGGCCTTTGAGATTTGACTAATCATTTGTCACGTGAGCTGGTGTTGATACACAATCAATTCGGCCAACTGATTCGTCTACATTTTAACCATTGCTAACTCCTGCTCTATTGTATGGTTAGTAGTTTATTTTATAATAGTATAAGAAGATGCAGAGTTATGAACATAGATGACATAAAGAGTAACAGAGCATGAAGAGACTTTCCGTAACGTTATGTTTATCTGAAGCTAACCTACCCTAGGGTTACTTTCGCGGGCTTTTCGGCATGAAGGTCCTCAGATCTTGATGAGAATGAAATATGTTATATTTTTATCCCTTAATGCTTAATCTTTTGTATTTATTTTGTGCCTAAATACACTCTTTATTCTTATATTTTGATTTAAGGTGCAATTAAAGGAGACCGTGATTTTGGAAGTGCTTTGGAGACAAATTGAGCATTATTTGGACTTAAAAGGAGGGGCAACGTTGTAATAATGTGAGTACAATGATTTAATATTTTATTACAATAAAGTCAATATCTTGGTGATCAAGTAATATTTAATGCCCTTATTCATGGAAGGAAATAAATAAGAAGAATCCTACAAGGAGAAGGAAGGAGATGGAACAATCTTAGTGTGCTAGTCAAATCCAATGAAGGAATGGAAAGTCTATTTAGAAGATCTCTTTGAACGAAGTTGATTGTCACTAAAAAGTCAATTCCTAGAAGGAATTGATTGAGCATTGATGCCTATAAATAGAGGATTACCAAGAGAGCTTAGAGTCTTGTCTAAAAAGTTCTCTCTCTATTATTCTTTGGTGTTTTCAAGGTCATGTGTAGCTAAATTCTTATTCTTGGTTTAAGTGAACGGAAGCCTCAGATTATTACACTGTGAGATATAATTGGTTTTAATTGTTTAATTATTATTTTGAGTATTGATTATTCTTTTGCGCTTAAATTTTATGATTGATAAGTTTAATTGCTAGAGTGCACACTAGTTTATTATTTATTGAAATCTACTGCTAAATTAGATATTAAATCCGTAACTGTTTAGTTACTCTAATTTACGAAGCAACTAAGGTTAATAATTAACTGCAGATCAGAACATTATTATATCTTAGGAAGACTCAACTAAATTAAATGCAACCATTTGTGCTTGTGTTGTTTAGCTTCATTGGTCTTTCTAATTCTTAAAGCTTCTACTAGATTAAACTTTCAGCGCTTGTTTAAAGTTTTTTAGCAGTTAGGGTTATTTAGATCACTTGTTTCTATCTAACTATAATTAAGGAAAGGCATGGAAGCAATTCCAATGATGAATATTCAAGATATTAATTGTTATTGCTTGCATCAATGATCAGTGTATGATTCTAAAGGTGGAAGTTGACTTAATCTAAGGCTCGTTCTTTTGATTATTTCGTTAAATTATTTTGTTTATTTAAAGTTTCTTTATTACTCAAACCTCCCCCCCCCCTTTCTGGTAAACAAAGTATAAAAATAGATTAATTATTTTCTGAGGGATCGACTCTTACTAACACTACTACATAAATTTTGTTCGCAGTAAGGTTTTATTTTTGGTTGCCTGCGACAGCACACCAAATTTTGGCGCCATTGCCGAAAAATAGGTACTTAAAAGATATGAAAAGGTAAAGGTAGGGGAGAATGTCTCTGCAATTATTCAAAGAAAACTCTCTACGAAGTGCCAAGATCCGGGTATGTTCACTATCCCCTACACAATAGGTAGCACTAGATTTGAAAAGGCCATGTTAGACTTAGGAGCTTCTTTCAATGTTATGTCATATTCTATATATGCTTCGTTGAAACTTGATCCCTTGAACAAAACTGGTATTGTAATTCAGTTGGTTGATAGATCTAATACTTATCCTAAATATGTAGTTGAGGATGTTCTTGTGCAAGTCAATGATTTGATTTTTTCTACAGATTTTTATGTGCTATATATGGAAAACAGTAATCAAAATGCACCTATTTTGTTAGGAAGACCATTTTTAAAGACATCCAAGACTAAAATTAATGTTCATAGTGGTACACTTTCAATGGAAGTTGACGGCGAAATTTTTAAGTTTAATATTTATGATTCCATGCAATATCCTACTGATGGTACTCCTGCTTATTCTATTGATGTGATTGACTCTTTAGCACATGAAGTCTTTGAACTTGATGGAAAGGATGATTTGGAAATTGCACTTAGTAAGAACATTGATGAGGAAAGTGCGAAATTGACATTGAGCACCAGTTTGCAAGAAACTATCACAACTTTGAATGACGCTCCGAAATCAGGTAACATCTTTTATGTTGAATTGTTGGTTTCTAACAAGAAGTTTCTACCCTCTGTTGTGCAAGCTCATATTTTAGAACTGAAACCACTGTCAACCCATTTGAGTTGTGCGTATCCAATTACATAGGTTGAAAAACATTGAGTCGAGCTAATGACAATAAACAAAGGCGCTGCTTAGGAGGCAACCCAAGAGGGGAGTACAATTTTACTTTTTGCATTTATATTTTGGTTATATGTGCCTTTTCTTTGTATTTAATTTTACATTGGGGACAATTTAAGTTTTAAGTGTGGGGGAAAGGATTTAGGCTATTTGTTATTTTATTTAGGTTTTTTTAGGTCATAGTCTTACTATGTTTTGTTTTATTTTGAATTTTGTGGGTATATTCACTACAAACTTTCACAAAACAAAACTCGTCCACTTGGGATAACCTTGGGGTTTAAAGGCTTGTTTCCCATACTAAGTGCAATCATATTTCTTACGAAAATGGGATAGTGAAAGTAGTATACACACAAGCCAATCATATTTGATATGATGTAGCATATACTTTGTAATCTTATTCGTTTATTAATAAAAAAATTTATTTATTAAAGGCATTTTACTTTATCTACAAGATGTTATTATATTAAATGTGATAAACTCATAGTTTTGAACAATGCTTTTAGAATCATGATGATGATCATGCTAATGAGATCTAAATTCTAGATAGCTCACAAACTAAAATCGTATCTAATCGTTGGATTATTAAAAGGCGATTAGTGAATCCGGATAGATTAGTACATACTTTGTTTGCTCTTAGGAAAAGGATGATTGATCTCATAATCATTTGTGTGATGACACTAAAGCAAGTATGTAGGTGCTTATTAGAAAATAAGTTCACATTCACTGAATGTGGCTCGCTAAAAGAATACCTAATGGAGTTTTACATGCATGTCAATAGAAATTCCTTAAGTAATAGTAGTACAAGTGATCCTTAGACGTGAGATCATCATGGTATCTTATGTATGATGAGTTATACATTGACATGTCCCTTAAAACCCTTAGGGTATATCAAATGGTATGATTGGGTATAATAAGTTGTACATGGAGATAGTTGAATGGTCAACAAAGAATCTACCACTTCCAGTAAAAGGAGAGAATGTCCTATATGATTCGATAAATTACAACTCAGAAGTCTTTGGCCAAAGCAGAATGAAATTAGAAAGGTGTTTCTAATTTGCATTATTCAGAGTTGTGCATTTGAGAATCGAAATACATATAATCAAATAAAATAAGACTTGACAGTAATTCCATGTCTTATATTTGATTGGGACATTGTATGGCAGAAGGATTGAATTGTACGATAACTATTTACTGAAAGGTTCTTTTATGATTAATGTTGAAATCTATATTATCTGGAAAGTCGTTGATCACTAAGGGGCTTACCCTTATTGTAGAATAAATATTATTTATTTAAATGAATTAAATAGTTTAATTTATTTACTTAAATAATATTAGAATTGTTCTAATTTATTTATTCACAACCGGTTTAATATGGAGAACCTAAAGGGTAACACCACAAAAGGAAAAATATTTATTTAAGAAGTAAATGGCATAATCGTAATAATAAGTTAAGTATATTTAATTTAATCTATGGTGATAGAATAAATTAAATACCTTAATATTTATTGTTTAATATTTTAGAAATATTAAATATAAATTAATAAGAGGAGTCTTAATATTATTATTGCCATTATTATTATTTAATTCCTAAAAAGGTTTGAGAATTAATTAATAAAAGTACTCTCATAAATTCTTAATTGGATTAGGAGTTTAATTAAAATAAAACCATATTCCTAAATAGTTTAGGAGGGTTACCTATATTTATAAATAAGAGAAGTCTTATTATAGATTGGGGTTAGACACACTTCCAATAGTTGGGACAGTACTTACAATTTCTATAGAGATAAAAACTAGGGTTTTGCCAACACTTATCTTCTTGAATATATATTATTCCTTGGTGGATCACCTCTAGAGGCCAAACACTTGGGTGACTAATGTTGATCAAATGAAGGAATTTAACCGGTGAATTTCAAGGAGAACGTGAAAGGATTTGGAGTTAAACTTGTACCCGAGGAAGCACGGTTCTACGAGGGTATAATTTTTATTCTCTATCTCCTTCTTGTTATTTGATAATTGCGCATAAAGATAGATTCTAGTTATGGTTTCTAAAATTTTAAAATCAGATTTTATCGCACTTCCGCTATATTTGTATTTGATTACATGCTCACGTTATTTACAAACTAACAGTGGTATCAAGAGCCAAACTTTATGCGAATTATTAATTATTTTGATTTGGTATATATGTATGGGTATGTGTTTAGAACAATTTAATTGGGCATAATTGTTAGTATAGAATCTTATTTTTGGGAGAAAATTGCAAAAATCGCGATCTGGAAAAAACAGAAACGGAACGGACAGAAGCCTTAGAGCCGCGGCACTCTCCTTGTGAGCCGCCGCGCTCCAATCCTTGAGTCGCGGTGCTAGGAACCCTCTTTGAGGGTCGTGACACTCTTCTTTGTAAGCCGCGGCACTTAGCTTGAGCTGCGGCGCCCTCTTTTTAAGCCGCGGCGCATGAAGGCATATTGGTTCTTTTTGTGCAATTTTTTGAAAAATTCTAAATTAAAATAAAAGAGTTTATTTTTGATTTAGAATTGGACTAAAATAAAGATGTTTATTTTAATTGGAATTGGATTCCATGTTAAATTAAAATAAAGGAGCTTATTTTGATTTAAAATTGGATTAAAATAAAGGAGTTTATTTTGATTCAAAATTGGATTTCATGATAACTAATTAGAGTTGGAATTGAATTTTATGATAACTAATTGGAGTTGAAATTGGATTTTATACTAAACAAATTGGAGTTGAAATTGGATTTCATGCAAACTAATTTGATTTAGTATTGGATTTCATACTAACTAATATTGCCCATTAAATGATATCGATGCATATATGGAATGTTTTATTATTCATGAGATGAATGTTATTTATTGATGCATATTGTGATATGTATGATAATAAATGAGATTGATTATGGACTATTGACCAATGTGTGATTGGATTTATTTTATGAGGATGCATGAATGAATGAGTTTTATAAATAGGGTATGCGTACCTCGTCTTCTCTAATTTTTCTTAATATAAATTCTATCTCTCTCCTATGTACTTTCCCTTGACTGTTGATCAATGTTTCTATTTATTGTAAATGGTAAATGTAATAGGTTTTGTTAGAATTACTTGAAGAATTGGAGATAAAGGAGCAAGGAGCGCTTAAAGACCCGTTTGTAATGGAGCCCGGGATTTAAATGTAATAGTTATATTTAAATTCTGTTCTTGCACCCTAGGTTTACCTTTTGGTTCACTTGGTGGCTCTAGTGAACTAAGCTAGAATAAAAGTTTATAATCAATCCGGGTAGAATATAGTATTTTATATGTGCATGTTTACTATATATATATATATATATATTATACAACATGCTTCGCATGCTAAATAATATGACGCGTATTTTATATATATGTGTGCATGCGCGCTAATCAAGATGAAACAAATAATAACAAACCCCTCAAAGAAATTATATTAAGTTGTAACGTTCAAAGATATTTGGAATATCGAACGTCGTCTTCTAGCATGATAAAACGATAGAGTATCAATTAATCATTATAAGTTTGTTCTGTCACACAAGGCTTATATTAATTTGTTGAGATGTTGTTTTATCACATTTGATGCTTATTAAGGAATTGAACAATGTTATTTTGTTGTGTCATACAAGGACGGTGTTTTTCTCTTCACATATATGGAAGTGCTAGGTTGGACTTAACTTGGATAATTTTGATTCGGATGTGTCACACTTGATCAAAATAATCTAAGAGGAAAAATACAAAGAGTTATATGGTGATGTAATTGACAATAGTTGTCTATCTATTTATTTATATATAGTTTGTTATGTTACACAAGGCTATATACATTTGAAATGGGATCCTTATTCTCACTAGCAAATCTTTAATTAGATTTGTCGAACTATATATTGAGGGTAATATAGTTTGATGAAAATAGTGGGAGATACCAATTTAAATAAAGACCTAATTTATTTTGGTAATTAATAAAATGAATGTATGCTAAAATGTTGTTAAGTTACAAATTCATTTACAGAATTTTACAATGTCTAGTTTACTATCACTGCGGAGCATATTTGATGCTAATTAATTGGACCGAATTAAACGGACTGGTTAAGGAATTTGAGAATAGTTCTCAAGGCTGAAAAGCTATCTTATGTCCTTAATACGCTTATCCCTGCAATGATTGCAGACAATACCTCTGAGGAAGAGATTGCTACTTTTAGAAAGGGGCAAGATAATGCAACCGTGGCTCAATGCATCATGCTCGCGTCCATGAGTAACGAGCTTCAGCGTCAGCATGAAACTATAGATGCTCTTACTATACTCCTGTACCTTCAAGAAGTTGAAGGGTGAGGAAAGTAAGACTATTAGATATCAAATATCTAAAGAGCTCTTCTGATCTAGAATGACCAATGACACTACAGTATAGAGAAATGTCCTAAAAAATGATCAATCTGATTGAACAATTGGGACAACTGGGTTTTGTAATGGATGAAAAGTTAATCCAAGATTTGATCTTGCAATCACTTCTGGACTCTTTTTCACAATTTGTTGTGATTTTTCACATGAACAAGCTAGATGTCAGCCTTCCTGAGTTGCTTAACATGTTGAAAACTATAAAGAGTCACTTTCCAACCAAGAAAGATCAAGTCTTACTTGTAGATGATTCTTCCAAGAAGCGAAAGAGGGCTAAAGGATCTTCTGAAAAGAAGAACAATTCAAAGAAGGCAAATGGAAAGGCAATAAATGAGGACACTAATAACAAAGCTGATGCGGATAGCAAAGGAGTTTGCTTCCACTGCAATAAGCCTGGACACTGGAAAAGAAACTGTAAGGAGTATCTTGCAGTGGCTAACCAGAAGAAACTTAGTGAAGCTTCGGTTACAGATACAAGTTTGTTCATGATTGAAATAAATCTTTCTATAAGTCAAGTTTCTACTTGGACATTGAATACCGGCTGTAGTTCTCACATATGCAATTCAATGCAGAGAACAAGCAGAAGTAGAAGGCTAAACAAAGAGGAAGTAATCTTACATGTGGGGAATGGAGCAAAGGTTGTTGCATTAGCTGTAGGAACTTATAGTTTAGCATTGCTTACTAGCAAGTCTATTAAGTTAATAAGTTGTTATTATATTCCAGTTCTCATTAGAAATATTATTACTTTCTGTTGTTGGATAAGGAAAGTTCAGGTATTATATTTAAGAATAATTGTTGCTCTATTTATAATAATAATGTTTTGTTTAAAACTTATAGATCCACTAATGACATAGGCAGGATTTAATCGATCATATATTCTAAACTGGCTATCAGGTGATTCAATTTGTTAGAATCCCTTAACGGTGGGTAAGTGGGACCCCCTCATCGCTAGATATGGATCTAAGATTGTACGAGATAAACCATAATAAAAATAATTAACTCCCATAAAACAATCGAAAAAGGGGCGTTAATATCCAAAATATGATAATAACTCGAAATTCAGGCGTCATCGGGTGATTAGGAGGAAATTACTTAGGAAACCCTTTCTAATCACCCTAGCCTAGCAATTTATCTATAGAGGAAACTTCAAAATGATGGAACAATTACAACCAAGGATACTTCAAGCACAATAAATGAATACAATATATTATATCTAGTAGATCTACACCAAAAGTACATGAAAGATTCGATTTTTCACCTTTGGATGGATAGATTGAGCTTCCTTAAGTTTGAATTTGTATTGAATCTAACTAATCTAACACAAAATTTATTAAATCTAGTGGATCTAGCTTGAATTGAGTGACTCTTTCTAGAATTTTTGCCTAAATTCTTCTCTCTCTCTAACCTCCTCCTTTTTTTTTGAAAAATGCTGAAAAACTACCTTATATAGGCTCCAGGGTTGGCCGCAGGTGCACCTGTGGCTAGCCCCCTGTGGGGCCCAGCTGCCTCGATTTTCGTGTCGTGTAGTCGACTTTTCGTCTTATTCACTGAAACGTCCGTAACTTTCAATCCGGGAAGAGTTGGGAGACGTGCCATACCATTCTGGAAAGCTCTTTCCGAGAGCTACGCAATGATATAAAGTTTGGCCAATTTCGAGTCCAAAAAGATAAAGCAAACTGCAGAAATAGATCTTCCCATAGATATCGACTGGTCAACCGTCATGCTTCGCGTAGTTTATCACTCGGTGGTCGTCATGATAGTTCTATATATTCATTCAGAGCCTGATTATTCTTTGTGTGAAATCCTCGTGGATGAGGTGAAATAACGCTTTTTCCCTCCTGTCAAGGTTAGATAATAGAATGCCTAATTTCGGGTGTCTACAAACGGTAGATCTAAACTCCAAATGAGAAAAGTGTTCCAAAAATGTAATCTTTCTTCAAAAAAATTTGGAGAGAAGTTCGAGATCTAACTTCCAAGGTTTGGATAAGTCGGCCCGGAAAAAGAAGATTCGACCCACCTGAAAAAAATGGAGTATTTGGATGATAGGAAGCCTCAAGAATGCAACGAAGAAAGAAAAAGAAAAATCAATGGAGGCCAAAAAAACATTAAGGTTTGGCCCCTAGGATTCGACCACCTTAGGGGAGGTCCTCCCACCTATTTTTTGTTCGTTGGATATATTTGCTTTGATACTCTTTTCAGAGAGAAGAAATTCAAGAGAGAAGAAACATGTTATAATGTAGAATATGCGCGTGATGTGATCCTTAATAGTTCGTTATTGGCCGAGGACTTCAAGAGAGAAGAAACATGTTATAATGTAGAATATGCGCGTGATGTGATCCTTAATAGTTCGTTGTTGGCCGAGGACTCATTCTGACTGAAACAAGGAGCGGGTCTTTACCAACTTCAAACTTTTTTATTTTAGGAAAGCCAAAAAACGTGAGCGCCTAGTGCGAGCCTTATTGAAAAGACACTTTACTAATATAATAGAAGGTAAGACCGGTCGGGATTTGGAGTTTTTCGAAAAAAGGTCTCATCCTTTAATATCATGATTGGGTTGACTAGGCCAGATTATGAGTGAATAGAAAATAGAAAATTTACATAATTGTTCCAGCCAAAATACTTGGAGTAATTCTAACACTTCTACTAGGAGTCGACTTTTCAGTGCTAGCTGAATATAAAGTAATAGCTTTTGTGCAACGTTTATAAAAGTCTAAATGGTGGAGGAGAATATAATAAATGATAGTTGAAGTATTGCAAGAATAGTCCTAGAATATCTAAAAAATAAAGAGGGAAAATGGATCTTTTAAAGAGAGGAAACGGTAAGAAATAAGGAGTGAAATAGGGAAACAATTAAGGAAAAGGTCTAAAAAGATCTCCCTTAAGAGAGCCACTCTAAGGTATGGTCCTCCATGGTATGGGTCGTATGGCCCTAGGGGAATTTTATTTCCCCGACTTTATTTTGCTCCGTTTTGAGAAGTATCCAAATTTGATTTGGGACTTGAATTTTGAAAATTTTTAAACCTTATGCATGTTGGGCATCGGTAAAAGAAGTCGTGACTCACGTGCAGAGGGAAAATGCAGTTCCAAGTATAAATTGGGACGCGTGCGAATCGAACGACCTGAAGAAAGCGCGTGTGATCAAAGAATTAAATGAAGTCAAAAAAGTTGAGAAAAACGGACAAGTGTCGAAGGACCTCTTAGGGTTCGGCCCCCCTATGAGTTCAACCTCTTGATTCGTTCTGATCAATGATACCTTCGTGCTTTAAGTTGATTTAGTAAGCGAAATAAAGACGAAATCAACAAAATCGGGCAAAAGAAGATGGCAACCTAGGGAGTTCTCCCCTAGGGTTCGGCCCCTTGGGGCATACACCTCATTAGGGGCTTCGAAGCGACTACTGTTTGGATTTTGAGCAGCTTGGCGACGATACGAGATGTTTGAGGCCAAGAAAGAGATTCAAAAGTAAGGAAAACAAGATGACTTAGAGGCATTCCTTTAGGGCCTTCATGCCTTGAAGTCAAGAAGTACGCAACCACGTCAAAAGGGTAAGAAACAAACAATACAAGTAAGGAAAAATAAGACGTATCGAAGGAGGCTTGAACTTAGGATTTAGCCTCCTAAGGTTCGACAACCTTAGGGTTCGCCCTTTAGGGTTTGGCCACCGTAGGGTTTGGTTAGGGCCTTCTTTGGGGTCCTCCATTGGTGAACCTTCGAATTGCGATATCTTTCTGAAGAAGAATGGAACGGAAGTGCGATTCGATCAAAGGAACAAAACATTAATACGAAGACCGAAGTGGCCTTCATAAGTTCCTCGCTAAAGGCTTACGGAGGCAATTTCTATTTGGAAATGATCTAGTTAGATTGACGGGTAAAAGGATGGTGGGCGTCACTTAAGTAAAAGGATTGACGGGTAAAAGGATGGTGGGCATTTCTAGTAAGTGACTCGATGGTGGGCATTTCTAGTAAGTGACTTGACGGGTAAAAGGATGGTGGGCATTTCTAGTAAGTGACTCGAAGTCACATGTCAGACACATGACTTAGCCATGTGCTAGGCACATGACCACTTTATCAAAAAATACCTTTCCAATAAATAGCTCTCTCATTCTTAGAGAAGTGACTTTTGATTCTCCACTCTCTAAGACACATAAGAAAACTCTTTCTAAAGTTCTACCATGTGTTGTCATGGTGATCGCTTACCTGTCTTTTTCTCTTTTCTTAAGACCTTCGATCACGACCTGAACTCTTTGTAAATTTTTGTCATCTTCAACCCATTTAAAACTCTAATCGAGTAAAGTATGATTTCTCTACCTATATTTTCTTTTTGTTGTTATTATCTATATATTTATACATATAAAATGGAGAGAGAGAGAGAGGAAGACGGTTAGTGTGATATAATTTCTTATACTTTTAATTATTTGATGTATTTTTAAACAATGTGTGATTATAACTAAGGCTATAAAATGAGCAAACAGTTCGGGTTCGATTCGTACTCGCTCGACTAAAAGTTCGATTCAAGCTCGACTCAAAATATAAATGATTCAAATATGAGCAAATTTTAAAATTTAATAAATTACTCGAACATCTTCAAATTATAATTTTCTATTGAAACTCGGATCATATTCGTTCGAAAAGTTCAAACTGCTCTGGCTCGATTCAAGATCGTGTTCGACTCGATAGTTAAACGAGTCTCAATCAAACTTTATTTTATACTCGATAAATTTTATGAACCAAATCTGAACAACTCAATACTCGGTTCGACTCAGTTCATTTACACACTTAAATTTATAACCGAACGGACGAACCAAAACATCTCATAAATGAATTTTTTCCAGTTATTTAAATTTTCATTTTTAAAAAATTACGCTCATATATAAATGTGTGCAGGCAATGCTTAATTCCTTTGCTTATAATGCGACTCCCAGCTCATACCAGAACAGTATCACTAGTTTCTCAAAAATTGTAAGAAAATTCATCTAAAAATTTATCGGGAAAATGTAACATCTTGTTATCCAAATTCTTCTCTAATATATTAAAATCTTACACGTAGACCACCGAAATCTTTGGGCCTAGAAATCCCAGAAAAAGATTTCTTTCCATTTCCACTTTTAGCTACTAATTCTCTCGTTTCAATCTCCATTTGTTCTTGTGTTTCTTGAGACCCAAATATCAACTGATTTTTTTCCTTCCAATTTTACTGCCTAAATTCTTTCGAGTTCAAAAGAAGAGTTTTATCATATTCTTGAACTGGGTTTAAGTTAGCATAATATACTAATGAATTGAAAAAAAAGTGAGTATTTTTGGATCATGCTTATTATTTGAGTTCACAAATTTTCAATTTTTCAATTTTTTTATTTTTTTGGTGAGAAAAAGAGAATATAGCTTGGTAAGCTATGACGATCATTTCTTTGCCTGGGAGTTCAGGGTATTTAGATACAGATGATCGGAAAATTACATATTTCAGCAACTCATATGTATTGGGTTTGACTCTGGTTGCTGGACTTGGTGGGCTGCTTTTTGGCTATGACACAGGTATGATATATTTAATACTGTTCAGAAATTTATTCTTTGTTTTGAAATTGCTATTTTACTCTGGACTCATATTTATTTATTTATTTTTTTACCCAAAAAAAATGAATATTGAGGGTTCATAGGTTTTTTTATTTTTTTATTTTTAAATAATTGGTTTTTCAATATTAAGACAGACCTTGTTCTGGGATGAATGTAGACTCCTTCGTTCCACAAAAAAGTCTATTTAAAAATTTGCAAACATTATTAATGTATTTTGCTCCATGATTATCCCAGAAAAAATAAGTTGTTAGTTTAGTAATGGTGGCGTGAAATTATGATGACAAACTTGATTATATTGTGTCATTTTATACTATTATCAATAAAAAGAGGACTCCTTTTGTGGAATTGATTTTCCTTCGCAAATGGGCCTCTTTTTGTGGAATCGAAGGAGTTCTTTTTTTGTTGTTGTTGTGATTTGTATTGTAAAGTTTGAACTTCATGGACATATGTGGTCAATGATGTATGATGGGAAAGATATCATTGTTGGTTGATGTTTACCTTTTCCAACTATTTATCCCTTAGGACCCATACAATAATTTTTATTGGATGGTCAGAGGTGTTGGTTTTGCTTGCAAATTGTTAGATTGATTTATGTTAGCAGTTTAGACCATACCCCTTGGTTTCTGACAATTTCTTACCCTCTAGAATTTTTATTTTTTAATATAGTATAGAGTGGAAAATATCAGGTATTCTTTTCTCGTATTTTTTCTGTGATTATATATCAGCGGGGTTGAAAATGAAAATATTTGAATTGGCTTATTTAAGTTTGAAATTCCTAGGAAATTCACCTTGCTTCAATCTATGTCCTAAGCTGACTATTCCAGTTTTTCTTCATCTGAGTAACTTGCGCGTGAACGAAGCTGAGTGGAGAGACTACAACAATAACTGTTCTAATTCAGGACCTGAAATAACAATGCTTGAATAGTTATTTTCATTAATTGAGGGTAAACTATTGAATTTGATAATGATTTGCTAACCTCATGGAAATTTAGTTTGAGTGTCGGCTTTATGCAAGTTCTATTTCTTCCGGTGAACCCTCTACTGTCTCTTTATTATGGAAGTGACAGGTATATCTCCTACATGCTAACATAAATATTGTGTGAGAACTTCTGTAGTGCCTTAGTATGGCTGTGTAAAGCTACATTTGAGTGAGGAGAGCAACAACACCAAGATCTAGCTTTTTAATCACCCTACTATATGCTTGTATATTTATAAATATGTTTGTAACTAAATTCATCTATCGTCATCAATAAATCGACTAAAGTTTTAGACAAATGGTCACTATATAATAATAAACTCTTTTTATAACCTGTCGTGTTTAGTTTATTTTTTTGTATTATGCTTTCTACTAGATAAATAATTTGTGTATAAATTATGGAGTTGCATGGTCTATGCTAAATTGACTGAACACCTTTCAATGGCTAGACGCCTTGTGCCTAAATCTTTCCCTTCTTTGCCTTTGGTGTAAGACACTTTACTCCGGCTTTGCATTTCCTACATAAAATGGTGAAATTTTACCATTTGGGCATGAATATGCATTTAATTCGCAAATAAACCCAAGATACATATGTATAACATTTAAATTCCTTCAGAATTACTGCCACATGGACAAATTTCCGCACTCCTGCTCCCATTTCCTCTCCCTAATTCCGTTTTTTGGGTAGATTTATTTTAATCCTGCTACCACACCAGGCGTTGGATCATATTATTTTAGTTCTGAAACATTCTGTTCTGATTGTTGTAAAGACAGCTCTTTGATGTGGGACTTAAATTTAAAACTGTGTTATTTTTATGTATAAAACTTTTATCTATAGAGATTTACATGTGAAGATTAGTTAAGTATATTTCTGTTGCATAATTATACTCGGGATATTACATTACCCTATCTATATATTAAGATGTATATTGAGCAGGAAATTTCAGGGCACATGGTACTCTTTGGCCTCATGGCCCAAAAATTATGTTCTGAATTCGTAACTAGTCTATTTGGAATTTCCTTGGAAGTAGTTTCTCAGATATTGTGAGTTTATCATTACAAATGCTCATATTCATTTTGTTCCTAGTTTATTCTAGGCTTCAAGATTTCGTTTTTAATGATTTACTTGTATAATTGCAATTTCTTATCTATGATGCTATATATATATATATATATATATATATATATATATATATATACACACACACACACATTTAATTATCCGTAGGAAGTTTATTTAAAATAATACATGGATATTTCAAACTTTTAGCAACCTCTAGTAATTAGACTAATATGTTTGAGTTAGACCAAGTGTATGAGAGAAATTTCTCCATACACTTTTAAAAATGCCTGGTGCTCAGTGCTTTTCTTGCATTTGCTGAAATTGGTTCTATAGCTTTTGGATTTTCCTATTAATTATAATTTACGCACTTCTACAATTTTGAATTAGTTTTAGTTTTAAAATATTTTAGTCCAAGTTTCATCTGATTTATTTGTTTATAGAGATTTTTGTTACTTCCCCATGTCTTTTCTTTGTCTGTACTGTGCTACTAACTATATAAATGTTAATAAATAAAAGGACACATTCATTACTATGATTCAGTTAAGAAACAACTAATATGATATATGCCCCATTTAAGAGATTTTATCTAAAATTGTAACCCACTTAAGAGAGTAATTAATGCACATTTATATTTTAATTATATATCATTGAATAAAATTGGTGCATGTATCAAATCTATTTTATATCATCAAGTGAAGATGCCTCTTTAATTGAGTATATGTCTCTCTAAAAAAACCGAAAACATTTTATCTTATATTTTGATATTTTCATCCTCCCTAGCTATGAGATTGGAAAAAGAAGAGAAGTGAGAGAATGTAAAAGTAAGTGGAAAAAGAAGGGTGGAGATAAGAAAACTCTAATTTCTGTTCTCCTTTTCTAGTTAGATGTGAAATAAGCAACTTAAATTTGCTCTCTTCTCTCACTTCTGTTATCTCCTAAGTAACAAAGCACATCGAGGACTGGAGAGAGATGGATGAAAGGAGGAAATAGGATAACCTTCTTTATGGCTAATTACAAATATATCTAGTCACTGATTTTGGAAAACTAAGTGAGGGATCCATTTTCTTTTCATGTTAAAGAGGAGGTTAAAATGGTAGTTCGCGCTCCCCACTAAACATTTATTGTGTAGTTTAACTTTGTTATTTTTCAGGACATCCCAAAATGGAAATTTTGACAATCTATTTTTAGGTCTTTCAGGCTCTGTTATAAAGTAAATTCACTTCCTTAAGATAGTCATTTGAATCAAGCTCCTACCTTTCATCTTGGTTCCCTCATATTCAACCGCCAATGCATTTGAGATTCTTAGGAATTGGAAGAAGTTGAAGATTTTTAGGGAATTTCTGATAATCTGATCTCCCATAAAAGTCCCTATTTTATTATTAAAAATTCCTCTAACTGCGTAGTAGATCTTAAACTTCCAGAATATGACTCAAATTTATCTGCCAATCCTCTCTATTTATGGGTTTCTGATCGTCCATTCCAGTCTTCAATAGGAGGAAGATTAAAAACTGGTTGTTAGGCATGGTTAACTTGTAAAGAAAAAAGAAGAAAAGTTTGTATGCATGGTTTTGCTTTGTATGAATGTGATTAACTTGATTCCTGTTACATTCAAGAGGTTCCAGGGATTTTTGTGTTGGTTCCTAATGGGTTTCTGGTGATAGATCCATCAACCAACTAACAAGTCACCAATTTAAATTGCTTGCCTTTATATAATTAGTCGTGCGTTTCTCTGGTCTAGAAAATTGATATCGGAATCGTGGGTAGGTGGGAATAGAATTTGGTGGCATATCTGCGTTGTCGCACATTCTGACTGGCGATAAGGAGTCTCCCTGTGACGGTGGATATTACCTATTTTTTATGCTAAGAAGTAAAGAAGATTGTGATTATGACATTTGAGTCATCGCCGAGGAGTTCAGGATGTTTAGAGGTGGATAATGGGAAAAAATCTTATTCTGGGAATTCTGGGAATTCATATCTATTGGGTTTGACTGTGGTTGTTGGGCTAGGTGGCATGCTTTTTGGCTATGATACAGGTACGATATAAACTGGGGATACATGGTTCTTTTACTTTGTTTCACATTGTAGTAGTAGTCATCTTGTTTAGCGATTTAGTGCTTTGTAAATGCTTTAGATTTGGTCTTTTCACAAGATTAAGTTTTCTATAGTTAGTTTTTTAGGCAACTGCTGAACTTACATTCGTATCGAAAGGGAGTTTCTTTCCAGTAGTTTGGATTTGTTTACCTGTCTGTATTGTTTGTGTTGTCGTCATGCATCTTCTTATGTGTGGGGATTGCATTCGAGGAAGAATTTGATAGCTTGTCCCACATTGGTTGTCAAAACGCCTTTAAGACTGATATACAGGACTTGCTCGCATCTTCCCTTCCAATTGGTTTTCGAATGGATGCTGTAAACATTTCTTTCTTGATGAGAACTTTTTCCGATGATCAGGAGTGTCCATATAGTTAAGTGATGAATTACAGACGTGTAGTTACACAATTCCATTCCTGTTCCTCTTCGGTCCCAAAAGAATAAACTAAAGAAGAAGAAAGTACTGTAGAACTAATACTGTGGAATAAAATATACTGTATAGAGAAAAATAATCACACATTGATAATTTTCTTATTTTTAATACCCTAATTTTTATTTTCTGAAAATTAGTTATTGTCAGTGTTATTGCGAGAAATTGTGGACACGAGGAGACCTCTTGCAAGAATAAGGTTTTTTATTTTTTCGTTATACCCGCAAGATTTTTTTTTTAGTTAGTATTTTTTGTATGAGCACTGCCCCTCTTTCCAAAATTCTTATCACTCTGATGCAAATAAATTATGGTTAGCCATGTTTGTCCCCTTTTGGTTTATTGATTTTTTTTTATAATATGCATCTCAGTCCTCTTCTGAAAAACATTGTAATTTAATATGAAATTATTTGCAGGAGTTATATCAGGTGCCCTTCTTTATATCCGTGACGAGTTTGAGGTAGTCAACCAGAGTAGTTTCTTGCAGGTACAAGTTCCAACTAATTAATGGATAACATATGAGCAGCATAGTGAACAATGTAATGAAAAAAAAAGAAGATTTAGAAACTAATTTCTTGCATTTAATATGGTCCATATGGAGTTGTTATTTGTCTTCCGAGATAATGGACTGGCAAAAGACATTGGAAGAGAATTTTATTCTTGCTGGAAGTGCAACTGCATAGTATGTATAATTGCTAAACATGTAGAAGCTGAAACAAAAGTATCAAATAGAACTGAAGCCAAGAACTTTTATGTGGTTCACCACCGATTGGGATACTTTTTATGGACAGACGCTATATAAGAAGTTTTTTAATGAAGAGACTCATCTGTATGTTGGTGGTGCACACTAAAATAACAATATATGTCATAAATTCCCTTCCATAAGGCAGGGACTGATTTCCTTGTTTGTCAAGGAGTCACAAACTTCTCCCTCAAAGTTATCAAGAATTTCAGACGCAAATTTCAACTTTTGTCGGCTATAATTGAATGTGAGTAGAAGCTGTAAATAAGATCACCTAAGGTCTTAACGAGCCGATGTGGTGTTGATTGTGACTATTGGTACCAGATAAATGGTAATGTTATTATTTTAATTCCAATGACAAGCGAGGAGACGTCATTTTGGGGTAATTGCTGGTCATGATTCATTCTGTGCGTTTCTTTTTATTAAAAATTGTAGTGGCTTTTACATCAGATTGTTCTGTTCTGCCTTTCATCTTTAATACCATTCAGCATGAATGTGAAAGATCACACTTCACTCATGCGAAAAATAAAATTTCATCCTCCAATAAATTAACGAATTGGAAAGCTAAAAAATTAACAGTTTCAAACTTGTAAAAACAGGATTACAGTCTTCAATTCCCGTATGTTTTCTCTCTATCTGCGTCTTTACGAAGTGTCAGATTTCTTGTATAACTTCTATTAATAATTAAAAATGTCGTCATCTTTATGAATTTATTTCTAGTAGTGAAAATTTCTCTCTCTTTGATTTCTCAGGGAACTATTGTGAGCATGGCTTTGGTTGGTGCAATTATTGGAGCTGCGGCTGGTGGGTGGATAAATGATGTTTATGGACGTAAAAGAGCCACTCTTCTTGCCGATGTTATCTTTGCATTTGGATCCATTGGAATGGCAGTTGCTCCAAATCCATATATTCTTATATTTGGACGGCTCTTGGTTGGCTTGGGTGTGGGTGTGGCATCTGTGACTGCTCCCATGTATATAGCTGAAGCATCCCCATCAGAAATAAGGGGTGGTCTTGTCAGCACTAATGTGCTTATGATTACTGGTGGACAATTTCTTTCGTACCTCATAAATCTTGCTTTTACTGAGGTCAGATTTTTTTTCCCCTTTCTTTTTTCTTTTTCATATTCATTAACTGTGTATGATCTCTGATAATATATGTGCACTTCCCCTGATTCACCATGTGGGTCATATTGCAAAGCCACTTAGAAATATGGATGATGGCATTTCAAATTAGTGGTTTTCATGCATTCCTAATCATTTAAAATACAGTGTCATCTCTCTGTAAAAATTCCTAATCTAACAGTAAATGTTGGGTTAAATGGTCCTTTTTAATTTTCTTTCTTTCTTTTTTATTTCTAGTTTATTTTTATTTTTATGAAGTAAAAATCAAAATATATTATAGTGATAGAAGTAGGAAGTTATACCGTTAAAACTCGAACATCAGAACTTTAAAATCTGCAATGGTTTTGCCTATAAGAATACTATTTGACTGTCAAACTTTTCAAGGGGATGGGTATTTAAGTTCTATGTAATTTTGGGCAAAATTTTGTGGAGTTTAATTCTGTAACACTGAATAGCTTATCTTGTAGCATCAGGAAGTTTCAAGCTTTGCATTAATAAAACATTTGTTGGGAGATAATATGTGAATATTTTTGTACAATAAATAGGCCTTACTGTCACCTTAGTGGAACAAACTGCTCTACATTATAATAGGTTTGTATTCCTGTATAGAACGATAGAAGTAAGATTTTTTGCCTTTGCTTAATCATGCCATTCAAATACAAAAATCATCAGATATTGAGTGCACGACTTTTCTTTCTCGCAGTTCCTTTCCTTTATTCACGTTCAACATTTGAAAGAATCATTATGCATCAAAACCAGCTAGATTTCACAAGGTATATTAATATCTATTTGATGCACTAGTAAGAATTTTTACATTTGCTCTGGTAACTTTCTGCGATTCTAAATTCTTATAAACTAGTAAATTAAATATCAATGTGGTTCTAATGAAATCACAAATTTTCTTGCTTATAAAAGTTTATAACTTTTTGGTTTATGGAAAGGGGTATTAGGGTCTACGTGGCACTGTGAGAGAGTTTTTTTTTGTTTTAAAGATTATGTTCATGAACAATGGTCATCTCTTATAATGTTTTACATTATATGAGTATTTCTCATGTGAATATTTGTTTTTGAATGGTTGAGCAGGTTCCGGGGACATGGCGATGGATGCTTGGAGTAGCTGCTGTGCCAGCTGTTATTCAGTTTTCGCTTATGCTATTCTTACCGGAGTCGCCTCGCTGGCTTTACATGAAGGTATAAAGTGTTTCTTTTATTTGCAATGAACATCGCCCGCCGTTCTCTGGATGTTTTCTTTTCAATCATTGTATATAACAAAGGTTCTCTTAACACGCAGAAGGAAAAATCTGAAGCCATATCCGTTCTCTCTAAAATTTACGACCCTTTACGGTTAGAGAAGGAGATTGATCAACTTGCTTCTGCGTTAGAGGCAGAACGGCAAAGAACAAATGCTGTTAGCTACTGGGATGTTTTTAGAATAAAAGAAATTAGACTTGCATTTTTGGCTGGAGCTGGACTTCAGGTAAGAATGTGACTTCACCCAAAAACCAAAATGTTTTAGCTTCAAAATTGTTATGATCCTTTAAAAATTGTTGTTTATTTGCTTTATGTATCAGCTCAGAGTTGTATGAAAGCTAATAGTTGTTTTCTTTCATTTATGAAAGCTCTGTTGTAGTTAAATAACACTCTCTCCGTTCCGAATTATAAGATCAATATTGACTTTCTAAAAATCAATTTGAGACATTTTCAATTTTAAAATTGACATGATTCATTTAAATTTTGAAAACAATAAGTCTTATAATTAATAGTACTTTTTGGATAGTTTATGATACTCATGACATAAACAGAATGAATTCATGTCAATTTTGAGTTTGAAATTGACTTTTAAAAAGTCGTATTGATTTTATAATTCGGAACAAAGGTAGTAATTGTTAAGTCTGATACTTCCACCTCTAATTTTGTTTAAATTCTCAGTCAAGTCTTTTCAAATATCAATCTAGGTTGGCAGTTGGCACTACTGGACTAACTTACTGTGTCAGAAGATAATACTCCTTCAATTCCAAAATAAAAGATAAGTTTTTTATAGACAACTAGCAGTCAAACCCGTGCCTCGAAATAAAAGATAAGTTTTTTATAGACAACTAGCAGTCAAACCCGTGCCTTGCGAGGCACGGGTTTATCTAGTTAATTGTATGTAATATAGATGATTTACCTACTTTATGTGGCATATCATTAAACATTTGAGTTGCTTTAAACTGACTTATCACCTTAAGTTAAATTTAAAATATATGTGAAATATATACCCAGTTCTTAAATATATGAGTATAAAATAATAAGTGCATCAATAAAATAAAATAAAATAAAGTAGATCGAACCTATTATATTATAAGAAAAATAGCAGCTCTTGTAATGCAAAACCTGAAAACATCTCATTCAAACCAAAAGAAATAATAATAATATAGAGTCCCTTAATATTACTAATAATAAAAAAGAAAGAAAGCAAATCTTTCCACCAAAGTTGAGTAAAATTCAGTATTCTTAAGTAATTAATCAAACAATTAGGGGAAGAAGAAGAATAAGAAGCAAATAGGAAAATAAGACTTTAATGTGTTCATTAGTTACCAAACTTAATAGAAGTAAATGCTAAGTTGAGACCAAAATTAGTACCAAAACAATCAGGGACCAAAATCAAGTTAAGACCAAATTAGTACCGAAACAATCAGGGACCAAAATCAAGTGTGCTTTTATATACTTTAGTAGATTTGACATATTTTCAAATTTAAAATTGATGCAATTCATTCGAGTTTTGAAAACAATAAATCTTGCAAGTGGTAGTGATTTTTAGATAGTTTATAATATTCATAATTTTATTCATTTAAACCTTGAAAATATCCCAAATTGACATTAAAAAGTCAAGATAGTGTACTTTTTACATAGGGAATAGGATTTATGTTTTTTAACTTGTTATGTTCTCCACTTACGAAACCGAAGGATTGTTGCAGTGGACGATTACAAAGATATCGGATGCCTTAGTTCTGGCAAGGGATAGGTGGAACCGGATATTAGAGAGCTCATATTGCAATTAACCGCAAGATTACAGAATCCATCAGTGAACTTGCTTTTTATCAAAAATGAAAAATTAAAAGAAAAGAAAAAAAGAATTGAATGTTAAAATTAGATGGAACTTATTGTGACTAACATCGTCTACGAGCGATTGATTTTTCTGAGGTAGACTCCTTTGAAAATTTACTTTCTCGCTCCCTGGAAGATTGTTGCTTCTGAATCTTTTTTGTCACTGAAAATGATCGAAAAGTAACTTTAATCGATTATATTTTTGTCCGAAAATGTTTGTATTTTGTCCATCATCAGCTAAAATTGCATCAATGTGTTCCCTTGTGCCTGCTTTAGTTAGATGTGAAATTAGAATCCAAGTGTGCAACAATTTTGAATTTGCAGGCATTTCAGCAGTTCACAGGGATCAACACAGTGATGTACTACGGCCCAACAATTGTTCAAATGGCTGGCTTCAGTTCAAATCAGTTAGCACTTCTATTATCTCTCATTGTTGCACTAATGAATGCTATTGGTACAGTACTAGGCATATATCTAATTGACCAATATGGGCGTCGGAAGTTAGCCCTGAGTAGCTTATCCGGAGTAATCCTGTCCCTCTTCCTCCTCGCTACGGCATTCTTTCTCGAATCATCTGGTTCTACTAATGCATACTATGGCTGGGTTGCAATTTTGGGTCTAGCCCTGTATATTTCTTTCTTTGCACCTGGAATGGGACCTGTTCCGTGGACTGTAAACTCGGAGATATATCCGCAGTCGCATCGAGGAATCTGTGGAGGAATGTCAGCTACTGTGAATTGGGTATCAAATCTGATAGTTTCACAAAGTTTTCTTTCAATTGCCGAGTCTTTAGGAACTGGTGCAACTTTCTTGATACTGGCTGGTATTGCTGTCGTTGCGTTTGTGTTTGTGATGGTTTATATCCCCGAAACAAAGGGGTTGACCTTTGAGGAAGTGGAGAAGATATGGAAGGAGAGGGCTAGAGCCAGTGGGTTTGGCTGGGAACCCCTTCCTCAACAAGGGAATGAGTCATGACCAGGGTGTAACCAGAGAACTCTAATTGTGGTGCATTCGCATACATACCATCATTCTAAATAGTGGTACGAGAATTAAGATATCTTGTGCATTCACCGTAAATAGTATTTTTTGTATCCAATTTTGTTAGTGTAACCGCTCGATCAACGTTTGTGATAATCATGGTCAAGACCTTTATGACCTTTCTTTTCTTTCTTTTTCTATCTTATTACCAAATGCCGACATTTTTAATGGTATTTAAGTTTAAGCTGATTTTGTATCTATTAATGTGAATTTATTTATAAATACTAGTATGCGCACACGCGCGTGATAGTAACTTCCCCGTTAACTTTAAAAATTGTCAGGTAGTTTTCTTTCAACATTTGATAACTGTTTTAATGATCAGGGGTGATGGAAATTGAGATTAAAAAATATATTTTTGTTTTGAGAGATCTAAGATTCCAGAAGTAACTACTTTTTGCTCTCCCTTAATAATTCTTACAATAGTACTTTAATGACAAAGAAATTGTTACAAAAGATGGATACAAAATGATGTGGCTGGTTATGATTGGTTATTATCACATTAACTAATTATACTTTGTCATATTATTTTGTAAATTAGTATTTGTATGATTTTTTTTTTCACCATAGGGAAACTCTTACTAGCAGAATATTCAGGGTATATTTCTTTGTTTGATGTACGGGAGTTTTTTTTTAAAAAAAATAAAACTATTATTTTCTGAGTTAACTTATTGTTTTAATAACTAGTTTTGTTTGCAGTGGCAATTTATAAGTTACTATCTCTGTTCTGCAGAAAGTGATTATTTTTCCTAAGGGGTGATTGTAAAACTTTGAATTTGAGTGCATTGTGTTGCAGCCCCATATTTAGCAAAATTGACAAAATTTAAGAACATGTTTGTTTCATGATTAGTTGTTTATACTTAAATTTATTTAATGTTTAATTTAGTTATAATTGCATAACAATAAAATGGTGATGGTGAATTTAAGAACATTATGTCATTTATGCTAATATAAAAAAGAAACGACTCTTTTTCAATTTGTTTTTATGTTCAGGGTATATTAAGCATTTCGTATTTAATAGAGAACACCTTTCAAATGAAAAGTTTCAACATTATTGAAATATAGGCTACTTTTGAAATTTTGAAAAATATGAAGAATTTTTTTTTATAAATATTTACTTATTATTATTATTATTATTATTATTATTATTAATCTTTTTAGTACGCGTACACTTTAGCACTACATTCGATATTATAATGTTTTAGAAATGCAATTGAATTATATATTAAGATAATTTATCTTTTCATATATATTAATTTTTTCTTTTCATTTATAAAAAGTTTTAATTTCCAAACATAAATTTAAATTATTTAACATATCTAAGGTTACTTTAAATTCCGAGTTATGAGTCGATAAGGTTTTAACATGATTGTTAAGATTGAGGCCCTAAAACTTTTAGATAATCAGGCTTAGGGAAGAATTCCCAAGAAACTACTTTCATTATGTAACCCTATAAACTTAATTTTAATATGTAATGTTGGCTTATTACAAAGGCAATGTTTATTTGCAAAAAACTTGTTTGAGATTGAATTATTTTTCCTAATTTAACGTTACTTCAAATTATTTTATCCCATGATGGGAATTAATAGTCGTTTAAATAGTTCTATGGACTATTTTTTTGATCATTCTTAAAACTATTTATGAAGAATTATATAATTTCATGATGAATACGAGATTAATAGTCTCCTCATTTGAAGCTATCAAATGGCTGTATGTGACTAATAGTCCCGCATTAAGAGACTAATCGTGACCTTATATAATAATAATAATAATAAGGTCTTACAAGATTTTATTTCATCCTTATTCTGATATAAGCAATTTTTATAATTAATGTTAATTAAAAATACACCTGCATTTATAATTATATCTCTCCAAAAGTGAGATCCTTAAAAAAAAAAGAGATTTTTGAATTATGATAGTCAAATATAATAAAATTATGTTTGACAACTTAATTTTAGGGCCACATTTTAACCCTTTTTTTCCTTTTTTTGGGATGTCTTAATCTATTAAGATAATTTATCCTAATTTAAGTGGTGTTTGATTGCATATTAATGCACCTTAACATGCCACCTTTTAATGTATCTTAATGCATCTTAATGTGGTTCTCTGAATAGTTTATATTTAATTTTGAATCTTAATGATTTAGAGGCATTCAGAAAGAAATTTTTTATCCCAATTTCAAACATTAATATGCATTAAGAAGTGAACTGTTAAGATTCATTAAGATGAAATTAAACACCACCTTAGTGGGGAGGGGTTTAGATGAGAGGAGATAATTTAATGTCTTCAATCTATTGTCAACAAGATTCAAACTCTCGTCCTCTATATTAATAAAAGTGAGTCATACCAGTGGATTAAGTAATCATTTAACTTGATTTCAGTTATATAGACTTGCAAATATAATTTTAGTTCCAATTTCAAAATTTGAAAATTGAGTAACGAAATATATTTTTTTGAAGAGTATAATATAATCTCATAATTAAATATATTATAATTATTAAAAAAATAAAATTTAAAACTTAAAAGTTAGAGTACTTTAATTTTAATTATTAGACTAAAACGGCATAAATGTGGTTGATTTAGCAAAAATGAGAGGAAAAAAAAGAGAGTATTTATTTCCTGTCATGTCACCAATTTACTGCCGAAGTCAAGCGTTGACCGACTTGAGGTCTCCCACCTGAATTATTACGTCCTTTTCTGTTGTTATTCATGATAGAGACTGGCCACGTGGGTTGTCGGCCTCTAATTGTCTTTTTGTAAAGGCCCCTCCTTTCCCATCCACATCAAAGAATTGTCACTTTGCAAGTCATAAGCAATCTGTTTTTAATCTGAAAATATAATACTCTATGCGTTTTATAAAAAACAATTCATTCAATTTAGTTTCAGGGTCTGTTTGGCTATTCGTATTTACGGCGTTTTGTAGCAATAATATTTATAGTCTTTGAACTTTTAAATGCACTGCTTGATTTTGATGTATAATGTATTATATTTGAAGTCTAAATATTATGTTTATGAATTAAATAAATTATATTTAAAATAAATTATTATTAAACGAACAAAATTTTTAAATATATTAAAACTTCTAAACGAATAATCAAACCTACACTAAAAGATCTTGTGAATTTATTTATTTATTATATTATATCAACTAAAATTTATGATGATAACGTTTATTTTAAACATCAAAATGCATCGTATTAATTTTAATGCATATGCATCACAAATATTATGTTTATGAATTAAATAACTAACATTTAAAATAAATTATTTATAAACGAACAAAATTATCAAGTGCATTTAGATTTCTGAACACACCAAACAGTATATAAACTAATAATGAACAAATCCATAATTTAAGTAGTAACAAAATTTTATTTAAACTCACATTATTATATGTTAATGTACATATATTACTAATAATAAAAATTAATATTAAAAAAAGATTATTTATGATTATTTTCTTATAAATTATGTTATTAATTTTTTTTGACTCGCTTGAACCGCAACGAATGAAAGATTATGACGCGTGTCAATCACATACAACCTCTAACAATTTTTAAGGCACTACTATTTATCGACAAATCTCTAATTTAAACCTTAAATTTTAACCTTAAAATCAATTTGCATCATAAATTTTATTTTGAATTATATACACTTTAATTTTTGAGTTTTAAAACAATTTGAACTTTTCGCACCCTCTACATCAAAATAATTTACATCCTAAACTTTAGTGCAGAAGGTACAAATTGTATTGAAACTCAAAGTTTAAAGTGTATTTAATTCAAAATAAAATTTAAAATGTAAATTGATATTATGGTTAAAGTTTAGGGTGCAATTTAAAATTTAATCTTATTAATTTATCAGTTACAACATACAGGTATCAAAATTCTCTTTTACTTTATCCAATCAGCTAGAAAACAAAATTTAGCCATATTTTGTAAGATATAAATAAATGCATGCACGTAACCATATTTTGTAAGATATAACATGCATGTAATGCACTATGGAATTACTACATGCATGCGCATGCATGTTAATATATGACGATTATATGTTTTGTATAGATATAAGACGAGGAATAGAAGATAAGTTATCAATAAGTGCATGGCCATGGCCCCACCAAAAGTTATAGATCTGATGAAGTTAAAACTAGGTATGTAATGAAGTTATCCAATGAGAGTCATGATGGATCTCTTCCCGAATCTGACGCTAATAGGACGGTTTTAAAAAATGAATGAAAAAGCTTACTTCTTCGATAATTAAAAATACAATTTTTTAAAGCTAACATACATAAAATAAAAAAAAATACTCCCTCCGTGTCAAATTAATTGTTTAATTTTGACCATTTTAAGTGAAATTGACTTTTTTTAGAACTAATCTTTTTATTATTTTTATTAAAATATAGGTGAAGAGATTATAATCAAAAGAAAGTATATATACAATTTATTACTAATTTCAATTTTTATAATTTTAGAAATATATTTATATATGCTTAATTATTAATTTTAAAAATAGTCAATTTGACTTTAAAAAGTCCTAAAAAAGTAATTAATTTGGGACGGAAGGAGTACTTTATTTAATAAGATTTATTAATATGAAAAAATAAAATTACTCATTATTTTATGTATTCTTGTATAGTTATTAAAGATAAATTTAAAAAAAATTTACTCTCTTTCTTTTATTTTTTAATATGCGTAAAAAATATACTTTATTTACTAGTTGCATCTTTAGTTAAGCATATAAAATAAATATGTCTTAAACATATGAGTCATTATATCAATCATTATAACTTTAAGCAACTAGTCCAACTTGGTAAATATTGTACATAACTGGCAACCATTTTAATATATCATAACAAGATATATTTCAACATATGTGGCAAATTAGCATACAATTTGGCCATAAAATAAACGCATGCATGCTGTAACAGATTTTCGCATGAATAACCCGAATGATACGCACAGGCAATGCGTAGAGCGTTCCCAGGAAGCGCCCGACTCTAAGTGCCAGCGCCCAGGTTGATACATTCCTGATCAGGCTTGCATCAAGTGTCATCGACTCAACTCAAGCTTCGTGGGTTCAACAAGCGAGTTCAAGTAATTGGGCTAGAATCTACTCAAGCATGCTTACATTGGAGTTCAATTCATATGAACATCGAGGAGATGATCATTCATGTGATTTGGGATTGCTAGATACAACCTATGTAGTAAGACCAAATCAATGTAAGTCAAGCGTTCGAGTTCGTGTTCGTTATGTTCGTTTATATCGTCTAATCATCGACAAAGTTAGATTTCAATTCATGGAGGGATTAGAGTTCTTACATGGTGGATGTTCAAGCATGATGAGTTTAGATTGCTCGGAGCGAAGGAATTGGAGAAAATTATTCGGGATGGAAAACAGGGATCTCGCCCCGGCGAGCTTTCCAAGGCTTAAATCCTCGCCCCGGCGAGAACCTCTCTGTCCGTTTTTGCCCCGACCCAAATTGATCCGCCCCGGCAAAGAAGTTACTGTCCATTCTCGCCCCGGCGAGAAGTCCCAGTTCAATTTTCTCGCCCCGGCGAGAACACGCAGATTTGCCTGACACGTTTTTCGAAGCACACGGTTTTTGGCAGATTTTTTTCTTTTATTTTAGGGATTTACATATCTTTTAGATTTATAATGTAATTAGGATATTTATTAGATATGATTTGATTTCCATATTAATTAGTTAGGTAGAATTTGATTTCCAATTGGATTTCTATTCCTTTTAGGAGTTAGAGTTTTTTAAGGTTTTATTCTATTAGTATAAATAGAATACATGGCTGATGTAATAGGGATATATACACTTTTTGATTAATAAAATTATTGTGAGATTCTTCTCATCTTTTGGTTCTTTAAGAATTCCTAGATTATTTTCTTAGTTTTCTTAAGATTCAATTATCGACTTATCATTCAACATATCATAGTTGTTTGTGGCGTCATTCTATCATACATCAAGCGTCGATTGTACTTTTGGTTCTTGTCTCTTTATAGACATTGGGTCAAGGTGTTGTTGGTGTTCCATTCAACGCAAACTTTCTAGCGCAAAGCAATTATACCAAGGTTCTCGTCTCAATATAGGCGAAGGGTTAAGGTGTTGTGAGCGTTCCACCTTCATAACTTGCTGGAAACGATCCGGGCGACGACCACCTCACGCAAGCGTGCCGTGGAGTCTATCATTTGGTATCAGAGCCACGTTTTCTAGCTAGTTGTTTATCTTTATTTTTCGTGTTGATTATATATTGAAAAAAAAAAGTCGTGAGTTTAAAAAAAAAACAAAAAAAAAGGAAGTGTTGGGAAAATTATTATTGTTGCAATTGCTTGGGTTTCATAAGTTTCGTGAATATTGGGATTATATTGAAGAATTTATCATTTGGTTCTATTGTTGGAATTTGTGAACTTTGAAGACATTAGGGTTTCACTCAAGAGGATTTTAATTGGTGATCGTAAAAATTTGGTGGTTATCGTACGTCACATTTGCTATATTTTGTTTTGTGATAAGTTCTTATTGAATTAAAAAGAAACTGTGATATTTATTTGGCGAATTCGAAAAAGAACCTATAAGAGGGAATTAGAGTGGTAAAAGGCAAGAGTGTGAGATCAATTGAGGATAAAAGCCTAAATTGTGTGATACACGAGCGTTTCATAATTGTGGGATATATTGTTTGAGCGAAACACGTAAGGGAGTGTGTGAGGAAAAATTTTCTTTATCTACTAACCTTTGTTTTGCAGTGAACATGTATAATTATGGTTATGAAAATAATTATGAGTGGCAAAAGAGATCTTTTCAAGGAAGGGCGATCCTGAAGCTTATTTGAGTTGGGAGGAAAGGAAGGAACGAGAGTTTGACTATCATAATTATTCTGAGTACAAGAAGTTCAAACTTGCAGTTCAAGATTTTTCTGATTATGTAGCTACATGGTGGGCTGAATTTGTGCGTAGCAGGAAAAGGTATGGAGAGCGTCCGATCGAGACGTGGGAAGAGTTGAAAACCGTGATGAGAAAGCGGTATGCTCCAAGACAACCTAATAGGAGGAATGAACATGCATCTCCGAAACATGTAGAGCAACCTTCAAGGCGTTCAACTTGTGATAATGAAAAGAAGGATCGTAGACATGAAGATTTGCAGTGGAGACAGCGAAGAGAAACTCCTAGGGTGTATATTGAACCGGTATCAATTGAGGACATCATGAGAACATATAATGAGATAAGGGACGATCATTTGAAGCAGCGTCAAAACATCTCTAAGGCACAAAAGGAGCAAAATCAGCCGAGGGAGGTGGACGATGGAATAGAATATGCGGTCCAAGGAGAGTTATTAGGTTCCGATATTCGAGATGAAGTCCATGATTCAAAGAAAGAAAATACCTGTGAAAGTGAACGACAAAAAGAAAGTGAAAAGGAAATTGAAAAAAAGATTGAGTGTGAAAAAGAAAGGTGTGAAAAAGAGAATGAAAAGAAACGAGAGAATAAAAAGAATGAGAGTGAAAATAAACGAGAGAAAGAAACAGTGGAGAGTAAGAGTGAAAAAAGAGAGAAGAGTGAGTTGGAAAGTGAGTTGTATTTTGAAAAGCCAATGACTGTACATTCGTACAAGACGGCGCTTTTGAATACTAACCGGATTAACTCTTCTTTGTCTAGTTCTGTTTTGTCTCTTATTCAGGTGATTGAGGATATACCCCGAGCTATCGATCCATATCAGCCAGCTTGTAGTATTCCCGAGGAGACGGCGGAGTTACCAAGGCGGGTTGGAGAGTTGATGGAGTCCAACTTCATCAAAGCGGGTATCATGGATGAAGACGTGAGTTCGTGTGCTATTCATGAGATCATAGTACCTAAGGAGGATAAGACGTTTAGCTTGTGCATCGATTTTGAATTGGTAAACAATTATCGTTTTCTTTACTTAGATAATATGCTTGATAAATTGCATCGTGCTTGTGTTTTATCTACATTGGAAAATGACCATGTGATGTTTATGCCTAGTCAAATTAGCATGAGATATTGTGATAAATGGAAAGTTTTGTTAACATGTGAATTGTATAGGTGGATAGTTATTTCTGTTAGATTAACTAATGCATCTAGTATGTTCATGAGTTTGTTAAAACATGTTTTGCATGCTTCCATGGATAAATTTGTGTTTGGCTATTTTGAGGGTAAAATCGTCTTTATCATAAACTATGGAGGATATTTGATATTTGTTGAGTTGGTTTATGAGCATGCGTTATATTCTCGTTGTCAATATTCTTACTGTCATTTGATAAATTCTGATTGTCAAGGTGCATATCTTCGTAGAATTTATTCTAGTGATTATTGTGGGTATTCTCGTTTTCAACATTTGTACTTGCATGAAACTCATTCTAGGGTTTTTCATTCACATGTTGAATTAGATTTTGATCAATCTTTATATGGCATGTCGTTAATTGATAATAGTAGTGATCATGATTATTCAGTAGAAAAATTTTCATTGCATGATTTACTATTATTTGGTAATGTCTTTCCATTAGTGTTGTTATCATTGCATGATTTTGAGGATGTTGTCTTGAATGGAAAAGAATTACTATCATTGGGTATTGAATTGAAAAGTGATTATCATCGGATTGGATTAAGACATGGTTTACATACATGTTTAGTTAAATCATTGGGATTAACTAATGCATTAAATGTTTTCATGTTAAATCATGTGTTACATTCTTTCATGGGAAAATTTGCTGATATCTGTGTTGATGATACTTCGACTTTTGTTGACATTTGGAAAAATTCTTTGGCATATGTTGAGTTTGATTGTGAGTATCATAAGTATGCTAGTGAGTTTTTATCTTGTGGTGTTGGATTTAAACTTTCAATTCCATTGATGTCGTTATTTGATTTTGCATTGGGTAATGTCAATGGGAAGAGAAAGGTTAATTTTGTTTTGCAGAGTCGAGATGGATTCTTATTCATTGAGGAGAAAAACATGGATCGTTGGGTAAATCCATTTGAACAATGCATGGAAAGTCTAAAGGGAAGTTATTTTATTCTAGTAGACTTTACATGTGAATTTGAATTATTTGATTTCTTTGTGATTAAACGAAAGGAACTTGTTGATTGGTTTGGTTTTGTGTTTAATCTAGGAATTCAAGAACACTTGCGAATGCAACGAGTTGAATTTCAAATTTTGGTATTTGACCCGGGTGCATTAGAATGGAAGTTAGTACAAATGATCGAGATCATAAGGTTCACTTTTGATCCGGGAATTTGTCAATGGGTTTATCTACGAATGGTCAAGATCATCAGACTGGTTTTTGATCCGGGAATTCGTGGATGGGAGATTATGCTATATGAAGAGTTCTACATGCTGATATTTGATCCAGGAGGATATAGGACTTTTCATAGTTTTATTTGCTTTTATTTTACTATATATGCATTTGATTTTTTAGGTAGGAACTTTGATTGTGTTTTTGCTTTAGTTTCTAATTTAGTTTGTTATTATGTGTTGAGTGTTATGGAAGAAATTGACTTACATGTGCGAGAGTATCATGTTAGTTTGGCGAAGTGTTTAAGTCAAAGAGAACAAGAGTTTAAGTTTCCAGGTTATGATTCGAAGAGCTTACATGGGGATATGTCGATTCGATCATCATTTGGAAGGAGATCTTCAATAGTGATTCATGTTAACTCGAGGAAGATGCTTGATATTGCTATTTTGAGTCTTGAGGGAGTTGGAAGTTCTATTGATAATTTTCATATTTCTACTTACTTTATTTATATATTTCATGAGATTGGTGAGAATTATGATTATGTTTTGTTTGACGCTTCTGACTTGGTTTGTTTTGATGTAGGATCAGATTTGTGGACTAGTCCTTCTCGAGAGGAGTGGATGCTGGATTTGAGGACAAATCCTTTTGAAGAGGAGGGGAATGATACAATCCTGATCAGGCTCGCATCAAGCGTCATCGACTCAACTCAAGCTTCGGGGGTTCAACAAGCGAGTTCAAGTAATTGGGCTAGAATCTACTCAAGGATGCTTACATTGGAGTTCAATTCATATGAACATCGAGGAGATGATCATTCATGTGATTTGGGATTTCTAGATACAACCTATGTAGTAAGACCAAATCAATGTAAGTCAAGCGTTCGAGTTCGTGTTCGTTATGTTCGTTTATATCGTCTAATCATCGACAAAGTTAAATTTCAATTCATGGAGGGATTAGAGTTCTTACATGGTGGATGTTCAAGCATGATGAGTTTAGATTGCTCAGAGCGAAGGAATTGGAGAAAATTATTCGGGATGGAAAACAGGGATCTCGCCCCGGCGAGCTTTCCAAGGCTTAAATCCTCGCCCCGGCGAGAACCTCTCTGTCCGTTTTTGCCCCGACCCAAATTGATCCGCCCCGACAAAGAAGTTACTGTCCATTCTCGCCTCGGCGAGAAGTCCCAGTTCAATTTTCTTGCCCAGGCGAGAACACGCAGATTTGCCTGACACGTTTTTCGAGACACGCGGTTTTTGGCAGATTTCTTTCTTTTATTTTAGGGATTTACATATCTTTTAGATTTGTAATGTAATTAGGATATTTATTAGATATGATTTGATTTCCATATTAATTAGTTAGGTAGAATTTGATTTCCAATTGGATTTCTATTCCTTTTAGGAGTTAGGGTTTTTTAAGGTTTTATTCTATTAGTATAAATAGAATACATGGCTGATGTAATAGGGATATATACACTTTTTGATTAATGAAATTATTGTGAGATTCTTCTCATCTTTTGGTTCTTTAAGAATTCCTAGATTATTTTCTTAGTTTTCTTAAGATTCAATTATCGACTTATCATTCAACATATCATAGTTGTTTGTGGCGTCATTCTATCATACATCAAGCGTCGATTGTACTTTTGGTTCTTGTCTTTTTATAGACATTGGGTCAAGGTGTCGTTGGTGTTCCATTCAACGCAAGCTTCCTAGCGCAAAGCAATTATACCAAGGTTCTCGTCTCAATATAGGCGAAGGGTTAAGGTGTTGTGAGCGTTCCACCTTCATAACTTGTTGGAAATGATCCGGGCGACGACCACCTCACGCAAGCGTGCCGTGGAGTCTATCACAGGTTATGCTTAGCGCCTAGCTCAAGAGCCCATGCAGGATAATAGCTCCACTAATTTAACATGATATTTAGACAATGAATACTGAAGACATATTAATAGATTCCACGACACGCTTGTATGAGGTGGTCGTCGTCCGGATCGTTTTCAGCAAGTTATAAGGTGAAACGTTCACAACACCTCAACCCTTCGTCTATATTGAGACGAGAACCTTTGTACAATTGTTTGTGCAAGGAAGCTTGCGTTGAATGGAACATCAATGACACATTGACCCCTCACTTATATGTAAGCGGTAACCTTGGTACAATCAACGATTGATGCGGTAGAAGACGCTACACATAACTATGTATTGTTGCATGATAAGTCAATTGAACATTCATAGACAAACCATGAATAATTCGGAAATTCTCAAAGAACCAAAAAGGAGAATAATCTCACAAGAGAAATTTTATTAATCTGAATTGTAATTTTGGCTTATGTTATTTTCTTAAACACCTCACACAAGTGATGAGTGGGTTTTACATCTACGAATTGAGTACGTTTGGCTTGATAATTTGTGAGTTATTAAGTATTTTAAGTTAGTAGTAGATATTTATAGTGTTTTAATGTTATTTTGTAGGAATGAGCAAGGAAACGCAATCCGAACATCTTTTGGAGTACAACATGCGAGCAAATACGAGAAGGGAAGATTGCAGGGCTTTTAACATTAAAATGAATGCATGTTCTTGGTTTTGAATGCGAGAGTTATGACATTTTTATCAATAGAGATCAAGGTTTGGAGTTGTCATTTACATAGCAGTCACTTGAAACTCCATTTCAACCATTCTCCAGCCCGAATCTCTCAATACTCAAAGAAACAAAGTTGTAGATCTCGTCGAGAGCTTCGATTTGATAGGTGGAAGGCCCCGTAACTCCTCCCGGATCAAACGTTATGATCATTTTACCAACAGATGTCCGAGCAGAATTTGGTCGGGCGCGGCCGCGCCGGTTCCTAGTGTATTTTGGGCACGACCGCGCTGGTCTGCAGAGTGAAAAACATGATTTCTGGTATTTGGGCGCGGCCGCCCTGCTTCCTAGGCCAAATATGGGCGCGGCTGCGCTGGGTCAGGTTTTTAAAAAGCTTATTTTTTACCTAAATTGAATGGAACAAGGATTGTAACTTCTAATTGGTTTATGACTTTAACTAGAACCTATAAATATATGATATGAAGCATGGAATAGGGAGATTTTGCTACTTTTTGCTAACCCTAGTTTGGGAGAAAGAGAAGGAGGCTTGAAGCAATTGCAAGAGCACAAAGATTCAATTAAGGAGTTGAAGGAGAGACTCAAGGATTGCGTCTACAAATTCTATTCTCTTCTCTACCTCTTATTTTGTATTCTTGAATGCTTTATCAATTGTGGATTATGGATTTTAATTCAATTATGAACTAATTTTTTTTTAAGATTACAATGGAACTTATTGCGTAACTTTTATTAATATGCTTCCTTGTTAATTTTGTTGATTATTATCAGATTGTCTATTATGATTTGTGATTAGTTGCTTAATTACTTGATCAACAATTAGCGTGGCAATCTATATGAACGTGAGAGATGGATTATAGATTTAGACCTAATCATAATAGCATGTGATTGTGTTTTCTGCATGTCGTTGGAATTCATGAATTGTGTCTAGGATAGAGATATACCTATACGCCGCATGTAATCTGAAAGAGAACCGGAGCTTTAAATCCTTTTTAATTATAATTCACATAGAGATATAATGAATTAGTTAACTAGGGTGTTCATTTTAATTCTATCTTTTGTGGATTTAAGTTGATTCGTTTATGATACATCGAGAGATGGTTATAAATATTGATGAGTTCTTGATTAACAATTCGGAATAATTAATATAACTTAAAAGGAAGTGTATTAATTTAAGTGAAACATTAAGGAAAATTGTAATCTTAAGCCTTTTTATCTGAATTCAATTCTTGATAGTTAGTAATTAGTTAGTTTAGTACTTTATTTGAAAATTCAAAATCTTTTATCGAATTGTTTAAATAAAATTAATTTGATTATGAGTTAGTATTTGGTAATTATTATTAAATAATTTTCTGTGGGTTCGACACTCTCTTATCATTATATTACTCGTGAACTGCGTATACTTGCGTATTTTGCTAGTATAGATTTAGGCAAACAAGTTTTTGGCGCCGTTGCCAGGGAATTAGTTTAATAATTTTTGTCATCATTAGCTTCAATCAAATTAGACTTAATTTAAACATTTTGTTTTTATTTTAATTCTCTTCCTATATTTCTCTCTTTTCAGGTACCATGGATGACGTTGCTTATCAATGGCCATATACGAGAATGACTCAACCAAGGGAAACAGGGGTTGATGGACTCAACGCTCTTTCTGCATTGTCAGCACAAATTGAAACACTTTCGAAGAGGTTGGATGTTCTTGGAGCCCAACGTATTGAAAGGATAACAGTTATTTGTGATTATTGTGCTAACAATCATCCGAGTCATCAATGCGCCATCAATTTTGGACCGGTACAGTATGGTGGTAACTATCTTAACCAGTATGCATATCCTAACAAATTTCAAGGTTGGGGGTATTACCAAGATTCTTCATGGAGTTATAATCAACAAGATCAATTCTACGCTCCAAGTCCAACATATGCACCAGAATTCTCATGTCCACCTCCATTGCCACAAGAAGAAAATTCAAGTTTGGAGGAATTCATGTCTAAGATCATAGCAGACTAAGAAGAGATGATGAGGAGTCAGGAAATATCGAGCCAAAATTTTAAGAATCAGATGAAACAACTCATCAATACCTCAACCAATGGTCCTCAATACATGAATTCCGAACCTGAAACAGATAATGCAAGATTAGACGAATTGCGGTCCAAGTTCGTAGCATCAAATGAGGAGAGGATGATTAATCAAGAGATGTCAATTCAAAATATTCAGAATCAGATAGATCAAATGTTCAAAGCCTTGAACAACTGTCCTCAAAACACTTGGCTTTATGACATGGAATCTGAAGCTGATGGTGAGCCCGAACCAAATCTGCAATTGGATGAGCCACAAGATATCGAAAGATGGGAGATGAGTGGGGACCAGGAAAATAAAACCGAAGAAGATCTAGCCTTGAGTTCCAATGCTGATGAGCCGATTCTGTTAGTGCCCCAAGTGCCTTCTCCACCGAAGTTCAAGAATCCAGTCAGTTTTGCAAAACCGTGTCCACTTGGTAGTCATGTCCTTGGTAAAGTTCTTTATGACATGAGAACTAAGACTATATTACAACCATGGTGGGATGAGAGAGAGGAGATAGAAGAAGAGCCCGTGGTGTTTGACAAGATTCAATGCCCCAATCTAATCACGAACACAATGGAGGAAGCACCTAGCTATTTGACAGTCGTAATTAAGAACCTATCTACAAAAAGCAAACTAGGTGACTTTGAAACAATGGCCCCTACTGCAGCAAAACCTTCAAAAGTTACATTGCTACTAATGGATGGAGGGTTCCTCAATTTTCGAAGGGGAATTAGATAGTAAATGGTGAAGTCGGGCTGGCGACTTTAAAACAAGCGCTACTTGGGAGGCAACCCAAGTTTAATTTTTAGTTTTTAGTTTTAGTTATTTTATTAGGTTTCATAGTAGTTAATAAATTTGCTTCTAATGTGTTTACAGGTTATTTGAGTCCAATTCAAGTGCAATGCCTTATTCATTCCGATGTGCCTAGCCTATTCTTCAGACTTAGCAGACAAGGAAGAAGATTACTATATTTTCAGGGAAGTCCTTTGCTTTACTTTTTTCTTATTTTAGCCATTGAGGACAATGTATGGTTTAAGTTTGGGGTTGGTCTTGTTTTGTGTTATTTATTTTAGTTTATTAAGGTTGTATGTTAGTTAGTATGTTTTTAGGATAGGTGAGCAATAGTTTGATTTGAATTTGATTATGGCCAATGATAAGAAAAAAATGGATTAATTTTTTTTTACTCTTGTGAAGTTGAGAAGCATGCTTAGTTTATATTTTGACTTATGCGTTGGGTTTACACTATTTGTGATCTTTTTGAACTTCAAAGCATATATCCATCTGTTTATCTAGTTGTGTCTTAAGGAAAATTTTTTTTGGTTAAATGCTTGTGAAAGATATCATTGAAACTTTAAAATCTTATTTGAGCTTCATTCAAAGCGAAATTTAGGCATTAACATAAGTTTGAGGGAAATCTTGGGTTATTAAAAATTTTGAAAATTGTGAAACCTTCCTGAGTTAGAATGATGAATCATGTGGTGGGTTGAGATGGAGCGTAAAACGCACTCACCCATAAACACAAGCATGAGAAGGAGCGAAAAACGCACTCGTGCGAGAGAAAACAGGATGGAGCGTAAAACGTACTTGTTCAATGGGAAGTGAGATGGAGCGTAAAACGCACTCACTAAAAAAAAGAAGAAAAAAAGGAAAGAAAAATTGTGTTTTGAAATACTTGGGAAGGGTTCAAGTGTGCTTAAATGTATGAAATATCCTTTTGATCATCTAAATTTTATGTTTTGCCTTCATTAGCGGAGATTGATGTGAAAGCAGGTTTTTAGAGTTGATTTGAAAATATTTTATGAATATTTTATTATATGATCTAGTGTGAGTCATGGCTGGTTGAACATTTGGATGCACACACATGCACTTAAAGGATCATGAGTAGTTGTGGAACTGATAATTAGGTCGAAATTTTAGGCTTTGCATGTTTTCGGAATTTTTTTTTCTTGAGTTAACATTAGAAGAAATCTTTGAGGCTATTATGAAAATTTGTATTGATTCATTGCTCGAGTCGTGTGAGTTGTTATTTAGAATTAGTTGTTATAGTTGTTGTTCGTGGTGTTTGCTTGAGGACAAGCAAAGATTTAAATTTGGGAGTATTTGATGAGTGAGTTTTACATCTACGAATTGAGTACGTTTGGCTTAATAATTTGTGAGTTCTTAAGTATTTTAAGTTAGTAGTATATATTTATAGTGTTTTTATGTTATTTTGTAGGAATGAGCAAGGAAACGCAATCCGAACATCTTTTGGAGTACCACATGCGAGCAAATACGAGAAGGGAAGATTGCAGGGCTTTTAACATTAAAATGGATGCATGTTTTTGGTTTAGAACTTGGATTTTATTGTATATTTACTTCTTATCTTTCCGAAACATTTTGAATCACCCCAATCGGAGTTCGGATGCGAGAGTTATGACATTTTTATCAACAGAGATCAAGGTTTGGAGTTGTCATTTACATAGCAGTCACTTGAAACTCCATTTCAACCATTCTCCAGCCCGAATCTCTCAATACTCAAAGAAGTAAAGTTGTAGATCTCGTCGAGAGCTTCGATTTGATAGGTGGAAGGCCCCGTAACTCCTCCCGGATCAAACGTTATGATCATTTTACCAACAGATGTCCGAGCAGAATTTGGTCAGGCGCGACCGCGCCGGTTCCTAGTGTATTTTGGGCATGACCGCGCTGGTCTGCAGAGTGAAAAACATGATTTCTGGTATTTGGGCGCGGCCGCGCTGCTTCCTAGGCCAAATATGGGCTCGGCTGCGGTGGGTCGGGTTTTTAAAAAGCTTATTTTTTACCTAAATTGAATGGAACAAGGATTGTAACTTCTAATTGGTTTAGGACTTTAACTAGAACCTATAAATATATGATATGAAGCATGGAATAGGGAGATTTTGCTACTTTTTGCTAACCCTAGTTTGGGAGAAAAAGAAGGAGGCTTGAAGCAATTGCAAGAGCACAAAGATTCAATTAAGGAGTTGAAGGAGAGACTCAAGGATTGCGTCTATAAATTCTATTCTCTTCTCTACCTCTTATTTTGTATTCTTGAATGCTTTATCAATTGTGGATTATGGATTTTAATTCAATTATGAACTAATTTCTTTTTAAGATTACAATGGAACTTATTGCGTAACTTTTATTAATATGCTTCCTTGTTAATTTTGTTGATTATTATCAGATTGTCTATTATGATTTGTGATTAGTTGCTTAATTACTTGATCAACAATTAGCGTGGTAATCTATACGAACGTGAGAGATGGATTATAGATTTAGACCTAATCATAATAACATGTGATTGTGTTTTCTGCATGTCGTTGGAATTCATGATTTGTGTCTAGGATAGAGATATACCTATGCGCCGCATGTAATTTGAAAGAGAACCTGAGCTTTAAATCCTTTTTAATTGTAATTCACATAGAGATATAGTGAATTAGTTAACTAGGGTGTTCATTTTAATTCTATCTTTTGTGGATTTAAGTTGATTCGTTTATGATACATCGAGAGATGGTTATAAATATTGATGAGTTCTTGATTAACAATCCGGAATAATTAATATAACTTAAAAGGAAGTGTATTAATTTAAGTGAAACATTAAGAAAAATTGTAATCTTAAGCCTTTTTATCTGAATTCAATTCTTGGTAGCTAGTAATTAGTTAGTTTAGTACTTTATTTCAAAATTCAAAATCTTTTATCGCATTGTTTAAATAAAATTAATTTGATTATGAGTTAGTATTTGGTAATTATTATTAAATAATTTTCTGTGGGTTCGACACTCTCTTATCATTATATTACTTGTGGACTGCGTATACTTGCGTATTTTGCTAGTATAGATTTAGGCAAACAACAAGCGTGTCGTGGAGTCTATCATTTGGTATCAGAGCTAAGTCTTCTAGCGAGTTACTTATCGTTATTTTTCGTGTTTGATTTGTTGAGTAAAAAAAATCGTGAGAAAAAAGTGATATTCGTGAGAGAAAAAAAAAGAGAGGAAAAATTGAAGGAATTATTATCTATTTTCAATTGATTGGTTTCGTGAATTTTTGAAGATATTAGGGTTCCGTTGAAGAAGGTTATAATTGGTGATTGTGGGATTTTATTGGTTTTCATACGTCACATTTGCTATATTTTGTTTTGTGATAAGTTATTTTTGAATTAAATAGAAAATTGTGTTTGTGTTTGGTGAATTCAAAAAGAACCTATAAGAGGAAATTAGAGTGGTAAAAGGCAAGAGTGTGAGATCAATTGAGGGTAAAAGACTAATTGTGTGATATACGAGCGTTTTCATAATTGTGTGATACATTGTTTGAGCGAAACACGTAAGGGAGTGTGTGAGGAAATTTTTTATCTACTAACCTTTGTTTTGCAGCAAATATGTATGGTTATAATTATGAAAGTGCTTATGGGTCTCAAAAGAATTCTTTCCAAGGCAGGAATGATCCAAATACTTATTTTTGATGGGAGAAAAAAATGGAGCGAGAGTTTGGCTATCCTGAATATTCTGAGCAAAAGAAGTTCAAACTTGCAGTTTTAGATTTTTCCGGTGATGCATGTACATGGTGGGCTCAATTTGAACGTGATAGGAGAAAATATGGAGAGCATCCGATCGATACAGTCGCGATGAGAATGCGGTATGCCCTAGTACAGCCTAGCAGGAAGAATGATTATGCAACTCCAAAATATATCGAGCAACCTTCAAGGCGATCAACCTGGGATGATGAAAGGAAGGATCGTAGACAAGGAGATTCACAACGGAGACGGTCACGAGAAACTCCTAAGGTGTATAAGGAACGAGTATCTACTAAGGAGATCAAAGAGGACAACTTTGATAAGATATGGGAAGATTGGATGAAACAGCTACAAAACACCTGACAAGCGCAAAAGGAGCAAGCCCAGCCGCAGGTGGAAGAAGAGATAATAGAATATGCAGTCCAAGGAGAGTTGTTAGATTCTAATGTTCGAGATGAAGTCCATGATCCCGAGGAAGAAAATACAAGTGAAAGTGAACCACAAGAAGAAATTGTACAAAAGATTGAAAAGAATGAAAAAGAAAAGGTTGAAAAGAGAGAGAATGAAAATAAACGAGATGAAGAAACAGTGGAGAGTAAGAGTGAAAAAAGAGAGGAAAGTGAGTTAGAAAGTGAGCTTTATTTTGAAAAGTCAATGACTGCACATTCGTACAAGACGACGCTTTTGAATACTAACAAGATTAACTCTTCTTTATCTAATTTTGTCTTGTCTCCTATACAGGTTGTTGATGATATACCCCGTGCTATCATTCCGTATCAATCAGTTTATAGTATTCCCGAGGAGACGACGGAGTTACCAAGGCAGGTTGGAGAATTGATGGAGCCCATCTTCATTAAAGCGAGTATTGTGGATGAAGACATGAGTTCAAGTGTCATTCATGAGATCATAGTACCTAAGGTGGATGAGATGTTGAGCTTGTGCGTCGATTTTAAATTGGTGAACAAGTATCGTTGTTATTTTTTTTACTTAGATAATATGTTGGATAAATTGCATAGTACTTATGTTTTATCTACATTTGTTGATGACCATACGATGTTTATGCCTAATCAAATTAGCGTGGGAGAAAGTGATAAATGAGAAATTGTGTCGACATGTGATTTGTATAGGTGGTTAATTATCTCGATTAGATTAACTGATGCATCTAGTGTTTTTATGAGTTATTTAAAACATGTTTTGCATGCTTCCATTGGTAAATTTGTTGTTAGCTATTTTGAGGGTAGGATCGTCTTTATCATAAACTATGGAGGATATTTGATATTTATCGAGTTAGTTTATGAGCATGCGTTATATTCTCATTGTCAATATTCTTACTATCATTCGGTAAATTCTCATTGTCAAAGTGCATATCTTCGTAGAATTTATTCTAGTGATTATTGTGGGTATTCTCGTTTTCAACGTTTGTACTTGCATGAAACTCATTCTAGGGTTTTTCATTCACATGTTGAATTAGGTTTTGATGTTAATCAATCTTTACATGGCATGTCATTAATTGATAATGATAGTGATCATGATTCTTTAGTAAAAAAAAATCTTTATTGCATGATTCGCTATCATTTGGTAATATTTTTCCATTAGAGTTGTTATCATTGCATGATTTTGAGAAAACTGTATTGAATGGAAAGAAATTTGGTAATGAGTTGAAAAGTTTTATCGTCAAAGTTGAGTGAGATATGGTTTACATACTTGTTTAGTTAAATCGTTCGGATTAACTAATGCATTAAATATTTTTAACTTAAATCATATTTTGCATTCTTTCATGGGGAAAATAGTTATTAGCTATTTTGATGATATTCTGACTTTTATTAACACTTGGAGAAATTCGTTAGCGCTTAATGAGTTTGTGAGTGAGTATCGTATTGCTAATTGTGCTAGTGAGTTTTCATCGTGTGGTGTTGGATTCGATCTTTCAATTCCATTGATACAATTAGTTGATTTTGAATTTATTAATATCAATGGAAAGGGGAAGGTTAGTTTTGTTTTGCAGATTCGGGACGGGTACATACTCGTCGAGGAGAAAGGTTTAAACAATTTGCAAATCAATTCGAGCCATGTATGGAAAGTCAAAAGGGAAGTGTTTTGATTTTTGATTTGGTAGACTATGTATGTGGATTTGAGTTTCTTGAGTTTTTCGTGATTACACAAAAGTTACTTGTTGATTCGTTTTATTTTGTGTTTAATCCAGGAATTCAAGTATGTTTGCTATTGTGCCATGATGAGTTTCAAACGATGATATTTGACCCCGATGCAATGAAATGAGAGTTTATGCGAATGATTGAGATCATAGGATTCACTTTGGATCCGGGAATTCGTCAATGGATGTATTTGTGAATGGACGAGATCACCACGTTAATTTTTGATCCGGGAATTCGTGAATGAGAGTTTATGCAACTTGGAGAGTTCTACAAAATGATATTTGATCCAGGAGGATATAGGACTTTTCGTAGTTTTATTTGCGTTTATTTTATTATTTATGCATTTGATTTTTTAGGTAGAAATTTTGATTGCGTTTTAGTTTTAGTTGTTTATTTAGTTTGTTTTGGTGTAGTTAATACTTTGGAAGTATCTGGAATACGTGTGGGAGAGCATCGTATTGATGTGGACAAGTTCTTACGTAAAGAAGTTCAAAAATTTGAGTTTCCAAGTTATGTTACGAGGAGCTTGCAGGGTGTTATGCCGATTCAATCACTGCTTGGAAAAAGATGTTTACAAGTTGTTCATGTCGATACGTGGGAATTGCCAGATGTTGCTATGTCCTTTGCAAGAGTTGAAGTTTTTGATGACTATTTTCATATTCTTACTTGCGTTGTTGATATTATTTATATATTTCATGTGTCAAGTGAGACTTGTGATTATGGTTTGTTTGATACTACTGACTTAGTATATTTTTATGTAGGATCAGATTTGTGGGTAAATCCTTTTCAAGAGTAGGAGATGTCAGATTTGAGGACAAATCTTTTTCAAGAGGAGGGGAATGATGAGATCCTGACCAGACTCACATTAAGCATTCAAAACACAACTCAAGCTCAAGGGATTCAACAAGTGATCGTGATTGATTGGGCTAAAATCTATGCGAGAACGTTCAAATCGAAGCTCAAATCAAGCGGATTATGAGTGGAGGATACATTATTTGATTTGGGATTGCTAGATACAATCTATGTAGTAAGACCAAATCAACAAAGCCAAGTCGTCAAGCATTACACGGAACAATGGAGGAGGATTCAAGCTGCATGGCAAGATATTCACTATTGATTATGATTTTGAGTTCATTAGTTCGAGCCTTACAAAGATTCAAATATAGTGGAAGAAGTGAAGAATGGACTAAGGATCAAATTTGGGACTTGGAAACGGCAAAGGATCAAATCTGGACCACCGGTGCGCCTCGCGCCACTTTTGTGCTGGTTCCGGCGCGCCCCGCGCTACCCATACGGGGACTAATGCGTTATAGCGCGCCTTGCTAGGGCTGTAAATGGTCAACCAAAAAATTCGTATTCGTCCGCATCCGTATTCGTCCGCATCCGTATTCGAAAAAAGCAGATATTATTCGTATTCGAAAATAAACGGATATATTCGTATTCGGTTTAAAGATATCCGTAAATAAACGGATACGAATACGGATATAGACGTATTCGTATTCGTTTAACATCCGACCGTAAATATATCCGACAGATATTAATATATGTAAGTTATACATGAATATTAATAACTTATATTAGTTATATATATATATATGTATATATGATATATCTATATATTAATAACTCATATATATAAATATATATATATATATATATATATATATATATATATATATATATATATACACAACATATACATTAATAACTTATATATGTATATATATTTATATATTAATAACTTATATATCTATATATCTATATATTAATAACTTATATATATAAGCTATTAATATATATGTACATATATATAACTTGTATATATTTATTAATAACTTACATATTAATAACTTATATTCATTAATCAATAACTTATATATATTGTGACGCCCCCAAATCCGGGTTTCCTAACCTTGAATTCGGTGCTCACGATACTCAACGACAAACATACTTTCTAACTAAATGCAGAATAATAAACATACATTGTTTATTGAAATAATAATAAGGTCTTGCAATCTTGGTCCCAAGGTTCTTTAACCTTAACATAAAACGTACCCTTAATACAATAAAAGGTTTACTTAATCAAATAACATTCAAGAATAACTAGTACATAGGCACTATCGGGCGTCTATTCTTGCACCTTCCCTTTTCCTTTGTCTCCTCTAGACGTTTCTGCCTTAGCTGAAATAAAGATCATGATATAGCAAGGGTAAGCAACTAATTTGCTTAGCAAGTATATACACAAAGAGATATATCATGATAGAAGGAAATTTCGCTTTCAATGTTCAACAACAGTATAGCATTGTGAAGAATTATGAATTATCAGTCAACAGTTGAATATTCGGATAATTGAATGTCAATTTCTGAGTGGTTTGAAATAACCAAGGACGTTTACCAAGGTTCTCAGCATGTAAGCTGGACCTCTTAAAAAGTTTTGGTAATCGAGGGGATCAGCCTCTCATACCCCGTGATTTATGCATAAACACTTAATAACCAGCATTGATATCATGCCTTAAACAAGTTTATCCTTTTCTCAGCCAAGAGTTCTTACCACAACAATTTAATAAGAACAGCTTTTAAAATACCATTGTCTTAACCAATTTAGACATGCTGGATCTAGCTGATACAAATAGCATAGATCGATCTCATAAACAATTCATACTTGAAAGAACTTTAATTAAATTTACAGTTCAATCATAATAGGATAGGAATTCAATTGCACAATGTGCGAATCTCAATAATCAGTATAGATGTGAATAATCGACAATAATTATTCACTAACATACTTCGAAAATAATAACTCGAGATTGAGTTAGGGAACTTGCCTGTCTGCTCAGCTACAAATAATTCTAGCTTTAACTAATTGGCCTTGAAGAACCTAACATTGATAATGTTGATCTATCAATTAGTACTGCGTAGTTGTATATCGACACGCTTACTTATGCTATTTATTTAACAATTAAGCAAATCACATAGCACATATAAACTATCGTAAATCCTATAAGACACTTAATTGATCCTTAGGTTGATGGTTTAATTAATTACCAATGTTTCCCTTAAGTGATAAACTCTTATTAAACCCTTAAACAATTAATAATAATTGTTCAATTGATTAACATTACTCTTTCTTAAGTAATATTTATTTATTAAACCCTTAAGCAATTTATTATGATTGTTTCATTAATGGGTTATTAAGCTCTCTCTATTTTATTGACTCTATCTTCAATTAATTACTATTAAATAGTAATTAATTAATTATCTTTAGTCATTATTATTAATAGTACTTAATAACTAATTATATTCACTTATTATTTAATTATTAATTAAATAATAATCAAATTATAAATTTTAATTGTCTTTAATTATTATTTAAGATTAAATAATAATTAATTAGGTTTTTTTATTATTTAACGTTAATCAAATAATTAATTAGTGCGTAACGATTATCTTTAGTTATTATTTAATAAATGCTAACTAATTAGGTTTATTTATTATTTAAAGTTAATCAAATAATAAATAATTAATTAGTGAGTAATAATTATCTTTAGTTATTATTTAATAATAACTAATTAGGTTTATTTATAATTTAATGTTAATAAAAAAATAAAAAAATAATAAGTGTGTAAGAATTATATTTAGTTATTAATTAATAATAAATAAAAAAAAATTATGTTTATTTATATTTTAAATTTAATAAAATCATAAATAATTAATTTATAATTCTTAATTATCCTTAATCATTATTTAATAATAATTAATCAATTACTTAACTTTATTTATTATTTAAACATAATTAAATAACAAATAGTTAATTTTTTTTTCTAATTTTCGTTCTTGATTTCCAGATTTGGGGTCTTTCACCAAAACCTTCATAAAATGAAATCTACAACTTCGATTTACGATCCGTCGATTTTGTTGGATTCGTATCTTCCTGAACTACACTTTTCATTTATCAAACATCAAATTTGGTTATGTTTAGGTCTCGGAAAACAGGCTCAAAGTTAGGGGTCAGCAAGGTTGTTCAACAGTTGGCATGCTTTCGTAATAAATTCATGGTTTGCTCATTTTTCAACATATTTGAGTGATTCAAAAGGGATTTTGTCCCTAACCTATGGATCTAGAATATCAAGAAAGAAAATCACAAGATCCCTTTATAGATTTCAAAATGACAAGCATATAACAACCTTTTTCAAACAAAATTTCCGGAAATCTCCTTTACTTCCTTTCTTCTAAATTTTTCCAACATAAACTCACACATATGAGCAAGCAAAACATTATATATTCAAGATCTAACCTTATCATAAGTTTCTAGCCATCAAGAACATAAAACTTCAAGGATCTATGTCCAAACACATTAAAATAGCTTAAAGTTTGGAGTTATACCTTTTTGATTTCTTCTTCTTCTTTTCCTTCCCAAAATAGGTTGTGAATGGGGATGGCCTAAACCATCAAGACCTTCTTCTTTCTCCCACAAGATTTGTTCTTGCTTTTTCTTCAAACTCTCTCTCTAACACTCTCTCTATACTTGGTGAATAATGAACCAGCCTCACTATCATTGGTGAGGGGTCCTATTTATAGGAAAGTAGAGACCGTGGGCAAAATAGTCATTAACCATGACTAGGCAAGGGCAATTTGGTCAATTCATCAATAATAGGAAGCTTCCTAGCAACTTCCTCAAGGGTATTTTAAACATTACCCAACTTCTTTTAAGGTTAAAATAGTCTTTTCGCAAAATCTTAATTATCCATTAGTTATTAACCATTCTTCATTGGTTATTAGACATTGGTTATTATCTTGTCATAATTACATTGTTTAAACACAATGGTTATTATCCCCCCATAATTACATTGGTTATTAACCACTTGGATATACAATGGTTATTGACCCTTCATAATTACCTTGGTTATTAACCACTCTTGGCCATTTTAGTCATTACACACCAATTCCTACACTTGACTCACATATGGTTATTTCTTAGCCATAGTTATATCATACCTGCCAACACAAGTATAGACATAGCTTATACATCTCCCACCAATTAACCCAAGTTGGTTTAAATAGAACACAACGTTAACTCATTAAATTAAATTAGATTTAATTAATAAGGATGTTCAAAATTCACGGGCATTACATATATGATATTTTAATAACTCATATATATATATATATATATACATATATATTAATAACTTATATATATATATAACTTATATTCATTAATTAATAACTTACATATATATATATATATATATATATATATATATATATATATACACACACACACACACATATTAATAACTTAAATTCGTTATATATATATATATATATATATATATATATATATATATATCTGAATAACTTACATATATATAATTTTGAGATGCTTAGAGCCCGTTAGAGGTAGAAGAAATGGACAATATAATTTTGAAAAAATAATAATTAAATATTCAATGTAAACTTTTGAATCTAATTATAGATTATAAATATTCATACACGCTACAATATTACACTATTATTCTACACACATAAAATGAATGTCTACTTATGAATGGATATTTAAATATTAATAAGTAGAACATTTATTTTTGAAATTTGTGATTTCAAAAATGATGAAAACTTATTTGAATTGTAATTTAAAGCATTCATTTTGAATATTAAAGCATTAAACTTATTTGAATTGTTATTTATGATTTTAAAAATGATGAAAACTTATTTGAATTGTAATTTACAAAAATGATGAAAAATATTTGAATTGTAATTTAGAACATTCATTGCAATATTAAACTTATTTTGATTTATTTTTTTCTTTATTCTAGTTATAGACTTATAGTTGTAATTAGAGCATTCATTTTGAAATTTAAATTTAGGATTTCGAAAATGATGAAAACTTATTTAAATTGTAATTTAGAGTATTGGTTATTGTATTTATTAAAAATAAATAAATTAACATTCATTCATTAATAAACTATACTTTAAAACTCATTATTATTTTTTAATTCTAGTTATAGACTTATAATTGTAATTAGAGCATTCATTTTGATATTTAAATTTAGAATTTCGAAAAAGATGAAAACTTATTTGAATTGTAATTTAGAGTATTGATTATTGTATTTATTAAAAATAAATAAATTAATATTTATTTATCAATGAATTATATTTTAAAACTCATTATTTTTCCTTTTTCTAATTCTAATTATAATCATAATTAGAACATTCATTTTGAAATTTAAAATTTAGAAAATGATTAAAATTTAAGATTTCAGATCAACGGTCGAGATTGACGGACCCAATTTTCATCTTTCTTTGTTGACTGTTGAGTGTTGTCGAAAGAAAGAACTAAAATCTAGCTGAAGCCTGAAGAAGCGGAGAGAGACAAACCTGTTTCAGATCCCAGATCCGTCGTCCTTTCCCCCTCTCTTCTTCGATTTGTTCCAGATCTTAACGGTACGAAATTTATGTGATTAAACCCAGCTTTGATAATCAGAACTAGTTAATTTTTCGGTTAGATCTGCTTATTTCTGGTATTGTTTGGAACTTGGAACTTGGAAGTAGTGTTTATGTTTCTTCTTTTATATATATATATATATATATATATATATATATATATTATTCTATGTTGTTGTTGTTATAGAATTTTTTTGTTTTATGTTGTTGCTGTTATAGTAATTTTTTGTTTCATAAATACAATATATGTTTTATTTATTTTCTGAAGCCCCTCTTTATTAAGTAAAATCACATGAACCTGTTTTCTGCACTGATTCATTACTTATTTTTCTTTTGAAATACTACAAATTTATCACTTATGTGTTTGGACTTTGGATAATGTTTTGTTTGATTAGCAACCAGTATAAAATAGGCAAAGAGGTGATTTATTTGTAACTTAATGGGTGTTACAGAGAAGTAGGTAAAGAAGCACAAAAGGAGAGATATGAGGCTACATTGAATTGTATTGCAACAATAAATGAGACAACTAACATCAATGCTTGCGAATTCCTTTGGGGTTCTAGGCTTTCATCTCTATAAAAACCCACTTTTGACTGATTTAATTTCAATAATTGAAAGAGAAAAGACAGCTAGGCCAAATATGCTCTTCAGTGATTTTATTCGCTTTGGATGATAATGTCATTCTATACTAGCAATTAAACTAAAACCCATTTTTGGGCAGTATCTTACAACATTATAATCAGAACCGAGGATCACAAAATCTCCTTACGACATTAAATTATTGCAATTATCAATTATGAATACCCTATTTGACAAAATGCAGTGTGTTATAGTTTTAAGAATGCATTGCTGCTTGCTTGACATTAAGTCCACTTTTTGCATATATGTCTCAACATGTAGGTAGTAGCAGTGCTACCTCAGTTGCACTTACTGATACTGTAGCTGCTTCTGATAATGCTACAACTAATGCCCCTATTGATTCATCTAATACGGCTATTCAAGAGACGGTCCCAACCGCGACTGGTCGTAAGACAAGAGTTTTGACATCAGGTGTTTGGGCAGATTTTGACAGGGTTGGAATGGGTAACAATGTTCTTGCTACTTGCAAACATTGTAAGAGAAAATTTGACGGATCAAGCAGTAAAGGCACAACTCATTTGAAAAATCATCAAAAAAATTGTGTAAGAATGCTAAGAGACAACGTATTGACCCTATGCAACAATTTCTTGGGAAGTGTGTTAGCAATGAGTGCCCTACTCCGAAGGTTTACACATAAATATAACCCATTAGTTGAAAGATCGTTGTATGCGAAAATGATTGCAAAATATGATTATTCTTTTTTTTATGGCTGGGCATGGCTACTTTCGTCTTTGGGTTTCATATGTTATGCCTACTTATAAATTTCGTTCAAGAAACACTGTGAAAAAAGATTTGGGTGATGTGTTTGAAGAAGAGAGGGCTAAAATTTATAAAGAAATTGAGAGTTTATCATCAAGAGTTAGTTTAACTACCGATGGATGGAAACCACACTTTCAAAATCGGGGTTATTTTTGTCTAACTTGTCATTATATTGATGATGCATGGGAATTGCATAAAAAAGTAATTGCTTTTCATGTTGTTGAATATCCACATCATGGTGTGAATTTAAGTGAGTGGTTAAAACATCAAATTCTTGAATGGAATATTGATAGAAAGCTGTCTAGTGTTGTTGTTGACAATACTCCAAATAGTTTTGGAATGTTAGAGGGTATCAAAACATGGTTGAGTGGTAAAAAAGCTTTGTTGCATAATGGTGACATGTTTCATCTTCGATGTTCTCCTCATATTATAAATTTAATTGTTAAACAAGGTTTGAAGGTAGTTCATGGCTTAATTGAGGATATTCGAAAAACTGTCAAATATATTGATAGCTCACCCGCTAGAGATGAAAAATTTGCTTTTGCTTTGACCCAAACAAGATTCAATTCTAAAAGGCGTATTCCATTGGATGTGGAAACTAGATGGAACTCCACCTTTGATATGCTTATGAGTCCTTTGGAGCTTCGAGATGCAATTGAGCGTTTAGCCGATTTAGATAATGGTTATAATTTTTTGCCTTCTTCGGAAGAATGGGAAAGGGGAAAGAATGTTTATGATTGTTTGAGTTTTTTTAATGACGTAACAAAAAGACTTTCGGGAATTAAGTATCGTACGCCAAATTTGTATTTCATGGAAGTGCATTCTATTCGCATGAAGTTGTTGGAGTGGAAAGATAATGATATTTTTTATATTTTTATAATGGCCATTGAGATGCAAGCAAAATTTGATAAGTATTGAGAGGAATCTAACTTGCTTCTTACGATTGCGGTGATTCTTGATCCTCGTTATAAGATGAAAATTGTTGAGTGGGCTTGTAGAGAAATGCATGGTGATTATGCCGAAATATATATAAGCAAAGTTCGTAATTTTTTGTTTCAGATATTTACTGAATATGATGATACTAGTGGATTTGAAGCAAGGGGTGACATTAGCACTTCATCCATAAGCCATGAAGATAATTTATCAAAGTCAAAAAATAATCCAAGTGCAATTTTCTCATTTAAGAAGTTTGTAGCCAAAGATTGTGCATCTAATGTTGTGAAAAAAAGTGAGTTGGAGGCATATCTTGAAGAGACTTTGCACCCTTTGGATGATGATAATCAAGCTTTTAATATTTTGCATTGGTGGAAACATTATGGACCTAAGTTTCCAACACTTGCAAAGATGGCTCGGGATATTCTTGCTATTCCTACTTCTTCCGTTGCTTCAGAGTCATCTTTTAGCCACGCACGTAGACTTATCACCGACATTCGTGCATCATTAAATTCGGCAACAGTAGAAACTCTAATGTGTGTCAAAGATTGGTTGCCGGAACTTGAAGCGGGTAAATGTAAGTATGATTAATTTATAATTGTTCTTTAAATTATTTAATATTTGTACTAATTTTATTTATGTTTACTATTTATTACAGTTGGAGAATCTACAATTGAAGTTGGTGCTACTATTGGAGATAGTGAGGATCATTACCTTAACATTTGTAAGTTTCTTGGACTTTAAAGCTTGTTATGATATTGCTTTATGATAGAGTTTCATGTTTATGTAACAATATGTATTGGATACTCTTAACTGTTCACTTATTGCTTGACAGCATGTTGATATATTTGTGCCACTGTAATTTATATTGCTGTGAATTCAAGTAGGTTGGGCTGCATTAGTTTGGATTTTAGCCCATGTTTGCTGCTGAACTTGTTGTTGACATATATTAAGCATCCTTGGTTTTAGTTAACATTAGATGACATATATATCCTTGGACATATTTTGGTCTAGGGGCTTAAATTTGACTAATGGCCTGATCTTACCTACATTTATTATTTAACTAGCAGCATTAATTTTTAAGTTCTTGCCCAAGATTGGTAACAAAATGAATTCTAACATTAGAATTCCCTGCTTACCAGATTTGCGTATATCATCATAAGTACAAGTGATCATATGTATCATGCTTACATGAAGGAACTGCTCTAAATATTGACAACCCCTGTCCCAAAATTGTAACAGAAAAGCATTCTCTTGCATATCCCAACATATCCATAATATTGACAACCCCTATCCCAAACTTGTTGGGACAACTCAAGCTTTTGTTTTTAACCTTTCACAGTTTTTCAATTATTTTAGATTAACATTATACTAATATTATTTATGTTTCTCTTGCAGCCGCAATTAGTTAAGATACAAATTAATGAAGGATGATTGTAAAGAAGAACAAGAGTTTTATCCTCTTTTCAATGATGTTAATTTCATAATTTCTCTAAGATGTTTAAATTTTGATTTTTATGATCAATGATGTATGTACGATGATGTGTTTGACATTTTTCTCCCCTTTATGATTAGGATGTTTAATTAATATGTATGGTTTAAACTTTAAATTGTGGTTGATGATGATTAATTATTATTCAATTTTTTTTCTTTATTTTTTGTAAATAATTTGAATAAATTTTATATTAGGTGACTGATAAACGAATTCGGATATTCGGATATTCGAATAATCTGTATATTCGGATAAATAAACAGAAACGGATATTATCCGTATTCGGATATTATTCCAAATACCAGATACGAATATTATTTTTAAAATCCGTCGGATACCGGATACGGATAGCGAATAAATTTTTCGGATACGAATACGGATACCACTGTATCCGGATTCGTATATATCCATTTACACCCTTACGGCCCACGCCATTTTTGCGCGCCCCGCGCTGTGCCTGGTAAAAGTTCTGCATACCCAACGCGCCCCACGCCACTCTTTGGGTATTCCTGGCTCGCCCTGCGCCCGTCACGTGGCACGGAATCCAGGAATGCATTTTGAAGATTTTGACAGATTTCTTTCCATATTTTTAGGGATTTTTCATATCTTTTAGATTTCTAATGTAATTAGGATATTTGTTAGATAGATTTGATTCCTAATTACTTGTTAACTATTATTTCTATTCCTTTTAGGATTTAGGGTTTGATTTCAATTGTTTTGTTATTCCTTAAAGGATTAGGTTTCTTATTCCTTATGGAATTAGGGTTTCTACGTATTAGTATAAATAGAATACATGGCTTATGTAAAAGGGGACTACATTTTTGATTAATAAAATTATTGTGAGACTTTTCTCATCTTTTGGTTCTTTAAGAATTTTTAGACTAGTTCCTAGTTTTCTTGAGATTCAATTTGACTTATCATACAACAAGTTATAGTTGTGTGTGACATCTTTCTATCATGCATCAATCGTCGATTGTACTTTTGGTTCTTGTCTCTTTATAGACATTGGGTCAAGGTGTCGTTGGTGTTCCATTCAACGCAAGCTTCCTAGTGCAAAGCGATTGTACCAAGGTTCTCGTCTCAATATAGGCGAAGGGTTGAGGTGTTGTGAGCGTTCCACCTTCATAACTTGTTGGAAACGATCCGGGCGACTACCACCTCATGCAAGCGTGTCGTGGAGTCTATCACATATAACATACAATAAAGTACTATTATCTAATTGACCGCATGCCAAAAGCAAGGCACTAGGCTTCCAGCTAGAGTTTCTAACTGATAGGACCCTGGTCTTAACACCTTCATGACTTTATAAGGTCCTTCCCAATTCTCAACCGATCGTTTTATCAGTAATTCCTCAACAATCAGTCGTTAGTTTGAAGACAGTTCTATGGAACTATATAGAGAGGTCAAATGCTACAACCGATTGTGGTGCAATCCTATCAAAAAATAATCCTCTGTGTCTGCCCAAATGAGTAATTAAGCTAATGAAGAAGTCTACTGAGAAAATTCTGGGAGAAAAAGCTGTAGAATTTTTGAAGAAACTGGGTCATAACGACGTGGAGATAGTAAGGAAGTTGGACGAAGCATGAGCCCAAGTATCCATCCCAAACCCAAACATAGTTGAATTATATACCATTGCATAGGTCTCAAAAAGAGCTTTCCAGATTGGGGTGACACATTTTCTAATTCTTCCTGATTTGAAAGTTATGGACGTTTTAGTGCGCAAGACGAAAACCCACCCAATAGGACCCACAGTAGGCTGCCGCAGATAAACCTGCGATAGGCCGTAGGTCTACCTGCGATAACCCTAAAGGGGCTTTATAAGGCTGCTTTGCTCATTTTTTGGCGAAAAGGAGGAGAAAAATAATTAAATCAAATTGTATTACAATATGGAGTTTAAATTTTAAATAATCAAATTGTCACAATAATTGATAATGTTAAATTATTACTTAAGAAATTATTTATAGAGCTTATGAAAATTTAGCTAAGTCTTGGAGTCTGAAATAAGGCGATGACATGCAAATTTTGGCTAAGTATGAAAGCACTAGTCAAAAGCAAAGGTTGCAAAATTTTGGCTAAGTATAGAACCAAGCCATATCAATGGCTATATCTTTCAAACCGGAAAGAATTAGAAAACGTGTCACCCTAATCCGAAAAGCTCTTTTCGAGACCTACACAATGGTATATAATTTGACTATGTTTAGATCTGGAATGAGCTAATCATTGTGTTTATGTGAAAAGGTTGGGTGACAATTTTGTAATTCTAAAATTGTATGTTGATGATATATTGTTGATTGAAAATAACAAAAAATTAATTAAGTCTGTGAAAGGTTTGTTGGCATAACAGTTTGATATGAAGGATCTCTGACCAACAAATTTCATCTTGGGTATACATATACATAGGGATCATCTTGATGCAATACTATCTTTTAGGAATATACAAGAAATGTATGGTACATTCTAGAGGACAAGAATGTTAAGATAATCGTTTCTGATAGTTAAAGCCATCAGGAGTGATCATGAAAGAGAGTTTAATTTTTCTGAAGTGGACAAGTTCTGTGAAGATAATGCGAATCATCATAATTAGTCTACACTAAGGACTCTCTAGTAGAATGGTATAATTGAAAGGAAGAATAAAACTCTCATAAAAGCAGGAAGGACTCTTCTAGTAGTTGAGCCAAATTATTATATTACCCTTTATTAATAGGGTTCTAGAAATAACATGTGGTAACTCCCCATTGGTGGGATTTTTTTTACCCACATCACGTACAATACTATTAATGTAACTAGTCAAATATATTGAACCATCATGCCTAAGTTCCTTTATTCTCTTTTGGGCATTATGGCCAACGTTCTCGGGATAGAACTGCTTCGTGAGTTCTGCCTTTAAAAGATCCCAAGTAAATCCTTAATATATCTCGGGTAATACCCCGCCATCCAAACATTTCTTAATCCCTGTTAGGATCTTCAATCGTTCTCAGTTCACTTTAATTTTCATTTTCATCCAATTTACACCAACTTCATTCTTATCTATCACATGATCTATAAATTGTTCTTCTACTTCGTTATTAATACTTATCCTTCTAACTTTACGTATAAATCCTTATTACGAAATCTATATTGATGTGTTCCCACTTCTATTCTGGAACTTAAAATGGTTACAATGACCCCTTAGGTGCTTGATGATATGCCTTGACACGTTTTCATTTCTTGATTTCACAATGATATCGTCTACATAAACTTTGATCTCTTTATGCATCATGTCGTGAAACAAAGCCATCATGACTCTCTGATATGTAGCTCCAGCATTTGTGAGGCCGAAGACTAGGCATCTGTGATAGAATGTGCCCTAAGGGGTGATGGCCTATGCGTGCAGGGCTTTGGGATATTGTTGGGCTCACCTAACCAGTCGTAAGAGTGACTAGGTTTAAGGTTTATGCATGCTTCGAGTGAGTTGCTAGGTAGTATGTTGATGTGGTTAGTGTTTGCTAGCCGTTTTTTGGATGTGCTATGGCTTAATCGGAGGATTTTGAGAGGAAATTTGAGAATAACTAGGGGTGGTTCCTTCCTTAGCCTTTCTCCCATCTTGATTACTCCTTGCATGTTTTCCTGAATTTGGTGAAGTATTTGAAGTGAGTAATGAGAAATGCTTGGGCAACCACACCATGAGGAGGAGAGCCACCTTGGGGCCAACCCTAGGGTGGCCTCTCACCTCATAGTGATTGCTCTTTTGCCTAGTTTTGCTTACAAATAATATTTGTATCACTAAATGATACAAGCTCAACAATCCCGTGCGTAATATGGGCGACACAGATAATGGTTCCTTATGTTAATTATTAAGATAATTAATTACATATATGACAAATATTTAATTAGGATTTTGAAAAGATAGTTGTAGTTATTAAATTATTAAATATTTGTCCCATTGTTCTGTCTTTGTAGGGGTTGTGCTATTTGATTTGGGATTCGGGTGGGATCTATCCCTCAGGATTCTCATGTGTGATCCCTCTTGCTCTTAGGGGTCTCCTCCCGATCCATCCTCCTTCGCCTTTCCAACTATCTCAACTAAGGTGAAACATAATAGTTAAATTTTAGTCTAGCTCATCAACCCTCTCATGTTTCTATTTCAATTTGAAGGTAAATCATAATATACTAATCCCATCCACATAACTATTGTGCGGATGGATTGCGTTGAGGTGCTAGCAGTTTACAGTGCTTTGAGTATCTCTAATTAGAATTTATTTAATGGAATTTTACTGTAAAAATAACATGTTTATTTCGTTTCTGCCCAATGGTGATGCATGAATAAATGTGTTGTGCATTATTTTATGGAGAGGTTGACTTAATGTAATAAAAGTCAAATATCGAATCAAAAAAGTAGGACGAACCAAATTATTTATTTAATTATAGTATAGATGTACTTCATCAATAGCCCCACATGTAGCATTCCTCTTTGACAAGCTCATAGTTAAGTCTTTAAGCTTGATTAATTAAGTTATTGGATGATTAGAGGAGGGCTAAGTAAGGTTACATGAGACCTATAAATAAAGGAATGAGAGAAAGCTTAGTTTTTGCATTCTTTTTCAATATTTCCAAGTTAGTAAAAGTTAGAGAACTAGAGAGAGTAAGAGAAAGAAAAACAAGTAACTTGAGAGGGAAAGAGAGAGGGAGACCCACGGCTAGAAGAGGGCAAGGAGTAGAGGGTAGGAAGTCCATACAAGAAAAAAAACAACTCATATTCGAGCTCTAACAAAAGGTTGAAAAGTTCCTAACCCTAGCTTTCATTTTCTTTAGTATAAATTTTGTTCTTGTTTAGTTGTTGTGGGAGAATTGCTTGTATGGAGGATCATGGTGGATCCGATGATATAAGGGTAGTTATGTTGGAGTATATGTGCTTGTTATGTGTTATATGAATGAAAAATCATGAAAACATGAAACCTTTCAAGCATAACTCTCAGCCCATTTTGAATTTTTGAGTGAGATCAAGTTCTAGAGTTAGATATGGGAGTCCTCTAAACATTCTAACTGGAATTTCTAGAAAATACCTTGTAGATTATTTATGACGAAATTTCTACCAAAACAGGCTAAACTGGAAAAACTGACAAAACCTCATGCCCTAATTTGTCCGTGCATTGTTTAGCCCACTTAAACTTTGAAATAAATTCAGGCCTTTTGGTACATCAAACTATATGATATCACGTAGCTCCTGTCCGAAATTGATCGTATTCCAACTTCAGACGAGCGAGTTATGGCCAATCAAATTTTAGGGTTTTAAAAAAACAAAAATTGCTATAATTTGAGTTCTATAACTCCGATGATCATGAAATTTAAACTGGAAGTTCATGTTAATATGAATGAGATTCTGACCAAATTTGGTAATTTTTAGAATTATGTACGATATATATAGCTAAATTTGCTAAGTTAAGAACTAAAAACGGCCTTCTGAAATATACTTAATAAAGCTGGAAAATTGCAACAAAATTATTTTTGTGTGTGGATTATATGTAAGTATGTGTAGCCAGAAAAGAGAAACATAATAAAGTGGTTAAGAGGGCTTAACGAGGGAAAATGAGTTACAAAGGGGTAAAAATAATTAATTACCGTAAAGTGGCGAATTACCAAAATAATTTCTACCGACTGGAATATGTTGATATGTGACGTATGAGTCTAAGTAGATGCTAATTGCATATTCTTATAAAAATATTATAAGTATAATGTAGAAGGACGTTTACGTTCGGATTAAGTCAATAAAGTGATTATCGGGTTAGGTTACGATAATTACCGGTGATGTTATTAAAAGGGTAACAATTAAATGAATCTTTATGGATGTTGTAGGTTATCCGAGTAACGACGTACTAAGGTTAAGCATAGACCACGAGGCAGGCAAGTTCTCTATTCAAACTCATATTTGATGCTTTTTTTAAATGATAATTGCATGTTATATCCGCACTTAGGTGCATTTGAAAGATTCGTTCAAATATTGAATTGTTAAGCATGAAACGTTCTAATATGCATGAATTGTTTTGTTAATGAAGATCTATGTCACTTCTTTTGGCTAAACGGATATTGATATAAGATGTTGAAATCATAAAATTTCTTTGAAGCTAATCCAAATTATATTGTTGTGGTGCGGACTCATGATGTAAGACTGAGATGAATAACCCTTATAAAGGGGAACTTTATTGTCGGATATCCGACTCTGCGCTATGTTTGAATATTATGCATAATATAGGGTACAATGAGGCTGATCACCTTACGTACTCGCAGAGAGTATAATTAGTCTTTTGATTAACTTATACTCTTGAGGTATTCAGTTAAATGACTGATAATTCCTCTAGCAGTTCACGATCCATAGTGATCACTCAGCATGAAATTTGAGAAAAATTATTTTTATTGATAATGATGCAGTATTTCTATTTCTTCCTAATCAATTGAATATTGTTGAAACTTCAAAATATTTAACTCTTTAGTTCATGATATATTATTTATTGTACGTTTTAAACTCGCTAAACAAAATAGTTGCTCACTCTTGATTTAAATAAAACTTTTCAGCTAATATCGAGGTAGCCGAATGTTCTAAGAAGGACAAAGGCAAAGCAAAGGCGACCGAGTAGTGTCATTTATATATAGATTATTATGTTATGAGTTGATATAAATCTTTTATATTATTAGATATGTTTTGTAAAGGTTAGCTAAACCTGGGACAATGTTATATTTTGTATTAAGATAATGTAAGGAATGATGTAATTTATAATAAATGGGTAGATAAATATGATGTGTATGTTATACCGTGAGCACCGAATTCGAGGTTCAAGGGACCCGAATTTGGGGGCGTCACAGGTTGGTATCAGAGCTGATAGGTTATAAACCTTAGGTGGGGGAAAAACCTTAGGAATATGACCGTAAGAAAGATAGAAAAACTCATTTAGAGTTCTAAGCGGTGAATTATGGAAATTCATCAAAAGAAAGATTTAATTGAATACCTTATGTGTTATGTGATAAAATTTTATTACGGAAGACTAATTAAATGTTTGTTTCCTTATTTTGGTGGTTTTGTAGAATGAGTTTAGTGGACCTAGTCTGGATGACATGTTAGGTGATTTGTTGGATAAAAATATTGAGCTGGAAGATAAGGTGCAAGAACTGGAGGAGCAGGGTAAGGAGCAAATAGAGGTCTTGACTCAGTTGGGAGCCCTAGTACACCATCTAGTGGCTAGGAATGCCGAACTTAGGGAAAGACTTTATAAGTCAGAACATCAAAGAGAGGCTATACGAGTAGGAAAGGAGGTTATTCAGGCCTACTGGCGGGCAGAGATTACAGATAGAGTTCAGATTGAAAACCAGTGGGATGATGCTATAAGTAGGATATATGATTTGGAAAATAAGGTGAGGGGCAAGAGTGCCAAGATAAACCTGATGAGCTACGCATTTAGGACCGCCTTCGGAAGGTGGCAAGATAGGGTATACCATTACCACGTGGAGGAAGGGCAGAGCCGACGTATGTTGAGTCGGAAGAGGGTGATTAAGATAGGGGACGAGGAGTACCGTGACGCGAAAAGGCGTGGGATGCTCCTAGAGTAATTAGTGGATATGTGTAGTAGTATATGCTATGTTTATGTGTATGTATATTTAAATCCCTACTCTTTTGTGTAGAAATCGGGATAGTTCGTTTTATACCCTATCTTTTGCTATTTTAGGGGTTATACTTGTGAGCCCATCTTTTGTGTTAGGAGCATGTGTTGTAAATCCTGACTTTTGTTGTCATAGAGGGATAGTAAATGTTTATAGCAATATGCGCTATGTGATGTAAAGTACTATGAACTAGTCCAATGCATATGAATATAAACATGATTATGAAAAATATTTTAAATTATTAAGTGTTGAAAATGACTTGAATGCCTTAAAAATAAGTGATAAATGATCGATGATAAGGTAATAACAAGAATCTTTATTACACAGAGAGATGCCGCCTGGGATGAGAGCACCAGTAGAACCAACACAAGAAGAATCAGTGAATGGAGGAAGAGAACAAGCCAACCCCATGCAGCAGTTTGTAGACATGTTAATAGGAGCCCTATAGAATAGGAATCCTATCGTAGTAAATCCAAACCCGCCAGAAAACCATTTGGCAAACTTCAAAGATTTCAAGGCCATAGGACCCCTAGAGTTTAAGGGAACTACGAACCCGATAGAGGCCCAATCATGGGTAAAGGAAATGGAGTAGGTGTTCATAGTCGCTAGAGTCGCGGAAGAGTAAACGACGACTTTTGCTACTTTCATGTTAAAAGGAGAGGCCAATTACTGGTGGGAAGCTAACCAGAATAGGGCTGGAGAAAGGGTGATAGCATGGGATCGATTCAAAGAGTTGTTCTTCTAGAATTTTTTCCCGAGGAGCATGTAGAATAGAATGGAAGTACAGTTTTTAGATTTGAAGCAGGAGAACATGCCGATACCTGAATACACCACCAAGTTCAATGAGTTAGCAAGGTTCGCTCCACACCAAGTAGATACTGATGAAAGAAACGCACGTCGCTTTGAGCAAGGGTTGAAACCATGGTTATATAGTAAGGTGTCGGTATTCTAGATCGACTCATTCGCAACAATGTTAAAAAAGGCGATCATCGCCGAGGGAGGTAGTGAAACGTTATCCAAGTATAACCAGAAGTAGAAGAAAAAGAAGAATGAAGGGGATAATAGGGGAGGTAGTAGTGGAAGCAGTAACTCAAGCAAGCGCAAATGGAACGATAACACTAACTCGGGAAATAAACCAGGAGAGAGTAAGAAGAGGAGTGAAGTGTGTACCATTTACGGTAAGAATCACCAGGGAGTCTGCCTGAAGGGCAAAAGTGTGTGTTATAACTGTGGTCAGGGGGGACACATCTCTCCCAACTATCCCAGTCCGAAGAAGTTGAAGGGTTGTTTTTTGTATGGATCGCCGGACCACCAGATCCATAACTATCCAAAGAAGAATGTAGAGAGAGGAAGCGGCAACAAAGAAAACAACAGTGGAAAACTAATGATTACGGGATCAGCTCAGTCAGGAAGACCAACGACACGTACGTTTAACATGATAGTTTAGGATGCGGTTGCTTCAAATGAAGTAGTGTCACGTATAATCCCAATCAATAATATCTCTGTTTATGTATTATTTAATTCGGGTGCTACCTGTTCTTTTATTTCTAAAGAATTTGCTAAGAAATTAAACTTACCTCACGAAGAATTAGGGGATACTTTGAACATCGAAGTAGGTAATAAGGAAGTAATGCCCGTTAAGCACATTCATAGAAACTGTTGTGCAGAGATAAGGGGACACAAGTTGTCCGTGGATCTAATTCCAATTTGATTAGGAGAATTTGATGTGATCCTACGGATATATTGGTTATTTAACCATGGTGCGATTATTGATTATCAGAAGAAAAGCGTAAACCTTCAGACTCCAAGTAAATCTAAAGTAGTGTCTTATGGTAGCACATCGCCAAGACAAACTTCCTGTCTGATGATGATGCAACCCAAGAAATTGTTAAGGAAATGATACGTGGGTTATCCGGTACACATTATAGGTACCCAAAAAGTAGGAGTAGGGATGGGTCCAATTCCTATAGTAAAAGAATTCGTAGACGTATTTCTAGAGAATTTACCAGGTCTTCCGCTAGATAGGGAGATCGAGTTTGTGATAGACTTAGTACTGAGAACGACACCGATATCGAAAGTTTCGTATCGTATGACGCTAGTAGAAATGAAAGAACTTATGGTTCCATTGCAAGAATTATTAGACAAATGATATATTCAACCAAGCGTGTCTCCATGGGGAGCGCCAGTGTTGTTCATAAAGAAAAAGGATGGATCGTTGAGGTTTTGTATAGACTACAGAGAGTTGAACGATGCGACAATCAAGAATAAATACCCGTTACCGAAAATAGACGATCTCTTTGATCAGGTGAAGGGAGCAAAATATTTCTCCAAGATAGATTTATGAACTGGTTATCATTAGTTGAAGTTGAGGAAGGAGGATGTGCCAAAGACAACATTCAAAACTCGTTATGGGCATTATGAGTTCCTGGTGATGTCATTTGGGTTGACAAATGCGCCAGCCGCATTTATGGACATGATGAATAGGATATTCAAGAAGTATTTAGATAAGTTCGTGGTGGTATTTATCGACGATATTTTGGTTTATTCTAAGACTAAGGAGGAGCATGTTCTGGAGCATGCGGAACGTCTGAGAGTAGTATTGAAAACACTGAGAAAGGAGAAGCTCTACGCTAAGTTTTTTAAGTGTGAGTTTTGGTTAGAGAGAGTACAATTTTTGGGTCACATGGAGGGAATTTCAGTAGACCAAATGAAGGTGGAAGCCGTTATAAATTGGGAGCAGCTGAAGACGCCGACTGAGGTGAGAAGTTTTCTAGGGTTAGCAGGGTATTATTGACGATTTATCTAGGATTTCTCTAAGATAGCTACACAGTTGACCCATTTGACGAGGAAGACAGTGAAGTTCGTTTAGACGGAGAAATGTGAGGAGAGTTTTGAAGAGTTGAAGAAGAGGTTGAGTAAAGCGCTTGTGTTATCCTTACCGGATGTGTTATCCTTACCGAATAATATAGGGAGTTTTTTGGTGTACAGTGATACGTCGCATAGAGGACTAGGTTGTGTGCTTGTGAAAAATAACAAGGTCATTGCGTACGTCACGTTAGTTGAAGGATGAATAGAAAACTGGCCGCGGTAGTATTTGCCTTGAAAATCTAGAGACATTATTTATACGGAAGGAAATGTGAGATATATACAGACCATAAAAGTCTGAAATATATCTTCACACAGAGGGAGTTGAACATGAGACAACGAAGATGGTTAGAATTAATCAAGGATTATGACTGTGAAATTTTGTATCACTCGGGAAAGACAAACGTGGTTGCCGATGCCCTGAGTAGAAAAGGTAGGGAGAAATTGTCAGTGTTGATAATACAAGAGGAGTTGATAAAAAAAATGGCGAGAATGGAATTAGAAGTAAAGCATCCGAATAACTCGAAAAGGAAGTTAGGTATAATGGAGGATCGTTTAACTATAATAGACAAAGCAAAAGAACGAAAGAACGAGGATAGAGAGCAACCATCGATAATAAGGATTTTGACGGAAAGTGAAGCTAAGAAAGTATAAGAAGTGATGAGAGTTAATTAAAAGTTATTAAACTGGTGGTATGTAGATAAGTACCCCTGTGAGGTGCTATTTCTAATGTGGGATGTGAGTCGCAGGATCGATGTTAATATTAGTAATGAATTTTACCAGATGATGATGGATCGGCAAGGTATAATGATACATGGCATAACGATCAGATATGTTGTGATGAATATGATAATGTAAATGACCTTGGAAATATTAACTCCTTGGTAAAAGGTATGATAAGAGATATAATTAAAAAAAAGGGTATAACAATGCATACAAATGAAAATATATGTGCAAAAAATGAGGCAGAGAAAGTGATTGGTAGAATTAAAGGACTATAGAAAATATAGTTGGTAATGTGAGATGAGGTAAAGAAAGATTATTGGTGTTAAAGGTTCCAAGGAGGTTACGAAGAAAAGTTAATAGATCAATTATTTAAATAAAGGAAACGATGAGAAGATTACGATAAATAAGTCGTATGATATGAAATGCGAGTGCTATAATATAAATCTTTAGAAAATTTCGATTATTCGTGGATATATTAATATTTAGACCTTTTCATAAGGGAAAAGGATGAAGTAAGATGGCGGTAGGAATGTTAAAAAGCGAAAGGTAAAAAGATGTTCGTACAAATCATTTTAATCTTATGAAGATAGGACGTATTATGTCCGAAACTATGAAAATAAAGAGTAGAGTATGTGTTGATTATATAATAATTATTAAGGTAGCGAAGAATTTTGCAATAGTAAGAATAAGTAAGTTAAGGGGTCGTTAGTCTCGAGTAGAGTGAGAAAAAGCAAAAGTTGCTTAATATGGTAGCGAAATACTATTATGTTAAAGATGTTGATACCTGAGTATAACAGGTAGTCATGAGCTAAGGCAAGGCAAATAAGACTTGGGCTAAGCAAAGATTTTCTACCCATGAATGGGATAGGAAATAGTAAATAAAAGAAGAAATAATGTATTACCTATGCTAAAGTAATTCAATAAAATTGGTCGATGAATAAATAAGGTTCCAGAAATAGGTAGAATTTGAGCGTACGGTAATAGTGATTCCGAAGACGGAATCCTTATAAGGGGGAAAGAATGTAATGACCGAGAATACTACTTGTCACAATAAATATTATTTTAAATTAAAATGTTAATAAAATAAATTTTTATAAGGAATTGTCTTGAGCATATGTGTGAATATGTGTTATGTAATGAGAATTAAGTAAGTTAGTTAATTTATTTATTTTAAATTAACTAAGGAATGAAAAGGAAAGCTAAGATAAATAATTAACTAAGTTAATTTAAAAGAAGCAAGATAAGCATATGTTATGAATTAACATAGCTTGAATGTTGGCCTTGAATGACAAATGAAAGGATTACTAGCATTAAGTGATTAACTAGTATGATTAATGGAGAGAAGTTCAATAAATAGATTAATTGAGTTAGCCAATATGGAGTGCTTGTATGAATATGAATAATTATGTGGTAGTCACGTATGATGTTGAATAACTAGCCCAATAGGAGAATTAAATTCAAGCCCAAGACGGAGCCAAAATGAGTTAAGTAATTAACTTAGTCAACAAATCATGGTGCATTGCTATTTGGAAGAGTCTAAGAGAGGGGTTATTAAGGCACAAACCTAAGCCCATACCAAGCCCTAACAAACCTTATAGAGTGCCCAAGACCAAGCCTAAATTATGACCCAATAGGTGGCCCAATGTGAGAGATGATGACATAAGCAAGCAAAAGTACCATGATGTAATAAAAGGAAGGAAAAAATAAAGCAAAATAGAAGGATAAAAAGGGGGGATACCTGGCCATTATGGGCCCCACATGGCGGTGAGGATATGGTCAAATTATGGGCCCCACTTGTGAAGAATAATATGACCAAAGTTTGCTTGCAAGTTATCTTTGTACATTTCTTCACACAACCTCCATAAAATCATCATTTGTGTTATCAAGTCCATTGCATAGTAAGCTCATGGTTAAGCCTTTAAGCTTGATTAATTAAGTTGTTGGATGATTAGAGGAGGGCTAAGTAAGGTTACATGAGGCCTATAAATAAAGGAAGGAGAGAAAGCTTAGTTTTTTCTTTCTTTTTCAACATTTCAAAGTTAGCAAAAGTTAGAGAGCTAGGAGAGTAAGAGCAAGAAAAGCAAGTAACTTCAGAGGGAAAGAGAGAGGGAGACCCATGGCTAGAAGAAAGAAAGGATCAGAGGGTAGCAAGTCCATACAAGAAAGAAGAACAACTCATCTTCAAGCTTTAGCAAAAGGTTGAAAAGTTTCCTAACTATAACTTTCATTTTCTTTAGTATAAATTATGTTCTTGTTTGGTTGTTGTGGGAGGATTGCTTGTATAGAGGATCATGGTGGATCCTATGATATAAGGGTGGTTATGTTGGAGTATATGTGCTTGTTATGTGTTATATGCATGAAAAATCATGAGAATATGAAAGCTTTCAAAGAAACCTAAAAGTTAAAAATTTAGTCAAAATCCTAAAACGAAAACTGAAATTTGGACAAGCATAACTCTCAACCCATTTCGAATTTTTGAGTGAGGTCAAGTTCTGAAGTTAGATATGGGAGTTCTATAAACACTTCAACTGGAATTTCTGAAAAATACCATGCAGATTATTTATGACGGAATTTCTACCAAAATAGGCCAAACTGGAAAAACTGACAAAACCTCCTGCCCTGATTTTTCCGTGCACTGTTTGGTAGACTTAAACTTTGAAATAAATTTAGGCCTTTCGGGACATGAAACTATATGATATAACTTAGCTCATGTCCGAAATTGAACCTATTCCGACTTCAAACGAGTGAATTATGACCAATCAAATTTTAGGGTTTTAAAAAACGAAAACTGCTATAACTTGAGTTCTATTACTTCGATGGTCACAAAATTTAAACTTGAAGTTCATGTTATTATGCATGAGATTCTGACCAAATTTGGTAATTTTTAGAATTATGTAGGATATAGCTAAATTTGCTAAGTTACGAACCAAAAACGGCCTTTCGAAAAATATTTAATAAAGCTGAAAAATTGTAACGAATTATTTTTGTGCGTGGATTATATGTAAGTATGTTTGGCCAAAAAAGAGAAAAATAATAAAGTGGTTAAGAGGGCTTAACGAGGAAAGATAAGTTACAAAGGGGTAAAAACAATTAATTACCGTAAAGTCGGGAATTACCAAAATAATTTCTACCGACTGGAATATGTTGATATGTGATGTATGAGTCTAAGTAGATGCTAACTGCATATTCTTATAAAAATATTATAAGTATAATAAATAAAGACGTTTACGTTCAGATTAAGTCAATAGAGTGATTATTGGGTTAGGTTACGATAATTAACGACGATGTTATTAAAAGGGTAACAATTAAGTGAATCTTTATGGATGTTGTAAGTTATCTGAGTAACGACGTACTAAGGTTAAGCATAGACCACGAGGCAGGAAAGTTCTCTATTCAAACTCATATTTGATGTTTTTTTAAAAATGCTAATTGCATGTTATATCCACACTTAGGTGCATTTTAAAGATTCGTTCAAATATTGAATTGTTAAGCATGGAACATTCTAGTATACATGAATTGTTTTATTAATGAAGATCTAAGCCACTTGTTTTGGCTAGACGGATATTGATATAAGATGTTAAAATCATAAAATTTATTTGAAGCTAATCCAAACCATATTGTTGTGGTGTGGACTCATGATGTAAGATTGAGATGAACTACCCTTATAAAGGAGAACTTTATTGCCGGACATCCGACTCAGCGTGCTATGTTTGAATATTATGCATAATATAGGGTACAATGAGGTTGATCACCTTACGTACTCGCAGAGAGTATAATTAGTCTTTGCGATTAACTTATACTTTTGAGGTATTTAGTTAATGACCACGATTTTCCTAGCATTATTATTAAGGTCAATAATTTAATTTCTGTTATTAAATTCTTTTGTTTATCGTTATTAATTTAAGTCCTTAAATGATTTGGACGACTGCTTGTGACTATGTGTTATTTGATTTAATAGTCCACGAGTGTACTTGTAATGTTAATGGACTAGCGTAGTAATCAAGCCCAAGCGAAATTGTGCATTGGACTTGTAGATCGTTAACGAAGATGTGTTACACCAGGGCAGTCTTAATTTAAAGTCTCCCTAAGAGGTTATAGTGGAACGGCCCAAAGGAATTAATCAGGGCCAATCTCGATTTCTGGGCAAGTGGACTTAAAGGCTGGGCAAGAGTATTATAAGTTCCTTATAAACCTATATAGGAGTGCTCGGGAAGCCCAATGTGAAATATGTTGTAACAACCGAAGGCTGTATTGCCAATGTGAGGTAGTGGGCTATTATTTTAAATCCTAGCCTGATAGTACAACCAGCTGCACTAGGCCAATGACCTATTCCGTGTGATACGAAAACCCAGGCATGCGAATGACTATCTGCCGATTGATGTAACAGAGAGTTGGTGAAGCTTTTCACCTAAGCACGCTTAACCAGCGGGTATTACCGGCGTATATTGGTCCTACCCATTGCGTAATAACCAGCGATTGGGTAAAGGTTTATCTATAAATAGAGACCATGTTCTCTTGGGGAAGTTTGCTGAGTTTATGCAATACTGATACAAGAGAGATACTGTGAGCTGAGAGGTAAGAGTAACCTTGGGAGAAATTCTTGCCATTTGGAGAGGCGAGTGGAATCCGAATGCTAGGGAATTAGATATCGAAGCTCCGAAGAGGTGAGACTTCCTTTCTATTTCAAGCATTTATTTTACCTTGTCTAGTTAAATTCCCTTCTGATTGAGTCAGTAGGTGTTGAGTCGAGCATGATAAGTTGTAATAGGGGATTAACATTAATCCCTGAGTCGTAGAGTGCAATGCAGGCGCTGCATAGATATAGGACGGGGTAGTGACTCAAGCCCGAGTCGTATTGATGACCCTATCCTTATCACTTAGCAATATCGAAAGGACCAAAGTTGCCCGATGAGGTTCGTCGCCTCACCCTGAGCTTTTGGACCTAAGCAACTAGGTTAGGTACCGAGGGTTACCCGACCCCAAACGGTAGAATGGTTCCTATAGTGGGATCTATTGTCAAACCTGAAGGTATTAGCCTTTGATTCCGATGGGTTTAGTTTAATATCAGAAACCGAAGGCCCTAGCCGTTTCGCTGAGAGGGCTTGGTGCAGTCCGAAAGCGATTGTGATATAGACAAACCAATAGGTGGTTTCCCGAACCCAAACTTTCAATCCCCGAAGAGGGACTTTAGTCCGTCATTCGACCCCAAAGCCGAAAGGTTTCCCTATGGAGAACTCGAAGTCAAATCACTAGAGGTGACGGGTTATCCGACCCCGAACCCGAACCTTGACTATTTCTCCGAAGTCACTAAGTGAGTCGAGCATTAGTTCACCCGATCCTGAACTACGAGAGGTTTCTAAGGGGGGAAATCCGTAGTCAAACCCGAAGGTGCGGATAACTGCTAAAGGTCCGGCTTAGTGTTGAACCCGAAGCAGAATCTCTAGTTACCAGTAAGTCTCGGACCTGACTTTTAAAGTCATAACTCTGAAGCCAAAATCTTATAATGACGCTGAGGCCCAAGTGTTTGACTTCCCGAAGCCTAACGCCAGATACATCTAATACCAAAGAGGACCCCGACGTACGGGCAGTCCCTGAACCAAGAGAAGTTCCCGAAAGGGAGCCGAAGCCAACATCTTGTCGGTAGAGAGTCGGTCAGACCCAAAGATATATCCCTAGTCCATCATGGGACTTCGGAAGCAAGTCGTTGAACATAGTGGGTGGTTGCAGAGTTCCTCCGCTTATCCGAAGTGACTCTACCGATAGTATCAAGGTCCTACGGATTCGTAGAAGTGGCTTGTCAGATCTCAGGTAGGAAAGGGGAGTCCAACGGAGTTCATAAGCACCCTTTAAGTGAGTCTATCCTATTTGTTGTTAATGCATAGCTATGACTGATAAGAGTGCATAATTATGATCACTGTAGGATACTCGCAGAATAGAATCTTTAAGTAAATTTGTATAAGCAGCAAATCAGGCAAGTATCTAAACCTTAAGCACTACTTTAATTTTATGCAGACAGGTATATGTTATGCAAGTTCTTAATCCTATACTTTGCACATATTGCAAGTTTTCTAATCTCACGTTACTTATTGTAAGTTTTCCCGACCTCGAGATTATAACTATTGTAAGTTCCTGACTATCTTTACATTGAGCAAGTCTGCTATCATATCTTGTGCAAGTTCTTATTACATGTTACAAAATTCTCGAAGTGAGCTCGAGTCCTATTTCTCAAGCATATGCTAGGTGGTTTAATTGCTTTAAGATTATTCCACATCAATATCACTGTTTTTCGCACTCAGTGCGTTTGCTGCCATTGTATTGGTAAACAGAGTTCATATTTCAATTCTGATATTCATGAACTATTCAAGAGGAGTCAAAGCCATTGTTCGGTTAGACACATACATGTTAGTAATTTAAAAGCTATCCCAAAACCCATAGTTGGGTGCGGATTCTTGGACTGAGATGAACAACCCAATAAGGGGGAGTAACCTAAGTATCTGAAAGACGGTACACGAGATGGAGTTAAATGGTATGCATATTCATAGGGTACAAAAGGCTGATCCCCTTGCGTACACACTCTATAGTTGGCAACCTGAGGGGGTCGGTCAAGGTGACGGATGCCTCACGTGTATGTTCATAGTCTATTTGAATGTTTGCAGTTAATAATCAATCTTCATTCATTTACTAATCATTGATTATCCCGTTTCAGTTATTTACTTTGTTGAGTTCGTTACAATTATTCTCACTATGGAATCAATTGCAATTATTTATCTTCATTCATGATATACCCCTTGTTCGTTTAACTTGTTGAGTAAACTCGTTGCTCACCCTTGCTATATCATAAAAATATTACAGTTAAGCCCGAGTGCTCGAGCAGAGATAAGGGCAAGAAGAAGATGAAGTTCTAGGCTTCGGATGGACGCCCCATCTATTTTACTATTTTGTCTGGACTTCGGATTATGTAACCCGAACGATATTAGTTGTTTTTGCATTCTTCGGGATGTTTATTTAAGGTTATAGATCTTGGGACCCGATTGTAAACCTTTTGAATGATCAATATATGATTGTTTATTCGACAATTAGTTATCATGTGTTGATTGAAGGTGTTTGGATGTTGCTTATTGCGAGCACTAAATTCGAGGTATTGGTACTTGAATTTGGGGGTGTCACAGATTGGTATCAGAGCCTTAGGTTATAAACTTTAGGAATGCGAAGCCTAGGTTATAACCTTAGTATTAAACTTGTATTGAGTGCATTAGGAGATAAATCAGGGAGATTTATCATATTTGGTATTTTGATGAATTGGGAAATTCATCGATTCATGTAGTACCCAATGAAATATAATTTCATTCCTTCAATGAATATATTTTATTGCTGTACTGATGTTAGTTTTGTTGGTTGTAGAATGGCTGAGTTAGGAGAGCCGAGTCGTGCTGCTGAGGAAGAGGTGTTCACAGACATCTCAGTGGACACCGAGCAGTTAATCGGCTATGCACCCGTTGCACCTATAGAGTCCGAACCCGAGGAGGATGAGGACTATTTGGCCGAGTCTGAAGAACCCGTCAGAGGTAGAGTGTTGAGATCCGGCGGTCAGGACAGGGATGATGAGTCCGAGGAGGACCCGGCTGATATAGAGATAGGTGGAGCTGCTGAAGAGGTACCCGAGGAGGGATCTCCGGTGTTCCACACATTTCAGGATGACTTGCTCAGAGACTATGTCGATCGCATAATAGAGCAGAAGTAGATTATCGAGCAGCAGAATGCTCGTATTGCACACTTAGAGGAGGAGAATTCTGTCCATCAGGAGATGGAAGAACAGTATAAAGCAGAGGCGTACTCACTACAGTTCCAGATGGTTGAGCTGAAGGCTCAGATTCAGCAGTTAGGGGGTGCTACACCCCAGTTAAACCCCACAGTGCAGCAACTGATGCTGCAAAACAATCAGTTAAGGCAGGCATTAGAACAGTCAGATGTTCGAGAGGTGGAACTGCAGTCAGTTCTACAGGCCGTAAGGGCTGAGCAGGACTTGAAGCAGGCAGACAGGATTCGGGTGCAGGAGTTTTGGATTCGCGTAGCCACAAGAGTGGATGTGCTAGAGGGGGAGGTTCGAGATGGATCCGCCAGGATCGATACCTTAGAGTAGGCCGTATATACGGCAGTGGCCAGACTACAAGACCGGGTTAGGAGATACCCTCGGGAGGAGGGCAGTAGTCGGCACATGATTAGACGCCAAGTTGTTGATCGGTTAGCTCGGCAGGCACTCCGCCGGGCAGTTCACCGTAGCAAGCGTTGATTGTTGGTTTAGTACCCTTGTGTTTACCTGGTCGTTGTAGTGAGTCCCACTTTTTGTTATAATAGGGGCATCTTTTGTTATAAATTCTTATGCGTGGTTGTACGCATGAGATAGTGTTGGAACCACGTCAGCTGTTTTGATCAGAGGGGTAGAACGTTGTTAATCCCCACTTTTTATTCATTAGGGGATAGACAGCCGTTGATAGGCTATGCCATTGAGCATTTATAGCAGTATGCCAAATGTTGAGTCAGTCTGTATTAAAATATTGGTATATGAATATAAATGCAGTTGCTTCCTTTCGAATCGAATGTGTTTGATAAATGTCTACACTTTATTTTGCTTACGTCTATGAGGTGTTGCATCAGGGCACCGAACCGAAGCTCCGAAGAGATCATGCCTCCAAGAAGACAGCCACGAAACCAAAGAGTTGAGGAGTCAGTTAATAACACTCAGGGTCATCCAGACCTAAATAGAGCTATTGCCGATATGTTGGTCGAAGCCATGCAGAGAAGACCTCCGCCAGGAGTGGAGCAGCCAGGGCACCACTTGACTAGCTTCAAGGATTTTAAATTGGTAGGACCTCCGGAGTTCCGGGGAACCTTAGATCCAATCGCAGCCCAATCATGGGTAGAAGAAATGGAGAAAGTGTTCGAGGTCGCTCGTGTGGCTGAAGAGCAGAAGACGGGATTTGCCACCTTCATGATGAAGGGTGAGGCAAACTTTTGGTGGAAGGCTAATAAGGGTCGTGCTGGGGAAGGAGTAATTCCATGGGAACGTTTCAAAGCGTTATTTTTCGAGAACTACTTCCCAGAGAGTATGCAATCAAATATGGAGGTGAAGTTGCTAGAACTCAAACAAGAAAACATGTCGGTCGCCGAGTACGCAACAAAGTTCAACGAGTTGGCCAGATTTGCCGCTCACCAAGTCGATACTGAGGCCAGGAAAACCAGGAGGTTTGAACTGGGGCTAAAACCACGGATTTACAGTCGAGTTACAGTGTTGCAGAGTAGCACGTTTTCCACTCTGTTAGAGAAGGTGATCATCGCGAAAGGAGGAAGTGAGGCGCTGGTCAAGTACAACCATGACACGAAGAAGAGCCAGGATGGTAATAAAGGGGGAAGTAGTGGAGGTAACAATCCAAAAAAAAGGAAATGGAGTGATAGCCAAATCTCTAGAAGCAACAGGTCTGGAGAGGAGGCTAAAAAAGGCAACAAGTGTAACAACTGTGGAAGGAGTCACCCAGGAGAATGCATGAGGGGGAAAGGCATTTGTTATAACTGTGGGCAACTGGGGCACATTGCTCCTCAATGCCCCAAATGAAGGAAGTCAGGATGTTTCTCGTGTGGAGCACCCGATCATCAGATCAAGGATTGCCCGAAGAGGAAAGGTGATGCAGCCAGTGGCAACCGAAACAATAACAACAACCACAACAATAGCAAGCTGAACATCGGAGGGCCAGCCAATCAAGCGAACTGACCGATGGCGCGCACATTCAACATAACCGTACAGGATGCGGTGCAGGCAAAGGATGTGGTGTCAGGTATTATCCCGATCAATACTGTCAATGCCTACGTGTTATTTGATTCGGGTGCTACCTGCTCTTTTGTCTTGGAAGAGTTTGCTAAACGATTAGGCTTACCCCACGAGAAACTAAAGAACCCCATGATCGTAGAAGTAGCTAATAAAGAGGTTATCCCTGTAGACTACATTCATAGGGATTGTTATGATGAATTGAGAGGGGTTAAACTTAGCGTGAATTTGATACCGATTCCTTTGGGAGAGTTCGATGTAATTCTTGGGATGGACTGGTTATCAAATCACGGAGCTGTTATTGACTGCCAAAAGAAGTGCGTACACCTGAAGGCTCCAAGTAAGTCGAAGGTTGTATTCCACGGTAGTAAAATCGTCGAGATAATCTTGTTGTCTGACGATGATGCAAGCAAGGAAGTTGTCGAGGAAGGGTTGCATAGGTTATCTGGCTCATGTGGTTGATACTCGAAGAGTAGAGGGTGAACTGAGTTAAATACCTGTAGCAAGGGAATTTCTCGACGTTTTCCTAGAGGAAATTCCGGGTATGCCGCTAGATAGGGAAGTAGAATTTGTGATCGAATTAGTACCAGGAACGACACGATATCCAAGACACCTTATCGAATGGCTCCAGTAGAGATAAAGGAACTGATGGTTCAACTGCAGGAGCTGCTAGATAAAGGTTATATTCGACCCAGCGTGTCATCTTGGGGAGCGCCAGCAGCATTTATGGACATAATGAACAGAGTGTTCAAGCAACATTTGGATAAATCTGTCGTCGTGTTCATCGATGACATCTTGGTGTACTCGAAGACGAAGGAGGAGCATACTGAGCATCTGAGGGTAGTGCTCGAGACTTTGAGAATGGAGAAGTTGTATGCGAAGTTCTTGAAGTGTGAATTTTGGTTGCAGAAAGTGCAGTTTCTGGGGCACGCCATTGACAAGGATGGTGTTTCAGTGGATCCAGCAAAGGTGGAGACAGTTATCAACTGGGAGCAGCCGAAGATACCGATGGAGATCAGAAGTTTCTTGGGACTAGTGGGATACTATCGAAGATTCATTCAGGATTTTTCGAAGATAGCATCGCCGTTAACCAATCTGACCAAAAAATCGAGCAAGTTCATTTGGACGGATAAATGTGAGGAGAGTTTTATGAAGCTGAAGAAAAGGCTTAGCGGAGCACCTGTGTTGTCATTACCCGACTATATAGGGGGATTTGTGGTGTATAGTGACGCGTCACACAAAGGCCTTGGTTGTGTGCTAATGAAGTACGGTAAGGTCATTGTGTATGCTTCACGACAATTGAAGGACTATGAAAAGGGATATCCGACTCATGACCTGGAATTGGCCGCGGTAGTTTTCGCCTTGAGAATTTGGAGGCACTACCTATATAGGGAGAAGTGTGAGATATATACAGACTACAGAAGTCTGAAGTATATCTTCACTCATAAGAAATTGAATATGAGGCAGCGGCGATGGTTGGAATTAATCAAAGATTATGATTGTGAAATTCTTTACCATCCGAGTAAAGCGAATGTTGTGGTCGATGCCTTGAGTAGGAAAGGCAGAGAGAAGCTACTGAAGCTAACGACTCAGGAGGAGTTGGTGAATGAATTTGAACGACTAGAGTTGGAGGTGAGATATCCGATGGAGCCAGACGAAACATTGTTTACAGTGACAGCAAATCCGATCTTATTGGATAAAATCTAGGAGGCTCAGGAAAAGGATGAAGATTGTTGTAGTATCAAGAAGCGTATTTCCGAAGGAGAAGAGCTCAAGTATAAGTTTGATAGCACCGGGCTGCTAAGATTTGAAGGGAGAATTTAGATGCCGATGGTTCTGGAGTTGAGGGAAGAAATCCTTCAAGAAGCTCACAATACCAGGTATTTTGTTCATCCCGGGAGCACTAAAATGTATTAAGACTTGCGGCAACATTTTTGGTGGCCGAACATGAAGAGAGAGGTAGCCGAATGTGTCAGTCGATGTTTGACATGTCAACAGGTTAAAGCAGAACACCAACGACCTAGTGGACTGCTACAACCATTGAAAATTCCGGAGTGGAAGTGGGAGCACATCACGATGGATTTTGTGGTATAACTTCCACCGGCACAGAAGGGTTTAGACGCGATCTGGGTGATCGTGGACCGTTTGACTAAATTCGCACATTTTTTACTGATCAAGATCAAATACACTCTGGAGCAGTTAGCAAAGTTGTATGTGAGGGAAATTGTGTAAAGACATGGAGTGCCGGTATCTATCATGTTCGATAGAGATCCGCGCTTCACGTCTAATTTTTGGAGAAGTCTGCAAGAAAGAATGGGGACACAGTTGAGGTTGAGCACGTCATATCATCCTCAAACTGATGGTCAGAGTGAGCGAACGATTCAGACACTAGAGGATATGCTTAGAGTGGTCGTGATGGACTTGAAGGGCAGTTGGGATGACCACTTACCACTAGTGGAGTTCGCTTACAACAACAGTTATCATACTAGTATCGGCATGCCACCGTACAAAGCGCTATATGGAAGGAAATGTCGAACACCGTTGTGTTGGGATGAAGTGGGAGAGCGAAGACTACTGGGACCAGAAATGGTACAGCAGACAGCAGACACCGTTAGACTGATCAGAAACCGTCTAGTAGTGGCTCAGGATCGTCAGAAGAAATATGCTGATCTACATCATCAAAAGCGGGACTTCAAAGTACGTAGCTTTGTGTTCCTGAAAGTATCTCCCTGGAAAGGAAAGATCCGTTTTGGAAAGAAGGGGAAGTTGAGCCCTAGGATCATAGGACCATTTGAGATTCTGAGGCGAGTCGGTGAAGTGGCGTACGAGGTAGCCTTACCTCCTGAACTTGAGCACATCCACAACGTGTTTCATGTTTCAGTGTTGCGGCTATACAAACCGGACTACAAGCACGTTATCTCCTATGAACCAATCCAAGTAGAGAAAGATCTATCATATGAAGAAATTCTTATCCACATACTTGACAAAAAGGAGTAGATCTTGAGGAATAAGACCATTCAGTTGGTCAAGGTGCTCTAGAGGAATCACGCAGTGGAAGAAGCTATGTGGGAGTTAGAGGAAAGGATGAGGGTGAATTATCCGCATCTTGTCGAGTGACCTCGTGTTGAATTCCGGGGATATAATTCTTATAAGGAGGGGAGGATGTAATGACCACGATTTTCCTAGCATTATTATTAAGGTCAATAATTTAATTTCTGCTATTAAATTCTTTTGTTTATCGTTATTAATTTAAGTCCTTAAATGATTTGGATGACTGCTTGTGACTATGTGTTATTTGATTTAATAGTCTACGAGTGTACTTGTAATGTTAATGGACTAGCGTAGTAATCAAGCCCAAGCGAAATTGTGTATTGGACTTGTACATGGTTCATTAAGAGGTGTTACACTAGGGCAGTCTTAATTTAGAGTCTCCCTAAGAGGTTATAGTGGAACGGCCCAGAGGAATTAATCAGGCCCAATCCCGATTTCTGGGCAAGTGGACTTGAAGGCTGGGCAAGCGTATTATAAGTTCCTTATATACCTACATAGGAGTGATCGGGAAGCCCAATGTGAAATATGTTGTAATAGCCGAAGGCTGTATTGCCAATGTGAGGTAGTGGGTTATTATTTTAAATCCTAGCCTGATAGTACAACCAGCCACGCTAAGCCAATGGCCTATTCCGTGTGATACGAAAACCCAGGCATGCGAATGACTACCTGCCGATTGATGTAACAAAGAGTTGGTGAAGCTTTTCACCTAAGCACGCTTAACCAGCAGGTATTACCGGCGTATATTGGGGTCCTACCCACTGGGTAATAACCAGCGACTGGGTAAAAGTTTCTCTATAAATAGAGACCATGTTCTCTTGGGGAAGTTTGCTGAGTTTATGCAATATTGATACAAGAGAGATACTGTGAGCTGAGAGATAAGAGTAACCTTGGGAGAAATTCTTGCCATTTAGAGAGGCGTGTGGAATCTGAAAGCTAGGGAATTAGATATCGAAGCTCCGAAGAGGTGAGACTTCCTTTCTATTTCAAGCATTTATTTTACCTTGTCTAGTTAAATTCCCTTCTGATTGAGTCAGTAGGTGTCGAGTTGAGCATGATAAGTTGTAATGGGGGATTAACGTTAATCCCTGAGTCGTAGAGTGCAATACAGGCGCTGCATAGATATAGGACGGGGTAGTGATTCAAGCCGGAGTCGTATTAATGACCCTATCCTTATCACTTAGCAATATCGGAAGGACCAAAGTTGCCCGATAAGGTTCGTCGCCTCACCCTGAACTCTTGGACCAAAGTAACTGGGTTAGGTACCGGGGGTTACCCGACCCCAAACGGTAGAATGGTTCCTATAGCGGGATCTATTGTCAAACCTGAAGGCATTAGCCTTTGATTCCGATGGGTTGAGTTCAATATTGGAAACCGAAGGCCCTAGCCATTTCGCTGAGAGGGCTTGGTGCAGTCCGAAAGCGATTGTGATATAGACAAACCAATAGATGGTTTCCCGAACCCAAACTTTCAATCCCCGAAGAGGGACTTTAGTCCGCCATTCAATCCTGAAGCCGAAAGGTTTCCCTAAGGAGAACCCGAAGTCAAATCACTAGAGGTGGCAGGTTATCCGACCTCGAACCCGAACCTTGACTATTTCTCTGAAGTCACTAAGTGAGTCGGGCATTAGTTCACCATATCCCGAAGTGGTTTCCAAACCACGAGAGATCCCGAACTACGAGAGGTTTCCCGGGGGAAAATCCGTAGTCGAACCCGAAGGTGCGGATAGCTGCTAAAGGTCTGACTCAGTGTTGAACCCGAAGCAGAATCTCTAGTTACCAGTAAGGCTCGGACCTGACTTTTAAAGTCGTAACTCTGAAGCCGAAATCTTAGAATGACGCTGAGGCCCAAGCGTTTGACTTCCCGAAGCCAAACACCAGATACATCTAATACCAAAGATGACCCCGATGTATGGGCGGTCCCCGAACCACGAGAAGTTCCCGAAGGGGAGCCGAAGCCAACATCTTGTCGACAGAGGGTTGGTCAGACCCAAAGGTATATCCCTAGTCCATCATGGGACTTCGGAAGCAAGTCGTTGAACGTAGTGGGTGGTCGCAAAGTTCCTCGGTTGATCCGAAGTGACTCTACCAATACAAGGTCCTACGGATTCGTAGAAGTAGCTTGTCAAATCTCAGGTAGGAAAGGGGAGTCCAACGGAGTTCATAAGCACCCTTTAAGTGAGTATATCCTATTTGTTGTTAATGCATAGCTGTGACTGATCAGAGTGCATAATTATGATCACTGTAGGATACTCGCAGAACAGAATCTTTGAGTAAATTTGTATAAGCAGTAAATCAGGCAAGTATCTAAACCTTAAGCACTACTTTTATTTTGTGCAGACAGGTATATGTTATGCAAGTTCTTAATCCTATACTTCGCACATATTACAAGTTTTCTAATCTCACGTTACTTATTGCAAGTTTTCTCGACCTCGAGATTATAACTATTGCAAGTTCCTGACTATCTTTACATTGAGCAAGTCTGCTATCATATCTTGTGCAAGTTCCTATTACATGTTGCAAAATTCTCGAAGTGAACTCGAGTCCTATTTCTCAAGCATATGCTAGGTGGTTTAATTGCTTTAAGATTATTCCACATAAATATCACTGTTTTTCGCATTTAGTGCGTTTGCTGCCATTGTATTAGTAAACAGAGTTCATATTTCAATTCTGATATTCATGAACTATTCAAGAGGAGTCTAAGCCATTGTTCGGTTAGGCACATACATGTTAGTAAATTTAAAAGCTATCCCAAAACTCATAGTTGGGTGCGGATTCTTGAACTGAGTTGAACAACCCCATGAGGGGGAGTAACCTAAGTATCTGAAAGACGGTACACGAGATGGAGTTAAATGGTATGCATATTCATAGGGTACAAAAGGTTGATCCCCTTGCATACACACTCTATAGTTGGCAACCTAAGGGGGTCGGTCAAGGTGACCGATGCCTCACGTGTATGTTCATAGTCTATTTGAAAGTTTGCAATTAATAATCAATCTTCATTCATTTACTAATCATTGATTATCCCCGTTTCAGTTATTTACTTTGTTGAGTTCGTTACAGTTATTCTCACTATGGAATCAATTGCAATTATTTATCTTCATTCATGATATACCCCTTGTTCGTTTAACTTGCTGAGCAAACTCGTTGCTCCCCCTTGCTATATCATGAAAATATTACAGTTAGCCCGAGTGCTCGAGCAGAGATAAGAGCAAGGAGAAGATGAAGTTCTAGGCTTCGGATGGACGCGCCATCTATTTTATTATTTTATCTGGACTTCGGATTATGTAACCCGAACGATATTAGTTGCTTTTGTATGCTTCGGGATGTTTATTTAAGGTTATAGACCTTGGGACTCGATTGTAAACCTTTTGAATGATCAATATATGATTGTTTATTCCGCAATTAGTTATCATGTGTTGATTGAAGGTGTTTGGATGTTGCTTATTGTGAGCACCAAATTCGAGGTATTGGTACTTGAATTTGGGAGTGTCACAGGTTGATCACCTTACGTACTCGCAGAGAGTATAATTAGTCTTTGTGATTAACTTATACTTTTGAGGTATTTAGTTAAATGACTGATAATTCCTCTAGTAGTTCACGATCCATAGTGATCACTCAATATGAAATTTGAGAAAAATCCTTTTTATTGATAGTGATGCAGTATTGCTATTTCTTCCCAATCAATTGAATATTGTTGTACTTCACAATATTTAACTCTTTAGTTTATGATATATTATTTATTGTACGTTTTAAACTTGTTGAGCAAAGTAGTTGCTCACCGTTATTTTAAATAAAACTTTTCAGCTAAGACCGAGGTAGCCGAATATTCTAGGAAGGACAGAGGCAAAGTGAAGGCGACCGAGTAGTATCATTTATGTATTTATTATTACGTTATGAGTTGATATAAATCTTTTATATTATTAGATATGTTTTGTAAATGTTAGCTAAACTTGAGACAATGTTATATATAATATGAAGATAATATAAGGAATGATGTAATTCATAATTAATGGGTAGATAGATGTAATGTGTATGTTGTACCGTGAGCACCGAATTCGAGGTTCAAGGGACCCGAATATGGGGGCGTCACAATTATGGCCGAAAATTAACTACTATTTTGAGTGATGATACCACTGTTGGGAGGGATGACGATAACTTGATCCTTGATGATTATGCTTGATAGCTTGAGTGATGCTTTTGTATTAGAGACTAAAGAGAGGGGACTTTTGAGTTGATGAATATTGAGTTTTTATGACTTTGTTTTTATTTTTATATTATGCTTGTTTAAGACAATGTCGCAATGAACATATCTTTATCTTGTTAAGGATGGTTGTCTAATGTTATGATATGACTATTCTTGTTCATATTTTTATCTTAACAATGATTATTTGCTTTTTTTTATCATAAATTATTGAATTCTTAGTATTAAAATTTATTGTATTCTACATATACAATGTTAAGACTTAAGAAACTAAACATAAGTTTAAGAATTATATTGAATTAAACTAAATATTGCAAAGGTATCTCCATTTATACAATTTGAAGTTGGTACAAGTTTAAAAAATTACAACTATAATAAAATTATCATTTTGACTTGATCTTGTTCACTTCTTGTTGTAATTTGATATACTACAACATGTATTATGAATATGGTAAATTATTAGAAATATAAATATATCAATATTCATATAAATATTAAACATATATAATTTTATATGTATAAAATTTACATTGTCAGCGACTTGTCGACTTGTGGACGACTAATTGTAATCAGGAGCCTTGTCGTTTAAGGGTTTAAGCTCCTGATTGTCATCTCGCCTCGACTTGTCACCTTGACAACTATGATATTTATGGTTTGTACCTAATATATATAGAAAATATGATGACTAGTTAAGAGCAAATCAACACGGTATCACAGATAAAAAACATTCAAGTTATTTGTGATCAACATTTCGCAAACTGGATCGAGGACAAAGTAGGTCGTTTAACTTAAGCAATTCGTTTAACTTATGCGAATATTATCGACCTAACTTGTGCAAATATTGACCTAACTTGTGCAATAATTATTTACAATTGTAGGCTCTTAATGACAATACAGTTCCTTCAAATGTTAACAAACACTTGGCATGGGTCCCAACCATAGAATAAGTCAATCGCAATGGTTATAAAAGTAAATGGTTGTGACTTCCACAAGAAAGCATACGCTGGGGTAAAAAGAAACAACTTAATAGAAGTGTGTGGGTATATGGAGATTGTTACAATGAAATTAGTCGTGACTTCTATGGAGAATTGGAGGATATTATTGAGTTATTATATAAGGGTCCTATAAAGGTCAGATTAATTTGTTCAAGTGTCGATGATTTGATTCACAAAAAGGAATACGTGTCAATCGACATGGAATTGTCGATATTGAACGTATATAAAAAGATGTACATGAATGAACCATTTGTGTTGCCAACCCAAGCCACTACAAGTATACTACACAGCTAGTGTCATCAAAAAGATAGATAGACCACCAGAGAATTGGCAAGTTATCATTCATATTCCCGCACGAAGTAGGTTTCAATTAGTAAACGGTGACCAAAAGGAGACGTTTACATAACCCTCTTATAATAAGTGTCGATGATAATAATCTACTAAATTAATTAGAGGGTAAAGATGATGGCGATGAGTTGGATCCTAAGGCTTGTAGAGTAATTAAATAGCATCACTGAGTGTGAAGGAAGAAGAATTCTTGAGCAAAGAAGAATTCTCCGAGTGAAACTAAGTCTGAGGAAGAAGATGGTTATGATTCATCTTCCCATACTAGTGAAAATAATTCTGAATCAAATGAAGATTTAAGTTAAATAATTGATCATATAAGTTTCAGTTTTACTTGTAGTACTTTATACTTAACTGTTATACTTTCATACTTGTTCTCATATATACTTGTCATACTCGTGATGTAATTTCATTAATTTCATTATTATCATACTTATTATGTTTTATTTATTTGTACAAATGTCTTCTTTAAGGTCACATGGACGTTGTAGGCATTAAGACCGAATACTTCATGCTCTATTGATGGAGTTTTTATTAGAAGGTCCAGGTCTTCCAACTAGGAAAAGGACCTTCCTATACATTTTTGACACATGTACAATAATTACTTTTTTAACCAATAGTCCATAACATGTGGGGGCCAATTTGTATTAATTATATATAACCATTACACGTGTCAAAAATGTATAGGAAGGTCCTAGGAGGTCCAGGAACCTCCTAATAAAAATTCCTATTGATGAGCCTAGTGGTTTTGAGCAGCTTATTGTTGTTGGCTTGAAAGTGCGGCTTGGGCCGGGGTCAGAATCTGATTCCGAAGGCCCCGACTAACACCGATAATCAGATTCCATTACAGCTATAACCAGATGGGACATAAGTTATTGATATTTATCTTATATATTGCCAAAAAATTAGATGCATCATGCATGATATTAAATTATTTTTAAATAATTTAACGTTAAATATTTGGTATATTTCAATGCATTGCACAGCTATGCTTGCAGAATTGGCCCATACCCTTTATCATGTGGGTCGGCACATATGTCACCCACAAGCATCCAAAGTGACAAGAGTTTCAGGTTGTTTCTAATCATTTATGATTAATGCGTTAATCTTATTTAATTCTATTACAACTATACTAATGTTATCCTTTTTTTTATTTCATAAAAAGATTCAAATGAGCTAAGGCAGATGTTGTTGCCATTGAGACACTATTCTAGCAGAAGTGTGCCAATTGCACAAAGGATAACTTGAGAAATGAACGGGAGAAGGAAAGGACAAATGCAAATATCAACCATCCTGGATATGGTGACAAGCATTTGTACGAGTACAACCCCTGGTGGTTGCTCGTAGGAGATATGGGCTGAGATAGTGCGACAGTGGCTTGCCGAAGATGGGTCAAGACAAGTAAACATCAATGCCAGAAAACAGAGTCGCGAGAGTAGTAGAAGGCCCTAGAAGGCTAAGGGGACATATAGAGGGGACAATATTTCATAGTCCCAGCATGCTAAGGCTTTAGTAAATTTTAATTTATGTTATAATTTATATATGTAAGTGATGTATTACCATATATATTACTATATTGTTACTAATATATAAATATATATATATATATATATATATATATATATATATATATTACTATGTTGTTTATAGGAGGATAAGAATGATGGCCCTTTTGATTGGCTACAAGTGTACGTGAAAACACGTGATGTCCTATTTAACACTATCCAGATTTCTATAAGTTTTTATTAATGTTATTACCTTTTTGTTTATATATCCAAATATATTTTTCTAATTGCTTGCTTAACGCAGCAGGAAAACTTATAAACGTTTGTTGGAAGAGAGATATCCCCCTTGGCAGCTAACGCACCTACCACAGATCAGTAGTTATGGGAGAGGATGTCGGTGATTAAGAAAAACTATGTCAATTGCCAAAGGCAACGTCAACGTAGGTGAGTGGCATTGGGTCTTGCAGTACTGGTAGTCAATCCACCTAGTCGTCATCGTTCTAGTACCTTATGCACACTATGTGGTGGCCATATGCAAAAATCAATCTTTACTTTCTACGCTTCTCAAGCATCATAAGGAGTCGAGTCCTGAGGATTTAGCTGAGGCAGCGACAGGAGACACAGAGCAAGGTAATTTTTACTATTCTGTATTAAGTTGTTAATAGTTTGTTTAAAGTTGTTACTTAATTTGGTAATAAAATATGTTGTTTTTATTTTGTTACATGAAAACTTGAGATGAAGGATGCTATGAATCCAACTAGCTAGCTAGGATCGACGATGCTTTTTACTTTCATTTTTCCTTTTCCTTTTCTGTTGTTCAATGTAGAAGTAGTTTGGATTGATTGTACATATATACTCTGGTTTTGATTTTTGTTTAGGGCATATTTAGATGTTTTTTGGGCTTATTGGATTGGTTGTGTACCATACGTTGCATTTATATTTTAGATGATTTTGGTTTGATTTAATTTGGTTTTGAAACCGTTATTTGGTCCTTGAATAGTTTTTATATATTACTAGTGTGCTTGTGTTGGGATTAGAACAGGTACAAATACAGTTGCCAAAAAAATAAGAAAATAACACAAAAACAAAAAAAGATTTAAAAATACAATTACTTTTAGCGACCGCATTGGTCGCTATTAACCTTATTCGACAGCCCCCACCACTTTTTGTATTTTTTAAAAAAAAATTAAAAAAAAATTTATCATTAGCGAACTGTGTCCTTCGCAAACCCGACTACCCATTGAACTAACTCTACATAACCCACGACATCACCACCACATCAATCCACCAAACTGAATAGAACCATGTATGAACTCGTATCAGAAACCGTTGTTGACCCGCCGATAAAGCAGTTAGTGATTGTGCCAACCGCAAAAAAAGCTTCTCAACCAAAATTTTTTATTTTATACCTGTTGAAAGTTTCCTAATAATCAGCAATTGCTTGCGGTCGCTGATGGAGCAGTTTTTTTTTGTAGTGAATTCAATCCTTTGTTACAACGAACAAAAAAGAAAGAATCCAAGATCTGGGACTGAATAAGTAGAAAAAAGTCTAAATCCTAGAATAGCATATTTGGTGGTGGAGACAGAACAAATCTGAATTTGGGAACAACGATAGAGGTTTTTTTATCCAAAACAGACTTGATGCAACTGAAGATGGTGGAGGAAAGTCAATAGATTTAGAGAGAAGGCAGGCAGACTTGTCCCCTTGTAGCAAAAATGAAATTTAGTTTTAACAACTGGCAATCTTCCATGCCAACACAGACTTTAATCTTTCACTCTTAATGAAATGAAGTAACATAAGGTTGTTTTCCTACCCTATGGATTTGATTCAATTCGTGCCAGTTTACACTTCTCTGTTCTAACAGTTGTATATACCTAATTGTACTCTTTCGAGAGACAAACAACCTGAACCTATTTAGTACTCTATGTACGTAATAACTTCTATAGCCTTAACTGTGGGCAGGGCTTTCAATTCTTTAATGACCTCTAGGCGGTATAAAGTATACAACAATTTTCATAGAAGTAGGTATTACACCTTAATTATACGAGTATGTTAAGGGAAGAAGAATACAAGCGGAAATGAGGTCCTCAGTGAAAATTCGTTGAAACACATACGCATCAGCCCCTATCAAAATAACTCAAGCCACATCGATTCCAAATACACAATGTTAGTAGATAAAGAGTCATCGTTTGGTCAATAATTTCAGTTTACATCGAATAATGTTTTGAATTAATCAAGACTTACAAGTTTAAATAACCGACTTTTATAACTTGCGTAAGGGCTTATCATCGTAATTTCGGACACAAACCAATACATCCCCCATCCAATGACCAATGTGAAAGGAGGACTTTGTTACATGTGTGATTATTGAAAATATAAGATTAACTAACGAGGAAACACATTTAATAAAAAAATAACAAATTCATAACCGTCCTAAAATAACCTGTACAAACTGCCTCTTAGAAAAAAAAAAATTTAAATGATATTTTCAGAATTGTAACAAAACGTAGTTGGAAATTAAATAAAAAAAGCGCCCCTGAAAAAAATTACTAAACTCTAAACTTTTAAACAAGAGTAAAAGATATAGTTAAAATCCAGCAGGCATTAATGGCCAATATATTCTGGATCATAACTTAATTACTTTGGTTAGACGGTATTTCATAATGAAAGTGTCCTCAATCAAACTAGCTCTGAATTTTTTTGTTATTATTTTTGTCTTTACAATTTTTGATATATTATTCATTTTATTTTTTTAAATATTAAACTTTTATAATTTGTTTAATTATTCCTACTACAAATTTATAAATTTTTTATTTTTATCCCACATAATTTACAAACGTAAACGGGTGATATCCAGACCACATAGTACGATAATTAAATTAATTCCCTAAGTTAGAACCAACAGATATTTGTCTTCCAAATTGAATTATACCAAGGCTTCACTAGAATTAACTTAAAGATTGAAGTCATACTTTTATATACAAGTTAAGATCCAAAATATTTTTTTTTGGCTTGAGGCTGCAAAATTGCGCCATAATAAAAAGAGTCCAAAGCTTTATACCCAAGAAATGTGGATTTGAAACAAGAGAGATATTAACGAATGATAAGTTTGTGCCGGGTCAAACTTACATTGTTGTATATCTCTGTTTGTCAGTTTTTAGATTTTGAGTTTAACCTTTTTAATTCCCTAATTACATATTTCATACCATTCTAAAAAAATAGGATTAAATTTGTATTTTTCTCAAAATTAAATTAAAATATTTTAGAATAAAAAATTTATATTAATATCATTTTAATTTTAAAAATAATAAATAATACTTTAAGGAAAAAGTGAGTATGTGGTCCTGGATATATACATTATTTATGTGTGTATTATTATTTTAAAAAAATTTCAACTAATAGTAAAGTTTGACATTTACACTATTTTCATTAATTGGTTGTTTATAGATATTTCACTATTTTATCAGTCAAAACAAAGTCATATTAGGTGCAGGTCACATAAACCGTGCGTAGTCCAGATACACACTTCCTCTTTTCTCATTTTTTTAATAATTAGTACTTTTGCATAATTACGTAGTAATAATTTTTGGTTTTCATTTTTAAATTATGTTCCTCACCTCAAAAATGAGAGTTACTTTAAAAAAAAATTATAAACTATTTTTTAAATTAGGAAAAATTAAACTTTATTATTAAAAAGGTTGACTTATGAACTTTTCTTTTCTTTCCCCTTAATGGTTACTCCTTTATCGTTGACAAACTTATCATTTTTTAAAAATTCACCTTACACTCCTACATGATCTACATAGCTAACACAATAAACCCACAAAAGTAGTAAAACGGTAATTTTATTTACTTTCTCAACATAAATTTCTTTTTGTATATAGTAGAAACTTCTATAACTATATTTAGGGATTTTAAAAATGATTAAAATTTATACTTTGCTTGGAATTGTGAATCTCAAAAAAATCTTAGATAGAAAAAAGTGGATTGCAATATAAAAATAAAAATTGGTATAACTTATATGCAATCTATGAATATTTTTAATTTTATTAAAATAATTTATAAAACTTTTTATATTATAGATAAATATAGATTATAACCTTTTCACTTCTCCATTTAATTTCCTTGCTAAGATACCACATGTTTTTCCACACTTGAAAGTTGAAACCGTATACAAACCATAACACTCCATTTCACGTGTAAAAAGACAAATACATTTTTTATGCACCACCTATAAAAAAATTTGTGGCGTTATCTTCATTAAAGTTGTTAGTTAGAGAAACTTTTATCCTTATCATGAGGCAAGAGATCAAGGTTCTTCTCAAGCTTGGTCCTAAAAGCTCACCCCAATTGTTTACCTTTAAAACATTCTTGAATTCCTCCTTTGGACATTGGTGTGTACGTTTAGGCTTGATTTTTTAATGAAAAGCATTAACATATTTTCAAGGAAATTGATAAAATTAGTAAAAATAGTTAACATATGTAGTAAAAATGAAAAATAAAGATAATTAGCACATAATAAGGTCAATGTTAAGAAAATTATAACGTAACGTAACAAAGAGAAAATGAAAGAAAAAATAATCACACAAGGACAACAAAAATACGTATTCACTCAAACATTGGGCTAGTTCAACGGACGTCGACATATCAATTTCACCATCTCAAAAATTTTCGTATTTCCTTACAATACAATGATCATCCTTCATTTTATAACACAATTAAAAAAAAAATCTTAATTTAATCTGAAAGTACAAAGCTATTGTTTAGGACCTAAAAACGACCCAATCACTCCAGACACATGTCCAATTATCATTCAGCATAAACTTTACAAATACCTATAAATTAAAGTTTCAGAAACATCCACCCCAATAATAATCGGTTATTTTCAGATTTAAATTGGATATAAAGTCAAAGTAGATAAAAAAAAAATGGGAATAAGAATGTGACATTATCATTTTCTCCACGGAATGAAATTCAAAAGAAAATAGAACCTCCACTCATTATACTTTCACTAAAGATGAAGGATTAATCAATTTTAAAGTTTCATTGAAATTTATAATAGTTTATTTCTTAAATATAGATAAATAAGTTTATTATGTGAAGATACCATAATTAATAAAAAAAAATCACCCAAAACATAAATTTAAAAATAAACTAAACATATGGATAAAAGATAACAATGAATTCAACTGTCACAAAAAATAGTTATTTGGAAATATAAACTACTTCAGTCTCATAAAAAAATATTACGTACACTTTTTTATAAAATTTTCAGAAAAATCAAAGTTAAACAGAGAGAATAATAGCAAAACTAAATTATAACCACAATGAACTCCCATGTAAATAAAAGCACTAAATTTTCACATTTATTCTTAAAAACAATAAACACTACATAAAATACAAATAAAAAAAACATACTGTTTATACAAATTATTTTTGAATTTAAAAAAAACATACTTTAGATTTTTTTTTATACTACAAAAATTAATATTGTGAAGAGACCAATAACTAACCTACCTATACACAAATCAGCATCACCAATCAACACTTCCAACAGATTCTAAAGCTGGTTACAAAATTAATCATAGACCAGAAGGATATAAATCCAATAACTTTAAATGTTAGGTAGACCCTCACCGACATCGACCCCCACATCCTTCTTAGACTCATCAATTGAAGGCATCAAATCAATCACCATTATTAGGCTGGAATAACCAAAAACAAATTGTATTGATCCACAGTTAACGCGTGTCCCTCTGATCCACTCCCAATCACCAAATTCATCATAACGTACACATTCCAGCTGTCCCTTATCCAAAAAAATACATATACTATTAAATTTATACTCTATCCTGCCAACAAAATATAATATAAATATTAAAAAAATTTAAAGGTAATATAACATGTTCAATAATGTCATGTTCCTCATGTGGAATTGGCGAATAATAACTAAACCGGAATGAGTCATAGAAAAAAACATTAACAATATTAATAAAATTTATAAATTTTAAAAATAATATTTTTTAATTTTAAAATAAGAGATTCAATATGATTTTAAAAAACAAATAAAAATATATTAAATTTTAAAATAATATGAATTTATTCAATTTTAATGAATATAATTATTAAAAATGTATAATATATAACAAACAAAATTAATCAAAAAATTTATTTTTCAATTCTAAATTTTTATGAGTTCAAACCAATTAATAAAGATTTTAATAAGTCGACAAGATTGAGCTCAAAAGTCAAAATATGAATATTAAAATTTGGAATCTATAGATTAATTTATTAGATAGTTTATAATAGAAATCATAGTATTGGACTAAAATTAACGAAAAATTATATCAATATTAAGTTTTAAAAATAATCAATTGACTTAATAAAAGAAAATAATGAACTTAAATTTTAAAAATAAAATTAATATTTAACATTAATAATAAATGACATGAAATTAAACATTTTATAACTATAGTTGAGGACAATGTTATATAAGTTAAAGGTAAAATATTTTTTTTCCTAACTATAATATGATATATACGAAAGACACTCATTAGCAAGAACGGAGAGCAAAGATACCTTTCTTCTATGTAATCTTTTTTCGGAGATTAAACAAATATCATGCCAAAGGGAAAACGAAGTTAAATCTAAATTTACATGCTAGAATCTTAACATATACCTTCTCTCCCTGATGAGTGGTGAGTGGACAAACAAAATATTAAATTAGAAGCTTTGTGATGGAAAAATAAAAAAAGTTTTCAAAATCAAAGAAGAAATACAATTTAGAAGATTATCATATCCAATCTTCTAAACTTATTATAATATTCTTCACAAAGCTACAAATATTAAAAATTATGAATATCCACCTACATACCCACCTCCAAAATAAAAAGCAACAAAAATTTAAAATTTGTTTATCCACCACAATCTCTATTCGGACCTAACAAAAATATAATTTAAAAATGCTGTGGCATGTGAATAAAAAATATTTATGAAAAATTATAAAATATTCTTTGTATATAAATGAGCAGTGAGAGTATTTACGTAATGTAAACACCCAAATTTTGCGTTACCTTCTACTAACCATGACAGGCAGGTCGAAATCGTCAATTGAACCAGCTTAGCTTGAGCAAAGGAGCGGGCACAAG